>OX465295.1:218187033-219635117 GCA_949987735.1 Leucophora obtusa
GAAACATTTCTATTGTGGAAACTTTTTTTTTTTACACATTGAAACATTTTTTGTTGTGGAAATTTTTTTTTTGTTCTGGAAACTTTTTTGTTTTTGTGCAAACATTTTTTTTTTGTGGAAGGAAACATTTGTTTTGTGGAACCACTTTTTTTTGTCGAAACACTTTTTTTTTGTGGAAACAGACATCAAAATATACACTTCTTTTTATATATATAGATAATGCCTTCGGACTCTTTCTACAATTATTTCTCGACGAACTCATTTTGAATGTATAGGCTCTAAAAGTGCACTTAATTTGTTAACGGAATATGACATACAAAAAAATTTTGGACCCTTTTCTTTCCAAATGCTTTGATATTTAAAATCGGACTTCGACTTATATTAAATTTTTTTGTTTTAAAAAAACCTTAAAAATTTTTTAAATGTTGACTTTAAGCGATTATATTTAGAAAAGTTATTGAGATATTGATACACACATAAGTTTGAAAAATAGGGCACAGAATTAAGCTTAAACTGTGTAAAGCGTTTTCTTTCCGAGGCTATAGTTACTAAATTATAAATTTTTTATTGAAAAAATCGGCTGAAAAATTGAAAAAAGTTAAATCGCGAATTTTCGTAAAGTTTCATCTCTATAAATTTGGTTAATTTTGAATCGAAACTCATCGTACCCAACTCAATAAAATTAAAAACATTTCAAACAAACAAAAGAAATTAAAACATTAGAATAAAAAAATAAAACATATAAAAAACCATAAAATGACTTCGCAACTAGCGAAAATTTAAAAATTTCGGTAGGCCAAATATCGGCGCTCTTTTAATTTATTGAAAATTCAGGCAAATTTTGAGCAAACTTAATTGTGATTTTAGCTTAAGTCAATTATTGTTACTTCTTTATTTTGAAGGAATATTTGTAACGATTCTATTTCCCGCGCTCTATCTGGTAGGAAACTATGCTACCTTTAGTTCCGGCCGTGCTCAAGGAGATATGGGATGGAGATCTTGTTACCTACTAATAGAGGAGAATCATTCCACAAAGTATTAAAATTAGGTAGCTTCTATATATATTAAATCAATTACAAAAAAAAATTTTACAGACAGAATAAAAGAAAAGGACAAGAAAATAAAAAAAAATTTAAATGGATGTAAATAATAGTAAGGAAGAGGAGTTACATAGATGTCCTATCCCTCTTCAATCTTTACCCTCCCATGACCTTTGCTATCCCTTGAAATTTTTATTGGACAGCCCATCGCTTTCTTAACTCTAACCGCCTAAATGTTTTGTGGAGTAGTTAAATGAAAAAATTTAAAAATCCATATTAATTAAATATATATATTTTTTTTTTTAAATTCAACATTCATTGTTTCGTTAAAATTTAAAATGAGTTTAAATATGATACAGAATTAAATATTAAAATTGTACTAAAACTAAAATTTAACAAAAAAAAAAAACTGTAGTTTTTATCACCATGGAATTATTGTATTGCGTGTATGAAGTGTCAGATAAGTTATGTTTTTATTAGTTACTATTTGAATAAAATATGCGAGAAATGTTTTAGATTAATAAACAAAAATTAGTAAAATTTTATATAAATTAAATTTTTAAAGTTCAATTTAATTTATGAAAGGCGATAAAGTTTCTTATTTCATAACGGTAAAAAAAAATCTTTATATCAAAATTTAAATAAAAAAATTTTTATGAATTAAAATTAACGAAAAAAAAACAACTCACCAGTTAAAGTCCTTCGTTGACGCCAGGCCTGTTGTCAATTGAAGATGGTGCACTTGTCATAAAAATAATCACTCAAATATAGATATGTATATAATTTTTTTTTTTTTTTTTTTAAAGTGGATTGAAATAAGATTATTGAGTTGTATGAACGTTTGTGACTATATCAATGTATAAGTGTGCCTGTAAAAATATGACTGTTTAGGAATAAATTTATGGAACCAGAATAAAAAAAAATGGGATTTATGAACATTCAAAATTAAATGAAATTTAAGAAAACTTCTTTTAAATAGAAACGACAGAAAATATGGAACGTAAGGAATTAAATTAGGATATAATAATACCCACTAGCTCGCAAACATTTTCTTTTTATAATCATAAATGTTTTCGTTTTTCAGTTTTGAAACATCCAATTATTTAAAAAAATTAAAATTTGCCTGAAGAATTTCCCAGGCTACCGATCAAGTTATGTGCCAAAGTAAAATATGTTTTGTAGTTCTTAAATTAAATGATTATGACTTGTACTAAGCTTCCTGTATACACTAATTTAAAATCCGATGTACACGATCCACTAGCTCTTGATTTGATGCGTAAATAAAGTGAAACTTCCTGTTGACTCCCACTGAAAGCAATCGAGAATGACCAAGGATAAGCAAGTTTACGATAGTATATCTTGTCAAAAGAATGTTTCAAACTAAAAATTATGCAATCTGATATGCTTGTCATCAATTTCGCCTCCACACAAGTAAAATGACCAATTATCTACACAATATTTTCTGATCCTAAGCCGCAATCAAACAATGAGTTGAACTTCCTGATTTCGTAGTTAACCAATTGCTCCTTCAGAATGCGTTTCGTTTAGCCGTTATTAAGATTAATATTCAATATTCAGTTTTCCTTCTTAGATGACCAATTTATTAATACTTCAATTCAATCTTTTAAATTTTCGGTTCTTCTTCCTCAATTTTAAAATTTTCAATCCAAATTTTTTCAAATTATTTCGACAACTATCCTCTGTCTCCTACTCAAATTTTTCAAACCAACCAAATTTCCAAAGTAAAAACAGTCTACACCAAAATTTTAGATACAGCACTCACAAAACAGATACAGCATCCGGTTTGTTAAACCCAGGAACTGGATCTGTAAAAGGGCGCCCAATTACAATATGTCAAGTCCAAATATCTTTTGCATGATATATGCCCCTACTATCACTGTCCAAATCTTTTAGTTGATAATTTACCTGTCCCACCTTTCGCAACACAATTGCCCGTATACCAACGGGAGCCAACTTTGAGTTAAAATTCGCAACCTTCGAGCTTTGGGCAAAATTCCGTCTGATTACATTTTGTCCTACCACATAATCCTTAGTACGTGATCGTAAGTTGTAAGTTCTCGCATTCTTTTCATAAGCCTTTCTCATGTGTTCCTGTATTTTGTCCCTTAATAAGCCGATTTCATCCTGTCGATGCAGCTGATAGTCTGTTTCCTTTAACAGGTTTAGTCCTGCCAAAAGTTTGTAATCCTTGCCGTGCGTTATCATAGTCTGTCCAAATACGACCTGATATGGAGTGGTGCCAATGGACTGATGTACGCTATTCCTTAATGAGCAATTTATGCTATCGATATATAAATCCCACTCGCGCTGATCTTTTCGTACATATGTTCGCAAAGCCTCATTTATCGACCGATTAACTCTTTCACTAGCATTGGCCTGCGGACTGTATACTGCCGTTAGCATATGTTGAACACCGTGGTTCTTCAAAAAATCCTCAAACTCTTTACTTCGGAACTGCGGTCCATTGTCGGAGACTAAAATTTCAGGCACTCCGTAACAGTAAAAAACTTCTTTCTGTAAAAAGTCAATAATGTCCTTTGCAACAAATTTCTTTAACGGTTTCAGAAATGTGAATTTTGAAAAGTGGTCCAGTACTATTAATAGTCCCATATGTCCTTTCTTTGTCCTAGGAAAAGGTCCAATAAGGTCAATGTACAATCGTTGGAAAGGTCGTTCAGTTGCTACCATCTGTCCTAGTGGTGGTCGTAAAATTGTAGTTGGAGTTTTTGAAGTTTTGCATGATTCGCAATTTGCCAAATATTCCTTAACATCAGTTACTAGTCCTGGCCAATAAAAATGTCGTCTTATTCGTTCCAATGTCTTAGCAATTCCACCATGTGATGATTTAGGTATATCATGTGCCGAATATATTACGTCTCGCCTCAGTTCCTTCGGTACATACAACTTCCATAAATTTGACTCGTCCGTATCCCCAGATGAAAATTCTGTCCGTTTATAAATAAATTTCTCTATAACACTAAAGTCTGGTAAACCTGAGTTTCCAAACTCCTCTCTTAATTTAGCGTACTCGTCACTGTCAAATGCGTCAGAGTCAAGGTCAATTAACGGAAGATTTTCCAGTTCAATACCCTCTATGAAATCCTCTCCTTCGTGTGCACGAGACAAAGTATCAGGTACAATATTCTCCTTGCCCTTCCGGTGCTCGATTGTGAAATTAAATCCCTGAAGTTTGAGTGACCATCTAGCAAGTCTTCCTGACAGATCCCTTTGGTTCATGAGCCACTTAAGGCTAGCGTGATCCGTAACCACTCGAAACTCCAGGCCTTCAATATATGATCTGAACTTTTTAATCGCTAGAACTACCGCCAGACACTCAAGTTCGGTGATAGTATAATTTCTTTGGGCCTTATTTAATTTTTGGGACATAAAAGCGATTGGTCTTTCCGTTCCGTCTTTGTCCTTTTGCGCCAATACAGCACCTACTCCATAAGTGCTAGCATCGCACTGTAAAATAAAAGGCTTGCCATAATCTGGGTGCACGAGTAAAGGTGCAGTAGTCAGTGTGGTCTTTAGTTTGTCAAAGGCTTTCTGTGCCTCTTCTGTCCACAGAAAAGTTTTCTTTTTAGTCAGTAATTCTGTCAGTGGGTAAGTAAGTGTTGAGTAATCCTGTATAAACCGTCTGTACCATCCTGTCATTCCTAAAAACCGTCGTAAGTGTTTAATTGATTTTGGTACGGGAAAGTCCTGTATGGCCGTAACTTTGTCCTTGTCAACCTGTAGCGTCCCGTTTCCCACAACGTATCCGAGATATCCTACTCGACTCAGCGCAAAACGGCTCTTCTTGACGTTTATAGTCAAACCAGCTTTTCGAAGTTGCGAAGCAACCTCCATCAAATGTGTCAGGTGTTCGTCAAACGTCTGCGAAACAATTAGTAGGTCGTCTAAATAAACAAAAACATGGGTTTTCATGTTATACGGAATGACCATGTCCATAAGTCTGCACAACGTTTGCGGTGCATTGCAAAGTCCAAATGGCATCCTCGTAAATTGATAAAGAGGCCGATTTGGAACTGTGAAAGCAGTCTTTGGTCTTGAACTTTCCTCCAGTTTAATTTGCCAAAAGGCATCTTTTAGGTCAATTTTCGAAATACAGTAAACTGGTGGAAGTCGTGCAATAAGTCCGTCAATGTTTGGTATTGGGTAAGCGTCCTTAACTGTCACGGAATTCAATTTTCGACTGTCCACACACATTCTTATTTTTCCCGGTTTGACTACTACCACTGTTGGAGAAGACCAAGGTGAATTAGGTGCCTCCTCAATAACACCAATAGAGAGCATTCTATCTATTTCACTGCTCAACTGTTTTTCTACTGCTGGTGAAATCGGATAGTACCGCTGCTTTATAGGTTTTGCATCACCCGTATCGATGCAATGTTCGATCAAAGTAGTACATCCCAAGCCCTCTGCTTCGGAATTAGGAAACGCTGCAATTATCGCATCCAGACGTTGTCGCTGTTCATATGTCAGTCTAAGTTTGTCGGGGTCCATTTCAGTACAGTCAATCTCGCCAATATCAGGTATATAAATTTTTATTCCGAAAATTGTCCAAAAATCATAGCCGCAAATGATGTCTTGTTGTATAGCCGGTACTACTAAAAACTCAGTTAATTTTGTCTGTCCCTGATAAGTAATATTCAAAGTCACCGTTCCTATCACAGTTTGTCTTTGTCCATCTGCAGTACGTACGTTACCCCTACATTTATAAAATCTATGATTGCCCTGAACTTGATTGGCAAGGCTACCGCCAATTACACTTTTATTCGCCCCGCTATCCAATAGGGCAAAATACGCACCATCTCCTACTCTCAAATTTATATATGGTCTATTGTCCAAGGTCTTTTCTACTATTGCAGATATTACACACACTTTATATGATTTCAGCTTACGATAAAACTCACGAATTCTCTTTGAAGATCTTTTTACTTTTCCTGAATTACCAAAAATCCTAGCACGAGCTTCCTCATACGCCTTTACTCGAACATGATACGGTCTCATCAAAGGATGCACAGGGCCTTCCACTCTTTCCGTCTTGTCTTGTCCAGTCGTCGTTCCTTTAATATTAAGTAACTCTTTTATGGATGCCCGTACTACTTGCGGCGGACATCCGTCGCTCCGTTTCCCGTCGTAGTTCCACCACATTTCTGGCATGTGGGTTTATATGTATTTTCAGCACCACATCCGTAACAAAAAACACGCCTTGTGTCCAAACAGTCAAAGTACGAATGTCCCAGTTTGTCACAATTCCAACATCTCCAATTAGATTGAATAGCACAAACCTCCGTGTTAGTTTCATTTAAATTCAAAACGTCATCTTTCCTGTCCTGTACATCCAGTTCCGAAATACGTCCCCTCGTTCTGCGTGAATCCATAGCGTGAAAGTCTTTCATAAACTTTTCGTGTTTCCTCACTTCCCTTCGCAGCTGAGCCACTGTGGAAATCTCCAGATGTAGAAGTTCGTGTCGAATCTCACTCTTTAAATTCCTCATTATCGTCTCACATAAATCCGAATCTGATAATGGTGTCTTTAATTTGTCGGTCATTGCAGAAATTATGTCGAAGTATTCGTCAAAAGGTTCGTTCTGTTTCTGTTTTCGTCCCCGTATGTCATCCAGTATGTCATAATCACTATAATCAACTTTGTATTGTCTGCGCAAAGCATTCGTCAGTGGTACCCATTTGATTTCGTCATGTTGCCTATGATACCGCCAAAACCACACCAATGCCTTTCCCTCAAATAAACTATGAGCATGTTTGCACAATAGCTCGAAATCACCATTCAAATTATTAGATGTCAAAATGTTGACCCGATAAATAAATTCTTCTATTATCATGTCATCATCATGTCCTCTAAACTTCATCCGCCAATTACGTATGATGTTAAGAACCTTTTCCGCATACACAGGATCTTGCGAAGCACGATCATTCGCTGTTCGTGGTGAAGTAACACGTAAATTGGTACCCGAAGAAGTGGTCGATGTCTGATTAGAGTTACCTAAATTGTCAGGTATATTGTCTTCATCCGGAATATTGGAATTCGATCGAACATTCAAACTCTGAACCATTGATCGCAATTCATTTGAAATTAAGTCCGTCATTTCACTTCTGAAAGTTCCAAGTGAATTCGAAACAATTCGTCTTACCCTTTCATCATCGATCTGTCTGTTATCCCGAGAACCACTAGTATGACCAGCGTTAACTGAACGCGTTGCCTGAGAAGGAGGATTTCTGCTACGAGCTATATTACCCGTACGCTGCCTTCCTATAGGTCGCGCACCCTGAGCTTCCGTTGGTGGTGGATCAGTTGGTGTTCGCGCCCCAGTTACATGGCCGGAACCATCAATTGTGAAACTCACATTCGCTGGTTCCTCTAAGTCCAACAAATTCTCACGACTCCTAGTCAAAACCATTATAATTATTTATTAAAACCAATTTTACTATATAGATAATGTACCAGAATAACAAAACTAATCCTAATTCCGATAATAAAATAATAATTATACTATATACTCCACTATTCCATTTAGGTGATATAGAATTAAGAAAACTACAAAAATAAAAAAACTAAATTTTACATCCAAAAAAAATTATAAATAAAATTAAAAAAATTAGTTAGGAATCTTTATGAGCATGCTATTAAAGTTTAACATTAATTGCAAAAATCTCAAATTCAAGATTCAAAACAAGTAGACAGTAAAAAGAAATATCCGACTTTCATATGGGAGTATGTAACCAAAATTTCATTCAGAAACACAAATCTCAAACATATTCCAGGCCGAATCTAAATTAAAAAAATATACTAAACGAATATCAGTGCACGTTATCGCGAGTACCATTCCGGAGATTTCCAAAATTGCAAATCTCAAGCGACGTACTTTACACTTGGATGTATGTATTATCGAATACTTGGTTCAGAACCCTATATATCGAAATTCTGAAAATCCAATCCGCTAAAAAAAATTTAAAAATTATAGAAAGCAAAAGATAAAAGAGTAATCGAAGTCACGGTGAAAAAGAAAATTTGAAGCAACAGCAAGATGAAGAAAATTACGAATTTGAGTCATCACTTGTAAAATAAAATGAAACTGTATCTTTAGTTAAACTAAAACTGCTGTGGCCCCAAATATTTATGTAACGATTCTATTTCCCGCGCTCTATCTGGTAGGAAACTATGCTACCTTTAGTTCCGGCCGTGCTCAAGGAGATATGGGATGGAGATCTTGTTACCTACTAATAGAGGAGAATCATTCCACAAAGTATTAAAATTAGGTAGCTTCTATATATATTAAATCAATTACAAAAAAAAATTTTACAGACAGAATAAAAGAAAAGGACAAGAAAATAAAAAAAAAATTTAAATGGATGTAAATAATAGTAAGGAAGAGGAGTTACATAGATGTCCTATCCCTCTTCAATCTTTACCCTCCCATGACCTTTGCTATCCCTTGAAATTTTTATTGGACAGCCCATCGCTTTCTTAACTCTAACCGCCTAAATGTTTTGTGGAGTAGTTAAATGAAAAAATTTAAAAATCCATATTAATTAAATATATTTTTTTTTTTTAAATTCAACATTCATTGTTTCGTTAAAATTTAAAATTTAAAATGAGTTTAAATATGATACAGAATTAAATTTTAAAATTGTACTAAAACTAAAATTTAACAAAAAAAAAACTGTAGTTATTATCACCATGGAATTATTGTATTGCGTGTATGAAGTGTCAGATAAGTTATGTTTTTATTAGTTACTATTTGAATAAAATATGCGAGAAATGTTTTAGATTAATAAACAAAAATTAGTAAAATTTTATATAAATTAAATTTTTAAAGTTCAATTTAATTTATGAAAGGCGATAAAGTTTCTTATTTCATAACGGTAAAAAAAAATCTTTATATCAAAATTTAAATAAAAAAATTTTTATGAATTAAAATTAACGAAAAAAAAACAACTCACCAGTTAAAGTCCTTCGTTGACGCCAGGCCTGTTGTCAATTGAAGATGGTGCACTTGTCATAAAAATAATCACTCAAATATAGATATGTATATAATTTTTTTTTTTTTTTTTTTAAAGTGGATTGAAATAAGATTATTGAGTTGTATGAACGTTTGTGACTATATCAATGTATAAGTGTGCCTGTAAAAATATGACTGTTTAGGAATAAATTTATGGAACCAGAATAAAAAAAAATGGGATTTATGAACATTCAAAATTAAATGAAATTTAAGAAAACTTCTTTTAAATAGAAACGACAGAAAATATGGAACGTAAGGAATTAAATTAGGATATAATAATACCCACTAGCTCGCAAACATTTTCTTTTTATAATCATAAATGTTTTCGTTTTTCAGTTTTGAAACATCCAATTATTTAAAAAAATTAAAATTCGCCTGAAGAATTTCCCAGGCTACCGATCAAGTTATGTGCCAAAGTAAAATATGTTTTGTAGTTCTTAAATTAAATGATTATGACTTGTACTAAGCTTCCTGTATACACTAATTTAAAATCCGATGTACACGATCCACCAGCTCTTGATTTGATGCGTAAATAAAGTGTAACTTCCTGTTGACTCCCACTGAAAGCAATCGAGAATGACCAAGGATAAGCAAGTTTACGATAGTATATCTTGTCAAAAGAATGTTTCAAACTAAAAATTATGCAATCTGATATGCTTGTCATCAATTTCGCCTCCACACAAGTAAAATGACCAATTATCTACACAATATTTTCTGATCCTAAGCCGCAATCAAACAATGAGTTGAACTTCCTGATTTCGTAGTTAACCAATTGCTCCTTCAGAATGCGTTTCGTTTAGCCGTTATTAAGATTAATATTCAATATTCAGTTTTCCTTCTTAGATGACCAATTTATTAATACTTCAATTCAATCTTTTAAATTTTCGGTTCTTCTTCCTCAATTTTAAAATTTTCAATCCAATTTTTTTCAAATTATTTCGACAACTATCCTCTGTCTCCTACTCAAATTTTTCAAACCAACAAAATTTCCAAAGTAAAAACAGTCTACACCAAAATTTTAGATACAGCACTCACATATTAAAAAAATTATAATTTTTTTGTGTAATTTCATACGGTTTTGTATAATTTTTTACCTTCAGCTGTGTAATTTTTTGTTTTACTGTTGGCAACACTGATTAAAATGTAAGCACAGGACCTGTGGCCATATTTACGATATAAATGCGATGTGCTAATCATGATACAGCCCTCGGCATATATATTTTGACAACTATAAAAACATCGTTTTTGTCGGTCTTTAGAAATTAAAAAAAAAAAAAATGATTAGGTATTAAAGAAAAGCAAAAATGCTAATTAGCCATAAGATTTATTTATACATTTTACGAATAAAAATATCCAACAATAAAAAAATTCACTTTATTATTTGGAATAATTATTTTGACCAATTGATTTCGTACGTTTAATAAAATTACTTTGCTATAATTGTCAAACGAATAATAATAAAATTATATTCGTTGTTTATTAAATGTGAAAAAGGGGAAAAATGGGGAAAAAAGCTGAATTAAATATTGAAATTAGAGCAGCAATTGTTGGAAAATATAAATTTCTGTAAGAGAAATATGCCAAGAACTACATGTATCAAGACAAACGGTGCATTATCAACTTAATAAAGAAACGCAGACTGGCTCTGTAAAGGTTCAATTATACGTGCCATATCGCCATAGCCGTAACCATAACGCCATAGCAGAAAACCAAAATTCAATTGGTTTCTATGGTTACGGTTATGGCGTTATGGCATGGCACCAATAATCGTATACATTGTAGCCCATAAGATTGGTTTGAACAGCTGTTTTATATGGTTATGGTTATGGCACGTCTAATTGAACCTTAAAAAATAAACCACGTACGGGCAGAAAGCGAATGACTACTGCAAAAGAGGACCAACGCATAGTGCAAGAATTTAAAAAGAAACCCGATTTAACACCAAAAGCCATGGAGCTGGAATTACGAAACTATGGGCCGACTGCAGTTAGTGAACGTGCTATTCGCCGCCGATTGAAAGAATCAGGAATAAAAACATAAACGGTAAGAAAAATACCATATATTACACCAAACAATAAGAAAAAGCGTCTCCAATTTGCAAGAGATTAATAAGCCTTTGAGCTTTTGGTGAAGAGTATTATGGACAGATGAAAGATCTTTTGAGTTCCATTGCTCAACAAAAAAAATATATGTTCGTTTACCTCAAAAAAAACTAGAAAAAAATTTGCTCCAGTAACTGAAAGAGTGCGACATGGTGGAGGCACCGTAATGTTCTGGGGGTGTATATCTGCAAATGGGATATTGCTACGAACTCAACCAGACAATATATGACAAAGAGATAGCCAAAAGCGGAAAATTTTAACAAACTGTCACCGAACTGGCCCCTTTATAGTTTTTTTTTGTTTTTTTACATTAGACCAACACTCAGGGGATGCCCCCTACTGATGCAACGCATTGTGTTGATATTAGGAAAATAGATTATGGGAAGGAGGAAATAAGGAGTAGTGTTTATGAACATTTGACTTGAATTTCTCTAAATTGTAAGTATCAGGAAAGACATCTGCGGGGAGTTTATTCCACATACGGGCGGTTCGACTAATGAACGAATTCTCTCTATAATGCGTTGTGCGACTAACTGGACAATCGACCACAAACGGATGAGATCTACTAGACAAGCGCGTGTTGCGGCCAAAAACACGTGACCCCGGGATAAGTACACTTATCTCAGCAGAACACTTCCCATGGTAATAACGATAGAACAGTGTTACACAACCCACATTCCGACAATGCTCCAACGAGTCGATAGAGCTGGATACCCTACTGTCATTAACGAGCGCCGACGCCCTCCTTTGTACACGGTCCAAAAGCTCCAAAATAGACTTTGAAGCCCCTGCCCATATATGGGAGTTGTATTCCATCTTCGGCCGGATATAGGTGGTATAAATAGTGAGAAGATCAGAAGAAGTGAAGTAGTTCTTACACCGGTTAAGAAAGCCAAGACACTTGAATGCCTCTTTCAAGACTTGAATGACGTGATCCTTCCAACGGACATCACACTGTATTCTCATGCCCAGAACATCAAGAGCTTCAGATTCCTCAATACTGATATCACCCATGTATACAGATGACATTTATGGCTCAGCGGTCCTATGAGTCAGCAAACAACATTGGGTCTTGCGTGGATTAAAATCGACCCTATTCACGCGACCCCACTCGGAGATTGTAATTAGGTCCTGATTGAGTGTGTCATTCATAATCTGCCTCTTGCCTTCAACCTCCACAAGGCTTGGCCTATGATCAAAGGAATATGAATGGCAAATGTTGCTGTCATATGCAAAAGAGTAGATAGGATTGGAAGTCTGACAGAGAAAGTCATTCAGAAAGATAAAAAAGAGAGAAGGAGAAAGAACAGAGCCTTGTGGTACCCCTGCATTCAACTGAAACTCATTAGATAAGACCCCATTTATAACAACTCTTATAGTGCGATCCCTGAGAAAACTCAATATGAATCGAGAGAAGTCATCACCGACACCAAAAGCAATAAGCTTTGATACGAGTGCTTTATGCCACACAAGATCAAACGCCTTGGAAATATCCAGCGCAACCACTTTGCTTTCACCAAATCTGTGAATGGACCGACTCCAACGCTCCGAAAGGATTGCCATCAGGTCTCCCGTAGAACGACTACTACGAAAGCCATACTGTCGATCATTAAGAAGCAAATTGGATTCAAGATAATTAACAAGTTGGTAATTAACCATGATCCCCATGATCCCCATGGACGGTAATTATCAGGGTTAGCAGCCGCACCCTTTTTGGGGATTGGCTGGACATTGGCAATCTTCCAACACGATGGAAAGATACCCATGCGGTACGATGTGCTAAAGAGGGTAGCCAATGGGCACGATAGCGTCGGAGAGCACTGTTTCAGTACCAGCGCTGGTATACCATCCGGGCCCGTTGACTTATTTACGTCTAGATTCGCAAGAACCATTTTAACTGCTCGAGGACGAAAGAATATCTTGGGCATAGCATTTGATACTCTTTCGAGCACGGGCAGTGGTTGATCGCTTTCCGGCAGAAACGAATTTTCCGCGAACAGTTCAGCCAGCAGGCTTTATCAACCGGGTCAGTGAATATTTGGTCATCCTTTATAAGAGTTGGGATAGAGGAACTAGCATTATCCTTTACTCTTTTAACGAATGACCAAAAATTCTTACTGCCCCGTGGAACAGCAAGAACCTTAGCACGCAGACGCTGTTCGTACAGAAACTTTTCACGTCTCAGTACTTTGGCACACTCAGTTCTCGCCTGTTTACGCAGCATGTCGGTATTGGCGCCAATTACTGAAAGCTTCCTCTATGGATCTGACTGCATTTCTGCACGTCTGGTTAAACCAACACTTATGTTTGGACTTAGCCGGAATGTACTTTGAAGGAATAAAAAATTTCATTCCAAGCAAAATCACGCGTTCTACCATTTTCGCAGCGGCATCAACATCGTCATCCAAGAAACATAGTTTCCAGTTGAATTGCCGATAAAAATCGTTAAGTTCGACCCAACGAACCTTTTCATAAATTAGAACAGAGCGTTTCGTGGCTGCCTGTGAAGCGCTATGAAGCCCGGAATATGAAAAGGATGCGGAAACGGTACAGTGATCCGAGTTACCGAGAGGTGCAAACGATCTTATTTCATACTTTTCAGGGTGGGAAGTGAGAAAAAGGTCGAGGGTATTCTGAGATTGCCCTTCAACACACTCATTCACCAACTGCACCAGGTGATTGTGTGCGGCGAAAAATTCGACGTAAGTGCCAACGGAAATCGTCCCGCTCTTCATGGCGAAGCTCTCCAGGATTTCTGAAATGGAGGCGGAAAGAGAATCAAAACAATTGCCTGTTTCCATATTTGGGCTTCTATAAAGAAAACCGAAATACAGGATGTGCGCCCTGATCTTGAATTTAACCCAAAGACAGTTAAATTCGTTATCATGCGTGGTTAATTGTTGCTGCCACTGGTACACAACATCATTGCGAACGTACACCGCAAGGCCCCTATGAAAGACAAAAAGCGATAGAAGGTGATATCCAGGTATATGAAAATCCTGTGGATCAGCATCCTCATTCACCTGGGTCTCACATAAGGCTAAAACTTCCGGTCGATGAAAACGAATGTGAGCATATACAGAGAAATAATTCGCTCTAAGTCCCTGTATGTTGCAGAAATCAATTCTGAACTTACCTCACATTACAAAATAAATAAAAATTCAAGTCAATATCCGTAGAGTAGTACAAAAACTAAGTACTCGTTTTATCGGTTAACAAATGATCAGTGTTATACCTTCATCACTAATTAACCCAACAATAAAACTAATACAAAGCACTTGTACCACAATAAAAAAATAAAAAAAGGAAGAGGATAAAATATAACAACAATGATCACAGCAGAGGAGTGCACTCAAATAGAGTGGTGACTTTTACATGACGTTGTCATAGGAGGGGGAAATTGACCCCTTGTGACATGACACAAGACAAATCCTAGGACAGGTTACTGAACTATGTTTTTGTCATATATTGTCTGGTCGAGTTCGTCGCAATTTCTGAAATAAGTGTCAAAAACCATAGAAAAATATGACGAAATTTTACGTTTTTTGACAGTTTTGCTGTTTTGAATAAGATGTTGTTGTTTTTTTTAATTTTATCTCAAGGCAAAATTTTTAGATCTACCCAGTGTAGAAATGGTAATGACATATCATTATTTTTTGGACTACCAGCAATGACATATAAATTCTGCATTATTTTAAAACATATAATAATGAGTTACTGGTAATGATTTATTTTTTATCATTATTTTAAATAGAAAGTAATTTTCTAGATTTTTTTGAACATTGTTTTAAGTTTATTTTTAGACTGAATATTTTTCAACACTGGTAAGGATATATATATGTAACCACAAATTTTTAAATTTTTTGTATGTTGGCGAGTAAGGTGACTTGTGTGCAGCAGGTCAATTATGTTTTTATCTATTAAATATTACATGTCGATATAGCTCAGATGGTAGAGCTCTTGACTGGTAACCTGCAGACCCAGTTTTCTATGTAATTTGATAAAAGGTTGATATCGCTAATTTTTCGTAAAAAGCCACGCCCACTTAAAACAAGTGCCTTTCGTGGAGAATTTAGCCACTATTTTAATCTTTAAAAATAAAGGCAACAACAATAAAATTAGAAAAAACTTGAATTGTGTTAAATTCGTGGCCATCACTGTAGGTAATGACATATTTTTAGATTTTTCGTATGCTGGCATAACTCATTATTTTTCGCGACATTGCCATACAAAGGTAATAAGAAATGTAATAACAAAAGTAACTAGTTACCATTACCAAGAATGTAGTTACATAACCACATATCTTGTAATGATTTTCTACACTGGGTAATTAAGAGGTAAAAATTTGCTGAAGAGAGAAAATCAATATTTCGAATAGTTCACGAGATATAGACTTAAGAATCAGTACATGTTCTTTGAAAAATGTACTAAAATCCTCCTTCCAGTCGAAAACTTCAAAAAAGAATTTAAAAAAAACCTTAGCTAATAATTCAAAACCCATAAGCTTTCAGATTTAGGGGGTCTCAATTTGTTCAAAATTTTGAATTTCAAAAATTTGCTACTGTGCAATTGTTAAATTTCTCAGTATTTTTTCCGTTTTTAAGGGCCATTGACAATAAACAAAATTATCCAAAGTTGGGGCTAACATACGCACAGGGATCTTTATTATTCCAGTTTTAATGAAAATTTCCACTAATTAAGTTTTCTTAACAAAATGAATGGAAAACTTCAGAAAAATTATGAATATTTTTCATAAAATTTATCAATTTAATGAAAAGTTTCAATTGACGAACTTCAGCGAAACTTCATTGAATCAATGTAAAAATTCATAAATAGAATGTAGACATTTCTCTCAGTGTACAGTTACAAATGTCAAATTCCATTTAAATTTGAATTTTTTAGCTTTAATTTTGTGTTAACTTTAGGCTATTTCGTTATTGTTAATGTCACAAATGCGAATAAAAATTTAAGTTCAGTCAAAAGGTTACGGGTTCCCTTGTATTCTACACCTTTTTCAGTTTGATTTCAGAAAATTCCAAATGTATGTCATAATTGTTTTTAAATTGTCCAAAAATCTTTAAAATTGTCCAAATATATTTCAAACTTGTCCAAATATATTTTAAAAGTGTCTAAAAAGGTTTCAAAATTGTCTTAAATGTTTCAAAATTATCCAAAAATATTTAAAATTTTTCCAAAAATCACTCAAAATTGTCCAAAAATGCTTTAAAATTTGTATAAAAATTTCTCGAAATTGTCCAAATACTGTTTAAAATTGCTTAAAAGCGTTTCATATTTGTTCAACTGGATTTCAAAATTGTCCAAAGTGCATTTTAAAATTTTCAAAATGTATTGTAAAATTATACAAATATATTTTAAAATATTTTATTTGTAATTAGAAAAAAAGGTCAAAAAAACTATTTTTATTTTTTAAATAAAAATTAAAAACCAACATTTATTTTATTTGTATTTAAGAAAATTCTATTTGTATTTGAAAATTGTCCAAATACATTTCAAAATTATTCATTTGTATTTAAAAATTTTAAATCTGTATTTCAAAATTGTCCAAATGCATTTCAAATAATTCCATTTGTTTTTCAAAATTCCCTAAATGCATTTCAGAAATTTCCAAATGTATTTAAAATTTGTATTCCAAAATCTTTTAAATGTATTTAATAAAATTCTAATTGCATTTCAAATTTTTCGAAATGTACTTCAGAAATTTCTATTTATATAAGCATACCCGAGTAAAAAAAATTATATATAATCATATATGGCATATATTACAATATATAATTATACATGTCGTTATGTATATCCATATATAATTATATATGACGTTTTTTCACAAAACTTTTCCTTATATTATTCCATATATAATTTCATCTAATTAGATATCGACCTTCATAATATTAGATATGGCATATATAATTATATATTACATGACATGGTTGATCTTATTGCATATATAGTTATATATAGAACTATATCTTAATATATATGGTGGCATTTTAGCAATATATAATTATACATGATATCATTTAAAAAATATATAATTATATATGGTGACAGTTAAACTAGATATTATCATATATGGTGCCATTTAAACAATATATGGTCATATATGGTACCTCATTAACAAAATCTTTAATTCAGTTCCAGATATGATAATATATGGTACTATATATAGTGCGATATATATTTATATATGGTGCTATTTAAGCAATATATTATCATATACGGTGACATTCAAACCATATATTATCATATAAGGTGCCATTCAAACCATATATTATCATATATGGTACCATTTAAACAATATATTATTATATATGGTGCCATTTAAACAATATATGGCCATATATGGTAACTGATGATCAAAATTTTTAATACAGTTCCAGATATGATAATATATGATACTATATATAGTGCAATATATATTTATACATGGTGTTATTTAAGTAATATATTACTATATATGGTGCCATTTCATGAACAACATTTTTAATACAGTTTCAGATATAATAATATATGCTACTATATATGGTGCAATATATATTGATATATGGTATCATTTAAACAATATATTACCATATGTGGTGACTTTTAAACCATACATTATGATATATGGTGCCATTTCAACAACATTTTTAATACAGTTCCAGATATGATAATATATGCTACCATATATAGTACCATATACTTTGGTATATCGTATCATTTAAACAACCCGAATAAAAATAGTTACATATAGTCATATATGTGATTAAGTTATATCTGTATAAATATACAGTTTCATCCGAAGAATGGCCCGATATATTTTTATCAATTGTTTCTCAATTTTTATCTAATTGTATCAGTTTAGATCAGACCTGATTAAATTATGTGTTAATCAGATGAAATTGAATCCGATTTTTGACTTGATGCAATTTTATCGGTTTATATGTGTCAGGTTTGATCGTAATTGGTTCAATTTTATATAAATAAAATATAATTGTATCCGACATTTACCTTATACAATTGTATTAAAGTTTTAAACTGATATCAGGTCAAAATTGGGATATAACTATATAATTTTGTATACAAATATATCTATTTGGACCTAAACTGATACCATGTGATATAAACCAATAAAATTGTATCAGGTCAAAAATCAGATACAATTTCATCTGATTAACACATAATTTAATCAGGTCAGATCTAAACTGATACAATAAGTTAAAAACAACTGATACAATTTTATCGGGCCATTTTTCGGATCAAATGATACGTGGATGACTCTAAGTTATATATTACCATATAAAGCTCCATATTATTTTTTTTAATAGGGAACATACCATATATGGTGCCATTTAAACAGTATATTGTCATATAAGGTGCCATTTAAGCAATATATGGTCATAAATGGTAACTCAACTACAATATTAACTGTATTTCAGAAGCTATTAATTGCATTTCACAAATTTTAAATGTATTTCAGAAATTATGGAATGTATTTCAGAAATTATTAATTGTATTTCAGAAATAATCAAATCTATTTCAAAACTTGTTGATTGTTTATCATAGTTAATAGAGAAAAATTTCTAAATTACATTTCATAATTTCTGAAATACAATTGATAATTTCTGAAATACAGTTTGATAATTTCGGAAATACAATTAATAATTTCTGAAACAGAATTGATAAAACTGAACTTCAATTGACTAGTTCTGAAATACAATTCATAAATCTGAAAAATAATTGATAAGTTCTGAAATACAATTGATAAAACTGAAATTCAATTGATTATTTCTGAAATACAATTAATAAATCTTAAAAATAATTAATACAATTGAAATGGTGTAGAGCGTTAAAAAGATGTAAATAAAATTATTTTATTCAAAGATTTCAATTTAATAAAAAAATAAATATATAATTTTATCAAAAAATTTATAGAAAAAAAATTTTAATTTTATAAAAAGAAATTCATTTTGTAACAAAAATGTATATCGAACTCGAGACCTTCTGAGTTTAAACCTTATTTTAACAAAATATTGTAATTTTTATAAAATCAGTGCTCTGCCAGTGTATTCTTTTATGAACAGTTGGCAATATATGTCTGGGATCTTATTTAATCCCAAATAAATGGAGATCTTACGTAGTACCAAATATAATGCGGCATCTAATTTTATATGTCATTTTTATGGATAGTTTTAGATGTCAATCCCCAAATATATTGCTGTTTCTAATTCTATCTGCCATTTTAATACCTAAATAAATTGCTGGATCTAATTCGATCTGCAATTTATGGGAAAAGTTAAGATTTTACCAAATCACTAAATATATCACTGGATTAAATTCGATCTGCAACTTATTGAAAAAGTTAAGATCTTACGCAATCCCGAAATTTATTACTGGATCTAATTTCATCTGTTATTTTTTTCATAAATTTAGATCTTACGTAATCCCCAAATATAATCCTCGATCTTATTCGATCTGCCGTTTTCCAGATATGGTTAGATACAACTTAATCCTGAAATATATATGTGACCTTTTCCGAGAAAAGGGACCTAGTGTGTGAAAATTAAGTTTTGAGAAGAACGCATTTAAAGTTTCATAACGCATTATCACTTTAAACACACCTTCAGTTGGGAGATGCGATTTGGTATGGTTAGGTGCCTCAACTCATTTCATCTTATTCTACACCCTTTTAGGTACCAGAATCCACTCTTAAGTCCAAACCCGTTTTTTGACATACTAGGTCCCTTTTCTCGGAGAAGGTCACATATACCTAGATCTACTTTTTCGCATAAATTTAGATCCAAGTTTATCCCCATATATATTGCTGGATCTAATTTGATCTGCCAATTTTCTATTCAATTTATATCCAGGTTTATCCACAAATATATTGCTGCATCTAATTGGATCTGCCATTTTTCGGATAAATTTAGATCTAAGTTAATCCACAAATATATTGCTGGATCTAATTTGATCTGCCACTTTTCAGATCAATTTATATCTAAGTTTATCCACAAATATATTGCTGGATCTAATTCGATCTGCCAAAATTGAGATCAAATTAGATATAAGTTTATCCACAAATATATAGCTGGATCTAATTGGATCCGCCATTTTTCGGATCAAATTAGATCTAAAAATATCCCCAAATATATAGCTGGATCCGCCAATTTTCGGATCAAAATAGATCTAGGTTTATCCCCAAAGATATCATTGGACCTCCCAATTTTGAGATATAACTTGATCTTAGTTTATCCCCATATATACAATTGGATCTAATACGATAGGATTGGATACACCCAATTTTGAGATCTAATTGGATCAGTTAGATATTACAGCAGATCTTAAACAATATCAAATTGGATATGATTAGATATTGCGCGAGATCAATTTTTTTTACTCGGGTATTTACTAACTTACATGTCTCATAATTCCTGTAAAATTTTCATTACGAAATACAAAACATGTATGCTTGTAAAAACGCTTGTAAAATAAAAATAGACATTTCTGAAATACATTTGGAAAAATTTGAAATGCAATTACAAATTATTAAATACATTTGTAAAATTTTGGAATACAGAGTCTTTTTAAATACATTTGGAAACTTCTGAAATACATTTGGAGAATTTTGAAATACAAATGGAATTATTTTAAATGCTATTTTACAATTTTGAAATACAGATTTAAAATTTTTAATTACAAGTGAATAATTTTGAAATGTATTTGGACAAATTTAAAATACAAATAGAATTTTCTTAAATACAAATAAAATATATTAAAATATATTTGTGTTTAAGTTTCTTGTAATTTTTTAGCCAAAGTTAAGAAAATTATGAAGTTTTGGGAAAAAATAAGGGAAAAATTCCATATTAAAATAGTAACCGGTTGATCGACCTGTTTTAACCGATTATTCGGATTGAATAATTATTTTGAATTATTTGTTTCGACATTAACCGAAATAGAGGCGATTAATCGAGGAATCGGTTAATCGATTAACCGCATTGGAAACACTAGTTGTAGACCATCATTAATGTTCTTTCGATCAGGAGTTTTTAAAGTCTGTTCAAATCTTTCTGCAAGTGCGTTGGACGCTGGATTAAATGTAGTTGTCATGTGCTTAATACCATTTTGAATGCAATATTTTAAAAAAAGTCGTATACTAATGTCTCTGTGAGTCCTTACAAAAAAATTATATCCGATATAGTCGTTGCACTAAGTTAAATCATTTATGGGAATTGAGAAAACGCATCAACGTATATAAGCCACATAAAACCGAATATTTTAAAACTGCTATTTCTAAAATGTACTCTTTCCCATGGACGGCAAGTAATATTCTGTTCCTAAATTCCTTTGCAGTTCCAGCTCGTGAGATGTCATTCCAGACCGGAAATTTTTGTGAAATCATCATAAAATAAACCAAGTATATTTTGAGGATGGCACTTTTTTACTTTTTATCGTGAGTAGGTAATACACAGAATTTAATCCCTAACAAGTATACAATTTGAATTAACATTTGAACATATTAACATGTAAATAAATAATATAAGCCGAACAAATACATATGAGTATATAGACGAAATTGTCCACATACGTATTTACAGCCATTATTTGTTAAGGGTGTTCGCAAGTAAAAACAAACAAACAAACCAAGAGACCCCATTAACAAAAAAGTTTCATTTCAAAATTTAATATAAAATATACCAAAAGAATTCTCCCCTTTTTGCTACTTTTCTCGACTAAAATTGTAATATATAACATTAACAAACATTCAAAGTTACCGATAATAACTTAATATGGTTTTTAATTCGAAAATGTCACCATACCGAATTACATTATACACTTAAAAAAACGTGTTGTATATCAAGTGTACTAGTTTTCAAAAATATTTTTTGCTGAAATTGCGTTTTTAGCAAAAGTTTAATAATATTTTTTCAGCACTAAATTAATTTTGAACTAATGCTTAAGTGATTTATTTGGCTATCTAAATTGTGGTGATAACCATATTGGGAAATTTTCTTGTGTTCCCTTTCGCTTTTTTAGGAAAAAGGGTTTTAGTTAGGTTATTCAATTAATCCGCTTTTTAATTTAATCGTTTAAACATCCAAATAATTATTCAGGTTTTTTTCTTAACCGATTAATCGAATACAATTACAAAATTTATCGATTAGTCGAACAAAATAATATGTAAAATAATTAGGTTGTTCATAAGGGGTGTGCTATCTGTTGTATCGTTGTATCGTCCTAACAAAAAACAGAGTTGTTAAAATTTTTATTTGTGTTTAACAACGATTTTCTATTCAGTTTTCTATCGGTTAGCACACTCAAACATAGGACACTAAACATACGTAAAAATGTTGTATCGTGCTATTTTCAAATGTTGTATTTTTTCAATTTAATTTTTAACAACTCTGTTATTTGTTAGGACGATACAACGATACAACAAATAGTACACCCCTTGTGAAAACCCTTAATATAAAAATTTTATTGTACTTTTAATAATTTCATTTAATAAATTTGTTGTATCGTCGTATCGTCCTAACAAAAAACAGAGTTGGAAATGATACAAAATATATTTTATTTGCCTTAGGCCTAAATATTACATTTTCTCAAAATATCCTAAACTCGGATTATTTTTCAGATAAGTTACCCGCCCTTAGACGTATTAAAAGACAAAAAATTTTTTTTTATAAGTAGAAGCAACACTCAAGAAATTCTTGCTATTAATTAAAATGTTGCTTTTCTTGGAAAGGGGATAGAGAAGAGATGAAAGGTGATGAAAGATGAAGGGCTTCAAATATGGCAACACTGCAATTGCGCGAGATATTGAATCTTAGAACAGTTGTTGCATGCCATCTGATGGCGAAATTTGTTGAAGCTGTTTAGTTCATAGCCCTGTTATATTATCTTACTTCGGTGGCGTTAAATGCTATGGGAACACCCAAGGAGGACGCTGCGATATGTATCGTACATATTATCAAAAATCATTATTATTATTAAAAATCATGCATATTATTTTTTCCAAATGTTGTCGCTGGCGATCAAACCCGCAACCTTGTGTGTAACAGTCCTACACGCTAATCATTAAACCACAGCGGCAATTTTTATACTATTTATATTTTTTATACCATTATTAATGCTTTCGATTAGTACACACAGAAAACGAATTCGTTGCGGTAACCGAATTCGTTGCGGTAACCGAATTCGTTGCGGTAACCGAATTCGTTGCCAACCGAATTTTGGTAGTCACGTGTACTATCACATTATGCAGTTGCGATTCCTAATAAATTTTATTGTGAATATTAATACTTTCAGTTGTAGCTACTGAATTGAGAAAATTTATTTGGTAAACCCAACCGAATTGATAAAGTTTGGTAGATCCAACCGAATTTATGAACTTCTATCGAGTGAAAAACGAATATTTTTTTTTATTTTTTATTAATTAATTGATGTATTGATATATTAAAACATATAAAAACACTGTTAGGTAGAATATTACATTCTATGGAAACACGCATCGTAGAATAAACAAATTCGCACAGGTCAGGGAGCATTTCACAACATTAATAGTGCATCTTGGTTGGGGATTTTATTTAGCAGTATTTAGGATGATTCACATCTATAAATGAAAGAATTGTTAAGAAATATTTTTAAACCTGCATACATTTTCTCGAAAGAAATTTAATTACCGTTTTAATTCATCTGGCTGCAGGCTGATATTATCCATATTCTTCAGCATTTCCACAAATCAAATATTGTGATATCATAGCGCTTACATGACCTTTTTTAACTTTTAAATATTTTTTGTTCAATATTTTTATATTGGTGCATTCTTTTCTTAAAAAAATTCAAATTGTTTTTATTTTTCATATCTGACATTTGAAAATTTAAATTTTATTATTATTTTATTTGAATAACCAATATATCGGTTACAGCTACCAATATTGTTTATATTTAAATTATTTGGTGTTTCTAACAAATAATTCAGTTACAGTTTTTGTTTTTATTAGTTGTGTTCACCAAAGTTATACCAACAGTTTTATTTTGCTATTTTGGATCTTATAACCGAAAATCTATATTAAGATACTTCTAATATATTACTAACATTGGTTAACATGACCAACATTCAATAAAAAACTGATAGTAAAGAACTAATACCAATTGTTTGTTGCATTTTGGTTATTATAACAAACATTGAATTGCAATAGCTAGTAAAATGTAACCCGTGTGCCAATTAAAAGTTTTAACGTAATTGTGACTACAGAATTGATTTAAAACAATTTTGTTTGACCTTAATTGGTTGGAAAAACCGATTGTTGTTACAAAAGTAATCTTCATTTAGTTGTGGTTTCAAATTTTATGTATTAACTCAGACTTTTTACTAATACAATTGATAATATCTCATTGATATTATAATTGTGTAGTAGAGGTCGAATTTTGGAAATCATAGTTGATTTCCAACTGATTTGTTTTCTGTGTGTATCAATATTTTAAAAAATTTAAAAATTGGTTATACGTAAACACTTGTCAAAACAACATAGTAGTTTTATGGAGTGTCAAAGTAAATTGTGACATTGTTTGTCGTTTTGATATTTAAGATAAATTTAAAATAAATTACACAGTACAACACTAAAAATGCATCGGGCATACGACATATCAATTCTGATAGGTTTTAGGATGAATATCACGAATGTGAACACCAAACTCCAAACTAGCTCTACTTTTTGAAATACTTGCAAATTTAACTTTTATGCAAAAAGACAATTTTTTCTTTAGAATTTCTTATTTATTCATATACCTGACTAAACCACGGGTAATTTTTAATATGGTTTAAAATTATAGACTTCGGGCTTTTAGAACAATATCAACTTATTTTGATTAGGTAAAGGATCTATGATATAATTGCAATTCAAATGAAAACTTCACTTATTTTCCTATTTTGCAAATCTAGTAAAGTCCCTTAATGGGATTTGCAAAACCTTTATATATGACGTAAATTCATATTCCACTAAATTCTTTTTATCAAAAGAATCACAACTTCTGCAAAAATATTTGCATAAAATTCAATCTGAAATACAAATTTTATATCTTTTTCATTTCAAATTAATTTTATATGTATTTACTATGACAAATGGAAATAAAGTACATTTTTAAACATACATATTTTAAAATCGTTATTTTTTAGGAATTTGAACTTCAGTTATCTAGAACTTCGTTGAAATTAATTAGAAAATATATGTATTAAATTTCTGAATGGTTTTATCTGAGTTTTATAATTTAATATTAGTCACAGACTCCTTAATTTTTAGGTATTAAAAAAATTAATCTTTTCCAGCTTTAGTCAACCTTTACTTAAAATTAAAATTGCAAATTTTTTTGATAAATTAAGTTACATGAGATATTTACTAATGGTACAAATTCAAATATTGGAAATTCCTTTCATAGCAGATTATTTATGAACGAAACCGTGGAAAAAGAAAAATTTTAGCTTTAAATGCATATATAGGTAATATAGCTGTCAAAACGTGATATATATCAAATTAAAGAGCATATTTCATTTTTTGAAAATGTTGCAAGATAGTGCAAATAGTGTTATTGTTTCAATTTAATTTTTTTACAAAAAGTTTTTCATTGAGCTTGTAGTTTAACCTAACAAATATTTCTATAAATTCTAATAAGTTGTCCCCTGATGATTTACATAGGCAAGAATGAAATCCGAAAAGGATATGGGCCTATAGAAAATTATTTTTCATAATTTTTTAAATAAGTTTTTGGGATTTTAGAACATCTAAAATGACCAAATTTCGTATAAAAAATAATTAGAAGAATAAAAAAATATACTTTTTAAATATTTTTGTAATTTTTTACAAACATCAATGAACAGACTAATCGTACTAAATTATTCGTTATTCGAAATTTGGACATTTTATATTAATCGAACAATTTTTCTCGAATAACGATTAACCGATTGAATACCCTACACCCAGAAAACAGATTCGTTGTGATAACCGAATTTGTTGCCAATCGAATTGTGGCGGTTCCGACAACTTTTATGAAACTTAATCTTGAATTCGGTCGCCATTATTGAATTATGTGGTTATGAAGTTGTATATTTTCAGTTGTGACTACTAACTGTAACTAAAAATAGTTCGGTTCCTGCACCTGAATTTCAAAATATGCCACACTATTTCCAATTAAAATATTTAAATTATTTTTTTTTAGTTTGTATTTATTTATCAACAAAAAATATAATATAATTTAAATAAAATAAAATACTAATTAAAATTTCTAAACACGCAACAAAATAAAGTTTTTAAGATAAATATATTTTTAACCAAATTTCTAAAGAAACAAAAATAAAATAGAGGGGATTCTAAGAGCTTTCCTAAGTATAAAAAAAATGTTTGTAGATTTTTGCTATCATAAAAATATATATTATTTATGTATGAGAGTTTATTGACAAAAAAGGAGGCTAAATAAGACGACAAAAAAGTCTTTTTCTGCACAAAAAGTTAAGATTTTCAGCATGGAATGCTTCAAATTCTATGGTTTTTCCCCCCTTATGTAATCTACATTCTTAGGAAATTTACACTGAAAATATTATTACAGTAACTGACTGTAGTTTATTTAAAAACTTATCCGTACATTTATTTTTAAATTATTATTCAGTTAAAATACAAAGAAATATATTTTTTAACCGTTTTTGTCGTTTATTTAAAAAATAAATTACATATAAATACGGATTTTCTGTTACAGTTAATATTTGCATTTAAAATGTTTTGTTAAAAAAAAAGAATTCCTTTTCGATTTCTAGGTCAGTTAAAAAAATTAAATAAACTAAATATCATTTATTCTAACGGATTTTGTAGTTAATTTTTGAAATTTAAAAAAACGAAATAAATGAAAAATCATTATTTTTTAAGGATTTTGTAGTTTATTTATTAACATTTAAAAATAAATGAAAAGTTCTTTTGATTTAAATGAAAAGTCAATAGACCGGTTTTCAAGTGATTTTTCATTTATTTTAAATTACATTTTCAGTTAATTTAAACTACAAACTATTTTGAGTGTACCTTTATAAATGGATTAGTCTGTAGACCTTTTACTTAATAAATGAATCCAGCAGATGGGGATTCTTGTTAATGCCTGCTTGAAATCAAAACATCTATTTACTTAAAGCATTTCTAAATCCTTATCTTAAACCCACAAGTTCGGTTGAATGTTATTTTCAGGATATTTTACTTCAAGGATTATCATCAGATAAATTTTTTAAAATAGGGCTGCAAAAAACAATTCGTTAAAATCATTTTCACGAAAATATCTACTCACAATTAATATTTTCTTGCTGTTAAATATATTCTGTATATATTTCCTTTTAAATGTATACGTTATTTTTTAAGATAAACTTTAAATTCTTTTAAATAGGAAATTGCTTTTTGAAATTTTATAATATTTAATAGTTTTGACAGCAATACCACACAATCTAATATTCGTTCGTAAAAGTAATTAGATTGTTACAGCAACCAAATATTAGGAGCTATGTTTATTTTACAGTATAATATACAGTTGTATCTACTGAAAGTTTTACTAACCATATTTTTAATTTAAAATAGTTGGGATACCCAACAAATTCTTACTGAAAAACTCCAGTCGTTTTGGGTATATTTTCACTTGCATAATAACCGAATATCCTTTCTGATTACATAAATAACAGACGCAAAACTGAAATAGTTATTCAATAACTAAACTATAGTTAGTTAGTTCAACCGATATCTAACTGAACTTTTTTCTGTGTGCAGTTTTAGTGATATTAAAGCGATATTTAGTTATTTTTGTTTTTATTTATAACTAGTTTAGTTTAGTTTATTTATTTCCATTCCAGTACAACAAGAATTAATCTTATAATTATAGTACAGGAATTTTAAGTGCTAAAATTTTGATTTTAAAAAGTTATAGTCACATTTATAATAATAATAAAATAATTAATATAAATAATCAAATAAATAATTAAAAATAAAAAAATAATAATTAATTAAAACAAAAACATATTGCAAAAATTAAAGAAATACCTATTCTAAAAATGAATTGAATTGAAATTAAAATCGAGCATAGTATTCAAAAAGAATTTTTTTAAAATTCGAATCGTTGCTGTTTAGCTGTTGGGTTTGAGGGAGCATGTTCCAAAGACTTACGGAATTTATGAAGAATTGCCATTCAGATACGAGCTAGCGATGACTTGGTGGAATTAGCTTATTTCCTCTATTTGTTCCGATGCCAAAACGGAGTTTCTCATAGAGATAATGGGGATTTTTCGTGTAAACGATTTTGTGTATGAATAAGAGCACTCTAATCTTCATAAGACTTTCCAATACACCCTAAAAATGCCCTTAGAGTAGAACGACGTTCCCCTGGCTCTTCTTAACCCGAAAACGTATCTTACTACACTGTTAAATACAACTTTTAACTTCCCCATACTTATGGTGTCACAATGAGAAAAAAGTTCACAACCGTTCTTCAGCATTTATATTCAATGCGAGAAATTAGCGTAAACATATGTCATTGAGAAACAAATTTGTTTATATTTTATTTAAAATTATTTTATCGCTGATTTTTGCTGCATCAGAAAATTTTTTGCTGACTTTACTGATTTCTTTTTTTGAGTGTACTTGTACTTTGTCTAGCTATATAAAGTTCTGATGATTAAAAATGATAAAATTGTTTGATGCTCACGGTAATCATACACTGGGGAATAATAAAGTGCTATATACACATTATAAAATGGCCAAAAGGATTAAAAAAGGGTCGTGTATGTATACAGTTTCTACATGTGGATGAAATGGAAAACAAAAAATAAAAGGACTCTGCTTTACATACATATATATGAGTTTATTCATATAAATACTATTGTTATACAAACAACAAAGGTGGCGAAATTTCTAAAGCTTTCTAAAGTTACAATAATACACAATGCATATTAAGGTACCAGTAATTTCCATAAGGGAAACTTTCGGAAGTTTCATTTCAGATCTAGTTTCTAACTAGGGTTTTATATCTTGCAAAAAGCAATGTATGTGGAATAATAAACACCACCCTAATCTACATATATGAATGTTTAATTTTTTCCAAAACCCTGCTTAGGTATTGCAGCGTAGAATGAGTATTTGAGTATTAAGGGCTTTATTCTTTTCAACTGGTTTTCAAAAGGATTTTAATGGCATTTGTTGGTTTTATATGCGTCTGTGATCATGCATATGTGTCTGTTTTACATATTTGTTGCCAAATGTAAGGGTTTAATCATTCATATCCTTCGACAAGGGGTTATTTTGCATAATGCTGTATTCATTCTCCTTGTGTGTAACGTGGGTTGTATAAAATGTCATGGTCTGATTTATATTATTGACTTAAGCTTTCAGAATTTATGATTTTTCAAAGTCGTTTTAAATTGTCTCCCAATTAAATAAAAAAGATGGATGAATTTAATTCTGCGTGTAATTTTCTTTTAGCCTACAAACTTCCTGTTAATCATTCCCAACACTTGCTCCATTTGTATATTTAATTTGCCACCATTGTCTTACATAAAAAAACTTTCTTTAGTTGGCTGCCAAATTGTTTTCATAAATATTGCATTTTGCGATGAAAAACAAGAACCAAAATATCTGCATAATGAGTCTCATAACAGAGATTAAAAAAATTACACTCTGAATATTTGTGTATCGATGTAAGGTTGGATGAAATATGTAGTATAATATTATGAGCACCGGCTTTTATATCTTCAAAGCCATCCCCAACTGTACTAAATTACTGCTTAGCTCCTTGACCATGTACAGAAGTTACAAACTCTGATAATCTTTTTATACGATTTTACTAAGAATACATTTTTGGCATCTACATTTATAATGATAATGTGCACTTTTGGTAATTGCTACTTAAGTAATTGAGCTGTATTTTTATGATATATAAAGTTTAACGCAATTTACTTAAAATGTTAAAAAAAAATTCAAAATTGAACACAAAACCAATTTTAAAGTTTAATGGTCTTTTACGTTAAATCATTTGTTAAACTTATAATACGTTTATAAAATGATTATTAGATAAAAAAATTCTTATAGACCATTTATTAATTTTTAAAATGATCATGTGTATGACTATTAATAAATCTAAGACACTACAATTTTCGAAAGATTTGAGCCTTGTTTAAAATAGGTTATATTGATAGCTCAACATAGGAAGATATACTCGGAAGAATTATTGCCATTTCGATTCACTTTAACACCCCTACCCACTTTCAGGAAACCGCAACAATTTGCATTATCCAGTATGGCCAGCCTAGTTTGTCAGAATTCAGTTTGCTCGTATTGATCTATTATATATTTTTGTATATGTGCAAGATATGAACTGATTTGATCAAATGGTTTGGGAAAGCCTCACAGTGGCTTAAGGTTCAATTAGACGTGCCATATCGCCATAGCCGTAACCATATCGCCATAGCAGAAAACCAAAATTCAATTGGTATCTACGGTTACGGTTATGGCGTTATGGCATGTCACCAATAATCCAATACATTGTAGCCCATAAGATTGGTTTGAACAGCTGTTTTATATGGTTATGGCACGTCTAATTGAACCTTTAGAATCGTTTTTTGTTGGCCAAAACTCTACAGCTTTTGAACCGATTGATATTTTCTTGAACTTTTCTCTAGTTTCAATTTTATTAAAATCTACCTAAACTGACCCTACTTTTATTGATTCCGAGTAGTATATTTTATGTTTTCTTATAGATTTACTAAGACTGATATTACTGATTTAAGTTTACATTATTATTTTATTTATTTTGGTCAAGGACGTTGTAAAACTGGGGGTTCAAAAATAGAAAAGTGCCCCTCTTAACGGCCTTCCCAAACCGCTGGAGCTAGGAAATTGAAATTTGGTATGAAGGTTCCTCTCATGTGGTAGACATCCATCAAGACGGGATTTTTGGAAATTTATACAGGGAAGTGCAAAAAGGGGAGAAGTCTCCACCTTGAGGGCCTGGCCAAACTACTGGAACTAGGAAGCTAACATTCGGTACGTAGATTCCTCCAGCGTAAACTACCGCTAAGACGGCATTTTTGGAAATTCTTACCTTTTCCAAAAAGTACATTTTCCAAAAAAGTACCTTTTTCCAAAAAATACCGTTTTCCAGAAAAAGTATCTTTTTCCAAAAAAGTACCTTTTCCAAAAAAAGTACCTTTTTCCAAAAAAAGTACCTTTTTCCAAAAAAAGTACCTTTTTCCAAAAAAAGTACCTTTTTCAAAAAAAGTACCTTCTTCCAAAAAATAGTACCTTTTTCCAAAAAAAAAAAAATACCTTCAAAAAAAGCACCTTTTTCAAAACACAATAGTACCTTTTCCAAAAAGAACCTTTTCCCAAAAAAGTACATTTTACTAAAAAAGTATCATTTTCCAAAAAAAAAAAGAAAGTACATTTGCAAAAGAGGAAGTACCTTCTCAAAAAAGTACTTCTTTCAAAAAAAGTATCTTTTCCAAAAAAGTACTTTGTAAAAAAAGTACTTCTAAAAAAGTCATTTTTTTCCTCCCTCAACTAAGATGGATTTTTGGAAATCCCCACAGAGGAAATGTCTCTCCCTTGGCGGCCTGTCCAAACTGCTGGGACTAGGTAGCTGAAATTCGAAATGTAAGTTTCTTCTCCTGTGTAGATATCCGCTATAACGGGATTTTTAGAAATCCTATCGTAAGGCGCGATAAGGGAAAAAGTGTCTCCCTTGACGGGAAATATGAAATATGTATTCCATGGAGTAGGGCTAACTCACCAACAAGGTAGTTTTTCAATATTGGAACAGGAACATGGTAAAAATGGTTGGCGAAAGGCGAAAATGTCCCCAATAACGGCCTGCCCGAACCGCTGATGCAACGAAGGTGAAATTTCGTATGAAGGTTGCGCGTCTATCGTAGACACCCGCGAAGACGGAATTATTGGAAATTCCTACAGGTAGGGGCAAAAAGAAGAAAAGTCGCCCCTTGATGGCCTGTTAAACCCCTTTGGCTAGAAACCTGAAATTTAAATTTTATGTCCCTGTAAAGTACCTTCCTAATAAATTAGCCCATACAATTTATTAGGAAGGTAATTTTTTAATTTTGGACAGGGACTTTATAAAATGGGGTGATCAAAAAGGGAAATTAATCATTTAACGGCCTGTCCAAACTAGAACTAGGAAGCTGAAATTCGCCAAAAAGGGGTAGAGAACCCCTTTTAATTGACTGTTCAAACACTTTAAGCAAGGAATATGATACTTCCCAGCAAAATCTTTCATTACCAAATAAGTGGTTATATAATGAAGCTAAAATTTTTTAGTACTTATAATTCGGCGTCAGTACTAGTCATTTTTGTTAGGCGAAGCCGTTTTTATAAGCAGTCTAGCTTTCGCGCGACTACTTATTTATTTATAAAGATAATGTGAATTTGGTAACTACTTATTTTTAACCACTAGTAAGTCGTATTATTTAACCACTTGTAACCACTTATTTTTTAACTGCGTATAAGCACACGAATAACTACCTATTTTGGTAACTACTTATTTTATATACTTTTGTAATACAGCGGGTAAGTGGGTGCACAAATTTTGTGCGTTTTTTCATACAGCGAATACGGACAAATACTTACAAAAACGACCTTGTCGAAGAAAAATAATGAGTTTTGACACCGAATTATATGCAGTAGACCCTAATTCTACTGCTTATTATTTAGATATTTGTAATGAGTACCCATTACTGAGATTTTGCTGGGTTGGCATTGACACGTACTCTACAAAAAGGTTAAAGAAATTTATTAAAAGAGAAAAAACCGTAGGAAAAGAATGCAATTTATATATTCAGATATTTAAACTGCCGGTAAAGAAGCATCGGTGGAAGAAACCATCGCAAAAACTTTCCAACTGAATTTGTGAATTTACTTGGTTTGTCCACCTTTAAAAAACTTGAATTACATAAACTTTAAGGCACGCTATTATTTACAAGTAGCGGGCTTTGCCCGCTAGTTGTAAATAAAACAAAAAGTTTTTAATCAATTATCTTAATACGACAATTATGTGTGAAACAAAATATCGGCCAAATGCTCGCCACTGCTTCCGTGGCATACCTCTATCCATATTTTGAATGACTCTGAGACATAATTAAGGTTCAATGTCGTTAATGTGCCGAATTATCTCATCCTTAAGCTCTTGAATTGATCTTGGTTTATTGACTTACACTTTTTTCTTTTAAATATCCCCAAAGAAAGAAGTCCAACGGTGTCTAATCACATGATCGTGGCGGCAAATTAACATCGCCACGATATGATATAACACGGCCATTGAATTTCTCGCGCAAAAGAGCCATTGTTTCGTTGGCTGTGTGGCAGGTGGCACCATCCTGTTGGAAGCACATATCGTCCAGGTCCATATCCTCAGTTTCTGACCACAAGAAGTCCGTTATCATCTCGCAATAGCGAATACCATTCACGGTAACTGCTTGGCCGACCTCTGTGGCTCTTCTGCCATACTATCGCGAACAACCAGGGATGGAAAAGCTCGCTCGCTCGGGCTCTTGCTCTTTTCAAAAAAAGAGCAGAGCACAAAAAAAAGCTCGCTCTTTTTTTTAAAACGAGCTAAAAAAATTTAGCTCGCTCTTATATAAAAATGAAAGTAGCTAAAAAAATATAGCTTCTTCAATTTTTAAAAACAAGCGAGCTCAATGATTACGCTCAAAAAATGAATAAGAGCTTCACAAAAAAAGGCTCTTTTCCAAAAAATAAATCGAGTGTTATGAAAACGTAAGCTCTTTTCAAGTAAATTTGAAAACACTTTTGGCTTGTTTACAAAAAAAAAAAAATTAAATATTTAGATATTAAATACAGCATTTCCAATAGAATTTCAAAATAAAAGTTAAAAATTGTTAACTAAACAGATATGAAGTGACTAAAATACCCAAATTTTATACAAAGTATGGTGGTTGTTTGCAAAAAAAATTTTTACAAAAAGGAAAATATGCATACATATTCGTGTGTAGAATGTTAATCGCCAATTAAGTCTTTTAATTTATTTTCTGTGGCACAAAGCCTTTTTTCGCATTACGCCATTATTTTGCAATTTTTTAAGTGCGGTTTTTTGAAATTCATAACCCAAGGACAATAACACCCATATCTTATGCCAAAAAAAAAATTGCGAAGGAAAAAATTTTCCAAAAATGCAAAAATTTTTGCATCAGTATATTCGTTTGCAGAATGTTAATCGCCTTTTTAAGTTTTTTACTTAATTTCTGCGCCACAAAGCTTTTTTTCGCATTCCGCGATTATTTTAAATTTGTTAAGTTCAGTTTTTTTAAATTTAAAATCTGGGCACTAATAATAGCCATTTCACACAACAAAATTTGGCGGCTAGTTGCTAAAAAAAGAAACCGCGAAAAAAAAATTTACAAAAAGGAAAATTTTTTTATGGATATAGTTGTTTGCAGAATGTAAGTTGCTGATTAAGTTTTTAATTAAATTTTTGCATCATAAGGTATTTTTTCGCGTTCCGCCATTATTTTGCAATTTTTTAAGTTCGGTTTTTTAAAATTTATAATCTTGCGACTATAATACCCACTTCATAAAATAAAGTTTGGCGGCTAGTTGCAAAAAATAAAAATCGCGAAAAAAATTTGCAAAAGGGAAAATTTTTCCATCAATATATTTGCTTGCAGAATCTAAATCGCTGATTAAGTTTTTTAATTAAATTTTTGCACCACAGTCTTTTTTCGCGTTCCGCCATTATTTTGCAATTTTTTTAAGTTTCGTTTTTTTTAAATTTATAATTTAGGGACTATAATACCTACTTCGTAAAACAAAATTTGGCGGCTAGCTGCCAAAAATAGAAATCGCGAAAAAATTTGCAAAAAGAAAATTTTTTCATAAATATATTTGTTTGCAGAATGTAAGTTGCTGATTCAGTTTTTAATAAAATTTTTGCACCATAAGGTCTTTTTTAGCGTTGCGCCATTGTTTTGCAGTTTTTTAAGTTCGGTTTTTTAAAATTTATAATCTAGGGACTAAAATACCCATTTCATGAAACAAAGTTTGGTGGCTAGGTGCAAAAAAAATCGCGAAAAAAAAATTTACAAAAAAGAAAATTTTTCTATCAACATATTTGTTTGCAGAATGTAAATAGCTGATTAAGTTTTTTAATAAAATTTTTGCACCATGAAGTCTTTTTTCGCGTTCCGCCATTATTTTGCAATTTTTTAAGTTCGATTCTTTAAAATTTATAATTTAGGGACTATAGCACCTATTTCGTAAAACAAAGTTTGGCGGTTACTTGCAAAAAAAAAACCGTTAAAATAATCGCTAAAAAAAAATTTGCAAAAAGGAAAATTTTTACATCAACATATTTGTTTGCAGAATGTAATTTGCTGATTAATTTTTTTAATAAACTTTTTGCATCGTAAAGTCTTTTTTCGCGTTCCACCATTATTTTGCAATTTTTTAAGTGTGTTTTATTTGAATTCATAATCCAGGGAATACAATACCCATTTCATACACCAAAGTTAAATGCTCAGTTTGAAAAAAAAATTCTGGAAAAAAAATTTTACAAAAAACAAAACTTTTCCATCATTGTATTCGTTTGCAGAATGTTAATCGCTGATTCAGTGTTTTAATTAACTTTTTCTACCATAAAGTCTTTTTTCGCGTTCCACCATAATTTTGCAATTTTTTAAGTGCGGGTTTTTAAAATTTGTAATCTGGGGACGTTAATACCCATTTCATACAACAAAGTTTGGTGGTTTGTTGCAAAAAAGAAAAATTGCATTTTTTGAACCACGAAGCATATTTGCACATTCCGCCATTATTTTGTAATTTTTTACGTGTGGGTTTCTAAAATTCAAAATCTAGGGACTATAATACTGCTGGATATAGTGTAACTAAGTTACCGTTTTTGTTTTTTTATAATAAGTAACTTATTTTAATGGGAGCGAGCTTTTTTAGCGGCTCGATTTCAAAAAACTCAATTAAATTTCTTTAAAGAGCTGCTCGATAAAAAAAGCTCTATGAAATTTTTTATACGAGCTGCTCGATTTAAAAAACTCTATTTAGTTTTGTAAACGAGCCTTTTCATTTTTATAAGCTCTTTATTTTTTTTAGTTGCGAGCTTTTTTTATTTGAGCAGCTCTTTTAATTTTGGCTTCCGAGCTTTTTAAAAAAATGTATATATTTTTGGCTCGCTCCGAGCTTTCTTTCCATCCCTGCGAACAACAGCAATGTTTCCCGCAGATCGAACTGGGCGAGCATGTACAGGTGTTTTCACGTTTCCTACAGACCCGGTTTGCTGAAATTTCCGCACAATTCTCCCGATTGTGGCCACATTTGGTCGATTATGCTGATCAGTGAGTGCACGAAATGCATTTTGATTTGAACGCCCATTTTCGTAAAAGGCTTCAACAATCTTAAAGCGCTGCTCCATTGTGTACCTCTCCATGGTTGAAACAAACACCGAAACAAAGAAATGTCAAATTAAGTTGGGCAAAAAACTTGACATTAAGCTGTGACTCACAATTAACATCGTGCATTATGGTTGGACCACAATCAACAATCTTAAAGCGCTGCTCCATTGTGTACCTCTCCATGGTTGAAATAAACACCGAAACAAAGAAATGTCAAATTAAGTTGGGCAAAAAACTTGACATTAAGCTGTGACTCATAATTAACATCGTGCATTATGGTTGGACCACCCTTTATTTGCAACTAAATCTTTAATTTTACAAAGAAAATTTCAATACAATATCTTTTCCACGCTTAGAATGGCACGCTTTTAAAATTGAAAATTAGAAAAAGTAAATTAACTAATTTTTTGGTGGGCAGATAAAAAGTTTATTTAAAAAAACATTCAAAAACTGCCCAAAATTCTGATCTAATGCACCACTTACTTATATCTTCAGATCCAGTAATTTATTCTATTAGAACGAAATGGCTGCCAAAAATAAGGTTAGAAGATGATTCTGAAACCAAAGAAATTAAAAATATGTTAAATTTTGACACTTCGGACTATTTTATACCAAATTTTTAGTATTTAATTTATTAAAAAATGTAAATATTGTTAATGGAAAAATAATAAATGCAATAATTGTACCTGTTACCAATATTTTTTTAAATTCGTTTAATTCATCAATGGAAAGGGAAATATGTCTAGTTTATTGTAGTGTTAATTTTTTAGTAACATTAAAAAAAGCCTTAAACACTTCTGGGAAAAATCTACGAAAAAACTAAAAAACAAGAAAGTGAATGTTTGCACAATATTTGCATGTGGTTCTATTTTTTGACCTGAGGTGTGTGTTTTAAATGCAATAATTTTACCTGTTATCAATACTTTTTATATACGTTTAATACATCAATGAAAAGGAAAACATGTCTAGTTTATTGCGCTGTTAATTTTTAAGTAAGATTCAAAAAAACCTTAAACACTTCTGGGAAAAATCTATGAAAAAACTAAAAAGTGTATTTTTTACAAAATCATCTTTGAAAGTTGACTTTCAATATCTTAAAAACTATTCAAGGTACGTGAATGATTTTATGCAGCAATAAAGACTATTTTATTGTTCATGTAAAACAATTAAAATAATTTAAAAAAAATAAACCGAACTATCCTTTTTTTTTGGAATTAAAATTATGGGGTATGGAAATTTGCAATTTTTTATAAAATCATGTTTTCTGGATTCGTTTATGAATTGGCGCTACTTTTTATTTTTGAAATCTAAACACAATATATGGCGATATATAACTGTATTTCAGAAAGTATCAAAATCGGCGTGACTTTTTTGTTATATGATCGAAAACTAAAAAATTCTCATAAACATTAGACCAATTTCGGTCAATGCTGTACGTAGGGTGAATGTTGTAGCGACTTTAAATTTGGATTAAAAGCATCTTGGAACCCCATTCTCTACGAATATATAATAAAATATTAACTTTTATTAAATAACTTCTCAGTAAAAATGAAAAATTGATAGCATCTTTTTGAGAAAAAAAATGCAATTTTTTCGATCAGCGAAAAATGTTTGACTTTGCAAATTTCTCAAACACTAAATGGTTCGAGAAACTTAAAAAAAGGTTTTCACAGTTTCATTTCTTAAACTGTTGCCTATATGTTAGTATTTTTTATAAAATTATCGATATAATATCGAATTCACAATCGGCCAAAAACTAAAAAAGTCGAAGAGAAAAATGAGTTTTTTTATATTTGAAATGAAATAACTTAAAATCTATAACAGTTATTTTAGTAAAGTAAGCATGTTTTTTCTTCGTTTCTCCAAGCTCATTCCAAAATATAAAAAATCAACCATATTGGACAATAATTGAAAGAGCTACACGGTCTAAAAGCTATTTTACTTTTGAGGTGGTCTACTTTGACGCCCAATAAGTCACCCTGTGATAACACAGGGTAACCACGAATCCAAAATTCAGAAAGCCTGGGTCCTCCTTAACAATTATCTCATACATACTGATGCAATCGGAATTATAGTTTAGAAGATACAGATTTATTACCACTTTTTTTTGTTTCAAATCACTGTGCGGCGTGGAATAAAATTTGTTGTAATTTTTAAAGGAAACCGTCCCTCGTGCCGTGCTTGTACTGTTCATACTATAAGATCAATAATAAAAAATATTAATCATGCTTTGAAAAATAAAGATGACAAAAGATGACCGATTATGAAAAAGATGACAGAAAGAAGATACGAATTTTATAGATGATAGCGAGTGAAAATAGATGATTGTCCTCCAAAAAAGATGACACCTTACCTTATTTAATAACACATGTAGCATTTTTGTTTCTTTAAAAGGATATTTATTTTAAATGTACCTAATGGAAAAAATATTCTCTACTCGTCAATTTTTCTTCCACCAGACGATTTCGAATTCGAGTAATTTCTTATTAAATTTTCAATTTTAACCTTTTTCTGAGCGCACCAGTGGAATTTGAAAACTAAATTGACTGTATTTGTCAATTTTTAATATCACTTTAAGTGTGAACAAGACAGCAAGAATAGTAAAAAAATTTTTACAGTTTTTAGGGATTTGTTTCATCTTATCTCAATTTTTTTAGTTTATTATAAAGAAAAGCAAGACCCAGCTTATTCTAATATTTCATTGAAACATGATCATTAATAAATATTCTATTGCAAAATGAAAGCTTAACATATTCACGAAAAATTTCCAAAATGTAGAATTTTATCGATACCATTTCAGACATCTACATTGACGAACTAAATTATTGACACAGTAAGCACTTTCAAATTCACGATTAATTTGTTGGCCTTATTATGGCGATTTTTAATAAAAAAAATATTTTTACTAGATAGTATGAAAAATTTTGCATAAAACTCAATTCATTTCAACATTTTTTATTAGATTATTTATTAAAAGTAAAAACAAAAACAAAATACTCCATTAATTTGAACAAAATTATTAGCACACTTAATTAAAAACTATAAAATATTGATTATTTGCGAAAATTAATATTTAGTTGCTAATCCTTTTTGTTTTACAACTGCCTCCAGTCGTTTTGGCATAGAATTCACCAATTTTTTCGTGACCTCTGTCCCAATATTTTGCCATTCTTCGACCAGTGCCTGTTTCTTTTTCGTTATAACCCGCTTTTTAACTCCCCTATTAAACTCTTCCCATAAATGCTCTATCGGATGGAGATCTGGCGATTGTGAAGGATGCGGTAGAACATGCAACAACACATTGTATGCAAGCCACATACGCACAACATGAGCCGAATGCTTCTGGTCATTATCGTGTTGGGAAGTGAACGAGGCTGGTAAATTCAACTTTTCGTAACTTTTTTTGAGGTTTTCTTTTAGTATATATTTATAAACATAATTTTTTCCATAATGCCGTCAATAAATACCAGCTCGCCCACCCCTGAAGCGGACATACAGCCCCACACAATCACTCCTCCACCACCATATTTTACAGTTGCGCAAGGTTTCGTTTTTCTAGCTCTGTATTGGGCTTTATCCACACCGTTTGGCGGTCATCAGAGCGAATTGAATATTGAATATTGAACTTGCTTTCATCTAAAAATGGGACTTGGTCCGAAAAATCATTTGGCTTCTGTATTGGTGAAATAAGATGTTTACATTAAACTTCGTATACCTCGGTGTTGCATTAACGAATGTTCTTAAAAATTAGTTATAAATAACTTTGAAAATGAACATTCAAAATTAGTTAAAATACTGAGGATTTTTAGTGTTGTGTTAAATAAAGATAACCAAAATCTTTACTCAAATCAGTATTTTAACTAAAAATTTGTTGAAAATTAGTCAAATGGATTTGAAACCGGTTTGACAGATTTTTCTACTGACGTATTATTTTAAGAGCAATTTTCCGGATTTTTTAGCTTGTACTAAATTTTTCACTTTCTGGATATATTTCAGGTAGGCGTATCCTTGCTGCGATTTTCATAAAATTACGATTTTTTGTAAATTGCATACACTGAAAAAAGTCAGTAAAGTCAGCAAATTTTTAGTTAGGAGCGGGCTTGCAAAAAAATTGGTAATTTAAGCAAAAGTAGTTTGCTGAAAATCAGCGAGCTGATTTTTACCAAAAAAATTGTAATTTCAGCAAAAGTTTGGCTAACACTTAGTCGATTGCAAATGAAAAAATCCTTGCTAAAATCAATAAAACTTTTTGCTGACTATTAGTAGACTGAAAAAAACTCAAAAAATTTGCAGAGAAATTGTATTTTAGTTAATGTATTTGCTGAAAATTTATGTCATAAAAATTATGTTTTTGTGATTCTTTCGAACGTTATTTAGGAAACTTCGTAAATAATAAAAATGTCCAGACTTCCACATTATTAGACAATTCTAAATATCAAAAAAATATATGGCTTCTATATAACAAAAATCTTTTTCTTAAAAAAGCGAAAGGGAACACAAAAAAATCACCCAAACGACTGACAAAAATGTATGTCCTTGTATTTCACATAATCACTATTTATAAACATTTTGTTTATACATCATTTAATTTAAATATTTTATTTTGTTTATAATTTAAATCATATTTTGTCTTATTACGTTATATTTTTATGTAGTCTTTTCGCGTCCTTTTGTTTTATGTATGAAAGACAGATACAAAAATGTTTCACGGTTGTATTTCATATGTCTTAGAAGAGTTGTGTTTTTATCAGCGACATCTACATTTTGTTTATTTTACGCATTATAAATGTGTTTATAAGCACAATTTTGATAGCAAAATAAATTAGTAAAACTTCAGTTCAAAATTATTTTAGTGCTAAAATAATATACACTCTAAAAAATTTTTGTAAATTTACTACTATAAAATGGGTAAAATTTTGTTTAATTTTACGAAAATTCGGTAAATATAAACAAAAAATGCGTAAACTTTTTTATACACGCTTCCATACACAATAATACACACACAAAGTATTTTTAGACATTATGTGCTTATAAATAAACACATTGTGCCTAAAATTACTATTGTTTTGTTAAATAACATTTTTACGCACAAAGTTGGTAAATATACTATCCAATAATAGTAATAAATACTGTGACATTTCAAATTGGAAAAAATTTAAAAAAAAATTATAAATAATAAAAATAAAAAGCGAAAACGGATTATTTTTTGTGAATTACAACATTGCCATAAACACATTAGAGTCTGGAAATAGCAACATAAGCATGAAATTGTTTTTGGTAATTATTATTAACGCATGTGGTAGTCTAAACCTCATTTCAAAATTGAAAACGCCGTAAGAGAGACATGGTCTACGCAGGAACTACTGGGTGCAATGACTCCTGCTCAACAAAATGCCTTCTTTGCAAGGGAGGCAGTCAACCAACAACCGTCAACAATAACGGGAGAAAACGCCGTAAGAGAGATAAGGCCTAGGTAAAACAACTGGGAGGCAGTAACCGTCAACAATAACGGGAGAAAACGCCTTAAGAGAGATATGGCCTTCAAAGAAGGCATTTTGTTGAGCAGGAGTCATCGCACCCATTCAATAGTTATAACAAATTTTTATATGAATTTTATACAAATGCCTTAAGATCCCAAAAGGACTAATTTGGACATAAACGATTATGAGAGAATGACTCGGATATTATTATTAATAAAATATGTACCAAAAATTAATTTGTTATTTTATTTAAAAAAATTTTTGGGTGGTGCTTAAAGTTAGCACAGCTGTTGTAAATGTACGCATTATATATTATTTTTACGCACTTTCTGTGGATTTTTGCGCATTTTTTGTGGATTTTTACGCATTTTATGCGTACATTTACACGTGAAACGTGTTTTTTTACACACAAATTTAGTAAATTAACACACTAATTTCAAAATTTCATTTAATTTTTACGCACGTTCAATGTAAAATTACAAATTATTTGTGCACCAACTTAAACACAATGTGCATATTTTTTTTCAATTACGCACATAGAGTAAATTTACCCAATTTATAGTAGGAGTTCAGTTTCCTACTATAAGTTGGGTAAAATTCAACAGAATTTAATTAGAGTGTAACTAAAACTTTTGCCGAAAACAGAATTTCAATTTATATATAAATATATATATAGCTTTATTCAGATTAACGTTTATTAAATCACCTTTACTATAAAAAGAAAAAGTCGATTTTAAATCACAAAAGTCGGTTCTATTTTAAATTTCTTACCATACAAAATATTTAAAATTTACCTTAAAATTCTGTTTTAAATTTGAAGTTTCCATTTGTTTTTATTGTATATTTATTTATTGTTTTCAAAATTTGTTTACATTTATTTACAAATTTCCTTCTTATTTTTGAATATTTTGTTTTGATTTTCAATAAAAATAAACAAAATTTTTGAATCTATATGTTTGGCATTATTTTAAAAGTTCTATTTTAAATATTTTGTAAAGTACGGTAAAAACAAAACCTTTGCTTTAAAATAAAGTCGTCCTTAACAAAAATATACCTTTGAAAAATATTGATAGCAGGCACCAGAAAACGTTTTTTTTTTGTTTTTATCAAAAATAAATATAATTAAAGTACAAAATGTTTTCATTTCTCAATCGAAAACAAAACATTTCAAATATACTTTAAAACAAAAATATCCCTCAAGTTGAAATTCCAAAAATATCTTTAGGTATAAATATCAAAGATAAAAAAATTAATAAAAAAAATAAAACTTTTTAAAACGTTTTAAAAAACTTTTTTTTTTGTTTTTCATCTTTGTACTAAGTACAAAAATATGAATAGAATTTTAAAATTTTTGTTTTATTTTTATGGTGGAGATACTATTCTGGTTTTTGGTTTCAAATCTGTAGAAAATCATATACAGTAAACGCTGGCAAATTAGAGCTTTCAGTAATTCGAACGTCCAGAAATTAGAATCAATGTTTGCAATATATTAAACGCTCTGAAATTCGAATTTAAAATTCTAATTTCTGAGCGTTTTTTTTTTTTTTTATTTGAATACACAGGAAATCCCCAATATATTTTTATTCTGTTTGAATAAAGTAAAACTAAAAAGGGGAATCACCAAATTATATATGTTTTTCCATATTTGTTTTTTTTTGTTGTCGCATTTATGTACATTTTTGGCTAGTTTATTTGTGAAATTTGATACGCGTGTACATATTATTTGGCAGTCTCTATTAAATAGTGAAAGTGTATCATTTAAAATGTTAAATAAACGTAAAAAAAACATTTTATCATTGGAAACGAAACGAAAAAAAACGTCCAGAAATTAGAATAATTCAGAAATTAGAATTGCCTCAAAAACAAAGCGGTTCTAATTTTCGAGCGTCTACTGTAATACCCTGGAGTGAATTTTGCATTAATATTATTCATTTTCGGAATGAATTCGCTGTATAAGTTTTCTAATTAAATTTTTGCACCATGAAACCTTTTTCGCATTCCGCCATTAATTTGCAATTTTTTAAGTTCAGATTTTTAAAACTCATAACCTAGGGACCATAATACCCATATCTCATACCAAAGTTTGGTCATTAGTTCGCAAAAAAAAAAATTGCCAAAAAAAAGTTTGCAAAAAAAAAAAAAATTTTCCATTAATATATTCTTTTGAAGAATATAAATTGCTGATTAGGTTTCTTAACAATTTTTTTGTATCATAAAGGCTTTTTTCGCATTCCGCCAATTTTTTGTAATTTTTTGAGTGCGTTTTTTTAAATTTTTAACCTTAGGACTATAATTGCCATATATTATGCCGAAGTTTGGTGGTTAGTATGCAAAAAGTTTCGCGAAAATAAATTTTGTAAAAAGGAAAATTTTTCCATCAACATATTCGTTTGCAGAATGTAAATCGCTGACTGAGTTTTTTAACTTATTTTTTGTACCATAAAGCTTTTTTTCACGTTCCGCCATTATTTTGCAAATTTTTATGCGCGGTTTTTTAAATTCACAATCTAGGGACTATAATACCTATATCCTATACCAAAATTATCTGGTTAGATTGCAAAAACAAACAAAAAATTGGGGAAAAAAAATTTTACAAAAAGGAATAGTTTTGCAACAATATATAACATACTATGTATAGCAGGCGGTCCTATGCTCCTTGCAGGAGTAAAAGGAATAAATATATATATGTATAGCAGAATGTTAATCGCTGATTAAGTTTAAAAATTTTTGAGTGCGGTTTTTTAAAATACATAAATTTGGGACTATGAACCCATATCTTATGCCAAAGTTTGGTGATTCGTACGCAAAAAATTTCGCAAAAAAAAATTTTGCAAAAAGGAAAATTTTTGCATCTACATATTCGTTTGCAGAATGTAAATCGATGACTGAGTTTTTTAATTTATTTGTTGTTCCAAAAGCTTTTTTTTCGCGTTCCGCCATTATTTTGCAAATCTTTAAGCGTAGTTTTTTTTTAATTCACAACCTAGGGACCTACTATATCCTATACCAAAATTATCTGGTTACATTGCAAAAACAAAAAAAATTTGGAAAAAAAATTTTACAAAAATGAATAGTTTTGCATCAATATATAACATATGTATAGGAGAATGTTAATCTCTGATTAAGTTTAAAAATTTTTGAGTGCGGCTTTTTAAAATTCATAAATTTGGGATTATGATACCCATATCTTAGCCAAAGTTTGGTAGTTCGTACGCAAAAAATTTAGCGAAAAATAAATTTTGCAAAAAGGAAAGTTTTTGCATCAACATATTTGTTTGCAGAATGTAAATCGCTGAGTTTTTTAACTTATTTTTTGTACCATAAAGCTTTTTTTCACGTTCCGCCATTATTTTGCAAATTTTTATGCGCGGTTTTTTAAATTCACAATCTAGGGACTATAATACCTATATCCTATACCAAAATTATCTGGTTAGATTGCAAAAACAAACAAAAAATTGGGGAAAAAAAATTTTACAAAAAGGAATAGTTTTGCAACAATATATAACATACTATGTATAGCAGGCGGTCCTATGCTCCTTGCAGGAGTAAAAGGAATAAATATATATATGTATAGCAGAATGTTAATCGCTGATTAAGTTTAAAAATTTTTCAGTGCGGTTTTTTAAAATACATAAATTTGGGACTATGAACCCATATCTTATGCCAAAGTTTGGTGATTCGTACGCAAAAAATTTCGCAAAAAAAAATTTTGCAAAAAGGAAAATTTTTGCATCTACATATTCGTTTGCAGAATGTAAATCGATGACTGAGTTTTTTAATTTATTTGTTGTTCCAAAAGCTTTTTTTTCGCGTTCCGCCATTATTTTGCAAATCTTTAAGCGTAGTTTTTTTTTAATTCACAACCTAGGGACCTACTATATCCTATACCAAAATTATCTGGTTACATTGCAAAAACAAAAAAAATTTGGAAAAAAAATTTTACAAAAATGAATAGTTTTGCATCAATATATAACATATGTATAGGAGAATGTTAATCTCTGATTAAGTTTAAAAATTTTTGAGTGCGGCTTTTTAAAATTCATAAATTTAGGATTATGATACCCATATCTTAGCCAAAGTTTGGTAGTTCGTACGCAAAAAATTTCGCGAAAAATAAATTTTGCAAAAAGGAAAGTTTTTGCATCAACATATTTGTTTGCAGAATGTAAATCGCTGACTGAGTTTTTTTAATTAATTTTTTGTACCAAAAAGCTTTTTTTCGCGTTCCGCGATTTTTTTGCAATTTTTTAAGTGCGGGTTTTTAAAATTCATAATCTTGGGACTATAATGCCAATTATCTCATATCAAAGTTTGGTGGTTAGTTTGCAAAAAAAAAATTCGCGAAAAAATTTTCCGAAAAGAAAATTTTTTGCATCAGTGTATTTGTTTGCAGAATATAAATTTGTGATAAGAATTTTTAATTAATTTTTTGTACCATAAAGTTTTTTTTCGCGTTCCGCCATTATTTTGCAATTTTTTAAGTGGGGTTTTTTAAAATCCATAATCTAGGGACTATAATACATATATCCTATACCAAAATTAGCTAGTTAGATTGCAAAAACAAAAGATCACGAAAAAAAAATTTGCAAAAAGGAATAGTTTTGCATCAATATATTTGCTTGCAGAATGTTAATCGCTGATTAAATATCTAAATTAATTTTTTGTACCATAAAGCCTTTTTGCGCGTTCCGCCATTATTTTTCAATTTTTTAAGTGCAGTTTTTGTGGTTAGTTGCTCACAAATCCTATGGTTTTAATGACCACAGTTTGTCTTTTGCACAAAACTATTCAGCCTATCAAGCTTTGTAGAAGTCTTTTCGGCGGAAATTTTTATTACTTTTTAATAACGCAAAGATATATATCATTGGATGCAGAAATGTGTCCATATGAATGTTGTTTTAAGAATTTTTACAAAATTTTTATGTAATTGTAATAAGAAAAAACGTTTTAAAACGTTTTTTTTTCCTCAATACAAAATAAAACGTTTTCTTTTTTGTTTTACTCAATACAAAAATAAAAATAATTCTCAACTTTCGTGAAATATCAGTACGGATATTTTTTAAATTTTGTTTTCGAAAAGAAAAGAAAAAATAAAAAATTTATGAAAACAAAATATCCATCAAGAAAAATAAATTCATTTGTACACAAGTGATTTTTTTTTATTGAGGAAAAAACAAAATAAAACGTTTTAAAAGTATTAATATCGGGTGCCTGATTGATAGTAAGGCTGAATTTAATTATTATCTAAAAATAATTTTAATTCCTTACTCTCCGGAACCACTGTATATTTGCATTTTCCTGAAGCATTCCGAATGCACATTGTCTTGCTCTTGGAAACGTTAATCTTTATTCCCCAATGAGAATAAAATTCATAAACATGATCAAGATGTGGCGAGACTCGTTCGAGAGCAATTAATGGCGATCATGAGCATACAAAAGAGAGTCATCAGCATAAAGAATACCCCTGGAACCATTCAAATCGTGTGGAAAATCAGAAATGAAGATACCAGTATAGAGCCTTGTGGTACTCCACAAGTAACAGTAGAGTAGAGTAGATAGCATATTATCTAATTGAACGCAAAACCTCCTGTGATCGAAAAAGCTTTTGAAAAGTTTTATTATCGGTAGCGGAAATCCTATATTAATCAATTTATACAAAATATTGTTGTGATATGCCTTATCAAGAGATATTGCAACAGTACATTGACGTTCCAGTAAATGCTGTGTAACGTCACTGTATAATTTCAGAAGTGCATGTACTGTAGAGTTAGCCTTTTTAAGCCCAAATTTATATTGAGGAATATAATCTGCTTCTAAGCCAAAAACCATTTTTTCATAAATAACTTTCTCAAAGAACTTTCCCAAATTAGATAATAAATAAATTGTCCTTAAACAGTTAACATCGCTATTGCCCTTTTGTTTCGGAATTGGTACAATTTTCCAAGCATCAAGTTATTAATACAATTATTAAAAATTATTGTTAAGTATTCAAAAGCTTTCATTGGGAAATTTTTAATTAAATAGTTAGAAATGTTATCTAAACCGCACGACTTTTTGTTATTTATTATTTTTGAGATTTTCAGAAGGTCATACTGTGTTGTAAATTGTGTGTGCTTTTGAATCTTCGAAGATCCACAATTATTATCAAAAATTGTAATAGAATTTGGAATTTGGGAAATTTTATCACCAATAGATTCTTCAATATATGCGACATCTCTATTTGGAGGAGAACCTTGATAAACAGAGGTAAAATGTTCTTTTAAAACCTCTAATATTTGTCTAAGTCCTTAACATTGATGCCGTTTACCGAAATATCTTTGACACTTGATCGATTTTTATTTCCATGACACTAAAAATTTTCCAGTAGGCCCATGTTCCTGGTTTTATATCTTTTAGTTTCTCATCGAAAAACTTAGCTTTTTCCATTTCTATTTGTTTCTTAATTAAAATTTTGGTTACATCAATTTGTTTGGAAATGAACAAATATTCTGGATCCCTTCTGTTTAAGGTCCGAGTAAATATCTTTTTCAAATCTCTTTGCCAATCTTAAGAAGTTTTTTAACATTATCTAAAACAACAAAATTTTTCCCCCTTCTGACATTAAATTGTCTGGAGTGCATTTTGGTTATAAAATTAAGAGTAGTTACGAATTCATTAAGATAATAATCCATCTGCTCATTTGATAAATTTATATTATTAGGTGGATAATGATTCATTAAAGTATTACTAACATCAATTTTGAATGTGTTCCAAACAATATTTTTAAAGGCAACCGAGTGGTTGAGACTTTTCAGAAGAAAATCGAAATTTGGAAATACAATTTGAAGTTTGAGAGGTATGTGGTCCGAAAAAGTTGAAAGGTTTTATAATTACTCTTGACATCATCAACAACGTATATACAAGATATTTTACTAATTTTTCTACTAACTTATTTTTTTGAGTGTATTTTTTGCCACTCGTTATATAAATTGACGATATTTTGCGTTCTTCGTTTTCATATATCATGATTTTTGCATAAGCATATGATTTTTAATCAATTGGAATTAGTTTTTTTTTACATTAGTGTGATTTAATTACACAGTACAACAGCCAATCTGGGGGGTGAGAAATTCCAAGTCAGGGTGATGGTACTAGGTCAGTATAGTAAAACCCTCAAAGGGTTTGGCGTTCGTATGTGTCATTTTTTTTTATGACCTTTTAAATTTTTTCCTTATCTTGATGTTTTTTCGCTTAGTTGTAACATTTTGGCAAAAACGTAGTTTAACATAACTCGAGAACCACTTGTCCGATTTTGATGAAACAAATTTAGAAAAATTTAGAATTACAATTTCTTTAATCCCATATATTTAGTTAGAATATTCTTCTACCTCAAGTCCAAATTCTAATATGATATTGTCATATTAGATTTTTATTTGTTGTTGCAAAAACTAAAATAATTGTTGAAAATAAGCACACCACGGCTAAAATCTCATTCAAATATTTATTTTGTTTTGAGTTTAAAATTAGTTGTTTTTACAAAATGTATTGACAACAGACATACATATAAATAGTACCCAAAGGGTACTTTTATGTAATTGTTGCTTTCAAAAAGGAGTTGATTTATAACTGGTTTTACCAAATCAGACAGTTCATATACGAAAGTACAAAATTCTCATCCCGTTGGTTTTTTGTACCTTATGTAATGTCTCGTTTTGAGTAGGAAAGTTATCATTTTCTTAGCGGACAACTGAAGAGTAGAGTGATGTCTACGAAACAATTGTATTGTCTATCATGAAAATGATCAACCCTTTTTGAAACAACAAATAAAAATCTAATATGACAATATCATATTAGAATTTGGACTTGAGGTAGAAGAATATTCTAACTAAATATATGAAAATATAGAAAGTCCGAAAAAACAATTTTTGTATTTTTTAATGCAAAAACTAAAATAATTGTTGAAAATAAGCACACCACGGCTAAAATCTCATTCAAATATTTATTTTGTTTTGAGTTTAAAATTAGTTGTTTTTACAAAATGTATTGACAACAGACATACATATAAATAGTACCCAAAGGGTACTTTTATGTAATTGTTACTTTCAAAAAGGAGTTGATTTATAACTGGTTTTACCAAATCAGACAGTTCATATACGAAAGTACAAAATTCTCATCCCGTTGGTTTTTTGTACCTTATGTAATGTCTCGTTTTGAGTAGGAAAGTTATCATTTTCTTAGCGGACAACTGAAGAGTAGAGTGATGTCTACGAAACAATTGTATTGTCTATCATGAAAATGATCAACCCTTTTTGAAACAACAAATAAAAATCTAATATGACAATATCATATTAGAATTTGGACTTGAGGTAGAAGAATATTCTAACTAAATATATGAAAATATAGAAAGTCCGAAAAAACAATTTTTGTATTTTTTAATGCAAAAACTAAAATAATTGTTGAAAATAAGCACACCACGGCTAAAATCTCATTCAAATATTTATTTTGTTTTGAGTTTAAAATTAGTTGTTTTTACAAAATGTATTGACAACAGACATACATATAAATAGTACCCAAAGGGTACTTTTATGTAATTGTTGCTTTCAAAAAGGAGTTGATTTATAACTGGTTTTACCAAATCAGACAGTTCATATACGAAAGTACAAAATTCTCATCCCGTTGGTTTTTTGTACCTTATGTAATGTCTCGTTTTGAGTAGGAAAGTTATCATTTTCTTAGCGGACAACTGAAGAGTAGAGTGATGTCTACGAAACAATTGTATTGTCTATCATGAAAATGATCAACCCTTTTTGAAACAACAAATAAAAATCTAATATGACAATATCATATTAGAATTTGGACTTGAGGTAGAAGAATATTCTAACTAAATATATGAAAATATAGAAAGTCCGAAAAAACAATTTTTGTATTTTTTAATGCAAAAACTAAAATAATTGTTGAAAATAAGCACACCACGGCTAAAATCTCATTCAAATATTTATTTTGTTTTGAGTTTAAAATTAGTTGTTTTTACAAAATGTATTGACAACAGACATACATATAAATAGTACCCAAAGGGTACTTTTATGTAATTGTTGCTTTCAAAAAGGAGTTGATTTATAACTGGTTTTACCAAATCAGACAGTTCATATACGAAAGTACAAAATTCTCATCCCGTTGGTTTTTTGTACCTTATGTAATGTCTCGTTTTGAGTAGGAAAGTTATCATTTTCTTAGCGGACAACTGAAGAGTAGAGTGATGTCTACGAAACAATTGTATTGTCTATCATGAAAATGATCAACCCTTTTTGAAACAACAAATAAAAATCTAATATGACAATATCATATTAGAATTTGGACTTGAGGTAGAAGAATATTCTAACTAAATATATGAAAATATAGAAAGTCCGAAAAAACAATTTTTGTATTTTTTAATGCAAAAACTAAAATAATTGTTGAAAATAAGCACACCACGGCTAAAATCTCATTCAAATATTTATTTTGTTTTGAGTTTAAAATTAGTTGTTTTTACAAAATGTATTGACAACAGACATACATATAAATAGTACCCAAAGGGTACTTTTATGTAATTGTTGCTTTCAAAAAGGAGTTGATTTATAACTGGTTTTACCAAATCAGACAGTTCATATACGAAAGTACAAAATTCTCATCCCGTTGGTTTTTTGTACCTTATGTAATGTCTCGTTTTGAGTAGGAAAGTTATCATTTTCTTAGCGGACAACTGAAGAGTAGAGTGATGTCTACGAAACAATTGTATTGTCTATCATGAAAATGATCAACCCTTTTTGAAACAACAAATAAAAATCTAATATGACAATATCATATTAGAATTTGGACTTGAGGTAGAAGAATATTCTAACTAAATATATGAAAATATAGAAAGTCCGAAAAAACAATTTTTGTATTTTTTAATGCAAAAACTAAAATAATTGTTGAAAATAAGCACACCACGGCTAAAATCTCATTCAAATATTTATTTTGTTTTGAGTTTAAAATTAGTTGTTTTTACAAAATGTATTGACAACAGACATACATATAAATAGTACCCAAAGGGTACTTTTATGTAATTGTTGCTTTCAAAAAGGAGTTGATTTATAACTGGTTTTACCAAATCAGACAGTTCATATACGAAAGTACAAAATTCTCATCCCGTTGGTTTTTTGTACCTTATGTAATGTCTCGTTTTGAGTAGGAAAGTTATCATTTTCTTAGCGGACAACTGAAGAGTAGAGTGATGTCTACGAAACAATTGTATTGTCTATCATGAAAATGATCAACCCTTTTTGAAACAACAAATAAAAATCTAATATGACAATATCATATTAGAATTTGGACTTGAGGTAGAAGTATATTCTAACTAAATATATGAAAATATAGAAAGTCCGAAAAAACAATTTTTGTATTTTTTAATGCAAAAACTAAAATAATTTCTTTAATCCGTTCATATAACGTTTTTCTTTATAATCAACAGTTTTGCCGGTAAAAATAAATTTGTGGAGAAAAAAAATATTTTTTTGCCTAAAAATTAAAATTTTTTTTTTTTAAATTCATAAAAAATCCAAAACGGAAAAAAGGATCAAGTGTTATTAATTTCATGTAAAGTCACATAACCTATAAACAAAATTTAACGCGTTCTGCTTTTATTTACAATTAAGTGAAGGTATCCCATTTTGACAAGAATATTGATATTTGTTTTTATTCAAAAAAGTGTCATTTATCGCCTTTTTCATAAATTTTCCCCAATAACTCCAGACTTCTGGCCATAAACTACTAAAAAAATTAAGTAAACATTTTTATAATTTTTTATTTTTATTTTATTTATTTATTTTTATTTATTTTAATAAATATTGCCTAGACTTTTTCGATGGTGGTTGTTCGGGACTAGTGTCATCGCATTCATCGCTATCATCAGTTTCTGAACCACACATAATGTCAATGTGTGACTCCACTGTTGGCCCTTCTGCATCTCCTGAAAATTCTTTATCATCAAGATCATCCTTGTCTTGCCACACTAACTTACTCCACCAGCAAATTTCCGCAATTATTGCACTCGGCGACTTTTTGCCTCATTGGATACTGATGGCTCATATGGGAAATCATCACGTGCATGATATGTCGGAGCAGTCGTAGAAGAGAAAATATCTGGGCTAGAAGCTTTTGGCACAGGAATGTGGTCCGAATGAGGCAATGGTGTTGCGGCACTTGCAACACCAACGTAATTATACGATTTTCTTATCCTTTTTGCGGCTCCTTTATTCGCACATGCATAGCAATTCAATGGATTGTGACCTTCGCCAGGATTAGTCCAAGTCATTGGGATACCGAATGGCATACTTTCACGTCTTCTATTTTTCCAATCCATTAGACGGTTGTAGCAGCTTTTACACACTATATTTGGTACCCAATTTTCGTTCACTATAACATTTTGGTTGAAGTGCATCTCGTATGTTTGAACAAAATTAGTACTGAAATTTCCCCTTTTTTATGTGTTGAGACATATTGACCACAGCAGTAGCAAAAGCTATTTATATCTGGCTTGCACAGTTCCATATTCTGTTCTCTTTTGTTCACTTTTAAAAAACTGGAGAAAAATCACTTTTACTGTTCGCGTTCGTCGGCACTTGTTGAATGACACAAATCACAGAACCAGTGTGAGAAAGAGAAGAAGTATAATGACAATGCATGTTTTATGTGAACATTACAGAACCAGTGTTGCCACATCAATATTTCTCTTTTAGTACAGTAGAAAAATATGAGAGAGTTCGGCTTGTGAGTGTCAATGTTTTTTCCAAATAATGTTGTGCATATCTGGAGCAAATTTTTGAAATTCATACATTTACCTAATTGTGAATAAATGAGAAACGCGTGCATCGATTTTCATGATCTATGCCTTTTTTTGCTCATGAGTTATGTGACTTTACGCGAAAGTAATTAGTTTTGGCACTTTTTTCCATTTTGGATTTTTTATGAATTTTAAAAAAAAAATATTTAAATTTTTAGGCAAAAAATACTTTTTTCCCTTCATACATTCATTTTTAACTTCGAAAGTGTTGCACATATAGGAAAACGTTATATTAACGGATTAAAGAAATTGTAATTCTAAATTTTTCTAAATTTGTTTCATCAAAATCGGACAAGTGGTTCTCGAGTTATGTTAAACTACGTTTTTGCCAAAATGTTACAACTAAGCGAAAAAACATCAAGATAAGGAAAAAATTTAAAAGGTCATAAAAAAAAATGACACATACGAACGCCAAACCCTTTGAGGGTTTTACTATACTGACCTAGTACCATCACCCTGACTTGGAATTTCTCACCCCCCAGACAATAATCCCAAAAATGTTCCATAGTGTTATCATTAGCAATATTAGAAATAATTAACAATAATTAACATATACACAAAAAGTTGTCAAGCGATAAAAAATTTCCAAATTTGTTCTTTCGCTTTAGCTCTTTTTGACGATATTGTTCCCAATATTTAAACAATCGTAAACGAATATAATTATTTTGATACTTTTAACTGTAAGAATATACAAGAAATTTAAATATCGAATGTAATTTGTGGCACTGACGAGCTGTTAAAAATTACAAAAAACAGTCTGGCCTTATTTTATAATTTTTTCCTCTGCGTACCAAAAAATAAAAATTTTAACATGGATGGTAACCGAAACGAATGCGGTTAGGGTTATGCTATTTTAGTTTATTTAGGTATCGAAATTTTAAGGGTAACGCTATTTCATTTATTTCGGTATCGGTATATTAAGGATAACGGTATTTGAGTTATTTCGGTAACAGTATTTAAAAGATAGCGATATTTGGGTTATTTCGGTAACGGTATTTTAAGGTTAGTGGTATTTCAGTTATATCGGTAAGGGTATTTTAAGGGTAACGGTAGTCAGTTATTTCGGTGCGTACCACATTTTTTTTACAAAAGCTAAACTAAAGTATAAACAAAACGAATTAATCGACTTAATTTACGTGAAATACTCAATAAACACGTACAATGACCAAAAACAGAGAATTAAAAATAACGGTAACGTTATTTTAGGAATAATGATATTTTAAGGCCATCGATATTTCATTTATTTCGGTATAGGTATTTTAAGGATAACGGTATTTCAGTTATTTCGGTAACGGTATTTTAAGGATAACGGTATGTATTCCGTTTATTTCGATAACGGTATTTTAGGGGTAACGGTAGTCAGTTGAAAGGGTTTTGATCCGATAACGGTATTTTAGCGGTATTGCCTGCCAACCCTGAATTTTAATTAATTTTGGAGATAATTAATTTTCTATTCCAGGAAATGAAAATCCATTTATATACAAATCAAGCTTTTTTAACACGTTTTTGACCGATATGTGCTAATGTTATTTTAAATTGTAAAAAAAAAAAATATTTAAGAAATATGTATGTTGTATGTTATATTTATATGTATGTACAACACCACACATAAATCAAAAGTTCAAAATACACAACAGATATTTTTGTAAAGTTGAAAAGTTACTTACAAACTTTCATTAAAAACTATTTATACGAATAACAAAAGTTTACGTGCCCAACAAACGTTAATCAACTTGGTAACACTAATGCTGAAATGTATAATCGATGTGACGTTAAAGAATGAATTCTTTTCGAATTTAATTCCTTTAAAAGTGCAGTTAACTTTATTTTTTTTAATTTAAAATTGGAAAGAAACACCCAGAATACAGGTTCGCGTTGACGACTGATTTTTTTTTTTGGTTGGTTGCTACAGATCTTTGGTTGTGACCTTACGTTTTGTGGCTAAAAAGCTACAATTAAAATAATCTTAATTAAGTTCACTAAAAGTCTATTAATTTTTCATTTAAATCTGACAACGCTATTGCATATTTTCCAAGCAAAAAGGAATAACCAAAAGAAAAGAAAAAGAAGTAGTGATTTGGATTTCTATATTGTCAAAATTTGGATCGGAACTAGGGTTTGGGATTTCCCGGACTTTTTTATTTTCCGGGAAACGGGAATAAAAAAATTTGATTCCCCGGAATCCCGGGAAATATTTTTGAACAAAATTGCTAATGAAAACCACCTATATAAGTAATTTTTGTTAAAAAAAACACTATTTCAGTACAAATGCAGTCTGTGTAGGAGAATTGAAAGTAAACAATATCAGAATGTTGCACATTTGATTTCACATAAATTACTCCAAGCACTATCAAATGAATTCCATGATTTCAGCAGAATGTACCCCCCACTGGACTGTCGGAAACAAACCGTTTCATCACATTAGGCCCATTAGATATGGTGACCACAATGTTACTTTCCAAAACTCTTCTGATCTTATTTTTGCAATTCTTCTTATTTCATCAGCATTACATCTTTCTGATATATAAACCAACCCCAGGTTCCTTTATTTATAAAATTTACAGAGTAGTTATTGCAAATTAGATAAAAGTTCACGAAGAACAAAGGGCATCAACAAATTCTCTCCACTTTATTCGATCATTAGCTAGGATCCTTGCTTAGTTCCAAGTCATATTACGAGATTTTCATTCATTTTTCATCATTCTTATCCATGTGTTTCGGGGCCTTCCAGGATTTCTATGGCCCTGTGGATTCCAGTCCAGTGCATGCCTTACGATTTCGTCAGGTGGCCTTCTTAGGATGTGACCTATCCAAGTCCATTTGCGCCTGCAGATTTGGTCTCCCAGTTCGGCGAGAAAATTCGCAGAATTTGTTTCAGGCACTTATTACAGAAGGATTGCAATTTCTTGCGTGTAGATTGCGCTGTACTCCAGGTGCTGCAACCATACAGCAATACCGATTTGACACTACAATTAAAGATTTTCAGCTTTGTGGTGGTGGTTATATTGTTTGCTCTCCATATTCTGTGCAGGGAGTGGAATGCGGTCCGGGCTTTGTTGATTCTATCCGAGATATCGGCACTGGAGTCTCCGTCTTTCCAAATTGTGCTGCCGAGATATGAAAAGGAATCTACATCCTCGATCAGTTGTCCTTGGAGTGTTAGGGGTGTCGTGTTGCTAGTGCCAATCTGCATCAGTTTTGTTTTCATCACGTTTATTTTGAGGCCAACTTTATTGGCATTGATGGATAGGTGCTTAATTTTCTGTGCTATATCATCGAAGCGGTGTGCAAAAAGGCATGTATCTTCCGCATAGTCGATATCATTGAGGAACTCACTCATGTTCCAGCGGATTCCATATGGTATTTCGGAGTTTGTTTGCTGAAGCACGCAGTCCAACAGTAGTAGAAATAGTGTGGGAGACAGAACACAGCCTTGTTTGACTCCTGTATTGAGCTCGAATGGTTGGCTTTTTGCGCCTTTGTATGACACTTTGCATTTGGCATCGATATATAGCTCTCGAATAAGGTGGATTATTTTCGGCGGGATTCCCTTGCTACTCAGAGCATCCCAGAGTGCCGGTCTGGATACCATGTCGAAGGCACGTTCGAAATCTACAAATAGTAGATAAAGGCTGCTGTTGCACTCAATGGATTGCACGATGATAATGCGTGTTGTGTTAATATGGTCAACACATGATCTTCCCGGTCTGAACCCAGCTTGTTCTTTCCGCAGGATGGTTTCTACAACTGGTGACCTTCGCTGTAGGATCAGAGACGATAGCAATTTATTGACTGCATTCAATAACGTGATGCCTCTCCAGTTACTGCATTGCCTTAGATCACCCTTCTTAGGTATTGTCACTACTATTCCCTCCTTCCAGCTATTCGGGATAGACTCTTATTCCCATATTTTCCTGATTATGGGTGTCAGAGCTTTGGCGATGGGTTCAGCACCAAATTTCAGTAGTTCTGAAGGTATGCCATCGGGCCCCGGCGCTTTCGAGTTCTTCAGGTTTGACAGTGGGGTGAAGTACTTCAGCGAAAGTGGGCGGTACGGTGGAAATTTCCCTTCTCGGGAGGCGTCTGTTTTCATGCCAGGAGTACTGCGACGTTTGAGTGGTGGCGGGTAGGGGGCTCGGTGTAGAGAAGAGAGAAGAGCCAGCGTAGTAGTTGATCATTGGTGGTGGTGAGATCATTATCATCCCTAATAACGTCTGTAGTACGTGCTTGCTTACCACTTATTTAGTTGTCTGATAGCATTGTACACACCACGTATATTACCTACTGCTGATGCCTGTTCAGCTTTTTCCGAAATATTACCATAGTAGGCTTCTCTATCGGCCCGCGCCATATACCTGACTTTGGCAGCGGTCTCGCGGTATTCGGTCTTTGCATTGCATTTGGTATTATCCGTTTTAGCCCGGTTGATTTTTTTTAAGTCTTTTTCGGACTGCTATTTCCTGTAACGTAGCATCGGTTATCCACGGTTTGTGGTTACGTTTCAGAGTACCAAGAATTCGGGTGGCGCTTTGGTGACATGCGTTTTGTACTTCGGACCAAGAGTGCTCTACATGGGGACTTAGATGTTGCGCGACAGCGTGCTTATATTGGTTTGCTACGTGTATGTTTTGTAGTTTCTAGGTGTTATATTTGGGCTGCTTCTTTTTAGAGTGCACAGCAGCATGGCGAAGTTTAAAGCTGCCTACGAGAAGATGGTGGTCGCTATCGATATCAGCACCGCGACGCGTCTTCACGTCTAAGAGACACCCGAGAAATAGCTTATTTATGATAATATGGTCTATTTGGTTACGTGTGCAGCCATCTGGAGACTCCCATGTGTATTTGTGGATGTTTTTGTGGATGAATTTTGTGCCGCCGATGAACATGTGATATCTGGCATACAGGTCGACCAGTCTGTCTCCATTATCATTCCTGACTGTACATAAGCCATGTGTGCCCATAACAGCTTTAAGGTTGCTGTTGTTGTTACCAACTTTTGCGTTGAAGTCGCCGATCAGTATTTTGATGTCACCCCCAGGGATTGAACACATTGTGGTTTCCAGTAGCTTATAGAAGTTATTCTTTGTTTCATCATCATCTGGGTCGGTAGGTGCATAACACTGTAGGACTGTGATGTTGCGGAATTTAGACCGAAAGCGTGCGGAAATTAAGCGCTCAGATATAGTCTTGTATTGAATCAGAGCCTTTTATGCCTTTGGTGAAAGTAGGAGGCCAACGCCGTTTATTCTCAGGTTGGGGTTGCCTGCATGCAGGAATTGGTGACCAGATGTCATGTGAGTGATACCGCTTTTCAGCCATCTTACTTCGCTTAGACCTAGGATGTCGATGTTGTATGTTATCATCTCGTTACAGACTTGGTTGAGTCTTGACGGTTCGGAGAGAGTTCTTACATTCCAGGTTCCAATCATTATTCGTTGTTTAAAGCCATAGGTCGTCATCGTTGTTTCATTTTCATTTGTTGATGTTTCAGTAATAATGTTTTTTTTTGACACGTAAGGTGGTGTGTCTAAAAATAGCTTTTCAAAAAAACTAATAGAAAATTAAGAATTAAAAAAATCTACTTGGCGTCAAGTACGGCTCGATAATACAACCTTCTGCTTGGAAGTCAAACGCTCTACCTTCTGCGCTAATGTTGCTTGTGCATGATGGCTGGCTGATGGTAAAGTCATATATTTTTCGTTTCTGTTCAAATAAAAAAGAAAAAACAAGCAAATAAAAAAAATGGAAAAGGAAAAAATATAGAAGAAAACAACATTAACACATATAGTGGAAGTGCCTTGAATATGCCCCCGATTGACCGGACATGGGATAGGTCCTTTAATTGCAGTTGACTCGTTTTTTGCGTTGCCCATAATTGAATTAAAAAACCACCCGAACAAACATTATATCTAGCATATGTAGTCATATCTCATTTGATATAGATCGACATTTATTCTTATCCAAGTTCATCTTATCCAAGATCTCTCAAATATATTACAGGATTAAATTAGATCCAAATAGATCTCAAAACTGGGAGATCCAATAATATCCAGTAATATAAAAGTGAGATCCTGATAGATCCCAAAATGTCCTATGGGATTAATTAAGATCCAATTAGATACAAACGGATGAGCTAATTTTGGTAGATCGAATTGGATAATTTGAGATCAAAATTTATCCTATGATATATTTGGAATTTTTTAAATTTTAATAAAATTTCGAAAATAATATACAAAATTTTTAAAAAAATTATTTTTTAAAATATATTTTAACGCCGTCGGCAAGATTTGTACCAAAATTGTAGTCGATCACATCACTCACTCACCACACTGACTGATATACAAAATGACTGACCCCTGTTGGCCATGTCTACGAGACATCCTTGAAGACGCGTGCACGACAATAGTAAATCGTAAACGACACTTTGGCGACCGTCCATGTAAATCGTCGATGACTTTTTCATACAAATGTCCGCGAAATCGTACACGACGATCTGGGCGACATTATCGCTCAAAATGTCGTTGACGATCATATGGGCGACAATATGCATCACGCTGTCTTCGATTAGTATATAGGCGACTTTTTTGTTGTATTATCGTTGACGACAATATATCCTACATTGTCGTCGACCAGAGTGTGAACGACAATGTTCTGTATTATATCGTCAGCGAGCACCCAAGATATAGTCGATTTATAATAAAAAAATTCTACTCCTGAATAGAAAAAAAATATATTTTTTTAATTTTTTCTGTAAAATAAAATTTGTAGATGTATTTTTTGAGATTAGTTTTATGTTTTACATATATATGTTCCCTCGGTTCCTATAAGGAGCATAGGGCCTTTTATCTTTTATGTTTTAAATTAATTTAATTAGTTTTTATTAAAATTATATTAAAAAATAATATAGAAATTAAAAATTTATCGAATTATTTTGAAAATTACATATTAAAACAATTATTTTAGTAATAAGCATTTATTTGATTTCTTCGTTTTGGTCGTTTTCTTGGATTGCCCAACTTCGCTGTTTTTTCTTACTCTTAATTTCTGCCATTTACTCTATGTATTAATAGTCGTATTGAAACAATGGATGGATTCTGCTATTAAGTCACGATATTAGATTAAGTTTTTAATTTGTCTGAAAATCATAAAAGAAAAATTTAATTTTTTATAGTTATTTACCGTAAAGAGCATTTAATATGACAGCCATCTACAGCCAATTCCCAATTTCAGCTACGTAGTTCCAACAGTTTGGGCAGGCTGTCAAGGGGAGACATTCGCCTTTTAGTCCCCTGTAGAAATTTCAAAAAATCCAGTCTTAGTGTGTGTTTACGACGGAGGAGGTAAGTTAGCCCATACTCCAGAGAACAAATATTTAAATTCTCAGGTTTCTAACGAAAAGGGTTTTGTCAGGCCGTCTAGGGAGAGACTTTCCCCTTTTTGCGCGCTCCGGTAGGAATTTTTAAAAATCCCGTAATAAGCCGACGGCTACGCCGAATATCCAGTCTTAGTGGAGGTATCCGTGGAGGAAGAAAAAAAGTACTTTTTTTAAAGGGTATTTTTTTAAATGGAAAAATATACTTTTTTGCACAAATTACTTTTTTGGGAAAAGACACTTTTTTTGGAAAAAGTTATAACGCCCTATGTTCTTCGTGAACTTTTTATTTAAGTATTATGTGTAATCTCTTTTTTTACTACGTAATTTAAAATAAATAAAGGACATATATTAGTGCGGGTCGATTTGTAGGGAGGCAAAAAAATCGCTCAAGTGACAAGGAAAATCGTATTCTAGGGATCAAAATAAGAAACTTTGCCTGAGGAACCATACCTCTAAAACGGATTCTTAATCCCCGACTTTCGACCCGTAGGGTCAAAATTTGAAAAATCCCACTTTGACCCTTTTAGAGTGTCCCAGTCGAGTCCAAATGTATGACCGACCCCTACTAACTTGGGAGGGCCGACCCACCCATGTCAGTGGCAGACCACCTGGAACCGCCCTGGGGGGTCATACATTTGGACTCGATTGGGGCACTCTAAATGGGTCAAAGTGGGATTTTTCAAAATTTGGGACATCAAAAGTCGGGGATTCAAAATTCGTTTTAGAGGTATGGTTCCTAGGGAAAAGTTTCTTATTTTGATCCCTAGAATACAATTTTCCTTGTCACTTGGGCGATTTTTAAATCGACCCGCACTAATATATATACTCCAAGGAACACATATTAAAAAAAAGTAAATACCATTGAACATTTTCATATATATAAAGAACATTTCATTAAATTTATGAAGATCTAATGTATGAAATTCAATGAATTTTTTTAATGAAATTGTGAAATTTTATGAAAGAGAAGTTATGAAAAATTTCATAACATTAATTAAATATTATATACATAATGAAATTCTTCATTGATTCTACCAAAAAAATTCTATGAAATTATATTATTAATATCATGAGGGATAATTCTTTCAGTGTAGGAATAGGCGTCTAAATTCCCTTATGGCAATTTTGATTGGCAAAAAGGTAATGACAAAAAATTAAGAAGAACATAAGCAACAAAACTAAAGTCATAGTGACATACATACAAAGGTAATCGGTAGTTGAGTGTCAAACCTTCTCGTCAGAGATGGGATGACCTATATTTGTGAACAATAACTAAATTAACCCTTAATGGGCAATCTTGAATTTGACTGGTTTTTCCTCTTTGTGTTATGTTTCGGGCTTTAGTGTGTTCTGACCAGAGCTGTAAATGAATCATTCGTTTTTGATTTCAATTCATTACGAATTAGCTAAGTTTTGAAATAATTCTTTTCACCAAGGAAAATAATTGAATGAAGTTTGAATCAAGTCAAATGAATTTGGTGAAAATGAGTAGCAATGCATTCCAATTCAAATGAATAGGTAAAATGAATTGCAATTCATTTTCAATTCAAATGGACTTAACCATTGATACAAGTAATGGATCCGGAAGAAAAAAACCCGCCGATTAGTCCAAAGTTCCTACTTCTTTGTAGGAAAAGTGAAAGCCAAAGTAGGTCTGAAAACTTTTAAACTTAAAGAAGTTCTAGATAGGAATGAAAGAAAGAACTCTGAAGCAAAAGCTAGAGCAAAAAGGTAAAATCAAATTTTATAAGAAATATGTCTACTGCATGATGGAAGAGAAGAAATATGTACTGGCCGACTTTTCGCAGCTGCCAGGACAAGATTTTTGTTACTGGTTCTAGAGGAAATGTAGAAGTACTAAGAGACCAAAAAGCAATTAAAATTTTCAAAATAAAAATTGCTGGTGTGGCAAGCAATTTGCAGTTGTGGCAAAAGTGTTCTGGTTTAATTAACTCGGAAATATATACTAAAATATGTTTACTAGGGTATTCAATCGATTAACCGTTACTCGATTTATCGATGAACTTCTTTCACAAAATTGTTCGAGTAACGAATTACTCGAGTAATTTTGGTCGATTAATCGAGTAACTCGAGTAAATCTAAAAAAGATTTTTTTTTAATTTAAACCAATTTGTTTTTAATTTGCTGACTACTTTTTAATTTTTTTCTAGATTTTTAAGTAATGTTTAAGTTACAGCTTTAATTTAAATACTATAATAATTTTCTGAATCATAACCACTTTAAATCAACGATTTGAAATTGAATAAAATTATATATCGCACTTGATCAACAAGAGGGTATTAACTCCAAATTTTAAAATTTTCAGTAGAGGTGAAAAACTGTTTGTGTTTACATTTCAAGAGAATTTGAAAATCCGAATACATCATAGTAAGCAAATTTCATTTGAAAATATATTTTCATTGTTTTTCTTTTAAATTTTTGCAACTATTGCATACAAAATTCTATTTTTTTAGATAATACCATTTTTCTGAAACTTTTGGTTGATATAAAAGTAGTCACTGCACTATCACGAAAATATCTCAAATGTGGTTTTCAAGATGAAAGAGTAATCGGAATACGTTGAAATTTTTACAGTAGATAGATATTGATGTTGTTAATGGATTTCTTGCAAAAAATGAAATTTTAAAAATTTTGAGTTAATACCCTCTTGTTGATCAAGTGCGATATAACAAATTTATATTGACTATATTTTTAAAGAATTTGATTGTTTTTTGATTTGATTCGCTATTGAAGGCAACCTTTATTGGTTAAATTAATTTGTTAAAATTTAATCAGTTTGATTATATGAAAAGAATCAACAAAAATCAAATTGATTCTTTGAATAAAATAGTGATGAAATTTAAATGCTTATCGATTCGTTGAAAATTTAATCATAGTTAAAAATCTAATTAAGCAATTTTATTTTTGAAGGTCTGTATTTTACTATATTTGAAGGCAATCTGTAAGCATAATAAAATTGCCAAAGAAGACCTTTATAAAAATTTAAGGAAAGTCTTTTAAAAAGCAAAACACCTTAACTGCATATTTTTAGAAGATCTCTTTAACTTTAAGTAAAAACATTTAGAAACTGTCGATTTTGTATAAGCTTTTTTTCCAATATTATTAATGAAATACAGAACTTCCAAACTTCCATAGAAAAAGCCCATAACTCTATTTCTTGTTTGTTCTTAATGAAATCTAAATAACTTTGAATCTAAAATTTATTTGAATGCGGTTTTTTTACTAAAAAATTTATTCACACATATTCACAGTTTTTAGATTTTATTTTATTTTTATCCTTCTCGTCTAAAGAAATAAAAAATCTAGTTGGGATCATTTTAAATTAAGCCATCCAAAATTTTTTAGTTTTTTAGAATACTGCGCAACAAATTATTTTTAAACAAGCATTTAACAAACCTCTGTTAGATTTTAAAGTTAACATAAATAGATCAAAAATGCTGTAAACTTCTACTAACAGATTCATTTTAATTGTTAATTTGTTATGTTTTGTTACTAATAAACTATGAAACCCACAAAAAATTGATAATTTTTACGAAAAAATAATGAAATAAAATTGTTACACGAGTAATTTTAAACCTTACTCGATTAATCGAGTTACTCGATAATTTTAAGATCTTACACTATTAATCGAGTAATTTCATAAATTTACTCGGTTACTCGAACAAACCAAAACCCGAGTAATTTGAATGCCCTAGTGTTTATCCAGGAAAACTTTGGTAAAGCGTGCGATAAACTCATGCATTAAGTTGCACTGTGTACTCTTTACAAGTGTAATTATTGTTCAATATAAAGTAATTAATTACCGATAATTGGAATTAATTACCGACATAATGCATTACTTTGCAATAAATACTAATTACCTTCAGCATTATTTTGAAGCATAAAGTAATTAGTTACCGAAAACTTATTACTCATTGCATTACTTCGTAATGTATACTCTTAAACTTCAGCACTATTTAAAACCCAGAATAATGAGTTACCGATAATTGATTACATATGCATTACTTAGTAATGTACGCTCCTTACATTTGTCATTATTTCAGACCATAAAGTAATCCATTACCGAATGTTGATTACATAATGTATTATATTTAAATATAAAGTAATGACAATTACAAAACGCATTGTTTTAATTTAAAAATTAATTACTTCGATAATTTTTATTATAATTTGGAAGATATTTTTAAAGTGGTCATCATTTTATGATATAAAACGTATTTTCCATTTCTTTTTTTTAATAAAAGTTCAAGTGTTGATATGTGTTATTCGGTTATTAGGTACTCTTAAAATGGAAAAATTTATTCAAATCCCATGTAGGAATTGTACTTTTTCATTGCCTATCTGCAACTAAGTAACCCATTACTCTTCATTTTTTAGTAAGTATACTGGTAACAACGCACACATTACATTGAGGGTTATCACCTGTAAAATTCACCAGTGAAGTGAGGTGTAAAGTAATCAGTGCAACCCTACGGCGATACATTGCTTTACCCATTATTTGGTAATGTGAGGTTTTGCTAGGTACTGCTGCCATTCTTGAAACAGCATAACGTTTCCACATACTTTTGGCTAGATTTGGCATCATGCCACTATAGTAAAACTACTCTAGAGTGGTATCTAAAAAATTGACAGAAGCAACAAAAAATATTTAATGGGAGGTATTTGAGAGAAGCAAAAAATTTTCAAAATTTCTTACTTAACAAATATTTAAGAAACAAATCGATCTTCATTCTAGAAGATTATAAAATTACTACACTTAAAATAATACGTCAGAAGAAAAATCTGTCAAACCGGTTTCAAATCGATTTGACTAACAAATTTTTAGTTGAAACACTGATTTAAGAAAAGATTTTAGTTATCTTCATTTAACACATAACTAAAAATTCTCAGTATTTTAACTAATTTTGAGAGTTAATTTTCAAAATTATTTAAAACCAATTTTTAAGAACCCATTCGTTAAATTTTACAAAATTTATTATTAAAATATAATATTTTCATGTTACTGTTAGATGGCGCCACCAATGTATCCGAAGTTTTAAAGATGGCTCGATTTCGTTCCCTCCTGATTTTTAAAATGGCCCATATCTCGAAAACTAAGCGAGATAGAGCAAAACGGACATTCAAATTATGATCAACACTGTTGATAAAATATTGCCCGATATTTGCATAGTTTTGAAGTGAAACGCAAAGACTCTAGAACATTTCATTGCTTTATGAAATTTATTTGTTGTTTTCAAGAAAATTTAAAAAAGTTTTGTATTGAGTAGTGTAATGGTGCGGCACTCCATAATTTTAAAACCCACACACAGGAAAAAAATTGCCAACCGAATTGCTAAGACTATTTTTGTTGCTAAAACCAATAAATTCGGTTGGTGAAACCATATTGGAATGTGATTCCTAAATATTTCGCGTATTGCAACTAAAATTCAGTTGTATAAACCGAAATTTGTTGTGATAACCAATATTCAGTTGTACCAACCTATTTTAGTAGATGTAATCGAATTTCAGTTGGAAAATGGCATATTTTTTCTCTGTGTGTAAATTTGGTTCCATTTACGTGCCAACAGTAGCCATATATTATTTCATTCTTACAACTTCTTTTTACAAAATCTCAAACTGATCGATGAAGCTCATAAAAATATATACCATCTTATAAGATGAACATCTTATAGTTTTCGAAACTATACTCGTACCAATGATTGTGAACATGATATTTCACAATTCTGATTATAATATGCTGGGAATTTGAAGAGAGGAATACGATTGTAGACGAGAGAATAATATGATAACCGAAAAAGAGATTTTATCTATAAAATGATTATATGATTAATACATTAATAATTTGATTGTAACAACCATGTATGACAGTAAGGCTTATTGCTGAGAACATATTGCACCCATATCCTTTCTCTGCATATTCCGCCGTCTTTAGGGGGTCAGTCAACTGTTTAGACCACTTAAATTAACTTTTTATTTATTCTAAGCTAGATTTTCTTGTTTTAATTTTTAGTGATGATCAAAACGCTTTAATAATTTAAAATCTCTGAAAATTCACTTAAGTGACAGATTTCAGTTGAGCGTTCACAACAGTAATTAACTTAATCCTTTTATACTTCTGTTTACAAAATTGTAAAGCAAAACATTAAAAGCTGACATTAGGAAGTTATGTGGCATGCAACAAAGTTTATTTTTAACTTTTCACATTAATTACAACAAGAAATACGAAGGAACTATCAGGAACGAAAACAAAAACTTTAAGGTATGAGAATGAAAAATGAAAAGGACAATGTGAAAGTTTCAAACCTAATATAAACTAAAACCAAAGAATATATAAAATAACAAGAAAGATAGAGATCTGATAAACATACACGGAAGGAATTTTAAGAAACTTGGAACATTTAATACGAAATTTGGAAGACTTAATTATGAAACGAATGTTAAAATATGTTTTTATATTATATATATTGAGTAGAAAATTGTTGATTGCTGATTTTACAAGGATAGATTTTTATTTGCTTCAAAATAAATCGAAAAAAAACTTTGACAATTTTAATTTCTTTTTGTGACTTTTTTTAGTCTATTATTTAATTTGCTGATTTTAGTCTATTAACTAAAAATCAACTCAAACGTAACTAAAATTTTGTATATTTAACAGTTTTATTTTTGCCCTTTCTATCTTCTAATATTTAACAAAAATTACACGGTGCAAAAATATAATTTAATAACATACATTTAAATTTAACGGTTCGTTGTAATTCAAAAATCTGTGTTTATCATACACAGAGTTGAATAGAATCAGCTGAGATATCTTAAGAATTAAGGTTCAAAGCAAAAAAGAGTAATAATAACAAAAGGATAAAAATAGCATTGTTAAATTTCGTTGATGTTAGTCTAAGTTGAGTTGTTGATAACAAACCCGATTTGCTTTCAATAGCCACATAAGTAGACGATTATCAAAATATTAACCCACTCAAAGGCGAAAGGCACTGATGATGGCTTTGTAGCGAAAGCCGAAAATGCGCATTCTGCCTTGCTGGTCTTATCGAATTTTTTCAATAATTTTTATTCTTTGTAATTTACTTGTAAAAATTGTATCATCTTTCTTTGATTTGAAAATAATTTAAACAGAAAGTCATATTAATTTATGATCTTGAGTCAAACTAAAATAACATTCATTTACTTAAAATAACAGATCAACTAAAAATATTTCCCCCATTCATCAAAAATTAATTAGCTAATTTCAGCAGTTTTTTCTGCAAGGTAATGTTTATAATTTTCAGTAGCTTTAACTAAATTGTTTACAGGATTTTTTCTATTAGTGCAGTTTTACACAAAAGTACTTTTTCTCCATTTGCAGATTCATTTAGCCTTATAAAATGATATAAACTGTCCCGATGAGGTCACTTAGATCTTAATGAAATTTGGACGTATAATAGAAGAGAAAGAAGATACCCTTCGGGGAAAGAAACAGATCCAAAGTGACATGCAGGATAGGTCCCAAGGGGGCAGGGACCGGTCCTTGATCGGTCTTTTTGTTTGAAAGAGGCACGTCACTTTAACATAGCGTTGTCAACCAATTGCCACAGTTTAGGCGCCTTGTGACACGTAAGGTGGTGTGTCTTTTCAAGTAAACTAATAAAAAATTAAGAATTAAAAAAATCTACTTGGCGACTAAGTAGGGCTCGATAACACAACCTTCTGCTTGTAAGGCAAATGCTCTACCGTCTAAGCTAATATTGCTTGTGCATGATGCCTGACTGATGGTAAAGTTATATATTTTTCTTCTCTGTTCAAATAAAAAAGAAAAAACAATCACCACAAGAAAATAAAAGAAACGGAAAAGAAAGAAATAGAAAAGAAAACAACATTAACACGCACACAAATATAGTGGAAGTGCCTTGAATATGGCCCCGATTAACCTATCCCGGTCATGGGATAGGTCCGTTAATGGCAGTTGACTCGTTTTTTCAGTTAAATTAAAAAAATCAATTAAAAATTAGAAAATTACCTCAACTCTGATAATATAAATAAAAATTTAAAAAATTCCCCTTAGTTAAAAAAAAAGTTAACTCTTTCACTACCTTGTACACTACAGTGTACACATCTTTAAAAGAATATATAAAATTGAATAGTGCAAAAAAGCTTTATACTTTTTGCAAATATTTTTATTAAATAAAAATCATTATATGTATAAGCAGTTCAACATGGCAATATGGTCGCGATATTCGTTAATGAAGTCTAATTTTTTTAATATATCATAATCTCCGTGAAAAGGGGGTTTTGGTGTTTCTCCTAAACTAATGAAGATAGATAGTTGAAATTTGGCACATAGCTTTGTTTTATGGCTAGAAGAAAACCAACCAAAGGATTTTGGGCTACTCGATCAAGCGTCATTTTTGGTGGGTAGAAGGGGGAGGGGGAAAATATTTTACACATTTTTTTCTAATTTGAGGACTCTAAATAAGAATCTGAAGTCAAAATAACGATACATCCGCAAACAAAAAGTCGGTAGTGAAAGAGTTAAATTAAATACCAATTGTTAAAACTAAAACAGCTTTAACATTAAAAAACGTTAAAAATACAAAACTTAAAATTTCTCAGCAAAAAATTATAGAAATTTAAATTAAGAGCTAAAATAAGCAAATCGTAAAAAAATGAAGTTAAAAATAAATAAAAGAGAAACATATTTTTAAAAATATGCCGCGAATTTTGCTTTTTATTTCAGTATCGGTAAAGTTTTTTAAAAGCAACAGTGAAAATAACGGCTCAGAAAATACTTAGGAAATTAATTCATTCTCTTTCGTTCATATTTGTACTAATTTAGTAATATGCCTTCGGTTGACCGGTCATGAAATAGGTCCTTGGAGGGCCAAAACTTACTCGGTTTAATAAATTTATTTTGTTGTTCTTTTTATTCTGGTTTTTGTAAATTTTTCTTCGGTATGCACTGAACTACCTGAATACCGTTACTCGTATAACACCGGATGAAGATAAATGTAATACTGTTAGCCTTAAAAGACCGTTATTGAAAAAACTGAAATAACTTTATCCTTAAAATACTAATACTTAATAAATGAAGTAGCTTTATTTTCACAATCAAAACAATTCCGGTGTGCCAACCGAATTCCTTCGGTGGCTGCAACCTCGCAATATTTCAAATAATCAAAATATTTCAAAAATATAGTCAAGTAGGTATTTTACTAAACTACATATTTCATTTATTTCAAAATATTTATATTTCAGCTTTAAAATATTAATAATAACAAAATATTTATATTTGAGCTTTGAAATATTAATATTTATTTACTTCAAATTATTTGAAATAAATAAAAATTACGCGGTGCTACGGTGAAAATAAACGTGTAAAATGACCTAGTGTAAGTTGTAGGCCTGGTTGAGTAAATCACTTTTCAATTTTCAGAATTTTGAATATACCCTCAAAATCTGAAGTTATCGGCAAAAAACGTTTTTTCAAAATTTCACGGACCAAAATATTTTTAACTAAATCACTTTTGAACCGATTTTCAATTTTCGAACCGTTTCAGAAAGATAAATAGTTAGCCATTCCAAATATATATACATATTTATACTTTTAACAAACCCATGTGAAAGTATTATCCAAAACATTTCAAATTAAAAATTTTTTTTTTAATTTTTTCAACTTTGGCGCCTGTGTTTTCTAATACTTTGTTTGAAAACATATTTTTTTATTATTTTTATTAGAAAGTGCGTTTATTATTGAGTAAAACAAGTCCTAGTTTGTTAGAATCGGTTGAAAATTGTTGAAGTTTTTTTAAGAAAAATTTTAATTTTTCCCAGTATGTGGGAAATATACATACAAAATAACGGTAAAGTTGTTTGCGTCTTAAGTAGTAGGTATGTATGGGAAAATTAAAATTTTATTTAAAAGAAAAAAACGCAACCTGAACAATTTTCAACCGATTCTATAAAAAAACCAGGACTCGATTTACTCATTAGTAAACGCACTTTCTAATAAAAATAATAAAAAATATGTTTTCAAATAAAGTATCAAAAAATAAAGGCGCCAAAGTTGAAAAAATAAAAAAAAAATTTTAAATTTGAAATGTTTTGGATAATACTTTCACATGGGTTTGTTAAAAGTATAAACATATACTATATATTTGGAAAGTTCGAACAGTTCGAAAATTGAAAATCGGTTCAAAACTGATTTAGTTAAAAATATTTTGGTCCGTGAAGGTTTTAAAAAACGTTTTTTGCCGATAACTTCAGATTTTGAGGGTATATTCAAAATTCTGAAAATTGAAAAGTGATTTACTTAACCAGCCCTACAACCTATACTAGGTCATTTTACAAGTTTATTAAATTTTTTTTATATTGTAGCACCGTGTTATTATTACTTACTTAAAATTATTTGAAGTAAATCAAAAATTATTAATATTTCAAAGCTGAAATTCTTACTTACTTATGTGCGTATTTTAGTAAATAAAACAATACTGCTATTTCAAATAAACACATATTAATAAGTGGTTATATCAAAAATATATTTTAAATAAACTTTTATACAGGTCTGGGTTATGTCTATTAATAAATATTTCATTGAATAGTAAAAGTTTACATAAAGAGCTATTTTTACCTTCCTAATAGGATTTCCAAATTTTGGTTCTACCAATAGTACAAAATGGGATTCTTTTTAAAAATGTTGTAATCTACAGGTAATTTCTTTCCAACAATGCTAAGCACTTATATGGTATGTTTATAACTCCTTGACAAGAAATCTTTATAAATTACCCCTTACTCATATATTTTTTATTGTGGGTCTCTATGTTCATACCTTACATAATTGGGTCAGGTAAAAAGTGTCTTATTATGTTCTTTATTAATGAAAAAATAGTAAAAAAAGTAGTTTATGTTATTTATTTAGTACAAAATAATTAGACATGTCATAAGGTAAAGCAAGTCCTTTAACTCTTCATTATTTACAAATGACAATGTGTTATAACAAATCCGTCGTTTTCTCACAGAAGACAGGACGGTAATTGAAAATATCTTCATTCTGTGATTTCCTGGCACATTTTCTGGAGCTAAAAAGTTGAGCATGTTTGAAATATTCATTCCTCGCTTCCTGAGCTTCTTTTGTTAGTTCACCTAGAGGAAGAATGTTGGTTTCAATGCCGACTTTACCAATGCAAAGTACCTTACGAACTGCTGGTGCCATTTCATTCCAGGCATATCATGATACTATTAGAAGTTTTGTTATTTCTAATTTCTTCGGTTTTGTTATTTCTTCATTTTAACTCCCGCAACTAGCAAGTTGTTTATCGATGCTTAATCCTGTCTTCCTTTTAAATTCTTCTTGTATCCCGCTTTTTTCATCTGCCCTCAATTTTTCATTACAAATAATTTCGAAAATTAACACTCAAAATTAGCAAAAGTACTAAGGATTTTTAGTATTGTAGTAAATCTTTGTTTAAGTCGGTGATTCAGCTAAAAAGTTGATAAAAATTAGCCAAATCTTTTGCCATATTTTTTACTGATGTATTATTTTAAGTGTATACATAGCATCAGTTTATCAGCTTATTTTTCACTTCCTTTATTTGTTTGCATTTCAATGTGTTTAATGGTGCATTGAAACCCAATTGATGCCCATGTCACACAGACATTATAAATTTAAAATAACAAAAAAATACGTACTACGGGCTGCAGTTCATGCACCATGAATTTCAATTCAATTAATTCCACTAGATTCACCTATAACGCCATCAAGCGGCCCATAGACATACTAAATACAAACAGTATAAAGAGGAACTTTTATTTTTAACGAAAAAATTTTGTGAACAAAGGAAAAAGTGTGAAACAGAAGTTTAAACATATTTAGGGGGGCACTCAAAAAAGTCATCAAAAAATGTTGCCGTGTCACGAAATTTTTAGCCAGGAGCGTGCTTACAAAAATGTTGGTAATTTCAGCAAAACTAGTTTGCTGAAAATTAGTGAGCTGATTTTTACCAAAAAATTAGTAATCTCAACAAAAGTTTTGCTAACATTTAGTCGATTTCATCAATCGAAATCAAGAAAACTTTTTGCTGAAATATCAGTAGACTGAAAAAAACCGAAAAGTTCGTAGAGAAATTGTACTTTAGTTAACAACGAACACACAAACATATATATAATAGTACCCAAAGGTTACCTACTTTTATGTAAAATTATTGCTTTTGAAAAAGTGTTTACTTATGACTAGATATTTACCATTCATATACAAAAATTCTACAAAATTCATCATCATCATCATTTTCTTATTGCTGACAACTAGGGTTTGGGATTTCCCGGACTCCTTTATATCCCGGGAAACGGGAATAAAAAAATTTGATTCCGGGGAATACCGGGAAATATTTTTTAACAAAATTGTTAATGAAGTAATTGTTGTTAAAAAAAACACTATTTCAGTACAAATTCAGTCTGTGTAGTGAGATATCAAAGTAAAAATATCAGAATGTTGAACATTTGATTCCACATAAATTACTCTAAGCACTGCCAAATGAATTGCATGACTCCAGCAGAAAGCACCCACTACTGGACTGTCGGACACAAACCGTTTCATCACATTTGGCCGATTAGATATGGTGGCCACAATGTTATTTTCCAAAGACAAATAAAAATCTTCCAGTCTTATTTCTACAATTCTTCTTATTTCATCAGCATTACACCTTCCTGATATATAAACGAACCCCAGGTTATAAAATGAATTATTTCCGTTTATAAATATGTTCAAATATCTCTTTTGTGATATTCTTGTCCATTCATCTAAGATTATAGTAAATCTCCTTTTGTTAGAAATATTGCTCGATATCTTCTTTTATCATGATATCTTTTACATGATTGTAGTAATTTAATATAATGTTATTTACATCGGTTTAATTTTTTGGCAATGCCATGTTTTTATTATAAAAACTTTCTCAAATAAACGAAGATCTAGTTATGGTGCGGATTGACATTCCTCCGACTGCGGCTAATTCGGATACCATTTCAGGAAATGTTTGCCCTACCATAAAACGTTCAATGCCTATTCAGCTTACACTTTTTTCTTCGGGTACTTTGTTAATTTTAGCTGGAACGTTATTCTTGTTGTTGTTTTCTTCAAGAGAAGTTGCATCACCATCAATTTTTTTTTTGTGAACCAAATTTAGATGTCAGATAACCAAATTTAGATACCTCCGTTAACCATTATTAGTCTTTTATGGCAAATATTGCACTGCGCTGCATTGTTCTCTTTTGTGAAGTATTTCCATACTTCATACTTCATATATTAGTTTCAAAGCAGGTGTATTAAAATAAAGTAAACTTACTTGAAAATATCACATTTATTAAATCCCTTTTAAAAGATTTTAACAATGACATTTTTGTTTTGGTATTTAAAATGTTTTTTATGACTAAAATTAAAAAATCTTATTCCGAACAAAAACAATTAAAAAAATTTAACATTTTTAAAATTTCCCGTTTTCCAGGGAATTCCCGTCAAACTGTTCCCGGGACAAATGACAACTGATGAGTTGGGGTTATGCAAACGAAACAATTGTATTGAAAATGGTCAACTTTTTGAAACAATCAATAAAATCTAATATGACAATATCATATTAGAAATTGGACTTAAAGTAGACCCATATTCTAACTAAATATATGAAAATATTTATAAAATGAATGAGGGGTATGTATAGTTGATCTTTTTATTTTGTAAATGAATATTTTTTTAGTTTGATTTTAGATCATAAATTAATATCACTTTCTGCTTAAATTATTTTTCAAATTAAAGAAAGATGATACAATTTTCACAAGTAAATTGCAAAGAATAAAAAATTTGAATTGAAAAAAAATTTATGAAAATTATACATTTTTAACAAAATATACAAAAAATATATATTTATTGTAAAATATGCAACAAAATATGCCAAAATATGCATTAAAATATGCATTTATAGAAAATATATAAAAATATGCATTTACAGAAAAATATGCAAATATATATGTATTAACAAATCGATGTCCTTTTGTTGATTCGCAAAGATATTTGGCTAATGTTTTTTTCCAGTTAACGACATCAAACTATACGAATTTCAGTATTGTAAAAATAAAATGTTAAGATATTCTTTATACTTGAGTTAAAAATAACATTAGGGTAAAAGTCATTATTCTAGTTCAAATTTAATCTTTAAAAATAATTTGCCCCCCCTCTTGAAATACCAATATTTCTCTTCTCGGTGGCTACAAAAACAAACAACACCACTTCATCTCGTAAATTTTATAAGAAGAAAGCAAAAAAAACACTATTAAACTAACAGCCATTTGTATTGACATTAATTGTCAATTTACAGAAGCACTCATCACTCGTTCGGTTTCTTGAGGGTTGGATAGCTGACTTGTCAGTCTCGTTTTTAAATGGCTTGTTTTCTTTATTTTTCTCTTTGTCTATTTGTAATACTATGCCAATGGAGCTCCTTAGCTCTGTGTACGGATACAATGGTAAATATCATCAACACATTGACTAGAAAACGATACCAAATATAAATTTACAATTCCTTTAATGCAGAGAATTGGACGGGCATAAGTATATAATGGTACAATATAGAGTTTTGAATATTTTAGCAGTAGAACTGTTAGTGCTTCTGTTGCATGAGTTAGAATCGGGTGTGTATTTTTGGTAACGACAGTTTTTCCTGTTCCGTCTGATATTGTAATGTTTCCGTTTTCCTCTTTGCCTGAGCTAAATAAATATTGAATGACCGAATACAGTGATATCAATACAATGACAGCAAAAAGAAATTTAAAATGTAGCTGAGGAGTGTCATTTATTTGTTTGTTTTTTCAAAAAATCTGTTAACATAAAGATTATATTGGGGTTCTTTTTCATGAGATAAATCATTAAAATTATATAAAATGAGTGTTATTTTTGTTCGGTTTTAAGATCAAATATGAAAATCTCCATATGGAATTCACAATTTGTTTTAGAAAAAAAAACTATCCTAGAACCAATGGTTGACAATTAATGCATTTTCAAGAACTACCAAGCACTAACATCAGATTGTTTTTATGGAGTTTGTGCTAGGTTACAATGTATATTTATTTAAGTTTTTGTATTTATGTAAACTCCCAAGTAGATAACGAATTGAGAAATAAATTAAAAAATTTTTACCACCCATGTGAAAATTGAAATATATATGAACGTACATGATCATACATGGACTAGTATATGATCATGCATGGGCATACATGATCATATACGTCCATGCATAGTTCAATGCATGACCATGCATTATCTCATCTATTTCCATATATCTTCGGATCCGAAATTTGAGGGTATATGACCGTACATGTTCATATATGACCATATATGCTAACATATGATTCGTGTATGCTCATATATGAACATATATGGCCATATACCTCCATATACCCTCAAATTTCGGATCTGAAAATATATGGAAATATATGAGATCATGTATGGTCATACATTGACCTTTACATTGACGTATATGATCATGTATGACTATGCATGATCATATACTAGTCAATGTATGATCATGTATGTTCATATATATTTCGATTTTCACATGGGCAGTTATACATATGTATATAAAATTTTAAAATGTTTACGGTCCTTAAGTATACTTACATAAGACTAGTGATGACACTATTTGTTTGGATAACGGCTACAACTTTAAATGACTTTAATGATTTTTTAGAATGTACTATAGAGCGGCATTTTTTTAAAAACTTTCGATTTTTCTAAATTATTGCTTGAATTATTGTAGCACTAGGTGTTAAACTTATGTTGTAATTTTTGTCTATTCACCAGAAAAGAGTTGAAGTTTGTAACGGTTAAAAGATATCTCGCCAACCCCACTTCAAATATTCCTAAAACCCAGTACTTTTTACAAGTAAAATTAATTTTTTCATATAGATTTTGTAGTGGAAATAATTTCAACCATCAGTTATTGTTCGAATTATTGAATCACAAAATCTAAGGCTTAGAATTTGAGAAAAATCGGAATGCTTAAACATGACGACATGCGGCAAAAGTGTTCCGTTTTGAAGATTCCTAGAAAATTTGCAGAAATTTCTAAATTTTTTGAGACATCTTTTTACTAATCCAGGCAGTGGTATACTTAAGTCAAAAGTAATTTTGCGTTCTTTTTAAGCGTAACAGAAAAGATTTTAAGAATATACATATTTGACAAATTTCCAGAATAGAGGAAGAAAACGCCATTTTTAGTAAAAATAATATCTTGAAAACTGTTAATTCATTTTAAAAATTTTAAGATATTCGGATTCAGCATACCAAAATTAATTAGAAATATTGTGTCGCAAGATATTTTTGTTAAAAACTTTTCGCAAGTCGCCAAGGGTTAAGTTATCCGATTTGTTTCAAATAGCACCACATAACTTTTAGAACTAGTGCTAAAATAATTCAAACAATAATTTAGAAAATTTAAAAAAATGCTGCTCTATAGTATCCCAGGTAAATTTTTTTCAATCGGTAGCCAACCACACCCATTCTACAACTGGTTCCACTGCAACCGATTCCATGGGACTGGTTCCTATATGGAAGGTGCGGTTCCACTTTGGAGCTATAGAAGGTGTTGCTTTTGGGACAATTTCAAATAAAAAGAATCGGTGTTAGAATCGACAGTAGAAGGGGTTGTGAATGAAAAGTAGCTATTCTACAACCGGAAAATTTTATGTGTAAAAAAATCATTAAAGTGTTTTAGAGTTGTAGCAATAAGCATATAAAACTAGGAGGTACAATCGCTTTCGGATCGCACATCGGACTGGACATCGGACAGAACATTGTGATGTTGTCAGAAAACATTCCGACTTTGTCAGACAACGCCATAATGTTCTCTGACAACGATGATCGATCCGATAGCGATTGTATATCTTAGTTTTAAATGCTTCTTGGTTGCAGCCTTATCCAATCAAACAGCGTCATCACCAGTCAGTTAAGCATACTTAAGGGCTGTGTAATTGAAAATAAGTCAACCAAAATTCCACCTTATTGCAAAAAAAAAAAATGACAGAAAGCGCCAGTTAGGGATCAACTCAGCATGACGTATACTTTTTATGCCTGGCCACGCCTATCTCGCCTTACCCAGCCAATTTTTTTTATTGCAAAATTTTAAGAAGAAACATTTTTTAATTTTAAATGTAATTGAAAATTGTAATTGAAATAACTTTCAATTACAATCGCATGTAATTTGTAATTGAAAATTTTTAATTAAAATTGCACGTAAATGTAATTGTTTTTAAATGAATGTTCTTTAGTCTGACTCTAGATCATAAATTAATATCACTTTCTTTTTAAATTATTTTCAAATCAAAGAAAGATGATACAATTTTTACAAGTAAATTAGAAAGAATAAAAATGTTTTAAAGATTTCGATAAGACCAGCAAGACAGAATACGCATTTTCGGCTTTCGCTACAAAAACATCATCAGTGTCTTTCGCCTTGAGTGGGTTAATATTTGATAATTGTATACTTATGTGACCGTTGAAAGCAAATCGAATTTGTTATCAACAACTCAACTTAGACTACCATCAACGAAATTTAACAATGCTATTTGTATCCTTTGTTATTATTGCTCTTTTTTGCTTTGAACCTTAATTCTTAAAATATCTCAGCTGATTCTATTCAACTCTGTGTATGATAACAACAGATTTTTGAATTACAACGAACCGTTAAATTTAAATTTAAATGTATGTTATTTAAATTATATTTTTGCACCGTGTCAATGTGTTTTAAGATGAATGGGGGAATGTTTAATTGATCTCTTATTTAAGTAGATTTAAGAATTAAGGTTCAAAGTAAAAAAGAGTAATAATAACAAAGGATAAAAATAGCATTGTTAAATTTCGTTGATGTTAGTCTAAGTTGAGTAATTGTTTTTTTAATTTCAATTACACATATTTTTAATTGTAATTGAAAATATTCAATTACAAATTGCATGTAATTGTAATTGAAATGTCATTGAAATCCCCCAGGTCTACTGAATATATTTTTTGTTTGTGAACTTCAAAGTAAGTAACAATTTTATTTCATTATTTTTTCGTAAAACTTACCCATTTTTTGTACTAATAAACTATATTAGTAACAAGTTACAACAAATTAACAATCAAAATGAATGAAAGCAGAGCCCAGCAAAATCTTTCATTACCAAATAAGTGGTTATATAATGAAATTAAAATTTTTTACTACTTATAATTCGGCGTCAATACTAGTTATTTTTGTTAGGCGAAGCCGTTTTTATAAGCAGTCTAGCATACGCGCGACTACTAATTTATTTATAAAGATACTGTGAATTTGGTAACTGCTTATTTTTTAAACACTAGTGAGTATATAAATAAGTCGTATTATTTAACAACTTGTAACCACTTAATTTTTAACTGCGTATAAGCAAACGAATAACTATTTATTTTGGTAACTACTTATTTTATATACTTTTGTAATGCACAAATGGGTGCACAATTTTTGTGCGTTTTTTCATGCAGCGAATATGGACAACTACTTACAAAGACGACCTCGTCGAACAAAAATAATAAGTTTTGACACCGAATTATAAACAATAGACCCTAATTCTACTGCTTATTATTTAGATATTGGTAATGAGCACCCATTACTGAGATATTGCTGGGAGATTAAAAAAATATTTAGGTCATTTATTTATGTAAATTTTGAAATCTAAGAGAGGTCTATTAAATATTCGCAATTTATTCGTTTAAAAACTCATTTGTAGTGCAGTTTTCTCAAAACCCAGCAAAACCTTGGTAATATATGGGTACTACCCCAGCAAAATCTCTCATTACCAAATAAGTGGTTATATAATAGAAATTCATAGCTCCGCACAACTTATTTTTTGGCGTCTAAACTCATTATTTTTGTTTGGCGTGGCCGTTTTATAAGTAGTCACGAGATTTTGAATAATAAGTGGTTACACACATGCTTACAAAAAGTTGAAAATAAGTGGTTACACACATGTTTACAAAAAGTTGAATTATAAATGGTTATCCGATTGCTTACTTGATTCTTAAAAATAATGAGTTAAGCAAATAATATTAGCTTAAGGAAATACATTCAGAAAAAATTAAGTTTTCTCTAGAGTGTAATTTTAGGACTCGTCATAAAAATTTAAACATAAAACATATTAACATATAATAAATAAGAATGTATAAAATTTAACTGTGTAAAAAGAACTTATTTAAACTATTACGAGTAAGACATTATTTTATATTTAGAAACAATGAATACAATAGGCCGTTATTGGGAAGTTATTATTTTATATTATAAAATAATGCAAAAGGTAATGATATATCATTTTTGGTAATGCAGATAGTAATGAGGTGTCATTACCAATATTTATCTGGGACTATGAATATTACCTGGTAATATATCAAATCGCTTACCCTTGCATTACTTTGGACCGTTACACCTTATCCTTGCATTATTTGTAAATACCAAATTCATACATTTGGATGTTTTATTGGTATAAATAATTCGTTTTTCTAGACAATTTTAGAAATTCAATTTTTTGTTAAAAACCCGTGTATTTAAAATTGATATTCGGTTTAAAAAATTAAAATTTAAACAAAATTTTTTTAAAAACTCCTTACCTGCCCAGTGTAGAAACGGTAATGAAATATCATTATTTTTTGGACTACCAGTAATGACACCCACTTACCTTCTGCATTATTTTAAAACATATAGTAATGAGTTACTGATAATGACTTATTTTATCATTATTGCAAATAGAAAACAATTTTCTAAATTTTTTTTTAATTTTTTGAAATCTATTTTTAGACTCAATATTTTTTAAACACTGGTAAGGATATATGTAACCACATATTTTTTGATTTTTTGTATGTTGGCGAGTAAGCTTACTTGTGTGCAGCAGGTCAATTATGTTTTTGTCTATTAAATATTACATGTCGATATAGCTCAGATGGTAGAGCTATTGACTGGCAATCTGTAGACCCAGCACCCCGTTTCTGTATTTCTCGCATCGAAAAAGTTTTCACAAAAAACATGTGAAATACAACCCTGCTCTTCTTTATATAAGGTGAGTCGCAGAAAATTAAATATATATGGAATCAAATCAGCTAATAATGTGCTGCATGTAAGTTATTTCTAATTTAATTAGGTGTTTTACAAAACTACATATATCCACAGTTATAAAAGTTACAGCATCTGAAAATATTACGACAAAACCTAAAGCATATTTTTTTATCTCTTCAATCGCCCTGTGATATGCAGGGTGACCATGTATTTCTCGACGAGAAAACTTCTCGCATTAGATACAGAAATGGGGTACAGGTTCGATTGCCGCACCAACAAATTTTATTTAAAAAAAAAATGCAATAAAAAATATTTTTTTTATATAATTTATTTTTTTAAAAATCTATTTTTCGACTCATTATTTTTGTCAGTACTGGTAAGCACATAGGTAACGATCAATTTTTTGATTTTTCGTATGCTGGTGTGTAACCATAATTCATTATTTTTCGCGACATCGCCATATAAAGGTAATAAGAAATGTAATAACAAAAGTATCTAGTTACCATTACCAAGTATGTAGTTACATTACCACATATCTGGTAATGATTTTCTACACTGGGTATAAGTTCCGAATAACATGTTACTAGCTAAGGAGTTACATCGGTGGACATGCACTTGTTAAAATAATAGGTCTAGTAATAGAAAAGTAAGAGCTTACAAAATGCTTGTTTTTATAACCAAAACTTATAAATTTTTTTTTCAAAATTGTTTGTTAAAAATATGTTATTCTTATACCCATATTCTAAACTTTATAACAATTACAAAATTGTGACAAAACTGAGGTGAATGGAAATTGTAATTATTTTGTTATTCTAAAAAAAATTGTCACAGAAAAACCTTGACAAAATAGTCATGTAATGAGAAGCACATAACAAGCAAAAATTTTTATTTGTAAACAATTCAAAATAAAAGAATTTTATATTTTTAAAGAATTTTATCATTTATTGTAACAAAATTGAAATGAAAGATGTACTAATGTTATTGTAAGAAAAATGGAAAAGAAAATAAAAAACGGAAAGAGATACTAGAAAAAATGTGAATTTTATCCCGTACTGTACGCGGTAGCCCTATTTAGACCAAAAATTTCCCGTACCCAAGTTGTGGAATCTGTTGTTTTGTGAAATTTGCGGTTATCGTGGGTAACGAGCGGGAATACACTCAACTGAAACGTGTGGGAATTCACTCAACTCTTGGCTTTATTGTTGGCTATTATTTTAGAATTGTCCCTTTTTTTAATTTTCCATAAATTTTATTTTTAAATATTTTTCTTGTTTGACAGGAGAAGCTTTCACCATAGTATGGTGAAATACAAAAACTTTTTCTTGTTATAAAAAAAATATAATACCATAACAAATTTTTAAAAAATTCCTATAACAAGAAACATGACAAATTTGATAACAACACAAATTGTCACATTTTCCTAGAATAAGGGTGTTAATTTAATAATCAATATAAAACAAATTGAAATTTTAAGAAAAAAAATATTATTTTAGGATTTTTGTAACTTAGAAATAATAGGTAAGCCTAACATATAAGTTCAGAATAACATATTACTAGGTAAGGAGTTACCTCGATGGACATGCCCTTGTTAAAATAAAAAGTAAGAGGTTACCTCCCCTTATTTCTTCTTACCAAAGTCATTACCGGGTAATAGAAAGTTTTGCTGGGAAGCTAAAAAATTTTGGTTGACTTAATTTGAAACGATCTTTGCTCAATTTTTTATATTTTCTTAAAGGAGAAGGAAAGTCTTAATAAAATTTAAAACTGTAAATATACATATGTGTAAGAAATTTTTTAATTAAAAAAAATGCATTCAAATAAGTTTTAAATTCAAAGTTGTTCAGATTTTGTCCAGAAGTTGTTTTCCACTCCTCTAAAAAAATAAGAAATAGAGTTATGGTCTTTTTATAGTAAGCCATGGATTTGGAAGTATATTGTATAAGTTAAATATATGTATTTTTATACGAAAGTCTCTTCAGAATGTGAAAAATTTTCTATAACTAGATAATGTAAAAGAAAGTTTCTATGTTGCTGCTAAACATTTTCTAGAACCAGACAAGGAAGGATCTCCTTATTGGGCAGTCATCGGGTTGAAAGAAAGATAGAGGAAAATGCGATTTAGATGCTCTATCTCAAATCTCAGACATTCAAAATAGAATTAAAACACACTCTAAGCTCTTTTAATTCCTGATTTTTCTAATACTTTTATGTACATACTACAACTACAAACGCTCAAATAACTTCTATTTGATATTCGAAAAAAACTTAAAAAAATGTCTTTTCCGAACTCCTTTTGGACCCTTTATATGGAATAAAAAACCTATTAGTTTTGTATTTTCTATCAAGTATCCAACTTATATAAAAATCAGTGGATGACACCTTCCATGTAAGGTAAATTAGTAGGCAAAAATCATCAGTATTTTAAAGTTTTTCTAAACAGCAGGTTATTCACTGTGTGCTACTTATTTACCCTAAAATAACACAGCTCTACAAAATATGACAATATTTATAAGTTGCACAACTTTGCAGTGGTTTTAGGGTTTGCACAAGTTTTTAAATTTTTTAGGCGATTTTTTCAATAAAAAATGTATTATTTAGTAACTATAGCTATAGTTTTCTTTTCTGTAAAAAAATGTTGCATTGTTAAAAGGCAACATTTTAAAAATGTTGCCCTCACCCCATTAAAATGTTACATTTTTCCAATCTGAATAATAAAATCACTATTGCATTTTTCTAAACATATGTATGTGTATTGTACACTAGTATGCAATATTGTATACGCAAACTATTACTAATTGTAGCCTAGTGGTTGTGATGCCCGCCTTTGACATGGGCTGGACGTGTTCAAATTCCAGCCAAAGTAAAAAATAAATTTTTTTATGTATTGTCTTTTTTCAATTAAAATTTATTTTTTTTTTTCATATTTAAAACAAATTGTATAATTTTTTATTTATTTTTAGCCTAAAAAATTGTTAAATACTAAATAACAGCAAAATTATAAAAATCTAATTAAAATTTTATAAAAACAAAAAAAAACCAAAAATAATATTGTGCTCCAACCGGGGTTTGAACCTGCGACCTACTGCATCAGAAGCCATGATAGTACCCCCTACGCCACCAAGTTGCGAGTTAGCTGGCAAAAAACGTTACAGTATATACACATGGCGTTGACATAAAGAAAAAAACAGGGCAGCACTCTACCCCGGTAATTTTTTGAGGGCGAAAAATGTTGCACTTTTGCCCTTTATTTAGAAAAGAACACAAAAAAGGCAATTCAAAAGCAAAGTGCAAAAAAGGCAAAATTTTTTTCAGAAAAGAAAACGCCATTAGAAAAGAAAACGCATTAACCCTTTCACTACCGACTTTTTGTTTGCGGATGTATCGTTATTTTGACTTCAGGTTCTTGTTTAGAGTCCTTAAATTAGGAAAAAATATGCAACATATGTTGCCCCCTCCCCTTCCTATCCTCCAAAAATGACGTTCGAAAATAGATTTTTTGAAAATTCTCAGCCACGTTTCACCCCTTAAGCATTCGGGTATCCAAAAATCCTTTGGTTGGTTTTCTTCTCGTCATAAAACGAAGCCATATGCCAAATTTCAATTACCTATCTTCATTAGTTTAGCAGAAACACAAAAATCACCTTTTCTCGGAGGTTACGATATATTAAAAAATTTTTATTACTTTTACTATTACTTTTTTAATTTGGTTTAGCAACATTGTGTTTTTTACAACAACACATAATTAATTGTAAAAACACTATTCTTCAATAATACCGGTACGTATCGGTATTGATGTTTCGGTATCGGTAATACCAATACCGATACAAATGAAATACCGTTACCGATATCAATACCGAAACAAACAAACGTTATTCGTTTCGGACCTTGGTATTTTCTTAAATGTGGTAGGTATATACTTATTAGAGTTCGTCATAAAAATTTGATTTTCGGATAAAGTTTAAAGTTTTTGCATAGAAAAAAATAATTGCGTTTTTTTTTCCTTTTTTATTTCAACTCCTTCCACTGGCGCAAGTCGGCCAAAAACGCTGATTTTAAGACCATTTTCCACCAGAGCAAAAACAGCTGCATTTATAGGAAATCTGACTTTACCATTCGATTCTGTAACAAAATTTATTATAAAATTTTTTTTTCATTTTCAAAATACACCAGATAGCCATTAGAGTGGTTCGAAAATCCACTTTTTTCAAAAACTTATTAAAAGTTACTTTCTTATTACACACAATGAAAATGTATTTCCGGCTGAGTACAAAAATTTTGGATATACCGCGAACCGTTAAAAACTTATTAGCTAATCAAATTTGGATTTTTTTTTTTTTAATTCAATGAAAAAGTATTTGAGCTAATTAAAATGCAGCTTTCAATACTCGCTGCCGCATTATAAATTTATTTTTTCAGTAAAGACCGATCAACGACTGGTCTCTGCGCCTTGGGACCTATCCTGCGTGTCATCTGGGACAGGTCTATTTCCCTGTAGGTTGACGACACGAGTTGTTTACCTTTAACAGCTAATTTCTCGATAACTTGTTTTCGCATGTAAGCCCCCTTTTCATAGGTCACATATAAAGAAAATTTTTGGCATATTTTTTTTTTTGAGAAGTCCAACATAAAATTTTAGTAATATACTACAAACTAAAAAAATGAAATAATAAAAATAATCGTTAGCTTGTTCAAATACTGAGTCCGTATGTTCTCACAACTTCCCCTTGGAAGTTGTGCGTCGCCACCCAGTTACGAGAGCGGGTATTAACGGAGAATCATAGTCAGCCCGCCGCCGGACACCTCGGGGTACGGAAGACCGTCAACCGCGTCAGCAACCGGTACTACTGGCCGGGTATGTTTCGTGATGTGGCCCGATTCGTCAGGAGCTTGCGAATCTTGCCAGAGGTATAAACCAAGTCAGGTGGCTCCAGCAGGCGAAATGCTAGTGACCATACCGGAAGAGCCGTGGGCCACGGTATGCACCGATTTCGTTGGACCGCTGCCACGCTCAAAGCATGGTAACAGCATGCTCCTGGTATTCTTCGATCGCTTCTCGAAATGGGTTGAGCTCGTCCCTCTGCGAAAGGCTACGACTCAAGGGATCATTAAGGCTTTCAGGGAAAGAATTCTGGCCCGATTTGGAACACCGAAGGTGCTAATAACAGATAATGGTAGCCAATTTACCGGCCGCTTGTTACAAAAATACCTGCAGGAGATCGGGGTTTTACAGCAGTTTACGGCTCCATATTGCCCACAGGAAAACCCAACCAAAAGGGCGAATCGAACGATAAAGACGATGATCGCGCAGTTTGCTAGAAACCAACACAATCGTTGGGATGATCACCTACCTGAGATAACATTGGCCATCAATACCTGCTGTTCCGAGTCTACGGGGTATAGTCCGGCTTATCTCGTTCAAGGGCGGGAACCGCGACTACCTAAAGCCCTCTACGATGAGGTGGTACCGGGTGCCCACCGCCGTACGCCGGAAGAGAAAGCCAGCGAACTTGTGGAAATCTTTAAAATCGTTAGACATCAGATTGGCAAATCCGCTCAGGATCAGCGGCGGCATTACAACTTGCGCCGGCGACCCTGGAAACCGAGAATTGGTGACCTGGTCCTCGTCCGCCAACACCCTTTGTCCAAAGCGGCGGAAAGTTTCGCTGCCAAATTGGCCCCGAAATTTGCGGGACCGTATGAAGTTGTAAGCTTCCCATCCCCGGTGATAGCACAGCTCCGGGGCCAGGAGAATGGCGATTTAAAGACAGCTCACCTGGGTGAGCTCAAGGCCTTTGTTGAACCATTGTCTCTTTCTGGGAACGGGGTCGGGACCATTGACTAATGTTGTATTTATTTTTTTTCTCCACAGATCATTTCAATACATGCACCCTTAATTACCCACTAGCTACTAACTACCCCCACACTCCTGATTACTCCGACTAACCAGATACAAGTGGTAAAGCTCCAAACTAATTCCCTTCCTTTTGTTTTCCACCCACAGATCACTCACACCCTCATACAACTACACAATCAATAATCATCCAGACACCCCAATCATAAAATCATTCACACCTCAGAAAGACTGAAAGAAAAAAAAGGAAAAAAAAACAACCATGAACCGCGTGAACACAGTCCGTAAGGCGAAGACCGGCCGGCGCACGAGATTCTTGCCATACCACCCACCCCGCCCGGCCGATAATCCCGCCGAGGTCCAGAAGCAGAACCCAGCCACCTAACCCCAGCTTATCCGCCGCCTGGAGCGCGAAACAAGGATTACGGGTCCTCCAACCGACACCCAGCACCTGTGCCACATTGTCGAGGAAGCCTTGCGGCCCTTATGGAACACGGAGGTGGAGTTAAGGCCTTGCACCCCGGCTAGGTCTATTCGGCCAATCCTTCCACCCATGACCCGCTGTGTTGTGGCCGTCAAACGATTGACGGATGAAGAGTATCAGGCATGCAGCAGGCGCCCGCGACACCGGCCAGGCGACATGACCCGCTGCGACAATACCGTCATCACCGCTCGAAGCGACCACACTGAGTCGAATGGAGCCATGTCCCTTGGTGGCAACGTGAACCAGCAGGCAATTAATAGATCTCGTCCGATGATGCTCGAGAGCGAGAGCGAAGAAGAGGGCAGTGTTATTGATCTTGCCAGTATAAATGAGACCCCCTCGCCCTGCCGGTCACCCCAAGTATCGCCTATGGCATCACGACAGAGTAGCATGGGTCTTATGGAGGAGATGACAACCGAGGTCGGTAGGGACAAAGAGTTAACCCAATCTCGCTCCAATACAAAGCGAAGAAATCACGTCGTCACAAACCTCAATCTCGTCACCATCGTCGTGATCAACAACCACGTCGTCCTCATCGGTGTCCTCTTCGACAACTTACACGTCTGGTCACTCGGTGAAACAAGGCTCCGAAGTAAATCCGGAACCCGTTGGGCCCGCGGTCAACCCCAAATTGGCCGTGGAGTTATGACCACAGACCCACATACCATCGACACCAAGCACGGCCATAGGCCCAGAGAGCGCTCGAATGACACCACCACGAGCCGCTCAACACCCCGTAGTGGCATCCCCGACGCCATCGACCTCTTCGGAGTCGTCTTCATCATCGTCGTCGTCATCATCGTCATCCCCATCATCATCTTCCTCATCAGCTTCGTCAACCTCATCCTCGTCGATATCGTCACGTTCGGCCTCATCTAACACCTCCCCAGCGTCCGAATCGGATACAGATGAGGAATCCCCGGTCTTCGATAGGAAGAAGATAGGGCGGGTTAACCCGAGGCTTGCAAACATCCGGGACCTCACGCCACCATGCACCGTTTCGGTGTTCACACCACGTTGCCGAGCGTCATACACTCCACCGTATCCACCACCACCAACACCACAACCCTAGGTGCCGCACCGCCATATCACCACGGGGGACAGTTTATCAGAAGAGGTCCGTACAAGGTTACAACCATACGTACGCTGTATGCTGGACAATTATGGTCCCGGGATACGTGGTAGTCAGGTCTACGTCGTAGACGAACGGAGATACCGTATCCACATTAATCGCCAGCACATTCCTATGGTTAAAGATTTGGGTCCGGTTATTGAAAAACGCGGAAGGGGTGTACCGATGAACTGTTACCCGAAGATCGGGAAATAACCTTTTCCCAGGAGGGGACCATGTGTAATGGCAGAAGTCGGACACTCGTTGCTGCCAACACCCTAGCTAGATTTAATCAATTAAATTAATTAAAATGAATTGAATAAAACTGAATTGAATAGAATTAAATAGCATTGAATTTAATAGAATTTAATTGAATTGCATAGAATTGAACGGAATTGAATTGAATTACTTTAGTATTACTCTTACCAAGATGAATAGAAATAAATAGAACATGGAAGAAATCTATCATTTAGTTTGTACGAGCCACCCTAATGTTAAGTAAATACCATAAGCCGCGACTCAGAGGGTATATAAATCGCAGCATCGAAGAAATCTGGATCAGTTGCTGGCAGCCGCCAACGCGTGCACAACTAACAAGGTACATCTCACTAATTATCCTTTTTTATTCTAGCTCTTGAAGACACATCCTGCCGATATCCTTTGAAGTCCTGCCCATATCCTGCGAGGTCCTGCACACATCCTTCGAGGTCCTTCGAAGATCCTTTGAGGTCCTGCGAAGATCCTTTGAGGTCCTGCACACATCCTTCGAGGTCCTGCGAAGATCCTTTGAGGTTCTGCGAAGATCCTTTGAGGTCCTGCGAAGATCCTTTGAGGTCCTGCACATATCCTTCGAGGTCCTGCGAAGATCCTTTGAGGTCCTGCCACATCCTTCGAGGTCCTGCGAAGATCCTTTGAGGCCCTGCGAAGATCCTTTGAGGTCCTGCAACATCCTTTGTGGTCCTGCAAAGCGTCGAGTGTGTGCCGAGCGTTGGTCACCTCTTTTTTCTGCGTCGAGTGTGTGTCGAGCGTTGGTCACCTCCTTTTTCTGCGTCGAGTGTGTGTCGAGCGTTGATCACCTCTTTTCCAGTGTCGAGTGTGTGCCGAGCGTTGGTCACCTCCTTTTTCTGCGTCGAGTGTGTGCCGAGCGTTGGTCACCTCCTTTTTCTGCGTCGAGTGTGTGTCGAGCGTTGATCACCTCTTTTCCAGCGTCGAGTGTGTGCCGAGCGTTGGTCACCTCCTTTTCTGCGTCGAGTGTGTGTCGAGCGTTGATCACCTCTTTTTCAGCGTCGAGGGTGTGCCGAGCGTTGGTCACCTCCTTCTTCAGCGTCGAGTGTGTGTCGAGCGTTGATCACCTCCTTTTCAGCGTCGAGTGTGTGCCGAGCGTTGGTCACCTCCTTTTCAGCGTCGAGTGTGTGCCGAGCGTTGGTCACCTCCTTTTTCTGCGTCGAGTGTGTGTCGAGCGTTGATAACCTCTTTTCCAGCGTCGAGTGTGTGCCGAGCGTTGGTCACCTCCTTTTCTGCGTCGAGTGTGTGTCGAGCGTTGATCACCTCTTTTTCAGCGTCGAGTGTGTGCCGAGCGTTGGTCACCTCTTCTTCAGCGTCGAGTGTGTGCCGAGCGTTGGTCACCTCCCGATAGAACCCGACCAACAGACCCCGTGAACGAAACTAGGTTGTCATTCTCCCTCTGAGGCCCTTCTTTTCTTTTCGTCCCGTTAGTCTTAAGTGTTTTGTTTGTAGATATAAGCCAATAAATTGAAATTTATAACGACTAAGACCACGCCTTTCACTCTCTGTCACTAGATCAAACAAATTTCTGTGACGATCCCTACCCCCGCGAGCTTACCCCCGCTAACGGAGAAAACTCGTCGTTACACAACACCGTAACCAAGAAGGCCACTAGGGCATATTATGCCTGTCAAAGGCTCTTTGGGAAAACATGGTCTACGACCACACATGGTCTACTGGTCATTCGACACCATTGTAAAACCTATGATCACTTATGCTGCATGGTGGCCAAAGGTTGAGCAGTCAACGGCAAAGTATACTCTGAAGAAGTTGTATCGACTGGTGTGTACTGGCATTACGGGGTCTGGAGGAACGTGCCCGACGGATGCCATTTAGGCCATGTTGGGTATTCCACCATTGCATATTTCCGTGAAGAACACTGCAAGCTTGGGCTCACTTCGTCTCCGGTGGGTCGGGGACATGAGGAGCGGGGACCTAATAGGTCACCTGAAGATCGCCGGGATCTTTATGGACGACGCAATTTAAAGGTCGTGGACAAAATGATCCCGGAACAAATATTTGTCAGGCATTTTGGCATTATGTCATTTGACAGGCATATGTGGACCAGTCGGACTTGGAATCCCGAAGAGGGGGCTCAGATATAGTTCACTGATGGCTCGAAACAAGCTAATGGTGACACGGGGGCAGGTGTCTTTGGACCCAGATTCCAACGTGCTCTACCAATGGGCAAGTACCCCTCCGTCTTTCAGGCGGAGATTTTCGCCATCTGCGTATGTGTGAGAGAGTGCCTGCGGAGAGGCACGGTAGATCCCCCATCTACATTCTTTCTGACAGCCAGGCTGCGCTAAAGGCTCTAGAAGCTTACGGGGTATCATCTGGTCTGGTCATGGAGTGTGTGGGAATTCTCAAGGATCTTGGTATGATCCCTTGCACTGGGATGGATTCCTGGTCATGAAGGATACGAGGGTAACGAAAGGGCTGATTGTCTAGCCAATTGTGGAGTTCGACGACCCTTCATCTGTCCAGAACCATTCTTTGGGATACATAGAGAGTACGCTAGGGAAAAACTCAGGCAGTGGAGAGAGAATCAGTTCGCTAAGCATTGGGAAACTTCTACTGGCCAAAGACAGGCCAAAAGATTTATTTCCTTGTCCAGCGGAGTATCAAGGCGACTATTGTCACTCGACAGGGGTAACCTTAGGACCCTCACGGGATATTTAACTGGGCACTGTGGGCTCAGGTTTTGTGAGCTGGAAAATGAGACATCGGAGCATATTCTCTGCGAATGTCCGAGACTGTGCGACAGGAGACTCAGATTTCTGGGGGACCCCTTTGTGTCATCTTCGGACGTTTGGGGAAATTCCCCTAACGGGATTATTTGCTTTATTGGTAGCCTGAATCTCTAGGGAACTCTAGGCAGCACAAAAGATATTTAATGGTCGCGGTGCGTAGTGCATTCGTATCTAATCTATGTTGTAGAGAATACGAAATTCGTCCGTTTCATTTAGCACTTTCAGATAATAATAGTAATGAAGATGTGTACCATTCAAGACATATTTGTTCTCATAATTCTTTAACCAGTGGATATGCCACTCAATTTTGTACTGCAATTTTGAGCGAAATTTATATGGGTACTAAGTGCAAACATAGAACGATTTAAACAAAAATCAATAAACTTCGTCCTTGGGCCGATATAACTCGGTCTACCAAATTTCACCAAAATATCTTAATATTTAAAATCAATAACGGAAATATTGCGCGACTATGCATTTTCGAATAAATTTACCGTGATGATTGCAAAACTTGTGTCATCTTTTTTCATTAACTCAAGGTAAAAGTGTGTAAAAACAACTCACAAAATTTGACCTCAATTTTCGCAAAACCCAGATGTGCTGGAAAAATTTACAAACCAAATTCGGACTCAGCACGGAAAGGTTACGTGAGAACATATGGTCGCGTCCCAAAAAAAAACAAAAACTTAAAAATATTTATCAGCGAAAATGTTTGCGGTTTTTTGTTTATAACTTTTTTAGCACTCAAAAAAATTGATTCACGCGAACAGATTACTTATTTTTAATATATTTTAAATAAGCTAATCTAGACAAAAATGTGTGCAACTTTTTCCAGCAGAATTTGTTTTATTTTTTTGTTGCCGAACGTAGGGGTTCCCTTTTTAATTTTTTTTTTCCATTGGATGTTTTCTTTATAGAAAAACGTTGGTCTCGAGCAAAAAAAAACGCTTTAAAATCCCACTTTAAATTCCAAAGATATAATGAAAAATTAAAAAACGACCCCTACGTTCGGCAAAAAAAAACAAATTTCGTAATTGCCTTCCAAAAATACTTTATATTAAAGGTGTACCTCGCTCTTTTTTTTTGCTTGTAAGATGGTACGGTCTACTGTGCATACACAGAAACAATTTACAAAATTCGAACTAAATTTTTAAACACCTTTCTCATACCTAATTTGTAAATACAAAAAAAGTTTTTAAAAAGGTAACAACAACAAAGATTATTATATTTTCTATTTTTTTTTTTGTAACTTTGAATTTTTATATTTAAACAATTTTTATATGAAAGATAACAATTCACAAAAGAGTTACCAATATTTCAAACAAAAAATTGTTGGGAATAAAATTTAAATTTAGAAAATGTAATTGCTTTTACAAATTCCATTGTTGGTGCCTACAGTTTTTTCTGTGTACATACATATGTACACTCATAGAAAAAAGTTTGTAGAAAAGTTAGTAAAACTGTTAGTACTTCAACTTAACAAACTTTTAACTAATTTTTAGTTTAAATTTAATTTTTAGTTAATTTTTTTGCTACCTCCACATTACTAACTTACAAACTTTTTTGCTATTTTTTTTGCTGAATTTAGTTACTAATTTTAAACAATAAATTTGCCAACTTTACAGTATTTTGCTGAATTTTAGTTACTAATTTTTAACAGAAGATTTGCTAATTTTACAAATTTTTTGTAAACTAAACCACCAATTTTGGAGCTCTTATAAACAGAATGTTAAATGACTCATAAAAATTACTGCATATTTTTAACTCGCCAAAAATAATGCAAAAAGTTTTTAAATAAAGCTAAATTGAAATGGTTGAAAATTTGTCCTACTCATAAAATATCTAAATTATTAAAATTTATGAGAAAAGTTTCTATTTATCGTAATACATTAATTTTCAAAGATCAAGGTTTATTTTGGACGAACCATTTTAATATGAAAATTGTGATTTAAAGTATCTCTGGGGAGCAAGTGGAGTTTACGGGGATACCCTAATTTAATTTCCCCAATATTGTACCTTTTAAGCTTATTTAAAGAATACAATATTTTTAATCGGCCACACCTTCTTTCCTGTGGGTGGAGCTTTAGAGGTGAAAATGGAAACTCAAATAAATTCGGAAGTACATATCCGATCAGCAAACAATGAACATCAAAAGAAGGCTCTCTTTAATACATTTTGTTATGGTTAACATCATGATACAACCATACTAGGTAAATGCATTAGGGATAGTTTGACAGTTCAGGGTTTTCTTATGACAGTTCAGGGATTTTTTCGTATGCTTTCGTTATGTATCAAAAGTAGCCGATTACATTTTTTGTTGTTGTTTGTTGTTCTAATGCATCTACCTAGTATGGTTGTATCATGGGTTAACATAGTATTGTCTATAAATATTACCACTTTTACAAAAAATCATTCTTGGTAAATTTTCATTGGCATTGAAATATAATTGGCATTACTTTATATCAATGTCAATGCCAAAAAATTTCATCACCATTCAATGCCAATGAAATTTTTTTTCAATTTACATTGACGAAAACAATGGTAATGAAATGTACACATAATTGAAGAAAAAGCATTGTAATATAAAAAAAATATAAGAAATACGCGAATTTTTAATTTTTTTTCTTAATTAATTCTTTTATTAAAACATGAAAACAAATACTTCTTTCATCAATTATAAATGGGCATTTAGGCATTGAACAATGCCAATTGAAAAAATTTCAATTAATTGACACATTCAATAAACTGGTCCCAAGTATGTTTTTAAATACACATTTATTTTTTATTTATTAATTTCCATTTCACTTGCTCCTTTTTTTACCTTTTTCCAGTCCACTAGTAATCTGCAAAAGTTTTGTTGATTTCAGAAAATTTTAGCAAAAATTTTGTATATTTAACAGTTTTTTTTTTGCTATTTTCATTCTACTATTATTTACCAATTTTTTTTGCTGATTTCAGCAAATTAAATTGGTATTTGCAATTAACAAAAATTTAGCTCAAATATTACTAAAATTCTGTAAATTTAACAATTTTTTTTTGCTATTTTTATTAAACTACTATTCAGCAATTTTTTTGCTAATTTTAGCAGGTTAAATTGTTATTTGCAATTAACAACAATTTAGCTCAAATATTACTAAAATTCTGTAAATTGAACAGTTTTTTTGTTGTTTTCATTTTATTAATATTTAGCAAACTGATTCTGCTAATATTAGCAGTTTTTTCTGCAGCATCATTTTTAACTAATTTTTAGTAACTTTTTCTGCTATTTTCACGGACTTATTTGTATGAGTGTATTTATATGTAATGTTTAAAGGCGAACAAATTATATTTTCTTGCAAACGTAATGGATCGGCTGCGAATATATTTTTACAGTGCACGCAAACATATTTGTATTATCAGCAGAGCGTTTTTTTCAGAGTATACTTACAGCTATGGACACATAAATGGCACAAATTTAAATTGCGCATGCATTTAAGTATTTTCGAACTAAATATATTTAAAAATGCAAGTTTTATATCTTCTAAATGTTGTTGAAAGAAATTTTTGTCTTAATAGTGCTCAAATGTTCCATTATGTTTTGCTTATTATTTACCGTTATCTTTTTTGCGTTAACAATGCTGATTTAAAGTGGACATATAAATGGCACAATTTACTTAAAATAGGCAGTAGTCGAGTAGATTTAATTCAAAGCAATAAATATTTTTCGTAGTTCAAAAATAAATATAAAAAGTTAAAAAATTTTTAAAATGGGATCAGGAAAATATACCACAGGTGAGGAAAGACGGATCATATGGAAAATGTATGAAATTGGAAAAAAGTAGCGGAAATTGCTGACATAATGCAAATTTCTCGCAAAAAAGTCTACAATGCAATTAATTCTTGTGTTGAGGAAACCGATATATTGAGCGTACTGATGCAGCTATAGTACGAATGGTGAAAATTGATCCATTCAAGTCATCAAGGCAGATAGCATCGGATAATAATGAAAATTTTAACATGGAAATATCAAGCAGACTTGTCAGAAGAAGACTAAACGAGGCAAATTTCTTTGGGCGCATTTCCTGAAAAAAGCCCCTTCTCCCAAAAAAAAATTATTTTGTGTGGAGAAGATTGATGTTTTGGATTGGCCAGCCCAGAGCCCTGACTTAAATCCAATAGAGAACCTGTGGAACGAAGTCAAAGTTTAAATCGCCAAGAAAAATTACAAAAATATGGACGAACTGTGGTCGGCCGCACAGGAAGCTTGGTATGCCAAAATGCCAAAGACTAGTGGAAAGTATAGGTCGCAGGTGCAAAGCTGTCATCAGAAAAAAGGTCACAGCACTAAATATTAACGGTAAAATATTTGTACATATCAAAAAATTTAACAAATGCAATATTAAAACTATATCTTCTCTTTTTTTAAGATTGTGCCATTTGTGTATCCAGCTCATTTCAATGGGTTTTTTAACATAATGATAAGTTTTTATTTATATTAATGAATTTCAACTAAAGTTTACAGCAATATTAAATATGCATTATAAACCTTTGAAAAAAACAAAAACTTGTTTGTTGTTAATAGTATTTGCAATATAGTAGCATAAGAAAGAATTCATGGAATAAAATGTGCCATTTATATGTCCATAGCTGTATCTGTTTACGATTTTAGTATATACTTTTGAATTAAAAATCATTCCGATAATAAAAAACATAAAACTATTAATTCACCTTAATGAATAATTAAATTCCCAAGCCTAATTTTTATGGCAGATACCAACAAGTTTTTACATTAATTTCTTATTTTAATTAAAATTTTTCAACTTTTGCATAAATTTTCTTGTTTTCCTACCCCAAACTCACAAAAAAAGAAGAACAATTTCTTTGTAATAAATTTATTTAACACTTGCTGAAACCCATTTCGACCAACAAAACAACCTATCCAAACTTAACCTAACTTTTCCATTCAGCATGTAGTAAGTACATTTATGGTATACATAGTATGTTGTATTTTCCAACCAACATCCCCTCGTGGTAGTGTAATTTATGATTGCGTAAAAAAATTAAAAATAAACACGATAAAAAAGATTTATTGAATGTTTGTATTAAGCCACGAGTCTCTAGCAAGTGCCCCTGCTAGGCAGAAATATTATTACAATTTACTACGTATATCGACTCGTCCATTCATCCACCCCTTCAAAATACCACACAAGAGTAAGTCAGTCTTATAGGGAAATTTAATATTATCCTACATACGCGTATACACACACACACATTCATACATATTTACGCCATTCATAGTCATTCAGGGTTATACTCATAATGGCTGAAAATGGACGAATGCTTTGTTTCCGTTTATGTTGGGCTTTATTGTTCATTACATATTTGTTGTTGTAGATAAGTAAAATTGATGGTGATGTGTTGGTGGTAGTGATTCCTCATTTGGTCGATGTTTGTGTACCAATATTATAGGATTTAAAAACAACAGATCATTTTACTTTTTTTAATAAATTTGATATGTGGGAACTAATTTAGCTAAAAATCAATATTTTATCTTTCATTAATTAACTTTAATCTTTGCAAAAATAGTGTAGTAAGAAGTCAAATTAGAAAGCCCAACAATATAATACCTTTTGTTGCAGGTAGGGTTTATGTCCCGGGAATTCCCGGGACGGGATTCCCGGGAATCCCGCCCTTTTTTGAATCCCGCTATCCTGGGAATTTTATACGGGATTTCCCGGGATTTTTTTAGTCTTTTACAGTAGTTTTAGCTAGTTTTATTGCAATTATAGAAGCTTTATTTAAATTTAAAGCATTGATTTTTTTTAATTAATTTAAATAAAGAATATTTAAAATTAAAAAATACGGTTTAAAATTTAATAAACTAAATTAAGCCAAATTGTTATTGGATGCCAATTGAATTTGGTTTAGTTAAACCGAAAAATATTATATTAGCAATTACCAAATTTGAAAACTAAAATACTTGTCCTTCGGGAATTTTTTTCTTCTTTAAGATGATGATATTTGTTCAAATAAAGCAATATTTATATAGGCTGTTTTAATCTATAAGATTCTCGGAAAGATTTTGCAACCTTGTCTTTATGTTTTGCACGTGTACTGAAGTAAAATCGTACCGAAAATCTTATAGTGTAAACCAGCCTTATACAACATTTCAACATCATTATTTCAGTTCCAAATACCTCCATTAAACTAGGGATTAAAGTTAAAAAATTTGAGTTTGTTTTACTTCAAATAATTTCATTTAAAGTTCAATTGCTATTCCTTTATTATACCCTACACAACTATGTGGTCAGGGTATTATAAGTTTGTGCTGATGTTTGTAACACCAAGAAATATTGGTCGTAGACCCACCTTATAGTATACCGATCGGTTCAGAATTTTTTTTTATTTCGATTTAACGATGTCCGTCTGTCTGTCTGTCCATGCAATCTTGTGCGCACTCTACAGGTCGCAAATATTAAGATATTTTGATGAAATTTGGTACGCAGACCTATGTTGGCCCAGGGACGAACATGTTTGATTTTGGTGAACATCGGTCCATGTTTAGACCTAGTGCCCATATAAGGGTCCTACCAAAATTATACTGTTTATACGCTGCAGGTCGCAAATACTAAGATATTTCGATGAAATAGACCTATGTTGGCCCAAGGACGGAGCCTATTGATTTTGGTGAACATCGGTCCATGTTTAGAACTAGTGCCCATATAAGGGTCCCCCCAAAATTGGCTTGGTTACAAACTGCAGGTCGCAAATATAGATATTTTAATGAAATTTGGTGCGCTGACTCACATTATAGAAAATTTTGACACGAGCCCCATTTTAACCCATTCGAATTTCGGATCCAAACATTAGTTGGCTTTTAACCAGACTGGTGTAGGGTATTGTATAGTCGGCATGCCCGACTTTAACCTTTTTACTCGTTTTTAAATATTATTAATTTTTAAAATAATAAATACATCAGATGCTTTTTCAAATTATTTTGAATTTTTTATATGCTAATTTAAAATGCAACTAAATAGGAATTTGAATAATTTCTTTTTAAGGAGTTAAGGCATAAAAAATTTCTATTCAAGAAAACTAATTAAAGTTATGAAACTATTTAATATTTTAGTGTCTACTTTTATAAAACAATTTAGGCGAATTTGCCTAAAAATTTATATGAAAAATGCTCACTTTTAAACTTTTTTATAAAACTAATTCTAGACGGGTACTTCTGAAAATCTGCATAGAAAAAAACAAAATATCTAGAAATAGAAATTTTTGGATTTCATGTATAAGAAATATTTAAGCAAAAAATTGATTTTAGTTCTGACTATAAAACTGGTCCGACACAAGTTTGCACCCATTAACAATTCCAATATATCCTGAAAAAAGGGATCAAAATAATATAACCGTGTCTTTTTCTATATCAATTCGTTTAACAGCTTAAACCGCGAAATTAATATTTAGTTAATATATTACTAAGAGTTTTTTTTAATTAGGACGGCCTTCCATATAAATATTTTACATAAATACTAATTCACGATTTAAATTTGTAAACGAATTGACCTGGAAAAAGTGGAAGACATGGATATTTAGCCCTCCTTTCAGAACATTTTCTCATGGATACAACCAAAAGATAAACTTTGTCGAACGGTGTTTAACCAAAAAGTAGTTTTTAAAGTACAATATATGTTGAATTTATATATTTTCTAACGAGCGGGAATTCCCGGGATCCCGGGAAATTCCGAAAAAAATCCCGTTGTCCCGGGAAATGAAAAAGTCCGGGAAAAGAAAAACCCTAGTTGCAGGCCATTTAATGACTGATTTATCAAGAGCCTAAAATATTGATCCTGATTATCTTTTCCATAGTCAAAAAATAATCTCTACCCGATTGTTTGTGTTTACACTCTCAAAACAATTCCGTTGTGACAACCGTTTTTTTTCCAACCGAATTGATTCGGTTGCTGCAATCTCGTAATTCGGTATCGTTTACCGATACCAATAATAAAATAAAATAACGTCCTGGCAAATTCATTTTAATGGTTTTGATCGAATTCCAACCAATCTTTTTCCTGGGTGTAGAGATGGCACTATATTTTCAAAATTTTTTATTGTATAATCACAAAATGTCTTATATCTCGGAAACTAAGCGACATAGAGCAAAATGGACAAAAAATCTATACTATGAACTTATCAATCTTTATAAGCAACCTATACTCCCAAAAATAAATATGGGCCTGTCTCGGGACAGATACGTATAGCCCAAAAACCAAGACTGTAAGTGAAATTTTAGCAGAAATTTACAGTTAAACCAGGTAATGTTTCTGTTGAATTTAGCTCAAATTTCTTAGCTAAGTTAACTAGAATTGTCTGTGTATTTAGCTTACCTAAATTTAGCAGACCATAATTCTCAACTTCATTGAAAATTCTGCTGGCGCAAATACAGGCAAATCTATGAGCAATGTGTGGAGCTCCTTGATGCTGATGGTGGTTTGAACAACTGCTCCTTTTCATCGGTGGCAACTTTGGGACCGGGCGGTGGACACAATTTGTAGTAGATTACATATATTTATATTTTTATTTATGTATGTATATATATATTTTTTTGTTTTCGTTTATTTATATATATTTTTTTTTTGTTTTTAAGTATTGTTCTTTTTCTCCTTCTTTAAGTAGCTTTCATGGCTAGTACCTGGTCCTCACATTATCATTTTTTTTTTATTTTTTTTTTGAAAAATTCCCTTCTCCTTATTGCTTTTTTTTGTAAAAATGTAATCAGGCAAAAGAAGAGGGAGGCTCACGGATCTATTTTTCAGGACAAGACTAACAAGGAGATTTGGTCTATTTTAAATGGAAAAGGTGTTGTTGGTAATACTGATGACTTCATCCTAATTATTTAAACAATTTATTTTCTTCTAATCAAATTTTAAATAGTAACAGTGTTGAGTATATTCCTCGAATGAATGATGATGGTTTTTCTTTTCGTTCAGTTGATAGTTATGAAATGATCTTTGCCTTTAACATTATTAAGGCAAAAGCTGTTGCTTATGATGGTTTTGCACTTAAGTTTCTTAAATTGTTGATGCCTATTATTGGAAATTACATTTTACATCTGGTTAACACTATTTTAACCACGTCTGATTTCCCAATGTTATGGAAAGTTGCTAAAATTGTTCCTATAAAGAAGAATAATGGGGTTAGTAGTACTGATAACTTGAGGCCGATTTCTATTTTACCAATCTTATCGAAAATGGTTGAATACCTTATGAAGGATCAATTAATGTTCCATGTTAATAATAATCTTCTTTTCCATGATTGTCAATCTGGGTTTAGATGTAACCGTAGTACTACATCGTTGCTTATTGGTCTAATTGATAATATTAGGCGAAAAATAGCTGACAGAGTTTTTTGTGTTTTATTGTCTTTGGACTTAGCAAAAGCTATCGATAGGGTTAGCCATTCGCTTTTGATTCGAAAGTTAAACAGATATTTTGGTTTTTCTGGTTCTGCGTGCAAATTAATCTCGTCTTATCTTTCAGATAGAAAGCAATATGTGTCCAGTAATGGCTCTTATTCTGGGATTCTTCCTGTTTTCAGTGGTGTATCCCAGGGGTCTGTACTTGGTCCTTTACTTTTTATTATGTTCATAAATGATCTTTTTGATATTTTGTCAAATAATATGTGCCTTCCATTTGCGTTTGCAGATGACGTTCAGATTTTGTTTAAAGGGGATATTGAATTCCCTGATGTTATGCAGAGTATGATAGACTATACTGTGGGTTTATTAGGTAATTGGATGTGTTCAAATTATCTACATGTTAATTCTGAAAAATCTAAGGCAATGTTGTTTGGTAATAGTGGTATTTATAATTTTTCTATTAATTTAGATGGCAATCTAGTTGAATTTGTAGATAAAATTAAATGTCTTGGTGTGATTCTTGCTGAGTTTTGAGGATCATGTTAATAATGTTGTTTCTAAAGTGAATTTTACTTTGAGAAAATTATACAGCTTAGACGTTATGCTTCCATTTAATGTTAAGTTTAAGGTTGTCCATGACTTAATTATGCCAATTTTTTTATATGGCTTGGAAGTATATTCGGGGGCTTTGGGTTATGTAATGAAGAAGATAAAGTGGGCTTTCAATCGTGCTTTGAGATATTTATACTCTCTTAGATTGCGTCATCATATTTCGTTGTATGTTTTGGAATTTTTAGGATGTTCATTTGATAACCTTGTTCAAATTAGGAGTAATATGCATTTCTATAAAGTGTTTAAATTGCAAATGCCGTTGTTCTTGGTTGATATGTTTGAATTTGGTAGATCTAATAGGAATAGACAATTAGTTATTCCGAAGCTTACACCGTTGTTATGCCGATCTTTTTATGTAAGGGTTGCTCGAATATACAACAAATTACCACCTAACTTAAAGACTTTTAATTTTTCGTTTGATACGTTCAAGAAGAAACTTTTTGAAGTAATTTCACTTAATGCTTAATTTTTCAGGCATTATTTCTCGAATTAAAACTTACATATGTCATTTTTTTTTTTTTTTGTTTAGAATTTAGGGAATGTAAAAATTATTATCGCTAATTTTTTATAACTTTTATTTTTAATCTTTATATGCATTTAATAATTTTACATTTAATAATTTTATATTCGCATTGTTATCTAATTATACATATAATGTTTATTTTTTATTTTAAACAAATTTTATTGCTTGTTTTGGTACTTTTAGTAGAAATTTGTAACCGATTATGGCCTTTAGGCTAGGTTATTGTTATAAATAAAGAAATTAAATTAAATTAATATTCCCTGTTATTTTAGCAAAATTTTGAACTATTTGTACGGCCTTTTTTATGAGTGTAGAGCCGCTCAAAGTTGGCAATTTTTCAGTCTGGTGGAAAAGACTCAAATTAAAAAAAAATCCTATTTACAGTTGAATTGTAGTCAAACTATACACGCTGAAAAGAAACGACCTGTCCCAAACATATTTTTGCTGGTAATATACATATAAATATATATTTGGAGAAATTGTTAAACATATTCGCCGTGTTTTTACTAGAAACAATATATATTTGCATGCAAATATATTATGTTTGCAAACAAATATATTATTTTTGCCTGTAAATATATAATGTTTGGATGAAATGAAATGACGCTATCGACAAATATTATATATTTGGCAGCAAACATATAATATGTGTGTCATAAACAAATTATGTTTCCATGCAAATACTATATATAAATAATATATTTAGTTATAAAGCAATTATTAATATATGCCAAACAATAGGCGTATGTATTCTACTCTCCAAATTTATCTATATTTTAATGGAAAAACATAAAAAGTAAAATTAATACATCTACTGTTTGGCGATTATTTAATAACTAAATATATTATAAATCACATTGAATTTTACATCTAATACAAATCTTTCATTGAAAAACAATAACTACAATCTCTTCATTTACTTTTTATTTATTTTTATTAACAAATATTAATCAAAAACTCTTATAGAGCAATTCCATATGAAAACGATCAAAATTGGCAAATTTTTGGACGACCCCTCTCCGATTTTAAAATAAATAGTCTCAATCGATTGCCCAGCAAAAAATAATGTACCTACATATATTTTTTTTTTTTTATAGTGACTGGTTTAGTGGTGGTGTACACCACTGTCATGTGACAAAATTGAAGAATTCTTCATAAGGGACCTCATTGAAAGTTGTTTTAAAAAAAAACTACTAAAGCGATCGCAACGAGTGATAGCTCGTTGGAAAGGTATTGAATCAGGCTTTAATTGAAAAATAAAATTTTCATAATTTTTCTCAGAAATTTACCTTTTTTTCCATGAAAATTAAATTTTCCTATGAAAATTAAATTTTCCGATTTTCCACAGAAGCTCCTAAATTTTCCGGCTAATTTTTTTTTTTGGATTCCTCATAATTTTTGCTTTAAGAATCAGCAATAAAAAAATGGGCCCCGACTCCTTGTTTGGACAGGAGAGGAGCATTTAAGAGACCACCTTGTTCTCATTGTTTTTATATTTTTTATAATTGAATTATTTGTAATTATTTAACATTATTTTATTTTATTATTAAAAATGCATTTTAAAAATTATTTCACAGTTAAAAATACATTTATGAAGAAAAAATCAATTTTTTTTAAGAGCCCCATGTTGAGTGTGTAGTGAATATGGTCTGCCTGCCTTCACAAGATCGGCCATAAATCCATGGATAATAGCAGCAGTGGCATGTAATGGCACAACAAACCCGACTGAGGCTACAGGTCATAAAATGTTTTGTAAATTTTTTAAATTACCAGGTAATAAATATTTCGCCTAAAATGACACGTGCAGAAACAAGTCATAAAACACGGATTTTCCATAAATATGGCGAAATATTTATTACCTGGTAATTTAAAAAATTTACAAAAAATTTTATGAACTGTGGTCGGCTTATTGGCAGTAACCAATTAAGTCCCTCTTTAAAAAACATTTTATGACCAGTAGTTCACGCAAATTTTCCTATTAAAGAAAAGCAAATATCGCTTATTTTTTTTTACCTATTTTTTACCAAAAAATAAATATAAATACTTCACACACTCTGAGTCAAATTTTAGTTGAATACTAAACGTGAAAGTGTTAAAGTGTTTTTTTTTTTTGTAAAGTAAAGAGTGAAGCTGTAAAGACAATTTAAAGTAAAATGAATAAATTTTGCTGCAATCCGTTTAACGAGTGGACATCGTTCGAAAAAGATAAAAGTATTAAAATTAACTGGTGTTTCGAAGCGAAACATGAATGAATTAAATATACAATACGGTGAAGAAGCAGAATTCATTTGCCCCAAGTGTAAAATCGATTTGTCTCAACAAGCAAATGCATTGAAACAAATGCAACCACAATCCGAGAGTGAAATGACAATTGAACAAAATGTTTCATCTGATAGTGAGGCAGACATTCCGATGGTCAATATGTCTTTGAGTCCTTTGAATGAGGCTATTACCACTTTAGGTGAATCGCCTATTACAAAAAGAAAGTTGCGAAGTGAAAAATACAGGAAAGAGAAAAATGGCAAGGTTATGAGTGCAATCGCGACAATATTTGATGAAGGCTCTGATAACGAATGCAGTCAAGCAGATGACGTTGATGACGGCAAACAAATGATTGAGCAGTTGAAAAGAAAATTCAATTTAGCGACCACTTTTCCGGAGAAATATCTCATTTTATCTGTGCTGCCTCAATCATGGTCTATACGCAAGATTTCTGAACAGTTTCAAACATCTTTTTACATCGCGAGAAGAAGCAAAGAATTAGTTCGACAGAAGGGCATATTGGCGACTCCCACCAAGAAATTTGGCTCAAGGACCCTCAGCGAAGCAATGGTGAAATTGATTCAAGATTTTTACTGCAATGATGACAACAGCCGCGCCTGCCCAGGTACACGTGACTATGTTATCACACGTGAAGATGGAGAAAAAGTACACAAGCAGCGCAGATTATTATTATGTAATCTATCCGAAGCATACCATCAGTTCAAAGAGAAATACCCAGCAGAAAAAGTGGGATTTTCTAAGTTTGCCATCCTACGACCAAAAGAATGCGTGCTGGCATTAGACAGGCACGGAACGCATTCAGTCTGCGTTTGCATGTTTCATCAAATTAATGTTCTTTCCATGCAAGAAATTGAAAGTAATTCACGGCGAAATTGAAACATATAGGGACCTCCTGTCGAAGTCGTTGTGCGCATACCCCACGGAAAATTGTCATCTGTCCAAATGCGACAATTGTCCGAAGATTGACGAGCTAGAGCAATATTTGGCGGAAAAGTTTGAACAGCTGTTAATTCAGGAGGTGCATTTCAAACTGTGGATAATTAGCAGCGGCAGATGTTCCCTTGAGACCGTGGTAAAGCAGATTCCGGAATTCATCGAGGAATTCGGATTCAAGTTGAATGAACTGAAGGCGCACCATTTCATATCCGAGATGCAATCGAAATTTCTAAAGGAAAGTAAGGAGAAATTAGCCCAAAATGAATTCATTGTGATAAGCGACTTTGCCGAGAATTACACTTTTCTCGTTCAGGATGAAATTCAGGCTTATCACTGGGCAAACGACCAGTGCACGGTGCATCCTTTTTGCATTTATTTCAAAAACGAAGATAACGAACTACAGACCGTAAGCCTTGTTGTTGTCGCGGAGAGTTTAGCTCATAATTATGTGTCCGTTTATTTATTTCAAATGAAACTGTTTGAATTCTTAAGATCAAAATTCGATGCAATCGACAAAGTAACGTTTTTCTCAGATGGCGCGGCTTCTCAGTACAAGAATAAAAAAAATTTTTACAATCTTTGCATAATTGAAGAAGAACAAAACTGCAAGGTCGAGTGGCACTTTTTTGCGACGTCCCACGGTAAGGGCCCATGCGATGCGTTAGGGGGAACCCTAAAACGCATGGCGACTAAGGCAAGTTTGCAAAGGCCATATACTGACCAGATCTTAAATGTACAACATTTGTTTTCGTGGATTCAAAGCAAGGAAATTGCCATTAACACAGTTTTATGCACTCAAAAAGAACACGATGCCATGGAGCGACGAATTCAAAACAGATATAATAATGTCAAAACTATAACTGGAACGCAAAAGTTTCATTGCTTCATACCAAATATTTCTGATATGTCAATTAATGTAAAGCGGTACTCTTCGTCTGCCGACGTGCTAAATTTAAAGTTACTTTAATTTTATAATGATGCCAAGACAATTGAAATTTTTAATAAATATTGTAATTAAGTATAAGCAGCAAAATAAGAAAGATTTTTTCTTCATAAATGTATTTTTAACTGTAAAATAATTTTTAAAATGTATTTTTAATAATAAAATATAACAATGTTAAATAATTACAAATAATTCAATTATAAAAAATATAAAAACAATGAGAACAAGGTGGTCTCTTAAATGCTCCTCTCCTGTCCAAACAAGGAGTCGGGGCCCATTTTTTTATTGCTGATTCTTAAAGCAAAAATTATGAGGAATCCAAAAAAAAAAAAAATTAGCCGGAAAATTTAGGAGCTTCTGTGGAAAATCGGAAAATTTAATTTTCATGGGAAAATTTAATTTTCATGGGAAAAAAGGTAAATTTCTGAGAAAAATTAGGAAAATTTTATTTTTCAATTAAAGCCTGATTCAATACCTTTCCAACAAGCTATCACTCGTTGCGATCACTTTAGTAGTTTTTAAAACAACTTTCAATGAGGTCCCTTATGAAGAATTCTTCAATTTTGTCACATGACAGTGGTGTACACCACCACTAAACCAGTCACTATAAAAAAAAAAAAAAATATGTAGGTACATTATTTTTTGCTGGGCAATCGATTGAGACTATTTATTTTAGAATCGGAGAGGGGTCGTCCAAAAGGTGATCGCTTTCATATGGAATTGCTCTATAATAAGTTAATACTTTAATATACACAATTAAATAATGTTTTTTCTTTTTAACACAATTTTATGTTTTATTTATACTAATTTATTTTATTTTTCACATCTTTCACAATAAAATTAATAAATAAAAGAAAAATATCACTAAATTTTCTGACTAGATGCAGTCCAGCTAAACTAAACGATTATTACCAACTACAAAAGTTATAATGGCTACATACAACTTTATATGTATCAAGAATGGAAATTCGCCGTTTTTCCAAATAAAGGGTTTTTCAATAAGAGCGCTACCAAAGTAAAAAGTTTAAATAAAACAATGAAATTGGATATCAATGAAATTCTTTATTCCTGTGAAAGTACGTTCCAGACGCTGAACCCAATTTTCGACGGTTTTCAAGCATAAATCGGCCGATTCTGCTGCAATTTCACGTTCGATATTCGTACGAAGTTCATCAATCGCCGCTGGCTCGTTGGCATAGTACATAGATTTGACGTAGCCCCACGCTCAATTGTTGATCTGCTAGGACGATTATGACGACCATAAATTGGACGTAGCGCTCTTAACGTTGAGGCCACTGACTCCGAATTTCGGTAGTAAATTTTAATAATTTCGACTCGTTGTTGGCTCGTAAATCTTTCCATCATGAAATGGCAAACCTTACTGAATTACTGAAGAGAAATGTCAAAAGAGCGGCAAGAAATATGGCGTCGTTTGCTGTCCCTGTCTTTCTACTTTTGTATCGTCCCTGTTGAACAACCCTTTATATGTTAATTGCATCCCACAAATATAATTATTACCGGGAAATATATGTATAGTAACTATAAAAACAATATAATTGGAAGCATACTCCAAATACATATATGGTAGTTTGTAAATAAAATATAATTACCTCCAAACATAAACAAAAACGTCTTTTTCCTCCGTGTAGAACCGATCATTTTTTTTTTGGTGTCCTTTGAAAAGTATGTTTATTTTAAACCAAGGTTGGTTACCGCTATCGTTATAATACCGTTATCGCTAAAATACCGTTTCAAATTGAATACCGTTACCGTTATCGATACCTCTAAAAAAAATTCCAAATACCGTTATCGTTACCGATACCGTTATTTTTATGGGTAGTTACCGGTATTTTACCGGTATTTAATATTTTATATAAAAATTATAATTTTTTTATTTTTCATTTTATAATCTTGAGTGTTTTTTTACAAAAAAATTTATAGATAATAATATTACTTATTAAAACTACCAGTATTGAATTTATAGCTTAAAATCTGTATTTTCAGTACTTAAAATTAAAAATATGCCATGTTTTTACTTGTTTCTATATGTTTTTAACATAATTTTTAATAACGGTACGTACCGGTATTGCTGTTTCGGTAACGGTTACCGAAACAGTCTTAAATACCGTTACCTTTACCGTTACTTAAACAAATAAAATCCGATACCGTTACCCTTACCGTTATTCGTTTCGGTAACCAACCTTGTTTTAAACAAAACAAAGTAAAAGGAATGTAAATCAGTTGTTTATTTTTTCAGCAGGCGCAGTTTTACAGACACACTATATTTTTGTCATTTTTTCAAATTTATTGGAATAGAACTAAAAAAGTGACGGTCTGTTACAGGAGATATTGCCGAAAGATGTTTTATTATTCAATACTATTACCAATTCAATTAAAACTGGCTGCCCGATGATATATCACGTATACGTCTGATTTTTCGTTATAACGAACATAACTTGTAAAGTAATGGAGATATTTTCAAAATTTAAAAAGAGTTTAAAATGTAATTCCTTAGGCTTTATAAGATGTACTCACACATGGTTCTTAGCCCAACAACCTCTATTGTAAAATTTCAATGTTCTTTACAGAATCATTCCAAAGGGAACCGGTACAGTCATCGGAAGAAGGTCTCTGGATTTGGACAAAATTCGGTTTGTAGATTCTCATGACTATCACGAAATTTACTGTTTTTATATTTTTGTAAAATTTGTCTCATTTTGCTTTTTTCGCTGTTTATAATTTTCAACTAGTAATGCTTATATAATCTACTTTCAAAATAAATTGCAAAAATAAATTATGTAATGCAAAAAGGATAATACAATTTATGTAATACAATTGAAAAATAAGTGTTTTTAGTACGATACTAACCTTAGTAAAAAATGTATTTATTGCAATAACTTTTGCAAATGGAAACTGTTTTGCTAGAAATTTTGCAAGAACAGTTTTTAGAGGTGACCCCATATTATACTAAAAGTTGGACTTTGGGCACAACTTGGAAAGCTATGCTGCCATATAAAATTTTTGAAAAGTCGTGATTTTAAGGCATAGGCCGCTATAGATGAATACATTTTTTTGTTGAAATATTTTACTTTTAATTGCTTCTTTACTAAGCCATATCATTTATTAAGGCCGATTTTGCTTTCAGCGATTCAATTGGTTAAAATCTTAAAAAATCGTAAAAATCCATATAAAACGCGAACAGTGGATTTAAAATCAAGTTTTACGGATCAGGTTTTAAGCCTAAATATGAATACAGGTCCTGTGCCTACATTTCACTACAAAAAATTTATATTGATTGCATTTGAAAATTTTTGTAAATTAAAAACTAAATGGAAAACCGCTAAACTTTAAACTTTAAATATGTTTCTTTTGAACCCATTGGCGTTCCGATTTGAAATTTTCACAGTCGTAGCTGAAATATTGATTTATCTATCTGCTTCAATAACTTAAAGAAAATTAAAAATGGGTTTTTTGAGATATTTGCAAAATAAGAATATTTTTCAAATTGTATTATGCTTTTTGCATTACATAATTTATTTTTGCAAATTATTTTGAAAGTAGATTATATAAGCATTACTAGTTGAAAATTTTATAACAATCGGATAACGCGTTCAAAAGTAGTAATCATTTGAACATCATGTATTTTTAATAAATTTACTAAAAAAAATCAACTACTTAGAAACAGCGACAGAATGCGTACCAATATGAATTTAGAAAAAAGTTTTCACATTTAACATCGCGACAATTAGTAGAATGTATGTACCAAGTTTTGTAAAAATCGAAAGGGGTCATGTCCAAAAACTTCTATTTTTGTATACATTTAATATGGAATGATACTAAAATATTTCCATGTTTAAATTTATTTGAATAATTTTGTAATTCCTTCTTAAGGCACTTTCGTGCTATACCAGGGCTGGTAATATATATATATTTGGAGAAATTGTTAAACATATTCGCCGTGTTTTTACTAGAAACAATATATATTTGCATGCAAATATATTATATTTGCATGCAAATATATTATGTTTGCATGCAAATATGTTATGTTTGCATGCAAATATGTTATATTTGCCTGTAAATATATAATGTTTGGTTGAAATGAAATGACGCTATCGACAAATATTATATGTTTTGCAGCAAACATATAATATGTGTGTCATAAACAAATTATATTTCCATGCAAATACTATATATAAATAATAGGCGTATTTATTCTACTCCCCAAATTTCTCTATATTTTAATGGAAAAACATAAAAAGTAAAATTAATAAATCTACTGTTTGGCGATTATTTAATAATTAATATATTATAAATCACATTGAATTTTACATCTAATACATTCATTGAAAAACAATAACTACAATCTCTTCATTTATTTTTTATTTATTTTTATTAACAAATATTAATTAAAAACTCTTATAATAAGTTAATACTTTAATATACACAATTAAATATTTTTTTCTTCTTTTTAACACAATTTTATGTTTTATTTATACTAATTTATTTTATTTTTTCACATCTTTCACAATAAAATTAATAAATAAAGGGAAAATATCACTAAATTTTCTGACTAGATGCAGTCTAGCTAAACTAAACGATTATTACCAACTACAAAAGTTATAATGGCTACATACAACTTTATATGTATCAAGAATGGAAATTTTCCGTTTTTCCAAATATATGTTAATTGTATCCACAAATAAAATTATTACCGGGAAATATATGTATAGTAACTATAAAAACAATATAATTGGAAGCACACTGCAAATACATATATGGTAGTTTCTAAACATACATTGATTACATCCAAATATATACAAAAAGGTCTTTTTCCTCCGTGTATGAAACGCGTTTCAGTAGTGGCACGCGAGTGGATTTTAGGTGGCACGCGACGTTTTGTGGGATATTTAAAAAACTTTAAACTATTAGAAGACCAGCAAAACATTCAGTTAAATACTAAATTTCGCTACAAAAATGTGTGATTTAACTCCATAATGGTGAAATTTTTCATAGAGCTTGTAAATCGCCTTTTAAAATGAATAAAACTCTGCATTGCCACCATTTTTTGTTTAAAGAAATATGTTTAATACAGAAGTCGCAAATTCGATTATCAGAAAATTTTGGGAAAATTTCTAAAATTCTAGATTCAAAGAAGTTTAAATGTTTCGATGAGAAAATGCCTCATAATCGGAGAAATAAAAGTACCAGAAAATTGCACAAAAATGGAAAACAACTTGCATTAAAATTGGATCTAAAAAATTAAGTTTTTTTTTAAGCGAAAATAGGTGCTACGAAACAATGAAATACTGAACATAAGGTTTATAGTGAAATAACCCACTTTGTTAGATTTTGAAATTGGGATTTGATCGTGCCAGTGTCGAAGAGTTTTTCGAATACAAAAATGTTTCCAAATCTAATAGGTTTAATATAGTAGTAGTAGTAGTAGTATTCTTTATTTTCATAATTCAGCAATATATATATTACAAAAATCAATAATTGGTATTCAAACATTCGACCATGAATTGATGTCGTCGGTCGGCAAATCTTAAATAAATTAAATTACGTGCTGTAAAAAAATATTACAAATTTTTAGTAATTAAATTCATGTAGCATATTTCTATAATTTATACAATGTTTTATAAAATTAGCTAACGCCTTCCATTCTATTGTTTTACTATCAAGTGTTTTTAAAACTTCCTCTTTTTCAAGTAAAACTTTTCCGAAATAAAACATTCTAAATTCCCTAAAAGCTGATCAACGTCCCAAAAAATGTACTAAATTCTCTTCCTCGAACATATTGCAAATTGAGCATAAAATCGATATATCATCCTGATTATTCTGATATCTGGTGGCATTTAGTTTTATTAGATCACATCTCATCTTAAAAATCCACATTATATCATCTCGACTGCTGACTTCAGATAAGTACGTTTGACATACCATTGGGTCCAAATTTTTATAAATTCTGTTTGTTTGCATTTTGCTTATCAACAGTTGTCCGTAATATTTATTTCTTAAAGCTTGCAAGAGATTTTTTCGGTTTTCATTCCATTGCCGCTTAGTGGTAAGATTTTCTGACCAATTAGGTTTAATATGGAATCAGTGCCGAACGGGCAGTTTTATAATCACAACTAGCATCTTTAAAAATTTATTATTAAAATAGGGCATACACGTTCAATATTATTGATAAATTTTCCAAAAATCAACCAATCGGAACATTTTATTTTTAAATACTTTATTCTGAATGGTTGATTTTAAAAACATTGATCAATAAAAATATAAATGATTTATTTTATTCTAAAATATTCTCTTACTACATCAAAAAATATAAAGTAGAATATTATTCGAATATTGTGTGGACAAAAAAGGGTATACTTTTCTAACATTGTGTTACAAAATTTTAAATCCGAGCACGCAATTTAATTTTTTTAATATTTTCTGAACACTAATGTATTAAGTTCTTTCAATTAAATTTTTTTATATATACTTTTATTGCACAGTCTATAAAATATTTTTCAAAACTTTTACAAAAAAATTTTTAGGTACTTTATCTTATGCTAAAATATTCTTTTAATACAACAAAAAATATAAAGTTGGATACTTTTCGAACATTGTGTGGACAAAAAAGAGGATACTTTTCGAGCATTGTGTCCCAAATCTCGAGATCCGATCACCGTATTTTATATTTGTTATCAAAATACCCAAAAATTATTAAAAAAGATGGACGAGTCATAAAAATGATATTTTATGTTGTGATCACAAAAAACAATCACTTTAAACCAGGGACGTAACAGTTATAACTTTTATTCAAAAAAGTGATTGTTTTACAATTATTTCCTGTTTGAGTATTTTTAATTTTCTGTTTATTTGCTCTGTTTGATTTATATTTTTAATTCAAACAAAAACAATCCAAACACGATTTTTATTTTTTCAAAAATAATAAAAGTTATTTTGTGATTTTTTTTCTTTATCAAAAAATAACAATTAAGAATATAAATCAAAAGCCATGGAACCAATGACTTCACCAATTATAATATCCTGATGATGTCAACTAGTGTTAATAAAAGATTGAACAGTGATTTAAAGTGAGTAAATATGTATATTCCAGCAACTTCCGGCATTCAATTTAGGTCAATTTTTAATTTTTATTTTATTATCAAATAAAAAAGTTAGTGCTTAATTTTTTCAAAAAAATCATTCTGTAACTTTTATAAAAAGTTTTAAAATAAAAATCAAAAAACAACAGAAATTTATAGAGTAAAATATAAAAATTGAAAAAATTAAAATCTTTGCCAAACTTTGTGATTTTTTTGTGCAATATGATTTATAAAATATAGTGCATTATTGAAATATTATAATTAAATAAATTTGGGTGGTGACTTTTTTAGAAATATAACAGTTATTTTGGGTCTCTGCTTTAAACTGTGAAAATTTTTACAACTTTTGTCGCAGCGTCCTTGGAATACCCTTCAACATTTTTCAACTTTTTTACACTCAAATGAAAGATAATTTTATATAGATAGTCGATTTAAAAATAGAAAAAATTAAAAACATTTTTAGACTAACTTTTTGAAGGCTCGACTGAAAAATGAAAAAACGTGTTTTTCAGCAAAATTCAAGTAGCAGTATTTCAGAACCCCTTTCGGCCGATTAAAAAATTTTTATTTTTTTTTGGATTCAGCGAACTATAATTTATTAGAAATAATATGTCACAACAACAAATATTTTTTAACAAAATTTAAGGATTTTTTTTAAACTTTCCTAAATTTCAAAATTTCAATCGCTTTGCGGGGACCTTGATTTCGATTTAAAAATAGAAAAAATTAAAAACATTTTTAGACTAACTTTTTGAAGGCTCGACTGAAAAATGAAAAAACGTGTTTTTCAGCAAAATTCAAGTAGCAGTATTTCAGAACCCCTTCAGCCGATTAAAAAATTTTTATTTTTTTTTTAATTCAGCGAACTATAATTTATTCGAAATAATATATCACAACAATAAATATTTTTTAACAAAATTTTAGGATTTTTTTTAAACTTTCTGAAATTTCAAAATTTCAATCGCTTTTATTTTTTACTATTTACTGGACGCATACGCAACTTTTCCGCACCCCCCGTTTTTGAAATTCTCAATTCGGCAAAGTTCAGCCCACTCTACTGTGGGTTAATATTTGTAAGCAGTGTTGCCAATTTAGTATATTTAAATTGTATTTCATTTGCAGACACTAGGTAAGGAAAATAAGAAAGAAAAATACCAAAGATATGTGAATGCAGTTTTAGAAAAATATGACAAAACGTATAGAAATCAGGCACGTAGCTAGGGGGTGGAGGTTAGGGGTCTCGAGCCCCCTCCTAAATGATTTGACAAATTTTAAAACGTAACAAAATACGTCGTTAGTCAGAGACATATAATATAGAGATGCAACATGGATAATTTTGTAAACAAACTGTAGATGTCGCTAGCATGTGGGAAATTTTGTCAAAGGAGGATTTTATTTTGCGAAATTTTCGCAAGGGAGGATTTTTTTATGTCAAATGAGGTTTTACAGAGTTGTTAGGTAAGGGGATTTGGGCCGAAATTAGGGATTTCGACTTTGTTTTGGGGACAGATTAAAAAATTTGTAAATTTTAAAAGATTTAGTTTTAGGCCCAAAATAAGAAGAATTTTGGTATAAATTATATGCGTACTATTTCAAATTAAAGTCGATCAAATTAGGTCTGTTAAAGAATTTCAAAATTTCTACAAAATATTTGAATTATTGAAGAAATGTTCTCCAAATTTTTTTTAAATCTTGAAATAACGAAAAGCAACCAAGCTCAATAATTAATCAAAAAATTTTATATTTTCCAAATACTTAAATTAATGCATGCAAAGGACTCTGAAAAAATAAATTTTGTGTAGGCTCAAAAAGTACCAGGGTTTTTCATATAACCTTTTATGTACCTTCTGAATCGTATAAACTCGACTTACGCAAACTTAATGTTCAAAAGAGTTTACGAGCCCTAGAACTTACACCTTACTAGATTTACAAGTTTTAGAAAAAAAGACTTTTCACCATAATGAACTTCGTGTGAAAATTGGGTGGAATTTTTTCTCTCGAAAATTTAATATACGACTTTTATTTTGAAACGGTGACATTTCAGCTTAATTGTGATTTGTCTTTCGTATAATAAAATTTTTTTAGTTTCACAATTTTAACAAACATTTGAGGCCTTTAAAGTTCGAGTGAAAACGTAAATATTTCTTCGTAAAATATTCAATTTTATTTAATTTGCTCACTTATTTCTTAACAATTTTCTGAACTTAAGAGCGATGCTAACTTAGCTCCTTTTTTTTGAGTTTTTGTTTAAATTAAAATGAATTGGGTATAACATTGGGGATTTAAACATTTAAAATGGGAATAAGCTAAAACTTTTTGGGCAACACTGCTCCCCAATAAAATGAAACAGTATTGCCAGAAAAACAAAACAGCAGTCAGCGCCATCTGTTGCATTAAAAACCGGTGTTGCCATTCATCAGGACCATGGGAGACCCCTGTCATTAGTAACAATGTTTTTTAAAAAATTTTTAACTCTACTATTTTCTTGAGCTTAAGGTTTGGTTTTTATTTATAAAAAGTTTTTTATTTTCGATATTTCGCTACTCCAATGTGTAGCATCTTCAGGAAATAACAATTAAATGAATAAATTATAAACAATTTTAAAGTTTGAAAAAATTTGAAAAGCATTTGTCAAATATAAATTGTATGTATACATTTATACCAGCAAACAAAGTTTTTGGTATAAAAGTATAACAAACAAAAATAACAATAATTAACAATAAAAATTTATTAATATAATATGTTATAAATTAATGTAATGTGTGCTATTTCTTTTGTATTAAATATCTATAATTCTGAGCTACATTTTCAATATCTGCCTTAAAGTTAATTCTATTTGTTGTTGGTGTATTAATTATCTGTAACATTTCTAATATATAACGACGTTTATAATTATGTATTTAAAACTGATACATTTTCAAAGTCAGGATAGTGATTTAAACTTGAACAATGAGAAGATAATGCTGTCTTTTGTGAATTAATATGTTTATATTTCTGATCTGATCTATGTCCAGCTATTCTAGTTCTCAATTTGTTCTTTGTTGTACCTATATAAAGCTTATCACAATTCTCTCCGTCATTTCCATTACATGGTATTTTATATACTATATTTGACATGTCCAATTTTTGTATCCTATCCTTTGTCTTACTGTATAATTTATTTACTGTATTGTATGATTTAAAAGCTATTTTATATCTATTAGTATCTATTATCTTTGATTTCTCTAAACGTTCTGATATTCCCGGTATATATACCATAGACTTGTAAATCTTCTGTTCAATTAAATTCCCTGTGTTACTATTCCTCGTAAATTTATATTGATTTATTAATGAAGAAATTAATCCTGTCGGAAAATCATTATCTCTTAATAAATTCCTAATTATTTCTTCATTCTTTCTAAGAAATTTTCTGTCACTAATAGTCAATACTTTTTCTATCAAATTCTTTGCAGTGTTAATAATGATTTTCTTACTATGTTTTGAATAAAAATTAATAATTCTACCTGACGCTGTTGGTTTTTGATACCAATCCATTATCAAATTATTATCTCTTCTTATTACCAAAGTATTTAAATAAGAAAGTTTAGAATCACACTCCATTTCCATGGTAAACTTAATATCAGGATTAAATTAATTTAATGCTCTTAACATATCATCAATTGCATCTTCAGAAATGACACAAAATATATCATCCACATATTTAGTCATTATCACTGGTCTAACATCAAGTTTTTTAATACAAGTGTCCAATAATTCTTCCATAACTATATCAGCCACAATTGGAGAAGCAGGTGATCCCATTGGAAGTCCTTTCCGTTGTAAATATATCTTCTCACTGTATTGAAAGTATCTATTATCCTCTATACAAAATTTCAAAATACAGAAAAATAATTCTTTTTCAATAGTTGTATATTCCTCAATAACATTCCATTTTCCCCTTATAATATTCATTGCCAAATCAACAGGAATACTTGGGAATAAAGAAACTACATCAAAAGAAACTAATTTTTCATCATTCTGTATCTGTTTGTTGAATAATCTATTCTTAAATTCAAGTGAGTTCTTTACATTGTACTTAGATTTTCCTGTAATCTTCCTTAAAATATTAGTAATGTATTTACAGAGTTTATATGATGGAGAATTAATAAAAGAACAAATTGGTCTCAATGGAAATTCTTCTTTATGAATTTTAGGTAGTCCATATAATCTAGGTGCTGTAGAAATATTAGTCTTAAGTTTAAATTTCTCTGTATTCATAATAATTTTCTTTTTAAAAAGTTCATCAACTAAATTATTATTAATCTTTTGTAATCTACTCGTTGGATCCCTATTTTGTAAACTATATTTTGTAATATCTCCTACGATATTGTTCATTCTCATATCATAATCCTTTCTCCTTATAGCTACAGTTGTATTTCCCTTATCAGATCTCAATATAAATAAATCCCTATTCTTTTTTAAGAAAATTTCGGCTTCTCTTACTTTATCCAAAATGTATCTATCTCTGTTTGTCAATGTTATTCTATTCAAATGGCTATTAATTACATTTTTTAATCTATTTCTAGCTATTTCTTGTTCTTCCTTATCCGGTATTGTCTGTATACAATCCTCTGCATCAGTTATCATACTCAACTTCGGAAAATCTTCTCTTTTAACTGGTAATGCATGTTTGTGTCCTAATGAAAGTATCCACTGTACGTCTGTCGGAATATCTAAGTCAGTCTTATTAATAAACCATTTTTTATTAAATCTAATTCCTAACTCTTTCCTTTGTATTTCCCTTAAACATTCAAATTTCCTTTTATGAACTCCTCTTACCTTCTCATTAAATGATGATGCAATTATCTCTTGATATCTTAAAAATTCTCTCATTTCAGTTTCAGTTAAATATGTCTCTAAATTACTTTTTATCAATTCTATCTCACTTTGAAAATGTTTCAGTAATTGGTGTTTTTCTTTTAATGTTAATCTTAAAATTTTGTTGTGTAAATCTTGTATATAATTATAAATATTGTTCTGAATCGCCAAAAGTCCCTCCATCTTAAAAATATTTGAGACATTCTTTGTAGAATTTGAGATAAATTTTGGTATAATTCCGGTATTTCTGCAACGTATCAAGAAAGTTATCGTAGACTTTACTTTGATAATTTTATCCCTTATTGTCTTGAATTTATTTATTAATATTCTGACTTGTGCGTTCTTTTTGAAATTGTTGTAATTCATCTTATATTTTTATATCTTCTGCTCTTGATTTTCTAAATTCTTTTCGTTTATTTAACCTTCTTTTTCAATTTTTAACTCTACTATTTTCTTGAGCTTAAGGTTTGGTTTTTATTTATAAAAAGTTTTTTATTTTCGAAAGCATTTGACAAATGCTTTTCAAATTTTTTCAAACTTTAAAATTGTTTATAATTTGTTCATTTAATTGTTATTTCCTGAAGATGCCACACATTGGAGTAGCGAAATATCGAAAATAAAAAACTTTTTATAAATAAAAACCAAACCTTAAGCTCAAGAAAATAGTAGAGTTAAAAATTGAAAAAAAAGGTTAAATAAACGAAAAGAATTTTTTAAAAAATGTAATAAAAATATTAATTTTTTTGAAATGTCCAAGTTTCTGAAGTTTTCATAAATAAAAAAGATGCGAAATCCGATTACGAAAACTGTTTCCCAAAAACTTTTTTAAGCTGTTTGGTACCCATAGAAACTGTTTTTGTTTACGGGTTTTTTGTAAAGATCCTGAATAGGTTCCAAAGAGGTTAGAAAATAAGAGGTTAGAAAATAAAGAGAATGAGAATGAAATCGTCAAAAAATTTTCCTGGATATTAGTCAACTAAACCATCTCAAGCAATTTAAAATTTTTATTTTTTTTTTATTTACTTAATGCGAATAAAAATCTACACTGCAGAAAGCAAAGATTTCTATTTATTGTGGCAGAAGAGACCGTTATTTGTATTCAACTCAATTAAATTGAAAGATAATTTAACTTATATATATATATATAAGTTATATATATATAGTATAATAATAATTATATATATAGTATAATAATAATTAATATAATTTGTTTTTCTCGTAAAATAATTTCCGAAAATTATGGAAGATAAATAAAAATGCGGGTTAGAATTTTTTCTAAAAACGTTATAAAAATAACTTGTTTATTTAATAAACAAAAACGGGGGTTGAAACGTACCCTACGCTCGGGTTGATACAAGAGTATTAAAAATTGTTGGCTTAACAAAACAAGAGCTCTAAGGCTACGAGTAAATGCCAAAGAGCGCGAGATTGTTTCGTTAAGCCAACAATAGGTGCGTGCGATGCACTTTGCACGTAAACATCCCGGCCCCTTGCACGGGTGCAACAAGAGGAGCTAAAGAGTGAGTGCGAGGTACGTTAAAATTTAAAAACGGGTATATATTTATAATTCAAAACCTTATAACTAATTAACAATTTTTATAATTCAGGGAAAACTGAATTTAAATTAGAAGAAAAAAAGAAAAAACAAATACAATTAATTAAAAAATTCAAAAAAAAAATTAAAAATTTAGGCAACTCCAATGAATTAAAAAAAAGAGAAAAAAAATCTATTTTATAAAAAAATTAAAAATGTTGTCCAGAGTGGACGTTTATAACTATGGTAGCCGGTTGGCTACCGCTTCCACCACAATTTATATTGGCTTTATTGCCACTACGGCGGCAACCCTGACACCGGTGCAGTTGTTGAAGCTGTTGTGGTTGGTGCTGTCTTTGTTGATGTTGGGTTTTCAACTACGGGTCGGTGAAATTTGAGGCGACGTGAGCTGTCAGATATGTTTTACCTCCATGTATGGTACACTTATGTATATGTTTTACGAACAAATCCGTAAAAGTCGCAGAATAAGGCAAAATTTTTGGGTATCTTTCATCATATGTCAGCCCAGGTGCATGAACAATCCGACCGTTCATTCTAACAAATCCATTCGGGTAAATAAAAGGATTTAAAGACAATATATGACTTTTAGAGGGGATAGGAAGCCCTTTTGATAGGATCGAATATTCGGGGAGATAAATTTGCTGACATACGAGAACAAGCCGATCTCTTACGAATTTCATTTCCACATGAGTAATATCGGGAGTGTCGTATAAACGCTTATGTGTTCGCATAAAATTAAGACAGCGAAACCAAAATGCAATAATTCTCATTGCTCGGGGTAAATCAGAAAATAATTCGAGAATATAAGTTATTTTCCTTGGGGTATCATGAGAAACGACACATTCTAAATGGGACCAAATATTTTTCGATTTCCGTGGCCATGTATCCCTTGGTTGAGACAACCATTTTGGCCCATGCCACCATAAGCGGTTCCCAATCAAATCACGAGCAAGAGATCCACGACTTGCCAAATCGGCGGGGTTGTCTTTGGAAACAACGTGAGACCAATTCTCAGTTCCAACCTTTCTCTCAATTACTGCCACTCTATTCGCTACAAAAGTTGGCAAATGGCACGGGGGTTTCTGAAGCCAAGTCAAAACAATGGTTGAATCTGTCCACAGGTAAATCTTTTCTTTAGGAAGATTTAATTGGCCACACAATGATTCAACCATGTTTGCCATTAATGCCGCTCCACAGAGCTCTAAACGGGGTAACGTCTCATATTTTACTTCAGCTACTTTTGTTTTGGATGCAAGCAAATGCGATTGTATCTCAAACGGGGAAGAGATGGTGCGAACGTAGAGTGTTGCAGCGTATGCTTTTTCGGAAGCATCACAAAATCCATGGATTTCATAATCATTATCGGGGTGATAATTAATCCATCGGGGTATTTCAATCTTCTCAATGTACGGGTAATCATCGAGAAAAGAGTGCCATTGAATCAACGTGGTAGAATTCCAGCACTCATCCCAATCTGTCTTGTCCTTCCATATTTGTTGCATGATCATTTTCGCAACTATAATTTTCGGGGATAGCCAACCGGCGGGATCAAATAATTTAGCAATTTCAGACAAGACTGCACGTTTGGTGGCCACATTTCTACCCGGCTGCGAAACGAGTTTAAAATAGAAGCTGTCTTTTACAGCATTCCACCGCAAGCCTAGGGTTTTAGTAGAGCTCGCATCTGAAATTTTCAAGAAATCTGTTCCAAGCAGATTCTTGTCGGGTAAAGTTTCGAGAAGACGTATATGATTCGCGGTCCATTTTCGGAGAATAAAACCCGCCGACTCAAGAACTTTAATAAGTTCATTACGTCTTCTACAACCATCTTCTAACTCATGCGAGCCAGCTAGCACGTCATCAACATACATATGGTTTTTAAAAATTTCAGATGCAGCAGGACATTGAGCCTCACACTCACGGGCCAGTTGAAGTAGTGTCCGTATAGCGAGATAAGGGGCACAATTTACTCCAAACGTTACAGTTTTTAGCTCAAAGTCCTTTATATTCTCATTAGGAATGTGGTTTGATTGGGGTGTACGAGTATCTGACGGTACATCTTTTCAATGTCCGCATTAAAAACATAACGATAAAATCGCCAACGGAGAATTAAGACCGTGAGGTCAGCCTGTAGGATAGGACCGGGGTAAAGAACATCGTTCAAACTCACGCCATTTGACGATGAATTTGATGCGTTAAAAACCACTCGAAGCTTGGTAGTAACGCTATCGGGCTTTATAACGGCATGATGGGGCATGTAATAGCTGGACGATTCATTAAAAGGGGGGTTTACCTCGCTACCATGTCCTAAAACCATATATTCGTTAATTACCTCATCATACTGCGACTTCAGTTCAGGGTTCTTCTGAAGCCTTGCCTCATTTCTCATAAATTGAGAAAGAGCTATATTACGAGAGTTTCCCAAAGACAAATTAGTAGGAAAATCGGGTTTAAAGGGTAAAGAAACTACATATCGACCATCTGAATTCCTATAAGTGGTAGATCGATAAAGTTTCTCACAGTAGTCTTCGGTTTCAGTTATCCGGGAAACTGGGGGAACCTCTTCGAGTTCCCAAAAACGAGAAAGTTGATTGTTCAGTTGAACGTGGTTGAAAAATGACGTAACCGATTTCAAGGGTTCGGGTTGACCTACTTTACCGGTTACAATCCAACCGAAGACTGTCTTCTGGGCAATAAGATTGCCCTTCGGGTGTTTTCTGACATCGGGCAATAATATATGGGGATAAATGTCTCCGCCGAGAAGCAGATCCATTCGAGAACAACTGATGTCAGCCATAGTAATATCGGGAAAACTATGATTAATTGTGTTAACAAGTGAACACGAGGGTAAACTACCAGTCAATTTGTCAACAACATATGCCTCAGTTTGAATTTTAAAACTGGGGTCAATTGGAGAACCAATTAAAAGTAAACATCTATCCGATGAAATGGCAGTAACGGTCTCATGAATGCCGGAAATTTCAGCCATCGTCGAAAAAGTAGGGATACAAAGTCTCTTTTGCAACCGTTTCGATTGCAGAAAATTTTAAATATTTACAAAAAAACTAAAATTTTTGAAAATTGAATTCACCGAGAAATTAAATTACACTAGAAATATATAATTTAATTATATAAATATAATAAATATTTTCTTTTATGGAATGGCTACTTCTTAATTGTAATACTTAAAAAGTTTCAAAAACCTTTAACTTTTTAAGCCTTTACAGATATTTTTATAAAAATGTCTGCCTCTGACTATTTTATAAAAACATTTTTATATTGAAATTTTATTTCCTTCTTTATCAGTATCGGCAGTTAATAAAAGAAATTTGGATTTTAATTTCTAGCTGAATTATCACATAAAAGGTCTGTTCCTTTATGTTATCGTGGGAACCATGCTTAACAAAAAGCTTTTCCGTACTCGAAAATTGGGTAAATGCGAATGCTCAAAAGAGTGTATTTGTGTTTCTCTTTTTACTATTAACTGAGGAAAATTGTAAAATGGACAGCTGGTGGTGATTAGGGATGCCAAACGGGAAATCCCGAAATCCCGGGATTTTCGGGATTGGCAAAATCCCGAATCCCGGGATTATTTTTCAAAAATCCCGGGATTTTCTTATCTATTAATATTAATATGAACGCAAATAAACAAAGTGAGTAATTTTAGTTTACCGACGTTTTTCCTTGAATATTCTCATATTTACAAAAAATTGATGCCAAGATATTGGTAAAATTAGAAATTAAGTAGATTATTGTAGTAAAATATGCAAAGACTTTGAAAAAAAAAATTTATAATTTGGTAAACATTATTAAGTTTTTGAGTAGTGCATGAGAAAAATCAAATTTGTTTGTTATTTTACCAGTTTATTCTTCCAAGCGAAATTCGATTTCTGAATCCTAAGTTTGAGTTCTTCCATGAAAATATTTGATAACGATAACCAAATAACTTTGATGCTGTAATTACACGATTCAGTGGGCAAGGTTGTCGCAACGAATCTGTTTTAAAATCTGCTTACAAAATTCTGGGCGCAAGTGTACTTAAGTAAGTGCAGGCCTTCATATATTATCCAAGTCAGAAAAATACAAAGGGCAAAGCGGTGGTGAGGTACTTTAACAGGTGGTACAAATACTGGCAAAAATTGCTTTTCCATTCCCAAAATGATAACGTCATTACACAAAAGCACCGGCTGTTCAAAAAGCGCCGGAAAAGTACTGGAGAAACAAAATTTTTTACTTTGGCAAAACGCCGACAAAATCAATAAAAAGGTGGTCTGGAATTATGTTTTCCAAAATAAAATATAAAAAAATTTCATATGTATATTTTTTTCGCCCTGCCGTGATATGAACCCAGGCCGTTTTTTTATAAACCACCGAAATTTTTGTAAAACAAATACTGGATAAACGTTTTTTGCAAATGCTGGCAAAGCGTCCCAAATAAGTTTTTTGCCAGTCATTTATTTTTAACGCCACGGTTACCCAGTGGTATGCAGGTACTTGATTCTTTGTACTACTGGCAATTTCTGATTGGGATGTTTTAATATTCATAAAATGTACCAAATTATTAATTAACAACTATTAAATAATTATCAAACGCTTTATTCTAATAAAATTTTTATAAATAAAGGAAAATTTAAATCCCGGAATCCCGAAATCCCGTAGTCCCGAAAATCGGGATTGTCAAAATCCCAAATCCCGGGATTTTCAAATATCAATCCCGATTGGCATCCCTAGTGGTGATAAACAAATAACAACATTGTGAAAAAATTTTAAATTTTAATTAAGCAAAGTAATATATTCAAAACAAAACTTCCCAGCGAAATTGTCGGATGCAAAGAACCAGTTCTACTTTATGTTCTATCATCGGTGATTTTTGTTAGAGTTTGTCCCAAAAGCAACATGGTCTTTCCCTCCAAATTAGAACAGGTTGCTTTGGAACCGGTTCTAGAACCAGTTATAGAACTGGTTCTGCGACAGCGAAACGTTATATTTTGACTCCCAGGAATCAGTTGTAGAACCTGTTCCATGGAACCGGTGGTAAAAAGACCTATTGTAGAACAGATTCACAGGTAACCAGTTGTAGTGTATTTGACAAACCAACGTTGTCATACCTTCTGTATGACAACTGACACCTTTATTCTGGTTGGCTAAAAGCCCTACTTTTTTTGGTTGTCTACACGACCAACCTTTTACTTACTTGTATCGTGGGATAATGCTGACTAGGCATATTCCACAATACTTTATTCATTATGTTAAGATAGTTTAAGTTGAATATTTTTAAATAAAGATTAGTCGAAAAACAACACTCAAATCAAAATATACTTTAATTAATCATTTTTATATCATGGCGATCCTGCCAATGTTATACATAGTGTAAAAAGTGAATGGTGTACAGAAAAAAAATTAAAAATATATACTTTTAGACTATGAAAAAAATAAAAGTAAATTTAAAGACTAAAAATTTAAAAAAAAAAAACAAAAGATACATACAAGTTGTTCTTCACTCGCAATAAAAGTATAGTACATATTGACTTAATATTTGCTGTAATTTGCAATATGTCGCAATAAAATTCATTAAATTAGTAAAAGTGTATTTTAAAAATGCATGGTGAATTTAATTTATCTAATACCATCGGCATCGGTTTAAGCATCGGTAAACAAATGTTATAGCTGGTAGCGAATGGCGATGAAGTACACCACCAACAACAATACTCTTCTCTTTATGTTAACTATCATCAAACAAATGTCAATGCAGATCCAACAGTTCTCAGTGTAACAAAAAATCATATTGAAAATTATCATCAACAAGAAGAACTCAACAAACCATTACCAAAAATGTTATTTTAATAAAGGCTAAATTAATAAAGGCTACAATAACAAAAACAACAATAGTAAAACAACAACAACAAACAGGGGTAACACGTCAAGTTACCCGAAGGAAGATGCTGGTGTGGCCAATACACCAGTCACCAACAATCTTCTCCTCATCATCAACTACTCCATCTCATCCACCAACTCAACAAATTCTCGATGCTGTCATTGAAACTTTAAAAGAACGTATCATCACTTCCAACCATTAAGGAATACCTTACTAGTAAGTTAAAATTAAGAATATTGTTTTATAAAACTAATTATAAAAAAAAAAAAATACAATAAAGTATAAAATTAAAATTTGAACGAAAAAAATTTAAAAAAAATAATAAAATACATTTTTTTTAAACAAATTTTTGCAAAAGTGAACATGTAAAAATAAAAGAAAAAGATAAACTAAATTAAAAAAAAAAATGCTTAATAAAAATAAACAAAATTTGTGGAAAAAAAAACATGTGTGGAAATAAAAAAAAAAAAAAAGAGAAAATTAGAAAACAGAATTTTTACTAACCAGCTGCTAGTAACTCTAGCGATAATTTTTTTTTTTAATTTTTGTCGACTGGGGTGATTCACAAGTGACCCTCCCACAGTGCGATAAAAATAAAACCGGTCTTCAAAAAGAGGTGACCGATTTATGCCATAACAACCAAAATATGTTTACCTGAAGGGAACGGATAGTGGATGTTATGACATAACTGAATTTTTTTCCCATTTTTTCGAAATATTACTGACAAATTGTTTTTTCAAGAAAAAGTTTTTAATGGGTAATCACGATTCTAAAATTGATAACCCAAACGCTAATGTTATTAATGAAATACAGGTGGATGTACAATTCCCCGCAATATATTTCATTATAATAATAGTGATTTTGGCGTTACAATTTTTAACGACCCTATACCAGCTTCATAAGAGGTCTTTGCGAAAGAATTATTTAAGGGCCGCTTCATTGCCAAACGGACTAGACAAGGTCTAGTTTTCTGATTTGTCACATGATTTTCCGTACTATTTGCGTAGAATTCTTCGCGGTGGCCAGTACTCTCATATATGGACTGGCTTGATATTGTGAGCGAAGTGAGACTTATTAAGGGGGAATTTGATAAGTCATATAAGTGTTTAAATACCGATAGACCTACTAAGGACGAAACGGTAGAAAAACATATTGGGATATTATTCAATGGCCTCGAGAGAATACGAGTAATTTTAAATGTAAATTACTCCCGCCTAACGGCTGCACACAAATCTGCGGCAGACAATTTTTTTACAGACGTACGTGATAAACTCATCAACGTCTTGTCACGCAGAGGCATTGAGGTCAAACTACCAGTCACTCTTCACGAGAAGGTCGTTTACAACGTGGAACTTAAAGCTTCCATTGAATCCGTTGAGGGAGTTGATACTAATATCAATATGCCTCAATCCATTACTGAATTTCTTGGCCTGGCATCGAAACTTTTACCAGATTTCGATGGAAAACCAGAAAACCTATAACGAGGTAGTAGCCCTGAATTAGAACACACTGTCTACAATATAAATTTGAATCTCTATAGCTATCTTCTCTGTAGAACATCTTTAAATGATGGAAAATCAATACTAATGGTCGACACGGGTGCGGATATTTCTATATTAAAGGTCGGACAAGTCCTTAACGGACAAATAGCTGATACTACAACAACCCAATTAAGCGGTGTTGGCCAAGGATTGACGACTACCCTTGGTAAAATACAGCTGATCTGAAATTTGAGGAACTCCTAATACCACATACATTTCACGTGGTCGAGGACGATTTTCAGATTCCCTCTGACGGAATCATTGGTATGGATTTTCTGCGTAAATATAAATGCCTTCTGGATTACCAGGATGACCAAGATTGGTTGGTCCTGAGATCCAATGAGATTCCACAGCACATCGCAATAGCGATGCGCAGTGCCCCACGGATTAACTCGATTTCATTACCTGCGAGATCAGAGGTAATTCAGCACGTTAACATTCAAAGTGGCGAGGAAGATGTGTTAATTGCAAGTCAGGTGATTCAGAATGGAATATTCATTGCGGGTACCATAGTCTCAAGATCAAGACCACTGGTCAAGATTGTCAACACAACAAATGAAAATGTTGTTATTTTGAATACTAAAATTCAAACTGAAAGTCTTAACGACTATAAAATTGTCCACCCAACCGGAGATCCCCGTGGCAATCAGGAAAAATTGAATAGATTATCCAGGAATTTTCCAGAATTTGCGAGGAACAATCTTAGAAACTTATGACAAAATGTTGACACTTTTGGATTAGAATCTGAGAAAATGACGACGAATAACTTCTACAAACAGAAGCTCAGATTGAGGGATAATGATTCGTATACATTAAGTCATATAGGATACCCCACTCTCAGAAAGTAGAGGTTGGTAAACAGGTTGATAAGCTAATAGAGGATGACATTGTAGAACCCTCCATACAACAGCCCAATCTTATTAGTACCGAAAAAATCTCTACCTGGTACGAATCAGAAGAGATGGAGATTGGTCGTTGACTACAGAGCGATTAATAAAAAACTCGTGGCAGACAAATTTCCTCTCCCTAGAATAGACGATATTCTAGACCAATTGGGCAGGGCGAAATTTTTTTCTTGCCTTGATTTAATGTCCGGTTTTCACCAGATTGAATTTACGGTATCAAAATTGCTCCGAACTCATTTCAGCGAATGATGTCGCTAGCTTTTTCGGGATTATCCCCGGACCAAGCATTTCTTTATATGGATGACCTGGTAGTAATTGGTTGCTCCGAGCAACACATGTTGCGGAATTTGAGAAACGTTTTCGATACGTGTCGAAAATATAACTTGAAATTACATCCGGACAAATGTTCTTTTTTCTGTACTGAAGTCACATTTTTGGGACACAAATGTACTGACAAAGGAATATTGCCTGATGACGGTAAATTTTCAGTAATTTTAAATTACCCGAAACCGAGGAATGGTGATGAAGCTAAACCGTAGCCTTCTGCAACTATTATCGGAGATTTATTCCTAATTTTGCCGAACATTCGAGGCACATAACGAAGTTATGTAGGAAGAATGTAACATTCGATTGGAATAGTGAATGCGAAAGGGCATTCCGATATCTCAAAGACCAATTATTGAATCCGACTATTTTACAGTATCCTGACTTCGAAAAAGAATTCTGATTAACGACGGATGCAAGCAAATTTGCTTGTGGTGCAGTCTTAAGTCAGATATACTCTGGTCAACAGCTACCTGTGGCTTATGCATCGCGATCCTTCACGAAGGGCGAAAGCAATAAGTCTACAATAGAACAGGAATTAGCGGCTATCCATTGGGCAATTCAATACTTCAGACCATATATTTATGGCCGAAAATTTTTGATCCGAAGTGATCACCGTCCCTTAACATATTTATTCTCCATGAAAAATCCGTCGTCGAAACTTAAGCGGATGAGATTGGATCTGGAGGAATACGATTTTACAGTGGAATATATCAGGGGGAAGGAAAATTGCGTAGCAGATGCACTGTCTCGAATAGAATTCGAGGACATTAAAAATTCTGAATTTGATAAAATACTGAAGGTAACTACAAGGCTTCAGGCAAACCGGAATTCGGATAAAGTGACCAACCATGAACCGAACACGGAATCGGAGAACATCCGGGTACACGAGGCAATAAATGCCCATGAGTACAATAAAAATGCAAGATTGCATTTTGCTACGGATAAGCTTTTTATCCAAAAGGGAAAGACAAAGCTTTTCCAATTTGAGTCACGAGATTTTGTTACTAATGGAATGATGAATTTATATCATTTTTTTACAAAGCTTGAAAAAGTAGCTGGTAATCTTAAAATCACGACTCTTCGCATATCCTTGGACGATGCGTTGTTCGCGAGCGTAAAATTAGACCACTTCAAGAAAGTCGGTAATGGAAACCTTCGAAAGTTGAACATAGTACTCGTACCACCACTTACTAAAGTCGTAACGGATTCCGAGAAATTGAGGATTATGGAATTGTACCATAACAATCCATTGTTTGGAGGTCACCCTGGCATTACCAGAATGCTCAGGAAGATTAGATTGAAATACTACTGGAAGAATATGACGAGGGATATCACTCGTTATGTGAAATCCTGTGCGAGGTGCCAGATGAACAAATCATTGCCGAAGACAAGGGAACCAATGGTTAGAACGGAGACGCCAATACGCGCGTTTGATGCAATCATCATAGATACAATTGGTCCTTTTATGCGATCTAATAATGGCAATGAATACGCGGTAACGATAATATGTGACTTAACTAAATACTTAGTTACTGTCCCAATTCCTAACAAATCTGCTCAAACGGTCGCCAAAGCGATTTTCGAAGGTTTTGATTTATGGTCCTATGCGGAAAATGATTTCTGATATGGGGACCGAGTATAAAAATCAAACCATAAGGGAATTATGTCAATTGTTGAATGTCGACTACGTCACTTCAACAGCCTATTACCATCAGACCTTGGGTACCATCGAAAGATCCCACAGAACATTCAATGAATACGTACGTTCATACATATCCTCGGATAGAACTGATTGGGATGAATGGTTATCTTACTTCACATATTGCTTCAATACGACGCCTTCCACAGTACATAATTACTGTCCATATGAACTAGTCTTTGGTAAAATTCCACCATCCATAGATGCTTTAAAGTTGGATACAGTTAGTCCACTTTACAACATAGACTCATACGAGAAGGAAGTGAAATATAGGCTCCAAGTGGCACAGAAAAGAGCTTCAGTGATGCTTGACAGGGCAAAATTGACTAACAAAGGCCAATATGATAGAGCGACCAGGCCAATTGTTCGAATAAAAAATTTTTTATTCGAACAAAGTCAAAAAAACCTTCAAATACAAAAAATATGTGTATCTGTGCGATTTTCAGACTAAAACTATACGCATTTAAACTTTTTTCTCTTAGATAAAGTTTTGTGCTAAAAAAGGGATTTTGTGCGTTCCCGTATTTTTGGGCAATTTTGTCATTTAGAGAGATGATTTTGTGCTTACTCTCATTTAACTGAGCTTTGCACAAAAGTAAAAAGTAACTTAAAATAACGAAATTTTTTTTAAGTTGTACATTTTTTTCTTTGCACATAGTTTTATAAGTTTCCCCAGTATAAAAAAAATGGGAAAAATTAAAAAAAAATTGAAAGAAGCACTCCCCTCCCCCGAAAGAAATTCCTAGCTACGTGCCTGCTATGAGAAAATATTTTGGCTAAGCAAACTGTTTTGTGTAATTAGCACTTTTTGTTGAATCTTGAAAAACCGAATTAAAGTTTATTAGGTTCTTGGACTTCAAAACAAAAATCATTACATGTAAGCAGTTCAACATGGCAATGCAGTTGCGATATTTGTTAAGGAAGTCTAATCTTTTGAATATACCATAACCTCCGAGAATAGGGAGTTTTGGTGTTTCTCATAAACTAATGAAGATAATTGAAATTTGGCATATAGCTTCGTTTTATGACGAGAAGAAAACCAACCAAAGATTTTTGGTTATTCGAATGTTTGAGGGGTAAACAGACATGAGAAATTTTCAAAAACTCGATTTTCAAATGTTATTTTTGGTAGATTGGTGGTGGAGGGGGCCAAACATCTCACATATTTTTTTCTGATTTGAGAACTCTTAACAAGAATCTAAAGTCAAAATAACGATACATCCGCAAACAAAAAGTCGGAGGGAAAGGGTTAATAAAAAAATAAACACTTGCGAATATTAATTTTAATTAAATAAAATATTTTGTCATACTATATCCAGAGATGCCAACTTTGTCACCGCAAAAAGCACAAGAAATTATTAAAAAAAGGGAAACGCGTATATATCTATTTCAAAAAGGGTAAAAAAGCACTAAATCATTTTTACGATATTTAAAAAAAATTATTGCTTTTCATATAGTTTGAACAAAAGCAAATAAAAATTTAAAAAAAGTGGAAATATATTTAAAAAATTAAATTTTTCGCAATATTTTCTGATTATAACAAAAGCTAAAAAAGTGAGAAGATTTAAAAAAAATTTTTAATTTTTAAGATGAATGAGGGGAATGTTTATTTGATCTCTTATTTTGGTAAATGAATGTTCTTTAGTTGGACTATAGATCATAAAATAATATAACTTTCTGTTTAAATTATTTTCAAACTAAAGAAAGATGATACAATTTTCACAAGTAAGCTACAAAGAATAAAAAATTTTATGAAAGAATTCGATAAGGCCAGCAAGACAGAATACGTATTTTCGGCTTTCGCTACAAAGCCATCATCAGTGTCATTCGCCTTGAATGGGTTAATAATTGATAATTGTCTACTTATGTTACAGTTGAAAGCAATTCGAATATGTTAACAACTCAACTTAAACTAATATCAACGAAATCTAACAATGCTATTTTTATCCTTTGTTATTATTACTCTTTTTTGCTTTGAACCTTAATTCTTAAGGTATCTCAGCTGATTCTGTTTAACTCTGTGTATGATAACCACAGATTTTTGAATTATAACGAACCGATAAATTTAAATTTAAGTGTATGTTATTTCAATTATATTTTGCACCGTGTCAGTGTGTGTGTTTTTTTTAAGACGAATGAGGGGAATATTTATTTGATCTCTTATTTTGGTAAATGAATGTTCTTTAGTTTGACTATAGATCATAAATTAATATCACTTTCTGTTTAAATTATTTTCAAATTAAAGAAAGATGATACAATTTTCACAAGTAAATTACAAAGAATAAAAAATTTTGAAAGAATTCGATAAGATAAAATTTTTGATATATGTATATAAGTTTTTGTTGTATAAAATTAAAAATTTTTTGTAAATTAATAAATTTTTATAGATATCTTGATACGGCTATAAAAATAAAATACATAACTTCTCTTAACCCTTTCGACCCCAACTTTAAATGGCTGGGAATTTTCCGACCAAACTTCGTGTAACTGTAGACTTATGGCAAAGAAATATTTTGTTATTATTTTTATGGCTTTGCAGCAACCCCTAGCGGAGATATTTAGAATTAAAGTTCAAGCATTAACATGCTGCTGGTCCCGAACGGGTTAAGATTTTTTTTAAATTTTGATTTTATATTTTTTCTATTACTAAACTCTACACAAAACTTTTAGATTTTTTTAATTTAATTCATCACACAATTTTTAAGACTAATTTAAACAAAAAATTTGTTTTTCCGTAAAATTTGCTGTGAGAAAAAATGTGTGTGAACACTAGAGGCCAGTATGAATGTTTTGCAAGACATTCACAAATCATTTTCTTATACAACACCAAAATATTTTTTTTGTTTTCTGTTTTATTTATTTTTTTTTTGTAATGATCTGAATTTTAACATCTTGTAAATAACTACAAATAAGTAAAATGGTCAATTTTTGTTATATTTAGTATTAAAAATCGTCAAATCTCTCATCAGCGCATGCAAGAGAATGTCTTGTAAGACATTGGGTGCGTTCGGCAGATACAATTTTACAGTCAACAGTTCTACAACAGTTGTGCAACTATCTGCTGAACGACCTGATCACTAACCACTCAGTCTGAGCGCTGTCATATTTTGGTAGCGTAAAAAATGTTTGCTACTTTTGATCAAATAGTGATACATTTGTTGTTGTTGATTTTAAAAAATTTTTGTTTTGTATGATTGACAAATAAAAACATACAAATAGAATTCAAAAACAAAAAATTTATAAAGTCAAAGGAAAATATAGAAAAAATGTATTTAAAAACAAAACAAAGAAAACATCGTTCAGCAGAGTAAGTAATCACAAAGCGCTACAAGTCACCGGTATCATTTTAAAGTTTCTCTGCCGAATGCTACCATTCATTCAGCCCTCTAGTAAGACATTCATTCAGCCCACTATCAAAGCCTGCTATAGGGAACTTATACACAGGCATTGTGGAACTGCACTGCTACTGAGTAAAAGAATTCGTTATAAAAAAATAAATATAACGGGAGTTATAGGTACATAACAACGAAGTTGCTTGTAGGCAACTTTGGGGCTGAAAGGTTAAAAGCGCAAAACGCGCTAAATAAATTTTTAAAAAGTACATATTTAGCGCTTTTCTTTAATTACGAATTAAATTAATATTTTTTGCGTTTCGATAGAACAAAAAGCACCAGATTTAACGTGAAAAGCACTAAGTTGGCATCCCTGAGTATTTTACCCAGGCTTGCCAGCTACTTTTTTTCGTTGTCGCCAAACAAATCTAAAAATATCCCCAAAAAATCCCTAAAAAATGCTGAAAAAGGTAGTAGAGCTTATTTAATCTGCGTAAAATGAACATTATCCACATGAAACTACAATTAAATATAAAAAATAGCACTAACAATAACTGTTTTTAAAAATTCTTGGATTGCTTTCGTATAAATGTCTAGAAAAATTCTCAGAATTTAGGGACTTTTAAGAAGAAACCTTCAATTTTTATTAAATTATTTAAACAAACGAATGGAACCCTAAAAATATTTTATTTTGGAATTTTCAAGAATTTGATACATTTTTTAAAACAATTTTTAGATTTGAATTTTTTAAGTTTGTCTGTTTAATTAAATAGACTTTTATCCATAATCGATATAATAAAGGTATTAATTTAAAGTATTTACGCCTCGTATACTGTGTATATGTTGTAAGTTTACTCAATGTCAAAACTAGTTTACGAGCCCTCGTAAATATACGCTTACATTTTCATGTGTAAACTTTTTCGTATTTATAAACACATTTGAATATTGTCAAAAATAAAATTATTTTGTATTGTTTTGTTTGTTGTTTTTTATTTTCTGTTTTATTTGTTTTTAAATGTTACATATTTAAAAAATTCTGTGTTTAATTTATAAAAGATCAAAAAAGTGGCTAAATTCAAAATTGAAATGTGAATAGTTTAAAAGGTGCGTTCATTCAAATAAACAGGAAAATTACAAAAATACTCGGTTTACGAGGGCATAAATGCTGTTAGATGAATACCACTAATGTTTTTTTGTAAAACAATATTTTAGCTTCTGGGACATTAACCATATAAAACTGTCAGGCAAAAAGAATTTATTTGTGTTAAAAAGCTTTAAATTAAAATAGAAAATCCATAAAAGGGTGAATTTGTTACTTTTTTTGAAATTATGCGAACAAACTTGACTGATGTTTTCTGAAAACTATACAAATTTAATATAATCTTCAAAATTTATGAAAGATTTTAAATATCCCCAAAAAATCCCCAAAAGATTTTCTAAATCCCTAAAAAAATCCCCTGTCCCCAAATGAAAATTTTTGTCCCCAAGACCAACAAAAAATCTAAAAATTTGGGGATAAAACCCCAAGTCTGGGCAGCATGATTTTCCCAGACAGTTACCTATTGTCTTGACATGTATTCATCTGACAATATTTCATCTCAAGTGAAGACACCCAATTTCAGTCGGCTTTTGCAACGATGCACCCCAAAATTTTGGTAAAACTAAGAATGTGTTATTTGTAGATAAAAATTAATATAATAAAATATTGTATTTTTCGAAGAAAAATCTATGATATATCATTTTGACGTTTTTGACGCATGATTGATATGATATATAATTTTGACATTTCCTATCATATAATTTATCACATTTGAAGACACCGTGTTAGACGCAAATATTTTAATTACATCTCAAATTTTTTCTACCCAAAAAGTTTTTATTTATCTCATTCCCAGCAAAAAAATTCTGAAGTAATGCTTTACAAACTACTTCCTTCACTGCTTCACAAGTATCCGTTAGTGAATTTTTACTGTTTTTTAAAAGTTATTCTGAACAACTTCAAAAAATCACTTCTTTCATTTCTTCCAAAGTATCCGTTAGTATATTTTTACAGCTTTTTAAGAATTACTTCTGAACAACATCCAAAAAGTATTGTTTTTAAAGAGTAATTGCTCTAAAAGTGATCGTAAAAAGTGATTTTAGTAACATTTGGCATTTCCAACCAGAGGGTCACGGTTTCGATTCCAGGAGGGACCAATATTTTTTTATTTTTTTTATTTTATTAATTTTTTTTTAATATTTATAATTAATTTGTTTAAAATCAATATTTTTTCATTTTTAAAAATATATATATTTATAAAATAATGATGAGAAATTGCTCTTAATGCACCTGTGAAAATAGTACTGAAAACAATATTGAATTGGAGTGCACGTTCTATGCTTGTGTAATAAGTACTTTTATTGATTAGAATAAAGCACAATATCTCGCATTGACAAAGTGGTGTTTTTATGCCAGTCAACTTTCACATCAAAGAGCAGTAGAATAGCAATCCTGAGGTCGCAAGTTCGATAGCCGGTGGCGGCAATAAAAAAACTTTTTTAAAATAGAAAAAAATAATTTTTTTTCCGAATAAATTTTTTTTTAATTCTAAATTGATTAAAAGGGCTTTGAAGTGGAGGTACTCCACTCCTATGACAGACAACTCAATGTTAAAATCATTAGTGTTTATGTTAAAAAAGAAGTATATCTAGATCATCAATTGTAGTGGTTTTTCTACTGCTTCGACATCTCTTTTTTCGCTGGGTTGTTTTCCTCACAAAAATTGTCTTTCACCTTAGAAAAGTTTTTCTCAAAAAAAATTTTCAATCCCAGAAGTTTTTCACCGTGATAATGTGTTTTGCTTTAATTTTTATAAATTTATTTATAACACAAGACTGTGGTGGTATAAAAATGCTTTTGTTTACTTTTTTATCAGCGGATTTAACCACACGTTTTGACACATAACACATCAGCTGAAAAGTTCATATGATTTTTTTCAAAGTACTAACCTTCAGATGATACCTGTCAAAATTTAATGACAATTCGTTTATTATGGAACAAGTTACAGCTTTTTTAGTGACGCTACTTTTGCGATTTTGAGAAAAATGGATTCAAAGCAATTTTGTGTGTTGATTAATCATTGCTTTTTAGTGGGAAAAAACACCGTTCAAGCAAAAACTTGGCTTGATAAATGTTACTCGGACTATGTTCCATGGAGACAAATTATAGAAAAGTGGTTTGCTGACTTTAAACGTGGTCGTACAAACACCGATGACGCTGAACGCTCTGGTCGTCCAAAAGAAGTGGTGATACCGGAAATCATTCAAAAAGTTCACAAAATCGTTCTGGCAGACCGTAAAGTGAAGTTGCAGGAGATAGCTAATACCTTAAAGATATCGAGGAATGTGTCGGCTTTATTTTGCTTGAACACGTGTCCATGAGAAAGCTGTTTTCGAGATGGGTGCAGCGTTTGCTCACATTACACCAAAAAAAATCAACATGTCGATAATTCTGAGAGCTGTTTGGAGCTGTTTCGGCGAGATAAAAACGACTTTTTGCTTCGGTATGTAACAATGGACGAAACCTGGAGCTGCCACTTCACTCTAGAGTGGAATCGGCAGTCAGCTGAGTGGACAGCAACTGGCGAACCTCGCCCATATTTTGGGATGCGGCTGGAATTTGCACATTGATAGCGATCTCTACATGGCCCGTTTCAAGGAGAAAATCGCAAAAAACGGTCCCATATGGAAAAGAAAAAAGTGCTCTTTCACTAAGACAATGCTCCGTGTCACAAGCCGTTGGCTAACATGGCCAAATTGCACGAAAGTGTAATTTCAATTTCTTCCGCACCCAGATTTGGCTCCCAGCGATTTTTAGCTGTTTTTAGACTTCAGAAAAATGCTTCGAATGAAGAGGCGGTTTGCCGAAACGGGGCCCTATTTTGAGGCCAAAAATAAATCATACTATAAAAAATTTATCAAAATATTGGAAAGGCGTTAAAGGGATTGTATCGCTCTTGAAGGAGAGTATGTTGATTAATAGGGCAAGGAATTTCATGCACTTAAAAATAGAAAATATGCGCCTAAAAAATGCAGCTAAATAAGAAAAATATGCATTAAAAACATAAAAAATAGGCACTAAAAACTATTATTTTTGCAAAAATAATGCACTTTAAAATATAAAAATATATGTAAGTTATTTTGCAAACAGACATAGAACCCCAAGCTTTATCATAGGCAGAGCTTTGAAGAATTAATTCCTTAATTCAATTTTTCAATTCTGAATTAAAAATTCGATGAATTAATTCACTAAGCAATATATATTGAATGGAATTAATTCATATTTGCTTTCGTTCGATTTATTTTGTTACGAATTAATTCAATTGCAATAGTTCTTTTTATTAAATCAAATGAATTAATTCACTGGTGAATTAATTCCTTATTGAATTAATTCACTACTGAATTCGTTCAATTTCATTTTCGTTCAGTGAATTAAAAAAATAAAATTACGTTCAGTGAATTAAAAAAAATAAAATTACGTTCAGTGAATTAAAAAAAAAAATAATAAGTTCACTGAATTGAAAAAAAAAATAAAATAAGTTCACTGAATTCAAAGCATGTTTTCTGCCGTTCAGTAGAAGAAAACAATAATCTACAAATAAATTTTTTAAATAAGCAATTTTACAGCGTGTGCTAGTAAAAATAAACAAAATAGAAACCGGATGCTGTTTATCAACCTACATGATTCAAAAATAAATCCTTTTACTATTAAAAATAAAAACTTTACAGATATAGATAAATTTGGAAAAAAATATAACTATTAATTTTTCAAACTAGTTATATAGTTATATTTTTTTTCCAAATTTATCTATATCTGTAAAGTTTTTATTTTTAATAGTACAAGGCTTTATTTTTGAATCATGTAGGTTGGTAAACAGCATCCGGTTTCTAATTTGTTAATTTTTACTAGCACACGCTGTAAAATTGCTTATTTAAAAATTTTATTTGTACATTATTGTTTTCTTCTACTGAACGGCAGAAAACAGGCTTTGAATTCAGTGAACTTATTTTATTTTTTTTCAATTCAGTGAACTTATTTTATTTTTTTTCAATTCAGTGAACTTATTATTTTTTTTTTTAATTCACTGAACATAATTTTATTTTTTTTAATTCACTGAACGAAAATGAAATTGAACGAATTCAGTAGTGAATTAATTCAGTAAGGAATTAATTCACTTTTTTTCCGTTCGATTTATAAAATTGAACGCGTTCACCGGTGAATTAATTCATTTGATTTAATAAAAAGAACTATTGCAATTGTATTAATTCTTTGAATATGTTGTTTGATGAACGCATTCAGTTGAACGAATTCAGTGAATTACTTAAGAAAAGGAATTCATTCAATTGTAGAGAAAATTGAATTCGATTGGTAGTGAATTCATTCAAAAAGGAATTAATTCTTCAAAGCTCTGATCATAGGTCAATAGGGTTTTTAAGAAATTTTTGTTTTTATTTTTTTTTTTGAATAAAACATTGATTGAATAAAACACGAAAACGTATCAATTTTTTATATTTTTTTACAAATTATAAATTTCTTCTAAAAACTAAAAATATGCACAAACACGCATTAAAAAGTCAAAATATGCAAAAACATGCATTTTTGTCAAAATATGCAAAAATATGCAACTACAAATCGATGCTATTTTGTTCTAAATTTGATGATTCGGATAAATATTTAGGCTATATTTGTCTTTGACTATCGAGAAAAAACATGCATTTGAATGAAATTCCTTGCCCTGTTGATTAATAAACTCGAATTTTGCCAAAAAGTTTTTGTTTTATTGGTTGTCCTACGAACTTTTCAGCTTTTTATTAAATTTTAGCTAGCGATAAAAAAATTTGTAAACAGTTTCCAATCGCACTATACTATTTTTATACTGATTATTAGTACAATTTTTATTTTTAGTAATCATTTTTGCTATTCTCTTATTACAAATTACGGATTTTTTTTACTAATTTTCGCTGCTGATTTCAGAAAAACATTTTACTAATTTTTCAAAACCGAGTGCTAAATTTAGCAGAAAAATATACTAATTTAAAAATATTTTTTTTTTTTTTTGATTTTTTACAATTCTAGTTTCGATTACATTTGTTACTATTGATATATTCTTAGTTTAGAAATAACACCCATAAAATTTTATTGCATCTCCAATGCATAAAACGGCAATAACTGGAGAACCGTTTGCAATTTTGACTCCAAATTTCAAGTACGATGAAGTAATTATACGCTTATTACATCGAAAGAAAAACATTTTTTTTTTAGATTTTACAGTCTTTTTATTTTTTAGTACAATTTTTTGCTAATTTCAGCATATTGATTTTAAATTACAGTTTACAACAATTTACTGAAATTTAGTAATTGCAAATAATTATTTATACTAATTTCATTGTACTAAAATTATGATATTTAGTAAGTTTTTTAACTGATTTTAGCAAATCGATTTTGAATTGCATTTTAAATAAATTTTACTAAAATTTAGTAGCGGCTATTATTTTTTCTACTAATTTTATTGTACTACAGATCAGCAGACATGCGTTGCTAAAATTAGAAAAAAATACCGCTGGCCTCAAAACAGTCAAATTTCCCGTAATAACAGCAAAAGTTTCCGTAGCCATTACAGACTTTTTTGGTTGAGTGTACTACGCACGATACAACATTATTCTAAATATCAACAAGAACATTAAAACCATTACGAAATATTACATACACGTAAAGAAAAGCTTTGACAATATTGTTATAATGAAACGCTTTTATAAGTATATGTTTCATGAGTATGTTAAATATTTTATAAAATAATATGGAACGTGCCATTGACCGGAAACTTATGAAAATCTTAATAAATACACACCAAATTTATTAACCTAAATTATCTAATTTACTATTTGTTTCAAATAAAATTAGTTTTTAAACAAATATTTAATTGAATCAGTTAAATATTTTAATTGTTTGTTTCAATTAATCGTACATAAGTTTAGGTAAATAATTATCATCTGCGTGATATGTGCAAAATCAATTAAAATATTAATTGATATTATCGTAACTAAAATTCGTTTTTAATTTTTTGTATGTATCCTCAAGCTTTTTTTTAAGTGTAGTACGTAGTCAGTTGTTTCTTATCACTACTTGTACTATTAAAACTTACTTACCTTGGCATTCATTGATGTTGCCCTTGATACTGTAATATATTCTTGATGAAGTCAATGGTATTTTTAAGTGGGGTGGGTTTGGTTGGCCACCCTGCACAAACATAATTTGGCAACATCTTTTTATTTGTAGTTGTTTTTGTTGATATTATATAAATTTTTTATAGGTAATCCACTTAAGAGAATGACACTTAAAGTCATCATTACAAGCATTTTTATTGCAATAATGGCACATCTTGCACATAGTTTTGGCAATTTACCTTATCCCTGATGATATTCTGATTGCTACTTCTATTAAATATTTCCAAAGAATGCTGGGTTTCGTTGTGATGTGATGGCGCATCAGGCGATTGAAGGGTGTTTTCGTTCAAACGGGTGCGTGAGGTTAATGTAAGAATATCATTATGTATCGCATGGCTGTTTTTGTTGCTACTTATTAATGAAAAAAAAGGGATTTTTATTAAACATTTAATATGCTTGACACTTAATCATACCATAAAAAATTATAATTCAATATATAAATGAGAGAATATGTTTGTCTATGATGGAATATTGATTGAGAAATAAAAAAGATTTTGCTTCATATCAGAAAAAAATATTGCTAATAATAAAATATTTCGAAAATAAATAATTTAGATAAATTATGCTAATGATGTAAATTTTTCTTAACTTTTTAAGTTATATTAGATTTAAAGCATTTTCTTCTACTCCATATCAGAAAAATCTAGTTAACATAATCCTTTTTTAGGCTAAGAAAATAATATGTAGAAAGTTTTAACAATTTCGTGCTTAAAATTTCAGATAGTGTTGCCCCAGAATAAGAGCGGGGTTGTTCTTCCCCGTACAATTGGACATTTAAAAACCTATGAACGGTACAGTCGTATTACACAGTACAACAAAATAAGAAAAATCTGATGCATCGGGATTGCGACACATCATTTTTAGTAGATGCTGGGACGCAAATCACGAATATGGCACTAGAATTTTAAAGTTAGCTATAGTTTAAGATATATTTGCAAAAACGTTTTTGTAGGAAAATTTAATTTTTTAATAAACTTTTTGGAAAATAATATCAAATTGAAAGTAATAACACTATTTTTTGCAAAATTTTACAATGATGAAATATGCCCTTTAATTTGATATATTACACGATTTGTGATAATATTCCCTATATATGCATTTAAAATTGAAATTTTTCTTTTCTCACGATTTTGCTAATATATAATCTGCGATGAAAGGAATATATAATATTTGAATGTGTACCTTTAGTAAACATCTCATGTTACTTAATTTATCAAAAGAATTTCGAACTTTGTGTTTTAATTTTAAGTAAAAATTGGCTAAAGCTAAAAAAGATTGATTTTTTTAATACCTAAAAATTAAGGAGTCTGTGACGAATCCGAAATTAAAAAACTCAGATAAAACAATTGAAATATGTAACACACATATTTTCTAATCAATTTCAACAAAGTTTTGGATACTTTAAGTGCAAATTCCTAAAAAATAACGATTTTAAAATATGCATGTTTAAAAAAGTACTATAAAAGAGCAGTTTAAATTTAGTCCGTTTTATTGTTAAACATATTGTTTTGTTCATTTTGTGTATGAAAACCCTACAAAATATTTATATTATCAAACATTTTGATTGGTTAAATATACATTTTTGTAAATTGGCGATAAAATTTGTGTTTGAGATTGAATTTTCGAAAAATGTTGTTGAAAAGTTGTGATTTTTTTTGACAAAAAGAATTTATTGGAATATAAATTTACGTCACACTTTGCAAATCCGATTAAGGCATTTTACTTCATTTGCAAAATAGGAAAGTAAGTGAAGTTTTCATTTGAATTGCAATTATATCCTAGATACTTTATCTAACAAAAATAAGTTGGTATGGTTCTAAAAGCCCAAAGTCTATACTTTTAGACCATATTAAAAATTATCCATAGTTTAGTCAGGTATATGAATAAACAAGAAATTTTAATGAAAAAAACTGAATTTTTGCTAAAAGTTAATTTTGCGAATATTTTAAAAACTAGAGCTAATTTTTAAATTAAATATGCATTTAAAATTGAAATTTTTCGTTTTTCACGATTTTGCTAATATATAATCTGGAATATATAATACTTGAATGTGTACCTTTAGTAAACATCTCATGTTACTTAATTTATCAAAAAAATTCGAATTTTCTGTTTTAATTTTAAGTTAATTTTACTAAACCTGAAAAAGACTGACTTTTTTAATACCTAAAAATTAAGGAGTCTGTGACAAATTTTAGATAAAACCATTCAGAAATATAAAACATATATTTTCTAATCAATTTCAACAAAGTTTTAGATAACTAAGGTGCAAATTTCGAAAAAAATAACGATTTTAAAATATGCATATTCAAAAATGTACTTTATTTCCTTTTGCCATAGTAAATTCATATAAAATTTATTTGAAATAAAAATGATGTCAAATGTGTATTTCAGATTGAATTTTCTGCAAATGTTGATGCAGAAGTTGTGATTCTTTTGATAAAAAGAATTTAGTGGAATATGAATTTATATCATATATAAAGGTTTTGCAAATCCCATTAAGGGATTTTACTAGATTTGCAAAATAGGAAAATAAGTGAAGTTTTCATTTTAATTGCAATTATATCCTAGATCCTTTACCTAATTAAAATAAGTTGATATGTTTCTAAAAGCCTAAAGTCTATATTTTTAAACCATATTAAAAGTTATCCGTGGTTTAGTCAGGTATATGAATAAATAAGAAATTTTAACAAAAAAACTGTCTTTTTGCCAAAAGTTAAATTCGAAAATATTCATGGATGGTAACCGAAACGAATGCGGTTATCGTTAGGGTAACGATATTTTATGTTATTTCGGTCACGGTATTTTAAGGGTAACGCTATTTCATTTATTTCGGTATCGGTATTTTAAGGAAAACGGTATTTGAGTTATTTCGGAAACGGTATTTTAAAGATAACGATATTTGGGTTATTTCGGTAACGGTATTTTAAGGATAACGGTATTCCGGGTATTTCGGTAACGGTATTTTAGGGGTAACGGTAGTCAGTTGAAAGGGTTTTGAATCGATAACGGTATTTTAGCGGTATTGACTACTAACCCTGAAAATATTTCAAAAACTAGAGCTAATTTTGAAATTTGGTTTTCACATTCGTGATATTCATCCTAAAATCGATCCGAATTGATATGTCGCATGTGTGTGTTTTTTTAGTGTTTTACTGTGTTATTGTTGGTATTTGTCATTCATTTATTTGTAGGGTTGGCAGTAGGGTTTATGTCCCGGGATTATTTGGTGGACGTTGAACTGGTTTCGAAACCGATGGGACATTCGCGTAAGTAATATTTTTTCGATTTTTCATATTGCATCCAGCAACTTTTGTTAAACAGAAACCACAATTGGGTTGGTGGTTACTTGACTCTCTCCAAAGTACTGGAATTGAAAAATCAAAAGAGATCTTCTTGCCATTTGACCACTTGTATAAAACAGTTCTGCAACTGTAGCAAAACATTGTCGGTGTACATGGTTTTTCCAAGTTTCTGACAGTAAAAACAAAATAATGTAAATATGCATATTTTAATGATTCTGATATAGAATATCCTTTTTTTCCAAACAAATATTTACCACACACAAAGCAAAAATAGCTTGAATCAGTAACACACGATCTGCCTGACATGCAGTGTTGCCAAAACTTATTTAAGAAAAAATGCTAGATTTTTTGCATAAAAATGCTAAAAAATGCTAAAAACTAAAAAAATATGCTAGAAAAAATATGCTAAAAAAATTTTATAAAAAAATGTTTCAATTTGTTTAAAAAAATACTATTTTAGTGACTTTTTACAATTAGACTGAAAATAAGTCATCTCTAATTACAAATTCAGTTCGTTTTATTAACTAAAATTATATAAAAGAAAAATTAAAAACAACTCAAAAGTTAATTCTTGTAAAAAAGTTCAAAAATCCTTTAACCCTTAAATGCATGATCTCTTCGATTTTAACCATTTTTTCATATATGATTTCTAAAGGCGTGTACATTTCAAAAAAAATACCAAAAAAAAATTATTTTTAAAAAAAGGTGATTTTTATTGAGAAATATGGGTTTTTGCCAAATTTCTAAATTGTGATTATTTTAAAGTGTATGAAAAAAAAAAACAAAAAAAAATCTATAAACTGTAATTTATACATTTATTGTCGCCAAACTGAATTTTATTGCGAGAATACCACTTTAAATATTTAAACAAATATTTTTGAATATTACACTTTTTGTAAAAAACGCGTGTTTTAGATTTTTCACAAATATACAGAGCAAAACCAAGATTTTTACTCTAACTGTTTAAAAATTCTGCGCTAAAATATAGGAGCACTATGTACAGAAGGGGCATCTAATGCCCAAAAATGCAGTTTTCTGCATCAAGGGTTTTTTTTATTAAAAAACCGGTATGTTGCCAAATAGCTACACCATGCATTTAAGGGTTAAAATAAATTTATTATTATAATTGATTTCCCAAATGTGTCACTGAAAATATGTGATCTCAAAAATTAAAGGCGGATAAACAAAAGTACCTCAAAATGTTTTATTTCTAAAATAGGTGGTAATGTGGAATACTTTGGCGTGTAATATGAATTTCCCATTCAGCCTTAATTTATCTACTCCAAATTAATTTAATAGTTTTTATTCCACTCTCTGTTTACCGTTTTCAAATTTCTGCATCTTTGGGCTTACCTGCATGAAATTCTTTAAAAAAATTATTTTCGCGATCAGGGTTAATACTTTTTGTGGTGTTGGTTGACGTTGTAAGATTTTTGGTATGATTAAATGAAAAGTGTACAGGTGTTACAGTAAAAAAATCAAAATTCACTGAAATTCTTAAAAGATAGGAATTTATCACAAACGCTATCCACATTGCCCTCTATGACACAAACCTAAAAATTGCAAAGATTAAAAACGAACCTTATCAACATTTTGCAATTCTATTAATTTTATTTTAAACTCTATTCTTTAAATTATTATTTGTGTTATTATTTTTGTGCAAAATCACCACTTCACCATAACAACAACAAAAAGTAAAACGAGTAAAAAAGTTAAAGCCGGGCATGCCGATTTAAAATTTTAAATATTAAAGTACCATAAAGCAATATTTTTTATACTTTTGGGATCATTTTTGAATTTCAATAAATCCAACCCTGTTAAATACAATTTTTCGCTAATTTTTCCCCAAAAACATTTTTTTTCCCGATTTTTGTTTTTTTTTCGAAAGAATTTTTTTTTTCTTAACTCTATTAAATATTTTTCTAAACCCTATTGAATATACACAAAATAACATAACACATACTTTTAATTGCAGAAAAAAATGTTTTTGCGAAAAAAAATCTACAAAAAAATTTCGTGAAAAAAATGACAGCTTCCTTAATGTTTTACATATTTAATCAAATTTGATAAATTTATAATTAAAAATGATCCCAGAAATATAAAAATTAAATTTTTTTAGTATCCGTCAAAATTTTTAATTGCGAATATCGCTAATACGAGAGCTAAATTTGAAAAACTGCTATCACCATTGAATTCAGCGTACTCGAATTAGCTTTACCAGTACGGTTCCCAGCTTGTTAAAATTTGAGACTGCACAGTGTAATTAACGTGTACGTATAAAAATTGTTTTTAGTACTTACTCTAAAAGAAAAAAAATATTTCTTTTTCATATTACATTTAAATTCAAATTAATGTAGAATATTCTAAAAAAAAAAACAGAAAATAAAACCGTAAAAAATGCTAAAAATATGCTCAATTTTGTTGGAAAAATGCTGAAAAAAATGCCATATGCTAGATGCATTTTTTTCATGCTAAATGGATTAAAAAAATGCTAAATCTAGCATTAAATATGCTAAATTGGCAACACTGCTGACATGCTTAAACGCTACTATTATGAAGATTTAGAATAAATGTGGGCTTCTGTCAAATTAATAATTGTGAAATTGTAGTGTCATGCATTAATCACATAGACGACTGCGGCTACACGACTACAAATGCTGCTGGCTGCAATTGTAGTCGTGTAGTCAGCTACCTAATTTTTTTGAAAACGACAGCAACATAGTAAACATCTGATACTAAAAATTTGACGTTTTGATAAATATTAATCTTTTTTGGTTTGTGCTTCTTAAATAATGGCTGAGGAATATTTTGTTAATTTTGTAAGATCCATTTTTTTTACGAAACATCACAATAAAATTATTTCCAAATATAAATTAATGAAACCTTCAAACAATTGTAAAATATAAACAGCTGTTTCTTCAGTGTTCCCAAAATGGTGATTTTCTAGTCAGAACTAGCGATATCATTTCGCCTCTAGCGGGAAAAATTGGCTTGTTTTACATATTTTTTTATATTGTCAACACTATTTTTGTTTTGTAGCTAACAAAAATAGAAATTAACCTAAGTTGACTACAACGGCAAAAGTAGTCGTGTAGCCGTGTTGGTGTCAAAATAATCGTTTTCATATAAACGTGTGTATTTTATTTTTGACAGGCAGTAGTCATGTAGCTGCAGTCGTCTATGTGTTTAATGCATTAAAATTGCCAGCATGCGATAAAAAATTAACAAAACGTGATAGCCCAATTTTTATTCCAGATTCGAATTCAGCGCACCCATATTAGTTAAAAAACATGCTTCATTTCTGCAGTAAATTTTTTTTTTAATTTGTAGACCAGTGAATTTAAAATGCAAATATGAAAATTAAATATTTTTTTTTAAGTAGTTGTGGCATAAAAAATTTTTATTCAAAAATATATTTTAGTGTTTACTTTTATAAAAAGATTTAAGGGAATTTGCTTAAAAATGTGTATGCAAAACACTCACTTTTAAACTTTTTTATGAAAATAATTCTAGAAGAATATTTCGACAAACATCTGCATAGAACCAATCTAGAAATTGAAATTTTTTTATTCCACATACTGAAAATATTATTACAGTAACTGACTGTGGTTTATTTAAAAAGTTATCCGTACGTTTATTTTTAAATGATTATACAGTTAAATTGAAAAGCGATATATTTTTCAACTTTTTTTGTCTTTTATTTAAAAAATAAATTATATACAAATACGGATTTTCTGTTACAGTTAATATTTTCATTTAAAATGTTTTGTTGAAAAATAGAAACCTTTTTAGATTTCTAGGTCAGTTAAAAAAACGAAATAAACTAAATATCATTTATTCTTACAGATTTTGTAGTTAATTTTTTGAAAGTTGGAAAAACGAAATACATGCAAAATCATTATTTTTTTAAGGATTTTGTAGTTTATTTATTAACATTTAAAAATAAATGAAAAGTTCTTTGATTTAAACGAAAAGTTAGTAGACCGGTTTTCAAATGATTTTTCATTTATTTTAAATTACATTTTCAGTTAATTTCAACCACAAACTATGTTCTTAGGAAATATTTAAGCAAAAAATCTATCTAATTCTGACAATAAAACTGGCCCTAAATTTCGTTTTATATCGCTATATCCCAGTGTAGAAACGGTAATGACACATCAAAGGAATTAAATATAATAAAAATCCCAAACGTATTTAACAAATTGTGAAAAATAATCCGCTGCAGGCATGTTCCTATCCGGATTTCATTCTTGCCTAAGGAAATCGTCAGGGGACGACGTTTTTAGAATTTCTGGAAATATTTGTTAAGTTAAATTACAAACTCAATGAGAATTTTTTGTTCTCGTCTAGGAGCGTTATTAAACATTTAAAATATCAAAGAAAAAACAAAAACAACAACAGAAAATTTTGCTTTGTCATCTTCCAATGTACTACTCTGTAATGACACATCATTATTTTTTGGACTACCATTAATGACACCGATTTACTTTCTGGATTATTTTGAAAGATATAATAATGAGATACTAATAACTAGTTACTTTTTCCACAAGTTACAAATAAAAAATAATGCATTACCAATAATGACTTATTTTTATCATTATTTCAAACATAAAGTAATGTTCTATAATTTTTTTTGTAAATTTTTTTAGAAATCTATTTTTAGACTCAATATTTTTTCAACAGTGGTATGGATATATGTAACCACATAGTTTTTGATTTTTTGTTTGTTGGCGAGTAAGTTGACTTGTGCGCGGCAGGTCAATTATTTTTTTATCTATCAAATATAATATGTCGAGATAGCTCAGATGGTAGAGTTATATACTGGCAATCTGGAGTCCCAGGTTCGAGCTCCGCACGAGAAAATTTTATTAAAAAAAATTTTTACAATAAAAAAATATTTTTTTATAGAACTAATTTTTTTCAAAATCTATTTTCAGAATCATTATTTTTGTCAATACTGGTAAGCACATAGATAACGACATATTTTTTTATTTTTCGTATAATGGTGTGTAACTTATTATTTTTGACGACTCGCCATTTAAAGGTAATAAGAAATGTAATAATAAAAGTAACTAGTTACCATTACCAGGTATGTAGTTATATAACCACATATATGGTAATGATTTTCTATACTGGGATATAAACGAGACCTTAAAATTAAATTTGTATAATGCCCCATTCACAAACAAGTTTTGCAGGCGATTTAGCAGTTAGATTTGGGAACTAATCAAAACTGTTTATAAGGGATTTTCATTATCTCGTTAGCAGCTGTTTTGTTATTTTTGTAAACAACAAACACTTATAATCTAACCAAAAATTTAACAAAATATTTTAAAAAGGATATTCTTCATGGCCGGAACACAATATTTATTAACTTTTGCTAAGATACAACACTACAATTGATGTGGAAAACCATTTTGAATTTGAATGAACAGTTTGAAGCTGAAATTTTTAATTTAATTTTTTTTAGTAAAGTGTTGTTTTTTCAAACGCGTCGTATAGACCAAATACAATTAATATTTTCATTAATATGTATTTTTATTAATTCTAATTTAGTAGGTTTGAGGTTAAGAAAAAGAATAAACCTTCCTGAAAAGTTATAAACACATTAAATTTGCAAATCAGACGCGTTTGAAAAAACAATACTTTACTATAAAAAATAAAAATGCACTGTTGGCTGTCCGTCTCCAATATACACAAATTGCCTGCACTTGTACGTACAAACCATACGTCAATGTGGCAATATTTGTGAAAAGGTGACACGGAGGACAGCCCTATAACATCAAGGGAAATAAAAAGTGTTTTAGCAAAATCCAAATATAATAAGGCTCCTGGTGAAGATAGGGTGTCCTACGAATTTTTAAAAAATGCCACAGACTGTTTTATTGAAGAATTGGCAAAATCATATCACGTAATATTTGAAAGTGCAAAATTAGACGAAAAGGTTATAACAAGTATAATTTTCCCCATTTTTAAAAAGGGAGATAAGGCAGTAACAAGTAATTACCGCGGAATCTCTTTCATGAATTCGGTAGCTAAAACAATGATGGGCATTTTGAACACTAGATTAAATAATTGGTTGGAAAAACGTAATATCATAACAGAATTTCAGGCTGGATTTCGGCAAGGATATTCTACGGCAGATAATATTTACAATATAGCAGCCATTGCACATATAAAATATAATGAAAAGAAGAAATTATACGCCTTTTTCGTTGATTTTAAAGCTGCCTTTGATAAGATTTCTAGAAAATCTCTCAAATACAAACTGAACAATATTGGCAAAAATTATAAACATTATCGAAAGTATCTACAGCAAAACGAATTTCACTGTATGGACTGGAGAAGAACTATCTGAAGAGTTTTAAACATCATCAGGTGTTAAGCAAGTGTGCTTACTGTCTCCAACACTGTTTTCAATCTATTTAAATGATCTACATGATTTTATCGAAGGAGGAGTATATGTTGAAAATTTAAATGTGACACTATTACTGTATGCGGATGATATAGTTATGTTGGCAGACGATATTAAAATAATGCAAGAAATGATTTGTAAACTTGAAATGTACTGTTCGTTATGGAACCTGGAAGTCAATTTAAGTAAGTCTGAAATGGTTGTATTCCGTAATGGTGGGAAACTGTCAAAACATGAAAAATTTATAATTAATGGAGAGCCAATAAAACTCACGGCTGAATATACGTATTTGGGAGTAACACTTACACCAAAAAGTCGTTTTCCAAGCATCTTGAAAAAAGAAATATTTCTGCCAAAAAACAATATTAATGCAACATGGAATAGTTTTCTAGGAAAGAAAGAAATCGCATTAAAAGCTAAATGGAGTCTTTTCCAAGCCGTATGCAGAGCTATACAATAGTATGGAGCTCAGGTCTGGGGCTTTACACTGTTTGAAGAAGTGGACAAATTACAGCGGTATTTTTTGAAAAAGGTATTAAAGTTACCATCGTTTACACCAACATACGTGCTAATGCTTGAAACTGATGTAGAAAGCAACCATATATATACTTTGGATCTTCATCTCCGGTATCTTATAAAAACGCTTTTTTTATACAATAATAGCCGTCTTCCAAATCGCCTCACAAAAATTAGCATAGAAAAATGACTTTTTTGGTTCAGTCACTTAGATAAATTATGTAGAGATTTAAATACAACTCAAATAGATGACTGTAGTACTAGAGAAGACTGGGAGTCGCTAAGAGGAGAAATTTTAATGAAATTAAAAAAACAATGAAAAAGCCATGGCGATGCGAAAAGCTTCAGAAACAAATCGGTTTTACAAAAAACTGAATTATGAATGTAAACAACAGTATTTCGAAGATATTTCTAATACAAATATAATCAGCTGGATGTTCAAAGTACGATGTGATCTCATAGAACTTAATGCCACCCGTTTCCAATATCATAGATCCAAAAAGTGTTCACTATGCAACCTTAACGAAAACGAAGATCTTTACCATTTTTTGGCCAAATGTCCTATTCTTCGCCATATAAGATTTAAATGTTTCAACAAAATAAATTTAACAGAAGATGAAGTAATTGATTTTTTAAACAACGTTAGCACAACTCATAAAATATTAAACCGTTACATTATAGAAGCGTTAGATTATAGAAAGGAGCTTGTAATGGAATTCAATTATTAAACCTTTTAAGATTTATAATCAATATTTTTAAATTATTATCGACTGACGACAATATGTCATAGTCGCATGTTCTAATTTTCATAGAATTTTTGTTTCCCAAAATATTCTAAAACTATTTTATATATTAATATAAAAATTGTAAAACATTGAATTGAAAATAAAGAACAACTAACTAACTATTTCCAATGGATTCAACCAAAGATGAGCTTTGGCGGACAGTGTTTTAATATAAATAGAGTTTTTAAAGTATAAAATGTGTCTGATCCAATTATTTTCTAGCGGGCGGGAATTCCCGGGATTCCGGGAAATTCTAAAAAAAAAATCCCGCTGTCCCGGGAAATGAAAAAGTCCGGGAAAAGAAAAACACTAGTTGGCAGGCAATACCGCTAAAATGCCATTAACGATTAGAAACCATTTCAAATGACTACCGTTACCGAAGTAAATGATATATCGGTATCCTTAAAATACCGTGACCGTTATTTTTAATTTTCCAGTTTTGATAATTTCAGCTGGTTTCGGAGACTCATAGAAATAAATCTGTAAAAATAGCAGAAAAAGTTACCAAAATTATTCAATTAATTTATTATGTACTTTAGGTTGTATTTATTTATACCATTACAATTATCTGGTAATACTAAAAAGTTGCTTTTTATGTCTTACTAATTAAAAAAATTAAAAAAGTTTTGAAAATATTTAATTATTTTTTTTTTCAATAAAAGAAAAAAAATATATGTATATGAAATTCATTTTTTAATATGTCTATAATCAATAAAATGTATCATCTTATCACTTGCATCATCATTATCGTCACTGACATCATCATCATTATTATTACAATCATTATCATCATCATCATCTTCATTATAAGTATTACAGGGAAGTATAAGTAAATCTAGGGCGGACTGCGGCTAAATGGTTTTTTTCTTTTCATATTTTTTCGACATGTGTGATATAACCGGATCAGAGCTCAGAAGAAACCTATTAAGTATATCTTCATTAGACTTTTCTCGACTGCATTTTCGTGAAAAATGTTCTCTATAGAATATAAAATATTTGTTTCTGGCTTCCTGTGCTTCCTCAGATAGTTGTCCAATGGGCAAAAGTGCAGATGCTATTACATCAGGACCATGAATTAAAAATTTGTGCAATGTAAATAGTTGGAATATAATACCATGGATACTTTTCAACAAAATACCTGGCAGTATTGTGAGCGAAGTTTCTAAAACGTTCAATGTGGACTTCCTGACTGCAGGGAACAACAATTAATATCGTATGCAACTTTTTTATTAATTCTAAGTCGATTTTGGTTATTTCAGCAGAAAGTTGAGCATTCTGAAAAAAAACGCCTGGCTGTGTTACCATCATTGGTATTACCAAAGCCTGGTTTTGGCTGATCAATAATTAGTCCGATTTTTTCTCTAAACTCTTTTTGTATACGTGACTTACTTTCAGCTACAAGTATTTTGTCTTCATTTGATATTGCTTTATATTTTTGTATTGGAAGTTTATATGCTAGGTGTAGAATACACTCAAAAAATCTAATCCATCCATGAAGAACAGCTAATCCAATCTCAAAATTTTCAGTTTTTCCGGGTCTCGCAATCATATCTTCTACCGAATTGAATTGCTTACTTGTTGCATTACAAATGTAACACTTTTGGGCCGATGATGTTTCCGTTATTGCATTGCATACTTTCCCTTATATCATCACTAGCATTAAAACGTGGCTTACTTTTACAGATCTTTCTCCAACTGACGAAAAGGAATCTAATAAATTTTTTTTCTTCTTCTACTCTTGCTCTTTCAAGTTTTGAAATTGAAGCAGTTTCTTTAGTGAACTCAATTTTGAGGGGTCTGCAAAATCTGGTAGAAGACGGTCGAGGGTTTTGCCATATTATTTTGTTCCTATAAACTATTTTTAGTGCTACAAGAGATGTAATTAATACCTAAGAATCACTGGCATCTGGTCCAAGGAATGCTTGCTTGTATGAACTGTGTCCGGAGCTTCCATCAAATCCCCATTTGCTATATAAAACGGTTTTAGATATTTCTTCGTTGTCTAAAGAATCAATTATGGATTTCTGAAGTAGAACTATACGTTCAACTGCATGGTTTTAAAGACATTGCAGACTAACTTGTGAAGAAATTTCGCTAATGGTTATATGTTCTCTTTTGGGATAGCATCCCAGCTTAGCCTTTTGAACAATAGTGTATGAAGGAAATTTATATTTTATTTATTTATAAGAATGCCTTGATAACCTTTCCTCAACTAAGACACCAAGACCTTCTTCTGCACTTAGTTTCTGTGGTTTAACTTCCGAGATGATATTAAAAAAGTTAGTACAAAAGTCTGTTAAACGCGCTCTGATTCTATTTAACTAATTTTCCTGTTATTTTGTCTTAAAATTTAGGATTGAACTAATATTTTTTGTAAATCTAATTTAGCATTAGAACTACTTCAGCCGTATTTTAACTAACTTTGCATGCTAATTTTTAGTAATTTGTGTTTCTTAACATTACAAATTTTTCAGCTAATTTAAGCCACAATTATTTTCTAATTATTATATTTTTGTGTCTCTGCTATCAATATCACATAGAGATGGCGCTATATTTTAATTTTTTTTATTATAAGATCGTAAAATAGTTTGTATCTCGGAAACTAAGCGAGATAGAGCAAAATGGACAAAAATTCGTCACTATGTACCTATAAAGTAACCCCGTTTAGGGTCAGATCCCGGAAGTCGAAATTTTAAGCGACATTTTAACAGAAATTTGTAGTTAAATCAGTTAAAATTTCTGCTGAATTCAGCTCAAATTTCCTAGCTAATTTAACTAAAATTGTCCGTATATTTAGCAGCATGTAAAATTTAGCTTACCTAAATTTAGCAGACCATGATTTTTAACTTCATTGAAAATTCTGCTGGCGCAAATTCAGGTACTATTTCCTGTTCTTTTAGCAGAATTTTGAACTTTTTGTACGGGCTTTTTTTTATGAGTGTAGAGATTAAAGACTCCAAAAATAGTATGAATTCCTTACTTCATTTCGCTAGAGCAGCGATTTAATTTCAGCGGATTTCGATAAAACGGCGATTTTTTCTTACTTATTTAGCTCTAAGGCAAGGTTTTTTTTCTTTTAAATTTCATAATGTTTTTTACTGGTATTAGGACAAATTGGAGATTCAATAAATAGCCCCGGTTTGAGTTCAGAAGTCACATTTTAGGAGATTTTAATATTTTTAAACATATTAATACAACAGATATTACTGAAACTTCCTGATTGATGAAACTTCCTGATAGTACTTTTCTAGGTCCAAAATTAATATTCTGAGGTTAATTTAATAAAATTTATATTTAGGTGCTCTTGGTGCCTATATGCCCCACTATGAAAATATTAGTCTATTTTCATCATACACTCTCAAAAAAATTCCGTTGTGACACCGAAATTTTCCAACCGAATTGGCTCGTTTGCTGCAACCTCGTAATTCGGTTGCCCCTACCGAATTCAGTTGTGGCAACTGAATTAAAATCGAATCGGAGTTGTTCTGAGAGTGTAGGCTCATAATATTAAATTAAGAATATTATTTTTAGACCTACAAAAATTGGGTCTGCATTTTATCCTAATTTAGAGGATCCTATACTGTAATATTCCGGTCAAAAACATATGGAATTTAAAAGAGAAAAAAAAACCTTACCTAAGGGCTAAATAAGTGACAAAAATCGCAGTTTTCTCGTAATCCACTGAAATTAAATCGCTATTCTAGCGAAATGAAAAAGGAATTCATAGACTTTGGAGCCTTTAATCCATAATATGCCGTTAATGTTTTGAAACTTCTTTAAAATCTTTATTTTAATTCAAAATTGCAGATTTGAATTCAGTGTTTAAGAACTTGAAATCAATGTTTAAGGAACTTTCTTCATTGATTTCACAGAGTGGTGAATAACTAAATCTCGGGATTTCGATGCAAATGTAAACGCAACTTAATAGTAAAAGATCCAGTTTCCATAAATTGAGCAAACTAATAAAAATTAAACAACTACATGATTTTGTTAAAGTTTTTCGCCAAATTTGATTACAATGAACACAATGATGTTACTTAAAAATAATATATTTCAGTTTTTTGAAAAATATGTTCTTTCATACTTTAACGCATTTGGTGCGTGGACTTTTTTCAACGACGATTGAACAATATTATATTCCTTTATATTTTTCTAAAGTCTAGTCCATGTCATTGTTGATATTTTCAAAAAGTTATATACCTAATACCAACACGGAGGAAAAAATATTTCTTATATTTTTGCACATCCATCAATGTTTTACTCATAATTGTATGTTTGTTCTGCGATAGAGTTTCTTCTATGTTCCACTAACATTCCATTCATTTGTTTGTCTGTATAAATGTGGAAAGTGCTTTTATTTTTTTGTAATAAACATCTTCGGAACAAACTATTTTCTTATTTCTAACATTTAATGTAGCGAAAATAAAGTAACAATTTTATTAACAACGACGTCTTGAATCTTTTCATGTGTAAAGAAGCTAAAAAAAAGTTTAGCAGAAATCTGAAATCAATTGAAAAAATTAAAGTAATGCAAAATGATTCGAAACTGGTCATATCATTTTGTGATTCATATGTCTTTATTAACATCGGGGATAAACTGGCTAGTCTAGACAATGACATTATAGCATTTCATTAGAGTTGTTATCAAAGTAACGCAAACAAATTGTCATACTCCTATTATTCATGAATAAAACAGAATTTTTGTATTTTAAATTAAAAAATGAAATTAAGGAGATATAGGTGCCTATTCCTACTTGTGACTCATTGTGACCATCGTAAGACTACTTCTAAGACTGATAGTCAAAACTTTTCATACAAAACAACAATAAAATTCAAAACAATCAATGTTATGATTGTGTCGATAATTTTTGTCTTATTTTTTTTTTTGAGGTTTTCAAACAAAAATTTTAATAAATATAATTTATTTTGGCTTTGCTGACAACCTAATTTATTGCCAAACGAATGGTTCAGTTGAATCAAATAAATTTTTTGGTTGCGACCGAATTATTCTTGATACAACTGAAATTCCGTTGTCACAGTGAAATTAGTTCTGTCCCAATCCGTTTTGTGTACTCACAACTGAAAAACTCGGCTACCACAACTGAACCATTCGACTGGCAGCAAATGGGGTTATCAGCACCGAATCTGTTTTCTGGGTGCACTATTCAATACCAAAAGAATACTTTCAGAACTTTCAATAATGTATTATATTCTGAACGAATTCCCCCAGAGTCTAACTAAATTTTTATTTGAACCTAGTAGGGTGATTGTTCGAGTAAAAATCGAGTAAAACTGTTAACTATTTTAAATGTGGACCAATAGAAAAATTTAAACTTTTGGTAGCATGGATAAATTAATATAAATTAAGAAAGAATTGAAATAATTTAAACTATTAACCATTTTTAATTTAATTGAGTAGTTTTGGTCCACTGAAGTTTTTAAATGAACAAAACTATTTTTTTAGTACAGTGTTGTTTTTCAAACGAGTCATATAACCCAGCTGCAATTAATATTGTAATTAATATATTTTCATAGTACTAAAAACATTATAAAAATGCCCTGTTGGCAGTCCGTCTCCAATATACACAAATTGCCTGCTCTTGAATGTAAAAACCATACGTCAGTGTGGCAACATTTGCGAAAAAGGAGACACGGATGAGATTAGAAATTAAACAAAAATCTAAAGTAGACTGTTTTTATATGTCTGTTTGATCAATTCTGAAAGTAAAAACCAATAACAGAAAACTGAATAGGAAAGAAAACTATGAATAAGCTACACTACATTCAAGGACTTACTTGGTTTAGATAGCTAAGCTATCGAACTTTAGTATAGTTACGTTTGTAATGTAGGAATGCACGGGTTCGATTCCTACAGCCGACGGGTTGTTGAAAAATGATCATATAGAGACAGTCTGACAATAAAATAAAAACAATAATACAAATTAATGGAAAATCACTGATGAAGCCTGTCGATAGAAAAAGGCAGAAACTAGATCTAATCTGATTTGCAAATTAATGTGTTTATAACTTTTAGAGAAAAAAGGTTTATTCTTCTTCTTAACATCACACCTACTAAAAGAAAAAACTATTTTTTGTTCCAGTAATTCTTACTCCAACAATTTTTCGAGGAAGAGTAAAATCAATTGAAGGAAAGTAATAAAAAATTTGTTTCTCTTAAAATAAGTAGTATTTGATGGGTATTAGAAAATTTTGATATAAGAAAATTGATTAAGGAAGTTAAAAGGAATTTACGTTTTACTTAGTTTACTCGATTTGAATACTCTAGAACCTAATGAATTAATTTTTAAACATCCGCTGCGACTGCAATCAATTGAACACACAGGAATGTGTCTCATATCATAATCTCCGATGTAAAAGAAATTAAGATATTTTATAAAGAAAAGAATTCCAAGATTGAGGTGTCTGAGATTATCGGCCTTCTCGGGCATTTAGAGTGTTAAAACTGGAGGCAAAAATTACGTATTTTTTGTTTTTTCCATTTATTTGACACAAGGAAACAAATGTTATATTTTCGTAACATAGCTTTCCAAGTTGTCCCCAAAGTCTAACTTTTAGTATAATAAAGAGTCAGCTCGTAAAACTGTTCTTACAAAATTTCAAGCAAAACAGTTTCCATTTGCAAATTTCGCAATTGCAAATAAAAAATTCCGATTCTAATTAAATTTTTTTAAATAAAAATAAAAAGTTTAAATTTTATAAATTTTAAATGGAAACATATTGGTATGTTTTAAAATTTTCATTTGAAATCAAAAATCGGAATTTTTCTTCTAATTTTCTCAATTGTATTAAAAAGAATAATTTCATTTTGGAATTCTGCAAATTTCATTCAGGAAGCTAGGGTGGAGTTTTTTTAGTTTTCTCCAAAAGATCGTATTAAACTTATTCTAGCCAGTCCTTTTGGAAATCGTACACAGTTATCATTGAAACATAATTTCTTTACAAGATTAGCATTAAATCCTATATTTAATCCCAACCTGCAAAGTTTTTTAAGTTTAAAAAACTGAATGTTGGTGTTGTGCCAAAGCATAGAAGTAATTCCTTTCAATATATATCAAAACCGATAATGAATTTTATTAGACAAGGTTTTCCAAATGAATATCACGAACCTGTAATTGCATCCTAGGAGGTCTGCAAAACATTTCCGAAAAATTCTTCAAAAACATGAATTTTTTTAAATTAGAATTTTTTAATTAAAATTTATAACTGCACTGAGAGAATTATCTGCATGTTTTTAATCAATTTTTGCATAAAACCAATGAAGTTTCACCGGAACTACTTCAGCTTCATTGAATTAAAGGAATTTTCCGTAATATGTTATTAAAAACTTCATTTTATTTATTAAAAGTTTCATACATTAAATGAAAAAGTTTCATTAAAACTGGATTCTGAACATATATGAAGTTTTTCATCAAATTTAAGAAATTTTTTATTTACTTTGTGAAGGAAAATTCATCAGTTTACTGGAAAATTTTATTAAATCAGCTTTGCATAGAAGAACATAAATGGGTGATATCAAAAAATGTGATAAAAACCGTGTAACCACCTAATTTCTAATGCATGGATTACATTTGAGTTATATATTTCGATATATATCAGCGCATTGTCACCTGTTTTACAAAATTTATAACAATCTGACCAATTTTTGGTTAAAACATAAAATTTGTGATCAATTTTATAGGCCAAATGTAAACTCCGTAACAAGTAACTCATAAGGTTTTTTAAATTTAATAGCTTATATTTTATAACCAATAAAGCTAAACACTAACTGTAAGAATTTTTATGAAGAGGAAAAGTGCCGTTTTTAATAAAAATTAATACATTTTACAAACTTTTTCGTACATCTTAGCTATCACGACTTCAACTCTGTAACGATTTTTCGTCATAATTTGTGATAAAAATGCATATACCAGAATTTTAGAGTTATCTATTATTTATATTGCGAAAAGTATGTTATTTATACTCAAATGATCGTTGGACTGTAAGTAATCATCCAGCATAACAGACTTGAAGCTTTTCTGCAGCATGTAACATTCTCGAGATGAAAAAGGATGTCTTTAATAAAATTTGAAAAAATTTTGTAAACTCCGTTCCTAATTTTTACACCAAACTATTTAACGAGTAAGAAAAACAATGTCATATTTGGATTAACCTTGTAGGCATCATGCGATTTTGTTTCGGAAAAAAAATTCTGACAAAGCGTTTCTGAAAGAAAACGAAAAAAGTAAACAAATGTAAACTCCGTAACTGTAAACTCCGTAACCACAATTGTTTGCATCAGATTTCATTCAAATAAGTGTAGATAAATGCTTAAAATATTTTAAAATAACCATAAACAGAGGTGATTCAACCAATATTTATGCGTCAAAAGACGATTCAACTAATAATTTTGCGTCAAATCAAAAAAAGTTATCAGTTTTTTACCCTAAGCTGCTGGAGCGAAAAACGATTGATTTTGCATTTCATTGGTTTTGAATCGATATTTCGAGTCATTACTGACATTAGTTTGACAAATTAAATTTGTTTAACACAATTTAAGAATTTTTTGATCGCGAAATGTTATGTTTTTAATATATTATTTTGTAACTGGGCAACCGCTGTTTTGATTTAAAAAAAATTTTTTTTTTGAAAAGCATTTAAAAGGACCAAAAATACAAAATTAAAAAAAAAATAAAAATTTTTTTCGCGAAATGAATTATATTTTTATTCGCGAAACCGCCAATTTGATAAACACAAATTATATATCATTGGAAAGCAAATTGAAAACCCAAATACGAAAAACTAATAAATTGAAGTAAATTTTTTTTGTTATATCTTTTGCTTGCAGAAATGTAAACTCCGTTACAACAAAAAAATTAAAATTGTGCAAAAAAAGTTATTGCGACAACTTGTAGATGAGATTTTTTGAAATTAGGTTTATAATGACTAAACTTACTGATTCCATTAAGAAAAAACCGAAATATTAACACTTTTTGCTTCTCACAAATTTGGCCCCAAAATTTATCACATTTTTTGATATCACCCAAATATAAACAAAAATAATGAAGACAATTTTAAAACTTTTCAGGAAATAATCGTGATAATCATCTCAATCACATTTTGAGGACTTTTCAGACTCCCGCGATATTTTTCATAAAATCTTGTTTTGATTGCTCATATAGAAAAACGTTCTAAGTGAGCGATATTCTATATAAAACGCATTAACCCGTTTCTTACCAATGTGACCTTAAAATCACATCTAATTTTACGAGCCTATAACTTTTGATAGGAAGGCGATATTACAGTGGCGTAGAAAGCATGTAATGCTTTGAGGTCTTGACTATGAACACTATTTAAAAAATTACAAAAATATGATTTTCAGGGTTTCCATATAATGGTTTTAAAAAACTATTTTTTACTTTCTTTCTAAGCACTTTTTTAAAAAAATATTTGAAAATATAAGAAGAGCGGCATAATGAAAGTGATATGTTGATTTTGATTAAGACATGTAACAAATATTTAAGGGAAAAAAAGTTTTGAGTTCAGTTCGCACTTAAAAAAATAAATTAACTCATCTTATCAAGGGATATTCGTATTTGTAAAATTGTGTAATAAGTATGTAGAAAATTAATCCGTTTTTATTTTTTGTATTAAAAATGCGCTATTTTCTCTCAAATGCCAAAGAAGCAAACAAATCTGACCAATTCGTGCTGCTAAATAACCTTTTTTAAAAAACGTCTAAAAATACCAATTTTTAAAAAGTTCTTAAATATATTGCAAAAGAAATAATTTAAATTTCTTGCAGTTTTATCACAGAAATTTAATTTTTAAAAAATATTAACCATTTAATTGCGTATAGAGCGTCACATTTTCAATCTCAATTACTTATACCCACGGAATACATGTTTGGTATGAAGTGGGTTAAGTCACAAGAGTCACTGTGGTATAATTTCAGAAGCAGTGAGATCTCTAATTAAAAACTATAAATAATAAAAATTTTCACAATTTCCAAAGTTTAATTTAAATCGACGATGTAAATCGCCATATCTCCAAAATTGGTTTACCAAATTTCATAATAATAATCTTATGGGTGCCTTAGTTTTTCATACAAACGCTGAAAAACCAAATTTTTTGTTAAAATTGACCTTTAACACATTGAGTGCCATGGCTACACGTTTTCGTGCGACACCTAATCCTTCCTGGGGTGCCACGTCGTACGAAAACGTGCGACAGGCATTGTCTGGCCTTAGATATTGTCGTGCGTTTCAGGGTTTTTTAATGTGTTTCTAGTACCCTAATGTTTGCCCTAAATTTTGGTCCAAGTTTCATAGAGGTATCTTCATTTTTGCGGTTTTTATGATAAAAACTCGGAGGTTCTTTTTAATTTTGAGAATTTATTGGAATTCATTCGATATTTCGGAAAAAAAGTATAAAAGAGATACAAAAATATTAAAATTAGGATATGATAATTTCAATTTACATTCATTTTTTAGATGTGCATATTTTGAAAAGCAATCAATGCACAATTGGGGAGTGTTGGGGCATTGCGGACAGTACTTAGTTGTCCTTTTGATATGCTTTCTTGCTTACTTTCGACTAAATTTTCTTTTTGCTTCAGCGTAGCATAAAACGCAAGCACGTCGGATAGTTTTATTATTTTCATCTACTCTTTTTGTGATAATATGTTTTGATTGCGATACAAGCTGCGGGGATGTGAGATTTAGTAGGTCCTTAGCAACGCGTTCACGGAATGTTCGTATATTAATGTTTTTATTCGTAGCTGCTTCATACACAGTAAAGGCATTTACCACGGAAAGTCCGAGTAAAAGTTCAATTCCCAGCTTTCGATACCATTTTAACCCTTTGCGAAGAATATTTGAGTAAGAAGCCATTTGGTCGGAAAGATCAATGCCTGATTTCCCCTTATTATATTCTACCACAGCCAATGGCTTTTTTGTTGCTCGTCTTTTACGTCTCGCTCCTCGACTAGTTGAAGGCTCTTCAGGATTACGTGCTCCATATGTTGTGGATACCATTATCGGTGCATGTTTCGTAGATAGCATTCTGACGTCGCGTTTATCTTTCCACTTCAGAACAACTATTCTATTGGGAGCTTCTCTAGCCACTACTTCGCCTTTCTTTATAGGAGCAACCATAACTTCTTTTGGGAAATGTTTGTTGTTGGCATGGAGTGTACCGACAACATGTGTTTTTTGATCTAGCATTGAACGAGCCAATTCATAGCTTGTGTAAAAGTTGTCTACATATAAAGTTCGACCTTGACCTTTCAAATCAATGATCAGATCCTCGCAAACACTTTTTGCCAAACCGACTTCTCTCAATCCACTTGATGACTTTCCGGAGTATATTTTCACTGACCAGGTGAATCCTTCAGTAGAGCAGAGCTTAAAAAGCTTTATACCATAAGGATGAGCTTTATTTGGTATATATTGTCGGAATAATAGTCTGCCTCGCCATGGAATAAGGGTCTCATCAATTACTATGTTTTCACCTGGTACGTAAATTCTTTGGTATCTCATTTGTAACATGTCCAATAGTGGTTTTATTTTACCAAGCCTATCACCTGGTACAATTGAGTTATTGTCTGAGAAGTGCATTAAACTAAGCAATAGTTGAAAGCGATTGGTTGACATTATTTTCCCCGGAATTGAAAAGTTGTAGAGCGAATCTTTGGACCAATAGTCTTTTAAACACCCGACTTTCACCAAACCCATCCACAAAAGAAGGCCAAGGAACTTCTTCATTTCAAAATCTGTTGTTGGTATCCAATTTTTTTTTCGAGAAAATCTGGTAACAGCACCTTTATTTACATATTCCTCCGCATACTTATTTGTTTCTGATACAATTAATTCAATAACGTCCTTGTCAACAAATAGGAGAAATGCATCCAAACAGGAAATATCTGTTGGAATAGACTGTTGCAAGCCTGATCGCCCAGTGAATGTAAAAGTGTTCTGACGAGAACTAAATTCAGTCCAAATGTTTGTTTCGGAAGAACCGACTACGTTTGACAATGCTGTTGGCTCGTCCTCATCCATATCCTCATCCATGTCCCAGTCGTCTTCAGTATCGCTGTTATAAATGTTATCAATGTTATTAGTATTATTGTTATTATCAGAGTCAATGTCCGAATCATCTGGTAGCCAGTTCTCATCAATCAAGTCATCTCAAGAAATATTATCATCATCACTTTCTTCCAACGCTTCACGTATTTCACGATCTCTAAGGTTTCGCTTCGCCATTTTTCTCATTCAAATCTACAAAAATAAAAGAAAATAAAGAAAAATAAAAATAAAAAACAAAGAAAATAAAGAAAAATAAATATAAAGAAAACAAAAAAAGAAGACAAATAAAAATAAAAAATAGCACAAAATAAAAATAAAAACAGATAAAGAAAAATGCGTAAAAAGAAAAAAAAATTAAGAAATAGCAAAAAAAATCGCGTCTCACATTTTCGTACGACAGCGATTTTTACGATTGCAATTCCGTCGTGCAGTGCCACGTCGTACGGAAACGTGCGACATAAAAAAACCGTTTTAAAATCCAAAATAAACCATCATCCGGGATTGGCGCAGAACTGAATATTTTCTACTTTTACACCAGTTTATAGCAAAAAATGTGCTTGGCACCCGGGGAAGGTTTTCGTCAAAACCCCTTGGCACTCAAAACCCCTTCGTCAAAACCCCTATTACACTCAAAATAATACGTCTGTTGGCTGGACACATAGGAGTGCCTAGACCATTTTTCTGTGGTGGGCAAGCGACCCATTAATTTTCTGCTGTTTATTTGCCCATTCTCACACTCTTAATCCTAAAAAACACTTTCGGCATTATGCTTACAATTTTTTCACACAAAAAAAACTTAAAAATGATTCCTTGCCTTCTAATAAAATTTTCATAATTTTCAAAATTAAATAATCCTAGTAATAATCATAATTTTCAAAATTAATAAACTCTGAATAGTGCATTTATTTTTCTGAAGAAAACGTCGTACAAGGAATGTATTCCAAGCTATATTCTCAGATTATTATGAAATTTAGATATTTAATAGAGGAAAGAAATCTAGGATCAACCTGTCTAATTCGTCCACCTCGGACGCACCCTATCTAACCCCATATTTTGACCACTTAAATTACCGAGGTGGACAAAAATAATGAGATGTTCATCTTACAATTTTTGTTTCTACAAAATATTGAAATTTCATTAAAATAACATAGTAGTGTTTAGTTTGAAGTAATTTCCTTCTTAGATATAAACTAATTATTCGTTTAGAAAACTATGAAATCTAAGATATTTAAATCACCAAAAAAGATTCTGCGTTATTTTTCTATTATTGAACAACTTTGCGGTTCTTATAATTTTTCTTAAAGAAAAACTATTATAGTCAATTTTATAATCAGAACTAAGATAGATTTGTTTCTTAAATATTTCTTAGGTAAGAATTTTTCAAACATTTCTTATTTAAGAAATATTTAAAACAAAAATCGATCTTAGTTCTGACTATCGAACTGACCCTTAGATTTCCACAAATTATCTGCCTAGGAAACCATTAGACATTTTCCCAAACCAAAAACACAGGATTAACTGATATTAAAAAAAAGTAGTATTGTGATACTTTTCGCCATCAAAATTATAGATAAAAGAATTGTAGGTAGATTTTTTAAAAATTCTGGGGTGGGCAAAAATCAGTCTAGGGTGGGCTAAGCCTGAGTCCGCCATTGGCTGGACAGAAAAATTTGTTACTTTAACAAAATTTATTCCTATTTTTTGGCTTAAAATAAAATTTGTTGATTTTAACAAATTCTTTTGTTAAATTTAACAAATCTAAATTTAAGTATGTAAAAATTCGTAAAACTACAGTTTTATCTGTAATTATGCTGAGTCGTAGAAATAATCCAAATTAAGGGTCTAGGCACCTTCCCCGGGTCTAGTCCATATCACGTGAGGGCATATAAGGGCACTTCAATGGAGCAAATATTTTATCCGTTTTGCTCTATCTCGCTTAGATTTAGAGATATTTTATGAAGTGGAAAATATTTTATTAAAAATTTCCGAGGGACCAAGCCCCGCCCAGGTCCATTTTTGAATAGAGATACCCCCTTTCGCAGAGGTATTTTGCGGTTAGGGGTAGTCGAAGTTTTCATCAATTTTGCTCTATCTCTCTTACACTCAAAAAAATAAGTTAGTAGAAAAATTAGTAAAACGTCTTGTATATCAAGTGTACTAGTTTTCATCAATTTTTTTGCTGAAATTCCGTTTTCAGCTAAAATTTTAGTTATATTTTTTTAACACTAAACTAATTTTGAGCTAATGTTTTACTAATTTATTTTGCTGCAAAAATTCTGCTGATAACCGCAATTATAGCGTCGACGACAGACACCGGAAATGATAATTAAATAAAAACTCTACACAATTTCTATATTTAGTTTTCAGCAAAGAAATTAACTAAAGTAAAATTTCTCTACAAATTTTTTGAGTTTTTTTCAGTCTACTAATATTAAGCAAAAAGTTTAGTGATTTTAGCAAGGATTTTTTTCATTTGCAGTCGACTAAGTGTTAGCAAAACTTTTGCTGAGATTACTAATTTTTGGTGAAAATCAGGTCGCTGATTTTCAGCAAAACCTTTTGCTTAAATTACCAATTTTTTTGCAAGCACGCTCCTGACTAAAAATTTGTAAACTGTATATTTAAAATCAATCAGCTGAAATTAGCAAAAAAGTGTACTAAAAAATAAAAAAACAGTGAAATCTAAAAAAAAAAAAAAAAAAATTATAAAAAAAACTTTTTTTCTTTCGAATGGTAACAAGCGCGTATAATTACTTCATCACGCTTGAAATTTGAAGTCAATATTGCAAACAGTTCTCCAGTTATTACCTTTTTATGCATTGGAGATACAATAAAATTTTCTGAGTGCTATTTCCAAACTAAGAATATATCAATAGTAACAAATATAAACAAAACAATAATTGTAAAAAATTAAAATTTTTTCTAAATTAGTATATTTTTCTGCTAAATTTAGCACTCGGTTTTGAAAAATTTGTAAAATGTTTTGCTGAAATAAAGAGCGAAAATTAACGTAAATCTGTAGTTTGTAATTAGAGAATAGCAAGAATGATTACTAAAAAAATTGTACTAAAAATCAGTATAGAAATAGTAAAGTGCGATTGGAAAATATTTACAATTTTTGTTACAAAATTTTTTATCTTTGCTAAAATCAGTGTTTCAACTAAAAATTTGTTAAAAATTAGTAAAATCGATTTGAAACCGATTAAACAGATTTTTCTACTGACGTATTATTTTAAGTGTATGTATGTATTACGATCTAAAAATTCATTTTTGATAATAACTCAGGACCCACAAGTGGTACTCCTTTTGACAGTGTCATTGATAAAAAAAACTAAGAACTAATGCAAAAATTCAAACGAGCTAAGATAAAACATCCCGAAAAGCGGATTAAAATAAAATTGCTGTAGACTTCATAACGATAAATGGTTAAAGTGAATTTTAATAATAAATTTCAATAGCTACAAAATAATAACTATTCATGTAGCTTCAGTCATAGACCATTTACCAATGACTGCTATTTGTGACGTTTCTCAGAACAATCACTTGAGCTCACTGTATACCCCTATCATATTACGAATAATAAGATATTAGCCTATAAATTGAATTACAATTAAAGTTCTCGTGGTAGCAAAGCAAAATATTCAACATTCTTACACATTTTTCAGTCGAAAATATTTTAACCCTTAAATGCATGATCTTTTCGATTTTGACCATTTTTTTATATATGATTTCTAAAGGCGTGTACATTTCAAAAAAAATACTAAAAAAAAATTATTTTGTAAAAAAAGGTGATTTTTATTGAAAAATATGGTTTTTTTGCCAAATAGCTAAATTGTGATTATTTTAACGTGTAGAAAAAAAAAATCTATAAACTATAATTTATACATTTATTGGCGCCAAAATGAATTTTATTGCGAGAATACCACTTTAAATAGTTCAACAAATATTTTTGAATATTACACTTTTTGTAAAAAAACGCGTCTTTTAGATTTTTCACAAATATACAGAGCAAAACCAAGATTTTTACTCTAACTGTTTAAAAATTCTGCGCTAAACTATAGGAACACTATGTACAGAAGGGGCCCCTAATGCCCAAAAATGCAGTTTTGTGCATCAAGTGGTTTTTTTTTATTAAAAAAACCGGTATGTTGCCAAATGGCTAACCATGCATTTAAGGGTTAAACAAGTTTTAAAAACCTTTCGGCCCTTACAGATATTTTTGGGTTCTTACAGATAATTGCGAGAATACCACTTTAAATATTTAAACAAATATTTTTGAATATTACACTTTTTGTAAAAAAACGCGTGTTTTAGATTTTTCACAAATATACAGAGCAAAACCAAGATTTTGACTCTAACTGTTTAAAAACTCTGCGCTAAACTATAGGAACAGTATGTACAGGAGAGGTCCCTAATGCCCAAAAATACAGTGGGTTTTTTTTTTTTATTAAAAAACCGGTATGTTGTCAAATGGCTTAAACAAGTTTTAAAAACCTTTCGGCACTTACAGATATTTTTGGGTTCTTACAGATAATTTTATAAAATGTTCTGCCTCTGTCTACTATTAACTTCTCTTTTTACTATTAAAAAAATTTAAAAAGGGCCAACTGGTGCAATGATAAACAAATAACACCATTGTGAAAATTCTAAATTTTAATTAAGCAAAGAAATACACAAAATAAAAATTAACTGAACGAAATCAAAAAACTTTTAAATGCAAAAAATAAGTATTTCTGTGCCATTTTTAAGACTAAAACTATACGCATTTTAATTTTTTTCTTTTAAATAGTTTTGGGTTAGAAAAGTGATTTTGTGCGTTCCAGTACTTTTAGGTAATTTTGACTTTTAGATAGAGGATTTTGTGATTACTCTCATTTTATTGAACTTTACACAAAAAGTAAAGGAGCACACTTAACTTAAAATAACGATTTTTTTTTAAATTTTATAAGCTTCCCCAGAAAAGAAAAAAAAACAAAAAAATTAAACAAAATATTCTAGTTTTGGCCAAAATTCGATGATGCTGGCCCACTGTGCAAGGGCTGGAGCCGCTACTACTCAACGCTGATTATTAATATCTTAAATTTCGAGTGTGAATGACTTTAACAATATTTAGTTTTAGACTACGATGTTCAGATGGATATTCCATATATTTTTTGGGCTTCTGGTATTAAAATTTAATCGCAGAAGTTCTTGACACTATAGATGACAAATCGATGTTGTATTATAAATTTGCAGCGTATAGCTTTTTCACAAAGTTCGCAGTGGTAACTGTATATTTCCCCCCAGTAAATACAATTTCGAGATTAAATTATTCTGGGACAAAAAACTCACATCTGTGTCCTACACAAATTCCAATAGGAAAAAATTACAATTTCAGAGCAACTATTTACGATTATTTTCAAACTACACTCAAAATAATAAGTTTGTTGGCCGAACAGAAAAATTTGTTACTTTAACAAAATTTAGCATATTTAATTCCATTAATGCAATTAATCTATATCCCGATAAAAATAAATTTAAAGAAAAAAAAATTATTCCTGTTTTTTGGCTTAAAATAAAATTTGTTGATTTTAACAAATTCTTTTGTTAAATTTAACAAATCTAAATTTAAGTATGAAATTAGTAAAACTACAGTTTTATTTGTAAAAGTTGTTCAAATTAAGGTCTCGGGACCTACCCCGGGCCCAGTCCATGCCATCTACTCATGTAAGTGTAATCCAACGGAGCAAACATTTTATCCGTTTTGCTCTATCTCGTTTAGTTTTCGAGATATGGGCCATTTTTTGAAGTGGAAAATTTTTATTAGAAATTCTCGAGGGTTCAAGACCGCACCATGGACCGTTTTTGGATAGAGATAACCGCGTTCGCTGTGGTATTGTACGGTTAGGGGTAGTCGAAATTTTCGTCAATTTTGATCTATCTCGCTTAGTTTTCGAGATATGGGCCATTTTAAAAAATCGGCAGGGAAATAAATAGCATGAAAATATTATTTTTTTAAAAATAAATTGTGTAAAATTTAACGAATGGGTTCTTAAAAATAAGTTATAAATAGTTTTGAAAATGAACACTCAAAACCAGTTAAAGTACTGTGGATTTTTAGTATTGTGTTAAATGAAAATAACTAAAATCTTTGTTTAAATCCGTGTTTCAACTAAAAATTTGTTTAAAATTAGTCAAATCGATTTGAAACCCGCTTGACAGATTTTTCTACTTTTCTACTGACGTATTATTTCAAGTATACCTCCCAATACACTCTTAATATTGATTTGTTTCGGTTATCTTAACTACCCATTGCACAAACGGTGATGAAATATCATTATTTTTTGGACTACCAGTTATGACATCCACTTACCTCCTCTATTATTTTAAAACATATAATAATGAGTTACTGCTACTTATTTTAATCATTATTTCAAACAGAAAGTAATTTTCTAGATTTTTTTGAAAATTTTTTAAAATCTCTTTTTAGTCTCAATATTTTTTCAACACTGGTAAGGATATATGTAACCACTTATTTTTGATTTTTTTATGTTGGCGAGTAAGCTGACTTGCGGGCAGCAGGTCAATTATGTTTTTATCTGTCAAACATTACATGTCGATATAGCTTAGATGGCAGAGCTATTGACTGGCAACCTGGTGTCCCAGGTTCGATTCCCACACTATAAAATTTCATTAAAAAAAATTTTACAATAAAAATATATTTTTTTTTATAAAATTTATTTTTTGAAAATCTATTTTTAGACTCATTCTTTTTGTCAGTACTGGTAAGCATATAGGTAATGACAAATTTTTAGATTTTTCGTATGCTGGTGTGTAAGCATAACTCACTCTTTTTCGCGATTACAAAGGTAATAAGAAATGTAATAAGAAAAGTAACTAGCTACCATTACCAGGTATATAGTTACATAACCACATATCTGGTAATGATTTTCTACACTAGGTAACGAAACAAAATTCGAGGAATCACTATAAAATGATTTAAAGAAGATTATATAAAATTAGTTACAAGAATTTTTGAAAATTGTTAAAGCTTTCTGTCGAAATAAAATTCAATTTGAATTTTTTTAACAAATTTTTCCAAGACAGTTTTGATTCCAATAAATTTTCAAAAGTTATTGCAGAACGACCTCACAAAGATCGAAAACTGCAGTAAAAAAATGCATTTGCATTAAAAGTGCACTTTTGAACAAAACTCACTAAGTGCAGATGTAGACTACTGTAACGTTTCTTAAATTATTATAATGCGGTAGAACTATGTGGATGTTCAATTTCAGAAAAATTATAATTTATAATTATAGGTTTTTTGATATTTTTTTTTTTAAATGAAAATTGTAAATAAAATTGCAAGTTTTTGGAAACACGCAAAATTTTAAGAAAACAAAAGCGCAAATTATTAAGAAAACAAAAAAAATCGGGAGACTCACGGTAAATTTTTTTTGCGCAATAATGTTTAATGTTTCTATTTTTTTATACCCTACAACACTGCGTGGACACCCGAGTAAAAAAATTATATATAATCATATGTTGCATATATTACAATATATAATTAGACATGCCGTTATGTATATCCATATATAATTATATATGACGTTTTTTCCAACATTTTTCCTTATATTATGCCATATATAACTTCATCTAATTAGATACAGGCCTTTATAATATTGGATATGGTATATATGATTATATATTACATAGCACGGCTGATCTTATTGCACATATAGTTGTATATAGACCTATATCTTATTATATATGGTGGCATTTTAGCAATATATAATTATATATGGTATCACTTAAACAATATATAACTATATATGGTGCCAGTTAAACTAGATATTATCATATATGGTGGCATTTAAACAATATATGGTCATATATGGTACCTCATGAACATTTGCAGATATGATAACCCGACTAAAAAAGATGTTATATAATCATATATCACCATATATAAACCCATATATACGTCCATATCTAATTTGATCCGAATATTGGAATATATAATTATATCAAGCGAGATAAGCATGTTATCTCACCTGATACAATTTGATCCGAAAAATGGGTCTATCTAACTGCATCAAATTATATATAAATACATATAATTTGATGAAGATTTGTAAAGAAAATTTTAGTAAATATTATTGAGATCACTTATTTCATTCATATTAAATACTAATGCTTAATGTTAAGAACATATTTTGCTAATAAACTTGGAAATAGCTGACAAAATAAAACATTAAAAAAATTTGTCGGAACAACTTTTTCTAGGTTAGAGTTTTGGTCTTTCTTATAAAATAAAAAATTAACTAATTAGAAATTTATTAATTCAGTTCGAGGCCAATTTCCTTATTATGAATTAATATAATAAGTACTTTTTTTCAAAAACTGCTATTTTTCTTCATCAGGATACTCTCCTGACAAATACTTCACAGCGTTTTTGCTTTCAAAAAACCTCTACGCTTTCAGGAATGAAAAGACGATAGTTTCGGGGATTACGCCACCACTTTCTAAAGAAAACTGATGAAGGGGACCTGGAAAATCCCCGTAACGATCGTCTTTTCATTCCTGAAAGTGTAGAGGTTTTTTGAAAGCAAAAACTCTGTGAAGTATTTGTCAGGAGAGTATCCTGATGAAGAAAAAAAAAACAGTTTTTGAAAAAAGTACTTATTATGTTAATTCATAATAAGGAAATAGGCCTCGAACTGAATTAATAAATTTCTAATTAATGAATTAAAAAGGTCGAAAAAAACAATTTTTATTTTTTAAAATAAAAATTAAAAACCAACATGATAAAAAATTAACTTTCACAATTAATTTTTTTTTACGGAAAAATAAATGAACTTAAACCATATTTATCTCAACATATGTTTGTCTAATTTTTAAATTTAAAAGTAAAAATAATTATTTCGACCTTTAATTCCACAATGAAAAAAAAATTTGTTCCTTTATTTATTTCTTTAAAATTATTTTTAGTTTAATAAAGAGTATTTCGCCAACTATTTAAAAAATATATGTTAAATTCAATTATAAACATTTATTTATATGTCAAAGTGCAAAATTCAAAACCAGATCCACAATTTCTGAGTTTTTTTTTTCATTTTTATAGTGCAATTAAACTTTATACAATTTTGTATAATTAGATATCATTTAAACAATGTATTGTCATATATGATAACTCATCAGCAACTACAATATTAACTGTATTTCAGAATCTATTAATTTTATTTCAGAAATTATAATTGTATTTCAGAAATTATCGAATGTATTTAAGAAATTATTAATTGCATTTCAGAAATAATCAAATCTATTTCAGAACTTGTTGATTGTATTTCATAGTTAATAGAGAAAAATTTCTGAAATACATTTCATAATTTCTGAAATACAATTGATAATTTCTGAAATACAGTTTGATAATTTCTGAAATACAGTTGTGAAGTTCGGAAATACAATTAATAATTAATAAAAATAAATAAAATTAATAAAAAAAAAAATATAATTTTATAAAAAAAATGTATAGAAAAAAATTATATTTTATAAAAAGAAATTCATATCCCGTGAAAAAAATTTATTCAGTAGCATATCTTTTTTTATTTGGCATCGTACTAAATTATATAAAATTTTATCCGGAAAATGGATTAATCAAATTGTATATAAACGAATAAAGATATTTGAATTGATATAATTTCATCCAATTTTATTGGAGTTTTGGTCTTATTCAATTGCATTAAATTTTTTTGTTTATATGAATATGTATAGTGTAGGAAAACAATCAATTAATTAACAGAGAGAATTATTTGAATAATATTAAAAAATTTTTGCACAAAACCGATGAATTTCAGTAGGCCTCGTCCATTGAAACCTTTTACTAAATAATGGAATTTTTGATAAAATGTTGTCAAAATATTCATTTTATTTATTAAAAGTTTCATACACTTAATGAAAAAGCTTCGTTAAAACTAAATTCATAAAATATATGAAGCGTTTTCATCAAATTTAAGAAATTTTTCATTTACCTTGTGAAGAAAACTTTATTATTTTACTAAAAAATTTCATTAAAACTGGTCCAGCAAACTTCTCTCTGTGTAGGTTGTATAATCCATTATCAGTTAGTAGTAAGTACACAGAAAAAAAATTAAAATCATACACAAACAACGTTTACTAAGATAGAAACAGCTTTGAAATCACACAAATCTCAGGTTTTTTCCCTTTTATATAAAAAATTGTCTGCTTGTTTTTAAAATCGGAAAACACATTAACTTAAATATGAAAAAGTTTAACTAGAATCATATTTACATTAATAAGGATAAGTATTATAGCCACCAATTATAAAATTTCGTTTTAAAGTTTCTTACTTAAATAAAATATCTTATTAAGTGATGACTATAACACTCGCCCTAATATTCATACTTTATTTAAAAAGTGTTCGTAAAAAATCTAATGTTAATTAAAATCTGATATAGTAATTGATTTAACTATAATTTTTTCTCTGTGTAGTTACTTTTCTTATTTCTTTCATTAGATTTAAGATTAGATGTAATTAAAAAAGTGCGACATTGGTATGTCTCATTTATCCCAGAAATGAAAAAATTCTTGGTCATTAGAAACCCTAGATGTAACATAACATATAAGCTTAGCTTTTTAATTTTGTATTGAATTATTAAGTATATAATTGTATTTAAATCCACAAACATTTTGCTCGATTCGAGAGAGTAAATAATTTTATCTAAAATATTCTTGGGTCACATTTAGTTTTATAAAGAGTTGTTTGAAGCAATATACAAATTTATCTTCAACGAGATATAATTTGATCAAGTATATGTATTTGTATATGGCATATAAAATGATATAAGAGAAAAGATATTTTAAGATTTGATTATATAAGGCAACGAATAAAAAAATTTTGAAAATCGGAATCGCAGATAAACTCGTATTTATTTTTATACGTTGTTATTCACTCTCTAATATGAATAGGTACAATTGGATCAAACCTAACTTGATCAAATCTAATCGTTTTTTCACGGGATTGCAAAAAAAAATTTTTATCCGAAAAATGGTGGATCGTACTGCAGAAATTTAGATCCACCTTGGATCTAATATGATGAAATACGATCCGAAAAACGAGTTTATCTAATTATATAAAATTGGATGTGATATAATGATAATCAAGATGTAATTTCAATAGAATGGACAATTTAATGCAATCTGAGCGATATCTGAATGAATTATTTGTCTCTAATGGTATCAAATAAAATGTAACTTTTTGTATTGAATCTAATTTTATATAATTAGATTAACCCATTTTTTCGATCTGCCATTTTTCGGATCAAATTAGATCTAAGTTTATCCCCATATAAATTGCTGGATCTAATTCGATCTGCCATTTTTCGGATCAAATTAGATCTAAGTTTATCCACAAATATATTGCTGGATCTAATTCGATGTGCCATTTTTCGGATCAAATTAGATCTAAGTTTATCCCCAAATATATTGCTGGATCTAATTCGATGTGCCACTTTTTCGGATCAAATTAGATCTAAGTTTATCCACAAATATATTGCTGGATCTAATTCGATCTGCCAAAATTGAGATCAAATTAGATTTAAGTTTTTCCTCAAATATATAGCTGGAACTAATTCGATCCGCCATTTTTCGGATCAAATTAGATCTAAGTTTATCCGCAAATATATAGCTGGATCCGCCATTTTTCGGATCAAATTAGATCTAGGTTTATCCCCAAAGATATCATTGGACCTCCCAATTTTGAGAAATAACTTGATCTTAGTTTATCCCCATATATACAATGGGATCTAATACGAAATGATTGCCCGAGTAAAAAAAATTATATATAATCATATGTGGCATATATTACAATATATAATTAGACATGTGGTTATGTATATCCATATATAATTATATATGACGTTTTTTCCGAAAATTTTTCCTTATATTATGCTATATATAATTTCATCTAATTAGATATCGGCCTTCATAATATTAGATATGGCATATATAATTATATATTACATAACATGGTTGATCTTATTGCATATATAGTTATATATAGAACTATATCTTAATATATATGGTGGCATTTTAGCAATATATAATTATATATGGTATCATTTAAACAATATATAATTATATATGGTGACAGTTAAACTAGATATTATCATATATGGTGCCATTTAAACAATATATGGTCATATATGGTACCTCATAAACACAATCTTTAATTCAGTTCCAGATATGATAATATATGGTACTATATATAGTGCGATATATATTTATATATGGTGTTATTTAAGCTATATATTATCATATATGGTGCCATTTAAACCATATATTATCATATATGGTGCCATTCAAACCATATATTATCATATTTGGTGCCATTTAAACCATATATTGTCATATATGGTGCCATTTCAACAATATATGCTCATATATGGTACCTGATGAACGACATTTTTAATACAGATGCAGATATGATAATATATGCTACCATATATAGTACCATATACTTTGATATATCGTATCATTTAAACAACCCGAGGAAAAATAGTTACATATAGTCATATATGTGATTAAGTTATATCTGTATAAATATATAGTTTCATCCGAAGAATGGCCCGATATATTTTTATCAATTGTTTATCAATTTTTATCTAAATGTAACAGTTTAGATCTGACCTGATTAAATTATGTGTTAATCAGATGAAATTGTATCAGATTTTTGACCTGATACAATTCTATCGGTTTGATCGTAATTGGTTCAATTTTACATAAATAAAATATAATTGTATCCGACATTTACCTTATACAATTGTATCAAAGTTTTAAACTGATATCAGGTCAAAATTGGGATATAACTATATAATTTTGTATACAATTATATCTATTTGGACCTAAACTGATACCATGTAATATAAACCAATAAAATTGTATCAGGTCAAAAATCTGATACAATTTCATCTGATTAACACATAATTTAATCAGGTCAGATCTAAACTGATGCAATTAGATAACAACTGATACAAATAAGAACTGATACAATTTTATCGGGCCATTTTTCGGATCAAATGGTATATGGATGAATCTAAGTTATATATTACCATATAAAGCTCCATATTGGTGCCATTTAAACAATATATTGTCATATATGGTGCCATCATATATGGTAACTCATCAGCAACTACAATATTAACTGTATTTCAGAAGCTATTAAATGTATTTCAGAAATTTTAAATGTATTTTAGAAATTATGGAATGTATTTCAGAAATTTATTAATTGTATTTCAGAAATAATCAAATCTATTTCAGAACTTGTTGATGGTTTATCATAGTTAATAGAGAAAAATTTCTAAATTACATTTCATAATTTCTGAAATACAATTGATAATTTCTGAAATACAGTTTGATAATTTCTGAAATACAGTTGTGAATTTCGGAAATACAATTAATAATTTCTGAAATACAATTGATAAAACTGAAATTCAATTGACTAGTTCTGAAATACAATTCATAAATCTGAAAAATAATTGATAAGTTCTGAAATACAATTGATAAAACGGAAATTCAATTGATTATTTCTGAAATACAATTGATAAATTTTAAAAACAATTGATACAATTGGAAATGGTGTAGAGCGTTAAAAATATGTAAATAAAATTATTTTTTAAAAAAAATTCCATTTAATAAAAAAAATATAATTTTATAAAAACATTTACAGAAAATAAAATTATAATTTTATAAAAAGAAATTCTTTTGAATGGGGGAAATGTTTTTAGTTGATCTGTTATTTTTAAGTAAATGAATGTTATTTTAGTTTGACTCAAGATCATAAATTAATATCACTTTCTGTTTAAATTATTTTCAAATCACAGAAAGATGATACAATTTTTACAAGTAAATTACAAAGAATAAAAATTATTGAAAAAATTTCGATAAGACCAGCAAGGAGAATGCGCATTTTTATAAAAAAAATGCATAGCCGTGAAAGGTATCGAACTCGAGATCTTCTGATTTTAAACCTTATTTTAACAAAATATTTTAATTTTTATAAAATCAGTGATCTTCCACTGTATTATTTTTTGAACTATTGTCAATATCTGTCTGGGATCTTATTTAATCCCAAATAAATGGAGATCTTACGTAGTACCCAAATATAATGCGGGATCTAATTTTAGCTGTCATTTTTCTGGATAGTTCTAGATGTCAATCTCCAAATATATTGCTGTTTCTAATTCGATCTGCAATTTATGGGATAAATTAAGATCCTACCAAATCCCCAAATATATCACTGGATTTAATTCGATCTGCAATTTATCGGAAAAGTTAAGATCTTACGCAATCCCGAAGTATATTACTGGATCTAATTTTATCTGTAATTTTTTGGATAAATTTAGATCTTACTTAATCCCCAAATATATTGCTGGATCTAATTCGATCTTCCATTTTTCGGATCAAATTAGATATAAGTTTATCCACAAATATATTGCTAGATCTAATTAGATCTGCCAAAATTGAGATCAAATTAGATCTATATTTATCCCTAAATATATTGCTGGATCTAATTCGTTCTGCCACTTTTTCGGATCAAATTAGATCTAAGTTTATCCACAAATATATTGCTGGATCTAATTCGATGTGCCATTTTTTGGATCAAATTAGATCTAAGTTTATCCCTAAATATATAGCTACATCTAATTCGATCTGCCACTTTTTCGGATCAAATTAGATATACGTTTATCCACAAATATATTGCGGGATCTAATTTGATCTGCCAAAATTGAGATCAAATTAGATCTAAGTTTATCCCCAAATATATAGCTGGATCTAATTGGATCCGCCATTTTTCGGATCAAATTAGATCTAAAAATATCCGCAAATATATAGCTGGATCCGCCAATTTTCGGATCAAAATAGATCTAGGTTTATCCCCAAAGATATCACTGGACCTCCCAATTTTGAGATATAACTTGATCTTAGTTTATCCCCATATATACAATGGGATCTAATACGATATGATTGGATACACCCAATTTTGAGATCTAATTGGATCAGCTAGATATTACAGCAGATCTTAAACAATATCAAATTGGATATAATTAGATATTGCGCGAGATCAATTTTTTTTACTCGGGTGGATACACCAAATTTTGAGATCTAATTGGATCAGCTAGATATTACAGCAGATCTTAAACAATATCAAATTGGATATAATTAGATATTGCGCGAGATCAATTTTTTTACTCGGTCAGGGTAAAATAAGTGTGTATTGATGTTTGTAACACCAGAAAATTTTTTTAAATTTGGTCATTTCATTAATTTTAAAAAAATGTTCATACCACTTGAACTTTGTATTAAAGATTTAATTCTCAAATCGTTTCAAGTACACTGATAGAATTTTCGTTCATACTATTAATGAATCGATTTCATTAATCTGAATTCATTGAGTTAATGAAAAGGTTTCATTGAATTAAGAAAAATTCATTAATTACATGAATTTTTTTATTATATATTTTCAACTAACCCGTAAATATGCTATAATTTTTATAAGGGTTTTGAATTTGCTAATTACTAAAATAGTAATGAACGCTAGGGTTGCAAACTGAAATTATTTAAATATAAAAGTCCAAATAATTACATCATTTTATTTTGGCTATTTAGATGAATCGGTAACGCGGTAATGTTTACATTCTGGTGATTGCGGGTTCGAGTCGAGTTCAGGGAGATATCAAAAACGTTATAAAAACAAAAACAAAAACGAAATATATGTACAAATAAAAATTAATAAAATAAAAGTAAACAATAAATAAAAAAGTAACGCAAAAAAAATATATTTTTTTCAATTAGTTTTCATTTAATACGTTTCATTGATTTAATGAACGCGTTCTTTGGGGACTTTTCAATGAAAAAACTCATTGGATTAATGAACAAATTCATTAATACTACACTCAAATAAAAAAGTCTGTAAAAGTTACAGAAAAAACTGTAATATTACAGAAAAATTAACTAATATTAGGCCAGCAGACCGATTAGCTAATTTTAGCAAAATGTGTCTGTAATTATTAGTAAAGTCAAAGTTGTGGAAAAAATTTGTAATAGTTACTAAAATTTAGTATAATTTTAGTATATTCATAATGGAAACCAATTTGCTAAAATTAGCCAAATTTCTTACTAAATATTAGTGAAATTCATTTAGAAGCAAAAATTAGTAATTTTACTATATATTAGTAAAATTTCTGTAAATTTAAAATGGAAATAAAATAGTACTTATAATAAATATTAGTATGCATACTGTATTTTATTTCCAAAAAATCTAAAATAAAATCCATAAAAAATGCTTACGAATAGTAAAATTTATTTCTTTTTAGTTATAAAATGAAATTTAATTTTAAATACGATTTAATTATAAGTAAAGTTTTAATATTTAAATAACTTTTAGATGAATGATACATTGAATGTATGTATATAAAAAGATTTATTATAAATATATGTACTAAATAATAGGCTTTTGAGATCAATATCAAATTGATATTCTCATTTAAATTAATTTTTGGAGTATTAATATATATAAGTATTTAAAAGAAAGTCACACATTCATTTAATGCAAATTTTCATAAGTATTCACTTTTAAAAGTATAAAAAATGCCCTCATTTATTCCAAATTAAGTTATTATTTATCTATTACGCTCGGTTTTAACTTGAACTTAACGATATTGAAAGATAAAATGTAACAAATTGTATACGAAATAACAAATTAAATAACTAATGCTTAACTCAAAAACCTTCAGTATGAGTTTACATTTATAAATCCATAATTTTTTGTTGTTTCGTACACAAATTTCTTGGCATTTTCTTTTGTTTAATAGTGAAGTTAAAGACTTCAGTATGAAACTCAGCTGTAAAGATTATAATTAGAAATTAAGAGTTTCAAAGTTAACAAAAGTAGGCAATTGTTATTTCCTTTAATTAATAAATTGATGCGAAAACAGCGAAAAATAACATGTTTTAAACGACTTAAAATGTGAAATTATCAAATTAACTAACATAGGAGTAGAATTTATAAATTTTTCTCTTCATTTATATTTTTTAGATAAGTTGTCAGGCTAAGGATTGCTGTTGATAACTTGTCTTTAGGAAAATCGATTCCAAAAAAATGTGATTGAAGAGCCATACATGTTTACATTCAATCGGATATTTAAAATGAAAAACCACATAAATATGAAAAAGACATGTCAAAGCCCCTAAAATACTTTCTAGTTTATAAGTAACAGTGTCAAATTTTACAAAAATATATTTATAAACTGTGTGCTATTAAATCATTGATACCATTACCACGATCGCCGTATTCGCCTCCACGCTTAAAGGATACCGACACTTTATTCTTCCAAGCTTCACGTGGGCTACAAAACTGTAGATAAAAAATAGAAGTTAATTTTTGCTACATATAAATTAATATAAAGACAATAAACTTACTAAAAATGCACACATAAATTCACTAACAGCTTGAACCTTTGTACCCACTGTAAATATCTCATGAATAATATCTTCCAAACAAATAATGGGTGATTTTTTGCCATTGATACGAGCAAAACCTTTTTAAATACCAATTCACGTATGCTACCAATATTGGGATAACCATATGTAATTGTAAAATTATGTATCGCTTTTCCAAAAAAAATTCTTGCCTTTAACTAACATTTGCTCCAGTTACTGAAAAATTTGCAAAAATACAATATTTTTCATTTTTATGTGCAGTGTAGGATTTTAAACATTTTCCTTTTGAATAGTCCCATAATTTCAAAGTATTATCCAAAGTAGCCGCCAATATATACTTGCCATCATCTATTAAAGTCTTCAAACACTGACCACTGGCTGTATCCCAAATACGACATAAGCCAACATAGCTAGAAGAGACAATTAACGAACCATCACGTTTAAAATGAACGGCCGAGACAGGTCAATTCATAAAATTTCGAAATTATTTCTTTTCCCACTTCTGGTACTCACATGAACTCGCCAACCATTCCCCATTGGGTGGAAACAGCTGATACTGCCTTGGTATGACCAGCCAAAGTAAACTTTAAAGTATAATTGGGTTTTACGGATAAAGACGATTTATTTGAAGATGAGGATGTTGTTCCGGTCGAAGATGATGTTTGAAGAGTATTAGGACCACTGGGTGCGGTGGGCATATGTTGTGGAGCAAGTACCCCAGGATGACCACCATGTACTGGTCTAATATGTACCATTGTTATTGATTTTTACAAGTTATTATTTTAATTCACTTGATTTTTACAAGTTATTATTTTAATTCACTTTATTTTTTAACTATCAAAACACTACCGAATGTTTTTGTTGAAAAACCTCGTGCTTAGAGTTGTGTCGTTCATGAACGAACTAGTTCATTTGAACGGTTCAGTTCATTGAACGATATGACATCGTTCACCATTATTCGTTCTTTTCGTTCAATCGTTCATTTCGTTCAATCGTTTATTTCGTTATTTTTTTTTTAGTCATAGAAAATTTGTGTCCCTTTCTTATTAATTTTATTACAGAATTTAATGTTTTGCTTAATAATTGAAAATTTTTAATAAAATTGTAATTTTCTGACGCTATTAGTCTATGCACAATAAAATTAATACAAACATCATATCGCTGACATGCAATCGGCTCTTGCAGTGATGCCAGAGATCAAATGTCACTTTGAGTTTTCATTTTAATTTTGTAATAGAAAAACAACAAAAAATTTGGTAAAAAAGAATGGAAAAGTGTTTAGTTTTTTTATTATTTGTCGGTAAATATTAATGTTTCATAAAATTTGTTGTTTTTCGAAAAAAATCTATGATATTTCTTATCCATGAAATGGTCAAGTATTCTCCTTTGCAATTGATATCATTTTGACGTTTCGCTGCAATGGTTTTGAGATTTCATATCATATAATTTATTGCATTTGAAGACACCGGGTTAGCACGCGTGCAATTTACAGTTGTTTATATTATATATGTTTAAAGGAAAACTGGTCAATGTTTTGTTACAATTTATATTTAAGGATTTTTTTCTTAATTGTCTATAAATTTTTATATTCATTTATAAAATTAATGCAGTTTTCATTATTTGTAATTGTTGCCATAATGCGCAATTACAAAAGCACCTCCCAGTACGACTGCTCTTAATTAACTAAAACAGCAAAAACAGTAACATCGATAAACACGATGGAAAATTGAGTTAGGAAACACAAAATATCAAAAAATTTTGATAACACGAATGTCAACACGATACATTAGCGGCCATATAGACTTCCAAGTATGCTGTACAGCATGGTGGACGGCTGTATGAATTTGACCATGTAATGTCTAATTTGACGGTTTGTCAAGCATGTTGGACGAAAAACAAAATTTTTTGATTTTTCGGCAAAAATCATCAAACATTGGAGAATTTTACATTTTTAATAAGTTATTTTGTGACAAGAAAGGGATAACGTTAATAAATAAACTAGGGATGTGCGATTAATCGATTAATCAAACAGTATGATTAATCAGAACTTTGATTATTCAATTAATTGATTAGTTGAAAATTTGATTAATCAGAATTATGATTAATCGATTAATTTGAATTTTGATTAATCACAACTTGAATAATTTCAATTAATATTTAAAATAGAAAAATACGGAAATTTTATCCTTGTTTTGTGGCGATACTTTATATAGCTCCAAATAAAGGGAATAACAATGGTTGTTTGCTCACTGGTCAGACTTGACCAACTCCGTTCCTAAAATTAAAGTTTCTATTTTGAACTGGCGTTAAAAAGCGTCGTCAATAGAGAAAAACAAGATATTATTCAATTATTCATAAATTTGATTAATCAAAATCATGATTAATCAATTAATCATTATTTTGAATAGTCGAAATAACTGATTAATCGATTAATTATGTTTTTGATTAATCAAAATTATTGAATAATCGATTAAATGATTAATCAGAATTTTGATTAATCAGGAAGTTTTTTGATTAATCAGGAAGTTTGATTAATCGATTAATCGCACATCCCTAAAACAAACTAAAAAATGCAAAAACAGAAATTCAAAACTGAAATTCCAAGAAAAAAATTAATAAAAATAATTTCGTCATTATCATCCGCTGTGTTGATTTTGTGGTTTTGAAGTAAAGTTTTACAGCATGCTTGTCCGTGTATTCCAAAAACCATTTTTTGTTTGTTCAACAAGCTGGACAGCATGTTTGCTCGTATATAGGCCGCTATTGACATAAGCGTACTTTATACGATCAAATACACGGTCAAGCATGCTGTAAAATGTACCTTCAAAAACACAAAATTAACACAGCGGATGATAATGACGAAATTATTTTTTTAATTTTTTTTCTTTGAATTAAATTTTTTTTCTTCTGTTTTTCCATTTTTTATTTTTTTATTAACGTTATCCCTTTCTTGTCACAAAATAACTTATTAAAAATGTAAAATTCCCTAATGTTTGATGATATTTTCCATTACACTGTAAAGCGTGTTTGTCAAACCTGCCGAAAAATCAAAAAAATTTGTTTTTCGTCCAACATGTTTGACAAGCTGTCAAATTAGACACTACATGATCAAATTCATACAGCCGTCTAGCATGCTGTACAGCATGCTTGATTTTCTATAGGTCGCTATACACGAATGGCATTTTGTGATGAATGTTCCTTCGTGTGTAGGCAGCTTTAGAATAGAAAACAATTGTACCATTTACAGTAAAATTATTTTAAGCTAAACTTGGTTAAAGACGAATTATCGGTTACTACGAACTAATTTGAAAGACGTTTTGGCATCAATTTTCGTATAAAAAAGATCATCTGCTTTATGAAACGCTTCGTCATATTTATTGCCGATGATTGATTTATGAAACAGTTTCATCAATATGATAACTCTTTTTTTCACCGAGTGTACGAATATGGATGATAAAAATACATATTGAAAAAATTGCAAACTAATTTGTATTTATAGCAAAGAAATATTCGAAAAAAGCAAAAAAAAACGTGGAAATATAAATATTAAAAAACAACAAAAAAATTTAGAGAACAAATTTATTTTTATTATAAATGGAAAAAAACGCTTAAAAACAACTTGGTTTTCTGGTAATCATATTGCAACAAAAATTTCTATCAGGTTGTGTATATTTTCAAAAAAAAAAAAAATTTAAACTTCCAAAATAAAAAAGATTAGTAATTTTTTTTGCTAAGTTTAGCTAATCGGGTTTCAAAATTTAGTAAAATTAAATTTGTAGATTTAGCAACTCAAATTAGTAAAAAATTCTGTAATTTGTAAAATGAGAATACCAAATTATTTTACTAAAAAACAACGTTATACTAAAAATTAGTATAATACTAGTATAATAAAATTGGAAACCGTTTTACTAATTTTTATACTAACTTTTTTTTTAGTGTATGTATAAAATTCTATCAGTGTAATCACATCCCGAGTAAAAATATTATATATGGTCATATATAATGTGATTGTTCTATATCTGGATATGAATGGAGTCACATTAAGACACATGTCATTATATACAACTACATCTGATATTATTTTTTGAACGAATTTTTTATACGCGAATTGATATTAGTATACGTCCCCAAATCTTACTCCATATATAACTACATAAGCCATATGAAATTAATAAAAATCTATGTAGTGACCGATATGATTACATATGGTTCCATTCAAAGTTACATACAAATGTATGTGACGCCATACTAAAAATATTTTTTTGTAATTTTATATAACTTTATATATAATCCTATACAAACTAATATATAGTTCAAGATAAAATTTAGTTATCTGTAAATTAAAATTTAAATTAACATGGCTTCACATATAACCATATAAGGCTCCATAAACAAATTAAGTTATTTTTTATATATAATTTCATATTAAAACGAGTAAAAAGCTTAAAGTCAGGCATGCCGACTATACAATACCCTACACCACTCTGGTGTATTGTTTGGATCCGAAATTCGAATGGGTTAAAATGGGACTTGTGTCAAAATTTTCTATAATGTGAGTCAGCGCACCAAATTTCATTAAAATATCTTAATATTTGCGACCTGCAGTTTGTAACCAAGCCAATTTTGGGGGGACCCTTATATGGGCACTAGTTCTAAACATGGACCGATGGTCACCAAAATCAATAGGCTTCGTCCTTGGGCCAACATAGGTCTATGTACCAAATTTCATCAAAATATCTTAATATTTGCGACCTTCAGTTTGTAACCAAGCCAATTTTGGGGGGACCCTTATATGGGCACTAGTTCTAAACATGGACCGATGTTCACCAAAATCAATAGGCTTCGTCCTTGGGCCAACATAGGTCTATGTACCAAATTTCATCAAAATATCTTAATATTTGCGACCTGCAGCGTATAAACAGTATAATTTTGGTAGGACCCTTATATGGGCACAAGGTCTAAACATAGACCGATGTTCACCAAAATCAATACGCTGCGTTATTGGGCCAATGTAGGTCTGTGTACCAAATTTCATCAAAATATCTTAATAGTTACGACCTGCAGCGTATAAACAGTATAATTTTGGTAGGACCCTTATATGGGCACTAGGTCTAAACATGGACCGATGTTCACCAAAATCAATAGGCTGCGTTATTGGGCCAATATAGGTCTGTGTACCAAATTTCATCAAAATATCTTAATATTTACGACCTGCAGCGTATAAACAGTATAATTTTGGTAGGACCCTTATATGGGCACTAGGTCTAAACATGAACCGATGTTTTATTTTAAATTTTTAAACATTGGGTTATGTTTTCTAAAATTTGGGCCTTTAAAATTGTTTAAAATTTCAATTGTCAACTTAATAGCAGTTAAGCATAACTTTCAGTCATAAAAAGCCTACCTACTATCTGGTTTAATTATATAAATTCAGATATATTTATATGGAAGTATATATAATTTGATATCCTGGATATGGACAAATCTCGGATCAAATTGTACCAAATTATATCCAATTTGATATAATTAGACACATGTAGATGACCCATTTTACGGATCAAATTGTATGTGGTTGTATATGGGAACTTATCAGATAACATGCGCGGTTCCAGAAATTAATATAAGGGGAAAAATCATACGCCTCAGTGGCCAACTCAATGAATTTGTCTACGGTGGCGTATGATTTTTCCCTTATAGTAATTGCTGGAACCGCGCATGTCAGATAAGATATAATTATATAAGACACCATATTAAAATTTTTACCCGGGATGGCCGAGTTTTAGTGATGTGCATTAATTTCCTTAAAATGATTTACGATTTTTATTTTTTATTATTAATTTTGGACTTTTTTCAAATTGTTTTATAAATTATCTGTAGCGCTTCATTGCCTGAATTCCAATTAATTTTTCCATAATAAGAAGTTTCATTAATTCAATGAATCTTATTATAGAATTTAATGAAACTTTTTGATTTAGCGAATTTTTTGATTAGATATTTTTTGTATATCCGTAAAATATGCTTCAACTTTATTGCGCTTTTTTGCATTTGCCAATATTTTTTAATTATCTACTTTTTATTCCAGCTGAGCAGCGACAACAACCAAATAATAAATTAAATTGCTTCATAGATTTTATGAAGTTCGTCATTGGCTGAGTGATTCATTCATTGGCGGAGTGATCTATTCATTTATGAAGTGAAGATAATTCTGTAAGTGTTAGGGTATGCAATTAATCGGCTTTTTATTTTAATCGATTAATCGTGCAAATAATTATTCGGGTTTTTTTCTTAACCTTGTTGTGTTTTTAATATTAATAATTTTATTTAAAAAAGGAACAAAAATAAAGTAACTCTTCTGAAATTCATAAAAATAAAAAATGTAATAATTGAGATCAGATTTTGTCACTATTTTTATTTTTTCTGTCCCCTCTTTTACATATTAAAATTTTATTCAAATTGGGAAGAACCACACCGCAATGAGTTAAAGAAGAATAGAAGATCCCTTACATTAATTTGTACCTCTTTCGTATGCATTGAATACATAAAAAACGTAAATGTAGAGAGGAATTCTGTTGGGAATTGATTTTCCCTTTACGTCTCTGTACCACCATCCCTTTATTTTATTTTATTAATTCAGAGTGCTGACTAAACAAGCTTTATTACATTGAGCATTAATTATAATTCTAATAATCATTAATTACAATAATTACTAATGCTTTCATTTAATATCAACGTTTAAAAAGTTGTAAAAAATAATTAAAAATTTATTATACGTAAATAGATACCACTACTTTACTAGATAAATCCAACAACAGGGTAGTAATTTGGAAGATGACAAAACAAACTGTGATAATTTTATGTTGTTTTTGTTGTTTGTTTGGGATTTAAGATGTTTATTGACGCTCCTACTTAAAACATGAAATTCTCATTAAGTTGAAGCTAACAAATATTTCTAAAAATTCTAAAAGGTCGTCCCTTAATTATTTTCTTAGGCCAGAATGAAATCCGGATAGGTACAAGCCTACAGCAAATTATTTACCACAATTTTTGAAAAAAAACTAAACGAACGATCACGTAAGAAATTTGGTTTATGTAAAACGATTATAATTTTTCGTCTAGACTTACGTCTGTTACGTTATATGTCATTTTGTTTTTCTAAATGAAAGGATTGCCAACAATTTTTTTTTTTAATTTTTTTTTAATTATTCAACATTTCCATATACATTTTGGTTAAAATATTAATCGATGGTAACCCTCTTTTAATGTTTTGACAAATCTTTATAAATAAATAACCAAAACAAAATATAAAAAATATTGAAATTAATTTTAAAAAAGTTGAAAAAATTAATATTTACAAATAAATATTGAAAGCAAATACAAAAAGTGAATAATATTGTATAAAATAGTGCAATGGTGGAAACATTTAAAAAGTTTAAGAGCGTCAATAAAATGAGTGTGTTTCGTAAAGTTTGTATATATGTATATAATTATAAAAATATAAAATATATACGAGTAAATATTAAAGCCCAGCATAAATGTATTTGTTTTTTTGTCTTCACGTACAACACGCTTCAACTGTATTGTAAAAAACTATGAACAGTACTCTGTTCAACATAACAACAGGCAAAAACACAAGTCAACATTATATATGTATATGAAAACAAAAAAAAAATGATGCTAGTATTCTATACGATCGTTCGCCATCATAAGCAATTATCTGCTTCTCTTTTTATTGTTTATCGCTTCAGTGAACTAGTATGTATATGGAAAAATCGAGTTTTAGGTTGAAACATGGTGTATTTTCTTATAATATGCTGTACAGTATATTTTGAATGGCGTTTTAATACACATAATAGCCGAACAGTTACATTAGGTCGAATGGTATATGCTTCGTAAACGAATGATTATGAGCCAATACAAAAAAAAACAAAGGGGATCTCTCCCGAGGGATCTTGTAAAACTTCCGATTGATCCATTTCTATAAAACAGTCACGTGGGTCACCGTGACTGTTTCATAAAAATTGATTCCTGGGAATGGCTCTCGGACCTACTTCATGTGAATAATAGGAGCGTGTACGTCAATTCAAAACTTGCAAAAATGTTGTCCGTTTTGCTCTATCTCGCTTAGTTTTCGAGATACAGGCAGGGCTGCCAGAATTGCCGATTTTTCGGCATTTTGCTGATTTTTCATTAAAAAATATGCAAAATGCCGATTTGCCGATTTACAAGACATGGCCTATTTGCATTATTGGGGTGAGTTAGTACTCCTGTGGAGTAAAACTTTTATCCGTTTTGCTCTATCTCGGTTCGTTTTCGAGATACGGGCCATTTTATAATAATCGCCATATTTAAAATGGCCTGTATCTCGAAAACTAAGCGAGATAGAGCAAAACGGACAAAATTTTTTATAGTTTCGGTTTGATGTACACGCTCCTCTTATTCACATGAGGTGGGTCCGGGAGCGATTCCCAGGAATCAGTTTTTATCAAACAGTCACGGTGACCCACGTGAAATAGATCAATCGGAAGCTTTACAAAACATGGCCTATTTGTATAATTGGGGTTAGTTAATACTCCTATTGAGTAAAAATTTTGTCCGTTTTGCTCTATCTCGATTAGTTTTCGAGATACGGGCCATTTTATAAAAATCGCCCTTTTACAAAATGGCCCGTATCTCGAAAACTAAGCGTGTTAGAGCAAAATGTTTACAAAGCATATACCATTCGACCTACCATATTCGGCTATCATGTATGTTTAAACGCCATTCAAAATATACTGTACAGTACTTCAATAGATACATTAATAGGCTACATTACTTCATTGTTATATGCATAGAGCAGATTTGTTGACTTCTCGGTAACTTGGAGTGAAAACAATTTGTTGTCGTCGTAGCTTGAATACCATGATTTCTATATGTTTCACCATTTATTAATTTTGTTTATTCCTTTGTTTGTTTTTGTATTGGCACATAATCAATCGTTTACAAAGCATAAACCATTCGACTTAATGTAACTGTTCGGCTATCATGTGTCTTTAAACGCCATTCAAAGTATAATGTACAGCCCTTTAGTAAACACTTGGTGTTCATTATTTTCTGTGCTGTTATTAATTCGCACAAAAGCTGGCTGCGAAGTTACAAAATAATATATTAAAAACATAACATTTCGGGATCAAAAAATTCTTAAATTGTGTGAAACAAATTTAATTTGTCAAACTAATGTCAGTAATGGCTCGAAATATCGATTCTAAACCAATGAAATGCAAAATCAATCGTTTTTCGCTCCAGCAGTTTAGGGTAAAAAACTGATAACTTTTTTTGATTAGACGCAAAATTATTAGTTGAACCATCTTTTGACGCATAAATATTAGTCGAATCATCTCTGTTCATGGTTATTTTAAAATATTTTAAACATTTACCTACATTTTTTTTAATGCAATGTGATGCAAACAATTTTGGTTACAGAGTTTACAATTACGGAGTTTACATTTGGTTCCTTTTTTCGTTTTCTTTAAGAAACGCTTTGTCGGAATTTTCTTTCCGAAACAAAATCGTATGCCTACAAAGTGAATTCAAATATGGCATTGATTTTCTTACTCGCTAAATAGTTTGGTGTAAAAATTAGGAACGGAGTTTACAACATTTTTTCAAATCTTATTAAAGACATCCTTTTCCATCTCCAGAATGTTACATGCTAACGATCATTTGAGTAGATATATATAACATTATACTTTTCGCAAGATAATTAATAGATAACTCCAAAACTCTGGTGAATGCATTTTTATCAAAAATTATGACGAAAAATCGTTACAGAGTTAAACTCGTGTTAGCAAAGATATACGAAAAAGTTTGTAAAATGTATTAATTTTTATTAAAACCGTCACTTTTCCTCTTCATAAAAATTCTTGCAGTTAGTGTTTAGCTTCATTGGTTATTAAAATATAAGCTATTAAAGTTAAAAAACCTTATGAGTTACTGGTTACGGAGTTTACATTTGGCCTATAAAATTGGTCACAAATTTTATGTATTAACCAAAAATTAGTCAGATTGTTATAAATTTTGTAACACAGGTGACAATGCGCTGATATATATCGCAATATATAACAAAATGTAATCCATGCATTAGAAATTAGCTGCACTCTAATTAAATTCTATTGAAATTTACCCAACTTATAGTAGGAAACTGAACTCCTACTATAAATTGGGTAAATTTACTCTATGTGCGTAATTGAAAAAAAATACGCACATTGTGTTTAAGTTTGTGCACAAATAATTTGTAATTTTACATTGAAAGTGCGTAAAAATTAAATGAAATTTTGAAATTAGTGTGTTAATTTACTAAATTTGTGTGTAAAAAAGCACGTTTCACGTGTAAATGTACGCATAAAATGCGTCAAAATCCACAAAAAATGCGCAAAAATCCATAGAAAGTGCGTAAAAATAAAATATAATGCGTACATTTACAACAGGTGTGCTAACTTTAAGCACCACCCAAAAATTTTTTTAAATAAAATAACAAATTAATTTTTAGTACGTATTTTATTAATAATAATATATAATAGTTATTCTCTCATAATCGTTTATTTCCAAATTAATCGTTTTGGGATCTTAAGGCATTTGTATAAAATTCATATAAAAATTTGTTATAACTATTGAATGGGTGCGATGACTCCTGCTCAACAAAATGCCTTCTTTGAAAGGGGGGCAGTAACCGTCAACAATAATGGGAGAAAACGCCTTAAGAGAAATATGGCCTACGCAGGAACAACTGAGTGCAATGACTCCTGCTCAACAAAGTCAGTATTCATTGAGTACTGCCTAACTTGCAAAGAAAGCATTTTGTTGAGCAGGAGTCATTGCACTCAGTTGTTCCTGCGTAGGCCATAGCTCTCTTAAGGCGTTTTCTCCTGTTATTATTGACGGTTACTGCCTCCCTTTCAAAGAAGGCATTTTGTTGAGCAGGAGTCATCGCACCCAGTTGTTTTACCTAGGCTGTATCTCTCTTACGGCGTTTTCTCCCGTTATTGTTGACGGTTGTTGGTTGACTGCCTTCCTTGCAAAGAAGGCATTTTGTTGAGCAGCAGTTATTGCAACCAGTAGTTCCTGCGTAGGCCGTGTCTCTCTTACGGCGTTTTCAATTTTGAAATGAGGTTTAGACTACCACATGCGTTAATAATAATTACCAAAAACAATTTCATGCTCATGTTGCTATTTCCAGACTCTAATGTGTTTGTGGAAATGTTGTAATTCACAAAAAATAAACGGTTTTCGCTTTTTCTTTTTATTATTTATAATTTTTTTTCAATTTTTTCCAATTTGAAATGTCAGAGTATTTATTACTATTATTGGATAGTATATTTACCAACTTTGTGCGTAAAAATTTTATTTAGCAAAACAATAGTAATTTTAGGCACAATGTGTTTATTTATAAGCACATAATGTCTAAAAATACTTTGTGTGTGTATTATTGCATATGAAAGTGTGTACAAAAAAACTTTACGCATGTTTTGTTTATATTTACCGAATATTCGTAAAATTAAACAAAATTTTACCCATTTTATAGTAGTAAATTTACAAACATTTTTTAGAGTACACTCTAATTAAATTCTGTTGAAATTTACCCAACTTATAGAAGGAAACTGAACTCCTACTATAAATTGGGTAAATTTACTCTATGTGCGTAATTGAAAAAAAATACACACATTGTGTTTAAGTTGGTGCACAAATAATTTGTAATTTTACATTGAAAGTGCGTAAAAATTAAATGAAATTTTGAAATTAGTGTGTTAATTTACTAAATTTGTGTGTAAAAAAAGCACGTTTCACGTGTAAATGTACGCATAAAATGCGTCAAAAACCACAAAAAATGCGCAAAAATCCACAGAAAGTGCGTAAAAATAAAATATAATGCGTACATTTACAACAGGTGTGCTAACTTTAAGCACCACCCAAAAAATTTTTTAAATAAAATAACAAATTAATTTTTAGTACGTATTTTATTAATAATAATATCCCAGTCATTCTCTCATAATCGTTTATGTCCAAATTAGTCGTTTTGCGATCTTAAGGCATTTGTATAAAATTCATATAAAAATTTGTTATAACTATTGAATGGGTGCGATGACTCCTGCTCAACAAAATGCCTTCTTTGAAAGGGGGGCAGTAACCGTCAACAATAATGGGAGAAAACGCCTTAAGAGAGATATGGCCTACGCAGGAACAACTGAGTGCAATGACTCCTGCTCAACAAAGTCAGTATTCATTGAGTACTGCCTAACTTGCAAAGAAAGCATTTTGTTGAGCACGAGTCATTGCACTCAGTTGTTCCTGCGTAGGCCATATCTCTCTTAAGGCGTTTTCTCCCGTTATTGTTGACGGTTACTGCCTCCCTTTCAAAGAAGGCATTTTGTTGAGCAGGAGTCATCGCACCCAGTTGTTTTACCTAGGCCGTATCTCTCTTACGGCGTTTTCTCCCGTTATTGTTGACGGTTGTTGGTTGACTGCCTCCCTTGCAAAGAAGGCATTTTGTTGAGCAGGAGTTATTGCACCCAGTAGTTCCTGCATAGGCCGTGTCTCTCTTATGGCGTTTTCAATTTTGAAATGAGGTTTAGACTACCACATGCGTTAATAATAATTACCAAAAACAATTTCATGCTTATGTTGCTATTTCCAGACTCTAATGTGTTTGTGGAAATGTTGTAATTCACAAAAAATAATCCGTTTTCGCTTTTTTTTTTATTATTTATAATTTTTTTTTAAATTTTTTCCAATTTGAAATGTCAGAGTATTTCTTACTATTATTGGATAGTATATTTACCAACTTTGTGCGTAAAAATTTTATTTAACAAAACAATAGTAATTTTAGGCACAATGTGTTTATTTATAAGCACATAATGTCTAAAAATACTTTGTGTGTGTATTATTGCGTATAAAAGTGTGTATAAAAAAAGTTTACGCATTTTTTGTTTATATTTACCGAATTTTCGTAAAATTAAACAAAAATTTTACCCATTTTATAGTAGTAAATTTACAAACATTTTTTAGAGTGTGTGGTTACACGATTTTTATCACATTTTTTGATATCACCCATATGTAAATATTTCTTAAAGTTATCAATTTGTATTAAATCCTTGAAGAATTAACTTTATTTTTGGATTTTTTATAATATTTCCTGTATTTGAACTTACATTTTTTTACTTGAAATATTATTTTTCAATACACATAGTACAAACATTTGGATAAACGTTTTTTCTTTAGAAAGACGATGCATGGAAATTGCTTTCATAATTCAGGTGTTAATGGTTTCCTTATGTGAATTTATAAAACATTAAAGCTTCCACTACTACGATTACCAATGCTGCTGAATGTTGTTGGTATTGTACGGGGTAGAAATAATTTCCCCAAAAAGCAATTCACATTAACGACCTTAAAATCCCATTGGGATAAGCGAAAAAATGGAAGCTTCGTTTTTTTTCCTTGATGTTGTTGTTATGCAGAACACATACATACTAAAAAGAATGAATCGAAGTCACAAATAGTAAAGGACCTTTAAAAAAAGTCATGAAAAAAATGAATCCATCCACCTTTTATTTTGTAGTTTTTTACTGCTGTGCTCTTTCTTAATCTCTGTCTTTAGCGTTTTGTTTTTGTGTACGTATGGTACAGCTATGCATAAAGGACTATGGGCGAAGATCATAGGAAATATGCTTACACTTTTGTCGAACACGTTCTTTATAAAAATTAAAATAACTGAATTTAAAATGTTTGTTTTGAATCTAAATTAAACTCCCTAATAGCCTGTTTAGTCAGCGAAATTAATATACTTGATTAATGTTAATCCACTTTTTAATGTAAATGTATATAAATAGGTAAAAAGGATAAATTAGAAATTTAATTTTAAATAGGTCGAAAAAACTAATTTTTATTTTAAAATAGAAATTAAAAACCAACATTTTGTTAAAAAGGATATAAATTTATTCTGTAGAGCCAAATCAGCGGTGGTCCTTCTTAGAAGGCGTCGGTGTCCTTGATCCTCAAGCAGTTTACGAGCCAATGAATTTGGGTGAAGTTTCAGCCTCTTTAAGTAGTTTTGAGTATATCTCGCGATTTCGTCATTAACGGTGGGAACATTCTAATCGGAGTGTATGTTCACATTTCTTATATACCAAGGTGCGCAAATATTGGTTCGCAAAATATTGTTCTGCTTCCTTTGAATTTTCTGAACATTTGATGCAGACGCAGTGCCCCAGAGTTGGATGCCGTAGCACCATATAGGGTTTAAAATCGAATTATACAACAACAACTTGCAATCAAGGCCAAGTCTAGAATTTCTTCCAATTAGCCAATTAAGTTCTATTGCTTTAAGTTTCATTTGAGTTATTTTAGCGTCGATATGGTTCTTCCACGTGAGACGACGATCAAGATGTATACCAAGATATTTGACATTTGAGTGTTGGGGCACATTGTGATTGTTAATTTTGATAAAAGAGCATGTTTCTTTTCTTAAAGTAAAAGTCAAAGGAATACATTTCTGTTCATTCACCTTTATCTTCCATTTTTTCAGCCACGATTCCAGTTCAAATACGTGATCCTGCAATATTCGAGAAGCTTCATATGGGTTCTTGTGACAACTAAAGATAGCCGTATCGTCAGCAAACGTAGATCGTTTATATTTGCAGCTAAAATTTTAACTTGCATGCAGAAACCCGATTCCTTGTGCTAACCGAATTTATTGCCAATCGAATTGTGGCGGTTTTTCATAAAATGTTGTAAAAAATTTAATTTTTCAGTTAAGTGTTTGTAACCGTCGGATATATATATATATATATATATATATATATATATATATATATATATATATATATATATATATATATATATATATAATCCGAATATATATATATATATATATACACTCAAAATAGTTTGTAGTTTAAAATAACTGAAAATGTAATTTAAAATAAATGAAAAATCACTTGAAAACCGGTCTACTGACTTTTCATTTAAATCAAAAGAACTTTTCATTTATTTTTAAATGTTAATTAATAAACTACAAAATCCTTAAAAACTAATGATTTTTCATTTATTTCGTTTTTTTAAATTTCAAAAAATTAACTACAAAATCCGTAAGAATAAATGATATTTAGTTTATTTAATTTTTTTAACTGACCTAGAAATCGAAAAGGAATTCTTTTTTTTAACAAAACATTTTAAATGAAAATATTAACTGTAACAGAAAATCCGTATTTATATGTAATTTATTTTTTAAGTAAACGACAAAAACAGTTAAAAAATATATTTCTTTGTATTTTAACTGAATAATCATTTAAAAATAAATGTACGGATAACTTTTTAAATAAACTACAGTCATGTATGGAAATCGATCTCCTTTGCATTTATTTAAAATATTGAAAAATATATTTTTTTTAATAAGCTGGCCTGAAAATTTATTCATTTTATTAATTAGTTAATAATTGACTATCACTTTAAATTGAATAAAGTTAGGATGAGATTTATTCAGATTTGAAAATTTAATTTTTCGTTTTATGATATTATTCGGGAATTATAAATCAAGGCAAACATTTCTGGTTAAATTGTTAATTCATAAAATTCACTCATTTTATGAATTAGAATTGATTATCTCTTTAAATTGATTTAGATTTAAAAGTAAAATTAAAGAATTATATTTTCGAAAGCCTGATTGTGGAGACGAATTTAGAAAATTCAAATTTACGAATTCTTTAATAACTTAGTTCAAAATCTTGAAAATTTAAGCAAATTAAATAAGCTCGAGTACCTTTTTAACATTTTTCTAGTTGGGGATTCTTTGGGGATATTTTAAGATTTTTTTGGGGATAACGAAAAAAGTATCTGGCAAGCATGTCTGCGACTTCCCTGGGGATTCCACTCGATAGCATTTCTGGCAATATCGGACATTGGTTTGCGGAGTGTGTGCCCAATCCAGTTCCACTTTCTTGTTTGTATCTCTACACATAGTGGTATTTGACGTGTTTCATCCCACAGACTGTTGTTTGAGATGGTTTGTGGCCTGAAAATTCGTAGAATTCTTCGGAGACATTTATTTACGAAAACTTGCAAAGAATTAATGTCTCGGGAAGCAGCGTTCCAAGTTTCACAACCATATAACAATGTTGATTTGACATTGGTGTTGAAGATGTTAATTTTAACACGGCGTGATATTGAAGACGGTTGCCATATCTTAGTGAGCTGACCGAAAGATTGTGTTGCCTTCTTTATTCGACCAACAATGTCCTCACTAGATCCACCAGTTTGGTATATAATAGCTCCATGGTAGCAGAACGTTTCAACTTCGTCTAGTATATGATTATTTACCAAGAAGGGGTTCAAGTTTTCGGAATTAATTCGCATGACTATGGTCTTTTTTATATTAATTTTCAATCCGGCCTTCTATGATATATGGGTGAGCCGCTTTAGTTGTGCATCCAAATCACTATAGCTATGAGCGAGGAGGCATATGTTATCGGCATATTCAAGATCCTCCAACCTTTCGTACAGCCCCCATACGATTCCTCGGTTGACCATCATTGCTTGATTCATCACGCTATCAAGCAAGAGTAGTGGGGACATCACACATCCTTCACGAATACCAGTGTTGACTTCAATCTTACGGCTGAGCATACCATCATGTAGAATTCGGCAGCTTGCCCCTGTGTACAGACATTTAATTATTTGGATGAGTTTAATTGGGACCCCCTTGCATTCGAGAGCATTCCAAATAACATTATGGGCCAAGGTGTCAAATGCCTTCTCAAAATCTAAAAAATAAGGTACAGGGGAGTCCTCCATTCAACTGACTGCTCTGCGATGATTCTCAGTGAATTAATGTGGTCCACACAGGACTTGTTGGGACAAAAACCAGCCTATTGTTTTCCTAAATCTGGCATCAATTCGTCCGATATCCTTTTGGTTATTACGTGAGCTAAGATTTTATTTAACATACTTAATAGGGTCATTCCCCTCCAGTTGTTACGATTTGTTAAGTCACCTTTCTTAGGTATTTTAACAATAATGTCTTCTTTGAGATCGTCTGGTATTCTCTCTGATACCCAGATTTGTTCCATAAGAGGTAGTATCAGTTCCGCGGTCATTCTCGGATTTGCCTTTAGGAGCTCTGAGGACCGTCGCATAGGACAATTCTAATTAATATTGGAGTTAATTACTAAAGAATTTTTTCTAGAGTTGATTTATAGGAAGAAGAAGAAAACATTTTTATTGAAAAATTTAACAGACACAAGGGAATCACCAGACTGCCGCAGTTTCGTCTCACTAAAAGACTCGTCAGTGGTTAGTTTATGTGTCAACTGATCAAAGTAATTTCTAATTGTTAATTTGTCTCAAAAACTTTTTGTGTATTGCCACTCGTAGGATCTCCTCTTAACAAGATATGAAAAATTTTATTAAAACTAGTCCACCAAAATTCCCTCTGTGTATTGATGAAAAACTTCAGATCCTGTGGTATTTTCATATGAAAGACTATAAAAGTTTTCCCAATCTGGCAACTGTTTTTACGATAGCCTGAAATTTAATTTGGGATTTTTCATCAAAACCGTAGATACTGAAGACAAGTAGTTGTCGGCCTTAGATTCTCATTAGGGTTTCCAATACCGAATCGGTATTGAGAAATCGGTATTTCGGCTTTGACAATTTTCCAGTACCGAATTTTCGGTATTTTCGGTATTCATATAAATATTCTTGTTTAGCACGTAAATTTAGATATCGTACATCTCAAAATTTCAAAATTGTGTTCGAAAATTATTGATTCCAAGCAGGCCTAATCTTCTCTCTTGTGTTTCATTCAGAGCTTGAAAAAGATAATTCTTTTTTGAATCAATACCAAAAACAATTTATTAATTTTATGAAGCAGTGAATATTTTAAAATAATTTTAAATCAATGATTTCATATTGAACAAAGTGAGATAATGATTTGGTCTAATTTATATTGATTCAATTTTGATTCGATTGAATAATTTGTTTTAAGAGATAATTCGAGAGGTATAAATAAGACCAGAGCTTTGAAGAATTGATGAAAAATATTTATTTTCACAGATGATAAAAAAAGATGAGTTATAAATAAATTCGCGAATCAAAATTATTTTTCGCACGAATTATTTTTTTTTATATTTTTGATTCGCGAAGACATATTATTGACTTAAATTAATTCCAAAAACAGAAAAAGATTTTTAAATCCCGAATAAAAATAAAAAAATTATAATTCGCGAGAATCGAGAAAATCGACACAATCAAAAATATTTTTTTTTATTCTTTTTTTATAAAATTTAGAAAGAAAATTTCGACAATTCCTATCACCAATACTGGGAAATCGTAGACACAAAAGTGAACAATTATTTACTAGACGAATTTTTTAATCTTTTCTCTTTCTCTGAAGAAAATTTTTAGGATTTTTTATATTTGAATTAATTAAGACTCGTGAATATAACTCTTGCAAAAGTCATACTATTTATAAGTAATCATAATCAGACATTTTTTGGATGGGTTAATTTTAGTTTTTGCGTTGTCCAAAGTTCTAGTTGAGTAACAATGCAATATACACGTATTTATTAACGTTTGCATCTTTAAAATATAAAATTTGTAAAGAATTGCAAACACAAAGCAGAATTATTGTCAAATTTGTTAAAATTTCTCTTAAAAAGGAAATAAAATATTAAAATAATAAACAATATGTAATACCGAAATCGGTATCATTCTAAAATCGGTATTTCGAATTTGCTAAAATGACTCGAATTTCGACAATTTCGGTATTACCGAAATCGGTACTGGAAAGCCTAATTCTCATGCATAGAAAAAATTTAGTAAAATATCATCAGAGTTTGTGGCTCCGTATGGAAAGTTCCTATGACGCTAAGATAATTAAATAAAAAAAGAAACTTGGGATATTATAAATGCAGGCGTTTTAGATTCAAGGGGTTTTGAAGGCAAAAACCATTAGAAAAAACACCAGCAGCTTAAGAATATTTAAGCTCGGCAAAAGTTTACTTTATGGAGCAACCCTCAAAAAAAATATGACCCCCTCTGGAATTAAAAAAGAAAATTTTTTTCTATATGTTGTTAAGGGGGCCGGGCCCCCGGGACCCGCTAGGTCCGAAAAACCGAAACACGCCCAAAATGGCACGTGTGATGACTCAAATCAAAGGAAAATTTCTCACGATTTTGAAATTCCGAATTTCCATTTGAAATTCAGAAAATATCAATTGAAATTCAGAATTTCCATTTGAAACTCAGAAAATATTATTTGAAATTCAGAAAATATCAATTGAAATTTAGAAAATATCATTTGAAATTTAGAAAATATCATTTTAAATTCAGAAAATATCAATTGATATTCAGAAAAACATCAATAGAAATTCAGAAAATATCAATTGAAATTCAGAAAATGTCAATTGAAATTTATAAATCGTCATTTGAAATCAGAAAATATCAATTGAAATTCAGAAATCGTCAACTAAAATTTCTGAACTTCAAATGGAAAATCTGCATTTCAATTGATGTTTTCTGAATTTCAAATGGAAATTCTGAATTTCAATTGATATTTTTTGAAATTCAATTGATATTTTCTGAATTACAATTGGAAAAGGTGTAGAGATCCATTGCAAATTTCTTAATTATTTTCTGATTTTTATTTGTCCTCCCACTTTTTGCTTTCTTCCTTACCATATTAAATAATTTGATTTACCTAGTAAAAGCAATAATATGACTTTTCGTTTTATATGTAATTATATCGTATAAGTTCATACTAGATCTATTTTGATATACTCAAAAAAAAAGTCTGTGAAGTCAGCAAAATATGTTGCTGTATCAGCAAATTTTTAGTCAGAGTGTGCTTGCAAAAAAATTGGTAATTTTAGCGAAAGGGGATTGCTGAAATCCACCGAGCTAAATTTTACCACAAAATCTCAGCAAAAGTTTTGCTAACACCTATGCAAATTAAAAAATCCTTGCTAAAATCAAAACAACTTTTTGCTGAATATTATTAAAAACCTCAACAAATTTTTAGAGGAATTATATTTTAGTTAATTTGTTTCCTAAAATTTTAAATATAAAAAGTGTGCTTTTGTGATTCTTTTGAACATTACACGCAGAAAAAAGAGATTGTTGGATATATTTACAGGCAATTATATATATGTTTATAAACTACTATACTTATGTTTGAGGTGTGTTTCCAATTATTTTATTTTTATCGTTATAATACGTATGTCTCCAGGCAAACACTGTAATGTTTGAATGTTAGTCATATTTTCCCACATAAACAAAAATATATTTGCATTTTTATTTTATCATTATTATGTTTGTGGAGTGCAAATATAATAATGATAAATATATATATATTTGCCTGCAAACATTTATATATTTGTAGATGTATGATTCAAACATACATATGTTTACAGGCAATTATATTATATTTGCTGGCAAACATATTATATTAAAAACACGGCAAATATATTTTGACAGTTCTTCCAAACATATATATATCACCAGCAAATATGTTTCCTGCAGGGCGATTTTTTTCAGCGTGTATTTAAGAACTTCCGCATTAGTAGACAATTCTAAATAACAAAAAAGTTAATAAACTCTGGCTTTTATATTTCAAAAACCTTTTTCTTAAAAAAGCGAAAGGGAACACAACAAATTATCCAAACGACTGAAAAAAATGTCTGTCCTTGTATTTCACATTTTATCTTCACTTTCATTAAATTTAAATATTTTATTTACGGTGTTATGTATAATGTTGCTAAACAGTTCAATTAAATGATTTTAAGCTAATTTGGCAAAAACAATATGTATAATCCCATTAATAACTACAAATTTAACAATCTCTTAAAGTAGGGTAAAGCATCCCAGTGTAGAAACGGTAATGACATATCATTATTTTTTGGACTACCAGTAATGACACCCACTTACCTTCTGCATTATTTTAAAACATATAATAATGAGTTACTGATAATGACTTATTTTTATCATTATTTAAAATAGAATATAATTTTCTAGATTTTTTTGAAAATTTTTTATGTAGTTACATAACTACATATCTGGTAATGATTACACTGGGATGAAATAAGCATTTCATAAAATTTGGAAAATAAAAGTCTCAGTTGAAACCATAAGTATTGAGTTTATATCTATTTAAAGACTTTTTGCAGGGTCATCCACCCGAGATTATAAAATCCAAAATTTTATGTCTAACAAATTAAAAAGATCTGGAACACCACTTAAGCGTTTTTCATTAAATTTTCTCAAATTGGTGTACAAATAAAATACAAAATAAACTAAACAAAATTGTGATTTTGATTTAATCAAAACATAATCGTCATTCGAATACATTCAGTTTTCGTAATATTAAATCTTTAAAACAACATTATTAGCCTATGATTAACGAGTCAATTGTTTACTAACTTTATGAATCACTAGCAACTTATTTGAAAGTGGAGACACATTTTATAAGGGGGTTGCCAGAATAAAACGAGAAATTAACAAACTGTTATTTAAAGATTATACATGACATTTTTTAATAAACGTGTAATAAGGAAAATTAATACTTTGGCAATTGTATTCCTTAACGGAAAATTAAGAAAAGTTTATACATTAGAGCCTTACCCCTCAATTCATAAATGCTTTGTAAATTCATAGCAGGTTTATAAAACGTCATTTTCATACAAAATTTGTTTAATAAACCTTCTATATTTTTCCAAAGCGTTTATGAATTTAGGGGTGACTAACTGACTAATTTAAATCATATTTTTTTTCATCTTATTGTGTCACATTTTACGTATACAAAAGGACGCCAACTTTTGCTTTATTTATGAATCACAAATCGACCAATGGTTGGAATCGACCCCTTTCGATTGTATGAATTTTGGTCAGAACTTTTCTTGCATCATATAACAAAGATTTGGGAAAGGAAAAAAATTACAACATTTTTTTTCCAAAGTTATGCAATATTTAAAATTTCAATAAAGGTTATTTTTTGAATATCTCCAAAACTATATTAGCGACAACAATGGTTCTTATCTCGTTTTGAATAGGATATTTAGGGATATAAAAAAGTATATATCTAAAAAAATTGAAAAATAAAAAAATTTTAAATTTTGAAATTTTATATGTACAATAAAGGTTATGATTTTTTATTTTTTTTTTGCAAATATCAAATTTAACATGCCCTAGCCAAAAAGGCCATAAAAATATTAAGAACCGCAATCTTACTTTTTCGCTGCTGTCAAAAAAGTTCCCGCACCAAAAGGGTGGAAATTTTTTCTATATTTTTTTAGTTTAATTAAAATATTTCTCCAAAGTTTTAAACAAATGAGACTCAAAGGATGCGTATTAAAAGCTATTTACCATAAAAATTACGAAACCTGTTTGGAGGGACTTCTGGATACATTTTTTGTCATTTACAATAATTCTTGTAATAATTCGTTATGTAAATTAAACAAAATCCCCGAGCAAAAAATTATTTTTAAAAATTGCGTTTGGTGCGGAAGGTTTTTTGCCAAAATGACCAGCAACACGATCTTTATTATTAATTTAGTAGTGCCTATCACGTGGTGATAGGTAGAATTTTTGTTAAAAATGAGTCATAACCTTAATGTACAACCAGGTTCTTCTTTTGATTTTCTTTTATCTAACTGTTTAAAATATCAACGGCCGAATCTCGTTTAATTTAAATTAATTGCGACATTTGTTATCGTTAGTCGACATAGTTTTGATTAATCTCTGAACGCCGAAAAGAAACGAAAAACTCGAAGCACTCTCTATCGCCATTTTGTATTTATATCGAAATCTCTCAAACTGATATATACGCAACGTACCAATTCGTAAAAAAGAATATCAGAATTATTTACACTGGAGCTTCTCCAGTAAAGATTTGAATCACTTTTTTAAAGTGGTATGAGTACATATTCAACAAAAAAAAATGAGTTAAGCATGGAATTAGATTGAATACACAGAAAAAAACAATTAACTTAGAATATCGAATTAAACATATCGTCGTCCGGCCTCAAAATGTCACATGTGTTATTTAATAGATTTTCAGGAGGGCGAAAAATCTGTTACAAAATCTACTTTTAATATATTTAATTGGCATCATATGCCTTAATGATGATTATACTAAATAAGGTCGTGAATCATTAAGGCATATGATGCCAATAAAATATCTTGAAAGTAGATTTTGTAACTGTTTGTAACTGTTGCTCTCCTGAAAATTTATTAAAAAACACATGTGACATTTTGCAGGCCGGTCGACGATATGATAAAAATAAAAACTGTTTTTAATAAAATAATTAATTGGATGAATTAATATTTTAATTGTTTCAATTAATCGTACACAATTTTTAGTAACTAAGAGTATCGTTTTAGTGATAGGTGCAAAATCAATTAAAATTAATATAATCAATTTTGTAACTAAAACTCCCCGAGTAAAAACGTTTGTATATAATAATACATAATTTTGGTTTAATTTCTGTTTGACAAAAGAACTTTTTTCATTTGCAGCATTAGGAGTTTTCACTATAGTGTATTTTCCATGCACAATTTTAAAAAGAAAGTAATTAACTGCAACATTTATTTTCTGTATTTGTGGAATCAGTATTGTAAGAATAAGCGAATTCTTAAATCATTTTGACGAAACAAATTATTTCTCCTTAATGTCTTACATTCCTTTAAAATTTAAAACTCCCTTTTCTAAAACAACCTAAGTCGAAATGAGTTGCAAAATCCCAAACAATTGTTTACAAGTTTTTTTTTCCAGTTTCCTTTAGGCCAAATATCTCATTTTTTTGGAGGTAATTTATAGAGAGAATGCCAAAAAAAATTGCAACGGAAAGAAACTCTTAAATTTTTTTATAACACATGCTGTTAAACTTTGTTACACAATTTACTAACAGTTTAAAGCAACAGTAAAGGTGTTTGTGCTTTCCTTCAAAATGTTATTTTGTCAAAACTCAAAAAAGTTTAATACTTTTCATGGAATTTAACGTTAAAGCTGAGAAATCATGAACTTTTCGCAAGTGACTTAGGATTGACAAAAACTCGTACTCTCAGGAAGTTATTTCCGCAAATATTTACGATTTTAGTTAAACTGTGAGTGCGTAAATCGGATTCTATATGTTTTTATCACTTAAAATATAATTTTATACCATTATACAAAATCTGATTAAATTGTAACGCGGCATTATTCGGATACATTTATATCTGATAATATCTAATTATAACTGAATTAATGAAAACTTATGTAATTATATGGGCCCATTTCTCGGATAAAATTGTATAAATACACATGGTAAATTACATATGCCAATAATAAAGCACCATACCAATTTTCTTTTAATCGGATCGTTTTTAGTTTTTTTGTGTACAAGGGGATCTTTTAATATAAAAAAGATAAAACTACTGAAATGTTGATGAGAGAATTTTTGATAGTTGAAGGTTTAGCTAACAGGCTTATCTTAACATGTTTTTGAAATAATAGAACAAAACTTAACCCATTTCTTAACAATGTGACTTTAAAGTCATATCTACTTTTAAGTCACATTTAACTTTTGATAGGAAGGCTACATTACAATGGCGTAGAAAGCATGTGATACTTTAAGGCCTTACCATATTTAAAAAATTACAAATATTTGACTTCCAGGTTTCCATATAATGATTTGAAAAAAACTATTTTTTACTTTTTTGCAAAGCACTTTTTTCAAAATATTTTTAAAAATATAAGGAAGATCGGCGTAATAATAGTGATGTTTTCATTTTGATAAAGACATGTAAAAAATATTTAAGGGAAGAAATATTCTGAGTGCAGTTCGCACTTTAAAAATAAATTGAGTTTTCTTATTCCTATTTGCAAAGAGTATACATAATAAAGAGCTTGGGGGACTCTCTATCACTGAGAAAGCATTTGTTCTATTATGTGCCTTGGAACAGGAACATACTCAAACCAATATCACCCAGCAAACATGGCAATACGAAGAAGATTCTCCGAACATATCGCCAGGAAGAAAACATTTATTGCCGGCAATATCAGTTTCGTATTCCGGAAGTTTCCTCCGTCGGAAACAACTGTTACACTAAAACAATACTTCCAGGCAATACGAAAGCAATAACTCATATGGAAGATAAAAGGGATATCGCTAAATAAACTCCCAGTACAATAAAAAAACGATTTAATTTTTTCATTATTAAATTTAAGCCTGAAAAACAATATCTGCATACATAATCAATTGACCAACTTATAAATTATATTGATTTCATCTTAGCCGATTTTTCTCGGGAAATAAATATTAACTTTTCACGAGTTTATTTCCTATATATCTTTTGATTGTTTTTGTACAAATTTAGTTTTAATTTTTTCCAAATTGATAAAAGATTTCAAACAAATTTGCTTTATCTTCCAAATGATACAAAGATGATATTGCCGAAATATTGTCATAAAAAGTTATGACAAAAGATAAAATTTTTGAATTATTTTTTTCCAAATATCGTCGAATTATCTTCCAAGTGATAAAAGGAAGACAATTCCAAAGTAAATACTTCTTGATTATTTTCATTCAAATGACAAATAGAAGATATCTTTTTAATATCTTCTTGGAAGCTATCTTTTTAATGTTTGCAGGGTCATTATATGCGCTCTTTGTATGACTCAAAACATCGATTGTAACCAGGGATGGAAAATAATAATTTAGTTATAAAAATCAAGAATGGAGGAACTATACTATGGAATTATACTATTCTAACAGTATTATAGCCCTAGATTATGAATTTTAAAAAACCATATGTAAAAAATTTGCAAAATAATATCGGAATGCGACAAAAGGCTTTGGGGTTCAAAAAATTAATTAAAAGCTTTACATTCTGCAAACGATGCCAACATTTTCTTTTTTTGCAACTAACCACCAAACTTTGTTTTATGAAATGGGCATTATACTCCGAAGATTATAAATTTAAAAAACAGCACTTAAAAAATTCCAAAATAATAGAGGAACGCGAAAAAAGACTTTGTGGTAGAAAAAAATAATTAAAAAACTCAATCAGCGATTAACAATCTGCAAATGCATTCAGTGACCAATGAAGCACCAAACTTTTGTGTATAAAATTGGTACTATAGACCCTAGATTATAAATTTAAAAAAACCACACTTAAAAAATTGCACAATAATCGCGGAAAGCGAAAAAAGGCTTTATGGTACAAAAAATTAATTAAAAAACTTAATCAGCGATTTACATTCTGCAAACAAATATATTGATGAAAAAATTTATCCTTTTTGCAAATTTTATTTTTCGCGATTTTTTTTTTTGCAACTAGCCACCAAACTTTGTTGAATGAAATGTGTATTATAGTCCCTAGATTATAAATTAAAAAGAAACGTACTTAAAAAATTGCAAAATAAAAGCGGAACTCGAAAAAAGACTTTGTGGTACAAAAAATTAATTAGGAAACGTAATCAGCGATTTAGATTCTGCAAACAAATATATTGATGCAAAAATTTTCCTTTTTGCAAATTTTATTTTGCGCGATTTTTTTTGCAACTAACCACCAAACTTTGTTGTCTGAAATGTGTATTGTAGCCCCTAGATTATAAATTAAAAAAAAAAACGCACGTAAAGAATTGCAAAATAATAGCGGAATTTGAAAAAAGACTTTATGGCACAAAAATTTAATCCCTAGGTTATATATTTAAAAAAACCGCACTTAAGAATTGCAAAATAACGGCGGAATTCGAAAAAGGCTTTATGGTACAGAAAATGAATTAAAAGAGGTAATCAGCGATCGACATTCTGCAAGCGAATATATTGTTGCAAAAATTTCACTTTTTGCAAATGTTTTTTTTCTCAATTTGTGCTAATATTTGCTAATATCTGAATATTTAATTTTTATGTTTTTTAACGAGCCAAAGAGGAAGCGATTTTTGAGTTACTTAGATTTTTAAATATGTAAGAGCGATCTAACATTTTTTGGTATAAGAGCCCGATTAAGTGAGCCTTTTCCATCCCTGATTAACCAGTCGGAGTTCGTTCCTGTTCCAAGCCGCCTAATATTTTTTCAAATAAAAAATATTGAGAGAGTTGCAAGGCCATTGCTATTTGTAAAGTTTTAAGTATGAAGGAAATTAATCCGTTTTTATTTGTTATATTAAAAATGCGCTATTTTCTCTCAACTGCCAAAGAAGCATACAAATCTGAGCAATCAGTATTGCCAAATAACAATTCTTAAAAAACGTCTAAAAATACCATTTTTTTAATTTCTTAAAAATAGTTGAACAGAAGTAATTTAAATTTCTTGCAATTTTTCACAGAAATTTGTATTTTTAAATTAAAAAATTAAATTTTTGAAAAAATATTAACCATTTTAGTATAGAGCATCAATGTTTTAATTTGAATTACTTATACCACAACTAGAGGGCGCGAGTTAGCCATAAAAATTACAAAAAATTATTATTATGAAACCGACCTATCCTTCTTCCAAGTTTTGTCTAAAAATTTTCACGGAATCCACGCTTGGTATGAAATGGGGTAAAGATATTTGAATATATGTAGGAGGATATTGGCATTATTTATTTTATGGGCAATACAATTTACATATAATAGTGTCTATGTTATTTAATCCAGGGAATGTTTGAGTTTTTCTCCGATATTTGCTATCGTTCGACATGAGGCTGACTTTTCACATAACTGTCAAACAAATTTTCGGAGAACCTCCTCCTGCAATGCATATTTTCTAATAAACTATTGTACCCTTCACAGTGGAATATTTCACAAATTTGTTGGAAATAATTGGCCATTTCTCACCTAGTTGTCTGATCGCAATGAAATTGAACTTAAGTTTAGAAGTCGGACCTCACAGACCATCCACCGAAATAGCGTACCTTTTCCATAAAAAATTCTGAGCGCTCGCCATCTTTTGGTTTCTTATCAGATTTTAATAAAAATAAATACATTTGTAATCTACCCAGCAAAATCTTTCATTACCAAATAGGGGGTAATGAAAGATTTTTTTTTCATGGCTCCGCACAACTTGGTTTTTGGCGTCTAAACCCATTATTTTTGTTTGGCGTGGTTGTTTTTATAGAACTGATTTATAGGAAGAAAAAAACTGCCGCAGTTTCGACTTCAATTAGCCACACTGGCCGCTATGCCGACCGTGGTGTATCTTGTTAAGAGGTGATGCTACAAGTCATAGCCAGTCTGATGAACTTGGCGATTGTTCCCCCAAAAAGCACCAATAGTATTTTACTTCCAGATAAATATTTTCTTTGCAATCATATAAAATATGCATACTATCCTAAAAGGTCTTTTCTTGAAGAAGATACTTGTTTTAAAAAAATCTTTGATTTGTAAATAAAATTGCCACATTTTTAAAGCAAATATCAATTTTAACACACTGTACCAAAATTTGCACGCCTCCAATTAGATAGCGGGAGCGGTTGTAGATACTCCAATATATACACAATTTATTAAATGAGTCTCTTCCAATCCCTGCTGCAAATATAGACATGGCAGCAAAAAATTTAAAAAATACCATTTTTAGAAATTTTGATTTTATTTTTGGGAATTGTGGGAGCTCTTATTGCAAATCTTAAATTCTGACATCAATTTCTCATTTATAACTTTAAAGCCCATTTAAGTCTAAAAAATCTTTTGATTACGTCCATTAATAAATATTTCATGGAATAGTAAAAATTTACATTTTAACAAAAACCGCAATTTTAACTTTCACATTAGGATTTCCGAATTTTTAGTTCTACCAATAGTACAAAATGGGATTCTTTGATAGTCATAAACTTATTTATTTTTAAAAGTTTAGATTTTGTCTGCCAGTGTAATTATCTTAAGAATATTTAATCTAGAGCCCATAGTGTATACTAGCCTGGGTTTTAGTTGTTTATTATAATGGATGTTATATGCTTTTCAATGTGGTAGTGCATGTAGAATCGTTATAAGGATATATGAGGCGATAAACGAGATTAAGGAACGTTTATTCACATAATTTCTTTTTTCTTTCTTTCAAACTCATAAAAGTCTAAAAAAGGAATTTTGCAAAAAGAAGTAATAATTTCTCTGAAAAAACGAAGCACAATATTGGAATTTACGTAATCTTGAAACAGGTATTGACTGTATGAGAATATTTGCTAAAAATTTCGTTTTTCAATTTGTTTGTATGTGTCTTAAGGGAAATTATATTTCGTTTTTGTAAAAAGGCAAACTTGAGGTTATTTTTTAACAAAAAAGCAATCATAAATGTGCTCGTTATTTTTACCGCTAGAAGGTCAACTTTTAGTAACTGATACGAATGTCATGCACTATACTTGTTCCAAATGTTTAAATTTTTTTGCGACAAGTATATTCATTACCTGTTGTTTTACTTTTTAAAATATATTTCATACCTCTTACCATTGTATTAAGTATTGTATTAGATTTCTTCGAGTTTTGTTTTAATGCGTGAAATATGAAGTAATATTTTTAAAGGTTTTTATAAATATGAATGACCTTCGGCATAGAAAATGATAATTACGAACATTAATATAAATTATAATCAGTTCCATTTAATATTAGGCAGCTGTCAAATGCCTTAAAGGACAAAATATGTTTTATAGAAACAATAAAAAGAAATTTATTTAATTTATGCTTTACAAGAAAACTATCCAAATATATATTCAGTTTTTTTTTTTAATTCGAATATGAGATGAAGGTGACTAAATTAATGAAAGTGTGTTTATTTTTCTTTTAGCGGCCCAATCTCATGCCAATTAGAAAACGATTTTTGGAATTTTGTTGCTCCGACATTCTTTATTTGTTTCACACTTAAAATATTTTGTATATAAAGACCGCCACAATTAGAAACAAATGAAATTTCTTAGCGCGTTCTAACTTGGTACTAGAGAAGGGCGCTTGAGTGAATTTTGACTCACGCTCATGCACGCTCACGAAAGAAAAAGAATAATCACGCACGAACATTTTTTATAATCACGCTCACGTGATTAATTTTAATTTAAGTCACGCTCACGAAGTACACACGCTCACAAAATACTCACGAAAAATATGAAATTTGTTTTTTATCTTAATTATTTAAGAAAACTTTGTTGAATATAAGTTTTATTTATTTAGAATTAAAATTAGCTTAACTATAAAAAAATTTTGTTAAAAATTTAACTAATATGCAAGTACCCAGAAAAAAACACATTTTACCGAGTAGGTAGCACCCCAGCAAAAAAAGAAATTACCTAGTAATTAAGCGAGTAAGTAGCACACAAAGGGTTTCACTACTTACCAGGCTATTTACTCGCAACATTACTTTTGTTCGTGATCTCCAAAAATTCATAGGTGGTCATTAATTACCCTCTCGCTTACAAAAAAAGTGCGAATAACGATTTACCCATAGTGAAAGAATAAGTAGTTACTAGGGTATTCAATCGATTAATCGAACAATTTAGATCAAAAATTGTTCGAAAAATATCATATATAACATATATTTTTTAATATTAAAATATATGATAATATAAAATATTGTCTGCGACTTTATATGTTTTTATATGATGACATATTAGAATTTTTTTAGAAATTTTCTCATATGTACCCGAGTAAAAAAGTTTATATAAAATTATATGTGAATGGATATATTTGTAATATGTAACTGGATATAATTTCATCCGAAAAATGGTTATATTAAATTGTATCAAATTGGATATAATTATATTTACAAGGATACAAAGTTATATCAAATTATCAACTTATATCCGAGTTTTGTCCCGATCAAATTGGATATAATTTAATACAATACGATATGATTAAATTTAAATGATAAAAAAAAATTTGTATTAGGGGGCAGAAGGATTTCACGTCCTACACACTACCAGCCTCAGGTTACTGTTGATAATAAGTAACTATTAAAGACGTTATTGTATAAATCCGATACTGTTGAATTCTTTAAAGATTAGCTAACGTATTCAAAACGAAAAAGCATATGCTAACTAACTAGCTGCCAGCTTTCCATTATGGGGATTTGTGTGTAAAAAAAATATGTAACAGCAAGTTAGCTACCATACACTTTGTCATTTTGAATACGGAAAATGATATATAACAATATTCAATGTCTTATTTCTACACTCAAAACTTATGGGACCAGAACAAAATATATATGTCGTTGGAAAGGTAGTTTAAATACCTTACCTATGGTATGCAACATGCCTAGACTTATTAACCCATTACGAGCCGGGTTATGATTTTAGATGTTAATTTTTTTAAATTGGAGTTTTTAAATTTAAAAAAAACTTAAAAATAAAAAAACCCACAAAATATTAATTTAATTTAAAAATTTAGTAACCCAGCTAAAAATAAAAATATATGCTAATGTATTCTCATATATGGTTTGATGTATGTTTTCAAATGAACATGTATGAATCATATATTAACGCACGTGACACATATGGAATCATATATGTGTTCATGCAGGCACAAAAGGCGACCATGTATGGTAATATATGGGCCCATACATATAAATATATCTCATATATTTTCCCGTTAATGTCCATATGTATATAATTTCGTTTTCAATTTTATAAATTGAGTGCAATATATTGGCTTATGTTGAGTCTATATTTGCATCGATATTCACCACTTTGGAAAATTAATGAAGGAAAGCTTATAGATGTTCAATTTTGAAAAAAGCACAACACATACATAGTTTATCTTCACTATTTTTTCAGAGTGGTGGATATCGAAACCTCGGGATTGCGGTGCAAATATTATCGCAGCTACAACAATTGAGTAGTTTAAAATTTTTTCTTGAATTGTAAATGGACCAGCAATCAAGAGAAATTTATTTAAATTAACCGATAAATGTAAAATGTGGTAGCAAAAACTCATACAAATTATTCTGAAAACAATAACCGTCACCGTGTTTTACAAAATCAACAGCCAAACAAATAATTTTAGTAAATCTATAGATTTACCATTTTCTTAAATGGAGGGAAACTTAAAAAAATTACAGTTTTTGGTTGATATTTTATTTTAGTACATTTTTTATCAGTTTAATATTTAATATTTTTCACATTTTTTTCTCTCAAAATGCATTTTGTTTGTTGGCGTATTGTATGTGTAGTCATTTCTTTTATTTCCTCTTGAATTATTTGATTTGAACTTCAAAATCAGATTGTCAAATATTTTATTTAGAAATATTTATTTTTTATTTTGGAAATTTGTGTTTTTTTATATTTTATTATTATACGACTCGTGGTTTTTTAAATGTTTAAAATTTTGGTAAGTTTTTGCTAATTTGTGTGTGTAGATTATGGTTCATGATGTGTTTTATTACTATTTTAGTCTGTGAAATGGATGCATCAGAATCAAGTAAGGAGCTGACTGAAGAATTTGAAAAGAGAAGAAATTTTATTGATATATTTAAAACGGTTCCATGAAGCAAAATATTTTAAGGTAAAATTAACAACAAAAAAATCCATAAAATTTAAAAGCGTTCCAGTATCAAAAATATCGTTTTCATATGTCTCTTTCTTCGTTAAATATTGGATAATTTATCTAACATCTTGCAAAAGAATGCTTGGAGAAGTCTAAGGCCTCGAGGTGAAAAGTTTTACTATCAAAAACTATGCAGATTTTATCTGTAAGTTACATAAGGGAATATATAAATTTAATTCGTAGCTTCTCATTGTTATTTTATTTAAATTGTATTTATGTATGTAAATATTTTCCCCTTAATTCATAAACGCTTTGTAAAGTTATAGGAGGTTTACAAAACGAAATTTTCATACAAAATTTGTTCAATAAACCTCCTACAATTTTACAAAGCGTTTATGAATTTAGGGGTTTGTGTTTAAAAAATCTAATAAAACAACAATTTATTATAAATGATAAAAATTACGTTTTAATGTGAAAACAGAAATAAAAACCACGAATTTATAGACATGTATGAATATGTAAAGACAAATATGTAAACATATATGTTAAAGCATGACCATAAATAAACGTATTACCTCAATTTTCGTTAATGAACATATATGGATCAACATATATGGCAACATATGAAAATATATGAGTATTTTCTACCGGGAAAACATAAAAAAAATTGTTTTTGATGAAATGAGTTTCGAACTTGTGTCTGAGATTAACTAATATCCCGAGTAAAAATAGTTATATATTGTCATATATCATGTGATTGGGCTATATCTGACAATGAATGGAGTCACATTAAGACACATATCATTATATACAACTACATCTGATATTATTTTTTCAACGAATTTTTTGTAAGGTAATTGATATTATTACATATCCCCAAATCTGACTCTATATATAACTACATAAGCCTTATAAAACTAATCAAATTATATGTAGTGATCGATATGATTATATATGATTTGATACTAAGTTTTATAACACTGTATGTGTCGTCGTACTAAAAATATATTTTAATTTAATATAACTTTTTATATAATCCCATACAAATTAATTTATAGTTTAACATCAAAATTAGTTATCTGTAAATTCAGAGTTAATTACTCCATAGCCAAATAATTTTCACGTGATGTTTTTGCATGTAAAATCATATTAAAAAATGATGCGCACGATTTAGAAGACAAAAGTATTCAAATAAATTTTTATTTTATGATTTAAAATTTGGGTCTTCAAAATTGTTAAAACCATAAACATTTCAATGTCAATTTAATAGCTGGTATGCATAAAAAGTATGCCTACTATCTAGGGTTTGGGGTTCGGGAATTCCCGGGCGGGAATTCCCGGGAAATCCCGGGAAAAGTTTGCCGGGAATTCCCGGGAAAATAATATATATTTCCCGGGAAAACGGGAAATTTTAAAAATATTAAATTTTTTAAATTGTTTTTGTTTCGAATAGGATTTTTTAATTTTAGTCATAAAAAAATTTTTAAATACAAAACAAAAATGTCATTGTTAAAATCTTTTAAAAAGGAATACATTCATTTGACAGACAAATAAAATCTTTGCCAAGTAATTAGGAGCATTTCAACTAATAAAGATTTTTCGCATAACTTCTTCAAAATTTAAGTAGTAAAACCTAAAAACTTGGTAAAATGTTTAAAAGAAATATGAAAAAAAGCTTTGTTTCTTACAAATAATCGCCCTTACTATCTAAATTTTTCAAATGTATAATTTAGGTAAAGTCGACTTTAGTTAAAATATTGGGTGGCAGTATACCTTGACTTCGTTTATTTTTGGAGCATTCTGATTGGTTAATTTATTTTCAACCAAACAAAATATTTGAAAATATAAATATTTTTGTAAGGTTTTCATACACAAAATGAACAAAACCGTTTGATTAAAAATAAAGTCGACTTTAAATTTAAAATACTCTTTTATATTAAGGGCCAATAATTTTATAAGTAACGTTTTCATTAATAAATGTGAAAAGAAAAGACTGGTTAACGGTGGTATCTAAATTTGGTTATCCAACATCTAAATTTGATGCACAAAAAAAAAAAAAAATTGTGGTCATGCAACTTCTCTTGAAGAAAAGAACAACAAGAATAACGTTCCAGCTAAAATTAGCAAAGTACCCGAAGAAAAAAGTGTAAGCTGAATAGGCATTAAAGGTTTTATGGTAGGGCAAACATTTCCTGAAATGGTATCCAAATTAGACGCAGTCAATCCGCACCATAACTAGTTTATTCGAGAAAGTTTTTATAATAAAAACCTGGCATTGCAAAAAAATGAAACCGATGTAAAGAACATTATATTAAATTACTACAATAATGTAAAAGATATCATGATGAAAGAAATATCGAGCAATATTTCTAACAATAGGAGATTTACTATAATCTTAGATGAATGGACAAGAATATCACAACAATGTATAAATGGAAATAATTCATTTTATAACCTGGGGTTGGTTTATATATCAGGAAGATGTAATGCTGATGAAATAAGAAGAATTGTAGAAATGAGACTAGAAGAGTTTTATTTGTCTTTGGAAAATAACATTGTGGCCATCATATCTAATGGGCCAAGTGTGATGAAACGGTTTGTTGCCGACAGTCCAGTAGTAGGTGCTTTCTGCTGGAATCATGCAATTCATTTGGCAGTGCTGCGAGTAATTTATGTGAAATCAAATGTTCAACATTCTGATATTTTTTACTTTGAATTCTCACTACACAGACTGCATTTGTACTGAAATAGTTTTTTTTTTTAACAAAAATTACTTATATAGGTGGTTTTCATTAACAATTTTGTTCAAAAATATTTCCCGGGATTCCCGGGAATCCCGGGAATTAAATTTTTTCATTCCCGTTTCCCGGGAAATAAAAAAGTCCGGGAAATCCCAAACCCTACTACTATCAGACAAAATTTTATAAAATCAGATATTTTTATATCGAATTAGATATAATTTGATGTCCTGGATATGGACAAATCTCGGATCAAACTGTAACAAATTATATGTAATTTGATATAATTAGACACATGTAGATGACCCATTTTTCGGGTCAAGTTGTATGTCGTTGTATATGGGGATTTATCAAAAAAGATATACCTATGTATGACACCATATTAAGATTTTTACCCGGGATATTGTAATATATAAAATAAAATCAAAAATATTTTTCGTATCTATTTATATATAAAATTTTTAACGGTTTTATCAATTATACACTCTAATGAAATTCTGTTGAAATTTACCCAACTTATAGTAGGAAACTGAACTCCTACTATAAATTGGGTAAATTTACTCTATGTGCGTAATTGAAAAAAAATACGCACATTGTGTTTAAGTTGGTGCACAAATAATTTGTAATTTTACGTTGAAAGTGCGTAAAAATTAAATGAAATTTTGAAATTAGTGTGTTAATTAACTAAACTTGTGTGTAAAAAAGCACGTTTCACGTGTAATTGTACGCATAAAATGCGTAAAAATACACTAAAATGCGCAAAAATCCACAGAAAGTGCGTAAAAATCAAATAAAATGCGTACATTTACAACAGTTTTGCTAACTTTAAGCACCATCCAAAAATTTGTTTTAAATAAAATAACAAATTAATTTTTAGTACGTATTTTATTAATAATAATATCCAAGTCATTCTCTCATAATCGTTTATGTCCAAATTAATCGTTTTGGGATCTTAAGGCATTTGTATAAAATTCATATAAAAATTTGTTATAACTATTGAATGGGTGCAATAACTCCTGCTAAACAAATTGCCTTATTTGAAAGGGAGGCAGTAACCGTCAACAATAACGGGAGAAAACGCAGAGATATGGCCTACGCAAGAACAACTGAGTGCAAAGACTCCTGATCAACAAAATGTTTTTTGCAAGTTAGACAGTACTCAATGAATACTGACTTTGTTGAGCAGGAGTCATTGCAACCAGTTGTTTTGCCTAGGCCGTATCTCTCTAACGGCGTATTCTCCCGTTATTGTTGACGGTAGTTGGTTGACTGCCTCCCTTACAAAGAAGGCATTTTGTTGAGCAGGAGTCATTGCACGCAGTTGTTCCTGCGTAGGCCGTATCTCTCTTACGGCGTTTTCAATTTTGAAATGAGGTTTAGACTACCACATGCGTTAATAATAATTACCAAAAACAATTTCATGCTTATGTTGCTATTTCCAGACTCTAATGTGTTTGTGGAAATGTTGTAATTCACAAAAAATAATCCGTTTTCGCTTTTTCTTTTTATAATTTATAATTTTTTTTTTAATTTTTTTCAATTTGAAATGTCAGAGTATTTATTACTATTATAGGATAGTATATTTACCAACCTTGTGCGTAAAAATTTTATTTAACAAAACACTAGTAATTTTAGGCACAATGTGTTTATTTATAAACACATAATGTCTAAAAATACTTTGTGTGTGTATTATTGTGTATGGAAGTGTGTATGAAAAAAGTTTACGCATTTTTTGTTTATATTTACCGAATTTTCGTAAAATTAAACAAAATTTTACCCATTTTATAGTAGTAAAATTACAAACATTTTTTAGAGTGTATATTCTTATATAAAAAATTTGCAATAAACCAAATATTGATATATGATTTAATATGATTACATATGAGAAAATTTCTAAAAGTTTTTCTAATATATCATCACATAAAAACATATAAAGTTGCAAACAATATTTTATATTATCATATATTTTAATATTAAAAAATATATGTTATAAATACTCTTTTTTACTCGGGTAATCATACTAAATCATAGATCAGTATTTGTTTCATTGCAAATTGTTTATATAGGAATATATAATTGATAAAACTGTTCAAAATTTTATATATAAATAGATACGAAAAATAATTTTGATTATATTTTATATATTACAATATGTTAGTTAATCTCAGACACAAGTTCGAAACTCATTTCATCAAAAACAATTTTATGTATGTTTTACTCAATTTTTTCTTAAATTGATATTTTCTAAGCTTTTTTTACTTTAAAAAAATGTTTTTTTAAGTTAAAAAATCCAATTTAAAGAAATTAACATTTAAAATCATGACCCGGCTTGTAATGGGTTAATAAGTCTAGGCATGTTGCATACCATTGGTAAGGTATTTAAAGTGCCTTTCCAATGACATATATATTTTCTCCTGGTCCGATATGTTTTGAGTGGAGAAATAAGCCATTGAATATTGTTATAGATCATTTGCAGCTCCATAAATCGGGAACTATGAGCCTCCAACAAAAAAGAAGTGCATTGCCGGGCTAATCATTAAATTTTTATTTGAAATAAAAAAACTTAACATATTTAAAAAAACCCTAAGTCCAAAGAAAATTCCCATATTTGAAAAAAAATTTATCTACACCCGTATTCAAAATGACTAACTTATTTACACACAAATTCCCACAAGGGAAGCTGGCAGCTAGTTAGTTAGCATATGTTTTTATACCCTACACCACTATGTGGTCAGGGTATTATAAGTTTGTGCTGATGTTTGTAACACCAAAAAATATTGGTCCTAGACCCACCGGTCGGCTCAGAATTTTTTTTATTTCGATTTAATGATGTCCGTCTGTCCGTCCGTCCGTCCGTCCGTCTGTCTGTCTGTTTATGCATTTTTGTGCGCACTCTACAGGTCGCAAATATTAAGATATTTTGATGAAGCTTGGTACACCGACTTATGTCGGCCCAAGGACGACGCCTATTGATTTTGGTTAAAATCGGTCCATGTTTAGACCTAGTGCCCATATAAGGGTCCTACCAAAATTATACTGTTTATACGCTGCAGGTCGCAAATATTAAAATATTTTGATGAAATTTAGTACACGGAGCTATATTGGACGAATAACGCAGCCTATTGATTTTGGTGAACATCGGTCCATGTTTAGACCTAGTGCCCATATAAGGGTCCTACCAAAATTATATTGTTTATACGCTGCAGGTCGCAAATATTAAGATATTTTGATGAAATTTGGTACACAGACCTAAATTGGGCCAATAACGCAGCCTTTTGATTTTGGTGAACATCGGTCCATGTTTAGACCTAGTGCCCATATAAGGGTCCTACCAAAATTATATTGTTTATACGCTGCAGGTCGCAAATATTAAGATATTTTGATGAAATTTGGTACACAGACCTATATTGCCCCAATAACGCAGCCTATTGATTTTGGTGAACATCGGTCCATGTTTAGACTTAGTGCCCATATAAGGGTCCCCCCAAAATTGGTTTGGTTACAAACTGCAGGTCGCAAATATTAAGATATTTTAATGAAATTTGGTGCGCTGACTCACATTATAGAAAATTTTGACACAAGCCCCATTTTATCCCATTCGAATTTCGGATCCAAACATTAGTTGGCTTTTAAACAGACTGGTGTAGGGTATTGTATAGTCGGCATGCCCGACTTTAACCTTTTTACTCGTTTCATTTTGAATACGTTGGTAATCTTTAAAGAATTCAACAATAGCGGATTTATACAATAACGTCTTTAATAGTTATTTATTAGCAACAGTAGCCTGCAGCTGGTAGTGTGTAGGACGTGAGATCCTGCTGCCCTCCAATACAAAGTTTTTTCTATCATTTAAATTTTATCATATCGTATTGTATTAACTTATATCAAATTTGATCGGGACAAAACTCGGATATAAGTCGATCACTTGATATAACTTTGTATCCTTGTAAATATAATCATATCCGATTTGATACCATTTAATATAACCATTTTTCGGATGAAATTATATCCAGTTACATATTGCAAATATATTATAAAAGTTGTTATTCTGTAAATTTCCTAGTGGGTTGCTTTTGGCCCAAAATATAAAAATTAACCCTACATGGATCATGTTACATAAAATAATTATTTTTATCCAGTTGAGATTTTTTTGTCAATTTCATGGCTTTACAATCACTTAGTCATAATTAATATTAAGTTTCACGGGTCTTTTCTAACCCCAGGCCACTAAGGGTTAACGATTTTTTAAACAAATGTAAAGATAATTATAGTCTTACCAAATTTAAGTGATACTTTTCCGAAACCTATGTAAACTTTGATGAAGACATTAAAATTTTGTTAAATTTTTGACAAAACAAGCAATTGTTGTAAAATGTCCTGGAAAGCAGTCACTCCAAACACAAACTCGAATTATCATTTTTCCAATTTATGTGGTACTAATAGCAATAGGCATCTCCAAATTAGGCATTTTAAAAAATTTTTAAAATTAATTTAAAAAAAAACATCTTATTCCATTTTTATCAAAGGTGTATATTATACTGTAGCTGATGTAAATAAATAAATAAACAAAAAAAATAAATAAATAAAATAATATTGCAAATGTATGGCCTGCTTAAGTAAATAAAATTGAGTTAAAAAAAATTTTTTTGTGCCCGAGCTGGGATTCGATAATAGTACATCAGCCACATATATAATTATATATGGGGTTATGTATGATTTATAATTACGTATTAAAATATTAATAATCCCAAGTTGCAATAAATATAACTTTAGGTGCTGTTGGCAGAAAATTGGATAATTTTTTTAAGATCTGTAAAAAAACAATTTACAAGTAAATTAAATTGAGTTAAAAAAGACAACAAAAAAATTTTTGTGCCCGAGCTGTGAACCGATAGTACACTTAAAATAATACGTCAGTAGAAAAATCTGCCAAACTGGTTTCTAATCGATTTCACCAATTTTTAACAAATTTTTAGTTGAAACACTGATTTAAGAAAAGATTTTAGTTATCTTCATTTAACACAATACTAAATATCCTCAGTACTTTAACTAATTTTGAGTGTTAATTTTTAAAATTATTTAAAACTAATTTTTAAGAACCCATTCGTTAAATTTTACAAAATTTATTGTTAAAATATAATATTCTCATGTTACTGTTATTACCCGGTAAATGGCGCCACCAATCTATTCGAAGCCCAAATAAAAAAAAATGATATGGAGCCATATGAAGTTATATTTACTTATATATAATCTTTTACGTAATTAGATATAATTTTATCCGAAAAATGAGAACGTCTTGGTGTATCATATTGTATCGACTTGTATACAATTTGATACAATTTTATGCAATTTGATACAATTGTATCCGAATTTTGTCCTCATCCAATTACATCAAATTATATCTTTTTGTATAAAATTATATAAAATGTTATAAAAGTGGACATAGTTTGATACAATTATATCTAAATATTAACCTTATACTTTTTATCATATTATATAGGACCATATCTAATAATATACAAAAATAATTTTTTTAAATAAAAAAAATTTTTAATTACTTGTAATTGTTCTTTTTTGAATTGCAATTACAAATAATATCCCAGGAAAATTTTCTGTTCCAAAGAATCGGTTGTGCAATAGCTACTTTTCATTCACAACCCCTTCTACTGTCGATTCTAACACCGATTCTTTTTGTTTGAAATTGTCCCAAAAGCAACCCCTTCTATGGCTCCAAAGTGTAACCGGTTGCTCTAGAATCGGTGCTGGAATTAGTTCTGGAACTGATTCTACGTCACCCACACCTTCCATATAGGATCCCAAGAACTGGTTCCGGAACCAGTTCCATGGAATCAGTTGCAGTGGAACCAGTTGTAGAATGGGTGTGATTGGCTACCGATTGTAAAAAATTTTCCTGGGATGTAATTGTAGATGAGTTTTTTATCAATTACAATTACATGTAATTGTGTAATTGCAAGTGTAATTAATTACAAAATGTAATGATTAACCCCAGGTCTGCTGGAGATCTTATAATTTCGATAAATCTTCCATTACTTTTATCCACACTTATCATGACAGTGCAAAAAACATGAAAAAAATTTTCTTTTAATTTAGTAATTTTAAAATAAAGTTAACAACACTGAAATTTTAAAGGTAATAGGATTATGATATTCAACCAAGATATAAGAAATCAGTCAAGTGTACGTTATAGTATAGAGAATTTCGTATTAAAGCTTCAGTGTTGTTAATGTTATGGGTGCGTAAGCCATTTTTGACTCATGCTCCTAACCAGAAACAAATTACTCACTCACGAGCATTTCGTTTCTTACTCAGCACACATGAATATATTAAAAACTTACATTCAGAAAATTCTCAAAATAGTAAAAATTACTAAAAACATATGATGCAAAAAATAAACTCACACACGAATCATGCACGGGTTATTCTTACTCACGCTCACGCACGAATCACTTAAGTATAGTAATTACTACTCACGATCACGTGTGAATAACGTGACTCACGAAAAATTCGTGTCACGCGCCAATCCCTAGTAATTACTAAATTTAAAACTAGTTCAAAATCATTGATAACATGGAACAAAATATAATAGGTTTGTTTTTTTCGAATTTTGTATAAATATTCCACACAAATTTAAGCATTTATAAAATTTTTAAGTAGTTATAAATTTAGCTTATATTTTTTGAAAAAATTAAAACAATGTCTCATCAAAAGAGGCCAAAATTGAATTTTTTTAATAAATATTTGCCAATTCTGGATAACAAATTCCTACTATTTTTCAATTATGATCAAGGACAACACCAAAAAACTTAATTTTTTCAAACAAACAATTTCCGACATAACAATACTCAATCAAATGAAAGTCAATTTTATGTGGAATGCAAATCAATAAAGAATATTTTTAAAAACTAAATTGATCAGTAAAGTATTCTATCCTAAGTCAGGGGTTAATCTCGGAAGGGTGATTCGATGAACTTTTTTAACTTTAGATTCGGGCCTAAACTCTTTAAAAAAAAAGTTTTATTAGGAGGCTATGCAAAAAGTCGATTACTATCAATGCCAGAGGCAATTAAATTATCAAATCTCGATATTTTGAAAATTGATACCCTGGGATAATATTTTAGTCCCAGGATACTTCGGGATCACAGAATTTCTTCTGATTTTGAAAATTTTTGCGAAAAACAGTTTTTCTATAAAGAAACAGTTTTTAATTACAGTTTTTCTAAAAAAGTATATGGTAACACTGCCCCTATTACTTAATGTTTAAAAACTCTCTGCGCCTAGTTTCAGCTAAATCCACTTTTATTTAGAGATAGCAGAAAAAGTTATCTTTTAAGAATTAGTAATTTATCTCTACAGTAAATTATACAAAAAGTAGGGTTGACGTTAAATTGAATTATTTCTTAACATGTTTTTTTTTTTATCTACACCCAGAAGCAGATTCAGTTCTGATAACCCCATTTGTAGTCAATCGCATGGTTCAGTTGTGGTAGCCGAATTTTTCAGTTGTGGCAACAGGAAACAAGTTGAGATAAGACTAATTTGACTGTGACAACGGAATTTCAGTCAATGATTTTAATTTTAGAAAGGATAGAATAAGATATTGCAAATTAACTTAAAATTTTACTTTTTTAATATTTTGCTATTATTTAGCTTGCTAAAATTTTATTGCTACCAAAAATCCTATCTCACATAATAAGACTTTGCATAGACATATATTAATGCACAAAAGAAATTTTCATAGTGGTAACTATAAAAAAAACATCCTGATCAAAATTGAACATTTTTTGTATTGTATACAATTTTAAAATTTCGCGAAATCCGCGACTCCGATTTCAATTTTGATTTCATATTCGTAACGTACACCTAAAAATAGGTTTGATATGTCGCGATCATAACAATTATATTTAATTTTTATCAATTGTTACATTATTTTTACTTAATTAAAAACCTGGGGGTTAATCAAAAAAAAAAAATTTTCAATTACACATTACATGTTATTGTAATTGAAAAAATGTCAATTACAATTACGTGAAATTGTAATTGAAAAATTCCAATTACAATTACATGTAATTGAAAACGAAGTGCTCCAATTAAGTAATTATAAAAAAACTAAGTAATTAGGTCTTTTTTGTGTATTTATTGTGGGAGAAGTAATTAATTACAAAAATTATCAATTACATATAACAAAATTCAAAATAATAACAACAATCCTATTTATATAATTAAATAAGGTGCTTGATTTTAAAACGAAAACAAGTAGTAAAAAATTTTAGTTTCATTATATAACCACTTGTTTAGTAATGAAAGATTTTGCTGGGGTAGCATATTTTTAGGGTTGTGAAGCGTGAGAATTGCAACTTTTTTTTTATTTTTTTTTTCTCAAATTCTATCATCAATATAAAAAAAAAACTCAAAAAATATCATTAGAATTTGTTTATTTTGATTTTAATGGGGCAAGCATAAGGGAATGGTGATATTTACAAAACAAAATTTGTGTGTGTAATATTTTTTTGAGATTAAAAAATAAAATATCGTCTACATTTCCACGAAGTAAAATGCTTATTTGCCAACGTAACAGCTGTAAAGAAATACTTGTCTTATAGTCCACATATCTTCCAAGATGGGTTGTGATGTCTGTTTCGGAAAATAAGAAGAAGAATTCTAAGGCAATGAAAAAAATTCTTACATAAACATAAAGGAGGTGGAGAATATGATTACAAGAAAAAGTCCCAGATGTGTAAAATGTGCTATTACAAATACTTGTATACACTCAAATATATTAGTATGTATATATTTATTTTTCTTAAAAATAACAAGAATTCAAGTTATTTGCAAAAAAGAATCATGTGAAGGAAGGAATAAAATGAATCTACAGGAATCCCCAAAAAGGCAATTTCGTACATCAGTAGCAAAGACTGAACAAAAACAACAAAGATCTAAGAAACAAACATTGAATACGCATCATACATACAACCCTATTTCCGTTCAGCCCGTTCAACTACAAAGATACCATAATGTTGTTTTATTCTGTGTGTCAGTGTGAGAATAAGGATGGATGTGCAATAGGCTGGAGCGTGGATAGCAAACTTTCGTAAAGAACTTCCAGCATTTTTATTTCTTTTATATAAAATATTTATTTATTGCAAATTACTATTTTTACTATTATTGGTCATATTTGACGTTAGCTTAAAAACAGTTAAGGGTTAGTTACCCAACCGTAACTGTAACGAATCAGCTGTTTCGAAACCACAAAAAGAATTGTATAAAAATGGTTACTAACACGTAAATGTAAAAGTACTTGCCGGATCATTCTGTTGAAATAAAATGTTGAGATATGGCCTTGCTATTCTTGGATTAAGTGAGATTAGATGGTTAGGCTCAGAAGAATTTTCATCCCCTACTTCCCAGACAACTATGTTGTATTCTGGAAAAGAGATTGGCTGTAACCATGAATCTGATGTTGGATTAATGCTTAATAAAACTGCTCGAAAAAGTCTTATTGATTGGAAGCCTGTGTCTGACCGAATACTGCTTGCTCATTTTGCGTCTAAAGTCAGAAATATATCCATTATTCAGTGTTATGCCCCACAGAAATTGCCAAAGATGATGCTAAAAATTTCTTTTATGGTCAGTTGAATACAACATATGACTCTGTTCCACGCGGTGACATAATTATCGTAATGGGTGATATGAATGCTAAAGTGGGTTCTGAAAATGAATCACTACAACATGTAATGGGCAAGCATGGTATTGGAACCCGCAACGACAACGGTGAGCGATTTATAGATTTTTGCAACTCCAGGAAACTTGTGATTGGAGGCACGCTATTTGATCATAAGGTTTGGCATAAAAGAACTTGGTTGTCCCCGGACAGACGCAACACAGCTAATCAAATTGACCACTGTGCCATAAGCCATCGATATAGGAAATGCCTACTAGATGTACGTAGTTAAAGAGGAGCTGACATAGGCCAATCCCGATACCATTATTTGGTTGTTGCCAAAATTCGCCTCTGCACAACTGCGATCCAGAAAAAAGTTGAAAATTTGCGGCCAAAAAGGTACGACGTTGGACGCTTAAATAACACCATTGTCAAAGAAAACTTTATAGCGCAGTTACGGGATGCAATAACCACAACGGAGAGTGAATCCCAGTCTTCTGTCAATTTTAAATGGCACCACATTAGGAACACAATAAAATCTTGTGCCAACCGTACTTTGGGACCAACACCCAAAGGGAGACAAGAATGGATGACTGATGAAACGTGGAATATCATAACAGAACGACGAATGATAAAAGAACAGCTAGCAGCAGTGGAAGACTCAGAAGCAAAAGTTAGCATAGAAACCAATTATCGTAATATGCATAAGTCAGTACAACAATCTGTGCGGAGATATAAAAGAAGAAGAATTGACCGCCTCGCAGAAGAAGCCGAAAAAGCTGCACAAGCAGGTGATACCCGAACAGTTTATAAGATCACAAAACAACTCGTAGACCGCAATTTACATACAGAACACTCTGTTAGAGATCTTCAAGGTAATTTACTCAACACTGATCACGAACCACTTCAACGGTGGAGGGAGCATTTATCCACTGTTTTGAACTGTGTTATAGATCCTACTCTCCAGCCTCCTATTTTTATAAATCCATCAGGGAAGATTACCCCATAGGTCTAAAACGGATTTCATGCGGAAATTTCAAAATATGTTCTGAGTAGTGCCTCACTGTTTGTGTAAAATTTGCCTTAACATGTAAGTATTGTGAACGAGGATAAGAGTTTTGGACTTTTTAGATAAGAGTCTTCATCGGCTTTCCTTATTATAAGAAAAAAATCTCAAAATATTTATTTTTCATTAACTGCTAAGCAGATGACGAGAGAAGACAGAAAAAAGCAAATTCCGATGTATTTAAAGCAAAAAAATGTTGTAAAAAAAGCAAGAAAAAAACTTGAAAAACCAACAGTTTTTCAAAAAAAAAATTACAAGTTAAGAGAAAAAATATTTTTTTGTGTGCAAAAAAAGTATTTTTGGACAAAAAGTCTTAAAAAAGCAATTCAAAGCTCAAAAATCTTAAGAAAAAGCTATTTTAAAGCTAAAAAACGAAAAATCCGAAAAAAGCAAATATGAGTAAAACAAGCATTAAAAAGCATAAAAAGCAAAAACAGCAATTTTGTCTTCTCTGCAGATGACACAAATCAGCCTAAAAATGCACGCACGCTACAGGTTGGAAATGTTAAGATATTTTGATGAAATTTGGTATAACGACTTATATCATCCCAGGGACGAAGTACATTGAATTTGGTTGAAATCAGTCAATACTGGTTAAAATCGGATATTTTAATGTAATTCGGTGCATCGACTTATACTGTATCTGCCCAACTTCGAAACCTATTGATTATGGCTAAAATCGTTTAGTGTTTAGACCTAGTGTCCATTAGGGATACCGATCCCGAAATCTCGATCCCGAAAATCCCGGGATTTAGAAATCCCGAAATCCCGGGATTGGTCTTGAAAAAATTCCGGGATTTCCGACTTCATTATTTGGCATATTTTGTCTCTTTTTGTATTTGTTTTTATTGTTATATTCGACCTAAATCACATAAATCTAATATCTTATTAAATAAATCTGAATAAAAATCTTAATAATTTAAAAACTTTTATTCAGCTCTGAATATTTTGAAAATCGTAATTCAGCTTTATTTAATCTTTTAACGGACATGTTGTTGTTGTTAAAATCATAATTTCATGCAAAATAATTTTGCCGACTAAAAACAGAAAATTTTTATTAAATTAGAAAAATATAACAATCTGCCTTCCTGAAATCAGCAGAGGTATGTTCTTAATATTTTATGTTAGGTGATTTAAAAAAACTAATAGTGACTAAATATTTCTGATGATTTCAGCAGAGTTGTTTGTATTTGCATTCAATTAATTTTAGCCAAATATAACTAAACATTTTTGGATATAGCAATGTTTTAACTACTTTTAGTTAAAAATTTCCTTTAGAGTCAAATTGTAATTTAAATTTAATTAATTAATTAAATATAATTAATTAATTAAATTTAACTCATAAGTATATTTCTTATATTTCGGAAATTTAACAATTATTTAGCAAACTAGTTCTGCTGATTTCAGTAGTTTTAATCGGAGAACCTTTTTTGCTCGTTTTTAGTAGCTCTCTGCTATTTTTACATAATTATTTCTATGAGTGTAGTTTCTGTTTAAAGCCAGATTCACAATGCTGTAGTACCTACTCCACTCTGAGTGGATTTTGTTCCTTTCTTTTTTGCACTTACATTTTTTTGTATCATGCTATCTCTATTTTACACACTCCAATCTCCAGCGTGGAGTACTCCAGCATTGTGAATACGGCTTAATTTGTTTATTTCTTCATACTACAAGAAATAATTAGTAGATTTATAATGAATTGTTTTAATTTGTAGGGTTTATTTCAGCTATTTGTTTTTAAAATTAAAAATATGATGAAACAAGAAAATCCCGAAACCCAAAAAATCCCGGGATCCCGATAAATTCCGGGATCCCGAAAAATACAGGGATCCTGGGATTTGTAAAAACTAGTCCCGTTCGGCATCCCTAGTGTCCATATAAAGGTTTCTCCCAAAATTTACTTTCTCGCACGCTACAGGTCTCAAATATGAATAAATTTTAATGAAATTAGATACGCTGATTCTCATGGGCCTACGGAAAAGCTTATTGATTTGTTTTAGAATTGGTAAATTTTTAGATCAAGTGCTTGTAAAAACGTCCCATAAAAATTTTATCTCCGTACTCTATAGTTCGCAAATATTAGGATATTTTAATGAAATTTGGTACACCGACTTATATTGTCCCAAAAAAGAAGGTTATGTATTACGGTTAAAATCGCAAATGGGAAGATATTTAATGAAATTTGGTACGTTAATACACATGGGGCGAAGGACAAAGCCTGTCGATTTTAGATATTATCGGTTCATATTTGAACTTATCTCCCATATGGACTATATTTCCGATTTTCTCTTAAATACATTAGATAAAATCAAAATTTCTTACCGTTTTTCTAACTTTTTATCGTTTTTAGACAAATTTTGACACAAGTCCATTTCAAGCCATTCGAATTTCAGATCAAAACATTAGTTGGCTTTCAACCAGACTCTTGTAGGATATCATATATTCGGGCATGACGACTATACGATACCCTACACTAGTCTGGTTGAAAGCCAATTGGCTTCGTCCTTGGACCGCTATAAGTCTGTGTACCATATTTTATCAAAGTATCTTAATATTTGCGACCTTTGGCTTGCGAATATGCTAATTTTTAGGGGACCTTTATACGGGCACTAGGTCTAAACATGGACCGATTTTAACCAAAATCAAAAGGGTTTGTCCCTTGGCCAAAATAAGTCACAAAATCAGTAGACTTTATTTATAAGCCCATTTGAATCCGTGTACCAAATTTCATTAAAATATCTTCGTATTTGCGACCTGTAGTGTACGAACAATTCAATTTTGGGGCACCCTTTATATGGGCACTAGGTCTAACCATGCACCGATTTTAACCAAAATCAAATGGGTTTCTCCCTGGGCCAAAATAAGTCAGTGTACCAAATATTGTAAATATATCTTAATATTTGTGATTTGTACCGTGCGCACAAGAATATATGGATAGACAGACGGACGGACAGACACACAGACGTATATCGTTACATCGAAACAAAATGTTATTCTGAATCAATCGGTATACTTAAAGATGGGTCTAGTTCCAATATTTTTTGGAATTACAAACATAAGCACAAACTTATTATACCCTGTCCAAATAATGGTGCAGGGTATAATTAATAAAAATCGTTATTTAAACTCATAAAGCACTAATTAAAACATATCAACCACTATTTGAACTACCTTGCGTATGCTGACGATATTTGTTTGCTTTCACACAAGCTTAGTGATCTAAGGTAAACAACTAAAGAACTCCAGGAAAAGCTGCAATATACGGGACTCAAAATAAACGCTGGCAAAACAAAAACGCTATTGGTTCAACAACAGAACCAATAACCATCAGTAATCACACGTTTGATGCTACAGATCAATTTTGTTATCTTGGATGCGATATTGCAGCAGATGGTGGAACCGAAGTTGATGTCGACTCCCGAATACACAAGGCTAAGACATCTTTTGGCATACTAGCCCGAATCTGGCAAAGTAACAAAATAAGCCAAAGAACCAAACTTAGTATTTTCGAGTCAAATGTAAAATCAGTGCTCTTATATGGATGTACAACTTGGAAGGTTACGAACAACATAACAAAACGCCTTCAAACTTTTATAAATCGCTGCCTAAGGAGAATATTGCGTATCTTTTGGCCCCGAACAATATCGAATATCGAGTTGCTAGCTAAAACAAACCAGATGCCGGTAGCAACGGAGATACGTAAACGAAAGTGGCAGTGGATTGGACACACATTACGTCGCAATGATGATAATGTCTCAAAGCAAGCTCTTAGATGGAATCCATTTCATCAAGATGGAAGAGTCACCGAACTGGCCCCTTTATATGAAATAGACTGGTCACTTTTACATGGCGTTATCATAGGAGGGGGAAATTGACCCCTTGTGACATGTCACAAAACAAATCCTGGGACAGGTTACTGAACTCTCATAAAAAACAAAGTTCAGGGACCTGTCCTGGGATTTGTCTTGTGACATGTCACAAGGGGTCAATTTCCCTCTCCTATTACAACGACATGTAAAAGTAACCAGTCTATTTCATATAAAGGGGCCAGTTCGGTGATAGTTTGTTAAAATTTCCCGTAGGGGTGTTTTACAAAATTTATAACAATCTGACCAATTTTTGGTCAATACATAAAATTTGTGACCAATTTTATAGGCCAAATGTAAACTCCGTAACCAGTAACTCATAATGTTTTTTAACTTTAATAGCTTATATTTTAACTAGCAAACGTTGTTAGCGTGCCTTAAGATTTTCCCCTTTTGAACCACCATTTTTACCACGTGCCTGTCCAAAGTCCTAAAAATGCCTTGTCGATAAGTTGGCCCATACTCCAAGGAAAACATATTATAGATTACAGGTTTCTAGCCGAAGGGTTCGGTAAGGCCATCAAGGGGGAGAATTATTCCGTTGGAGGAGGAACCTACTACATACATAATTTTAGGTCTCTATATCCAGCAGTTTGGCCAGGCCGTCAAGAAGGAGGTTTTTGGAAAAACGTACTTTTTTTATCCCCTTTTTGCCCCTCCCGATAAGAATTTCCAAAAATGCCGTCTCAACGGACGTCTACACCGGTCGAGGAACCTACATACCAAATTCCAACTTCATAGCTCCAGTAGTTTGAGCAGGCCGTCAAGGGGGAGACTTTTTCCTCTTTTTGCCCGTCCCTGTAAAAATTTACAAAAATTCCGTCTTGGTGGATGTCTACGACAGTGGAGGAACCTTTATACCAAATTTCAACTTCCTACCTCCAGCGGTTTGGGCAGGCCGACAAGGTGGGCTTTTTTCACCTTTTTAACCACCATTTTTACAACGTCCCTGTCCAGAATTCTAGAAAGTACTTTCCAGAAAAGTTAGCCCCTACTCCAGGGAACACATATCTTAAATTTCAGCTTTCCAGCCAAAGGGGTTTTGGCAGGCCGTCAAGGGGGAGACTTTCCCCCTTTTTGCCCGTTCCGGTAGGAATTTTAACTTCCTAGCTTCAGCGGTTTGGGCTGGGCGCTGTTGACTCAGTCAGTCAGTCATTCAGTCACACTCTCAAAACAATTCCGTTGTGACAACCGAAATTTTTTCCAACCGAATTGGGTCGGTTGTCGCATCCGAATTGAAATCGAATTCGGTTGCCACAACTGAATTCGGTTGCTGCAACCGAATTACGAGGTTGCAGCAACCGAATCAATTCGGTTGGATAAAAATTCTGTTGCCACAACGGAATTGTTCTGAGAGTGCAGTCAGTCACTCACGTTATTCTTTTACATATAGAGATAACCAATGGAGCTAAACACTAACTGTAAGAATTTTTATGAAGAGGAAAAGTGACGTTTTTAACAAAAAGTAATACATTTTACAAACTTTTTCGTATATCTTTGCTACCACGACTTCAACTTTGTAACGATTTTTCGTCATAATTTTTGCTAAAAATGCATACACCAAAATTTTGGAGTTATTTATTAATTATATTGGGAAAAGTATAATGTTATTTATACTCAAATGATCGTTGGACTGTAAATAATGATCTAGTATAACATACTTGAAGTTTTTCTGCAGTATGTAACATTCTCGAGATGAAAAAGGATGTCTTTAATAGGATTTGAAAAGATGTTGTAAACTCCGTTCCTAATTTTTACAGCAAATCATTTAGCGAGTAAGAAAAACAATGGCATATTTGAATTCACCTTGTAGGCATCATACGATTTTGTTTCGGAAAGAAAATTCTGACAAAGCGTTTCTGAAAGAAAACGAAAAAAGTAACCAAATGTAAACTCCGTAACTATAGACTCCGTAACCACAATTGTTTGCATCAGATTGCATTCAAAAAAATGTAGGTAAATGTTTAAAATATTTTACAATAACCATAAACAGAGGTGATTCGACTAATATTTATGCGTCAAAAGATGATTCAAACGATAATTTAGCGTCAAATCAAAAAAAGTTATCAGTTTTTTACCCTAAACTGCTGGAGCGAAAAACGATTGATTTTGCATTTCATTGGTTTGGAATCGATATTTCGAGCCATTACTGACATTAGTTTGACAAATTAAATTTGTTTCAAACAATGTAAGAATTTTTTGATCGCGAAATGTTATGTTTATACCCTACACCACTATGTGGTCAGGATATTATAAGTTTGTGCTGATGTTTGTAACACCAAAAAATATTGGTCCTAGACCCACCTTATAGTATACCGATCGGCTCAGAATTTTTTTTTTATTTCGATTTAACGATGTCCGTCCGTCCGTCTGTCTGTCTGTCCATGCATTCTTGTGCGCACTCTACAGGTCGCAAATATTAAGATATTTTGATGAAACTTGGTACACCGACTTATGTCGTCACAAGGACGACGCCTATTGATTTTGGTGAACATCGGTCCATGTTTAGACCTAGTGCCCATATAAGGGTCCTACCAAAATTATATTGTTTATACGCTGCAGGTCGCAAATATTAAGATATTTTGATGAAATATGGTACACCGACTTATGTCGGCCCAAGGACGAAGCCTCTTGATTTTGGTGAAGATCGGTCTATGTTTAGACCTAGTGCCCATATAAGGGTCCCGCCAAAATTATATTGTTTTTATACGCTGCAGGTCGCAAATATTAAGATATTCTGATGAAATTTGGTACACAGACCTATTTTGGCCCAAGAACGAAGCCTATTGATTTTGGTGAACATCGGTCCATGTTTAGACCTAGTGCCCATATAAGGGTCCCCCAAAATTGGCTTGGTTACAAACTGCAGATGGCAAATATTAAGATATTTTAATGAAATTTGGTGCGCTAACTCACATTATAGAAAATTTTGACATTTTACCCCATTCGAATTTCGGATCCAAACATTAGTTGGCTTTTACCCCGACTGGTGTAGGGTATTGTATAGTCGGCATGCCCGACTTTAACCTTTTTACTCGTTTTAATATATTATTTTGTAACTTCGCAACCGCTGATTTGATTTTAAAAAATTTTATATTTTTGAAAAGCATTTAAAAGGACCAAAAATACAAAATTTAAAAAAAAATAAAAAAAATTTTCGCGGAATGAATTGTATTTTTATTCGCGAAACCGCCAATTTGATAAACATAAATTGTATATTATTGGAAAGCATGTTGAAAACCCATATACGAAAATCTAATAAATTGAAGAAAATTCGTACGCAATTTTTTTGTTATATCTTTTGCTTGTGGAAATGAAAACTCCGTTATCACAAATAGAATTAAAATTTTGCAAAAAACGTTATTGCAACAACTTGTAGAAGACATTTTTTGCAATTAGGTTTCTAATGACTAAACTTACTGATTCCATTAAGAAAAAACCGAAATATTAACACGTTTTGCTTCTCACAAATTTGGCCCAAAAACTTATCACAAAAAGGGATGAAGAATATGTTAAAAGTTAAACAAATTTTCTAAAAGAGAAAAAACCTTAGAAAAAGAATGGAATTTATATATTCTGATATTTAAACTTCAGGTAACGAAGCATCAGTGAAGAAGCCGACGCAGTAAATTTTCTAACTGAATTTGTGAATTTACTTGAATTTTAAATTCAGCTAGTATTGCTATGTTATTTAAGCAATTGCAATCAATATTAATATACTAGGCTAAAAAATTATGAATTTATACAAAACTTGAATTTTGTAATTTGTTTATAATACACCTTAAATTTCCAAATATGCTAGAATGATTATTTCCGAATGGGAAAAAATGTCACACATATTTTATTTATGGCTATTTCTACTAAAAATTCACATTACACGCTCCACCCTAATATGCATGTTGGGTGTAAAAAATATTAAGAGCACACGTAAAAAAATGTTTCCTAATAAAAAAAAAGCTCTATCAATTTTTCTGTACAAATTATTAAGTTTTTACCAAGTTATAAGGACCCAAAATAATTATTATCAAAATTTTTGGAACCGAAAAAATTGCTGATATTTTTAAAAATTCATTCATAATTATTATTGGCAACATAAAAAAAATTCGTTGCCCATAACTATTTTCACACAATTCAATATTTTTTTTCTTATTCATAATTATTACATTACAAGTAATATTTTTTTTTTGTGTTTGATAATAGTTATTAGCAATTTTTAACATATAATAATTAAAATTTTTCAGTTTTTAAGAAATACAAAAGAAAATTTCTTATATAAAAACTATTTAATTTTCAAAAAATGGCAACATTTTTCAAATAAATTTCAATTTGGATTTTGGAAATTTTTACAATTAAACTTGTCTTTAAAGAAACCTTTGTAAAATTATTAACCTAATGGTTATGGATGTTTTCCTTTGATGAAAAAGCTTTTTTTAATCTCAAATATATAAAATTAGAAAAACTTTTTCAATTGGGTACTTAAAAAAAGTACAATTTTTATTAAGTAACACAAAAAAATATTTCTTGGAGAATAATTATTATCATTAACTTTCTTTTTTATTCGTAACTATTTCAAATAGAGGATTAAAATAATTATGAATAACTAAAAAAAATTCGTTCGCCATAACTATTACCAGTCAAGAAATAAAATATTAATTGGAGACAAATAAGTATGGGTAAGAAAACAATAAAAATTGAACTATAATTATTATTTTTTAAGAAATATCCAATAAAACTTATAACTATTATGTCCTTGCAAGATATACAAAACTTGGATATATAATTTATACAAAAACCATGGAGAGAGCCAATTAGTCCATGGCCAAAATATATATTTATATAAATTTACATACAAATTAAAAAAAAAATAAAAATAAATCGAATTTGTTATAACTTGAAATCGTGTCCTTTAGGATTTCTGCAAAAACGCCGAATCACACTTTTATATACTTTACGAATTTGAAATAAAATTTATTAAATTGTTAACTATTTTGGATGTATTCTCAGTTTTATGATTTTGAAAAGGAAAAAATATATTGCACTTTTTAAATTTTTAGAACCAGTGTGCACGTTCACAAATATTTTTAATGGCCGTTTTTTTTAATCACTGGATTTATTTTTGGATTTATTTTATTTCGTTAAAAAATCCATATTTTGTTTTTTAATTTTCAAAATTTTATATTTTTGTCCAAATCTAACACTTTTTCCCTAATATGATGTAAAAGAAAAAATTTTAATTTTGCGAAATGCAATTTCTGGAATAAAATTAAGCTAAATCGAAAACTGATTTATTTATTTTTTTAAATCCATTTTGGATTTAGCTTATTTCAATTCCTGTGTTCACATTTTTACAAAATTTAATGATTTTCTTGCACATAATAAGAACTATAAATTTTGGAAATAAAAACCAAATTTGGATTTTTTAACAAAATAAAATAAATCCAAAAATAAATCCAGTGATTAAAAATAAAGCCAATATGTGCATTTAATTCTCTTTTCTGAAGCTATAATTTAAAATATTAAACCATTGCAGGAAGGACAACGTTATCCCAGCGATTTTTTTCATATGACCTATTTTAACTTTTCCATAATACTGGAAGCTAAAGTAAAAAAAATTATGGAACTAACAATTTATATATTTTATTATATTTCTACTCGAATTTTTTTGATCAGCATTATCGCAAAATTCGTAATTATTGTCAAAATATATATATAAATTTACCCCTCAATTCATAAATGCTTTGTAAAGTTATAGCAGGTTTACAAAACGTCATTTTCATACAAAATTTGTTCAATAAACCTCCTATAATTTTACAAAGCGTTTATGAATTTAGGGGTTAATGTATCGCGTTGTATAGTAAAATTTTTTATATTTGAAAATTATACATTTTTATTGATCTATAGACGTAACTCCATCGTCATTTAGGGACCTTAAGATGAAGACTTTTTTGACTTTTTTTATTGCGTAAACTTCTAATAAGTAGTAATATTGATGGTGCTTTGAGGAGCTGGAAACGTCTTTCAATTCGAAGTACCCTAATTAGCAGTGCAGCGACTTTCATATATGTGCTTAAAATATGCAGTAAAAAATGCAAAATATGCACTTAAATCGAAATATGCACTAAAATCCAAAAAATATGCACTAAAGATCCAAAAATAAACGGTTAACATCAAAAAATGCACTTTAATTTTATCGATTTTAAAAATCATATTTATTACTTGAGAGCGTTGGTTAAAAATTAAACCCAATATAAATGTCTTAGTAGATGACAACTTGATGTTTTCGTTCTAGTTAAATACTGCGTTAAGGTTTGCAAATTCTTCCTTTTCTTTATTTTTCATTAAATATTATTTTTGGTTCTTAAAACAATATGCAATTTAATGAAAAATATGCAATAAAAATTACAAAATATGCAAAAAATATGCACTTTAAAGCTAAATATGCGAAAATATGAATTTATAGCAAAATATGCAACAATAAATCGATGCCATTTTGTTGCAAAATCTTTGATTCAGAAAAGTATTTTCTCAAAATCCTTTTTGGATTAATGACTACAAAGATGCATTTGCATGAAAGTCGCTGCTCCGCTAATTAGCATATCATACGTATCTGCAAATTTCTATTTTGAATGATCAGTTGCGTTTTAGCTTTGCTCACAATTTACCACAAAAGCAATCGTATGACTGTTGGGCTACGACGAAGTCATTGATCAACAAAATACCTATTTTTAGGGCCTCGAGAATCCTTTTATTTGAAAAGGAAAAAAATTGGATACACATAAGACAAAGTGTATTGATCTAAAGGAAGACTATATTGAGAAATATTTTTTTTTTTTTTTGCAAAATGAAATGTCTTTCAATCATTCATTCATGGATGAATTAATTTACCCGTTCTAGTAATTTAACCAATTTATTGGCAAATATTTTTTTGTGTGTAGTGAGAAAATCTTAAAAGTACACATACACATAGCAACAAATACGAAAAAGAAAACACAAAGTGCTTGGAATACGATACGTGTGCCCCAAGAACAACGCGTCTCTGCAATAAATCTTTTTTACGAGCGCACACAATGGCAACAATGGCCGCAGGAAGTTGCCAATGGTTGTTTGGATGGATGAAAATGAACCTAAGTAAACTATTCGAATGGAATTTTAAGAAGTAGAGTGAAAAAACAACAACAGTATGTATATAAGAAACACAAATGCACACACGAATACACAAAGTCAACTGATTGCGATAGGAAATGAGAAAAATAACACAACAACAAAAAACAAAGTCCTTGGGTTTGGCATTTAAAAAAAAAAAAAAATAAAAAAACACGCAGCTAAGAAAAAAGTATGTATGGAACTATAATCAAGTGTAAATGTTAAAAAAAGCGCAAAAGTATAGGAAAATAAAGGGTGGGTTTTGTGCAACATTCCAAATGTATTCCGTTTCACCAGTCAGTTCACAACCACCCTGCATGTGTAAACGTACAGTTTGTTTCTTAAAGGCTGCCATCTTAAAGTGAACAATAAAGTCGAACTAAAATAACTGAAAAAAATTCAGAAAGAACATTAGGAAAGATAAATGCATTATGAAGAATACAACTTTTGCGAAATAAACAATTTGTTTTTACCAGAGTTATAGTGTATTGAGCACGGTGGATTTTTTTTTAGGTTTTGTAATTTTGTATAAGGGCCAGTTTTAAGAATTAAGAACAATTTTTTTTCTATTTTTGTTTTAATTTTTTAACTCGAAAGTTAGTAAATTTCTATCCTTAACAGATGTTTGGTTTAACCATTAAACACACTGTGACCAATAGCCCAGACCCAGGCAAGCTAGATAAAGTTAAATAAGGAGTGAGATCATAAAAATGTTAACACACATTTTTGCATATAACTTTGGTTTAAAGCTTCTCATATTTTTATTTTTTCGGCAATTTACATTTTAGAAATATGTCAGTTAATAACTTAATTTGCATCATGAGTTTTAATTTGCAATTTTTTACACAATGGACGATGAAAGAAAAGTGCGTTCAAAAATAATTAAATATTTTCAACAAAACCAAACATGGACATACAAAAAAATTGCAAAAGAGATTAATGTATGCCGCTTAACAGTTTCGAAAGTGGTAAAAAGATATCTGGAACACCTAACAATTGACAGGAAGCAGGGAACAGGAACAACGACTGGTTATCGTAACATTGGTAAGGCATATAAAGTTAAAAGCATCCTTAAGAGAGCTCCTAACACATCTGGTAGAAAAACAGCTCGGTTAGCCCAATGCTCGGACTTTTTTCTACGTAAAGTGAAACGTAAGGCAGGAGTAAAGTCCTACAAAGTTCAAAAAGTTCCCGATAGAAACGCTTTTAAAAATTTGGAGACCAAAACCAGAGCTCGAAAATTGAAATCAAATTTTGTACAAAAATGCAACTTTTGTGTAATGGACGACGAAACTTATGTCCTGGCTGATTTTTCGCAGCTCCCTGGTCAAGAATTTTATGTTTCCGATGTTCGAGGAAATGTTGCGGAAAAATTTAGGTCGAAAAAGCAAACGAAATGCCCTAAAAAATTCTTAGTACGGCAAGCCATATGTAGCTGCGGCCAAAGAAGCCAGTAATTTGTGACATCTGGATCTATAAACAGCGAAATGTATATCAAGGAGTGTTTGCAGAAGAGACTTCTTCCATTTTTGAGTCAGCACAATGTATCCACTTACTTTTGGCCCGATTTAGCATCTTGTCACTACAGCAAGAAAGCGCTGTGGTAATAATGTGGTTTTTGTACCAAGAGAGGCAAATCCACCAAACTGCCCGGAGCTCAGGCCAGTGGAGAGATATTGTGCTCTTGTTAAAAGAGAATTAAACGGCACAAAAAAGGTCTCCCAGGACATGCAAGATTTCAAATATAGATGGACGACCTGCTCTAAAAGTGACAGAAACTACCACAAAAGCCTTAATGGGAGGGTTTCCGGAAAAAGTGGATAACTTTGTTCGTAGTGGTTAGAATTCCATGCTGTTTTTTTTTTGATTTTGTATTAAATTTCATTTAATAAAAATTTGGTTTGAAGTCTTAAAATTCAGTGGTTTGTTTTTTATTCAACTTTATATGTGTTAACATTTTTATGATCTCACTCCTTATATTATTTTCAGAATATAAAATTACTTTCAGAGATATAAAATTACTCATAAAGTGAAAAAAAATTTTTGTTTTTATGTTCGTGAATTGAGATAATTGTTACACCATGCAATAGAAGTTATTGGACCCAAGAAAGTTAATATCCGGGCGAAACTAGAGAATATATTGTACCTACATAGCAAAACTATGTATTTAATTTTCTGCTCTTGTATGCTTTTGAAGGACTTTCAAGCACTCAAAAGAAAAAGTAATGATATTCTTAATTAAGATATTTAGACCCTCACTATGATAACGATATGGGTATCAAATAATAGCAGAGAATCCTCGTGTTTTACAAATAATTTTGTTTTAGTCTGTCAGGAGAAAATGATATTATATACACTCTAATAAATTTTTGTTTAATTTTACCCTATTTATAGTAGGTAACTTTTTACCTACTATAAATAGGGTAAATTTACTCCATGTGCGTAAATCTAAAATAATACACACATTGTGTGTAATATTCATACACACAACGTGAGTGATTTTATAATAAAAATGCCTAAATTTGTATATTTAAATGCCTAGAATTGTTTGTTTAAATGCGTGAAAGTACAAATAAATTGCGTATGTATACATTTAAAGTGTTAATAAATAAAACACATATTTTTTCAAAGTAAAGACCTTCATTGTTAATTTTTATAATTTTTATTACAAAGGAAAGTAATTACAATATAATAAAATAGTAACAAATTTAGTTTAATTAATATTACAGTTATTTAACATTCAAATAAGGTCTATGTTGAATGCTGGAAAATTGTCCAATGCTGGAAAATTGATGGGAGTAAAAGTACTTTATTAAGCTGCTTCACAAATTACAATTATTTTCTTAAATATTGCTTCCATTCCATGAAGTCAAATTCTGGAAAGAAAATTGTTTTAAATTCTTAATTTTAGTTAAATACTTTGAGGTATATTAGGGTGTCCCGACAAAGGGTGACCTTAGATATTATCTCAAGTAATGGCACTTGAAGCATGCTTATTGAAGCGCTGAATATGGAAAATATAACAGGCAATTATCAATAATTGTATGTTTTGTAAAAAAAAATATATATTTTTCTTTTGTCGAAAAAGCGCTCAGAAGCTTCTTTATGTAGAGCTTTTATGAAATATAAATTTTTTTAAACAGGTTTGGACCACCGAAGCACTTTTTAGCTCTTTTTTAAATTTTTTATAAAAAAAAAAAAAAATAAAACGACGAGTTGAAAATTTTAAAAGAAACTTTTGATTCATTGTTCGCGAAATACATATTTCACGAAATTTTCAAATATTGTTTTCTAAATAAGCTTCACATTACAGAACTTGTAGCCAAAATTTTGTCAAAAAATTAAGATTTTACTTATTTACCTAATAAGACATTAATGTTGAAATATTAATCTAATGTTAAAAAGATAAAAAAAATTATAATTACTATGAACTCGCTAAAAGCTAAAAAATGCTGCGGTGAACCAAAACTATAAATATATATTAATTTTTTTCTTATGTAATGTCTACGAAACGAACTTGTCGGTCCTTTTTCGACAAAAAGTAAGACAACTTTTTTTTTACAAAACATATTATTTTTGACAATTTAAATCGCGGGTTATAGATACTCTAAAAAAATGTTCGTTATATTTTTCGAATTAAGAGCTTCACATTATAGAGAAAAAAATCTATTGTCAACTTCTGTCTATCGGCCGCAATGGCGATTTAATAAGAAGAAAATTTTTAATTTTTCGGAAAACTTTGCATCACGGGTTTCTTGAAAACCAACCAAATTCGAAAGAAAAACTACTCCATAATAATGTATTGCATAAAACAGGAAGCTTCATAAAAATAATACACATGTTTTCTCGAAAAGGTAGTAAAAAAGGTTCAACAAAAATTCTATAAAATCACAACTCGGACGAATATCGAAAAAGAAAAATGCGTGTTTGCTAAACCTTTATAAGAAATAATATATGTGCAGTTTGCTGTCATGACCACTACCAAATTTGCAAGTCTTTTTTTTATTTTATATATTTTATGTGTTGCTAAAGAACAACAGTAAAGGACTAATAATGGTAGGTACAAGTAAATAGCAGTAGGATTTTTTAATCGGAAAAACTATTTGGAAACTGCAGGGAACTGAATTGGGAAAAGTTTTCATCTTCATATAGTTTTCTACTGAAAACATTCAAAATCTAAAGCCATACATTGAGATATAGCAAAAATCCTCCTAAAAATCCGAATGATTCAAGGTGTGATTTTTTTTATTTGTTATCTGGATGTGGCTTAAGAAATAAATTCGAAGAAATATTCCCAAATACATGTTGAGAAGTTCTGTTTTGAAAAAATACTTACGAGGAAAACCTACACTCTAAAAAGAACATTTAAATATACTACTAAAAATATTGTAAACTTTTATTTAAATATGCACACAGTGCTTAATGGTATGCATAAAATGTATATTAAACTTTCGTACACAGTATTTAATAAAAATTAAACACAAAATGTAGCAAAAGGAATGCTTATCAACATGTTTTTAAGAATTAGACATAAATGTGTACAAGAAAACACAAAGTGTTAAAAGAAAATGAATAAAAAGTAACATTTTAAAAATTGTCAAAGAGAAAAAATAAAAAGTTTGAAAAATTTTCAGATAAACAATTGCGTTATTTAAAAATAAAAACCTATAAAATATGAAAATATATTCGCAAATAGTGTAATGCTAGAGAACAACGCGTTGTTCCACATTGCAACGTGAATTTAGTTTACACCGTTCAATTGAGATCTTTGGTTATATTGATATTGGATGATATTTTTGGCAAGTTGCAAGTTCACTTATGGATATTGAGTATTTGTGTTTTTAATTTTACTATTTCTCTTTCTATGGAAAATGGTCATCAATTAATCTAAAGCTAAATCAAGACTGCAAATCCAAAAACGAAAATACTCATACTGCAACCGGATGCAACAGTTGAAGTTCAAGCTAAATTTTTTTCATTATTGTGTACTACATTTCTTTTTAATATATTTTTTTATAAAACATTGCATCATTAAAAGTCTAAACCAAATCTTTGTGCGATTATCTTTTGATTTTATGAGTTATTAAAAGCAGCTTTACTTTTTTAGAGCATTTTAGGGTACATTTAGATTTAAAATTACGCACATTCTGTGTACCATGTAATGTTTCTAAACATTCAAAAACGTAGATTTAGACACGTTTTGTTTATTATTTTTAAGCACAATGTGTCTATATATTCAATTTTACACACAATGCCTATTTTTGCCCAACTAATAGTAGGTATCAAGTTACCTCCTTTTAGTAGAGTAGTTTTCAACAAAAATTTATTAGAGTGTAATGTTAGTCGTGGTATGAATTCTGATATTAACAGCTAAACAATCTTTAATTCATTATTAATGATTTCGCTTCCGCACAAAATGATCTGAAAGGGAAAAATAAATATATTCGGAGGTTCCAGACATTCATTGCATGCATCTTCCATTGCTTAAGTATTTATGTTTCTTACATACCTTTCAACTATCCGATACTGCACCATAAACTCGTCACACACACATCACATTCGTCAAATTTAAATACATAAATTCGCGTTATTTAAAATTTAGGAGTTTTTCATTCATTATTTTATTTAGAAGTTAATTTTTATTTATAAAGAAAATTTTAATTGACATATTTTGATTACTACTTTAAAATGTTAGCACATTTACGCACTTTGTGCCTAAAATTTTATTTTAAGCATATACACGCAGAGAAAAGATATGGTTGCAATATGATCACGGCTATAAAACTATGATCCCTACTGCCATACATGGTTGTTGCAATCATACTATTAATATATTAATCATACTTTACAAGTTATATGTTCGTCTGTAATCATTTTATAGTTAAAATCTCTCCTTTTTTCGCTTGTCATATTTTTCTTTCGGCTACAATCATATATTATCCGGACAACCATAATCCTCTCTTCGAATTACAATCATATTATTATTTGTACTGAGAGATATCATGTTCACAATCATTGGTATGGTTTCGACAACTATAAGATGGTCAGTATATCTTTTTATGAGCGTCATTGACCAGTTAGCGTCATTCTTGTTTCAGATTTTGTGAAAAGAAGTTATAAGACGCAATCAAAGAAAATAATACATAATAAAAAAATAAAAAAACAAAAAATAGCAAACAACTTACTGATATTCATTTTAATAGTGACATTGTTTGTATAAGAAAGAATTCGGTCTAACCAGGAACCTTCAAATTAGATTTTACTTTGAAGTGCTCAGTGTTATAAAATAAGTAAAATGTGATAAAAAAAGTGTTTTTTTTTGTACTCACGTAGAAAACTTTTGTACGAAAATCAAATTGAAGAAATGTACAAAATTGAAGAAAATGTAAAGAGTGCACAAAATAATCATAATATGTTCCTAGTGAGCATAATATGATTCTAAGTGATCACAAAATTTTCGACAGGACAATAATAGGATCACTGGGAAAATATTATGATCATCAAGAAAATATTATGATCATAAGGAAAATATTATGATGATTTTTGGATGTATCGTGAAATTTTAATCCACCTTCAGCAAAATACTGGGAGAATACTTAGGGATTATAGGACAATAATATGATAATATGCAGGATTATCGGGAGTATTTTACAATCATTGTGTGATAATTTATTGACCATATTATGATAAAAATGAGGTAAGAGTATGATTGGGCCAACTATGTAATAACATGATTGTCGCAATCATAAACCCAAAAATGTATGATGCTCTTAGAATATGATCATCCCAACCATGTTTTTTCTTTGCGTGTAATACTATTTGTACACACAATGTGTGTAACTATAAATTAAAAACGCCTATTAATACAACTTCTATGTATTTTTGCATATGAAAATGTGTAAACATAAAATTTACACATTTGATGTCTAAATTTGCGCATTTAACCTGATAATACACAAAATTTTGCATACTTCATAGTAGTAAATTTACAAGCACTTTTTAGAGTGTATAAATATATTTTTTATATTATTTTATTGATCAAAACAAAAAAATTTACTGAAATGATCAGATTCTTGATGTTCAGATCAGTTTTAACGTTACTCATTATCAACAGTAGCCCTGGCTGATAGTCAGTGATGAATATAGAAAACGAAAACGATCTGATTTTCAATGGTAAATATTTTACGATTTGTACAATACCAATTATTTTTTATTTCCTAATTTAGATGTCCGGCGTCAAATAAAACGATAAATAATAATTTGAAGCCAATTTGATTTTCGCGAAACTAATTATTCTAGATTGAAAAACTGTTCGTTTTCGATTTTCATCAAATCCCTGAGTGTGTAGGAACCGAAATCCTGCTACCCTCCAATACAAAGTTTTTTATCATTTAAATTTAATCATATCGTATTGTATTAACTTATATCCAATTTGATCGGGACAAAATTCGGATATAAGTTTATCATTTGATATAACTTTGTATCCTTGTAAATACAATTATATCCGATTTGATACAATTTAATATAACCATTTTTCGGATGAAATTATATCCAGTTACATATTGCAAATATATCCAATCACATATAATTTTATATACACTTTTTACTCGGGTAGTCACGAGATTTTGAATAATAAGTGGTTACACACATGCTTACAAAAAGTTGAATTATAAGTGTTTATCCGATTGCTTACTTGATTCTTAAAAATAAGGAGTTAAGCAAATACTATTAGCTTAAGGAAATACATTCAGAAAAATTTAAGTTTCCTCTAGTGTGTAATTTTAGGACTCGTCATAAAAATTTAAACATAAAACATATTTATGTACATATAATAAATAAAAATGTATAAAATTTAACTGTGTAAAAGTACTTATTTAAACTATTACGAGTAAGTCATTATTTTATATATAGAAACAATGAATACAATAGGCCGTTATTAGGAAGTCATTATTTTAAAAAGGTAATGATATATCATTTTTGGTAATACAGATAGTAATGAGGTGTCATTACCAATATTTTGCTGGGTATGTTTCAGATCATTTGATACTAGGGTTGCCACATTGCCTGATATAGCATTGATTGTCAACTTATTAAATGTTTGTCAAGTTTCAATATAAAATATAATTAAAAAAATTTAATTTATCCACAAAGTCGACGAAACTGCTAACGTCACATCTATCGGGGCACTCGCACAAAAACCATAGGAGGTACCTAGACCATTATTCTAGGGTGGGCAAGGGACCCATTTATGTTCGAATGTTTATTTGCCCATTCTTCAGACTCTTAATTTGAACCCTTTAACCGGCCTAGGCATTTTTGCAATGCAATTTATTCCATGTGTTAGTCACAAAAAATAAACAATAAGTTGTTCAACAACATTTTTCTTTTCGTTGCCTACTTTAGGCGATATGGCCCACAATAGTTTAAAACCCAATTTACACTTCAACAAAAAATTAACTGGGTGTTTTTGTAAAAAGAATCAAACGAATTCGTTAACAAATTTGTGTGAAAAATACTAATTTAAAAACGTTTTTCCTTCAAAGTTTTTGCACAAATGTGTTAGCACTTCCATGTAGAACAAATGAGGCTAAAAAATTTGTAAGATAAATCTTTTTAAGTTTGTGTTTTTCATACAAACGTTTTAACGAATTTCTCAAATTCTTTTTATAAAAACAGGCAGTAATAGTTTTTAAAAACTTTTAGTTTTAAATTTAAAATTTGAATGGAATTTGACAGATAAACACAAGTACCCAGCAAAACTTTCTATTACCTGGTAATAAGGTTTGTAAGAAGAAATTAAGGTATGTAACCTCTTACTTTTCCAGTGTAGAAACGGTAATGACATATCATTATTTTTTGGGATACCAGTAATGACACCCACTTACCTTCTGCATTATTTTAAAACATATAATAATGAGTTACTGATAATGACTTATTTTTATCATTATTTGAAATATAAAATAATTTTCTAGATTTTTTGAAAATTTTTTGAAATCTATTTTTAGACTCAATATTTTTTAAACAGTGGTAAGGATATATGTAACCACATATTTTTTGATTTTTTGTATGTTGACGAGTAAGCTTACTTGTGTGCAGCATGTCAATTATGTTTTTATCTATTAAATATTACATGTCGATATAGCTCAGATGGTAGAGCTATTGACTGGCAATCTGTAGACCCAGGTTCGATTCCCGCACCAGCAAATTTTATTGAAAACAAATACAATAAAAAATATTTTTTTTTATATAATTTATTTTTTTGAAAATCTATTTTTAGACTCATTATTTTTGTCAGTACTGGTAAGCACATAGGTAACGATATATTTTGTGATTTTTCGTATGCTGGTGTGTAACGACAACTCATTATTTTTCGCGACATCGCCATATAAAGGTAATAAGAAATGTAATAACAAAAGTAACTAGTTACCATTACCAAGTATGTAGTTACATAACCACATATCTGGTAATGATTTTCTACACTGGGTTGCTATTCCAACAGCTATTATTTTAACAAGGGCATGTCATTGGAGGTATGTACTTTCCAAAAGAGGGCTAGGTAACAACATAAGAATATGTTACTTTAATGTTACATGTTAGGAGTTACGTAACCACTTACATAACCGATACTGAGCACAATACTACTTACATAACAGCTTAAAGTAAGGCCAAAAAAATGTGTTACAAACAGGTCTGAAATAACACATTAAAATTATGCGCTCACTTACTGTATAAAAATATATACTTACTTCTTACAAAAAAAATTAAAATAAGACGTTATCGTGTTGGTTTTTTATAAATGCTAATTCATATTTAATTAATATTTACTCAGATTAATATAAAGTTAACAAAAAACATAAAAGATATTTCAGTCAATATGTATAAAACATATAAATTATTTGTATCTAGGGTTTTTCTTTTCCCGGACTTTTTCATTTCCGGGGACAGCGGAGTTTTTTTCTGAATTTCCCGGGATCCCGGGAATTCCCGCTCGTTAGAAAATAAATAAATCCGACATATGTTGTACTTGAAAAACTCGAGTTATATTAAAACACCGTCCGACAAAGTTCATCTTTTGGTTGTACCAATGATAAATAAAATCTATTTAATATATTCTGAAAGGAGGGCTAAATATAAAATATGCATGACCTCCACTTTTTTTTGTAGATCAATTCCTTTAACAGTTTAAATCGCGAATTACTATTTAGGTAATAAATTTATGTGGGAGGCCGTCTTAAGTTTAAAATGAAATATAAAATTTAAAATAAAATAAAATATTAACTAAATATTAATTCGCGGTTGGAATTGTTAAACGAATTGATATAGAAAAAGTGAAAGACAAGGGCATTTTAATTTCTTCCCTTCTTTCAGGAGTTATTGGAATTGTTAATGGGTGCAAACTTGTGTCGGACCAGTTTTATAGTCAGAACTAAGATAGATTTTTTGCTTAAGTATTTCTTAAATATGGAATTCAAAAATTTGTATTTCTAAAGATTTTTTCTATGCAGATTTGCAGAAGTATTCGTATAGGGTTATTTTATAAAAAGTTTAAAAGTGAGTGTTCTTCATACAAATTATTAGGCTAATTCTCTTAAAGATTTTTATAAAAATTGACACTAGAATGTTATTAAATGTTCATTTTAATATAATAGATATAGTGAAAAATATAATTTAATACGTATGCCTAATTGTTTACTATCATCAGCAATTTATGTTGCAGGTTAAAAAATAATTAGAATATGAATTTAAAATTAACGGGTTCGTTGTCGTTCATAAGTCTGTGGTTCATAAGTTGTCGATCAGATTTGAATTCTATTGGAAGCAGCTTTATAAAAATAACATTGTTAGGATTTTGTTGATGTTAGTCTAATTGAGTTGATTCAATTTGCTTATTTGTTTCAATTCAATATAAATAGATCATCATCAATTATTAACCCATAAAGGCATAGAATATTGAGGATGGGTTTGTAGCAGGACCCGAAAATACGTATTCTATCCTGCTGGCCTCATTGAATTTTTTAAATTTTTATTCTATGAAATTTACTTGTAAAATTGTTATCATCTCTCTTTTAATTTGAAAATAATTTAAAGGAAAATGTGATAATATTTGATCTCAAATTGAACGAAAAATATTCATTACCTAGTTTTTTAACTTTAATTGGTATCCATATTGTTCTATCTCAATTCCAAATTCTAATATGATATTGTCATATTAGAATTTATTTGTTGTTTCAAAAAGGGTTTATCATTTTCATGATAGACAATACAATTGTTTCGTAGCCATCACACTACTCTTCAGTTGTCTGCAATAATAAAATGATAGCTTTATTACACAAATCGAGACATTACATAAGGTACAAAAAATCAACGGGACTAGAATTTTTTTTACTTTCGTATATGAACTGTCTGATTTGGTAAAACCAGCTACAAATCAACTCCTTGTTGAAAGCAACAATTACATACTTATGGTCTAATTCATAAACTTTTACAGCAGTCTTATTGCAGGATTTTAAGCTAATTTGTGAAAAACAGTATTCATATTTGCTTAATAACGAAAAATATAATATAGGTTTATAGTTGATACTCATTAACTTTAAACCTCCTATAAAGTTTGGAGTGAGGAAGCCACCATATAATTGTTAATTATTTCATTTTCAGGCATAAAATGATTTATTAAAGCCATCCCATCCCTAGAATGTGTGGCTTCCAACAACTTGCATCCATCAAACTGAAAAAAGCTACAACAATTGCGTAGCCAATGACGTTTTTCGAAAAAATTTCAAAAAAAATGTGAAAATAAAATTAAAAAGAAAAACAAAACAATAGTGATGTACATACTGTCAAAACATTATTCGAAATTCGATTACTTTTGTATGCTTCGAATAATATGTTCTAAAAAATTACTTTTTTACACCCATTTCCATTGATTTGCTTTATAAATAAAAAAAAAATATTTTTAATGGCTTTTAAGTTTATCTTAGCACATCATTAGTTCTCTAATTTAAGATAATACATTTTCACTTCCGATTACTGAGTCAATCGTTTACTAAATTTGTACATCACTTACGACTTATTTGGGAGAAGAGAGAAAATAAACAATAGTGCTGCCAGTATCAAATTGAAAAATTATTTTATAGTTAAAATACGATTATGAATCAAGATTTCTAATAACTCTTTATTAAGCGAAATATGTACTTTAACTATAGTAAGCTTCAAATACCAAATAATTTTTTTTTATGAATTAGCGCATTACCCTTTGGGTACTATTTATATGTATGTTTGTGCGTTCGTTGTCAATACATTTGTAAAAACAAAGAACTTTACCTCAAAACAAAATAAATATTTTGAATTAGATTTAGCCATTAAAAAATACAAAAATTGTTTTTTCGGACTTTCTATATTTTCATATATTTAGTTAGAATATTGTTCTACCTCAAATCCAAATTCTAATATGATATTGTCATATTAGATTTTATTTGTTGTTTCTTTTAAATAGAAATTTTTTAATACTCAATTGAAAATACGAAAATATTACTAATTTTTTAATGCCCAGTTTTTTTTGGAGGTATTTGGAACTGGGATACGGATGTTGAAGTGTTGTATATTTTGCTTTGTTTGAACAAAGATCACCATTTTAAAGAAAAATTTTTTTTCCGAAGTTCGAAGTTTTCGGTTTAACTTAACCAAATTCAACTAACATCCAAAAACAATTTGACCTAAATAATATTTTTTTATACTAATTCAGTTTATTAAAAAATGCAATTTAACATTTTTTAATTTCAAATATTCCTTATTTAAATTAATTTCAAATCAATGCTTTAAATTTTAATTTATATGGCTTCCAAAATTGCAATATATAATAGCTAAAGCTAGCTAAAAGAATAAAAAAAAATTACGGGAAATCCCGCACAAAATTCCCGGGATAACGGGATTGAAAAAAGGGTGGGATTCCCGGGAATCCCGTCCCAGGAATTCCCGGGACATAAACCCTACATGTATCGCATTAAAAACAAGGTTCGAAATGCACGCACATGTTCGCACATCACCGATGAAAGTGCCAATTTGGCTCATTGGGAAAAATTTATGGCGTTTTTTTTTTGAATTTCGGTCAATTTGTCAATTTTTGACCATTTTCAGCCCATTTAAGCCCATTTAAGTTTCTTGTGTTATCTTTATACGGCTCACAATTACTATTTCCACCATTAGCACGCACATTTCAATTGAGAAAATCAAAATTTTTAGCCTATTTTCATGATTTTTGCCCATTTTTTATCGATTTTCCCCATTTTTGTGCTGTTTTTATGCGCTTTTTTGTATTATTGCCATTTCAAGTAACTCAACACACTTTTTAAATACAAAAACCATCGTTTTTTACGCTTTTTCGGATGATTTTCGGGTTTTTTATTGATTTAAATAAATTTTTTGTGGTTGAATACATTTTTTCGGTATAAAAATTAATGGAAATGCGTGTTTCTCCGTATTAATGTAATTCATTTTAAATTGGCAATTGAAATAGAGAAATAAGCAATGGAATATCATTCGTTATCCTCCAATTCTATTAACAAATTCCAGCAAAGATCTGCCAAAAGTGAATCTAATTTTTTTCCACTATACCAGTGTTCCAACTGTGCTCATACCTGGTGGAAACGTTACCCATGCTTGATGCATGAAATGCACTTTCAACGACATTCGAACACCGATGTTTTCGAAAGATTGCAGCATATCATCAACAATGGCACGCCAATTGTCCACTTGATGAATGCCGAGAACTTTTTCGATCACTGCTTTCAGCCTATCCCAAGCGATGAGTTCCTCCTCTTGAAGGACATTGTTGAAGTCTTCATCCTTCATCAGTTTGCGAATGTCTGGGCCATTCAACACACCTGAAATAAATATATGATTTTATATAAAAACTTTCAAGAATACTTCATCTTTGTTTGGCGGAAAAAGAATTCCAAGTATTTATTTACCTTCTTTAATTTTCGCTTCACTCAAGCGTGGAAAAATGTACTCCAATCGTCCAAAAGCCAATCTATTTCCACGCACCAGTAACGCTTTGATGAAATTCTTCATTAACCCAAGTTTAATGTGCAATGGTGGCAGCAATACCTTATCCATCGGCACCAACTCCTCGTGGATAACGTTCTGCTGCCCGATTAGACGATTTGTCCTCGGTAACCAATCTCGTTTTTGATACTGTGGTGTATATCGCGAATCCCACGTACACAAGTAGCACATATTTTTAGTGTAACCAGTTTGAAGGCCACAGATAAGTGCAACCACTTTCAAATCAGCGCATATTTTCCAACAATGTTCATGGTATTTCACAGAATCCAAGATTAGTTTCATGGAATCATACGTTTCCTTTGTTTTCACGGCAAGCACATTGGCACAGAGTTTTTTGTATTATCGAAATACAGCAGCACAGCCTTGAGACTGCTCTTCGATCCATCGATGAACAACCGCCATTGGTCCGCATTGTACGTGTAATTCATGGCCGACATCAAACCATCGATATCATTACAGTACGTAAATGAATTGTTTTCGTTGCGAGTAATAAACGGTAGAAATTTATGCTGTCGACCACGCTAACCGAACACCTTAACTTCTGGTGACAGGATGTTCACAGCTTTAAGATGTTGAGCAAGAATTATGGTTTTATTTTGTGACAACTTTAGTTGTCTTGACATTATGTTCAAGCGCTGTTGTGTAACTTCAATGCGTTTGCATGGTGGCGTAATATTTGATGGCTGATACAAAGAAAAATTCGATTCTGGCTTCGAAAAAAAAGATGGTGGGATGTATTCTTCAGTTGGACTCGGTTTTCTCGGGATTGGCACTGGCGGAGAATGAGGAAGAGTGATTTGAGCTGACGGAACACTTTGGTAAATATATTCCATCGCCTTTCTTCTGTTCATACCCACAACATTATTTTTACATAAGTAGCACATGTTTTTTTCGTGGTCGACTGGCTCTGACCAAATCATCGGTATTCCATATGGCATGCTTTCCCGTCGACCTGTTCGCCAATCATACAAACGTGCTACACACGATGAACAAGCTATTTTAGGCACCCAGTCAACATTACGAATCACTGGAATATTGAAGTACTGCTCGTACAATGTTGCAATTTCATCAGTAATTTTTGTTCTTAGACGACATAATGGTCCACTTTTCGCACATATAACAGTAATGATTGAAGTTTTTCAGGCATTCATCCATTTTTTACCGTAAAAATTAATCACTTCAAACTGGAAACTTTATTTATACTTTTATTACTTTTTCGTCACTTTAAAAAAATCGTACTTTACGCGTTCGGAGACACTTGTTGAATGACAAAAATCGATCAATGAACATCTATAAATACTACGTAAGTTTCAATATTTTACTGAGAGGTACTTATGAATTGGCGCATCTTTTAAGGGTGGCTATATACCTGATTCGTGTGCGTTTGTGTAAAAAAAATTTGTGTAAAAAAATCATGCAGGTAGCCAACGGAAAAATCCAAATAATTAAAAAAGTACACTTTCCTTTTTTCCTTTTAATTGTCCACGCACATTACCGAAAAAGCGTAAAAAACGATGGTTTTTGTATTTAAAAAGTGTGTTGAGTTGCTTAGCAATAATATTGCATAATATATTGTAAAAAGGAAAAACGGTAAGAATTATGTCTATAAGTTTGCGCAAGAACTACAAAAAAGCGCATAAAAACAGCACAAAAATGGGGAAAATCGATGAAAAATGGGCAAAAATCATGAAAATAGGCTAAAAATTTTGATTTTCTCAGTTGAATGGTGGAAATAGTAATTGTGAGCTGTATAAAGATAACACAAGAAATTTTGAATACAGGAAAAGCGACTTAAATGGGCTGAAAATGTTCTTCAAAAATTAAAAAAAAAATCTCCAAAATTGAAAAAAATCGTCAAAATTTGAATATTTTCCAAAATTGGAAAAAAGCCCAAATATTGGAAAAAAAATCGTCAACATTTGAAAAATCGTCAAAAATTTGAAAAAATCGTCAACAATTTCCAAAATTGGAAAAAATCCCCAAAATTTAAAAAAATCGCCAAAAATTAAAAAAAATCGCCAAAATTGAAAAATCTCGAAAATTTGAAAATAGTCATATGTTGAAAAAACTGCAAAAATTAAAAAAAGTAAAATTTAGAAAAAATCGTCAAAATTAAAACAAAAAATCGAAAATTGCAAAAATGGCAAAACTGTCAGAAATTCGAAATCCTGGAAATTGACAGAATTAGAAATGATAAAAATTATATGCCCGAGTAAAAAAAATTATATATAATCATATGTGGCATATATTACAATATATAATTAGACATGTCGTTATGTATATCCATATATAATTATATACGACGTCTTTTTCAAAAATTGTTCCTTATATTATGCCATATATAATTTCATCTAATTAGATATCGACCTTTATAATATTAGATATTGTATATATGATTATATATTACATAGCATGGCTGATCTTATTGCATATATGGTTGTATATAGAGCTATATCTTAATATATATGGCGGCATTTTAAGAATATATAATTATATATGGTATCATTTAAACAATATATAACTATATATGGTGCCAGTTAAACTATATATTATCATATATGGTGGCATTTAAACAATATATGGTCATATATGGTACCTCATGAACAAAATCTTTAATACAGTTGCAGATTTGATAATATATGCCACTAAATCTAGTGCCATATATATTTATATATGGTGTTATTTAAGCAATATATTATAATGGTGCCATTTAAATCATATATTATTATATATGGTGCCATTTAAACAATATATGGCCATATATGGTACCTCATGATCAAAATTTTTAATACAGTTCCAGATATGATAATATATGATTCTATATATAGTGCCAATATATTTATATATGGTGTTATTTAAGTAATATATTACTATATATGGTGCCATTTAAACCATATATTATCATATATGGTGCCATTTCAACAATATATGCTCATATATGGTACCTTATGAACAACATTTTTAATACAGTTCCAGATATGATAATATATGCTACCATATATAGTACCATATTCTTTGATATATATGTGATTAAGTTATATCTGTATAAATATAAAGTTTCATCCGCAGAATGGCCCGATATATTTTTATCAATTGTTTATCAATTTTTATCTAATTATATCAGTTTAGATCTGACCTGATTAAATTATGTGTTAATCAGATGAAATTGTATCCGATTTTTGACCTGATACAATTTTATCGGTTTATATGTAATGGTGTCAGGTTTGATGATAATTGGTTCAATTTTATATAAATAAAATATAATTGTATCCGACATTTACCTTACACAATTGTATCAAAGTTTTAAACTGATATCAGGTCAAAATTGGGATATAACTATATAATTTTGTATACAAATATATCTATTTGTACCTAAACTGATGTGATATAAACCAATAAAATTGGATCAGGTCAAAAATCAGATACAATTTCATCTCATTAACACATAATTTAATCAGGTGAGATCTAAACAGATACAATTAGATAAAAACTGATAAACAACTGATACAATTATATCGGGCCATTTTTCGGATCAAATGGTACATGGATCACTCTAAGTTATATATTACCATACAAAGCTCCATATTATTTTTTTTAATAGGGAACATATCATATATGGTGCCATTTAAACAGTATATTGTCATATATGGTGCCAGTTAAACAATATATGGTCATATATGGTAACTCAACTACAATATTAACTGTATTTCAGAAGCTATTAATTGTATTTCAGAAATTTTAAATGTATTTCAGAAATTATGGAATGTATTTCAGAAATTATTAATTGTATTTCAGAAATAATCAAATCTATTTCAAAATTGTTTGAATTGAATATGATTGTTTATCATAGTTAATAGAGAAAAATTTCTAAATTACATTTCATAATTTTTGAAATACAATTGATAATTTCTGAAATGCAGTTTGAGAATTTCTGAAATACAGTTGTGAATTTCGGAAATACAATTAATAATTTCTGAAATACAATTGATAAAGAAGAAATTCAATTGACTAGTTCTGAAATACAATTCATAAAACTGAAAAATAATTGATAAGTTCTGAAATACAATTGATAAAACTGAAATTCAATGATTATTTCTGAAATATGTACAATTGATAAATCTTAAAAACAATTGATACAATTGGAAATGGTTTAGAGCGTTAAAAAGATGTAAATAAAATTATTTTTTTTAAAAAATTCAATTTAATAAAAAAAAATTTAATTTTATAAAAACATTTATAGAAAATAAAATTAAAATTTTATAAAAAGAAATTCATTTTATAAAAAAAAAATGCATAGCCGTAAACGGTATCGAACTCGAGACGTTCTGAGTTTAAACCTTATTTTAACAAAATATTGTAATTTTTATAAAATCAATGCTCTGCCAGTGTATTATTTTTAATATCTGTCTGGGATCTTAGTTAATCCCAAATAAATGAAGATCTTACGTAGTACCCAAATATAATGCGGGATCTAATTTTATCTGTCATTTTTCTGGATAGTTTTAGTTGTCAATCCCCAAATATATTGCTGTTTCTAATTCGATCTGCCATTTTAATACCGAAATAAATTGCTGAATCTAATTCGATCTGCAATTTATGGGATAAATTAAGATCTTACCAAATCCCCAAATATATCACTGGATTTAATTCCATCTGCAATTTATCGGAAAAGTTAAGATCTTATGCAATCCCGAAATATATTACTGGATAGTATTTGGTCATTTCTTGGATAAATTTAGATTTTACTCAATCGCCAAATATATTGCTGGATCTAATTCGATCTGCCATTTTTCGGATCAAATTATATCTAAGTTTATCCACAAATATATTGCTGGAACTAATTCGATGTGGCATTTTTCGGATAAATTTACATCCAAGTTTATCCCTAAATATATTGCTGGATCTAATTCGATCTGCCACTTTTTCGGATCAAATAAGATCTAAGTTTATCCACAAATATATTGCTGGATCTAATTCGATCTGCCAAAATTGAGATCAAATTAGATTTAAGTTTATCCACAAATATATAGCTGGATCCGCCATTTTTCGGATCAAATTAGATCTAGGTTTATCCCCAAAGATATCATTGGACATCCCAATTTTGAGATATAACTTGATCTTAGTTTATCCCCATATATACAATGGGATCTAATACAATTATTGAATAAACAAAAAATTTCGTTGGTTCCGATAGAATTTTCTGTGTAAATAGTATTCAGTCGATTAATCGTTATTCGAGTAATCGAACAGTTTTGCTCAAAAATTGTTCGAATAATTTAAAATGGTCATATTTCGAATAACGAATAAATCGAATAATTTAATAGTATTAATCGATTAATCGAAATTGGTAAAAAATTAATAAAATGTTTCAAAAATATATATTTTTTATTAAAGTAAATATGGGATTTTATTAAAACTTATTTAAAAAATTGTGAAAAACATCTTAAATATCAAAGAAAAAACAAAAACGTCAACAGTTTGCTTTGTCATCTTCCAAAGTAGTGAGTACTCTGCATTCATAATATCCTTTAGCAAAGGATATTAGCCCAAGCGATCGGATTAGAATTAATAAATGGTAAATTAAAAGACAAATAAACATATCCAGGTGTTTTTTATTTGTAAGGTAAAAAACAAAGTAATTTACATATAAGTTGTTAACAAGATTATAGTCACAATTAGTATTTATGAGTTCTAAGTAATGTTTGATGAGAACTAAATAACCTTTTATACATATGAGCTTTTCAGAGCCCAATTCAGCTAACTCTGCTGGAAACAAATTTGTCAAAATTAATCACAAGGTTTTTTGAAATTCCCTGCGAAATAGTTGCTAAAATCAAATAAAGGGATGGAGGGACGTAAACGTGGAGGGAAAATTAATTCTCAACAGAATGTCTCTCTACATTTATATGATTTATGAGTTGAATGCATAAGAAATAGGTACAAATTAATCTACGAGTTTATCTATTCTTCTTCTCATTGAAAATATTATAGAGCGCTATGTATAATATATGAACGTCTGGCTAATTTTTATAAAAAGCTAAATTTAAGGAAAGGTCTGCGGTGTGGTTCTCCCCGATTTGGATAAAATTTGAATATATTACAGAGGGGACAGAAGTAATAAAAATGTTGATAAAATATGATCTGAATTATAGCATTATTATACTCTTATGAATTTTAGAAGAGTTTCCAAAACTGTTTTTGTTCTTTTTTTTAAATAAAATTATGAAAAATACAACAAATGCATGTATATTATTTTACATAACAGTTTTTCGATTAATGGATTAATTTTAAAATTTTATTCGATTAATCGGTTAAGAAAAAACCCGAATAATTATTTGAACGATTAATCGATTAAATTAAAATGTCGATTAATTGAATACCCTGTAAATATCTAGAGCTTATTATTTAGGAAAGACATTTTCGTAATCTTCAAATTTTTTATTCGAAAATGTTGCCAAATTTTCCTAACTGGAGCTAGGAACTTAAAATTTGGTATGAAGGCTCCTCCTTTATCATACACTCATACAAATAAGTCCGTAAAAATAGCAAAAAAAAAGTTACTAAAAATTAGTTAAAAATGATGCTGCAGAAAAAACTGCTAATATTAGCAGAATCAGTTTGCTAAACATTAATAAAATGAAAACAGCAAAAAAAAACTGTTAAATTTACAGAATTTTAGTAATATTTGAGCTAAATTTTTGTTAATTGCAAATAACAATTTAACCTACTAAAATTAGCAAAAAAAAATTGCTGAGTAGTAGTTTAATAAAAATAGCAAAAAAAAAATAAATTTTTGTTAATTGCAAATAACAATTTAACTTGCTGAAATCAGCAAAAAAATTGCTAAATAATAGTAGAATGAAAATAGAAAAAAAACTGTTAAATCTACAAAATTTTTGCTAAAATTTTCTGAAATCAACAAAACTTTTGCGGATTACTAGTGGACTCGAAAAAGGTAAAAAGAAGAAAATAAATTGAAAATTAATAAATAAAAAATAAATGTGTTAAAAACATACTTGGGACCAGTTTATTGAATGTATCAGTTAATTGAAATTTTTTCAATTGGCATTGTTCAATGCCTAAATGCCCATTTATAATTGATGAAAGAAGTATTTGTTTTCATGTTTTAATAAAAGGTTTGTCCTTTGTCCATTTGGTCCTTCGAACCCGAGGTTTTCCAAAAAAATTTTTGGAAAACCTCGAAACCAAAAATTCAAATCGCCAAAATATAATTTTAAAAGGTTTGTCGCCAAACACCGAACAAAAATAACACTCATTGTAACAATCTTCAGATGAACTAAAATCTACGGTAAAAACTTCACAGACAAGGTACATTCGAAATTATTAAGTAATATTCCCTAAATGCAACATGTTATCCATTAATATGGCATGATAGGTTAGGGTATAATACAAAAATAACAAGTGCATATATAGCCACATATATAAACAAATATGATTATAAGAGGTATATATACTGTGCTAGTATCCCTTAAAATTGACTTACATACAATGTCATTAAGAAAAACATATTAAAATATAATTTTGGAGGAATACGAAACCAAATTTAAAATTCAGTGGTTCTTCAACATAACTATTAAACACGAAGCCTCCATGCAATCAAAATTAAACGTCAGTGGTTCTTAAACATATCCTTTTTTATAAATCTCAATAGCATATTGAGCATATTGTATACAAATATACAATTGTTCAGGTAAGCTAAAAACTGTTGAATTCGCGTTTTATGAGTATTTTTCTTATTTAATCTTCTAAATTATTTATTAAAATATCTACTAATTCTTACCTATACATTTGTTGCTAAAGTTTCATGTTTTTCGCGATTTTATTGTAAATAGCCCTAATTGCCTGTACCCAGAAAACAAATTCAGTTTCGATAACCCCATTTGTAGTCAATCGCATGGTTCGGTTGTGGTAGCCGAATTTTTCAGTTGTGGCAGCAGAAAACCAATTCAGACAAGACTAATTTGACTGTGACAACGGAATTTTAGATGTATTGGGAATAATTCGGTAGCCGCAAACGAAAAATTCATTTGACAAATGGAGTTGTCAGCACCGAATCTGTTTTCTGGGTGTGGGTATATGTTTTAAGGATAATTAATTGACTTAATTTATGTGAAATACTCAATAACCACTTGCAATGACCAAGAGTAGAGAATTAAAAATAACGGTACCAGTATTTTAAGGATAACGCTATTTCATGTATTTCGGTAACGTTATTTTAAGGTTATCGATATTTCCTTTATTTCGGTAAAGGTATTTTAAGGATAATGGTATTCCGAGTATTTCAATAACGGTATTTTAGGGGTAACGGTAGTCAGTTGAAAGGGTTTTGAATCGATAACGGTAGTTTAGCGGTATTGCCTGCCAACCCTATTCAAAAGTTATTATCATGTGCATTGATAGAACATTTTCTAAATATTTTTCACCAATACAAATACAAAGTCCAATCTTAATATTGTTATAAAATGTATAAAAGAATTCTTTTGTGCGGTGCACGGACTTCCAAAAATGTGACGTGGCAGTAAAATTTAGAAAACGGATTTATAATCAGTGGGTTGAAATATACACTAACTTGCCATAGGCAAAAATATTTGTTTACAGAGATATTTTATATTTTTGATTTTAAGAAATTAAATAAAATTTGAGCAGATAGCGCATATAAGAAAAATTGATTCTAAAATTATTTTTTCAGTGAAAAATTAATAACATAGATAACAGCTGTACAACTGAAGCTTTTGCCATCAAAAAACTAATTTTCTTCAAAACGTCAGATGGCGCCTTTTGAATATAAGCCCTCGATATGAAAACAATTGAAAACATCTGACTACTACAAGAAATTTCATATTGAAAGCATTGTCAGTTGTGTTTCAAAATATACGATATCGAACATGGTTTTGCATATCTTCAATAGGAACGGCAAAGACAACATTATCACTACGTTTGTAGTAGTGAAAGCAAGGAATAACATCCAATATGTGCGCCAATAAATAAACTTAACGTGTATGCGAGAATATTAAAAAAAGAAATTATATTTCGACCGACGGCTGCCAGTCAGCTAAAAAGGAATACATATAGTATAAGTAAATGGGATGCACTTATTTTATACTTTCGAAAAGTATTCTAGGAAATATTTTATTGTTAATGTCATTTTTCTAAAACTGGTTCTTCTACAAGTGACTGCATAGAACTAGTTAAAATCAGAGGAAAAGCGACCAGTTTAAGACTGAATCTGATATCACATTTTCATATATTGCAATGAATTTTTGTATTAAATCAATCACTGGATCTCGTCTTATGAAACTTTTCATTAAATGAATTCAGTTTCCCAAAAATTTATATGAAAAATGTAATTTTATTAAAAAATTTCTTTTTATGAATGAACAGGTTAAAAGCAGCTTCATAGCTCTTTGCTTGTGGACTCTGTGGTATAATGGTTAGCGCGTTGGACTGTTACACATAAGGTTTCGGGTTCGATTCTCATCAATTTATGAAAAAATAGCACAGCTCTACAAAATATTACAATATTAATAAGTTGCACAACTTTGCAGTGGTTTTAGGATAACTAGGGGGTGCTGATATCGAATCTGCAACCAGTTTGTTCAAATTGGCTTTAGATTTCGCGCTTCCGAAAGAAAACGCTTTACACAGTTTAAGCTTAATTCCGTGCCCTATTTTTCAAACTTAAGTGTGTATCAATATCTCAATAACTTTTCTAAATATAGTCGCTCAAAGTCAAAATTTCAAAATTTTTTAAGGTTTTTTAAAAAAAAAAAATTTAAATATAAGACGAAGTCCGATTTTAAATATCAAAGCCAATTTGGAAAAAAAAAGGTCCAACATTTATATATATCCCGGTGAAAAATGCTCATATACGCTCAAACATGTTCATATATGGTTTATGTATGGACACATATGAACAAATATGGATTTTTATGAACATATATGGATTTTATATGAACATATATGGATTCCATATATGCAAAAAATTTCATATACAGACATATATGGAAGCATCTGTTATTTCATATATGGAAATGGCACTCATATATGGACAAATATGAAAGTATATGTTATTCAATTTATGCAAAAGGGACTTGTATATGAACATATTTCGAAGAATATATTTTTCTATATATTTAAAAGGAACTCATATTTGGATAAATATGGAATTATATTTAATGCCATGAATAAAAAAAGGAACATATGTAGCGCCTAATTTGAATGTCATACATAAATTTATATCTATCGTACAACCTTATAATAAAGGACAGCAACGTTCGCATTTATTTGCATATATTTAATAAATATATATGTTCATATATGTCCATATATGAACATATATATGTCCATATATGAACATATACTTAGGTGTTACCTCATTTTTCGGATCCATACATATATGGTTGAACCATAAATGTTCATATGTGGACATTTTTCACCGGGATGTATGTCATATTGCATTAACAAATTATGTGCACTTTTAGAGCATTTGTAGTTAAATTTAGATTTAAAATTAACAAAAAAATATTTTACTGTACTAAAAATCTACTGTACTATTACACAATTTTTTTTTCTAAAAGCATCAGATTTGATTCCCTATTGGTTTTTTTGTGAAATTATTGCTATTTTCAAAGTTTATATTTATTATTTATCGGACTGTTTTTAGAATTATTTTTCGACGAACTCATTTTGAATGTTTACGAAAATATTGTGATTTAAATATAAACCTTGCAAATCGCAATAATTTCGCAAAAAATCAATAGTGAATGTATATATATATACAGTATATTTTTGGTACAGTGAAATATTTTTTTGTTCATTTTAAGTCTAAATTTAATTACAAAAGGATCTAAAAGTGCACATAATTTGTTAATGAAATATGACATATCCAAAAATGTTGGGCCTTTTTCTTTCCAAATTGGCTTTGATATTTAAAATCAGACTTCGTCTTATATTTATAATTTTTTTTAAAACACCTTATAAAATTTTTATATTTTGATTTTGAGCGACTATATTTAGAAAAGTTATTGAGATATTGATATACACTTAAGTTTGAAAAATAGGCTACGAATTAAGCTTAAACTGTGTAAAGCGTTTTCTTTCCGAAGCTATAATTACTAAATTATAAATTTTTAATTGAAAAAATCGGCTGAAGAATTGAAAAAACCTAGATTCAATTTGAACAAACTGGTTGCAGATTCGACATCAGCACCCCATAGTTATCCTAAAACCATTCCAATAACATTCACCTTTTTTTAGAGCAGTGTAGTAATATGTATGAGTTTTTTTATCCCTCATACATATCACAGCGTCCTCCTTCGGTGTTCCCATAGCACTTAACCCTACCGAAGTAAAATAAATAACAGGGCTATGAACTAAAAAGCTTCAACAAAGATCGCCAACTCTTCATCAAATGGCGCACAACAACTGTTCTAAGACTCAACATCTCGCGCAATTTCAGTGGTGCCATATTTGAGGCCCTTCATCTTTCTCCACCTTTCACTTCTTCTCTATTCGCTTTCCAAAGAAAGCAACACGTTAATTAATAGGAAGAATTTCCTGAGTGTTGCTTTTCTTTAAAAAAAATAAAGAAATTTTTCATTCAATTTTTAAAGAAAACTTCAAAACTCGTCCAAGAGAATTCTTTCTGTGTGGTTTACAGGGTCGATGGTAAAATATATATTTGGAGATGCTCTCAAATATGAATCGACATTTGCATATAAAATCGCATACTATTTTTGTTGGTAAAAATTCATTATTTTGTGTGCATTTGATTTCCAGAACACACTTCTTCTTTTAGCAGACTTAGCCTATTTTCACATCAAGTTTGCAACTAGAAAGGACTTTACCAAAGAGTATAAACTTTATAGCGAAACTATGCCACTTGTGATTATTTCGGTAATTAACAAACTCGGGCAAAGAGAAAAATGAATAATGGAATTTAGATATAAAAAACGCCACCAAATATATATACTAAGGCTTGAGCGAGCACAGATGGATTCATATCCATTGGTTTAACTGACACATTTATTATTGTTTCCCATTGTATCCCAGCAAAACCACACATTACCAAATAATGTGTAAAGTAATTTGTTGCCATAGGTGCCGATGCAACTGGTGAATTTCACAGGCGATGAACCCCAAAGTAATGTATGTGGAGGAGGAGATAAATTAATTGGTTACTTATGTGGTTACGAGGATGGGAAAAGTTATGGGTCTAAAAATAAATTTTCGTAAAAAAAATTTGTTTAAAAAAAATTTATTACAAATATTTTTTTAATTTATAAACGTGGATACGTTGGGATTCGAATCTGTGATCCCTGCTTGTTAGCCGAGCACTCTACCACCTGAGCTATCAACACATTCAGTAATCGGGTCTTATTGTAATTTGTTTTGGTCAATTAAGTTACCAGAAGAATTATGTTTTGTGTGGGTTTTAAAATAAATAAAATTTCTATTAAGTGAAACCCTAATATGAATAAGTAGTACAGCATCCAATATATGTATTTTCATAAGAACTTTTGCCATAAGGCATCTTTTTTGATAATATAAAACATGCAGTATTCATATACGTACCATAAGAATATGTATGTATATTTGATATTAAATTTTCGCCTTTAAGCTTATGGAAATTGGTAACAGATCCTTCGGTAAGTTAGTGCTTTCTTCCGTTTTTTGTTTCCCTACATTTTATATGAAGAAATTTGCATAAATATAATTATAATAAAAAATATACTTACACGCACACACAAACTTTGAAACACATTAAACAAAATTAAAAAAAATATTCATGTGGAAAATAAGATTATTGTTATAAATGCAAATATTCGTTCACAAAAAAAAAATAATATTAAATAATGGTTTCTCATACATCTTAAATATTACTAAAATGCATGAATACACAAATAAAATGTTTTAATATAGAATAGATTGGTCCTTTGTATATGAAAACACAATGTGTAAAAAATTAGAACGATCTCACATAGAGAAGACGTTGCCCATCAGTCTAAAAGTAAGAAAAAAAGGAATTATGTGAATTGATTGGTCAATTAATGATACGAGTATTTGTCCGATTTGAGATCATATACTCGTACTATATAAGTATATTGTGAACGCTGGAATTTAGAAGTCAATCTTACAAAATCGAAAATAATGACCTTTAGAAATGGAGGTAGAACAGCTAGTATAGAAAAGTGGTAATTTAAAGAAGAGGAAATTGATATACACTGAAAGAATTATCCTCCATGATATAATTTCATAGAATTTTTTTCGTAGAATCAATGAAAATTTCTTTATGTATATAATATTTAATTAATATTATCAATTTTTTATAACTTTTCCTTCATAAAATTTGATAATTTCATTAAAAAAAATTCATTGAATTTCATAAATTAGATCTTCATTAATTTAATGAAAATGTTCTTTATACATATATATAAAATTATTCAATAGTATTTATTTTTTTAATTTTTTTTGTAAAATATCGTCATTTCATTAATTTTTAAAAACTTTCATACAATTAGAATTTTATATTAAGGGTGGGTGCGAACTGGCTAAATAAAATCTTAACTAAGATCAGGTTTCCAAAATTTCTATGTAATTTGAAAAAGTTTTCAAAAAAAATTTCATAGAAATTTTAATCCCCTTTTTCAATTTGTATTTAGTTTAGAATTTCTTTATCCACCTCGCACTAAACATTTAATTCTCAAATACAATAGTTTTATGTAACCATAAGTCCGAGTTTTAGTGATGTGCATTAATTTCCATACTAAGAGGATTATCTTTTATTATTTTTTTATTATTAATTTTGGACTATGAAATTTTTTATAAATCATATTAATTTTTTCGAAACATTAATAAGGAATATCATTAACTGAACTAAGCGTATTATAAAACTTTTTAATTTAATGAATTCGTTCATTAGATATATCTTGTACATCCGTAAAATATGCTACAATTTTATTACTCCCCAGCAAAACCTTGGTAATATATTGGTACTACTACACTCAGAAAACAGATTGAGTATTGATAACCCCATTTGTAGTCAATCGCATGGTTCAGTTGTGGTAGATGAATTTTTCAGTTGTGGCAACAGGAAACCAGTTGAGACAAGCCTCATTTGACTGAGACAATGGAATTTCAGTTGTATGAAGAATAATTCGGTAGCCGCAAACGAAAAATTCATTTGATGCAACTAAACCATTCGATTGGCAACAAATGGAGTAGTCAGCACCGAATCTGTTTTCTGGGTGTATGCATGGATGGTAACCGAAACGATGCGGTTATCGGTAAGGGTAACGCTATTTTAGATTATTTCGGTAACGGTATTTAAAGGTAACGTTATTTCATTTATTTCGGTATCGGTATTTTAAGGTTAACGGTTTTTTTAGTTATTTCGGTAACGGTATTTTAAGGATAACGGTATTTTGATTATTTTGGTAACGGTATTTTAAGATTAGCGATATTTTAGTTATTTCGGTAACGGTATTTTAAGGATAACGGTAGTCAGTTATTTCGATGCATCCCGCAATTTTTTTTACGAAAAACAAACGAGATTAAAAACAAAAGCAATTTACCAACTTAAAGTACGAAAAATACTCACTACCCACGTGCAATTACCAAAAGCAGAAAATTAAAAATAACGGTAACGGTATTTTAGGGGTAACGGTATTTTATTTATTTCGGTAACGGTATTTTAAGGGTATTGATATTTCATTTATTTCGGTATCGGTATTTTAAGGATAACGGTATTTCAGTTATTTCGGTAACGGTATTTTAAGGATAACGGTATTTCGGTTATTTCGGTAACGGTATTTTAGGGGTAACGGTAGTCAGTTGAAACGGTTTTGAATCGATAACGGTATTTTAGCGGTATTGCCTGCCAACCCTGGGTGTATGAATATTACCTGGTAATATATCAAACCGCTTACCCATACTTTACTTTAGGCACTTACACCTTACCCTTGCATTACTTTTAATACCAAATTCATACGTTTGGATGTTTTATTTGTATAAATAATTCGTTTTTCTATAAAATTTTAGAAATTCTATTTTTAGGTTTGTTTTTTTCGAATTTTGTATAAATATTTCATACAAATTTAAGCATTTATAAAACTTTTAAGTACCCGAGTAAAAAAAATTGATCTCGCGCAATATCTAATTATATCCAATTTGATATTGTTTAAGATCTGCTGTAATATCTAGCTGATCCAATTAGATCTCAAAATTGGGTGTATCCAATCATATCGTATTAGATCCCATTGTATATATGGGGATAAACTAAGATCAAGTTATATCTCAAAATTGGGAGGTCCAGTGATATCTTTGGGGATAAACCTAGATCTATTTTGATCCGAAAATTGGCGGATCCAGCTATATTTTTGCGGATATTTTTAGATCTAATTTGATCCGAAAAATGGCGGATCCAATTAGATCCAGCTATATATTTGGGGATAAACTTAGATCTAATTTGATCTCAATTTTGGCAGATCAAATTAGATCCCGCAATATATTTGTGGATAAACGTATATCTAATTTGATCCGAAAAAGTGGCAGATCGAATTAGATCTAGCTATATATTTGGGGATACACTTAGATCTAATTTGATCCGAAAAATGGCACATCGAATTAGATCCAGCAATATATTTGTGGATAAACTTAGATATAAATTGATCTGAAAAATGGCAGATCAAATTAGATCCAGCAATATATTTGTGGATTAACTTAGATCTAATTTGATCCGAAAAATGGCACATCGAATTGGATATAAATTGAATAGAAAATTGGCAGATCAAATTAGATCCAGCAATATATTTTGGGATTTAGTAAGACCTAATTTGATCCAAAAAATGGCAGATCGAATTAGATCCAGCTATATATTTGTGGATAAACTTGGATCTAAATTTATCAGAAAAATGGCAGATCGAATTAGATCCAGCAATTTATTTCGGTATTAAAATGGCAGATCGAATTAGAAACAGCAATATATTTGGGGATTGACATCTAAAAGTATCCATAAAAATGACAGATAAAATTAGATGCCGCATTATATTTGGGTACTACGTAAGATCTCCATTTATTTGGGATTAAATAAGATCCCAGACATATATTGCCAACTGTTCAAAAAATAATAGACTGGCAGAGCACTGATTGTATAAAAATTACAATATTTTGTTAAAATAAGGTTTAAACTCAGAAGGTAACGAGTTCAATATGCATTTCTTTTACAAAATTATTTTCTTTTTATAAAATAAAATTTTTTTTTCTATAAATTTTTTTATAAAATTATATATTTATTTTTTTATTAAATTGAAATCTTTGAATAAAATAATTTTATTTACATCTTTTTGACGCTCTACACCATTTCCAATTGTATTAATTGTTTTAAGATTTATCAATTGTATTTCAGAAATAATCAATTGAATTTCAGTTTTATCAATTGTGTTTCAGAACTCATCAATTATTTTTCACATTTATGAATTGTATTTCAGAACTAGTCAATTGAAGTTCAGTTTTATCAATTGTGTTTCAGAAATTATTAATTGTATTTCCGAAATTCACAACTGTAATTCAGAAATTATCAAACTGTATTTCAGAAATTATCAATCGTATTTCCGAAATTATGAAATGTATTTGAGAAATTTTTCTTTATTTGCTATGAAATTCTGAAATAGATTTCATTATTTCTGGACACACCCGGTGAAAAATGTCCATATATGAACATTTATGGTTCAACCATATATGTATGGATCCGAAAAATGAGGTAACACCTAAGTATATGTTCATATATGGACATATATGAACATAAACATTTATTAAATATATGCGAATACATGCGAACGTTGCTGTCCTTTATTATAAGGTTGTACGATAGATATAAATTTATGTATGACATTCAAATTAGGCGCTACATATGTTCCTTTTTTTATTCATGGCATTAAATATAATTCCATATTTATCCAAATATGAGTTCCTTTTACATATATGGAAAAATGTATTCTTCGAAATATGTTCATATACAAGTCCCTTTTGCATAAATTGATTAACATATACTTTCATATTTGTCCATATATGAGTGCCATTTCCATATATGAAATAACAGATGCTTCCATATATGTCTGTATATGAAATTTTTTCTATATATGGAATCACATATACTTCCATATATGTTCATATAAAATCCATATATGTTCATAAAAAATCCATATTTGTTCATATGTGTCCATACATAAACCATATATGAACATGTTTGAGCGTATATGAGCATTTTTCACCGGGACCATATATAAATATATATGGCACTATATATGGTAGCACATATTATCATATGTGGAACTGTATTAAAAATATTGTTCATGAGGTACCATATATGGGCATATATTGTTGAAATTGCACCATATATGATAATATATGGTTTGAATGGCACCATATATGATAATATATGGTTTGAATGGCACCATATATGATAATATATAGCTTAAATAACACCATATATAAATATATATCGCACTATATATAGTACCATATATTATCATATCTGGAACTGAATTAAAGATTTGGTTTATGAGGTACCATATATGACCATATATTGTTTAAATGGCACCATATATGATAATATCTAGTTTAACTGTCACCATATATAATTATATATTGTTTAAATGATACCATATATAATTATATATTGCTAAAATGCCACCATATATATTAAGATATAGTTCTATATATAACTACATATGCAATAAGATCAACCATGTCATGTAATATATAATTATATATGCCATATCTAATATTATGAAGGCCAATATCTAATTAGATGAAATTATATATGGCATAATATAAGGAAAAATTTTGTGAAAAAACGTCATATATAATTATATATGGATATACATAACGACATGTATAATTATATATTGTAATATATGCCATATATGATTATATATAATTTTTTTTACTCGGGTAGGTATAAATTTAGCTTCTTAAAAATTAAGTACCCGAGAAAAAAAAATTGATCTCGCGCAATATCTAATTATATCCAATTTGATATTGTTTAAGATCTGCTGTAATATCTAGCTGATCCAATTAGATCTCAAAATTGGGTGTATCCAATCATATCGTATTAGATCCCATTGTATATATGGGGATAAACTAAGATCAAGTTATATCTCAAAATTGGGAGGTCCAGTGATATCTTTGGGGATAAACCTAGATCTATTTTGATCCGAAAATTGGCGGATCCAGCTATATATTTTCGGATATTTTTAGATCTAATTTGATCCGAAAAATGGCGGATCCAATTAGATCCAGCTATATATTTGGGGATAAACTTAGATCTAATTTGATCTCAGTTTTGGCAGATCAAATTAGATCCCGCAATATATTTGTGGATAAACGTATATCTAATTTGATCCGAAAAAGTGGCAGATCGAATTAGATCTAGCTATATATTTGGGGATAAACTTAGATCTAATTTGATCCGAAAAATGGCAAATCGAATTAGATCCAGCAATATATTTGTGGATAAACTTAGATATAAATTGATCTGAAAAATGGCAGATCAAATTAGATCCAGCAATATATTTGTGGATTAAATTAGATCTAAATTTATCCGAAAAATGGCAGATCGAATTAGATTCAGCAATATATTTGTGGATAAACTTGGATCTAAATTTATCAGAAAAATGGCAGATCGAATTAGATCCAGCAATTTATTTCGGTATTAAAATGGCAGATCGAATTAGAAACAGCAATATATTTGGGGATTGACATCTAAAAGTATCCATAAAAATGACAGATAAAATTAGATGCCGCATTATATTTGGGTACTACGTAAGATCTCCATTTATTTGGGATTAAATAAGATCCTAGACATATATTGCCAACTGTTCAAAAAATAATAGACTGGCAGAGCACTGATTGTATAAAAATCACAATATTTGGTTAAAATAAGGTTTAAACTCAGAAGTTAACGAGTTCAATATGCATTTCTTTTACAAAATGAATTTCTTTTTATAAAATTTAAATTTTTTTTTCTATAATTTTTTTTATAAAATTATATATTTATTTTTTTATTAAATTGAAATCTTTGAATAAAATAATTTTATTTACATCTTTTTGACGCTCTACACCATTTCCAATTGTATTAATTGTTTTAAGATTTATCAATTGTATTTCAGAAATAATCAATTGAATTTAAGTTTTATCAATTGTGTTTCAGAACTCATCAATTATTTTTCACATTTATGAATTGTATTTCAGAACTAGTCAATTGAAGTTCAGTTTTATCAAATGTGTTTCAGAAATTATTAATTGTATTTCCGAAATTCACAACTGTATTTCAGAAATTATCAAACTGTATTTCAGAAATTATCAATCGTATTTCCGAAATTATGAAATGTATTTGAGAAATTTTTCTCTATTAGCTATGAAATTCTGAAATAGATTTCATTATTTCTGGACACAACTAAATAAATAAATAATTAAATTTGCGTAATATTGTAGTTTCTGAAGTGCAAATAATATTTTGTGATATACAATTAAAATTTTCTAAAATACATTTAATAATTTCTGGAATACCTTTTTTCGATGCTTATAAGTTAGCTCGAAATGCTTTTATCATTCATTTAATTTGTAGCTATCACACATCTATAACAAGTCTCGTTAGATTAGAGTGTAGAGGTCTTGGCTGACAATCTGGTGGACTGGGTTAAATTTCATGTTTTTAAAAGCAAATATTAAAAAAAGTTTTCTCAATTTTTTCAAAAATGTTTTTTGAAATCTATTTTTTTGCCAAGATAGTTAATGCAACGTTCTGCCAACGCATAACCGACCATCGCCAACGGTTTGCCAGCATTGTGCCGATTATATTTTTCTGTCTTAAGGAAATACATTTTTATTTTATTATAAGTTAACATTAAATTAAATTTTAGATAATGGCACCAATTTGTAGTTGTAATTATTATATATTAAATCGTATATTCATAAACATTCTATACAGTTAGACGAGGTTTATGGAACTATTTAACTTTATAAAGTGTTTATAAATTATAACTTAAATGTACATATATATATGTTAAATGTACGTGAACAAATTGTTGATATGGACCCACAAATTGTATCTCAACTGATATTGGAATTATTGTACCATTACCATACATCAATATATATTGAATGATATACATATATTACAATATATGACACTGTATTATAAATATTGTTAATGAAGTAACATACATTATTCAAATTAAACCATATATGGAATTGTATTCAAAATGTTGATGTGGTACCAAATTTGACCATATATTGTTTAAATTGTGCCATATATGACAATATATTGTTTAAATGATACCATATATGTCTATATATTAATATTGTTTAAATGACACCATATATCAATATATATGGTAGCATATATTATCATATCTGCATCTGTATTAAAAATGTCGTTCATCAGGTACCATATATGAGCATATATTGTTGAAATGGCACCATATATGACAATATATGGTTTAAATGGCACCATATATGGTAATATATTGCTTAAATAACACCATATGTAAATATATATGGCACTATATATGGTAGCATATATTATCATATGTGGAACTGTATTAAAAATATTGTTCATGAGGTACCATATATGGGCATATATTGTTGAAATTGCACCATATATGATAATATATGGTTTAAATGGTACCATATATGATAATATATGGTTTGAATGGCACCATATATGATAATATATGGTTTGAATGGCACCATATATGATAATATATAGCTTAAATGACACCATATATAAATATATATCGCACTATATATAGTACCATATATTATCATATCTGGAACTGAATTAAAGATTTGGTTTATGAGGTACCATATATGACCATATATTGTTTAAATGGCACCATATATGATAATATCTAGTTTAACTGTCACCATATATAATTATATATTGTTTAAATGATACCATATATAATTATATATTGCTAAAATGCCACCATATATATTAAGATATAGTTCTATATATAACTATATATGCAATAAGATCAACCATGTTATGTAATATATAATTATATATGCCATATCTAATATTATGAAGGCCGATATCTAATTAGATGAAATTATATATGGCATAATATAAGGAAAATTTTTCGGAAAAAACGTCATATATAATTATATATGGATATACATAACCACATGTCTAATTATATATTGTAATATATGCCACATATGATTATATATAATTTTTTTTACTCGGGTAGTTATAAAATTGCTACCAAGTCTTTAAAATTCTTGGCTTTTCTCTTTCAAATGTAAAAAAAAATATTTGTCATAAAAATATTTGAAATTTTAGAATTTTTTATTTCATAAAATATCTAAAACAACAAAAGTTAACAAATGAATTATGCATTTGTTGGTAAAGGTACAGCAGGGCATACAAGATTATTGCTCCATTTCGAGTTCCGGCGAAGTCTTTGTACGAAAACTGCTTTTGTACAAAGGCGACCCCAAATGTTTAAATTTTGTTTATTTACAAAAAATAAAAGAAAATCAGGTAAGTACGGATAGTCGTTTTTTTACAAGTCGTAATAGATATAGGTATAAAATTCGAAAAAAAAACAAACCTTATGTTAAAAACCCGTGAATTTAAAATTGATATTCAGTTTAAAAAATTAAAATTTAACCAAAATATCTTTAAAAATTCTTACCTGTAAGTTCAGAATAACATGTTACTAGGTGAGGAGTTACAATGATGGGCATGCCCTTGGTAAAATAATAAGTCTAGTAATAGAAAAGCAAGAGGTTACCCCCTTCATCACAAAAAGCTTATTTTTATAACCAAAACTTATAAAAAAAATTTACAAAATTTTTTGTTAAAATTATGTAATTTTTAATTTAATAGTCAATATAAACCAAGATGAAATTCTAAGAAAAAAATGTATTATTTTAAGGTTTTTTGTAACCTAGAGGTAATAGGTAAGCGTAACATGTAAGTTCAGAATAACGTATTACTAGGTAAGGACTTACCTCGATGGACATGTTCCTGTTAAAATAATAGCTTTGGTAATAGAAAAGTAAGAGTTTACCTACCCTTGTTTCTTCTTACCAAAGTCATTACCGGGTAATTTTTGCATTTGCTTACTTTTTATTTTTCCACTCCAGCTTAGCAACGAGAACAACCACCTATAATAAATGAAGTTGCTTTATAGATTTTATGAAGCTCTTCGTTGGCTGAAAGATTTATTCATTTCATTCATTTATCGCTATAACAGGGCCGTCGCGATAATGGGTAGTCGTAAATACCGAGCTTGCACTGTAACTACATAGAGAAAATTTTTGTGGACGAGTTTTAATGAAATTTTTTAGTAAACTAATGAAGTTTTCTTCACAATATAAATGAAAAAATTTTTAGTTTTAATGAAACTTTGTCATGGAGTTTATGAAACTTTTAATAATTGTATTTATTTTATTTTTGACATAACCCAGCAAAAAAAATTGGAAGTATTGCTTTACAGACTACTTCTTTCACTGCTTCACTATTATCCTTTAGTGTATTTTTACTTCTTTTTTAGAAGTTATTGTGATCAACTTCAAAAAATCACTTTTGTCATTGCTTCCAAAGTATCCGTTAGTATATTTTTACAGTTTTTTTAGAATTACTTCTGAACAACATCCAAAAAATCACTTAAGTATTGCTTCTAAAGAGTAATTGCTGTAAAAGTGATCGTAAAAAGTGATTTTGGTATCATTTGACATTTCCAAACACAGGATCGCGTGTTCGATTCCCGGCGGAACAAATATTGTTTTCTATTTTTTTTATTTATTTTTTAATTTTTTTATTTTATTTATTTTTTTTTTTAATATTGTAATGGCAGAAGTCGGACACTCGTTTCTGCCAACACCCTAGCTAGATTTAATCAATTAAATTAATTAAAATGAATTGAATAGAACTGAATTGAATGAAATTGAATAGCATTGAATTTAATAGAATTTAATTGAATTGTATAGAATTGAACGGAATTGAACGGAATTGAATTGAATTACTTTAGTATTACTCTTACCAAGATGAATAGAAATAAATAGAACATGGGAGAAAGCTATCATTTAGTTTGTACGAGCCACCCTAATGTTAAGTAAATAACGAACTCAGCTGCCAAAAAGGGTATAAAAGGCAGCACATCAAAGAAATCTTGATCAGTTGCTGGCAGCCGCCAACGCGTGCACAACTAACAAGGTACATCTCACTAATTATCCTTTTTTTCTAGCTCTTGAAGACACATCCTGCCTGTATCCTTTGAGGTCCTGCCCATATCCTGCGAGGTCCTTCACACATCCTTCGAGGTCCTGCGAACATCCTTTGAGGTCCTGCGAAGATCCTTTGAGGTCCTGCGAAGATCCTTTGAGGTCCTGCACACATCCTTCGAGGTCCTGCGAAGATCCTTTGAGGTCCTGCGAAGATCCTTTGAGGTCCTGCGAAGAACCTTTGAGGTCCTGCTAAGATCATTTGAGGTCCTGCACACATCCTTCGAGGTCCTGTGAAGATCCTTTGAGGTCCTGCGAAGATCCTTTGAGGTCCTGCGAAGATCCTTTGAGGTCCTGCACACATCCTTCGAGGTCCTGCGAAGATCCTTTGAGGTCCTGCGAAGATCCTTTGAGGCCCTGCGAAGATCCTTTGAGGTCCTGCCACATCCTTCGAGGTCCTGCAAAGCGTCGAGTGTGTGCCGAGCGTTGGTCACCTCCTTTTTCTGCGTCGAGTGTGTGTCGAGCGTTGATCACCTCTTTTTCAGCGTCGAGTGTGCCGAGCGTTGGTCACCTCTTTTCCAGCGTCGAGTGTGTGTCGAGCGTTGATCACCTCTTTTTCAGCGTCGAGTGTGTGTCGAGCGTTGATCACCTCTTTTCCAGCGTCGAGTGTGTGTCGAGCGTTGATCACCTCCTTTTCAGCGTCGAGTGTGTGCCGAGCGTTGGTCACCTCTTTTCCAGCGTCGAGTGTGTGTCGAGCGTTGATCACCTCCTTTTCAGCGTCGAGTGTGCGCCGAGCATTGGTCACCTCCTTTTCTACGTCGAGTGTGTGTCGAGCGTTGATCACCTCTTTTTCAACGTCGAGTGTGTGTCGAGCGTTGATCACCTCTTTTCCAGCGTCGAGTGTGTGTCGAGCGTTGATCACCTCCTTTTTAGCATCGAGTGTGTGCCGAGCGTTGGTCACCTCCTTTTTAGAGTCGAGTGTGTGTCGAGCGTTGATCACCTCCTTTTCAGCGTCGAGTGTGTGCCGAGCGTTGGTCACCTCCTTTTCTACGTCGAGTGTGTGTCGAGCGTTGATCACCTCTTTTTCAGCGTCGAGTGTGTGTCGAGCGTTGATCACCTCTTTTCCAGCGTCGAGTGTGTGTCGAGCGTTGATCACCTCCTTTCCAGCGTCGAGTGTGTGCCGAGCGTTGGTCACCTCCTTTTCTACGTCGAGTGTGTGTCGAGCGTTGATCACCTCTTTTTCAGCGTCGAGTGTGTGTCGAGCGTTGATCACCTCTTTTTCAGCGTCGAGTGTGTGCCGAGCGTTGGTCACCTCTTTTCCAGCGTCGAGTGTGTGTCGAGCGTTGATCACCTCCTTTTCAGCGTCGAGTGTGTGTCGAGCGTTGATCACCTCTTTTCCAGCGTCGAGTGTGTGTCGAGCGTTGATCACCTCTTTTTCAGCGTCGAGTGTGTGCCGAGCGTTGGTCACCTCATTTTAGCGTCGAGTGTGTGTCGAGCGTTGATCACCTCCTTTTCAGCGTCGAGTGTGTGCCGAGCGTTGGTCACCTCCTTTTCTACGTCGAGTGTGTGTCGAGCGTTGATCACCTCTTTTTCAGCGTCGAGTGTGTGCCGAGCGTTGGTCACCTCTTTTCCAGCGTCGAGTGTGTGTCGAGCGTTGATCACCTCCTTTTCAGCGTCGAGTGTGCGCCGAGCGTTGGTCACCTCCTTTTCTACGTCGAGTGTGTGTCGAGCGTTGATCACCTCTTTTTCAGCGTCGAGTGTGTGTCGAGCGTTGATCACCTCTTTTCCAGCGTCGAGTGTGTGTCGAGCGTTGATCACCTCCTTTTCAGCGTCGAGTGTGTGCCGAGCGTTGGTCACCTCCTTTTTAGCGTCGAGTGTGATCGTAGATCAAACAAATTTCTGTGACGATCCCTACCCCCGCGAGCTTACCCCAGCTAACGGAGGAAACTCGTCGTTACAGTATTTATAATTATTTTGTTTAAATTCGATATTTTTTAATTTTTAAAAATATTTATATATATAAAAAAATGGTGAGAAATTTCTTTTTATGCACCTGTATAAATAATACTGAAAACAATATTGAATTGGAGTGCACCTTTTTTTTTCTTGAATAAGTACTTTTATTGAAGAGAATAAGGAACAATATCTCGCACTAACAAAGTGGTGTTTAGTTGGTGAAAAAGAGCTTCCAATGCACTCGTTCAAAAAGTACTGAAAAAATGTTGAAGTGGGAGTACTTCTCTCCTATGACAACTCAATTTTAAAATCATTAGTGTTTATGTTAGAAAAGAAGTACATCTAGATCATCAAGTTTCAATGGACTAGTTACAGTGAAACTTCATTGGTTTTATGCAAGAATTCATTAATATCATGCAGATAGAATTATCTGCAGAAAATTTTCTGTTCCAAAGAATCGGTTGTAGAATAGCTACTTTTCCTTTACAACCCCTTCTGCAGTCAATTCTGACACCGATGATTTTTGTTTGAAATTGTCCCAAAAGCAACCGCTTCTATAGCTCCAAAGTGGAACCTGTTGCCATGGAATCGGTTCTGGAACTAGTTCTAGAACTGATTCTCCGTCAGTCGGTCATTCCACATAAGTTCCGTGTAACTGGTTCCGGAACCAGTTCCATGGAATCGGTTGCAGAATTGGTTTGGTTGGCAACCGATTGTAAAAAATTTTCCGGAGTGTGGTAAGTTAACGATAATACCACGGTGCTACAATGAAAATATACTTGTAAAATGACTTATTGTAGTTGTAGGCCTGAGGGGCAATTCCGTAACTTTTTAACGACAAAATTCGGTTGTTAACTTGACAAGTTTTCATAGTAAACTGACAACTTAACTACCGAATTTTGTCGTTAAAAAGTTATAGAATCCCATTACTGGTAGAGTAAATCACTTTTCAATTTTCACAATTTTGAATATACCCTCAAACTTTGAAGTTATCGGCACAAAACGTTATTTCATCACTTCACGGACTAAAATAATTTTAACTAAATCAATTTTGAACCGATTTTCAATTTTCTGTTTCAGAAAGATGAAGCCTTTACAAATATATAATATATTTCTTTGATTATGGGATATCATCATTTTTTTTTTAGTTTTTGCATCCTTCCACTGACGCAAGTCCGTCAAACACGCTAATTTGGAGACCCATTTTCTGCATAGCCAAAACGGCTGCATTTCTGGGAAATCGGACTTTACCATTCGATTCTACAGCAAAAATTAATATAAAGAACATTTTTTTTTCGTTTTCATTACAGTGGTGCAAAAATCCACTTTTTTCAAAAATTTCAAAAAAAGTTACTTTTTTATTACACACAATGAAAATGTATTCACTGCTGAGAACATTGGTGCAAAAATTGTTGATATACCGCGCCCCGTTAAAAAGTTATTTAGTAATCAAATATGTTTAATAAAAAAAATCTTTGTAATAAACATTACAAAACTTACAAATTATTTTGTCTTTACTAAAAAATAAATTTATAATGCGAAGTATTGAAAGCTGCATTTTAATAAGCTCAAATACTTTTTCAGTAAATTAAAAAAAAAATCCAAATTTGATTAGCTAATAACTTTTTAACGGTTCGCGGTATATCCAAAATGTTTGTACCCATGTACTCAGCCAGAAATACATTTTCATTCTGTGTATAAGAAAGTAACTTTTTATAAGTTTTTGAAAAAAGTAGATTTTTCGAACCACACTCTCAGAACAATTCCGTTGTGACAACGAAAATTGTTGCCAACCGAATTGACTCGGTTGCTGCAACCTCGTAATTCGGTTGCAGCAACTGAATTCAGTTGCGGCAACCGAATTCAATTTCAATTCGGTTGCGACAACCGAATTATCGGTTGCCTCAACTAAATTCGGTTGCGGCAACCGAATTACGAGGTTGCAGCAACCGACCTAATCCGGTTGGAAAAAACTCGGTTGTCACAACGGAATTGTTTTGAGAGTGCACTCTAATGGCTATCTGGTGCATTTTGAAAATGCAAAAAAAAGTTTTTTATAATAAATTTTGTTGTAGAATCGAATGATAGAGTCAGATTTCCTATAAATGTAGCTGTTTTTGCTCTGGAGGAAACGGGTCTCAAAATCAGCGTTTTTGGCCGACTTTCGCCAGTGGAAGGAGTTAAAATAAAAAAAAAACGCCATTCTTTTTTTCTATGCAAAAACTTTAAAAAAAGTGATGATATCCGAAAATTAAAATTTTTTTTTTTATTTTTTAACTTTGGCGCCTTTATTTTCTAAAACTTTATTTGAAAGCATATTTTTTCCTTATTTTTATAAACGAACTTTGTTTATTAGTGAGTAAAACAAGTTCTTGTTTGTCAGAATCGGTTGAAAATTTAAAATAATTGTTGAGACAAAAGCATACCACGGCTTTTTCATTCAAAATATTTATTTTGTTTTAAGGTAAAGTTCGTTGTTTTTACAAATGTTATTAACAACGAACACACGAACATACATATACATAAATAGTAGCCATAGGCTACTTTTATGTAATTGTTGCTTTCAAAAAGGAGTTGATTTATAGCTCGTTTTCCCAAATCAGACAGTTCATATACGAAAGTCCCGTTGATTTTTTGTATGCCTCGGTTTGTGTAGTAAAGCTATTATTTTCTTATTGCACACAACTGAAGAGTTGGGGTGATGCCCGAAAAAACAATTTCTGTATTTTTTAATGCAAAAATTGAAAATAATTGTTCATATTTTATTATAAAAAATCAATTTATTGATTCACTTATATCTAATTACGAAATACCTAATGCTAAATTTAATAAAGTGGAAAGAGAGAGGCGCGGTTCGCCTCTCGTTGGCCAAGGAACGGCACGCTTCCTACTGGCAAATGTTCAAGGATACGGTTGGAAGTGACCAACGAACGGCACGCTTCCTGGTGGCAAATGTTCAAGTATACGATGGGAAGTGAACAACGAATGGGACGCTTCCTGCTGGCAAATGTTCAAGGATATGGTGGGAAGTGACCAACGAACGGCACGCTTCCTTTTAGCCAATGTTCAAAGATACGGCGGTAAGTGTCCAACGAACGGCACGCCTCCTTCTAGCAAATGTTCAAAGAGACGGTGGGAAGTGACCAACGAACGGCACGCTTCCTGCTAGCAAATGTTCAAGGATACGGTGGGAAGTGAGCAACGAACGGCACGCTTCCTGCATGCAAATGTTCAAGGATACGGTGGGAAGTGACCAACGAACGGAACGCTTTCTTCTAGCAAATGTTCAAAGATACGGGTGGGAAGTGACCAACGAACGGCATGCCTCCTGCTAGCAAATGTTCAAGGATACGGTGGGAAGTGACCAACGAACGGCACGCCTCCTGCTAGCAAATGTTCTCAGGACCTCGAGGGATTCTTGCTGGATATGCGCAGGACCTCGAAGGATAGTCACAGGACCTCGAAAGATATTCGCAGGACCTAGAAGGATATTCGCAGAACCTCGATTGATATTCGCAGGACCTCGAAGGATCTTCACAGGACCTCGAAGGATATTCGCAGGACCTCGAAGGATATTCAGGGAATGTGGCACACGTCCTTGACAGGATGAGTATCCAAGAGCTAGAAAGAGAAAAGATGATTAGTAATACCTTGTGAACCCCAAACTTGAGTGGGCTTTAATTTTTTTTCAATCGCTTGTGAAACGTCAAATGGCGACTTATATGGTTTTGACGAGAAAATCTGACTTTGGCAAGTTTCAAATCTAGGTATAATATACTTTCGGAATTAATACTGTACCAGGTTGAATGGGATGATAGGTATAACTTAGTGGACGTTGATTCCGGTGATGGTGGGAATAATAGCGACTGCGGTAGTTCTGTTGGAAATGGTGCTGGTGGGGATGATAACCATAGCGACTGAGCAGGCGTTGAGGACATCGATGGAGCTGGCTCTGGTAATGAAAGACTTGCCTCTGATGGTGACGACGGCGATGGAAATAATTATCGTGGTGACCACAACGATAGATGTGGCGCTTGTGATAATGATGACAATGACTGAGAGGGCTGGGCTGGTGACAACGATGGAGATAGCGCTGGTACTAGCTCTGGGGATGGCAAAGACAGACATGGCTCTGGTGGTGAAAACAGCGATGGAGCCGATTCTGGTAAAAGTAACATAAGAGATGTCTCTGTTGCTGAGGACAACAATGGAGGTGACTCTTGTGGTAACGGTTACGGTAATAACAGTAACGACGGAGATAGCTCTGTTTGTGAGGACAACAATGAAGGTGACTCTTTTGGTAACAGCTGCGGTAATGACAATAACGACACAGGTGGCTCTGGAGGTGATAAAACGACTATCCCCGATTTCTGGAGCCCGCTAATCGTGGGTCGACGACTTTCAGATTGTTGACGACTACACTGGCCGAGCATTATATTTTGGGCCTCCGTGACTAGGGACTCATGAGCATATTGCGGATAGCTATAAGCGATAATCCGACGGTGCTGTTCCTGGGGGTACAGTTGGACTGTTTGAATGCTCTCGAGATCCGCAACCATCTCCAAGAGATCGGCAAGGCTGGTCAAATCTTCCCTCCTAATGTATCTCTGGTAGTTAGGCCTGGAGTTTCGGTATATCCTCTCCAGTTTTTGTGCCTCCGTATATCCCATTCTTCGCATCAGAGTTTGCAGGTCTAACAAATAATTTGTGAACGACTCCTTGTCCTTCTGACATCGATTTTGAATTGTATCTTCGAGCCGTTCAAAGTATCTCGAAGGTAGAAAGAACTTTAGAAAATCTCGTTTGAAACTGGACCAAGTTTTCCAGAAACGATTGTTACATCTGACCAACGAACGGCACGCTTACTTCTAGCCAATGTTCAAAGATACGGTGGGAAGTGACCAACATACGGCACGCTTCCTACATGCAAAAGTTCAAGAATACGGTGGGAATTGACCAACGAACGGCACGCCTCCTGCTGGCAAATGTTCTCAGGACCTCGAAGGATTCTCGCTTGATATGCGCAGGACCTCGAAGGATATTGGCAGGACCTCGCATATATCCTGCGAATATCCTTCGAATATCCCCGAAAGATATTCGCGGGACCTCGAAGGATATTCGCAGGACCTCGAAGGATCTTCACAGGACCTCGAAGCATCTTCACAGGACCTCGAAGGATATTCAGAGGACCTCGAAGGATATTCGCAGGACCTCGAAGGATATTCAGGGAATGTGGCACACGTCCTTGTCAGGATGAGTATCCAAGAGCTAGAAAGAGAAAAGATGATTAGTAATACCTTGTAAACCCTTTGGCAGCTGCCAGCAACTGATCCCGAGTTCTGTGATGCTACGCTTACCCTTGCGTGTGTCGAGAGCCGTTTGATAATTATCCAGAAAAACTACGAGGGGTGTTTGGGAATTCCTAGAGTAAATTGCAACGTGTGTAGACAGAAACGAGTGGAGCGACTTCTGTCGTTACAACGCGAAAAAAGTCTTTATGGTGCAAAAATTTAATCAGCAACTTACATTCTGCAAATAATTATATTGACGCAAAAATTTTCCTTTTTGTTAATTATTTTTCGCGATTTATATTTTTGGAATTAGTTGTCAAACATTGTTTTATGAAATGGGTATTGCAGTCCCTAGATTATAAATTAAAAAAAATTGCAAAATAATGGCGGAACGCGAAAAAAGACTCTATGGTGCAAAAATTTGATTGAAAACCTTAATCAGGGATTTAGATTCTGCAAATATTACAATATTTTTTCGTGGCGGAATACGAAAGAAGGCTTTGGGGTTCAGAAAATAAATTTAATGGGCTTAATTGGTGATTAACATTCTGCAAACGAATATGTTAGTGCAAATATTTTCATTTTTGCCAAAATTTGTTTTGAAAACAACCACCATACTTTATATAAAATTTGGTTATTTTAGTCCCTTAAATATGTAGTTAACAATTTTTATCATTTCTTTTGAAATTCTATTGGAAATGCTCTATTTAACATCTAAATATTTAATTTAAAATTTTTTTGTAAACAATCCAAAAGAGTTTTCATATTTCCTTGACAAGAGCTTACGTTTTCATAATACTCGATTTATTATTTTTTTATGAAGCTCTTTTTCATTTTTTGAGCGTAATTATTGAGCTCGCTTGTATTAATATTTATCTCACCCTTTTGTGAAAAACCACACAAAATGATCTTTTTTATACATTTAAAAAATATTTAAGCGATGTTCATAAAATTTATTGACATTTCCTGGCTCATCAATTAAACACAAAAAATGCCTTAATTGATTCAAAAGTATATTTTGATAATGAGATATTAAAAAAGTGACGTTGGTTACCCTCGTGTGTGGTTTTCCACACATATGTAATTTCTATGTATTTTGCACTGGAGCAGCATAGATTCTGATGGTGAAATATTTCCGATAGTGGTAAAAATCACTCGCCGGAGAAAATTATGACTCGGAGGATAGTGAATTTGATTCTGAATTTAATGTAATGGAACAAAATGAAGATGTCGACGCAATAGGAGTCTCATCCTGGCCACAGGGACTTTTACGGTAATGAGCGGGCAGATGAGTTGACAAGGACAGGTTCTGCCTTAAATGACTCCACAGCAATGCCAGTCACTACACCGCTGAGAGTTAAGGGCGGGATCTTCGGACACTACCTCTAAAAGGAGAATAACAGATGGACTGGACTTGGCACTTAGCCCTACTATGATTTGGAGTTCAATAAACATCTCCTCAGCAGGATTAGGAAAGATGTAAAGAGTAGACGGTAAATCATCTAATCTGTGATTGCCCGACGCTACAGGGCATCCGACATAGGACTTTGGGCGAACGCCCTGTCGGTGATATCGTAAAAATAGATGATCTTATCCGTTATCATAATTTATTTTCTCCATACGGGGTGATTTTGTATTTTCAAAACGGAATCGCTTTGGACTCTAATTGATGCTCACGAGTTCGTGAGAAGATACTTAAACCAACCAACCAGCCCCACCCGTAGATAGAAAGGTGGATCCATTGTTTGTCTCAAAAGATGGTATAGTATGGAATACCCATCCAATTCACAATCGTGCTGGAAGATTACGGAACGAAAATATCATCAATTTGCGTCTAGGTTTGAGATCAATCTTACTTTTTAATTATAATTGTAATAACTTAGGTCAAAAAATTAATAATATTGGATTTATTCGATAGCGAATGTGTACGTCCCATATTTAGAGCGATAATATCGAACAACATCTCAATTCATGAGTCGCGTTATTCGGTTTGATGACGCTATGAGCAGACGACAAAGAAGAAAGAAATATGTACACTAACTTCATCTAATTGCTAACAAAAGGTCCGTTCCTTTACGTTACCGCGGGAACCCGCAGGTTCCCAATCTTACTCAGCATTCCCGTATTCGAAAATTGGGTAAATGAGAGCGTTCAAGAGAGTGAATTTGTGTTTCTCTTTTTACCAAAGTTACCCACACTTTTTCTTCGCTGATGCAATGATAACCAAAAACAATTGTGAAAATTAATTAAAAATTTAAATTAAACAAACCTCATCCCTATACCTTTACCTTTAGTTTTTTTCACTTTTATTTCAAATATTAAATCAGTATTTAATTTTTTAAGAATTTTTGCATGTTGGTGCCCTGATTCAGTCTTTTTTCTAAGATCGGTCATGAGTATAGAACCGTTGATATTTTGTTTTGGAAAAAAGCACTCTCAGAGAGAATACATTTAGTATAACGATATCGCTTAGTTATGTCCAAATAATAACCATATAATTTTGGTTGTGTGCAATTTTTTTTTTTTATTAAAAATGATGTTTCCTATGAAATGAAAAAACTTGTTCAGTTTTATTTTTGCTTACCAGCACATGAGGCCAACGTAGAACGTATATTTTCTTTAATCCAGGCGCAGTGGAAGCCAAAAAGAAATAAATTGAATCCAGAAACTACTTCTGATATTATTTGAGCCCAATATAATTTTGATATGAATTGCCAAGAGTTTTCAGTATTATATTGATTCAAATTGGAAACATTGAAAAATATTCATCAAATTCTTGAAAATTCGTATCAATAAATTTGTTAATCGTTGTTTTTTCGGTTATTCAGGTACTGCAAAAGTTCATAATGATTTTTTATCTTTTCTGTGAAGTTTATTTATATATTTTTTATATAGAAACTATTTCTGATATTATTAGAGTCAAATAAAATTTTGATATGAGTTTCCAAGAGTTTTACGAACATTCAAAAAATCCGAAAATAATATATTGATTCAAATTGGAAGCGTTAAAAAATATTCATGAAACTCTTGACAATTCGTATCAAGAAATTATAGAAATGTATATTCCCTATGCTCCTTGCAGGAGTAAAAGGAACAAATATATATATATATTCCTGAAAATGTAATGTATAATTTTTTGTGATTTTTTTTTAGTGGGAATAAAAATTGTTTTCTTTATAAAATAAATTTTTATTTGTATATTTTATAGCGTAGTTGATTTTTTTAAAATTTTTAACTAAAAATATTGTCCTCTTTTTGAAGGCAAATGTCCACTTTTTCTCAAAATGGAAATGGCAACCCTAATTATTACGAAATCTCTATATATAAAAGAATAACGTGACTGACTGACTGACTCAACATCGCCCAGCCCAAACCGCTGAAGCTAGGAAGTTGAAATTTGGTATGTAGGTTCCTCTTTCGGGGTAGACGTCCACTAAGACGGGATTTTTGGAAATTCCTACCGGAACGGGCAAAAAGGGGGAAAGTGTCCCCCTTGACGGCCTGCCAAAACCCCTTTGGCTAGAAAGCTGAAATTTAAGATATGTGTTCCTTGGAGCAGGGGCTAACTTTTCTGGAAAGTACTTTCTAGAATTTTGGACAGGGACGTTGTAAAAATGGGGGTTAAAAAGGGGAAAAAGGCCCCCCTTGACGGCCTGCCCAAACCGCTGGAGGTAGGAAGTTGAAATTTGGTATAAAGGTTCCTCCACTATCGTAGACATCCACCAAGACGGGAGTTTTGGAAATTTTTACAGGGACGGGCAAAAAGGGGAAAAAGTCTCCCCCTTGACGGCCTGCTCAAACTGCTGGAGCTATGAAGTTGAAATTTGGTATGTAGGTTCCTCGACCGGTGTAGACGTCCGTTGAGACGGCATTTTTGGAAATTCTTATCGGGAGGGGCAAAAAGGGGACAAAAAAAGTACCTTTTTCTAAAAAAGTACCTTTTCCCAAAAAAAGTACCTTTTCCCAAAAAAAGTACCTTTTCCCAAAAAAGTACCTTTTTCCAAAAAAAGTACCTTTTTCCAAAAAAAGTACCTTTTTCCAAAAAAAGTACCTTTTTCCAAAAAAAGTACCTTTTTCCAAAAAAAGTACCTTTTTCCAAAAAAAGTACCTTTTTCCAAAAAAAGTACCTTTTCCCAAAAAAAGTACCTTTTCCCAAAAAAACTACCTTTTTCCAAAAAAAGTACCTTTTTCCAAAAAAAAGTACCTTTTTCCAAAAAAAGTACCTTTTTCCAGAAAAAGTACCTTTTTCCAAAAAAAGTACCTTTTTCCAAAAAAAGTACCTTTTTCCAAAAAAAGTACCTTTTTCCAAAAAAAGTACCTTTTTCCAAAAAAAGTACCTTTTTCCAAAAAAAGTACCTTTTTCCAAAAAAAGTACCCTTTTCCAAAAAAAAGTACCTTTTTCCAAAAAAAAGTACCTTTTTCCAAAAAAAGTACCTTTTTCCAAAAAAAGTACCTTTTTCCAAAAAAAGTACCTTTTTTTAAAAGAAGTACCTTTTTCCAAAAAAAAGTACCTTTTTCCAAAAAAAAGTACCTTTTCCCGAAAAAAGTACCTTTTCCAAAAAAGTACCTTTTTCCAAAAAAAGTACCTTTTTCCAAAAAAAGTACCTTTTTCCAAAAAAAGTACCTTTTTCCAAAAAAAGTACCTTTTTCCAAAAAAAGTACCTTTTTCCAAAAAAAATTCCTTTTTCCAAAAAAAGTACCTTTTTCCAAAAAAAGTACCTTTTTCCAAAAAAAGTATCTTTTTCAAAAAAAAGTACCTTTTTCTAAAAAAAATTCCTTTTTCCAAAAAAAGTACCTTTTTCCAAAAAAAGTATCTTTTTCCAAAAAAAGTACCTTTTTCCAAAAAAAAGTACCTTTTTCCAAAAAAAGTACCTTTTTCCAAAAAAAGTACCTTTTTCCAAAAAAAGTACCTATTTCCAAAAAAAAGTACCCTTTTCCAAAAAAAGTACCTTTTTCCAAAAAAAGTACCTATTTCCAAAAAAAGTACCTTTTTCCAAAAAATGTACCTTTTTCTAAAAAAATGTACCTTTTCCAAAAAAAAAGTACCTTTTCCCAAAAAACATACATTTTTCCAAAAAAATAACTTATTCAAAAAAAGTACCTTTTCCAAAAAAGAGTACCTTTTCCCAAAAAAAGTACCTTTTTCTAAAAAAATGTTCCTTTTCCCAAAAAATATACATTTTTTCAAAAAAATACCTTTTTCAAAAAAAGTACCTTTTCCAAAAAAAAGTACCTTTTCCCAAAAAAAAGTACCTTTTTCTAAAAAAATTTTCCCTTTCCAAAAGAAGTACCTTTTCCAAAAAAAGTACCTTTTTCCAAAAAACATACATTTTTACAAAAAAAACAACTTTTTAAAAAAAAATACCTTTTGCAAAAAAAGTACAAATAAAGTACTTTGTAAAAACAAAGTATCTTTTTCCAAAAAATTTCGTTTTTCCAAAAAGTACCATTTAAAATAATATATAATTTCAAAAAAACTACTTTTTTTCCTCCCCCCACGGATATCTCCACTAAAACAAGGTTTCTTGATATTCGGCATAGACATGCGCTAAGACGGGATTTTTGGAAATTCCTACCGGAACGGGCAAAAAGGGGAAAAGTCTCCCCATAAACAGTCTCACAAATTGGAAAAGTGCCTGCCCAAACCACTGGAGGTAAGAAGTTGAAATTTGGTATAAAGGTTCCTCCACTGTAGTAGACATCGACTAAGTTTGTATTTTTGGAATTCCCTACAGGATATCCCAAAAGGAAACTCGGTATGTGAGTTCCTGCTTCTGTGTAGGCGTCCGCTTAGACGGAATTTTTGAAATTCCTATCGGGAGGGGAAATAAGGTAAAAGTCTCCTCCTGCCGGCTTGCCCAATCCCTTTTGGCCAACCTAAAATTTTAAATATGTATTCCTTGGAGTAGGACTAATTCACCGGCAACGTAATTTTTCTATTTTGGAACAGGAACATAGTAAAAATGGTGGTTGAAAGGGAAAAATGTCCCCACTAACGGCCTGCCCAAACCGCTTAGGCAATGCAGTTGAAATTTGGTATGAATGTTCCTCATCCATCGCAGATAGCCGCGAAGATGGAATTTTTGTAAATTCCTAAAGGGAGGGGCAAAAAAAAAAAAGCCTCACCTTGGGGGCCGGTAAAAACCCCTTCGGCTAGAAACCTGAAGCTTAAAATGTGGGTCCCTGGAGTGAGGGCTAACTTATTAGAAAGATACTTTTTTGAATTTTGGACAGGGTCGTTATAAAATGGGGGCTCAAAAAGGGAAAGTTGCCCCTTAACGACCTGTCCAAACTGCTGGAACTAGGAAGCTGAAATTCGGTACTTAGGTTCCTCTCAGCCTACTCAAACTGCTGGAACTAGAAAGCTGGAATTCCCTGTCGATGGATTTTCGGAAATTCCTACCGAGAGGGGCACAAATAGTAAAAGTTGGCTAGAAACCTGAAATGTAAAACATATGTTACTTGGAGTATGTGCTCACTTACCGAGAAGGTGCTTTTTGGACAGGGACATTGCAAAAATGGGGATTAATGAAGCGAAAAGTGCCGCTTAAAGGCCTGCCCAAACCGCTGGAGGTAGGAAGTTGAAATTTGGTATTAAAGTTCCTCCTCTATTGTAGACATCCGCTAAGATGAGATTTTTGGAAATTTCTACAGGTAGGGTCAAAAACAGGAAAAGTCTCCCCCTTAACGGCCTGGCCAAACTGCTGGAACAAGGGATCTTAAATTGGGTTCCTTCTCCAACGTTGACGTCCCCTAAGATGGTATTTTTGGAAATTCATACCGGGAGGGGTAAAAAGGGAAAAAACTTCCCACTTGACGGCCTGGCCAAACTGCTGGATATAGAGACCTAAAATTATGTATGTAGTAGGTTCCTCCTCCAACGCAGACGTCATCTAAGACGGAATTTTTGGAAATTCCTACCGGGAGGGGTAAAAACGGAATAATTCTCCCCCTTGATGGCCCAACCAAACCCTTCGGCTAGAAACCTGTAATATATAATATGTTTTCCTTGGAGTATGGGCTAACTTATCGACAAGGCATTTCTAGGACTTCGGACAGGAACGTGGTAAAAATGGTGGTTCAAAAGGGGAAAATTGCCCCCCCCCCTTAACGTCTACGTCTTTAGCTAGAAACCTAAAACTTAAAGAACAAGTGTATATGAAACACTAAAATTAAGAAACTAAATAGAAAACGAGTGGGATTGAAACACTACACAAGTGGAATGAAATGGATATAAACGTTGAACGAGCGGAATTGAAATTATAGACAATGCAAATGGATTGGAAGAGGGAATTACCTGTTCAAACACAATCAACGGAATATGAAACTTATGTAGCATTGAAACATACTCCCCAAAAAGTTAAACAAATTTTCTGAAAGAGAAAAAACCTTAGAAAAGGAATGGAACTTATATATTCCGATATTTAAACTTCATGTAACGAAGCACCGGTGGAAGAAACCGACGCAGTAAATTTTCCAACTGAATTTGTGAATTTACTTGAATTGCCAGGTCTACCTTTACATAAACTGGAATTAAAAAAAAAACTTTAAGACACGCTAACAACGTAGCTTTGCCCGCTATTTTTAATATTATAAAATGCTTTCCAACCCTGCTTTACGTTATTTATTTTCATTCAAAACACAAATGAACAAAACTACTTACGGGTCTATCTACCTAAGTTCGCACTTTACCAAATTATCTTAACATACACACGTATATTGCAATTTATTATGGATTCATTACTAACAATCCACTTTCATGAGAAAAAGTGATCAAATATTTATTTATTTTAAACCCATTGTTGTGCAGAATTATTTATTTGTGGTGGCTGGGTGAAGGCTTTAAATAAAAAAACTTTAAATAAAAAAACGAATTTAATAAAAATTGTGGAGGGCGCAGCCCCCCCCCTTAACCTTTAAGTCACGCTAACAACGTAGCGGGCTGCGCCCGCTAGTATTTTTATATTTTTTTACATATGAGAGTAAATTAATCAAATATAAAAAAACTGATTTTTTTTAAGAATATTTATTAGAGTTTACATTTTGTTCAAAACTGGCTTTACAATATTTTTTTATACAAAACTTAAATTTTTGACTACTTATTTCGACTTTACGAAAATAAACATTTTAAAATTAAATCCGGTTAAAATCATAAGAATATAAAGTGTTAAAAAAGTTTTTAGTTTTCTAGAAATGTGACTTTTTTTACATTTTACTTTAAAATCTTTTTAAGAATGTTCTTTTAAAAACTCCATTATTAATAGCTTTCCCTTTTGCAAAGGGACTAGGAAAAACCATTCGCTTATGGAACATAGAGCAAAATCTACTCTTAACCATAAATTATCACAAGACCTTCTTACATCCTTCTTTTTCACTAAGTGTTAAGGGGTTTGTTTCCAAATAAAAACATTTTAAGCAACCCACTTTTGCTAAAGAAAAGGAAGAACATCTGCTTTAAACTATAAATTATCACACCTAGCTCAGTAAATGGAGCGCAAGCACGACACGCAGCATGCCAGTGATCAATTCTCAACAAAGACAATACGTTTTATTTTTTTATTTTATTTTTAAATCTATATTTAGATTTTTTGACTCCCCGAGTAAAAAAGTTTTGATATAATCATATATTATTTTATGTAATTGCATATAGTAACTTATAGTTACATATGGCCACATATGCTTTTAAATTCAAGCATATATACTTTAATATAGTCATATATTAGATATTTTTTCCTCAAAGGTTTTAATATGGAGACATATGTGATTTTATATTATTACATACTGGCCTACATATATATGTATGTGCTATATATAAGTACATAAAGTAACATATAAAAGATACAATTACATATACGTTTATATATAATTTAGTATGACACTATACATAATAATATACAACTATGTGGATCCATATAAGAAATATTTTATAATTTGTGGTAGTTATGATTATATATATTTATATATTGACGAATATGAACCCATATATAACTTATAACATTCTTTATAAAATCATCTATAATTACTATATATCATCCCACATAGGCAATTTTTTCAAAGTGATTTTATATAAAAATATATAAGGTCCATATAAAACCGTATTATATTATATTTGGTTCCATGTTATCAATGATTTTGAAATAGTTTTAGATTTAGTAATTACTAGGGATTGGCGCATGACGCGAAATGTTCGTGAGTCACGTTATTCACACGTGATCGTGAGTAATAATTACTACACTTAAGTGATTCGTGCGTGAGCGTGAGTAAGAATAACCCGTGCATGATTCGTGTGTGAGTTTATTTTTTGCATGTTTTTAGTAAATTTTACTGTTTTGCGTGAGAATTTTCTGATTGTAAGTTTTTAATATACTCACGTGTGCTGAGTAAGAAACGAAATGCTCGTGCGTGAGTAATTTGTTTTTGTTTAGGAGCATGAGTCAAAAATGCCTTACGCACCCATAACATTAACAACACTGAAGCTTTAATACGAAATTCTCTATACTATAACGTACACTTGACTGATTTCTTATATCTTGGTTGTATACCATAATCCCATTAACTTTAAAATTTCAGTGTTAACTTTATTTTAAAATTACTAAATTAAAAGAAAATTTTTTTTCATGTTTAATGCAATGTCATGATAAATCTGGATGAAAGTAATGGAAGATTTATCGAAATTATAAGATTTCCAGGAGACCTGGGGTTAATCATTACATTTTGTAATTAATTACATATGCAATTACACAATTACATGTAATTGTAATTGAAAAAAAATATATTTCTCTTAACATAGTATTTGTAATTGCAATTCAAAAAAGAACAATTACAATTACAAGTAATTGATAGATATGGTCCTATATAATATGATAAAAATTATAAGGTTAATATTTAGATATAATTGTATCAAACTATGTCCACTTTTATAACAATTTATATAATTTTATATAAAAAGATATAATTTGATGTAATTGGATGAGGACAAAATTCGGATACAATTGTATCGAATTGCATAAAATTGTATCAAATTGTACCAAATTGTATACAATTGTATACAATTCGATACAATATGATACAATAAGACGTTCTCATTTTTCGGATATAATTATATCTAATTACATAAAAGATTATATATAATTAAATATAACTTCATATGGCTCCATATCATTTTTTTTTACTTGGGTCATCATTGCATTACTTTTAAGGTGTGGGGAATGCCTTCTCTGTCTACATATATATAAGGCCTTCTTTATTGACCTTTGTGTAAACGAGAAGGAAGAACCTGACACCTTCGCATGAGCTTCTTTTCTAATGAAAAAGAAGCCCTTCTCTATAACCCTTTTTGTAAACGAAAAGGAATCCCACATTTTTAGTCCCCCACACGTGCAAATATAATGGGATAAAATGCCAGTCAGGCAGGCCTTCCGTGTGTTTTCTCTGCATTGTTTTATACATTCTCTTGAAGGGAAGTTTTCGCTGGGTAGTAGACTATTCCACCTTCTGGGAGGTCGCAGTTATAACATTCAATATAAAAATTTATGGAAATAATTTATACAAATTTCTGCCATTAAAAAAGTCCGCCAAAAAGAATTAAGAAGATTTATGAACTCATCCAAATTATTATGATGGCGGTTATTTTTAAATAAACTGAAACCAAAAGAAACAGTTACTGATAGGTATAATTATTTATTGTTGTTAACTATGCCTTTCAACAAACACATTCATTAAAGCACCCATGAACATGCGCGGTTCCAGCAATTATTATAAGGGGAAAAATCATACGCCACCGTAGACAAATACATTGAGTTGGACATTGAGGCGTATGCTTTTTCCCCTTATATTAATTGCTGGAACCGCGCAATCCCATGAAGTATATGGAATTTGCAAAAGTGTTATTTTTTTCACCTCCACACGCATTTTCCAGTAGATTGGGCGTAAAAAATAATATTCCCGCAAAATTGGTCCTCTCGGATTAAAACAGGCCAGTCACCCGCGGCTTTTAGACCTAAAAATGGAATAAAATTAATTCAAAGATTATTTGCGCTATAACTTTTACAGTAAAGGTTTTACAGAAAAATAATACATGGGCATAACTACAGGCAATGTAGTGGCTAGCATTTTTCTCATACACATTTTTGACGTATCAATGACGCGTCATGTCGATTTTAGTGGTTAAAATCAAAATTTGTGTTTAACCCTATAAATCACATTGAGTTTAACCACTTAAATCATTGATACGTCAAAAATGTGTATGAGAAAAATGCTAGCCACTTCATTGCCTGTAGTTATGCCCATATATTATTTTTCTGTAAAACCTTTACTAGAAAGTATGAGAAAAATTATTGCCTGTAGATATGCTTATTTAGTATTTCTCTGTAAAACCTTTACCGCAGGTGACTGGCCTGTTTTAATCTGAGAGGATCAATTTTCGCGGGGATATTATTTTTTACTCCCAATCTACGGAAAAGTGCGTGTGGAGGTCAAAAAATAACACTTTTCCACACAAGGGTGCTCTATGAGCGCCAATCTGAATAAGCACGAAATTAACTCTTAAACACATTTTAAGTTCTGACTTATTTCTGGCATTGAGCCTCAATTTAAAACTTTGGTGTATTCAGAGACTTATAGTAGAATTTCATGAAAAATATTTTTGCGGAACATTTTAATCCTCTAACTCTTCAACTTACGGGCCGTTTGTGACCCTATTTGAGAAGGTGCAAAAAGTCACTTTAATTGAAGATTTAGAGGGTTAAAATATTCCATAAAAATATTTGTCATGAAATTCTACTATAACGGTGGGTCTCATACTGTAGATTTAACTTTAACTTAACTAAAAACAAAATAAAATGTCAAAAAAATGTACACAAAACAACAACAAATTTGTGGGTTAACAATTAACCTAAGTTTAAACCTGCAGTATGAGACCCACCGTAAGTCTCTGAGGACATCAAAGTTTAAAATTGATTAAAATTTAAGTTCAATGCCAGAAATAAGTCAAAACTTAAAATATGTTTAAGGGTTAATTTCGTACTTATTCAAAATTGGCGCTAAAATGTCCCACAAACCAGGATTTTAGAGGAAACCATGTGAATCTTCCATGTCATGTAAAACACTATGAGGAAAATTTGTGTGGAACATTTTAACCCTGTAACTCTTCTTTTTGTCCCTTTTTAAAAAAGCCCCTTTAATTGAAGAGTTAGAGGGTTAAATAGTTCCACGAAACTGTACCTCGTAGTGTTTTAGATAAGTTCGCTGAACACATCTTTACCCAAAATGGAATATTCACATGGTTTCCTAGTGCACATATGTAATAAATCTATAACTCAGAAACAGTTTTTTGGAATGGACGAAATATTAAAAAAAAACTTATGTCACTTTTAATCTACGCTAAATTTTCTATTATATAATGAAGAGTATACGTATTTACAGATCTCCGAAATTAAATGAGAGACATTCAAAAATTAGTTTTGACACAAATTTTGAAGTTTACCGCTTAAAACACCACTAACGGTCATGAGAGGGTTAATATTTTGTATAAAGAAAATGTCTGCCTTTTCATTGAGTAAACAACAGCTATATAAATTGATCACTAGAAGCTTCTAGTTTAAGAGTTTAGATGGATAAATCCATGAACCTTTTTTAGGGTAATTTTGAGGACATAAATGTAAACGGCCTGGCCTGTTTACATCGCAAAACCCCAATTCCACCAACCCACAGATCTTATTTTTTTATTCTCAACCTATCCGAAAATAAGCGGGGAGCTGGAAAAATAAAAACTTCGTTTGTTTCGGTTCTACAACAATCATCTCATGAACCAATAACGTTTGTGGTTCGATTACTACGGTCATCTATATAATTCAGCAAACCAACAAAAGATATTTCCGGAATTATCCCTCTTGAACTAGTAAAGAAGGTTTTCTCCGATCTGAATGTGATTCCTATATGACACCAATATTTCAAAGACTTCAATTTAGTAATAACCTTGGGTTTCCAACACGGACACCTTGTATATCGAGTACTTTGACATTGTGGACAAATAAAACTAAAGTTTGTAAATTTCAAACATGTTTTTATACAAAAGTTAGTATATAAACCCACTTTTTAACCCTTATACGTGAGATTGCACCTCTTATTTTTCCTCCTCTATCACATATCCAAATTTCATTAAAATCGGAGGGAACCCATTCAGATACCTTCCTTGTAAGGCAACATGTGGTCAGTTACGACAAATAACTAATAGCAACAACATTTTAATAAATGCAATAAATATATGTCACAAATAATTTCTTGCCAATGTAGCAACTGAACTAAAACACAAAGATCAGTTTTAATTAATTTTCATAACACATCTACAGACAGACACCTTTTTTGGACCATGGATGGAAAAGTTGATACAGTCGTACATGTATCATTCCATATTAAATGTATACAAAAATAGAAGTTTTTGGACTGACCCCTTTCGATTTTTACAAAACTTGGTTCATACATTCTACTAATTGTCACGATGTTAAATGTAAACACTCTTTTTTCCAAATTCATTTTGGTATGCGTTCTATCGCTGTTTTTAGTTGATTTTTTTCAGTAAATTTATTAAAAATACATGATGTTCAAATGATTACAACTTTTGAACGCGTTATCCGATTGTTATAAAACTTTCAAAATAAATTGCAAAAATAAAATGTGTAGTGGAAAAAGGATAACACAATTTGAAAAATATCCTTACTTTGCAAATATGTAACTCAAAAAACCCATCTTTGATTTTCCTTAAATTATTGAAGCAGACAACTCAATATTTCAGCTACAGACTGTGAAAATTGTAAATAGGAACGCCAATGGGTTCGAAAGAAAAACGTTATTTTTTAACAAAGTTTTCTGAATTTTCACAAATAAACATAACACTACATGACAAAATCTTGACTTTTAAAAATTAATAGAGCTCTGACCATCAATTCTATATATTTTGGACATGCTTATTACAATGGCGTACTTTATTTTTCAATCTAGAGTACATATTTTCCGCGAAATGCCTTTAAAGTTTAGCGGTTTTCCAAAAAAAAAAAAATTTGATGCATAAAACTCGATACTAAAAGCACTGTTCGCGTTTTACATGAATTTTTACGGTTTTTTAAGGTTTTAGCCAATTGAATCGCTGAAAGCAAAATCGGCCTTAACAAATGATATGGCTTAGTAAAGAAGCAATTAAAAGGAAATATTTCAACAAAAAAAATGTATTCATCTATAGCGGCCTATACGTTAAAATCGCGACATTTTAAAAATTTTATATGGCAGCATAACTTTCCAAGTTGTTCCCAAAGTCCAACTTTTAGTATAATATGAGGTGACCTCTGAAAAATAAGATAATATTTATAAGTCGCTCAATTTTGCAGTGGATTTAGAATAACTAGGAGGTGCTGATTTCGAATCTGCAATCAGCTTATTCAAATTGGCTTTAGATCTTACGCGATTTTACTCTTTTTGATTTTTCAACCGATTATTTCAATACAAAATTTATTATTTAGTAACTATAGCTCCAAAAAGAAATAAATATAGTCGCTCAAAATCAAAATTTAAAATTTTTTAGATATAAGACGAAGTCCAATTTTAAATATCAAAGCCAATTTGGAAATAAAAGATTCCAAAATTTTGTATACATGTTATATTCTATAAACAAATTATATGCACTGTTAAAGCATTTTGTGATTAAATGTAGACTTAAATAAAAAATATTTGACTGTACTAAAAATCTACTGTACCCAGAAAAAATTAAAATCGAGTTTCAAGTAAAGTATTTGTAAATTCAATTAAAAATTTAATTGAATTCGGACCAATTAAGAAAATCGTTATATCAATTAAATTTTTTTGTAAAGTTTTAATTGAAAATGTTTCAATTAAAGTTTTAATCAGAAATCATCAAAATTGATACTAAAAATATTATTAATAAATTAAACGAATGTTATTTAAGTTTGACTCAAGATCATAAATTAATATCACTTTCTGTTTAAATTATTTTCAAATCAAAGAAAGGTGATACAATTTTTACAAGTAAATTACAAAGAATAAAAATTATTGAAAAAATTCGATAAGACCAGCAAGGCAGAATGCGCATTTTCGGCTTTCGCTACAAAGCCATCATCAGTGCCTTTCGCCTTTGAGTGGGTTAATATTTGATAATCGTCTACTTATATGAATGTTGAAAGCAAATCGAGTTTGTTATCAACAACTCAACTTAGACTAACATCAACGAAATTTAACAATGCTATTTTTATCCTTTTGTTATTATTACTCTTTTTTGCTTTGAACCTTAATTCTTAAGATATCTCAGCTGATTCTATTCAACTCTGTGTATGATAAACACAGAAGTTTGAATTACAACGAACCGTTAAATTTAAATTTAAATGTATGTTATTAAATTATATTTTTGCACCGTGTCAATGTGTTTAAGATGAATGGGGGAAAAGTTTTTAGTTGATCTGTTATTTTAAGTAAACGAATGTTATTTTAGTTTGACTCAAGATCATAAATTAATATCACTTTCTGTTTAAATTATTTTCAAATCAAAGAAAGGTGATACAATTTTTACAAGTAAATTACAAAGAATAAAAATTATTGAAAAAATTCGATAAGACCAGCAAGGCAGAATGCGCAAATAACATTCGTTTACTTAAAATAACAGATCAACTAAAAACTTTTCCCCCATTCTTATTAATAAATTTTTATTCATTTTCTTATGTTTTTGACTAATTTGAGAGACACTTTTGTAATTTTTATATCTGCAATAAAAGAAAAAATATTAATAATACAAAATACTATCAGCCTTACTATCAATATTTTCCAAATGTATATTTTACTTAAAGTCGACTTTAGTGAAAATATTAGGTAGCAGTATGCCTTGACTTCGTTTATGTTTGGAGCATTCTGATTAGTTAATTTATTTTCAACCAATCAAAATGTTTGAAAATATAAATATTTTTGATGGGTTTTCATACACAAAATGAACAAAACCGTATGATTAAAAAATAAAGTCGACTTTAAATTTAAAATACTCTTTTATAGTAAGGGCCTATAACTTTACGCAACGCATATTAAGGCCCGATTACTGAATGTCCAGTTACAATTTATCCGGCAATTAAAGTCCTAGTTAGTAGCTAAGTGGACATTAAATAATCGGACCTAAGAGTTTTTTTAATATGTTGTCAAAAGTACTTATAGTAAACTAAAAATTTTTCGACACCATACTTATTTTCCATTAAAATTATAATTGATATGATTAAACTTCTAATTGAAAATTAATTTGAAATCAAACAAAATATTAATTGAAATTTTATTGGCAATAATTTTTTCTGTGTGCTATTACTGAATTCTTTTTTTTTAACATCAGATTTCATTCACTATTTATCTTGTTGCGAAATTATTGCGAAAATATATTTAAATCATGAACTCCGACTGTTTCTAGGATTATTTCTCTACAAACTCATTCTACAATAAATGTGTACGAAGGTTTTGTGATTTAAATATTAACTTAAAAAATCCCAATAATTTCGAAAAAAAAGCAATAGTGACTGAAATCTGATGTTTTTGTAAAAAAAGAATTCAGTAATATCATAGTAGATTTGTAGTAGAGTAAAAAACATTCTTTTTTTTTAATCTGATTTTAACTACAAAAAGCTCTAAAAGTGCATAGATGTAATTTGTTTATGCAATATGACACATATACAAATTTTGGACTTTTGTCTTTTCAAATTGACTTTAACGTTTAAAATCGAACTTCGTCTTACCCAGGAAAATATTCTGTTCCAAAGAATCGGTTGTAAAATAGCTACTTTTCATTCACAACCCCTTCTACTGTCGATTCTAACCCCGATTCTTTTTGTTTGAAATTGTCCCAAAAACAACCTCTTCTATAGCTCAAAAGTGGAACCGGTTGATCTAGAATCAGTTCTGCAACTAGTTCTGGAACTGATTCTACGTCACGCACACCTTCCATATAGGATCCCTTGAACTGGTTCCGGAACCAGTTGGCTACCGATTGTAAAAAATTTTCCTGGGTATATTTAAATTTTTTTTTTCTAAAAAAACTTTAAAATTTTGATTTCGAGTGACTATATTTACAAAAGTTATTGAGATATTGACACACACTTAAGTTTGAAAAGTAGGGCACGGAATTAGTCTTAACCGGCAAGCCCGCCTCCAGGCGGGGTATATTAAATTGACCAGAAATTCGCCAAAGGGGTATTTTATAATAAGAAAGTATACGTATTCAACAGAAAACAAAATTTATAAATTTTTTTGTGAAGAATTTTTTTGTATACAATGCACGGTTTGAGAGCGAGAAAATGTCAAAGATAAAATTTCGTAAAATTTCAAAAATTAAATATTTTAAAACAACCAAAAGTTTCAAAAATCTTAAAAACATATTTAAATTGACTAAAACAATTGATAGTGACCATGAAGTAAGATTGGAGCTTAATCTACTCAAAAAGTTCCTTACTTTGGTCCAAGGACGCACAGGATTCCATAAGGATACCTTTAAAGGACATCGCCTTAACTTCAAAACGAATGGACGGATTTTTTTGAAATTTGGTAAAAAGAATACATTTGGTATAGGTAGCAAAGCTTATAAGTTTGAATAATATATATTGAAGTCTTGGTGCGTTTTCGCTCAATTTCGCATTTTTTGAAAAACGAAAATCGCTACATCCTCTTAAGTAACAGCACAAAAAATGTAATTTTTTTATTGCAATTATTACTTGGTAAGAAAAATAATTTGTGCCTAAACCTAGTAATTTTTATGCGCTAGTTTTCAAGATTCACCCTTAAATTATTTTGGCCCATATCGCCTAAAGTAGGCAACGAAAAAAATTTTGTAGAAGAACTTATTGTTTATTTTTCGTGAGGAACACATGGTATAAATTTCATTGCAAAAAAGCTTAGGCCGGTTAGAGGGTTAACTGTGTAAAGGGTTTTCGAAATTAAAAATTATTTATTGAAAAAATCTGATGAAAAATAGAAAAAAATTACCATTAGTTCATACTAATGACAATGAAAAAAATTTAATTACCATTTAATGGTAATGAAATACTTTTCATTAGGAAAATCATTACTAATGGTAATGAAATTGCACTAATGTATAAAAAAACTAATTACAATTGATTAAAAACCATTTGTTTACAAAAAAATTCAGACAAATGAAAACGAACAATAGGTTTGGCCGGGGAAGTTATAAAACATAATTTTTTAAGGAGGATCCATTCCATTCCGTTAAACTTTACCTGGATACAAATAACAATGGAATGGAAAGTAATATTTAATTTCAAATGTGCATGAGCCTGAATGAGCATATTTCATCTTCGATTTCAGCGAGGTTTACTCCATTTTTCTGTTTTTCTGTCAATGGAAATTATTTTTTTTAATTTATTCATTATCAATGGTAATGAAATTTAAAATCATTGTCATTAATCAATGAAATAAAATTTTAGAATCATTACCATTAATTAAAAAAATGGTAATGAAAATTATTTCATTACAATTGATATCAATGCAATGGTAATGAAATCATAAAATAATTAGTCCACCTAATTAATTAGTCCCAGGTATGCTGTAATTGTAAGACTTTGTCTTGTTGTGCAGGAAATAAAATAAAAAAAATTACTTTGCTCGGATCGCTGCATTTCTAAACATAACCTTGTGTCTTGACATGAAATAAAGCGATATCACGCAATTATCAAAATGATTTCATCTCAAGTGAAGACAATTTCAATGTTATTGCAATATTGTGATACTGCTATAACAATTTGAAAAGTTTAGCCCCTACACCGAATTTAATATTTCAAGTAAGAAGTTATTTCAGTTCATTCTTAGTAATTACTTATTTGAGCCTATTTCAAATGTCCTCCTTTTTTGAGGTTGACGTCCTCTTTTTTTCAAAATGGAAATGGCAACCCTACAGACTGCCACCCAATATTTTAACTAAAGTCGACTTTAACTAAAATATACTTTTGAAAAGTTTAGATAGTAAGGGCGAAACAAAACTTTTTTTTCATATTTCTTTTAAACATTTTATCAAGTTTTTAGGTTTTACTACTTAAATTTTGAATAAGTTATGCGAAAAATCTTTATTAGTTGAAATGCTCCTAATTACTTGGCAAAGGTTTTTTTGTGTGTCAAATAAATTGATTCCCTTTTAAAAGATTTTAACAATGACATTTTTGTTTTGGTATTTCAAATGTTTTTTATGACTAAAATTCAAAAATCCTATTCCAAACAAAAACAATTTAAAAAATTTAATATTTTTAAAATTTCCCGTTTTCCCGGGAAAATTATATTATTTTCCCGGGAATTCCCGGCAAACTTTTCGCGGGATTTCCCGGGAAATCCCTAGTTATGTGACCAAAGTGTAAGAACCCAGGTAGAAAATTACAAAGAGGCCAGCACTGGTAAAGCACCGAAATGAGTGGAATGAGTGCTTGTTCAACGTGCTTTCCCAACGCCCAAATTATAACACCGTCCCACGCTGGTGCTAATGCTTTACAAAGCCCTGGGAAAGCACTCAGAAACATAAAAATCAAATGCTTTCCCAACGCCCAAATAAAAAATTAAAATGCGTCTCGACAGCCAAATGATAACACCGTTCAATTTAATGCATTTTTTGCAAAGTATAGAGATAACACCAAGAAATACAAAAATCGAGTGTTGTCTCTGCCACCAAACTATGAGAATTTTAAATGACTAAAAATATATGATTCTTGTAGATGTCGCATTTTGAAGTCAAAAACTATTTAAATATCCAATCTTTTTTGGAGTTGCTATTTCAAAAACAAAATATTGTTTTTGGAAAACAAGTGCTGGACAGTCACCCTTTTCAAACGTTGGTAAAGTGTCCAAATTTAGTGGTTTGACAGTGCTTCTTTTTTGTTACCACACATAATTTCACCTGAGTACTTACAATTTTTGGTTTCTTATTCCATTTCCCTTTACCTGGTAATAGAAAATTTTTTTTAAATTATTCTTGAAATGACATAATAAGTACTTTAATTGTCTCACTTACTTTTTCTTTAAATGCAATAAAATTTGCAAATTAGACACCAAGTAACAACAAAATTATTTTCGTTGTTGTAGTCTTGTGTGTTATTTTAAAATTTCGTTACACATTTTATTTCATTTGTAGACACTGGGTAAAGACAATAAAAAAGAAAAATACAAAATATATATAATGAAGTTTTGTAAAAATATGCAAAAAATGTTGATGTAAAAATTTTCCTTTTTGAAAATTTTTTTTTCGCGAAATTTTTTGCCTACTAACCACCAAACTTCGGCCTTTATGTTACAAAAAATTAATTGGAAAACCTAATTAGCAATTTATATTCTGCAAACGATTACATTGATTTAAATATTTTTTTCCGAATTTTTTGTTTGCAAACTAACCACCAAACTTTGGTATAAAATCCGCACTTAACACCACTACGTCGTCAGAGTATAATAAGTTTGTGCTGATGTTTGTAACACCAACAAATATTGGACCTAGACCCACCGATAGTATACCGATCGACTCAGAATCACATTTTATTTCGATTTAACGATGTCCGTCTGTCTGTCCATGCATTCTTGTGCGCACTCTACAGGTCGCAAATATTAAAATATTTTGATTAAATTTAGTACACCGACCTATTTCGACCCAAAGACGAAGTCTATTGATTTTGGTTAAAATCGGTCCGTAGTCCGATTTTTGTCCTCAAGCAGCGTGGTGAATAGACTACGGCAACATCTGTACCACATTTTAGCGAAATTGGATCACGTTTAGAGGTTCCTAAAAATCGTAGGTTTTTCTAAACTTTTGTGTAGAGATTTACATATAAATTAAAAAAAAAATTTTTAAATCAATTTTATTATCACTTAAAATTATGTCCTTCAAGATGTTTCCATAAATTTTGAATCATAATTTTATATACTTTAAGAATATGGAAAAAATCTGTTAAAAAATCTGGTAATGAAAATAATTTCATTACAATTGATATCAATGCAATGGTAATGAAATCATCAATTAATTAGTCCACCTAATTAATTAGTCCCATGTATGTTTTCAGTACATATATGCTCCGAAAATATAAATAAAAAATTCGAAGAAATAAAATTTCCACATGTTTTTTTGTAAAATATATTTCAGTCACAAAGTAATATTCTATGCATTAAATTTGGGAGATATAAATTTTTTTCATACACGATGTTTTGAAATTTTGATGTTTTCTTAGCATAAAATTAACTTTTAACTTCAAACGCGTTTTTCTCGCAACCATGAGTTGAAAATCGGCTGCCACTGTACAGCCAAGGTGGGTTAACTGATTTAGATCCGGTTTTTTTCTTTCGTAGTCAACAAATAACTGTAGTCCTTATCGTAGTCCTTTTTTTGAATTTCAGTCAAATAAATTTTATATTCTCAAGTAAATTTGTTTTTTCTTGCCTTTTTAGGAATTTTTAAGTTTGTGTGGCAATTTTGTTTACAAAAAAATTAAAAAATGAAAATCCGGCCACGATAAGGACTGAAAAATTTATCTAGTATTAAGAATCACTTTATGTTTTTATTTTCCAATAATTAATGAAGGCTACACAGTGGCAGCCGATTTTGCCTTTTTTAAAAAAGGCCAATAATGAAGGGGCAACCCTAGCGATTTTGGTTGGCGAAATTTAAAACTAATATTTTTTGAAAATACTACAAGAACATGTATTTTAAATAAAAGAAAAATATGGTAAAAATATTATCATTTGAATTTTTACAGTATTTACCCCTCTTACGTTTTGACTTTCAAAATATTGGTCGAATTTTTTAATTCGAAATTGTCTTAAAAACTAGGCTTCATAACGGGTTTTGGAAGAACAAATTTAGGTACCGTAAGATGAAAACTTTTTTAACTTTTTTCTTCTTGCATATACTAAAAGGTAGTCACATTGATGAGGCCTTGAGGAGCTGGAAAATTCGAACGTCTTGCGATTTAAAGCAGCCTAGCGGACACTATGAAAAACAACTCGCAAATGAACACTATCAAAGCCTGCTATATGAAATTAAACACATGCATTGTGGAACTGCAATGCTACTGACTTAAGGAAATTTGTTAAAAAAAAAAAGAATTAAATAAAACGGGAGTTAGAGGCACATAATCGCTATATTGCCGGCAGGCAACGTTGGGGCTGAAAGTGTTAAAATACACTCAAAAAATATCTTGTCAGATACAAGGACTTAAAAAGAAAACCGCTATTTTTCATTTACCGAATTTGAAAGTATTGGAAACCCTTATCAATACTTTCAAATTCGGAAAATAAATACTTTGTATGTATTCTTCTTGAGGTAAGAATAACTTTGTTTGCCCATATCATATCAAGTCATTTGTTTATGAAATAAATGGGAAAAAAATGTTCAAATAAATTTTTGTGTTTTAAAATTTCTAAATGCCGTTTTGACTCGAAAGTGCTATTTACTTAAGAATTGAGTTTACGTATTACGTCAACCACAATTGTAAATGTCAAATGCGATAAACATACTTTTTACAAAAAAATTTACGCTAATTCTCTAATAGTTTGTGATGGTCATATCCAGTACCTGGTGAACTGACAATAACTTGATATGCTCAAACTATAGCAAATTATGCCATTTCTTAAATTCTTCTCTCAAAATTAAATTTTATAAACGGCGCAGACACTCCATAGAAAAAACTGCGAAAATTTAAAAATCGCAAAATTTTTGTTTCATTTGTACCATTGTATAACTTTTTACCAAACAGCGATATGAAAATTATTTAATTAGTGAATTTATCTAACAAGTCTAGTGACTCCATTTTTTGTTAAGAATCATTTTACTCAGTTTAAAAAACTTGAGAAATAAGAGTCATCTAAAATCAGTTTCAACGGACCTTAAAATTTTTTGGAATAGCCCACACGGAGGAAAAAGACGTTTTTGTATATGTTTGGGGGTAATCAATGTATGTTTACAAACTACCATATATGTATTTGCAGTGTGCTTCCAATTATATTGTTTTTATAGTTACTATACATATATTTCTTGGTAATAATTATATTTGTGGATACAATTAACATATATTTGGAAAAACGGCGAATTTCCATTCTTGATACATATAAAGTTGTATGTAGCCATTATAGCTTTTGTAGTTGGTAATAATCGTTTAGTTTAGCTAGACTGCATCTAGTCAGAAAATTTAGTGATATTTTTCCTTTATTTATTAATTTTATTGTGGAAGATGTGAAAAAATAAAATAAATTAGTATAAATAAAACATAAAATTGTGTAAAAAGAAAAAAAAATATTTAATTGTGTATATTAAAGTATTAACTTATTATAAGAGTTTTTAATTAATATTTGTTAATAAAAATAAATAAAAAATAAATGAAGAGATTGTAGTTATTGTTTTTCAATGAATGTATTAGATGTAAAATTCAATGTGATTTATAATATATTTAGTTATTAAATAATCGCCAAACAGTAGATGTATTAATTTTACTTTTTATGTTTTTCCATTAAAATATAGAGAAATTTGGAGAGTAGAATAAATACGCCTATTGTTTGGCATATATTAATAATTGCTTTATAACTAAATATATTATTTATATATAGTATTTGCATGGAAACATAATTTGTTTATGACACACATATTATATGTTTGCTGCCAAACATACAATATTTGTCGATAGCGTCATTTCATCCAAACATTATATATTTACAGGCAAACATAATATATTTGCTTGCAAACATAATATATTTGCATGCAAATATATATTGTTTCTAGTAAAAACACGGCGAATATGTTTAACAATTTCTCCAAATATATATATATATTACCAGCAAAAATATGTTTGGGACAGCCCGTTTTTTTTCAGCGTGCATTTACTTAATTCTTACTACTTTTACTCAATTGGAAAGTTTTGTTTACTTTTTGTATTGAATTTTTCCAGCTGTAGCAAAAGTAGTAACTTGTAGTTAGTAAACGAACATGCTTATTATCTTTTATTTTAACCTTAGGAACTTAAAATTATTTTTAATCATTTTTCGAGCTCAAAAGGATAACATTAAGGGTTAATGGGGAAGAATAAAACTAACGCATTTTTTAGAGCTTCGAATGGCAGAATAAAGATAATATTTTGTCGGCTATTTTTTTTTTTTTTTATGTAAAACAATTTTTTATAACTCTTAGGATCGAAAAAGTACTATTAAAAATTTTTTATACCAAAATAATTTTTAAGTTTCCATCCCTGCGTCTGAGTCTCTCTGCATGCCATTAAAAACATGGGTGTGTTTGTAAGTTAACAGGTATATAAAGAAACAAGATGAAGTTGACTTTTATACACAATTTATTACCTTTAAATAAATATTCAGAAGGATACGACAAATACTTTATTTGTAATATTAATTAAAAAGCAGTTGACTTAACCAAAGATCAGTTGTGAGCTAATCCTACTTCTCATTCTCTGTTTATTTGTTCCTAACGAAGATCAGATAATCGTTTACCTGTCATTGGTTATTTAATTTACACATAAAGTACTAATTAAAATGAAAAACCAAATTAAAAGGACGTACGTAAATTAGTTTTGGAAGCTGCTATAAATCTATATTATGGATAATTAAGTGATCGTATGATATCAATGATTTGGGTTCATAACACCAAAGAATATGATAAAAAATTAACTGGTAAAACTTTTTCTCAGAATATATTCGATATGAATGTTACTTTTTATTATTTTTTGATAATTAAAATATTTTTATAACAACCTAATTTTTTACAGTTAAATGATTTGGCATTTGTTATCTATTATTTCATATTAGGGGTATGTGGAAAAATTGGAACTAAACTAATTTTCCAAATCTACATACCGTGCAAAGATAAAATATTCGTAGATTTATATTTATTATAAAAACCATTTATAACTAGTAGGCTTTTAATCCTAAAACATTTTTTCTAAAATGTTTTTTAATATATGTTTTTATATCAGTAATCAGCTTTAGCTGTGTTTGTGCGGCAAGTTATCAATGTTGCCTTATGTCATTCTCATACAAATCTGACATTAGCCAACGTTTAGTGTTAACTCTTATCGTTAATAATGTCAAATTTGTATGGGAACGACATAAGCCAACGTTGATAGCTTGTCGCACAAACACAGCTTTTGTCAAAGCATTTTTTTTTTTTTTGAAAAAACAAAAAATTCTAGAAAATTCAATTTTCACAAAGACAAAGTATTCGTCTCTTTTATATTTCGTAAAATTTTTCGTTAATAATAATTTAGTATATTTATTGAATATAACAAGGGTGGGTACGGATTTGTCACCGAGGGCCATTTGTAGTTTTTTATAAATTATACAGTGCCGCACCATACAATAAAAAAAAGAAAAATACAATATTTTATTGTATTTTTATATTGTTTTTGTATAACAAAAACGGGCTTTAAATCCATCTATTCCAAAACTGGTTCCACAAGAACTCATTGCAAACTCAACTATTTTCAAATTCTGTTTTGGTATTTTTGAATTACATAAGTAGAATTAAACATTATTGGAAGAATTTTTTATAGTGTTTGCATTGAAAACTCAACGAGTTATAACAAAACACGTATAAAAATTCATAAATTCCTCGATTCGTATTTTTATTTAACAATTTCGTTGCTCACAGCAAAAAAATCTCATCCCCTTTAAACGGAGACTATGCACTAAAGGCTTAATTTAAACGATGATTACAAACTTAAAAATTTAGTCAGTAATTTGAGTGCTTTTGATAAATTAAAACGCCGACTTTTTTACACAGACCATTACTATAGTCAGCACAAAGTAATAAATTAATAAATCTTTATGTGATTAATAAATTTTCAAATCAAATTTCTCACTACCCAGCTAAAAATCGAAATATATGGATCCATACAGGTTAAATGTATGTTCATGCATAGCCATAAACATGCATTCATGACCACACATGGTTACATAAATCTCCATACATGTTTCATATATGATCACACGTGTGCATTAACGAAATTTGAGGTAATATCTACATGTGTGTACATGCATGAACATACATGAGCACGCATGAACATGCATGAACATGCGTGATCATACATGTAGATATTACCTCAAATTTCGTTAATGCACACGTGTGATCATATATGAAACATGTATGGAGATTTATGTAACCATGTGTGGTCATGAATACATGTTTATGGCCATGCATGAACATACATTCAACCTGCATGGATGCATATTTGTCGATTTTTAGCTGGGTAAAGTAAAATTTAAGTTTAAACTCCTGCTTTGCGCTGACTCAAGAAAAAGTCTGTAATGGCTACTGAAAATTTTTATTTATTACTGGAAATTTATCTATGTATTTGCGCCCTTCGGTAAATTTTACTAATTTTAGCACCTCAAGCCTACTGATTTGTAGTATAATGAAATTAGTAGAAAAAATTAGTAACCGCTACAAAATTTTAATAAAATTGTTGTAAACTGTAATTTAAAAATTATTTGCTAAACTTAGCAACAAATTTTACTGAATATTAGTATCACTTGGAGAAAAGTCTCCGTCATGTTTTAAAAAGCTTCATAAATGTGATGAAAAACTTGACAAATGTGATATATTTTTTAATGCAAAGTGATATGTTTTTTTTATAGTTATGAAATGATAGTTTCTTATGTATTTTTAAATGTCGATTGTTTCGTAAAAGAATTTGAATTTATTTTGTAAAGAATTAAGGGCCAGTTTTATAGTCAGATCTTAGATTGATTTTTGTCTTAAATACTTCCAACTAAAATGGCCCTAAGAGTACACTCATATAAAAAAGTTAGTACAAAAGTCTGGTAATTGAACTAGTTTTCTGATATTTTGTCTTGAAATTTAGAATTGAACTAATATTTTTTGTAAATTCAATTTAGCATTACAATTACTTTCATCCATGTGCATGCTAATTTTTAGTAATTTGTGTTTCTTAATTTTACAACTTTTTCAGCTAATTTAGACCACAATTATTTCCGAATAATTACATTTGTGCGTCTCTGTTATCAACATCACGTATAGGTGGCGTTATATTTTCATATTGTTTATTGTATAATTATAAAATGGCTTATATCTCGTAAACTAAACGATATAGACCAAAAAGGAGAAAAATTCTTTACTCTGTACTTCTTAATCCTTATAAACTTATTAATCCTTATAAAATTATAAACTTATATAAAAAAGTGTTATTACATTCAGTTTTGTATTTTTTTTTTGCAAAAAGTTTTTTAAAAAATTTAGTTTTCTTACAAAAACGTGTTTGCAAATATTTCTTGAACTATAGCTAACTTTAATATTCATATTCGTGATCTGCGTCTCAAAGTCTATTAGAAATGATGTATCGCAATCCCGATGCATTGTGCATCATGTAGGAAAATTAAATTTTTTAATAAACTTTTTGTTAGGTTGAATGGGAGCCCGCCAGAACGGCGAGTTCACTCGGAGGCCATAAGGCTCATTGCGATTCCCTTAATATCCCCCTCATCCACATGGAAAGAAATACCACGACCAGAAGAAATCGAAAACCATCCCGATCCCCTCAAAAAGTTCGCAAAACTAGACAGGAAAAAACTGAACAAAAATAACGGTAATTAATTTTTTTTCTTACAATATTGAAAAAATTTTAAGAGAAATTTAAATTTTTAATTTCGAAATGAGAAAATTCTAAAATATATTAGTATTTCCCATTTCAAATTTAGAAAATTCCATTACAAATTCAGAAATTCAGTTCTACATTTTTAATGAAAAAAATTCAAAAGAAAATTTAGTCTTTTTTCCTAAAGCACCGTAAGTTGTATTTCACATGGATAAATTTTACTCGATCTTCAAAGACCTCAAGTTGTAATTTAAATTAAAAAAATTAACAATTTTTCAATTTTATATTAAAGACACAATCACAATTTTTCCCCAAGAAAAATAAGTCTTGTACATTAAATTTACGTGAAAACAATCTCTAACCAATTTTCACTTAAAATTCATTGTCGTGGAAAATATATTTTTTTTATATGGAGAATAACAATTTTTTACGTGAAATCCGAACAACTTACGGTGCTTTACTGTCAAAAAGGATTTTACTTTTAAAGTCGACTTTATTTTTAAACATACGGTTTTGTTCATTTTGTGTATGAAAATCCTGAAGAAATATTAGCTGCATTTTCGCTCGATAGGTATGAGCGAAAATACAGCTAAACATTAAGTATTTGAAGGAAATCTACACGCAAAGAAAAAACATGGTTGGGATAATCATATTCTAAGAGCATCATATATTTTTGGGTTTATGATTGCGACAATCATGTTATTACATAGTTGCCACTATCATACTCTTACCTCATTTTTATCATAATATGGTGAATAAATTATCACACTATGATTGTAAAAGTCTCCCAATATTATCATATTATTGTCCTGCATATTATCATATTATTTTCCTATAATTCCTATAGTATTCTACCAGTATTTTGCTGAAGTTGTATTAAAATTTCACGATACATCCAAAAATCATCATAATATTTTCCTTAGGATCATAATATATTCTTGATGATCATAATATTTTCCCAGTGATCACATTATTGTCCTGTCGAAAATTTTGTGATCACTTAGAATCATATTATGATCACTAGGAAAATATTATGATTATTTTGTGCACTCTTTACATTTTATTCAATTTTGTACATTTCTTCAATTTGATTTCCGTACAAAAGTAAAAGCTGTAACACTCCTTATTATGGACGCTCTTCAACAATAAGTTTTCTACGTGAGTACAAAATTTAAAAAAAAAACACTTTTTTAATCACTTTTTACTTATTTTGTAACACTGAGCACTTTAAAGTAAATTCTAATTTGAAGGTTCTTCGTTGGACCGAATTCTTTCTTCTACAAACAATGTCACTATTAAAATTAATATCTTTAAATTGTTTTTTTTTTTGTTTATTATGTATTATTTTCTTTGATTGCGTCTTATAACTTCTTTTCACAAAATCTGAAACAAGAATGACGCTAACTGATCAATGACGCTCATAAAAAGGTATACTGATCAAATTATAGTTGTCGAACCCCTACCAATGATTGTAAACTTGATATCTCTCAGTACAAGTAATAATATGATTGTAATTCGAAGAGAGGAATATGGTTGTCCAGATAATATATGATTGTAGCCGAGAAAAAAATATGATAAGCGAAAAAAGGAGAGATTTAAACTATAAAATGATTACAGACGACTATATAAGTTGTAAAGTATGATTAATAAATTAATAATATGATTGCAACAACCATATATGGCAGTAGGGATCATAGTTTTGTAGCCGTGATCATATTGCAACCATATCTTTTCTCTGCGTGTACGTTTAACCGATTACAGTATAAAAAATTATAAACAGTTAATGTTTATAATAGTTTCGGTATAATTGAACGTATGCCAGCAAAACTTTTTAGGAAGTAACGCGAAGAAGTTATGTTAGATGCGAAAATCAATAATTACACTGCATGCAGGGCTGCCAGATGATTTTGATGAAAAATCGGCACTTTTTCCCAAAAAAATCGGCATTTTCGGCACTTTGGTTTTAAAAAATCGGCAAAAAATCGGCACTTTCAAAAATACTCGTTTATGTAATATTTAGGTTATTTACATAAAAAAATATGTGAAAAAGACATTTCGTGTAAAATAATATGTTTTAAGTTTAACAATTAAATAAAAAGTAAAGGCTTAAGAGATAAATGAAATGATAATAAAAAAATTTTAGTTGTAATTTTATGAATATTTTTAAGATACATATTCAGATATTATCTGACCAATAATATGTACATAAATTAATTTTACAGCTTTTAAAAATAGTTCTTCTCCGAACTTAAGGTACCCGAACACCTTGAAATATTATGCAAATATTGGACCTTTTTTAATCACTGGATTTATTTTATTTCGTTAAAACATTCACATTTTGTATTTTAATTTTCAAAATTTATATATATAATGTGAAAAAATCATTAAATTTTGCAAAAATGTGAACACCCGGATTGAATTAAGCTAAATCCAAAATAGATTTATAAATAAAATAAATCCGTTTTGGATTTAGCTTAATTTAATTTCAGAAATTGCGTTTTCGAAAAATTAAAATTTTTTCTTTCACATTACCTTAGCGAATAAGTGTAGAATTTGGATTAAAAAATTAAATTTTGAAAATTAAACAACAAAATGTGGATTTTCTAACAAAATAAAATAAATCTAAAAATAAATCCAGTGATTAAAAAAAGGCCTATTAGTATTATTATGCATTTATAATCGTGTTTTATGTACATAAGATGTATGTATGATTAAAATCGAAAAATATGCACTTAAAATTTTAAAAATTTGCATTTAATATTGATTTTTCCTACGTTTTTGATATTATCAATTCAGTTTTAGTATTACATGTTTGTCTTTAGAAGTAGTTTAAACACCGAAAATTGCCATTAATCATCGTCAGAAATTGATTTATGTTTGATATTTTTGTATTCGGGATCAATAGAAAGAGAAATATTTAAAAATCAGAATAAAATATTTTTCTACCTAAAGTGCAAATCCTAACATGATATTTAGAAATTTTAAAAATAATTTTTTTTTGTACAGTGTATAGGCAAAAACACAGTTTTAAAGTAAATACCAAAAAGTATGCTAAAAAATATCCGTTTTTGGCAAATAATGCAAAAAATATTTATTTATACCACAATATGCAACAAAATATTTTAAAAGCATACATTTGCGGCAAAATAAGAAAAAACAAGCATTAACAAACCGATGCCATTTTGCTGAAAATTTGTTGATCGCAAAGATATTTTGTTAACATTCTTTTTCAGCTAACGATAATAAACATGAATTTACATGAACTTTTGAAATGTCAAAGATAGAATTATTTTCTTATTTATTAATGCATTGTACATCACCAAAAATTAAAATTTCGTGTTTTTGGTTTTAACAAAAAATCGTAATTTTTCGACCAAAAATCGGCAAATCGGCATTTTGCATATTTTTTAATAAAAAATCGGCAAAATGCCGAAAAATTGGCAATTCTGGCAGCCCTGACTGCATGACAAAATCTTGACTTTTAAAAATTAATAGAGCTCTGACCATCACTTCTATATATTTCGGACATGCTGACTACAATGGCGTACTTTATTTTTCGATCAATGGTACAGATTTTTCGCTAAATGTTTTTTATATAAAAAATTTTTCGAATTCAATTAATATGAATTTTTTTGTGTTAAAATGTAAGCACAGGACCTGTGGCCATATTTACGATATAAATGCGATGTGCTAATCTTGATATTTAAACCACTCCTTAACGTTTTATATAGGTTTTTATGGTTTTTTGCTATTTCAGCGAATTTAGTCGCTGAATGTACAATCGACCTCAATAAATGTAATGCCTTAGTAAGAAAAGGCAAATATTTCAATAAAAAAATGTATTCATCTATACCAATATGGGGTATAATATGGGGTCACCTCTAAAAACTGTTCCTGCAAAATTTCAAGCAAAACAGTTTTACCGTTTTCGCTATCGAAATTCCCTGGAATAACGATAGAAAAATCGCCAAAATCTGGTCCAGCATCGAAACACTATCGTTATTCCAGGCGATTTCAATATCGAAAATGATATGATATGTGATAGCAAAATCGGAATTCTTTTAAAAGGTGCTGAAATGAAGTCATAATGAAAATTGATAATGAAATCGTCATATTCAGAAGAAAAGTCGAAATCACCTAGATTTTGCAAATATAATTGTCCAATAAAAATGATTTTTTATAAATTTTATTTGCTTGATAACTGTTTGAATTTTTGTAAATAAAGAATATTTTGAAGTAACTTTATTATTAACCCATATCAAAAACGATATAGGTTAATAATAAAGTTATGGGATATTTAAGGTGATAGCGATTTCGCATCGTATCGTTCTTTGGTTTTTTGGGAGACTATTATTTTTCTGGTGAAAAAGTGACATTTTGTGTATATTGTAATTGTGTCTTTGTTATAAAATTAAAGAGTTTAGTTTCTTACTCCAACTGTGACACTTAGTTTATAAAATTTTACTATGATCTTTATTTTTTATTTAATTATTTTTGAATTTATTTTTTTTAATTTAATTCTGTGTTTTATGTCGTGGTGTATAAAAACAAATTAGAATGAATGAAGCTGGAAAATACCAGAGAAACGTTGGATAAAAAAATTAAATCAAAAAAGCCCAATTTAGATAAATCTAAAACAATTAAATTATAATTAGAAAAAGGTCGATTACATTAAAAATTGAAAAACAACTTACGGTGCTTAAAACCGGAATTTTGTATTAAAAAATTCGGAATTTTAAAATGAAATTTCGTTTTGTCATTTGAAATTAGAAAATTTTTAAACGAAATTGTTCTACTCGTATATAAAATTTTGAAAATCTAATTTGAAATTTAGATCTTTTATCTACATTTCAAACTTTAATAGTTTTATAATCAAAATTATCAGTTTCATAAACGAATAAAATATCTATTGAAATTTCTTAAATGACGACTTGGTAAATGAAAATAAAGAAAAATTCTTATATTTCATCTAATTATGCATAACAAATTTGTATTTCTTTCACTTTAACCTTTTTTTCTTCTTTTTTCTCTCCTTTTTTCCTCTGTTTCCTTTCTTCCCTTTCTTTTCTTTTTCGATTTTGCTGAGGGGAGGGGGGGGGGGGGGGAAATAGGGAGCCGCGCATGATGCGGATGTATCGTTATTTTGACTTCAGGTTCTTCTTAAGAGTCCTCAAACTATAAAAAAATATTTAGCATGTTTGCCCCCTCCCCCTCATTCGAAAATCGATTATTCGAAATTTCCCATCCCCGATTCAAGTCTGCAATTTGCCAGTTTTTGGTGATATTATGACCGTTTTGGGTTAATTATCTTTTAAACCCACTTTTTATATAAATTTGTGGAATTTAATTATAACGCCACTAACTAATTGCAGGCAATTTTTGTTTTACTCTTTTAATCATATTTTACTCAAATTTGACAGAAAATGTGTACAAGAAAACAAATAACCAAATTTGTTTATGTTTCTTTGGAGATTTTACGTTTTTGGCCATTCTGAAGCTTTGAAGCACCCAATTCTGTGCTTTCCAAACCTATTTCTGCATACAGGAAACATATTGGTTGCAATTTGATGGAACCATTAAAATTAATTTGTGAGAACGTTATTTTATTTGGAGTTACCTATAATTGAGTAATAATTAGGGTTTATGGGAATCCCGCCCTTTTTTCAATCCCGCAATCCCGGGAATTTTTTGAGGGATTTCCCGGGATTTTTTTTATTCTTTTACAGAAGTTTTAGCTATAATATATTGCAATTTTGGAACCTAAATAAATTTAAATTTAAAGCATTGATTTGAAATTAATTTTAATAGGAAATATTTGAAATTAAGAAATGCGATTTAAAATATAATAAACTGAATTAGTATAAAAAAATATTATTTAGGCCAAATTGTTTTTGGATGTCAGTTGAATTTGGTTAAGTTAAACCGAAAACAAATACTCGAACTTCAGAATTTTTTTTTATTTAAAATGGTGATCTTTGTTCAAATAAAGCAATTCAGAATCCGTATCTCAGTTCCAAAAACAAGGCATTAAAAAATTAGTAATATTTTCGTATTTTCAATTGATTATTTTGAGGTTTTTTCACTTGAAATAATTTAATCTAAATTTCAACTGCTATTCCTTTATTTCAATTGTATTTTTTTAAATATTATGCAGATGTTTTTTCAAATTATTTTGGATTTTTTTATATGTTAATTTAAAATGCAACAATGCATATTAAATAATTTATTTTTTTTATTTTTTATTTATTTATTTTTCAAATTAAAAGAGAGATGATAAAATTTTTACAAGTAAAATACGTAGAATAAAAATTTAAAAAATTCGATAACGCCAGCAGGATAGAATAGCTATTTTCGGGTCCTGCTACACACCCATCCTCAATATTCTATGCCTTTATGTGTTAATAATTGATGATCTATTTATATTGAATTGAAACAAATAAGCAAATTGAAACAACTCAATTAGACTGATCGACAACTTATAAACCACTATATCTAGTGTATTAAGATGAATAAAATTTTATTTAATAATATTCTAGTGTCGATTTTTATAAAAATCTGTATAAGAATTTGCCTAATAATTTGTGTGAAGAATACTCACTTTTAAAAGTTTTTTATAAAATAATTCTATACGAATATTTCTGAAAATCTGCATAAAAACAAAATCTTTAGAAATGCAAATTTTTGGACTCCACATTTAAGAAATACTTAAGCAAAAAATCTATCTTAGTTCTGGCTATGAAACTGATCCGTCACAAGTTTGCACCCATTAACAATTCCAATATATCCTGAAAGAAGGGAAGAAATTAAAATACCCGTGCCTTTCACTTTTTCTATATCAATTCATGCCTTTTTGAAAAGCGCAGCAAAAAGCAAGGAAACAATTAATTAACTTAGGCCTTTAAACATCATTAGTGATGTTTACGAAGCTATACACTTATAGAAGCGGTAAAAGTAGCAGTAAGGAAGCAGTAATCGTTTTTACTACTTCCACATTTTTGCTGGGGTTTTCATTAATAAATGTGATATTATCAAGTAAGTTTACTGTATTTTAATACACCTGCTTTCAAACTAATATATTCTTTTGTATTAAAGAATAAAATGTCAGGTTTATGGAAATACTTTACAAAAAAGGACAATGCAGCGCAGTGCAGTATTTGCCCTAAAAGACTAATGGTTAACAGAGGTAACATCAGTGGCTTTATCCGAAATCTATGTTTGGTTCACAAAAAAAAAATTGATAGTCATGCAACTTCTCTTGAAGAAAACAACAACAAGAATAACGCATTGAACGTTTTATGGTAGGGCAAACATTTCCTGAAATGATATCCAAATAAGCCGCAGTCGACGGAATGGCAATCCGCACCATAACTAGATCTTCGTTTATTCGATAAAATTTTTATAATAAAAAATGGCATTGCCAAAAAGTGAAACCGATGTAAAGAACATTATATTAAATTACTACAATCATGTAAAAGATATCATGATAAAAGAAATATCGAGCCATATTTCTAACAATAGGAGAGTTACTATATTCTTAGATGAATGGACAAGAATATCACAAAAGAGATATAAACGGAAATAATTCATACCAACTGGGGTTGGTATATATCAGGAAGATGTAATGCTGATGAAATAAGAAGAATTGTAGAAATAAGACTAGAAGAGCTTTATTTGTCTTTGAAAAATAACATTGTGGCCCCCATATCTATTGGGCCAATTGTGATGAAACGGTTTGTTTCCGACAGTTCAGTAGTGGGTGCTTTCTGCTGGGAACATGCAGTTCATTTGAAAGTGCTTGGAGTAATTTTTGTGAAATCAAATGTTCAACATTCTGATATTTTTACTTTGAATTCTCACTGCACAGATTGAATTTGTACTGAAAGTGTTTTTTTTTAACAGAAATTATTTATATAAGTGGATTTCATTAACAATTTTGTTCAAAAAAATTTACCGGGATTCCCTGTATTCCCGGGAATCGGTGTTATCAGTTATTTCGGTAACGGTATTTTAAGAATAATGGTTGTTTTATTATTTCAGTAACGGAATTTCATTTATTTCGGTAACGGTATTTCAGGGATGACAGTAGTCAGTTATGTCGGTGAATCCCCCAATTATTTTTATAAACAACAAACGAGATTAAAAACAGATCCAATTTACCAACTTCGTATACGAAAAATACTGAACAACCACGTGCAATTACCAAAAGCAGAAAATTAAAAATAACGGTAACGGTATTTTAGGGGTAACGGTATTTCATTTATTTCGGTAACGGTATTTTAGGGGTATTGATATTTCATTTATTTCGGTATGGGTATTATAAGGATAACGGTATTTCAGATATTTCGGTAACGGTATTTTAGGGGTAACGGTAGTCAGTTGAAAGGGGTTTGAATCGATAACGGTATTTTAGCGGTATTGCCTGCCAACCCTGAAGTTTAGTCATTTTAAACCTAATTACAAAAAATCTCTTCTACAAGTTGTCGCAATAACTTTTTTTGCACAATTTTAATTTTTTTGCGGTAACGGAGTTTACATTTCGGCAAGCAAAAGATATAACAAAAAAATTGCTTACGAATTTTCTTCAATTTATTTGTTTTTCCTATTTGGGTTTTCAACATGCTTTCCAATAATATACAACTTGTGTTTGTGTGTTGGCGGTTTCGCAAATAAAAATAAAATTCAATCCGCGAAAAAATTAAAATTTTTTTTTTAAATTTTGTATTTTTGGTCCTTTTAAATGTTTTTCAAAAATATAAAAATTTTTAAAATCCAATCAGCGGCTGCGAAGTTACAAAATAATATATTAAAAACATAACATTTCGCGATCACAAAATTCTTCAATTGTGTGAAACCAATTTAATTTGTCAAACTAATGGCTCGAAATATCGATTCCAAAGCAATGAAATGAATAATCAATCGTTTTTCGCTCCAGCAGTTTAGGGTAATAAATTGATAATTTTTTTATGATTTGACGCAAAATTATTAGTTGAATCATCTTTTGGCGCATAAATATTAGTTAAATCACCTCTGTTTATGGTTATTTTAAAATATTTTAAACATTTACCTAAATTTTTTTGAATGCAATCTGATGCAAACAATTTTGGTTACGGAGTTTACAGTAACGGAGTTTACATTTGGTTACTTTTTTCGTTTTCTTTCAAAAACGCTTTGCCAGAATTTTCTTTCCGGAACAAAATTGTATGATGCCTACAAGGTGAATCAAAATATGACATTGTTTTTCTTTCTCGTTAAATAGTTTGGTGTAAAAATTAGGAACGGAGTTTACAACATTTTTTCAAATCTTATTAAAGACATCTTTTTCATCTCGAGAATATAATTCATGCTGCAGAAAAACTTCAAGTCCGTTATACCAGATGATTATCTACAGTCCAACTATCATTTGAGTATAAATAACATTATACTTTTCGCAATATAATTAATAGATAACTCCAAAATTCTGGTGTATGAATTTTTATCAAAAATTATGACGAAAAACGTTACAGCGTTGAAGTGATGTTAGCAAAGTTATACGAAAATTTTTAAAGTTAGTGTCTAGCTTCATTGGTTATTAAAATATAAGCTATTAAAGTTAAAAAACCTTATGAGTTACTGGTTACGGATTTTACATTTGGCCTATAAAATTGGTCACAAATTTTATGTATTAACCAAAAATTGGTCAAATTGTTACAAAATTTGGTAAAACAGGTGACAATGCGCTGATATATATCGCAATATATAACTCAAATGTAATCCATGCATTAGAAATTAGCTGGTTACACGGTTTTTATAACATTTTTCGATATCACCGATATGTATACATTTAGATTAGACCGTACCTCAAAAAAAAACGTTCGCCGTACACCCTCCAATATCAAGTATTTTTGCAAGGCAAATTAAAATTTTTCGTTATAGCTTCGGCATTTAAAATCGGATTTTAAAGTGTGATATATGGATTTTTTTGCCTATAAAGAAAAAATACAATGAAAAAAAAATTTAAAAAGGCGACCCCTACGTTCGGCAACCAATATATAAAAAAAATTCTACTGGGTTTATCGAAAAACTTCATTAGCAAAAGTTTAATGATTTTTTGCGAGCTTTAATTTTCTGACATTAGGGTTGTACATTAGGGTTGTAGAAACTGAGATCTGGTGGCTAACTACTAGAACGGGATACTTTAGGTCAATGGCCCTCGAGAGAAAACCACTGGTCTCCTCAAAAGAAAAACATCAATGTATCATACTTTAAGATCCGACTGTAAATGCCAAAGATATAACGAAAAATGTAAAATGGCGACCCCTACGTTCGGCAAAAAAAATAAAAAAAAAATTTTTTGAAACCTCCTGGCAAAAATACTTCATATTGGAGGGTGTACGGCGAACTTTTTTTTTGCCTGTAAGGTGGTACGCTCTAATGTAGATGTATGTATATTAGACTGTCCCTTAAAATAGCAATTTGTCGATTTTCGTTCATTACACTACCAAGTTTTCATCTAGTAGGTTCAAAATTGAAGAATTGAATTTTTTTTTTTAGAAAACTTTAACCCTTGCTGAATTGCGGCCAAATGGCCCATTTTTGAAAAAGAAAATAGCCTATCAATTAAAAATTCACAAAATTCGAAATTTTTGCAAACACTAGTTTTTTATTTAACTTGTTCATTAAATATACTTAAAATTATTCACATACGAAATTTTGGTTTCGCTGGATATCTTAACCCACTTTAACCTAAATGCCCATAAATTTAATAGAAATGAAAAAACGGCATTTTATTTATTTGTCAAATTTTTTTTAAAATACATAATTTGGAAACGTCAAAAGCTATTTTTGTAATATAACAAAGTACAACACTGAAAATGCATCGGACATGTGATATATCAATTCTGATAGATTTTAGGATGAGTATCACGAATGTGAACACCAAATTTTGAAATTAGCTCTAGTTTTTAAAATATTCGCAAAATTAACTTTTAGCAAAAATTCAGTTTTTTTCATTAAAATTTCTTGTTTATTCATATACCTGACTAAACTATGGATAATTTTTAATATGGTCTAAAAGTATAGACTTTGGGCTTTTAGAACCATACCAACTTATTTTTGTTAGATAAAGGATCTAGGATATAATTGCAATTCAAATGAAAACTTCACTTACTTTCCTATTTTGCAAATCAAGTAAAATGCCTTAATCGGATTTGCAAAGTGTTAACACATGACGTAAATTTATATTGCAATAAATTCTTTTTGTCAAAAAAATCACAACTTTTGCATCAACATTTTTTGAAAATTCAATCTGAAACACAAATTTTATCGCCAATTTACAAAAATGTATATTTTTGTTAAAGTCGATTTCATTTAAAATTTTGGGTGGCAGTATGCTTTGACTTGGTTTATTTTTGAAGCATTCTGATTGGTCAATTTATTTTCAACTAGAGTTTGCCGTTCGGTTTTAATCGAAACCGAAACCGCGGTTTTCCAAGCCTCAAAACCGAAACCGAAAACCGACAAAAATAAGTCGGTTTTTAGCAAATACTTTAGCAATTTAAATAATTAATTAAATTTCATATTATTGAATCTTGAATTTTGAAAAGGCTCAGCTCCTATTTTACAAAATTTCGTATTTAATTGTTATTACGGATAACATAAACTGAGGCTTATAATTTTAGTAAAAAAATTGCATCAAAAAGTCAAGTGGTTTAAGATTTAAGATTCAATTTGAAACGGTATTTTAGCGATAACTGTATTATAACGATAACGGTAAACAACCTTGCTATATTATCAGATTAAAACAACACTGTATTGTCAAACAAGTTTATTTTTTATTTATTTATATTTTTAATTATAATTTTTCTGGTGTATAAAATGAAATTCGCTTTTTATAAATTATTTATTTTTTACTTCCAAGAACAACATACGCAAAAAATTTAATATTTATACAGTGCTGCTAATTTTAGTAATTTTTACATACTTTTAGTACGTTTGGCATACAATTTGTATGCCTTTTGAATTTTGGTAAATACTGGCAACACTATTAAAATATGCAATTTTCCTCTTTTGTTAGACCAAAATTTTACAAAAATTTTAGTGGGTATTGCGAAATTGCCAGGTTTGTGTAAAATTATTCACATGTGTTTGTTGTTGTGTTTGAGAAAAATTTTACAATTTCGCAATTTTACAAGTCCTAAATCCCCTTATCGAGTTTCACATATTCAGTTTCACCGCGCATTTTTCAAAAAGCCTTATTTCGTATTCCGCGAAATTTATAAAATCTTAACTTTATATTGTTATACCCTAAACCACTATGTGGTCAGGGTATTATAAGTTTGTGCTGATGTTTGTAACACCAAAAAATATTGGTCGTAGACCCACCTTATAGTATACCGATCGGTTCAGAATTTTTTTTTATTTCGATTTAACGATGTCCGTCTGTCCGTCCGTCCGTCCGTCTGTCTGTCTGTCCATGCAATCTTGTGCGCACTCTACAGGTCGCAAATATTAAGATATTTTGATGAAATTTGGTACGCAGACCTATGTTGGCCCAAGGACGAACAAGTTTGATTTTTGTGAACATCGGTCCATGTTTAGACCTAGTGCCCATATAAGGGTCCTACCAAAAGTATACTGTTTATACGCTGCAGGTCGTAAATATTAAGATATTTTGATGAAATTTCGTACACAGACCTATATTGGCCCAATAACGCAGCCTATTGATTTTGGTGAACATGGGTCCATGTTTAGACCTAGTGCCCATATAAGGGTCCTACCAAAATTATACTGTTTATACGCTGCAGGTCGCAAATATTAAGATATTTTGATGAAATTTGGTACACAGACCTATATTGGCCCAATAACGCAGCCTATTGATTTTGGTGAACATCGGTCCATGTTTAGACCTAGGGCCCATATAAGGGTCCTACCAAAATTATACTCTTTACACGCTGCAGGTCGCAAATATTAAGATATTTTGATGAAATTTGGTACACAGATCTACATTGGCCCAATAACGCAGCCTATTGATTTTGGTGAACATCGGTCCATGTTTAGACCTAGTGCCCATATAAGGGTCCTACCAAAATTTTACTGTTTATACGCTGCAGGTCGCAAATATTAAGATTTTTTGATGAAATTTGGTACACAGACCTATGTTGGCCCAATAACGCAGCCTATTGATTTTGGTGAACATCGGTCCATGTTTAGACCTAGTGCCAATATAAGGGTCCCACCAAAATTATATTGTTTATACGCTGCAGGTCGCAAATATTAAGATTTGGTACATAGACCTATGTTGGCCCAAGGACGAAGCCTATTGATTTTGGTGAACATCGGTCCATGTTTAGAACTAGTGCCCATATAAGGGTCCCCCCAAAATTGGCTTGGTTACAAACTGCAGGTCGCAAATATTAAGATATTTTAATGAAATTTGGTGCGCTGACTCACATTATAGAAAATTTTGACACAAGCCCCATTTTAACCCATTCGAATTTCGGATCCAAACAATACACCAGAGTGGTGTAGGGTATTGTATAGTCGGCATGCCCGACTTTAACCTTTTTACTCGTTTTATAGTGAATTTAGACTGAGCAAAAACTACCAAGTTTTCGTACAAAAGTAGTTTTTGCTAGTTTTTTATATATGCCTTTTGACAAGTAAAACCTAGAAAGAGCCAAAAACTAGTTTAAATGCAGTATTAAACAAATTGATTAAATTTAAACTCTTTAAAATATAGCTTTAAGCTGCATTTACACTTAATTCTTAAACACGTGTTTAGCTAAAACACGTATTTTAGCTTTTTATTAACTGCAACAGTTCTTTATTCTTTTACACTCGTTTTAGCTAAACACGTGTTTAAGATTTAGGTGTGAATGCCGTTTTAGTTGTCGACAAAAAGAAAAACATTTAATTTACAACGGGTTCCTGCATTTATTTCTTCTCCCGAAAAGGTTTCGAAATGGCGTTTATGCCTTTAAATATTCGACCGAGAAATTCAATCAAATTTTAAAAGATATCTGGACGTATTAAACTATTTAATTTTTATGCATATTTAATTATCGTATATTTAGTCAGAATATTGCTATATTTAATTATTTTAAAACAATTCTATTAATATCACAAGAAAACCGAAAAATAACCGAAACCGCGGTTTTTATAATTTTGAAAAACCGAAACCGCGGTTTCCAAATTTATCGGTTTTTAGCAAACTCTATTTTCAACCAATCAAAATGTTTGAAAATAGCTGTGTTTGTGCGGCAAGCTATCAACGTTGGCTTATGTCATTCCCATATAAATTTGACATTTGGCAACGTTTAGTGTTAACTCTTAACGCTACTAATGTCAATTTCGTATGGGAATGACATAAGCCAACATTGATAGCTTGCCGCACAAACACAGCTAATATAAATATTTTTTTAGGGTTTTCATACACAAAATGAACAAAAACGTATGTTTAACAATAAAACGGACTAAATTTAAAATGCTCTTTTATAGTACACTGAAAATATTATTACAGTAACTGACTGTAGTTTATTTAAAAAGTTATCCGTATTTTTATTTTTAAATGATTATACAGTTAAATACAAAGAAATATATTTTTTAACTGTTTTTGTCGTTTATTTAAAAAATAAATTACATATAAATACGGATTTTCTGTTACAGTTAATATTTTCATTTAAAATGTTTTGTTAAAAAAATAATTCCTTTTCGATTCAGTTAAAAAAACGAAATAAACTAAATATCATTTATTCTTACGGATTTTGTAGTTAATTTTTTGAAATTTAAAAAAACCAAATAAATGAAAAATCATTATTTTTTTAAGGATTTTGTAGTTTATTTATTAACATTTAAAAATAAATGAAAAGTTCTTTTGATTTAAATGAAAAGTTAGTAGATCGGTTTTCAAGTGATTTTTCATTTATTTTAAATTACATTTTCAGTTAATTTAAACTACAAACTATTTTGAGTGTACTTTTTTGAACATGCATACATATTTTAAAATCGTTATTTTTTAGGAATTTTCACTTAAATTATCAAAACTTTGTTAAAATTGATTAGAAAATATGTGTGTTACATATTTCAATGGTTTTATCTGAGTTTTTTTAATTTCAGATTCGTCACAGACTCCTTAATTTTTAGGTATTAAAGAAATCAATATTTTTCAGCTTTACCCAATTTTTACTTAAAATTAAAACACAAAGTGCGCAATTCTTTTGATAAATTAAGTAACATGAGATGTTTACTAATGTTATAAATTAAAAAAATGTATATTCCTTTCATCGCAGATTAATTATTAACGAAATCGTGAGAAAAGAGAAATTTCAACTTCAAATGCATATATGTATAGAGAATATTATCGCTGCTGTCAAAACGTGCGATATATCAAATTAAAGGGGATGTTTCATCCTATTAAAATTTTGCAAAGAATACCGTTCATAATTTTAATTTTGTATTTTTTTGCAAAAAGTTTTTTATAAAAATGAATTCTTCTGCAAATACGGTTTTGCAAATATTTCTTAAACTATAGCTAACTTTAAAATTCTAGTGCCATATTCGTGATCTGCGTAGCAAAGTTTATTAGAAATGATGTGTCGCAATCCCGATGCATCAAATTTTTCTTATTTTGCTGTACTGTGTAATAGTTATTATTAAAGAAAAATAATAAATTGAAAAAATGATAATTCGGGTTTTGTGTGGGGAGCAACTCCTTTCCAGGACATTTTATGAAAATTGATTATTTTGTCAAAAATTGTTTTCACTAAATTTTAGCAAGTTCCCAATATGTGTGTGTCATATTGAAGGTTTTGCTAAAATAAAATAATATTGCAACATAAAAAAACTTGTAAAAATTGAGCAAATACTGCTCGTCTGTGGCGCCCTTAAAATTGATAATGAATGAGAAAAAGGATATACGGGAGATAGTCATATCCTTGCACCGAATGAAACAAAATTTGCCACAGAGATAAATAGTATAATTTTATAAACTATTGTAAGTTCCTAGTGCATTCTGATCTTAAATCTGGCCAAAATATAGTTTTTGAGAAAAAGGATATACTGGAGATTGTCATTTCCTTGCACGGAATAAAACAAAATTTGCCACAGAGGTAAAAAGTATAACCTTTTTTGAAGATAAAATCTAATATGACAATATCATATTAGAATTTGGTCTTTAGGTAGAAGAATATTCTAACTAAGTATATGAAAATATAGAAAGTCCGAAAAAACAATTTTTGTATTTTTAATGCAAAAATTAAAGTAATTGTTGTAAAATAAGCATACCACGGCTAAAATCTCATTCAAATATTTATTTTGTTTTGAGTTAAAGTTCGTTGTGTCTACAAATGTATTGACAACGAATAACAAACATACATATAAATAGTACCCAAGGGTACTTTTATGTAATTGTTGCTTTCAAAAAGGAGTTGATTTATAGCTGGTTTTACCAAATCAGACAGTTCAAAATACGAAAGTTTAAATTCTCGTCCCGTTGATTTTTTGTGCCTATGTAATGTCTCGGTTGATTTAGTAAAGCTACCATTTTTTTATTGCGGACAACTGATGAGTTAGCGTGATGGCTACGAAACAATTGTATTGTCTATCAGCAAAATGATCAACCTTTTTTGAAACAACAAATAAAATCTAATATGACAATATCATATTAGAATTTGGACTTGAGGTAGAAGAATATTCTAACTAAATATATAAAAAGTATAATTTTATTAACTATTCTAAGTTCCTAGTGCTTAAATCTGATCTTAAATCTGGCCACCGAATGAAACAAAATTTGCCAAAGAGCTAAAAAGTATTATTTTATGAACTATTTTAAATTTTTGGTGCATTCTGAACATAAATTAAGCCAGAATATTGTTTTTTAGAAAAAGGATATATGGGAGGTAGTCATGTCCTTGCCCCGAAAGAAACAAAATTAACCACTGAGTTAAAGGACATAATTAGACCGGGAGTAACCAATTTCCGCTTTATTCTGTTTATAATTGTAGCTAAAATTAAAAATTTTAAATTAAGAATGCATGGGAGGTAGTCATTTCCTTGCACCGATTTTGCTTAAACTTCGAATTTTTCTTAATTTACATGTTCTGAGCCAGTACACCGAATTTCGTTCTTCTACGATAACTCCTCTAATTTTGCCGATTTGCTATATGGGGACGAAGCACTGTGCGACGTAGAAAAATTGAAAAACTAAAAAAAAAATTATAAAGAATATTCGAATATTGAATAATTTAACAGTTTCTGATAAAATTAAAAAGATTAGTCACTGAGTCGACAGCATTTTTTGTTTTGACCAAAAATCGAAAAGTTTTCGATTATTGAAAATTTAAACCTTAGGAGTGCGAAGGTTAAAGAGCAATTATGACAAAGAAAACCAATAGTAGTTGTGGTTCAGTGGTAAGAGTGTGAAATATGAATCTGAATGGCCGGGTTCAATACCAGAAAATTCCAAAAAAGTTTTTTAATTACAATAAAATTTTGTGGAACATAATAGTGATATTCATCTAACTGGATTTATGACCTCGTAAACCGTGTATTTTTGTAATCGCGTATATTTATAACTTTACCTGTTTATTTGAATGAACGCACCTTTTAAAACTATTCACATCTTAATTTAGCCATTTTTTCGATCTTTTCATTAATTAAACACAGAATTTTTTAAATTTGTGTTATTTAACAACAAATAAAACAGAAAATTAAAAACAACACACAAAAAAATTCAACATAAATTTATTTTTGACAATATTCAAATGTATGTATAAATACGAAAAAGTTTACACGTAAAAATGTAATCGTATATTTACCAGGGCTCGTAAACTAGTTTTGGCATTAATCGAGTAAACTTACAATATATACACAGTAGGGTGTCCCCTAAACTAACGATTTATCGATTTTCGTTCACTACGCCCCCCTCAGTTAACCCGTGCCGAAAGTTGGGTGAAAATGGCCCATTTTTGAAAAAAGTGTATTATTATTAAAAATTCCCAAAATTCGAAATTTAGAAAAAAAAAATTATTTTTAATTTCATTTATTCATTTAATATAGTCAAGGCGATTCAGATATGGAATTTTGACTTCATCGGATATAGGGCTGCCATCCGTCCTCTTTTTCCCGGACACCGTCCTCTATTTTAGGGCGTCCGGGGCAGTCCTCCTTACACTTTTCTCAATAAACTTTTTTTATTGCTTCTAAACTTTTGAATTTTTGGCATCGCTATTTTGTCGATTTAATTCCAAATGACTTGGCATCACATAGGTACTTTGATTGGCAAAATGTGAAACTTAGCAGTAGTGCGCCAACTGTTGAATTTTTAAAAAAATTTAATATTGATTTTAATGATGAGCATATATTTAATGAATTTCTTGCCCTGAAAAATTATGTATAAAACTTAAATTCAATTAACACGGCTGATAACAAGTTTTGGTGCAATTTTTTATACCCTAAACCACTACGTGGAGAGGATATAATAAGTTTGTGCTGATGTTTGTAACACCAAAAAATATTGGACCTAGACCCACCTTTCAGTACACCGATCGACTCAGAATCACTTTTTGTTCCGATTTATCGATGTCCGTCTGTCTGTGCTAAAATTTGGTACACAGACCTATGTCGGCCCAAGAACGAAGCCTAAGTCTTAACAGACTGGTGTAGGATATTATATTAAAAATTATGTTTGCTATGAAATGAAAAAAAACTTGTTATACCCTACACCACTACATCGATTTAGCGATGTCCGTCTGTCCGTCCGTCCGTCTGTCCATATATTCTTGTGCAAATATTAAGATATTTTGATGAAATTTGATACACCGGCCTATGTCGGCGCAAGGACGAAGCCTACACTGAAAATATTATTACAGTAACTGACTGTAGTTTATTTAAAAAGTTATCCGTACATTTATTTTTAAATGATTATTCAGTTAAAATACAAAGAAATATATTTTTTACCTGTTTTTGTCGTTTATTTAAAAAATAAATTACATATAAATACGGTTTTTTTGTTACAGTTAATATTTTCATTTAAAATGTTTTGTTAAAAAAAGAATTCCTTTTCGATTTCTAGGTCAGTTAAAAAAATGAATTAAATTAAATATCATTTATTTTTACGGATTTTGTAGTTAATTTTTTGGAATTTAAAAAAACGAAATAAATGAAAAATCATTATTTTTTAAGGATTTTGTAGTTTATTTATTAACATTTAAAAATAAATGAAAAGTTTATTTGATTTAAATGAAAAGTCAGTAGACCGGTTTTCAAGTGATTTTTCATTCATTTTAAATTACATTTTCAGTTAATTTAAACTACAAACTATTTTGAGTGTATAGATTTATATTAAAATCGATCCCTGTTTAGACCTAGTGCCCATTAGACCGTACCTCAAAAAAAAGTTCGTACACCCTCCAATTTGAAGTATTTTTGCAAGGCAATTTCAAAAAATTTTTTTTGTCGAACGTAGGGGTCGCCTTTTTCCATTCTTCGTTATAGCTTCGGCATTTAAAGTCGGATTTTAAAGTGTGATACATCGATTTTTTTGCCTCGAGGAGACCAGTATGTTGCTATAAAGGAAAAATCCAATGAAAAAAAATGTAAAAAGGCGACCACTACATTTGGCAACCAATATATAAAAAAAATTTCTACTGGGTTTATCGAAATACTTCCTTAGCAAAAGTTTAATGATTTTTTGTGAGCTTTAATTTTCTGACATTAGGGTGGTACATTAGGGTTTAGCAACTGAGATCTGGTGGGTAACTACTAGAACGGGATACTTGAGCTCAATGGCGCTTATAACAAAACACTGGTCTCCGCGAGAGAAAAACATCGATGTATCATACTTTTAGATCCGACTGTAAATGCTAAAGATATAACGAAAAATGTAAAATGGCGACCCCTACGTTCGGCAAAAAAAACAAAAATTTTTTTTCAAACCTCCTTGCAAAAATACTTCATATTGGAGGGTGTACGGGGCACTTTTTTTTTGCTTGTGAGGTGGTACGCTCTAGTGCCCATATAAAGTAGTGCTTCCAATTCGGTTAATCGATTAACCAATTCCTCGATTAATCGCTTCTATTTCGGTTAATGTCGAAACAAATAATTTAAAACTCAAATAATTATTCGACCTGAATAATCGGTTAAAATAGGTCGATTAACCGGTTACATTTTTAATAAGGAATTTTTCCTTTATTTTTTTCCTAAAATTTTATAATTTTCTTAGAATTGGTTAAAAAATTGCAAGAAAAGCTAAGAAAAAGAAATACTAACTAAAAATACTACCAAATTCTTTAAAAATCGAGAGAAAGAGGTCATTAAGCCTTTAAATACCTTTTTTGGAGGAACTCCAAGCAAGTCGGCATTGCACCAGAAAGACACGTCATCTGTTTTAAGAGACCGATAAATTTTAATAAAATTTGTTTGCAAATATTTTAACAAAATATCGAAGTTTTTATTTGTAAAACTAATAAAGATAGATAATTGAAATTTGGCATATAGCTTCGTTTTATGACGAGAAGAAAACCAACCAAAAGATTTTTGGCTACTCGAATGTTTAAGGGGTAAAACGGGGCTCGGAAGTTTGAAAAAATCGATTTTCGACCGTAATTTTTAGTGGGTAGGAGGGGGAGGGGGCAAAATATGTTGCATATTTTTTTCTAATTTGAGGACCCTTAACAAGAATCTGAAGTCAAAATAAAGATACATCCGCAAACAAAAAGTCGGTAGTGAAAGGGTTAAAAAACATCGAGCAAAGCCAATATAAAGGTGTTTTTTAAAACTTTGTTTGGCAGGTTTTAGAAAATGCAATAGACAGTGTATCATTTCTGTTTTAATTCGTTTAAAAATTAAAACTAAATTATATTTCCATGTCCCTTAAGACAAAGTCGCATTTGTTTTAAAACTGTGTCACACAATTGACATATTAATTCTGTAAGAACTCTATCTTTTCTTACTTCTCTCAAGAAAGTGTGTACAATCGGTTCAAAACCACATCAATTCTACGACTTGTTCCACTAGAATACCATGGAACCCGAACCCGTTTTAATGAAATTAAATTTTTATTCGAACTAAAACAAATAACGAATAAGCAGAAAATGAAAGTTAAAAAATTGAAATTTATATGGAATTTGACATTTATAACTGCACATTGAGAAAATTGTGTACAAGCTATTTATGAATTTTTATATTGATTCAATTAAGTTTCGCTGGAATTCATTCAGATTTTCTCTTATTTTATCATTTGATAGAAAATTTAGACACAAGTCCATTTTAACCCATTCGAATTTCGGATCCAAACATTAGTTTGCTTTTAAACAGACTGGTGTAGGGTATTATATAGTCGGCATGCCCGACTTTAACTTTTTTACTCGTTGAGTTTTATTGTAGCTTACAAGCATATAATGGGCAGGTTTACCAGAGCAAGCCGCTACCGGAACAATTGATATGTAGCGCTTTATGATTACTTTAATCTGATAAACGATGCTAATTTTGTTTTTATTTTAAAATAAAAATATTTGTATAGGCTTCTTTGATTTTTTTTTAATTTTTAATAAGGGGATGTATAGTTGATTTTTTATTTGGTAAATTAATGTTTTTCGTTTTTTATTCCTTTTTAATTCTATTTGCGCAATTTGATTATTCTTGAAAAAAAATATATAAAAAAAACAACCGACTGCCGATGCTTCACTATATAAGGTAGCACTGCACAACATGTTAACTTAGCGGTAGGAAGGGATGAAAAAGTTGTTACTATAGTACTTTTATGGTACTATTAGAACCTCAAAAGTACTATGGTACTCCCCAGATCCATTTGGTACTATTTTTAAATTTAAAAATAAAAGTTAAAAGCGAGAGAAACCTAACGCAAAGAAATAGTTTTTAAAATTTTACAAAATATTTATTAGAATTTAAGAGAAAATCTTTAATTGTGCTAAATTTTGTTTACCACGCTTATATCGTATTAGTTTTCTCAACTGGCTTTAGTTAATTTAAATTGTAGGTAGGGTATCTGAATTTTTAGTGAACTTAAACACAATTGCAGTTAACATCAAATAATTTTTAAGGGACCGTAAATGTGATGTAACTGTACCGTGCTGTAGCTAAAAGGTGCACTTATAGAATACCGTAAACGACATTACTATTTATCATCTTTTTCATATGGTTTTATTTTTTAATCAAAATTTTTCCATTTAGTTGTTAATTTTTATTTCTTATTTGTTGTTTGAAACTATTTTTTTCATTAATTTTATATTTTTCCGACTAAACTCATTCAGCTGTTTCGATGACGGATAGAAAATTCTGATTTCAACAGAAGGATCCGGCAAGTACGTTTACATTTACGCGTTAGTAACCATTTGTATACACTTCTTCTTGTGGCTTCGAAACAGCTGAATCGTTACAGTTCCGTTAACAGTTGGGTAACTCACCCTTTAGTTGTTGGTTACTTTTTTATTTGAGCCAACTGAGATGATGATTTAGATGATTTTGTATGAAACTTGTATAAAGTTTATGAAATATAGATTTATTTGTGCACAGTGATTTAAAGCACACGAGAAAAAAATATTACGTGTGTTGGGGACCCAATTTGTCACTTATTTGAAATAAAGAAAGAAAAAGTTTTCGGGAGAAGTTGCTTTAAAGCTTAATTTTGAACTCAAACTAACAAAAATTTCTTATGCAAATGTTCTATTTAAAAAAAGAAAAAGTAATTTCAGTAGAATAAAGCGCTTTACTGCTACGGGATTATCTGCTCGATTCGTTTGCCATTATAATTTTATTTTCTACTTATTATCTACGACTAATTACTTATTGTCTATTTTTGACAAGTGTAATGAAAAATGGGAAATAAAACAAAAAAGTTTTAAATGCCCTGGCATATTTTTCGTCTTAATTTTCAATCCGTCCATAGTTTTTTTTAACTTTGAAAATATAAATTTAAAAAAAGCTTAAAACCATGTAATTTTTAACGCCGCTTTTTAAACCATAAGCTGGATTTACAGTGCTGGAGTACTGCACTCTGCAGAGTGAATTTTTTTTCCTTTCTATTTCGCTTACACTTACATATTTTGTGTATCATGTCATCTTTATTCTAGTATGCCCATTCTGCAGAGTGGAGTGAATATTGTGAAAACGGCGTTAAACATGAGATTGGGCTGCTAAAATAATACTCAACTTTGCAGGTTAAATGCAAGAAAAAAAGTGATATAGTAATATAAACAACAATTGCGAAGAAGAATGGTAGGAAATGCACTTTGAAAGTTGCAGAGTGGAGTATTCCAGCATTAAGAATCCAGCTTTAAACATCTGTATTATATTTTGAATTTTATTTTAAAAATAACTTTTATATATGTACGTTTTTTTTTTTAATTTATAATAAAAAAAATTTTTTTTTGGTACTATAGGGATCAAAAATGTAAAATAGTACTTTTTTAAGCAGGTTGTTACTATTTTTAAAATCCCATTTATCATCCCTGGTAGCTAATTAAATCGTTCACCAGATTGTTGAGTAGCGGATTACTTAGTAACAGCTAAGCGTCTGGTAAACGCACTCAATGCCAATGTAAAACGTATATTTTCCTTAATCAACGCGCAGTGGACGCCAAAAAGAAATAAATTGAATCCGAACACTATTTCTGATATTATTACAGTCAAATATAATTTCGATATGAATTGTCAAGATTTTTATGAATATTTGAAGAAATGCAACAGTAATATATTGGTTGAAATTGGAAGAAGTTTTGAAAAATATTGATGAAACTCTTGACAATTCGTATCAATAAATTGTAGAAATGTACATTCCTGAAAATGTATGCATAATGGAAATGGCAACCCTATCTGGGCTAAACTTAGTTTAAATATTTTTATTCAAACTTCAAATTTAATTTTTTCAAGTTGGAAATTTGAGTATTTTGTATATATGTACATAAAATTGTATTAACCAACCCAAAGAGTATATATTATAGAGAGAAATTAAGCTACTCTTAACTCTCTCGAAAAACAATCGAACTCGGGCCAACTCGATGTACAACATTTTTCTTTTAAAATTAAGTTGAGTTGCAACATTTTTATATTGAGTTGCAACATTTTGTGTATTTAGTTATGGTGGAAGAATGCTATATTTACAAAAAAAGTAAATAGTATAAAATTGCCAGTTTTCGGCAAAATTTGCCTGTTTTGGGTTTAATTATGCCGAGTTTTTATTATAAATGTTATAAGGCCAATAAGGCATAAGATGAATATCTTTATTTTCAACATGATCAAGGTAAAACGTTAACCACAGATATTTCCATATAAATTTGACATGGATAACTATGGGTAAGCATTAAACTTATTTATTTATTTAAATAAGTTAACAGTTAAAGAAAAGAAAATTTTTGCTAAAGTCCAGTTTACGGGCATAACTCTGATGAGTTCAAAATTTTTATCATAGGTAGATATTTTTATTTTGAGTTCAAAAATATAAATATTTTTTGTCGGAAACGCCTACTTTCGAGTGGGCGGGGCTTTAAAGTTGAAAATTTAAATTGGAATAAGTCTGAAGTTAATTATCCGATCACGACAAAACGCACACAACATAAGCCAACGTTGATAGTTTACCGCGCAAACACAGCTAATATATTAATAAGGATGGGTGCGAACTGGCCAAATAATTAGTGTGTTTTTTAATCACCTGGATTTAGAATTTTTCATATAAAAAATGGATTTATTAAATCCAAAAAAAAGCTGGATTTAATAAATCCACAATAAAACCACAAATATATGAAACAGCCTATTAATTTAATGTCAGAAAAAAATACGAATGAAAATTAAAAGAGAAACAAAAAAATTGAAAAACTAACAAATAAAAGGTTTTTCTTAAATTTTTTTTTATGAAATATGTTTAGAAAAAAAAACTGCACCTCACCAAATACATATTTTTCATCCTGGACATGGAGAAATAGCTCAAATAGAAATGGCAATTTTTCACTCTACAGTAAGTAATTTAATTAAATCCAATTAGTGAATATTAAATATTGCAATGGAATTTTTCAATTGTGTAAAAATATAAAATGAAGTGATAAAACTGAAAAGGCAGACTGTTTATCGCTGTTTTATGTAAAATATAATTATAAATTAAAAGTTAAAGTAGAATCCTTCATCATCGAATTCGGTATTAAAAATTAGGGTGAAAGCAGTGTCGGACAGCAAATTTTTTTAAAATAGGAAAAATCTAACCCCATCTGTTGAGCACTTTTAGAAATACTTTTTGAATTTATTAAATCCAAGTGATTAGAAAAAACGGCTATTAATAATTCAGGTTTCCAAATTATTATTTATTTAGTTAGAATTTATTTAACCCTCTCGCACAGGGCCTACTTACAAATTATATTTTAGAATACACAATCTTCTGAAATAAAACCTTTTTTTCTAAAAAAAAACTTATAAAAGTTAAAATTTTTAAATTGAGCCGTAATGGGTTAATTAACATAAACATCGTTAATACCTTTCCAATAGTATGCGTACTGTCCAAATCCGACCAAAAATCGCACAGTTATAAGCAAGTCCAATTTCAAACTTTGAACCGAAATAACTCCTGAGATAGGCCCAACCGACAAAAAAACAAAGTTGTTTTGCAAGCCTAGTTAAAAGTTTTACCTGTGGTAAAAATTTTGACCCGATCGGACCAATTTTTTTTTTTTTTATTATTTATTTTTGGAGATTTTTTCATTTCCATCTGAACCTGGCATTTTTAACACAAAAAATGGGTAAAATTTATATATACAGCACATATTTCTGACATTTCTGAACATTAAACCAATTTCTGTACTTTCAAACCAAATTTCTGCAATTTCGTATAAAAATTCCCTTAAATAAGGGAATATTTACTCTTTGGTTGTAAATCGAGTTGGGGACAGCTTGTGAACAAAAAAAAAAGAGTACGAGTTGAGTACGTAAGAGTAGCATGGAATGAGTATGACCAACCACTATCCACGGCTGTCATCTAAAAAACTGAGCTGGTTTTAAGAGAGTTTCGGTGAAAAATAATAATAGAAAACGTGAAAAAGGTTGCACTTTTAATCAATTATTTTTCTTGTTTCTAAGCTATTTTAATTGAATTTTCAAGTACACTTGTGTTGCTTAATATATTCTCTGATTAGTTTTTTATAATGAGAGAGTATACTATATAATAGCGAGATATTATGCTACTCTTAAGTCTCTCGAAAAAAAGGCGAAGTCGGTCAAACTCGATAAACAACATTTTCCTCTTAAAAATGAGTTGAGTTATAACATCTGTGATGAAAAATGATAAACAACATGTCTGATGATAAGTGATAAATTGGTCAGTTTTTGGTAAAACTATGCCCGTTTTGGGTTAAATTATGAGCACTCCCTGTTTTACGCCCACTTTTTATATAAATTTTCGGAATTTAAATATAAAGCTACTAATGGTAAGCAATTTTTTTTACTCTTTTAACATATTTTTCTCAAATTTCACAAAAAAACGAAATTAAGAAAAAAACAAATTACCAATTTTTTTTGGGTTATTTGCCAACTAATGTTTGGCTCCGTAATTCGAATGGGTTAAAATGGGACTTGTGTCAAAATTTTCTGTAAAATTATAAAAGAAGAGAAAATCGTAAATATAGCCCATATGGGCGATAGGTCCAAATATGGGCTATATATATAGGTCCTATCTAGAATCTATAAGCTTTGTCCTTGGGACCATGTGAGTCAGCGAACGAAATTTCATTGAAATATCTTCGTATTTGCGACCTCCTGCGTGTAAAAAAGCAAATTTTGGGGGGGGGGGGGGGGGGGCCCTTATATGGGCACTAGCTTTAAACATGGACCGATTTCAACTAAAACCACTAGGCTTCGTCCTTGGGCTGACATAGGTCTGTGTACCAAATTTCATCAATATATCTTAATATTTGCGACCTGCAGCGTGTAACCAAGCCAATTTTGGGGGGACCCTTATATGGGCACTAGTTCTAAACATGGGCCGACATAGGTCGGTGTACCAAATTTCATCAAAATATCTTAATATTTGCGACCTGCAGCGTGTAACCAAACCAATTTTGGGGGGACCCTTATTAGGGCACTAGGTCTAAACCATAGATTACATAGATATCTCACTCTTCTTCTTCTTCTGTCAACAAACAAATTTTTACACATACATTGAAATTTTTTTTATATAGGTATACCACGTATGTCTGTCTAACACATTCTCATGAGATATGTACGTGCACTGACAGCGAATGTCAAAGAGTAAGAGATCTATGTAATCTATGGTGTAAACATGGACCAAATATTAATCTTTGCGACCTGTCCAGTGCGCACAAGAATGCATGGACAGTAGACCACCCATGAAATGTATGGGATTTTCAAAAGTGTTTTTTTTTTTTGTTTGCTCCACCGGCAGTTTCCGGTAGATTGGGTGCAAAAAATAATATATGTGTAAAAATTGGATTTTTCCGTGACATACAGGCCAGTCAGTTCGAACTTTTGACCCTAAAAATGAACTAAAAACACTTCAATGATTTTTTGCGCTATAACTTCTAAATTTGACGTTTTTCGCAAAAATACTATATAAGTGTTTTTATGCAGAATAAAAGGACAAACACTTTCTTCATACTAATTTTTGGCCTATCGTGGTGTTTTAAGCGGATAAAGTAAAAATATGTGTTAAGAATTCATTTTAAACGGCCCTCGTTAAAATTTGGACAGAGCCAGTGAGGATCGGTTTTAATTTTTTTGTAGAGCAAGATGAGTTGTTTTTATAAACCAATTACATTTGGAACATATATCTGTTATTCCACGAAAGAGAGACCAAAATCACTTTTTTCACGATTTCGTTAATAATTAATCTGCGATGAAAGGAATATAAGTTTTTTATTTATACCATTAGTTAACATCTCATGTTACTTAATTTGTCAAAAAAATTTCGCACTTTATGTTTTAATTTTAAGTAAAAATTGACTAAAACTGAAAAAGATTGATTTTTTTAAAACATAAAAATTAGGCAGTCTGTGATTAATCTTATATTGAAAACTCAGATAAAACCATTGCAATATGTAACACATATATTTTTTAATCAATTTCAACAAAGTTTTAGATAAATGAATTGCAAATTCCTGAAAAAGACGATTTTAAAATATGTATGTATGTTCAAAAAAGTACTATAAAAGAGCATTTTAAATTTAATGACGGACAGACAGACATCGTTAAATCGAAATATTCTGAAACATCAGCACAAACTTATTATACCTTGACCACGAAGTGGTGTAGGGTATAATTATATTTTTGGTCGTGAAAGCCAATATTCAGTTGTCTAATTCAGTATTATATTCCACAAAAATATATTAAAGGTATTCATTTAAAGTATTTACGTTTCGTATAATGCGTATAAGGGTGTCCCTTAAAAATAGATTTGTCATTACACCCCCCCCCCCCCCCCCCAGTTTTATTGGAAATGGTCCCAAATGGAAGAAATCGATTTTTATTTTTTTTTTAGAAAACGTTAACCCGTGCCGAAATTTGGACGAAAATGGCCCATTTTGGAAAAAAGTGTATTACAGTAAAACTCGCTTAATACGAATTCGGTTAAGACGAATTCTCGGTTAATACGAACCAATTTGAAAGTCCCGACATTTTGCAATCATTTTTCATATAAAAAACGAACCCTCGGTTTAACCGATCTGTTTGCAACAGTCCCACACACTAAATTTCATATTATTCTCTATGTTTAATACGACCTCTTAAAAAACTGGGAATATTTTGTATAAATATTTTTCAATTTGACAAATTTCAAACTTTTCATACAGCTATTTTCCTTAAAAACGATTTATTAAAGCAAATGCAATGAAAGGATTACCCATTTTTTTATTCAAATTTTTAACTATATTAAAAATCTTAATTATTCTGTGAATAAAAAAAGTATTTTAGACAAACTTGACCTTTAATACAAACTTCGTTTAAGACGAACTAATTTCTTTGCTCCCCCGGAGTTCGTCTTAACCGAGTTTTACTGTATTATTAAAGAGTGTATTATGTACTATTAAAAATTCCCAAAATTCAAAATTTCGAAAAAAAAAATTATTTTTTCTTTCATTTATTCATTTAATATAGTCAAAACGATTCAGATATGGAATTTTGACTTCATCGGATATCATTAACCCACTTTACACTGGAATCCAAAATTACCCACGAATTTGATAAAAATGCAAAAACGTGTTTTTTTTTTTATTAATTTTAAAGATTTTTTAAAATGCCTAATTTGCAGATGTCGATTGTTATTTGTACCAAATAATAGTTGATATTAAAGAAAAAAAAAATAAATTGGAAAAATGATAATTCGAGTTTGTGTTTGGAGCGACTGCTTTCCAGGACATTTTACAAAAATAGCTTATTTTGTCAAAAATTTAACAAAATTTGAAAAAAATCTCAACTGGATAAAAATAATTATTTTATGTAACATGATCCACATGGGGTTAATTTTTATACTTTTGGCCAAAAACGACACACTAGGAAATTTACAGACTTAACTTTAACTTACAACGAAATTTAAGTGATATTTTTCTGAAAACTATGTAAAATTTGATCAAAATATTCAAATTTTGTTAAATTTTTGACAAAATAAGCAATTTTTGTAAAATATCCTGGAAAGAAGTCGCTGCAAACACAAACTCGAATTATTATTTCTCCAATTTATTTTTTTCTTTAATATCAACTACTATTTGGTACAAATAGCAATCCACATCTCCAAATTAGGCATTTTAAAAAATCTTTAAATTAATTTAAAAAAAAACACGTTTTTGCATTTTTGTCAAATTCGTGGGTCCATTTGGATTCCAGGCTAAAGTTGGTTAATGATATCCGATGAAGTCAAAATTCCATATCTGAGTCGTTTTGACTACACTCTAATTAAATTCTGTTTAAATTTACCCAACTTATAGTAGGAAACTGTACACCTACTATAAATTGGGTAAATTTACTCTATGTGTGTAATTGAAGAAAAAAAAGGAAAATTTTATTTAAGTTGTTGTGTAACTTTACATTGAAAGTGCGTAAAAATTAAATGAAATTTTGAAATTATTGTGTTAATTTACTAAATTTGTGCATAAAAAAGCACGTTTTACGTGTAAATATACGTATAAAATGCGTAAAAATCCACAAAAATGCTCAAAAATTCATAGAAAGTGCGTAAAAATACCCCAAAAATGCGTATATATACTACAGTTGTGCTTAAAGAAAAACCACCCAAAAACATTTTTTTTAATATAGCAACATATTCACATATTTATTTAATTTTTTACTATTAACATAACATATGTTTTTATTTACGAAATTAAGAAATTAAAAGAATTCATATGTTTTTCAATCTTCTAACATTCTTTGAACATGTGCTTCCGAACTTTGTTGAGAGTTTATAATTGCATTAGGTATACTGTTGTTGTTAAGCCAGTTGGTGCAAAATCACATCTTGCTACTGTGGTTGTGAGTGAGGCCAGCAAACACCTCAATTGTCAAAACGAAAGAATTGCTGGATCCATTGCAGTCCAATCATGCCCAGTGTAGCCTTTTTGTTTCCATAATTTTGCAATGCATTAAATAGATTTCACTTGGCGAACTTGCTGATCATTAATTTGTTGTTCAAACTTTCCTAAATGTGTACTCCATGCATTGTCTGGATTTTTACTGTTGCTGTTGAATAGGCTGATAGTTTGAACCATAGTATAATATAGTAGCTTTACTCATTTTCTGTCATTTGAAAAAATTCAATAGTATTTGTGATTTTACATGTACATATTAGGGCGGGTCGATTTAATAATCGCCCATGGCTCAGTAAAAATCGTATTCTAGGGATCAAAATAAGAAACTTTGCCGAAGGAACCATACCTCTAAAACGAATTCTACTACCCCCAACTGTTGACTTTTGTCCCGTAGGGTCAAGTTTTGAAAAATCCCACTTTGACCCATTTAGAGTGCCCCAATCGAGTCCAAATGTATGACCGACCCCCACTAACTTTGGAGGGCCGATCCACCCATGCCAGTGGCACACCCCCTGGAACTCCCCTGGGGGGTTCCCCATACAAACATTTTAAAAAATCACCATTTTTGGCACTTTATTTTATTATTTTTTATTTATTTTATTTATTTTTATTATTTTATTTATTTTTTCTCTTTAGAAATTTATTTAGTCAGAACATATGTAAATGAAAAAATTAATTTAACTTAGTAATAGAAAAGAAAATAAAAAAAATTACTGTTTGAAGTCTTTTTTGCTTTCAGGTCTGGGCATTTTTTCTTTTCTATTACTAAGTTAAATTAATTTTTTCATTTACATATGTTCTGACTAAATAAATTTCTAAGGAGAAAAAATAAATAAAATAATAAAAATAAATAAAATAAATAAAAAATAATAAAATAAAGTGCCAAAAATGGTGATTTTTTAAAATGTTTGTATGGGGAACCCCCCAGGGGAGTTCCAGGGGGTGTATCACTGGCATGGGTGGATCGGCCCTCCAAAGTTAGTGGGGGTCGGTCATACATTTGGACTCGATTGGGGCACTCTAAATGGGTCAAAGTGGGATTTTTCAAAACTTGACCCTACGGGACAAAAGTCAACAGTTGGGGGTAGTAGAATTCGTTTTAGAGGTATGGTTCCTTCGGCAAAGTTTCTTATTTTGATCCCTAGAATACGATTTTCCCTGAGCCATGGGCGATTTTTTTGCCTCCCCACAAATCGACCCAGCCTAGTACATATGGTTCTTAATAACACTACAAATACATGAGATAGGGACAAGCTCACAATTTTTTAATGAGTGGGGCTACTATAGTATACTATGGTTTGAACCACTATAATTACCAGATAAATTCATCAACGACATAATTATACTATTGTTTTGTAGTCTGGGAGTGACGCTATAACCCTCGAAATTATTTACATGGTTAAATTCTGGTGGACGCATGCGTGCACGTTGCATGTTATTCATCATTTGTTGTTGATGCGGCTGCTGCTGATTATTTCCTTGTTTGTGTGGTATACGTTTCGAAGGAATTCCTGTGATAACATTTTGCTGCTCCTCTTCGCTTTCAATTAGTTCAGCTAAAGCCTTTCGAATTTCGATAAACGGATGAAATCCTAGATCATCGTCAGAGTTAAAATTTGGTATGAATTGATTTAGCTGGGATTGTAAGGAACTATGGCTGTGAGGCTGTTGTTGCTGATGATGCCAAACCATTAAATCAATTTTACCAAGCACCTTTTCTTTTTGGTGCTGCTGTTGCGATGACAATATATTTTGTTCCATTAACTGAGAAAATTCAGACGGTTGCTAATCTCATATGTAAATTTTTGTTAACAGCACCTTTAATGTTGTTTCAACCATTTTGTACACAATACTGTTGCAGCTTTTGTCTATCTCTTTTAGCTTTTTTTTTTATTACTTAAAATTTTTTTTAATTTTTTACAATTTGAAATGTCAGAGTATTTATTACTATTACAAGTTAGTATATTTACCAACTTCGTACGTAAAAAGTTTATTTAACAAAAAGATAGTAATTTTAGGCATAATATGTTTGTTTGTGAACACATAATGTCTAAAAATACTTTGTGTGTGTATTATTGTATATTTAAGTGTGTACAAAAAAAATGTAAGCATTTTTTGATTATATTTACCGAATTCTCGTAAAATTAAACAAAACTTTACCCATTTTATAGTAGTAAATTTACAAACATTTTTTAGAGTGTATATTAAATGAATAACTGAAATAAAAAATAATTTTTTTTCGAAATTTCGAATATTGGGAATTTTTAATAGTACATAATACACTTTTTTCCAAAATAGGCCATTTTCGTCCAACTTTCTGCACGGATTAACGTTTTCCAAACAAACAAAAAATCGATTTCTTCCATTTGGGATCATTTCCAATAAAACTGGGAGGTGTAATGAACGAAAATCGACAAATCGTTATTTTAAGGGACATATATAAAAATATATTCATTGATATATTTCCATGACCATAGTACATATAACAATTACCATTAGCCCGGAAAACAAGTATTTACAAACATTTGTGAAAATACGAATAATCCTTTTTAATTATTTTGTGAGTCTAAATGAAATTTATTTCAATGGGAATTGCTATGTCTTTGGTTTGTTATTTCTTTTTTTGAAGAGCATAATCATAAATATGAGTTTAACTAATCCCACAATGGACTTTTAAGCAGTATATGAAACAACAGTCAGAGTTCATATATGTTAAAGTTCTCTTATTTTTGGGGTCTGAAACTAAACACACGCTGTAGAATATACTGGTTATTATGGTGAATGTATTAGAAAATGTCCATTAAATACCTTGTGATTTTATTTAAAATACTGTTTGTACTATAGATCCTGATGTTCCGTGCCTGTGCTAATATTGAGGTATTTTGGTATGGATTTTATATTGTAGTTTATGTCACTTAATGTTAATTTCATTGTTTGGAAAACCCCTAACCTGCAAATAAATAGAAGTGTATATGTGTTTAGGAACGAAATGTTTCCTAAATGAACATGCATACTATACCATCTCAATACTTGTCACATCCTTGCAAACATTTGGAAGATATCTTTGAATAAGATATGATTAAAGCAATATATTCTAAATTTTTTTTAATAAGAGTAATCAAGTAGTATTTTGAAACTGTATTCCTTTTATCATTTGGAAGATTTTTATTATAATTTTTTATGATAATATTGCAGCAAAACCCCTTTTTATCATTTAGAAGATAGAGGCGATTGGTTTGAAATTTTTGGCATATTTGAAAAAATTTAAATTAAAAATCTTGATAGAAGTATAGCAAACAAATTCGTGGGCAGGATTTACTGCGTGGAAACATATAGTATGATAAAAACAAGATTGTGTATGCAGATATTCTTTTCAGAGTTAAATTTATTACCCGTTAAGTTTATCTGCGATTCCGATTTTAAAAATTTTCTTATTCGTTGCCTTATATATTCATTTTCGTAAATATCTTTTCTCTTATATCATTTTATATGCCATACACAAATACATATACTTGATCAAATTATATCTCGTTAAAGATAAATTTGTATATTGCTTCGAACAACATTTTATAAAACTAAATGTGACCCAAGACCAAAAATATTTTATATAAAATTATTTACTATCTCGAATCGAACAACATGTATGTTGATTTAAATACAATTTAATTACACGTTTTTAAGCTTATTTGGCAAAAACAGTATGCATAATTCGTTTAATAACGACAAAATTAATAATCTGTTAAAGTAGGGTATGCCTAAAATAAGCATTTCATAAAATTTGGAAAACAAAAGTCTCAGTTGAAATCATAAATATTGAGTTTTTTATCTATTTAAAGACTTTTTTAAGGGTCATCCACCCAAGTATAAGTAAAATCCAATATTTTATATCCAACAAATTAAAAAAATCTGGAACCATTGCACCATTTAAGCCTTTGTTCATAAAATTGGTGTACAAATAAAATATAAAATAAATTACACAAAATAGTGATGTTGATTAAATCAAAACATAATCGTCATTCGAATACATTCAGTTTTCGTAATATTAAACTTTCTATAAAATATTAGTTTTCCATTACTACTTCTTTGTTATGCATAAACATATTTTTTATCATGTTTTGATTTATTATAAATTATTTTTATTGTTAAAATCTTCAAAGCAATATTATTCACCTACGATTAACGAGCCAATCGTTTGCTAACTTTATGAACCACTAACAGGAGGGTTACCGCGTAACTCGATTCGAAAAAAATTTTCGAATTCGTAAATTTTGTACCTTTCGTAAAAAGAAAAGTTTTAGCAAAAGTCTTACTTTTTGAATTTTTATGTGTAATAAATAAATTAAAATTTTTATACAGAATTATATTTTTAATACTATTTGGAAGATTTAAGAATTCGAAAATTTTTTTTCGAATCGAGTTACGCGATTACCCTCCAGATTATTTTAAAGTTGAGACACGTTAAATTAGGGTGTTGCCAGAATAAAACGAGAAATTAACAAACTGTTATTTTACGATTATGCATAGCATATTTTAATAAACGTTTAATAAGGAAAATGAATACATTAGAAATTGTATGCCTTAATGCAAAATTAAGAAAAGTTTATGCATTAGAGCGTAAAATAATAAATAAAGTTTTCTTCACAAGGTAAATGAAAAATTTTCCTAAATTATATGAAAAAGCTTATATAATTTATGAATTTAGTTTTAATGAAACTTTTTTATTAAGTGTATGAAACTTTTAATAACTAAAATGAATATTTTCACAACATTTTATGAAAAATTCCATTAATTCAATAAAAAGTTTCAGCGGACGAGGCCTAGTGAAAATGCATCGGTTTTATACAAAAATTTATTAATATGATTCAGATAATTCTCTCAGTTAATTAATTGGTTATTTTCCTACACTACAAATATTCATATAAACAAAATTTAATGCAATAAGACCAAAACTCCGATAAAATTGGATGAAATTATATCAATTCAAATATCTTTTTTATTCATTTATATACAATTTGATTAATCCATAAATTTTATATAATTTAGTATAATGCCAAATAAAAAGAGATATGCTATCGAATATATTTTTTTTCACGGGTAGTGAAAAATATAAATCAGTTATTTTGTGCCGGGGAGTTTATTTAGCGACATCACCTTTTTGTATTCCAAGCGACAAATTAACAATATACGATATGATTATCTAGCTATACGATTTCGAAAATTTTTCGTTTTTCAATGTTTACAGGGATATATGTATGTTTATATTCTTTTTGAAGTTTGTTAGTAATCGGCTTGATACAGAGGCAGGCAAACGCCTCTGTCAACCTCTACGTTCACTTTTAATAGCTTATGTTTCATTAGATTGCAGTTATTGGACACCGTTGATAGCAAATTCAGACATAATTGTTGTTGTAGTTAATATTCAGTATTATTAAGTCCCCTTTATTTAAACCTACGAACGAATAGAAAGTTTTTGTCTATTCCACAAGTACAAAATGGATAAAATGTATAAATGTGTGTTCATGTTACAATGATTCCTCAAGCTTTTAGTATTTTGTGACCATTAAATAGATTTACGAGATCATATATGTTGTTCATATACTATACTCCATATATTTATATATTGTACATGTGTCTGTATTAATGTTTGTTTGAATTTGTTTTTGTCAAAGTTTTAATGACATTTAGATTTGGTTACGTGCGCGTTTAATGGGCAATTAGTACTATCAAAATCCCATATATAGTGATTTTGATAATTTCGTCTGCAACATACAAAAACTAAAATAGCAAAAATATATATTCAGTAAATTAATGAACTTTTCCTCTCTTATATGTAATTTTTCTAACAATAGCAACAATAATAATCATGATTCTTGTGTTTACAATTGTTGAAGCGTATGTTTCGATAACTTTTAATTTACCATAGGTACGTGGTAAATGTATTAGTTTTATCACTCCGTTTGTAACATATCAATATATTACCCGGACCACCAAGGTTGCCAACACTTGAACTGAAAAAATGGCTAGATTACGGAGGAAAAATGGCTAGAAATGGCTAAAATTGGAAAATAATGCTAAAACCCAATATTTTAATATAAATCAGTGATAATGAAGAGTTCTAACACGAATTTCATGAAAGTATCCCTTAAATTTAAATGTTTGCCGAATTTCTAAAATATTTTCATTAAAATTTTACAAAAAACGTGATTTTAAATCAAATGTAAAAATTACATGCGTCTGTGAACCCAAATAAAAGTTTCAAAGATTTTAAATTTTGTACTAAAATTTTTAAATTCATAAAAATTCAAGCACTTTTATATGAAATTAACTGTAAAACATTAAAAGAAAAAATGGCTAGGGCAAAATAAAATGGCTAAATCTTCCGGCTAGATCCAATCTAGCCATTTTTTTATGGCTAGATGAAATTAAAATGGCTAGATCTAGCCGGAAAATGGCTAACTTGGCAACCATGCGGACCACTCAAAATGTAATATATATATTAGAGCGACTCACCTTATATGGACAGAAAAAAAGTAAAAAAAGTGCCCCCCTCAATATAACCCAGTGTAGAAAATCATTACCAGATATCTGGTTATGTAACTATACACCTGGTAATGGTAACTAGTTACTTTTCTTATTATCTTTGTATGGCGATGTCGCGAAAAATAATGAGTTATGCGTACACACTTGCATACGAAAAATCTAAAAATATGTCATTACCTTTATGCTTACCAGTACTGACAAAAAGAATGAATCTAAAAATAGATTTTCAAAAAAACGAGTTTAAAAAAAATATTTTTTATTGTAAAATTTTTTTTAATAAAATTTTCTAGTGCGGGAATCGAACTTCGGACTCACGATCGCCAGTCAACAGCTCTACCATCTCAGCTATCTCGACATGTAATGTTTGATAGATAAAAACATAATTGACCTGCTGCACACAAGTCAGCTTACACGCCAACATACAAAAAATAAAAAAATATGTGGTTACATATATCCTTACCAGTGTTGAAAAAATATGGAGTCTAAAAATAGATTTCAAAAAATTTTCAAAAAAAATCTAGAAAATTACTTTCTATTTAAAATAATGATAAAAATTAGTCATTATCAGTAACTCATTTTTATATGTTTTATAATAATGCAGAAGTTAAATTGGTGTAATTACTGGTAGTCCAAAAAATAATAATAGCCGATTTTTCTAATCACTTGGATTTAATAAATCCAAAAAGTATTTCTAAAAGTGCTCAACAGAAAAGAATTTTCTGTCCGACACTTCTTTCACCCTAATTTTTAATACCGAATTCGGTGATGAAGGATTTTACTTTAACTTTTAATTTTTAATTATATTTTATATAAAACAACGACAAAAAGTTTGCCTTTTCAGTTTTATCACTTCAATTTATATTTTTACACAATTGAAAAATTCCATTGCAATATTTAATATTCACTAATTGGATTTAATTAAATTACTTACTGTAGAGTGAAAAATTGCCATTTCTATTTCAGGTATTTCTCCATGTCCAAGATTAAAAATATGTATTTGGTGAGGTGTAGTTTTTATACCCTACACCACTATGTGGTCAGGTCGTAGACCCACCTTATAGTATACCGATCGGCTCAGAATTTTTTTTATTTCGATTTAACGATGTCCGTCTGTCCGTCCGTCTGTCTGTCTGTCCATGCAATCTTGTGCGCACTCTACAGGTCGCAAATATTAAGATATTTTGATGAAGGACGAACAAGTTTGATTTTGGTGAACATCGGTCCATGTTTAGACCTAGTGCCCATATAAGGGTCCTACCAAAATTATATTGTTTATACGCTGCAGGTCGTAAATATTAAGATATTTTGACAAAATTTGGTACACAGACCTATATTGGCCTAATAACGCAGCCTATTGATTTTGGTGAACATCGGTCCATGTTTAGACCTAGTGCCCATATAAGGGTCCTACCAAAATTATACTGTTTATACGCTGCAGGTCGTAAATATTAAGATATTTTGATGAAATTTGGTACACAGACCTATATTAGCCCAATAACGCAGCCTATTGATTTTGGTGAACATCGGTCCATGTTTAGACCTTGTGCCCATATAAGGGTCCCAGCAAAATTATACTGTTTATACGCTGCAAGTCGCAAATATTAAGATATTTTGATGAAATTTGGTACATAGACCTATGTTGGCCCAAGGACGAAGCCTATTGATTTTGGTGAACATCGGTCCATGTTTAGAACTAGTGCCCATATAAGGGTCCCCCCAAAATTGGCTTGGTTACAAACTGCAGGTCGCAAATATTAAGATATTTTAATGAAATTTGGTGCGCTGACTCACATTATAGAAAATTTTGACACAAGCCCGATTTTAACCCATTCGCATTTCGGATCCAAACAATACACCAGACTGGTGTAGGGTATTGTATAGTCGGCATGCCCGACTTTAACCTTTTTACTCGTTTTTTCTAAACATATTTCATAAAAAAAATTTAATAAAAACCTTTTATTTGTTAGTTTTTCAATTTTTTTGTTTCTCTTTTAATTTTTATTCGTATTTTTTTCTGACATTAAATTAATAGGCTGTTTCATATATTTGTGCTTTTATTATGGATTTATTAAATCCAGCTTTTTTTTGGATTTAATAAATCCACTTTTTGTATGAAAAATTCTAAATCCAGGTGATTAAAAAAAACGCTAAATATGTCATTACACTAAAAAAAAAAAAGTTAGTATAAAAATTAGTAAAACGGTTTCCAATTTTATTATACTAGTATTATACTAATTTTTAGTATAAAGTTGTTTTTTAGTAAAATAATTTGGTATTCTCATTTTACAAATTACAGAATTTTTTACTAATTTGAGTTGCTAAATCTACAAATTTAATTTTACTAAATTTTGAAACCCGATTAGCTAAAATTAGCAAAAAAAATTACTAATCTTTTTAATTTTGGAAGTTAAAATTTTTTTTTTTTGAAAATATACACAACCTGATAGAAATTTTTGTTGCAATATGATTACCAGAAAACGAAGTTGTTTTTAAGCGTTTTTTTCCATTTATAATAAAAATAGATTTGTTCTCTAAATTTTTTTGTTGTTTTTTAATGTTTATATTTCCACGTTTTTTTTTTTTTTTTTTGCTTTTTTCGAATACTTCTTTGTTATAAATACAAATTAGTTTGCAATTTTTTCAATATGTATTTTTATCATCCATATTCGTACACTCGGTGAAAAAAAGAGTTATCATATTAATGAAACTGCTTCATAAATCAATCATCGGCAATAAATATGACGAAGCGTTTCATAAAGCAGATGATCTTTTTTATACGAAAATTGATGCCAAAACGTCTTTGAAATTAGTTCGTATTAACCGATAATTCGTCTTTAACCAAGTTTAGCTTAAAAGAATTTTACTGTAAATGGTACAATTGTTTTCTATTCTAAAGCTGCCTACACACGAAGGAACATTCGTCACAAAATGCCCTTCGTGTATAGCGACATATAGAAAATTAAGCATGCTGTACAGCATGCTGGACGGCTGTATGAATTTGATCATGTAGTGTCTAATTTGACAGCTTGTCAAACATGTTGGACGAAAAACAAAATTTTTTGATTTTTCGGCAGGTTTGACAAACACGCTTGGAAAATATCATCAAACATTAGGGAATTTTACATTTTTAATAAGTTATTTTGTGACAAGAAAGGGATAATGTTAATAAAAAAACTAAAAAATGGAAAAACAGAAGAAAAAAAATTAAATTCAAAGAAAAAAAATTAAAAAAATAATTTCGTCATTATCATCCGCTGTATTAATTTTGTGTTTTTGAAGGTACATTTTACGTATAAAGTGTGCTTATGTCAATAGCGGCCTATATACGAGCAAGCATGCTGTCCAGCTTGTTTCACAAACAAAAAATGGTTTTTGGAATACACGGACAAGCATGCTGTAAAACTTTACTTCAAAACCACAAAATCAACACAGCGGATGATAATGACGAAATTATTTTTATTAATTTTTTTCTTGGAATTTCACTTTTGAATTTCTGTTTTTGCATTTTTTAGTTTATTTTAGGGATGTGCGATTAATCGATTAATCAAACTTCCTGATTAATCAATTAATCGATTATTCAATAATTTTGATTAATCAAAAACATAATTAATCGATTAATCAGTTATTTCAATTATTCAAAATAATGATTATTTGATTAATCATGATTTTGATTAATCAAATTTATGAATAATTGAATAATATCTTGTTTTTCTCCATTGACGACTCTTTTTAACGCCAGTTCAAAATAGAGACTTTAAATTTAGGAACGGAGTTGGTCAAGTCTGACCAGTGAGCAAACAACATTTGTTATTCTCTTTATATGGAGCTATATAAAGTATCGCCACAAAACAAAGATAAAATTTCCGTATTTTTCTATTTTAAATATTAATTGAAATTATTCAAGTTTTGATTAATCAAAATTCAAATTAATCGATTAATCATAATTCTGATTAATCAAATTTTCAACTAATCAATTAATTGACTAATCAAAGTTCTGATTAATCGATTAATCGCACATCCCTAGTTTATTTATTAACGTTATCCCTTTCTTTTCACAAAATAACTTATTGAAAATGTAAAATTCTCCAATGTTTGATGATTTTTTTCAATATACGGTAAAGCGTGTTTGTCAAACTTGCCGAAAAATCAAAAAATTTTGTTTTTCGTCCAACATGCTTGACAAACCGTCAAATTAGACATTACATGGTCAAATTCATACAGCCGGCCAGCATGCTGTTCAGCATACTTGGAAGTCTATATGGCCGCTAATGTATCGTGTTGACATTCGTGTTATCAAAATTTTTTGATATTTTGTGTTTCCTAACTCAATTTTCCATCGTGTGTATCGATGTTACTGTTTTTGCTGTTTTATTTCATTAAGAGCAGTCGTACGGGGAGGTGCTTTTGTAATTGCGCATTATGGCGACAATTACAAATAATGAAAACTGCATTAATTTTATAAATGAATATAAAAATTTATAGACAATTAAGAAAAAATCCTTAAATATAAATTGTAACAAAATATTGACCAGTTTTCCTTTAAACATATATAATATAAACAACTGTAAATTGCACGCGTGCTAACCCGGTGTCTTCAAATGCAATAAATTATATGATATGAAATGTCAAAACCATTGCAGCGAAACGTCAAAATGATATCAATTGCAAAGGAGAACACTTGACCATTTCATGGATAAGAAATATCATAATTTTTTTTCGAAAAACAACAAATTTTATGAAACATTAATATTTACCGACAAATAATAAAAAAACTAAACACTTTTCCATTCTTTTTTACCAAATTTTTTGTTGTTTTTCTATTACAAAATTAAAATGAAAAATAAAAGTGACATTTGATCTCTGGCATCACTGCAAGAGCCGATTGCATGTCAGCGATATGATGTTTGTATTAATTTTATTGTGCATAGACTAATAGCGTCGGAAAATTACAATTTTATTAAAAATTTTAAATTATTAAGAAAAACATTAAATTCTGTAATAAAATTAATAAGAAAGGGATACAAATTTTCTATGACTAAAAAAAATAACGAAATAAACGATTGAACGAAATGAACGATTGAACGAAATGAACGATTGAACGAAAAGAACGAATAATGGTGAACGATGTCATATCGTTCAATGAACTGAACCGTTCAAATGAACTAGTTCGTTCATGAACGACACAACTCTAAGCACGAGGTTTTTCAACAAAAACATTCGGTAGTGTTTTGATAGTTAAAAAAATAAAGTGAATTAAAATAATAACTTGTAAAAATCAATAACAATGGTATATATTGGACCAGTACATGGTGGTCATCCTGGGGTACTTGCTCCACAACATATGCCCACCGCACCCAGTGGTCCTAATACTCTTCAAACATCATCTTCGACCGGAACAACATCCTCATCTTCAAATAAATCGTCTTTATCCGTAAAACCCAATTATACTTTAAAGTTTACTTTGGCTGGTCATACCAAGGCAGTATCAGCTGTTTTCACCCAATGGGGAATGGTTGGCGAGTTCATGTGAGTACCAGAAGTAGGAAAAGAAATAATTTCGAAATCTTATGAATTGACCTGTCTCGGCCGTTCATTTTAATCGTGATGGTTCGTTAATTGTCTCTTCTAGCTATGTTGGCTTATGTCGTATTTGGGATACAGCCAGTGGTCAGTGTTTGAAAACTTTAATAGATGATGGCAAGTATATATTGGCGGCTACTTTGGATAATACTTTGAAATTATGGGACTATTCAAAAGGAAAATGTTTAAAAACCTACACTGGACATAAAAATGAAAAATATTGTATTTTTACAAATTTTTCAGTACCTGGAGGAAATGTTAGTTAAAGGCAAGAATTTTTTTTTATCTATAAATTTGTTTTAAATGTTTGTAATATTTTTTTGTGGGTTGTTTCCGGCAGTTAATATGGTTTACATCTGGAATATACAATCGAAAGAGGTGGTCCAGAAATGACAGGGTCACACCGACACTGTGTTGTATACTGCTTGTCATCCAACAGAGAATATTATTGCTTCGGCGGCTTTGGAAAATGACAAAACCATAAAATTATGGAAAAGCGATACATAATTTTACAATTGCATATGGCTATCCCAATATTGGTACCATACGTGAATTGGTATTTAAAAAGGTTTTGCTCGTATCAATGGCAAAAAATCACCCATTATTTGTTTGGAAGATATTATTCATGAGATATTTATAGTGGGTACAAAGGTTCAAGCTGTTAGTGAATTTATGTGTGCATTTTTAGTAAATTTATTGTCTTTATATTAATTTATATGTAGCAAAAATTAACTTCTATTTTTTTATCTACAGTTTTGTAGCCCACGTGAAGCTTGGAAGAATAAAGTGTCGGTATCCTTTAAGCGTGGAGGCGAATACGGCGATCGTGGTAATGGTATCAATGATTTAATAGCACGCAGTTTATAAATATATTTTTGTAAAATTTGACACTGTTACTTTTAAACTAGAAAGTATTTTAGGGGCTTTGACATGTCTTTTTCATATTTATGTGGTTTTTCATTTTAAATATCCGATTGAATGTAAACATGTATGGCTCTTCAATCACATTTTTTTGGAATCAATTTTCCTAAAGACAAGTTATCAACAGCAATCCTTAGCCTGACAACTTATCTAAAAAATATAAATGAAGAGAAAAATTTATAAATTTTACTCCTATGTTAGTTAATTTGATAATTTCACATTTTAAGTCGTTTAAAACATGTTATTTTTCGCTGTTTTCGCATCAATTTATTAATTAAAGGAAATAACAATTGCCTACTTTTGTTAACTTTGAAACTCTTAATTTCTAATTATAATCTTTACAGCTGAGTTTCATACTGAAGTCTTTAACTTCACTATTAAACAAAAGAAAATGCCAAGAAATTTGTTTACGAAACAACAAAAAATTATGGATTAATAAAAGTAAACTCAAAAACCTACACGGTGGTTTTCATACTGAAGGTTTTTGAGTTAAGCATTAGTTATTTAATTTGTTATTTCGTATACAATTTTTTTCATTTTATCTTTCAATATCGTTAAGTTCAAGTTAACTTTAAATATGAAACCGAGCGTAATATATAAATAATAAAATGTACCTACATTAATTTGGAATAAATGTGGGCATTTTTTTATACTTTTAAAAGTGAATACTTATAAAAATTTGCATTAAATGAATGTGTGACTTTTTTTTAAATACTTATACATATATATTAATACTCCAAAAATTAATTTTAATGTGAATATCAATTTGATATTGATCTCAAAAGCCTATTATTTAGTACATATATTTATAATAAATCTTTTTATCTTTTTATATACATACATTCAATGTATCATTTATCTAAAAGTTATTTAAATTTTAAAACTTTACTTATAATTAAATCGTATTTAAAACGAGTAAAAAGGTTAAAGTCGGGCATGCCGACTATACAATACCCTACACCAGTCTGGTGTATTGTTTGGATCCGAAATTTGAATGGGTTAAAATGGGGCTTATGTCAAAATTTTCTATAATGTGAGTCAGCGCACCAAATTTCATTAAAATATCTTAATATTTGCGACCTGCAGTTTGTAACCAAGCCAATTTTGGGGGGACCCTTATATGGGCACTAGTTCTAAACATGGACCGATGTTCACCAAAATCAATAGGCTTCGTCCTTGGGCCAACATAGGTCTATGTACCAAATTTCATCAAAATATCTTAATATTTGCGACCTGCAGCGTATAAACAATATAATTTTGGGGGGACCCTTATATGGGCACTAGTTCTAAACATGGACCGATGTTCACCGAAATCAATAGGCTTCGTCCTTGGGCCAACATAGGTGTATGTACCAAATTTCATCAAAATATCTTAATATTTGCGACCTGCAGCGTATAAACATTATAATTTTGGTAGGACCCTTATATGGGCACTAGGTCTAAACATGGACCGATGTTCACCAAAATCAATAGGCTGCGTTATTGGGCTAACATAGGTCTGTGTACCAAATTTCGTCAAAATATCTTAATATTTACGACCTGCAGCGTATAAACAATATAATTTTGGTAGGACCCTTATATTGAAATTTAACACACAAATTTACGATAAATTCTAATTTACTACTTAAAATACTGTGAATATCCCCAATATGAAATTATACAATACGTAACCTTGTTTTTTATTTTCGCATAATTTCCAAAAACAAAAAGGAAGAAACCATATTTAAAAAATAAGAGTTATTTAGAAAATAAGAAAGCGACTGCAAACAAAATAATACTAAACTTTAGGTGCTCTCCTCCATCAACCTTCCTTATTTACAGTCTCCTTAAATAAAACTAAGTTTCTTTCCATAGTTTTGGTTTTTTTAATAGAAATAATAAAGAAATTCCAACAATTTAAAAACACCAGAAACATAAAATGCATACACAAAAATGTACACCAAGTATGAAAATGTTTACTTTTTTGTGCGAACAACATGTATCCACTTGCACATGTAATACACATGTATTTTCTACCATCATCAAAACCATTTCTATAACGATAACAATTCTCGTAATACTATCGCTATCGTCTAAACGATAATGCGCACATAAATGCGCACTAAAATCAATACAATGATATATACATAACTTTCCATATATACCCAGTCAGAAATCGCCAGTCGTACAAAATATCAAGCACTCCCAGTCAGAAAAATCAAGCACTGGCTAACAGCGGATAACAGTGGTGTTAAAAATAAATGCCTAGCAGAAAACTCATTTAGGACGCTTTACCACAGCTCTACAAAATAAGACAGTATTTATACGTCGCTCAACTTTGCAGTGGATTTATGATAACTGGTGGTGCTGATTTCGAATACCAGTTTGTTCAAATCTAGATTTTGCACAATTCGCGATTTTACTTTTTTCCATTTTTTAACCGATTTTTTCAATAAAAAAATTAAAATTTAGTAACTATAGCTCCAGAAAGTAAATCCTTTACACGGCTTAAGCTTAATTCCGTTCCCTATTTTTAAACCTAAGTGTGTATGAATAATATATTTTATAAATATAGTCGCTCAAAGTCAAAATTTCAAAATTTTTTAATGTTTTTTTCGAAAAAAATTTTAACTATAAGTCGAACTCCGATTTTAAATATCAAAGCCAATTTGGAAAGAAAAGAGTCTTTTTGGAATTAAATTTAGATTAAAAGACAAAAAAATATTCTACTGTACTCCAAATCTACTGTACTATTACTGATTTTTTTTTTTCCTAAAAACATCAGATTTCATTCACTATTGATTTTTTTGCGAAATTATTGTGATTTTCAAAGTTTATTTAAGTGCACTTTTTGTACCCGCGCATTTAAGATAACTGCCTCATAATTTTGTCAGTTTTACATTATTTTCATAAAAAAGATCACCGTTAGCTGCCTCTTGTGTTTTGCTTTGTTTTTCAATTCTAGGAAAAAAAACACACATAAAATAAATGTGTTGTCAATTTTTTTTGTGACAAAAATATCCCACTTTAGTCGTTTTTTAACCACAAAAATTGCTAGATCTGGTGCAAAGCACACAGTTTTCATCATTAGCTTCATTTGTTTTGTTTGTTTTCATTCTGTATTGTATACCTGCACATTAAGGCAGGTAAACAATTTAACTTAGCTGCGTTTTTGGCTTACCTGTACAAAAATTCTTGCAAAACTTGGTTGTGCAGCTAAGTCAAAATTACTGTATAGTCAGATGTTTGCGAGTTCAAATCCGGTTGCAGGCAAGCATTTTTTATTTTTTTTAATTAAAAACTGTTTTAGTTTCATAAAATTTATTTTTTGTTTGTGGAAAAGCTCCTTTAAGATCACCATTTATTGTTTTCGCAACGTTGACATGTTAGTTCAAACAAATTTTTTGCCAGTGGTTTTACTCAACCACCCAGCAAAAATATACCATACGGATTACCAAGTAATGATAGGTCGTTATCTTTTGCATTACTTTAAAATACAAAATAATGACTTACTGATAATAAGTTATAGAAGTACTTATATATTCTGGCAAAGTAATCACTTACTGGTAATTGATTAAATAAGTACCGATTTAGTCTTTTTAATATTAATATTTTATTTATTAATTTGTTTAGAACGAAATAGTAAATTTTCCAAGGTATAAAGTTATTTTGCCATTATGACCAACTATTTCACCCTTTATATCCTAACTTCTGGGTAACTAGTTATTCTATATTTGTGAGTAACTACTTATTCTTTCCCAATGGGTAACCCCGCTAGTAACTCATTATTCTCACTTTTTTGTAAACGAGACGGTAATGACCACCCATGAATTTTTGGATATCGCGAACAAAAGTAATGTTGCGAGTAAACAGCCTACCACACTCAACCAAAAAAGTCTGTAATGGCTACTGAAATTTTTGCTGTTATTACGGGAAATTTAACTGTTTTGAGCCCAGCGGTATTTTTTGCTAATTTTAGCAACACATTTCTGCTGGTCTGTAGTACAAAAAATTAGTAGACGTTACCAGTGAAACCAATTTGGTGCTTTAAGCACTATTTATGGTGCTTTTTGATGACCCAAAACGCCAAAATTTTGCTCATGGTGCCAAAACAAAAAAAAATCACTAAAATAGTGATTTTTTATTTTTAGGTTAGTGCTTTAAGTGCTTTTTTAACAATTTTTCATATTCGTGTTTTTGCAATTAAATTGTTCCAAAAAAGGTCACTAATTTTTTAAAGTAGAACATTTTAAATGGCAACTTTTTTTTTAAGGTCACTGTAGGCAGAGGTACTAGACCAAATGTAAAAATAAATCATCAAAATCGTCAGTAATTTTATGAGAAATTGTGAGGAAATCGCCATCAGTTAAATATCATAAAAACACTACATTTATATATTTTTTTTGTTCGAAATTTAATTCATTTTAACTGCTTGACTATATCGCTGTTCTTAAGATAATTCACAGCGCTTATAAATTCGAATTATATATAACTGGACGTTTTTTTTACTTCGCCTGTAAAAAGGTGGTATTTATGCTACGATTAGTTATAGATAATAAAGACCTGCAAATGTTGAACTATACTACACTGCGACATGTGTCGAATCATGCAAGTGTTACGTCTTGTTATGCGCTCACACATGTTTGGCAATGACATATGAAGACACTGTCGAACAAATTCAAATCAAATCTATGCATACTTTTAACAGTGATTTTGCATACATGGGCATAGAAAATGAACATGTCAACAAGTGCGACACATGCGATATATGCAGCATATGTTGTTATTGATGCATTATAATCATTTGTATGTCTCAATATATGCAATAAAACTACAAATAAAATAAGAAGAATTATTATAAAATATGAAAACTTCTTTTAACACGGTGTTATAAAAAAAGGTTGTAAGTCTAGCTGAGTATATTAAACTCACAAAATAAATACTGTTGGGGTCAGTACGTGGGGTGGCCGTCACTTTGGGGCTACGGTGTGGCTGTTAGATGTGGCTGGACAACAAACCAATACGCTCCAGAAATAAATATACTTTGTTATTTTTTTTATTTATTAATCATAGGTTTTATTAGGTTTTTTTTTTTGCTTATTTCTTTCTTTTTCAAATTCTTCCTTTTCTTTTTTCTTATTACAAATTACACTTTTCTTTTATATTCATAATTTCTATAGTTTCACAATTTTCTTTACTTATAGTTTTGGTTCAATGTTAGTTTATAAATTTTCCTTTCGGTTATTCCTTTTTTTTTATTTCACAATGAATTTTCCAAATTTTCTCCTTTTCTTCAGTTCTTCTTTTTTAATTTTCACTTTTTAATTTTTATAATAACACTTGTTGCTGCTGCTGTTGATGATCACGAAAAAAACAATAAACATAAAAACAAAACAAGGATAGTGCCCTGAAGATGTGGAGTACCGGGTTTTTCATGCGAATACCCAGTACCCACACCCTCAGTGCACGATCACAACTGCCGTGGCGGCGTTTTCCTGCCGGCGCAAACAAATACAGTCACTTTTTGTTAGTTGTTTCTGAAGTTTTTCCGTTGAGTTGTTTTTAAAAATAATAACAGTTGTTCGTAGAAGAAAAATAATTTTTAACTTTTTTCACAAGTTATTTAAAAATTTAACTAAATAAAAATACGGATGTTTTGTAACAGTCAAATTTTCTAGTAAATTTTTATTGTTTTTAAATAAAACTAAAAAAATTAACCAAAAAAAGGTATTAATTTTCGGAAAATGTTGATGCAAAAGTTGTGATTTTTTTGATAAAAAGAATTTAGTGGAATATGAATTTACATCATGTGTTAAGACTTTGCAAATCCGATTAAGGGATTTTACTTTATTTGCAAAATAGGAAAGTAAGTGAAGTTTTCATTTGAATTGCAATTATATCCTAGATCTTTTATCTAACAAAAATAAGTTGGTATGGTTCTAAAAGCTCAAAGTCTATACTTTTAAACCATATTAAAAATTATCCGTAGTTTAGTCAGGTATATGAATAAATAAGAAATTTTAACGAAAAAACTGAATTTTTACTAAAAGTTAAATTTGCGAATATTTCAAAAACTAGAGCTAATTTGTAAATTTGGTGTTCACATTCGTGATACTCATCCTAAAATCTATCAGAATTGATATGTCACATGCCCGTTGCATTTTTAGTGTTTTACCGTGTAATATGTAAAAACAAAATTGAAAATTATGTGACTTGAAAACCTAAAACTGAAAATTGAAATAAAAAAAATCAAATATGCTCTAGGTTAGGTTAGGTTGAATGGGAGCCCGCCAGAACGGCGAGTTCACTCGGAGGCCATAGGGCCCATTGTGATTCCCTTAGTTTTCCCCACATGGAAAGAAATACCACGACCCGAGAATTCTAGAACCATCCCGATCCCATTAAAAGTTCGCAAGACCAGACAGAGAAACATCGCGTAGACTGTCCAGGTCGTCGAAGAACCGGACATTCACAAAGCAGATGATGCACTGTCTCCTCCTCCTCCTCGTCCCCACAGCCCCTGCAGTAGTCCGCCTGGGCGTAACCCCAACGCGCAGCCATTCGGCCTATCGCGCAATGTCCCGTTAGAACTCCTACAAGCATCCCGACCGTCCGCTTGCCAAATCCAAGAAGAATCTTTGTCCTCCCCGGATCTGGCAGTGGCCATAGGGTCCGAGATATCCTACAATTGGTCAAGGTTGTCCACCTTGCCCTCGTCTCCCTATCCGATATATCCCCTATCACACCGAATAGCTCCACCAGAGGAACCAGGACCTCCGTCTGTATAGGGTCCTCAACCGACTCGGAGCCATTCCTCGCACACTCGTCAGCCCGCTCGTTCCCCGCAATCCCAGCGTGTCCAGGGACCCACGCCAGCCTTACCGAGTGCCGACGAATACGGTCGAGGGATTCAATACAGTGCCGCACACACCCCGATCTGACAGTATCGGATTCCAGGGCTTTCAAAGCAGCAAGACTGTCCGCAAAGATGCTAATGGACGATGGATCCAAATCCCGTTCCATTATCATCCGTGCGGCCACGTCAATTGCATACACTTCCGCCTGGAACACGCTACAATCGCCCGAGAGTCGTATGGAGATTCGAAGGTCCAGTTCGCCGGAGTAAACTCCCGACCCTGTCCCCATGTCCGTCTTCGAACCGTCCGTGAACACTGAGATATCACCACTCCGAATAACGGAGTCGGCTGTCCAGTCTTCCCTGGTCGGTACAATCACCTCAAAAGTCCTCTGGAAATTCGTGACCGGTACAATAGAGTCCGTTTCACGATCCAGTAGTGCACCACCAATCCCATGCAGAATGGTACTGTGCCCCCAAGTGCGTTGCCTCAGCTCCTGCATCTCCCTGAGTCTGAGAGCTGCTTTTGCCGCCGTGCCCCTGATATAAATATCCAGTGGTGGGATGCCAAGCATCACCTCCAAACTTGCCTGGGGTGTAGAACGAGCCGCCCCCGTAATACCCAGACAAGCCAGTCGTTGCACCTTTGCGAGAGTGGAGAGATATGAACCCGTGTCCACCGCCCTCCACCACACCAGTGCCCCGTAGGTCAAGATTGGTCTGATAATCGCCGCATACATCCAGTGAATGATATACGGCTGTAGACCCCATCTCTTCCCAAAGGTCCATCTACAGGTGTAAAAAGCACATAAGGCTTTTCTCATTCTCTCCTCGGTATTCCTCTTCCAGGAAAGTTTAGAGTCAAGAATGACACCCAGATACTTTGCCTCCCCCGAGAGTTGAAGAGTAACTCCGTCCAATCTAGGGAGATCAAACCTCTCCGGTTTGTACTTCCTTGTGAACAAAACAAGTTCGGTTTTAGATGGATTGACTCCCAGACCGTTCTCCCTTGCCCACCTGGATAGCATCGTAAGCGCCGACTCCATCAGATCACTGACCGTCTGGAGAATTTTCCCCCTGATCAGTAGCACAACGTCATCGGCGTATGCCACAACCTTCGTCCCCGTTCTCCCCAATGAGTCAAGGATTCCATTGATCACAAGATTCCACAGAAGAGGAGAAATGACCCCCCCCCCTTGTGGAGTACCCCTTGTGACCACCTTCCGCGCCCCATCACCGCCTATGTCCGAGTTTATAGCCCTACTCCTGAGCATATTGCCCGTCCACAGGGTTATCTGCGGGTCAGTGCCAATACCCTCCAAGGCACTAATGATCGATGATATACTCACGTTGTTGAAAGCGCCTTCTACATCCAGGAAGGACGCCAACACATACTCACGGTCGTGAAGAGCATCCTCAATTGTGCCGATAACCTCACTCAGAGCCGTTTCCACCGACCTCCCCTTGAGGTATGCGTGTTGGGCTCTGCTGAAATTGTCTGCAGAGAGGATGCTCCTCACATGAACATCCACCAGTCTCTCCAGCGTTTTCAATAAAAACGACGAGAGACTAATCGGCCTGTAGTCCCTGGCGGTGCTGTGGTTTATCCTCCCCGCTTTCGGGATGAAGACCACCCTGACCTCTCTCCACCCAGAGGGTATATACCCCGATGCCAGGCTGCCAGTAAAAATACGCAGCAGCCTTGGCATGATAATGTCCAGGGACTCCCCCAAAGTGCCGGGAAAATAGGCTCTAACATTACTCATATTTATGAGGCCAAATGATGTTTTAAATTCTAATGTGCCTATACGAAGTGCTAGCATTTGTTGTTCTCAAAACTCTGACAATAATGTTAGCTCAGCTTCAACTGCATACTCTCAAGCTGAAATTAATATCCCAGCTAACAATACCGGATGTATTAATGTTATAAAAAAAAGAAACGTAAGCCTGTGGTGTTTGGAGAAAATAAGTTATCGCTAATAAAAAAATGGGCGCATACTTCCTCATTTAAGATCAGCGCAACCGCAGAACAAATCCTGACTTATGTTGCAAAAGGTGTTAATATTGGCAAAACCCATCTAAAATGTTTTAAATTGGTTAGAAAGGATATCGAGCTGAATACATTGAGGACTGTTTCATTTAAAATTGGGATCTCCACTGAATTATGTGATAATCTATTTAAACCTTCCTTGTGGCCTACTAATCTCAAAGTGCGTCCCTTCATGTTCTTTCAAAAGCCTATATCTTAAAACATGTTAAATAATAATTACGATTTATAATTATTTTATAGTTTAATAATACAGCCTTACTATCAATATTTTTCAAAGGTATATTTTTGTTAAAGTCGACTTTATTTTAATATCATGTATCTGAATGGCATTTTTACATAAATGCTGCACGTCTTTGGAGAGATCTTCCAGCAAACCAGCAGCTCAACAGCAACGCAAACAGCTTTAGACATTTTCTTTTAAATTTTTTTGCCTAATTTTAATTAAATTTTTGTTTCTTACAATGTTGACTCCTTGACAGACATATTAAATTAAATTATTGTTAATATTTATTTTTAAATATCTCGAAAACTAAGCGAAATAGAGCAAAACGGACAGAATGTTTTTTCCACTGGAGTGCCCTTATATGCCCTCCCATGATATGGGCTAGGCCCGGGGAGGGTCCCGTGACCCTAAATGTGGATAAATTCTATGACTCAGTAAAATTACAGATAAAACTGTAGTTTTCAAATTTTTTACTTAAATTTATATTTGTTGAATTTAACAAAAAAAGTGTTAAAATCAACAAATTTTATTTTAAGGCAAAAAACAGAAATAAATTTTGTTAAACTAACAAATTTTTCTGTAGAGCCAAAAGACGTATTATTTTGAGATATATGTAAAAATGTTGTATCGTGCTATTCCCAAATGATGTATTTTTTCAACTTAAATTCTAACAACTCTGTTGTGAACAACCAGAATAATATCTCATAGTGATTCTGTAACTTTTTAACGAAAAAATTCGGTGGTTAAATTGCCAAGTTTTCATAATAGACTGAAAACTTAACTACCGAATTTTGTCATTAAAAAGTTAGAGAATTCCTACACAGATGTCTACACTTAAAATAAAACGTCAGTAGAAAAAACTGTCAAACGGGTTTCCAATCGATTTGACTAATTTTTAACAAATTTTTAGTTGAAACACTGGTTTAAGCAAAGATTTTAGTTATCTTCACTTAACACTATACTAAAAATCCTCAGTACTTTAACTAGTTTTCAGTGTTAATTTTCAAAATTATTTAAAACTATTTTTTTGGAACCTATTCGTCAAATTTTATAAAATTTGTTGTTAAAATATAATATTTTCATGTTACTGTTATTACCCGGTAGATGGCACCACCAATGTATCCGAAGTTTTAAAGATGGCGCTATTTCTTTCCCTCCAGATTTTTTAAAATGGCTCATATCTCGAAAACTGAGAGAGATAGAGCAAAATTGATTAAAATTTCGTATATTCCTAACCGTAGCCTTCGACCCTCCGAAATTTTCAATAAAAATTTTCCACTTCATAAAATTGTCAATATCTCGAAAACTAAGCGAGATAGATTATGTCGAATTAAAGACAAGGATATGACGAGTCCAATACTTTTCCGTGCAAGTTACAAACATGGACTAGTTTTTACAAAAAATTGGAACTTTTAAAAAATTTTAGGTTATGGCACCAGAAATGCTTTGGAGCAGATTGTGGCTCCGGTAGGAGATGTACCAATAACTACAATATGTCGAATTAAAGGCAAGGATATGAGGGTTCCAAAATATATCCGCAATATAATTTTTAGCACATCTTCTACCGTAGCCAGAATCTGTTCCAAAGCATTTCTCATATCCTTGTCTTTAATTCCACGTATCCTTATTTTTAATTCGACATATTGTAAATTTTGGTACATGTCCTACCGGAGGCACAATCTGCTTCAAAGAATTTGTGGTGCCATAACCTAAAATTTTTTAAAAATTGCAATTTTTTGTAAAAAGTAGTCCTTGTTGTTAACTTGCACGGAAATATTTTGGGATCCTGCCTTTAATTCGACATATTGCAATTTTTGGTACATCTCCTACCGGAGGCACAATCTGCTCCAGAGCATTTCTGGTGCCACAACCTAAAATTTTTTAAAAATTGCAATTTTTTGTAAAAAGTTGTCCTTGTTCGTAACTTGCACGTATATATTTTGAAATCACAATATCCTTGCCTTTAATTCGACATATTGTAATTTTTGGTATATCTCCTACCGGAGGCAGAATCTGCTCCAAAGAATTTCTGTTGCCACAACCCAAAATTTTTTAAAAATTGCAATTTTTGTGAAAAGTAGACCTTGTTCGTAACTTGTACCAATAACTACAATATGTCGAATTAAAGGCAAGGATATGAGGATTCCAAAATATATCCATATTACAATTTTTAGCACATCTCCTACCGGAGCCAGAATCTGCTCCAAAGCATTTCTGGTGCCACAACCTAAAATTTTTTAAAAACTGCAATTTTTTGTACGAAAATAACTTGGAATCCTCATATCCTTGCCTTTAATTCCACATATTGCACTTCTTGGTACACTCATAAAAAAAAGCCCGTACAAATAGTTAAAAATTCTGCTAAAATAACAGCAAATAGTACCTGAATTTGCGCCAGCAGAAATTTCAATGATGTTGAGAATCATGGTCTGCTAAATTTAGGTGACCTAAATTTTAGGTAAAAAAGTTAGTTCAAATACAATAATTTATAAGAAATGTTGTTTAATGGAAATGAAAATTACTCAGCTGAAATCAGCATATGTTTTCTGCTAAATTTTAGTTGATTATAAAAAAGTAAAAAATTTAGTTAACATTCAAAAATTTAGAAGAATTTTCGTTTAATAGAAATGAAAGTGGGTCAGTTGAAATCTGCAAAACATGCTGCTAAAATTACAATCACTTTTTGTTATTAATTGAATAAAAACAAATTAATGTAAATATTGTTAATTTTATTTTCAAATAAATTACACAATCCAGAAACACTATTTGCACTTTTATTTTCTTGCCAATATTTTAAACTTCCACTGGAGTTGTATTATTTGGTTCCTTTTTTTCGTCTACCTGCGGGTCGAATTTAGATGAAAATGTTAAAGGGCTGAAATAAAAGAAAAAAAAGAAAATATTTAATAGTATTCCCTTAAATATAGTTTATATTATAAAACAAACCTCTATTATTTTAATTTTTAAACACAATTTTAGCTGCGAAATGTTAATGTCCAGTATACCTCCGTTTTCTTTTGCGTTCCTTTGCTGACTAACAAAAACAAAAGAAAACATGCTCTTATCATATTATTTTATTTACTATAACTTTCTAAACAAGCGCATATTATTTTTATTTGTATTGGTAAGCGTCATCAGTGATAACTCATCACACACATTAAAATACACTTACTAGAAATTTTCTAATTAGTATTGGTCGGCAAACTCACCAATACACACCCCAGCAAAATCTTTCATTACCAAATAAGTTGTTATATAATAGAAATTCGTAGCTCCGCACAACTTATTTTTTGGCGTCTAAACTCATTATTTTTGTTTGGCGTGGTCGTTTTTATAAGTAGTCACGCTTACCCACTCGCTTACGAAAAAATGAGAAATAAGTAGTTATGAGATTCTGAATAATAAGTGGTTACAAACACGCTTACAAAAAGTTGAATTATAAGTGGTTATCCGACTGCTTACTTGATTCTTAAAAATAAGGAGTTAAACAAATACTATTCAGGAAATACATTCACAGAAATTAAAGTTTTTGCTAGTGTGTAATTTTAGAACTCGTCATAAAAATTTAACACAAAACATATTTACATGTAATAAATATAAATGTATAAAACTTAACTTTGTAAAAAGTACTTATTTAAACTATTGCGAGTAAGTCATTATTTTATATTTAAAAGCAACGACTACAATAGGCCGTTATTAGGAAGTCATTATTTTACGTTACAGAATAATGCAAAAGATAATGATATATCATTATTGGTAATGCAGACAGCAATGAGGTATCATTACCAATATTTTGCTGGGACTTCATCATCAAGCGCCATCAAGCACCATCAATCACTATACAAGCGCCCCTATCGTTTTCTTTTTTAAACACAAATATTAAAAAAGTTGCCAATAAATTTATCTATATTAGCTGATAACATTGTCAAAATCATTTATAAAAAAATAACTAAATATCAGGAGGAAAAATTAGTTCAAGTACAGCAGAAATATGTTTTTGTGGTGAAATTTGATAACTAACAACTTTAGCTAAACAACGGATTTAAACGAAAACAACAGGAAAAATAAGTTCAATTGAATTAGAACGCGTTTAACAGACTTTTGTACTAACTTTTTTTTATGAGTGTACATCTCCCACCGGAGGCACAATCTGCTCCAGAGCATTTCTGGTGCCACAACCTAAAATTTTTAAAAATTGCTATTTTTGTAAAAGTTAGTCGTTGTTCGTAACTTGCACGGAAATATTTGGGAATCCTCATATCCTCGACTTTAATGCGTCATATTATAATTTTTGGTACACTCATAAAAAAAAGCCCGTACAAATAGTTAAAAATTCTGCTAAAATAACAGCAAATAGTACCTGAATTTGCGCCAGCAGACATTTCAATGATGTTGAGAATCATGGTCTGCTAAATTTAGGTGACCTAAATTTTAGATAAAAAAGTTAGTTCAAATACAATAATATATAAGAAATGTTGTCTAATGGAAATAAAAATTACTCAGCTAAAATCAGCACATGTTTTCTGCTAAATTTTAGTTGGTTAAAACAGGTAAAAAATTTAGTTAACATTCAAAAATTTAGAAGAAATTTCGTTTAATAGAAATGAAAGTGGGTCAGTTGAAATCTGCAAAACATGCTGCTAAAATTATAATCACTTTTTGTTATTAATTGAATAAAAACAAATTAATGTAAATATTGTTAATTTTATTTTCAAATAAATTACACAATCCAAAAACACTATTTGCACTTTTATTTTCCTGCCAATATGTTAAACTTCCGCTGGAGTTGTATTATTTGGTTCCTTTTTTTCGTCTACCTGCGGGTCGAATTTAGATGAAAATGTTAAAGGGCTGAAATAAAATAAATAACATATTTAATAGTATTCCCGTAAATAAATATAGTTTATATTATAAAACAAACCTCTATTAATTTATTTTTTAAATACAATTTTAACTGCGAAATGTTAATGTCCAGTATACCTCCGTTTTCTTTTGCGTTCCTTTGCTGACTAACAGAAACAAGGGAAAACATGCTCTTATCATATTATTTTATTTACTAGAACTTTCTTAATATGCGTATATTATTTTTATTTGTATTGGTAAGCGTCATCAGTGATGACTCACCACAGACATTAAAATACACTTACTAGAAATTTTCTAATTTGTATTGGTCGGCAAACTCACAAATACACACTTCACCATCAAGCACCATCAATCACTATACTCTAGCGCCCCTATCGTTTTCTTTTGAAAACACAAATATTAAAAAAGTTGCCAATAAATTTATCTATATTAGCTGATAACATTGTCAAAATCATTTATAAAAAAATTGCTAAATATCAGGAGGAAAAATTAGTTCAAGTACAGCAGAAATATGTTTTTGTGGTGAAATTGGATAACTAACAACTTTAGCTAAACAACGGATTTAAACGAAAACAACAGGAAAAATTAGTTCAACTGAATTAGAACGCGTTTAACAGACTTTTGTACTAACTTTTTTTATGAGTGTACCTAAAATTTTTTAAAAATTGCAATTTTTTGTAAAAACTAGTCCTTGTTCGTAACTTGCACGGAAATATTTTGGAATCCTCATATCCTTGTCTTTAATTCGACATCCCGAGTAAAAAAAATTGATCTCGCGCAATATCTAATTATTTCCAATTTGATATTGTTTAAGATCTGCTGTAATATCTAGCTGAGCCAATTAGATCTCAAAATTGGGTGCATCCAATCATATCGTATTACATCCCATTGTATATATGGGGATAAACTAAGATCAAGTTATAGCTCAAAATTAGGAGGTCCAATGATATCTTTGCCCTACTAATAATAATAATTATATCCGAAAAATGAAAACATCTAATTGTATCAAATTAGATCGTATTAGATCTTATTTGACACAATTAGATCTATTTTGATGGAATAAGATATGGTTTGATAAAATTTTATCCGGATTTGGTCATCATCCAAATATATCAAATATAATCGTATCCAACTAAATATAATGGTATACAATTCAATACAATTATACATAATTATATGAGGCATATGTAACTATATATAGGTCTGTATATAATTTGATATTGTAATATGTTGCACTATATATTGTGCAATATATAATAAGATATTTTTATATATTTAGGATATAATTTCGAAAATTTTATATAATTATATCTTGGTATATATGTTCCAATATATAATTATACACCATTTTATATGAAAATATATGACTATATAAAAACTTTTTTACTTGGTTGGGGATAAACCTAGATCTAATTTGATCCGAAAAATGGCGGATCAAGCTATATATTTGCGGATAAACTTAGATCTAATTTGATCCGAAAAAGTGGCAGATCGAATTAGATCCAGCAATATATTTGGGGATAAACTTAAATCTAATTTAATCCGAAAAATGGCACATCGAATTAGATCCAGCAATATATTTGTGGATAAACTTAGATCTAATTCGATCCGAAAAATGGCAGATCGAATTAGATCCAGCAATATATTTGGGGATTAACTTAGATCTAATTTGATCCGAAAAATGGCAGATCGAAAAAATGGATTAATTTAATTATATAAAATTAAATTTAATACAAAAAGTTACATTTTATTTGATACCAGTAGACAAAAATAATTCACTGAGATATCGCTCAGATTGCATTAAATTGTCCATTCTATTGAAATTACTTCTTCATTATCATTATGTCACATCTAATTTTATATAATTATATAAACTCGTTTTTCGGATCGTATTTCATCATATTAGATCCAAGGTGGATCTAAATTACTGCAGTACGATCCACCATTTTTCGGATAAAATTTTATTTTGGCCGGCATCAAAAAAGATATGATTGTATGTTGTACCTCTTTGATTTTTTTAATAGGGTATCCACAAAAATGATAGATAAAAAGAGATCTCGCATTATATTAAGTAAGATCTTCATTTATTTGGGATTAAATAAGATCCCAGTCAGATATTGCCAACTGCCAGTGAAAAAAAATTTATTCGGTAGCATATCTCTTTTTATTTGGCATCATACTAAATTATATAAAATTTTATCCGGAAAATTGATTAATCAAATTGTATATAAACGATTAAAAAAGATATTTGAATTCAATTAATTATTAAATTAATGGAATTTTTGATAAAATGTTGTCAAAATATTGATTTTATTTATTAAAAGTTTCATACACTTAATAAAAAAGTTTTATTAAAACCAAATTCATAAAATATATGAAGATTTTTCATCAAATTTAAGAAATTTTTCATTTACCATTATCAGTTAACTACACAGACGAAAAAAAATTAAAATCATACAAAAACAATTAAATTCTGATACAGTAATTGATTTAACTATAATTTTTTCTCTGTTTAGTTACTTTTCTTTTAATTATATTCATTAGATTTAAGATTAGATATTATAATTAAAAAAGTGCGACATTGGAATGTCTCATTTATCCCAGAAATTAAAGAATTCTGGGTCATTAGAAACCCTAGATGCAACATAACATATAAGATCAGGTTTTTAATTTTGTATTGAATTATTAAATATATAGTATCTTTCCATATTAAATGGATACAAAAATAGAAGATTTTGGACATGACCCCTTTCGATTTTTACAAAAATTTTCACCTAGCAATGCTTATATAATGTACTTTCAAAATAAATTGCAAAAATAAAATGTGTAGTGGAAAAAGGATAACACAATTTGAAAAATATCCATAATTTTCAAATATCTCCAAAAATTTTTTTGATTTTCTTTAAATAATTGAAGCAGACAACTCAATATTTCAAATTGGAAAGCCAATGGGTTCGAACGAAAAACGTTATTTTTTTTTGTTTTTTAGTTTTGAAAATATTTGTATATAAAAAACTAAATGGAAAACCGCTAAACTTTAAAGGCATTTCGCTGAAAATATGTACCTTAGATCTAAAAATAAAGTACGCCATTGTAATCAGCATGTCCAAGATATAGAGAATTGATGGTCAGAGCTCTATTAATTTTTAAAGTCAAGATTTTGTCACGCAGTGTTAGTTTATTTGTGAAAATTCAGAAAACTTTGTTAAAAAATAGCGTTTTGTTTCGAACCCATGGCTTCCCAATTTGCAATTTTCAGTCTGTAACTGAAATATTGAGTTGTCTGCTTCAATAATTTAAAGAAAATTAAAGATGGGTTTTTTGAGATATTTGCAAATTAAGGATATTTTTCAAATTATAGTATTATCCTTTTTGCATTACATCATTTATTTTTTCAATTTATTTTGAAAGTAGATTATATAAGCATTACTAGCTGATAATTTTATAACAATCGGATGACGCGTTCAAAAGTTGTAATCATTTGAACATCATGTATTTTTCACAAATTTCCTGAAAAAAATCAACGAAAAACAGCGAAAAAAGCGAAATGAGACGAATTTTACAAAAATTTAAAAACAGTAAATTTCGTGATAGTCATGAGAATCTACAAACCGAATTTTGTCCAAATCCAGAGACCTTCTTCCGATGAATGTACCGGTTCCCTTTGGAATGATTCTATAATTGTATTAAAATCCACATACTTACATTTTGTTCGATTCGAGATAGTAAATCAATTGTTTTTAAGATTTATCAATTGTGTTTTAGAAATAATCAATTGTATTTCAGAACTATTCAATTATTTTTCAGATTTATGAATTGTTTTTCAGAACTAGTCAATTGAATTCAGTTTTATCACTTTTATTTCAGAAATTATTTATTGTATTTCCGAAATTCACTACTGTATTTCAGAAATTATCAAACTGTATTTCAGAAATTATCAATTGTTTTTCAGAAATTATAAAATGAAAGAAATTTTTATTTATTAACTATGAAATACAATCAACAAATTCTGAAATAGATTTGATTATTTCTGAAATGCAATTAATAATTTCTGAAATACATTCGATAATTTCTGAAAAACGATTATAATTTCTGAAATACAATTAATAGCTTCTGAAATACAGTTAATATTGTAGTTGCTGATGAGTTGTCATATATGACAATACATTTTTTAAATGGTACCATATATGACAATATATTGTTGAAATGGCACCATATATCATAATATATGGTTTATATGTCACCATATATGGTAATATATTGTTTAAATGATATCATATATCAACATATATTTCACTATATATAGTAGCATATATTATCATATCTGGAACTGTATTAAAAATGTAGTTCAAGAGGTCCCATATATGAGCATATATTGTTGAAATGGCAGAATATATGATAATATATGGTTTAAGTGGCACCATATATGGTAATATATTGCTTAAATAACACCATATATAAATATATATGGCACTATATATAGTATCATATATTATCATATCTGGAACTGTATTAAAAATTTTGATCATGAGGTATCATATATGACGATATATTATTTAAATGGCACCATATATGCTAATTATTGCTTAAATAACACCATATATAAATATATATTGCACCATATATAGTAGCATATATTATCATATCTGCAACTGTATTAAAGATTTTGTTCATGAGGTACCATATATGACCATTAGGGCGGGTCGATTTAATAATCGCCCATGGTGAAAATCGTATTCTAGGGATCAAAATAAGAAACTTTGCCGAAGGAACCATACCTCTAAAACGAATTCTACTACCCCCCAACTGTTGACTTTTGTCCCGTAGGGTCAAGTTTTGAAAAATCCCACTTTGACCCATTTAGAGTGCCCCAATCGAGTCCAAATGTATGACCGACCCCCACTAACTTTGGAGGGCCGATCCACCCATGTCAGTGGCACACCACCTGGAACTCCCCTGGGGGGTTCCCCATACAAACATTTTAAAAAATCACCATTTATGGCACGTTATTTTATTATTTTTTATTTATTTTATTTATTTTTATTATTTTATTTATTTTTTCTCTTTAGAAATTTATTTAGTCAGAACATATGTAAATGAAAAAATTAATTTAACTTAGTAATAGAAAAGAATAAATAAAAAATTACTGTTTGAAGTCTTTTTTGCTTTCAAGTCTGGGCAATTTCGCACGGCTCTCTAATGTCGTCGCCATAACAGCCTCTACATTTTCCGGTATAACTCGTTTGGAAACGCTAGCTAGCAATTGAACGTGTCGTTCTGTTTCTTGTATTTGTGATGGAATTTTTGGATCATTAAACGGTGGATCATCTTGATTTAAATATTCTTTCAAAGTATCGTATGGAATGCTTCGCGTGAATGGTGGTTCAAATACGTCATTTATGTCATTCATAAAACGAATTCTACTACCCCCCAACTGTTGACTTTTGTGCCGTAGGGTCAAGTTTTGAAAAATCCCACTTTGACCCATTTAGAGTGCCCCAATCGAGTCCAAATGTATGACCGACCCCCACTAACTTTGGAGGGCCGATCCACCAATGTCAGTGGCACACCCCCTGGAACTCCCCTGGGGGGTTCCCCATACAAACATTTTAAAAAATCACCATTTTTGGCACTTTATTTTATTATTTTTTATTTATTTTATTTATTTTTATTATTTTATTTATTTTTTCTCTTTAGAAATTTATTTAGTCAGAACATATGTAAATGAAAAAATTAATTTAACTTAGTAATAGAAAAGAAAATAAAAAAAATTACTGTTTGAAGTCTTTTTTGCTTTCAAGTCTGGACAATTTCGCACGGCTCTCTAATGTCGTCACCATAACAGCCTCTACATTTTCCGGTATAACTCGTTTGGAAACGCTAGCTAGCAATTGAACGTGTCGTTCTGTTGCAGGTCGTAAAATAGGTTGTGTGGGTTTTTTAAGCCACCACAAGACACAGCTGCATGTCGTAAACTTACTTAAGCTAAATCGGTTACAGGTAGAATTGAGCATAAAATTATCATAAAGGATTTTCCAGAAGTAATAAAAGGCGCACTTGCTTAACAGAATTTGTGGTCAGATTAACGTTTAATTTACATGTAAGTACTTTATGGGCAGTTTTGACAACAAAATCGGTTACAGGTAGAATTGAAATTACCATTTCATTCTTATTACCTCGTCTCCTAGACCATATATAACGCAACAGTTTTTGTTAATGCATTAAGTCGTTGTGAAGAACTCGAAGTGTGAAGTGCTAATTTGAGATAAAAAAATATTTAAAAAAAAATCATTCCAAATCAAGAAGTTTACAATGAATCCACCTCTACACCGCAAGATGAAGCAATAACAACATCAACAACTATCGAAAACCCAATGAGTCATATACCCAGGCATGATATTACTGTTTTTGGTGTGTCTACTGATTTGACTGATCTTAATTTACCAACCCATCTGGATATCTTGAGATATTATTTTTACTTGAGCGAACAAAAAAAGTTGTCCTATAAAGCATTCACTATTCAAGTACAAGATAAGTTGATTGGAATTTGGGAAAAACTTGGTATGGAAATAATGCTGAAAAAAAGTGTATGTAATAAATTGAATAGATTGCTTGACAAATATCAAGAGCAAATCAAGAGAAGAAACAAACCCCAACAATTTACAGAGTATGCAATATCTCTGGAAACAATTTTTTTCATTGGAACATGTAAATGCGATTTGAAGGCAGCTCCATGTGCATGCGGTTTGGTTCCCGAACGCCTCAAAGAGTTTATGCACGATCAACATAATCAGAGAAGTCTAACAATGGATGGATTTGCGATGGAAATTGAAGAGCAAGGAGCAACGTCTATGTCATCAATGCCAACATACCAAGATCCCGATGATTCAACATACGCACCGCCACCGGTTCAAGAAGATTTGGATATAAGCACAAGTTCACAATACACACAGAGATACGATTGTTTTAACTTTGCCTTGGTATGTGACAGATTTGGCGTGCCTGATAGAGTAGCATCAGCAATGGGAACAGCTCTTTTCCAAGATTTTAAAATGAAAGATATCCATGGCAAACCTCTCATCATGGATAAATCGAAAGTTCGCCGAGAAAAAGAGAAATGCAGACAAGAATTGCTTCGCAAACGGTTAGATGATACCAATTTGTTAGCATTTTCATTCGATGGCAGAAAAGATGATACTTTAACGAGAGATACAATTGATGAGAAGTATCATACTAGAATGGTAAAAGAACCTCATCTTGTTATTTTGAGAGAACCGAATTCTGAATTGATTGGTTACGTAAGACTGGAACATGAAACCGCTGAATACAAAACAACCAAATTAAATGATTTTTTCAACGATAAAAATATATCACTGGATGCATTAATTGGCATATGCACAGATGGTGAGCCAACAAACACTGGCCCAAATGGTGGAATTATACGACGATTCGAATTGCTGTTAAAAAGACCATTGCATTGGTTCGTTTGCCTTCTACACTTCAACGAACTTCCGTTTCGGCATTTGTTTGAAGCTTTGGATAAATCAACCAGCACTGGACCAAGATCGGCAACCGGAAAATTGAGCCGTCAAATCGAAACTTGTGAAACTCTTCCAGTAAGTTATTGCTATCACTCATTTATTATAATTGTCAACCGTTTTTAATTGTTTTATTTTTATATATTTTCAGGTGGTGGACGGCTTTCAGAAAATTGAGTTGAAAAATATGCCCCCTGCTCCAGAAAAAATTGAATTTTCCACCGATTCCAAGTACTTATACATGGCCCATGCAATTTCTAGCGGCGTGGTTTCAGTGGATCTGGCAAACATCAAACCAGGGAAAATTGTACATTCTCGGTGGCTCACCAAGGCCGCTAGACTATTACGATTATATGTGACAACGGAAAATCCAGATGCAAATTTAAGAATACTGGTTGAATTTATAATTACATGTTATGTGCCAATGTACTTCAATATCAAGTATTACAGCTCTGTCGTGTACGGTAGTAGATTATTTTTAAAATTCATTAGTTGGTCAAGATTTCTAGAACCTCGTTTACGCAAAATTGTCAATAAAGTAATTACAGATAATTCATATTATGCGCATTCGGAAAATATCTTGTTATCAATGTTGTTTGATGATAGCAAAGAAAAGCGCGACTGTGCTATCAAGATAATTCTACGCTATCGAACCGATGTTGACGACCCAACGGGACTTAGAGCTTATAAAAAACCAGATATAAACTTTTATTGCACAAGTTACACGGAAATGATCAATATGAATGACATAAATGACGTATTTGAACCACCATTCACGCGAAGCATTCCATACGATACTTTGAAAGAATATTTAAATCAAGATGATCCACCGTTTAATGATCCAAAAATTCCATCACAAATACAAGAAACAGAACGACACGTTCAATTGCTAGCTAGCGTTTCCAAACGAGTTATACCGGAAAATGTAGAGGCTGTTATGGCGACGACATTAGAGAGCCGTGCGAAATTGCCCAGACTTGAAAGCAAAAAAGACTTCAAACAGTAATTTTTTATTTTTTCTTTTCTATTACTAAGTTAAATTAATTTTTTCATTTACATATGTTCTGACTAAATAAATTTCTAAGGAGAAAAAAAAAATAAAATAATAAAAATAAATAAAATAAATAAAAAATAATAAAATAAAGTGCCAAAAATGGTGATTTTTTAAAATGTTTGTATGGGGAACCCCCCAGGGGAGTTCCAGGGGGTGTGCCACTGGCATGGGTGGATCGGCCCTCCAAAGTTAGTGGGGGTCGGTCATACATTTGGACTCGATTGGGGCACTCTAAATGGGTCAAAGTGTGATTTTTCAAAACTTGACCCTACGGGACAAAAGTCAACAGTTGGGGGGTAGTAGAATTCGTTTTAGAGGTATGGTTCCTTCGGCAAAGTTTCTTATTTTGATCCCTAGAATACGATTTTCCCTTTGCCTCCCCACAAATCGACCCGGCCTAATGACCATATATTGTTTAAATTTCACCATATATGATAATATCTAGTTTAACTGGCACCATATATAGTTATATATTGTTTAAATGATACCATATATAATTGTACTTTGCTAAAATGCCACCATATATATTAAGATATAGCTCTATGTACAACTATATATGCAATTAGATCAGCCATGCTATGTAATATATAATCATATATACCATATCCAATATTATAAAGGCCGACATCTAATTAGATGAAATTATATATGGCATAATATAAGGAAAAATTTTGGAAAAAGACGTCATATATAATTATATATGGATATATATAACGACATGTCTAATTATATATTGTAATATATGCCATATATGAATATATAAATTTTTTTCACTCGGGATACTATAATTTTTCGTACATCTCCTACCGGAGGCACAATCTGCTCCAAAGCATTTCTGTTGCCATAACCTAAAATGTTTTAAAAATTCCAATTTTTTGTAAAAAGTAATCCTTGTTCGTAACTTGGACGGATATATTTTGGAATCCACATATCCTTGCCTTTAATTCGACATATTATAATTTTTGGGACATCTCCTACCGGAGGCAGTATTTGCTCCAGCGCACAAAGCATTTGTGCTGCCATAACCTAAAATTTTTTAAAATATGCAATTTTTTGTAAAAAGTAGTACTTGTTGGTAACTTGCACGGAAATATTTTGGAATCCTCATATCATTGCCTTTAATTCGACATATTGTAATTTTTGGTACATCTCCTACCGGAGGCAGAATCTCCTCCAGAGCATTTCTGGTACCATTTTCTGTTTCGACAAATTAGCACCAAATTCGTTTCGCGTTGCCAACTTAAACAAATTCGTTGCTAAAAATTCATTGCTAACGGCACGTAAAATAAAGTACACTCCCGTAATAACAGCAAAATTTTCAGTAGCCATTACAGACTTTTTTGGTTGAGTGTACTTTGCAGTGCATTAGCAAACGTGTCGCTATCAACAGGGCAAGTATTGGAACAAATTACTTTAGAAAAGGGTCATACGATGATGGTAGTTGATAGCGTTCATTCAACATTGGAACAATTATTCGAAGCTCCAATATACACTCCACTTGAGTACACTCAGATAAAAAAGTTTGTAAAAAAATTTGTAAACAGTTTCCAATCGCACTATACTATTTTTATACTGATTATTAGTACAATATTTATTTTTAGTAATCATTTTTGCTATTCTGTTATTACAAATTACGGATTTTTATACTAATTTTCGCTGCTGATTTCAGCAAAACATTTTATTAATTTTTCAAAACCGAGTGCTAAATTTAGCAGAAAAATATACTAATTTAAAAATGTTTTTTTTTTTGATTTTTTATATTTCTTGTTTAGTTTATATTTGTTACTATTGATATATTCTTATGTGATAATTCATAAACAAAATTTATTTGGTATTTGAAGCTTGCTATAGTTAAAGTACATATTTCGCTTAATAAAGAGTTATTAGAAATCTTGATTCATAATCGTATTTTAACTATAAATTAATTGTTTATTTTCTCTCTTCTCCCAAATAAGTCGTAAGTGATTTACAAATTTAGTAAACGATTGACTTGGTAATCGGAAGTGAAAACTTTATTTCCTTAAATTAGAGAACTAATGATGTGCTAAGATAAATTTAAAAGCAAGGTTGGTTACCGAAACGAATAACGGTAAGGGTAACGGTAACGGTAACGGTATCAGATTTCGTTTGTTTAGGTAACGGTAAAGGTAACGGTATTTAAGACTGTTTCGGTAACGGTATACCGTTATCGAAACAGCAATACCGGTACGTACCGGTATTAAAAATTATGTTAAAAACATATAAAAACAAGTAAAAACATGTCATATTTTTAATTTTAAGTACTGAAAATACAAATTTTAAGCTATAAATTCAATAGTGGTAGTTTTAATAAGTAAAATTATTATCTATAAATTTTTTGTAAAAAAAAGCACTCAAGATTATAAAATAAAAAATAAAAAAATTGTAATTTTTATATAAAATAATAAATACCGGTAAAATACCGGTAACTACCCATAAAAATAACGGTATCGGTAACGATAACGGTATTTATAATTTTTTTTAGAGGTATCGATAACGGTAACGGTATTCAATTTGAAACGGTATTTTAGCGATAACGTTATTATAACGATAACGGTAACCAACCTTGTTTAAAAGCCATTAGAAATATTTTTTTTTTTATTTATAAAGCAAATCAATGGAAATGTGTGTAAAAAAGTAATTTTTTAGAACATATTATTCAAAGCATACAAAAGTAATCGAATTTCGAATAATGTTTTGACAGTCTACACATCACTATTGTTTTGTTTTTCTTTTTAATTCCATTTTTACATTTTTTTTGGAAATTTTTTCGAAAAAGGTCATTGGCTACGCAATTGTTGTAGTTTGTTTTCAGTTTGATGGATGCAAGTTGTTGGAAGCCACACGTTCTAGGGATGGGATGGCTTTAATAAATCATTTCATGCCTGAAAATTAAATTAGCAGTTAAATGGTGGCTTCCTCACTCCAAACTTTATAAAAGGTTTAAAGTTAGTAAGTACCAACTATAAACCGTTATTATTTTCTTCATTATTAAGCAAATATGAATACTGTTTTTCACAAAATATCTTAAAATCTGAAATAAGACTGTTGTAAAAGTTTATGAATTAAACCATCTAGTTTAGAAATAACACCCAGAAAATTTTATTGCATCTCCAATGCATAAAACGGCAATAACTGGGGAACCGTTTGCAATTTTGACTCCAAATTTCAAGTACGATGAAGTAATTATACGCTTGTTACAATCGAAAGAAAAAAATTTTTTTTTTAGATTTTACAGTTTTTTTATTTTTTAGGACAAGTTCTTGCTAATTTCAGCAGATTGATATTAAATTACAGTTTACAGCAATTTACTGAAATTTAGTAGCTTCAACTAATTATTTATACTAATTTCATTGTACTTAAATTATTATTGCAAGTTTTTTAACTGATTTTAGCAAATCGATTTTGAATTGCATTTTACATAAATTTTACTAAAATTTAGTAGCGGCTACTAATTTTTTCTACTAATTTTATTGTACTACACATCAGCAGCCATGTGTTGCTAAAATTTGCAAAAAATACCGCTGGCCTCAAAACAGTTAAATTTGGCGTAATAACAGCAAAATTTTCAGTAGCCATTACAGACTTTTTTGGTTGAGCGTATGTAAGTCGCGTGAGACAGGCAAGACCATCCCAACCGTATATTCTTAACTACTTGGAGTATTAATTCATTAAGGATTACAAAGGTGTCCCTGGAAACTTTTCCTCAATCAGGCCAGGTAAACGATCTGGTGATGCAACTGTGAATAGTATACATTAGACCGACTCACGAAAAAAAGTAAAAAAGTGCACCCCTCAAAATAAAGCTTGGTTTGTTTCATGATGATTCCCAAAATATTTCGGGTCTAGCAATGAAATCTTCACGAGCTGGACCATTTTTAAAAAGAGTATTTTTTTTAGTTTTTGTAAGAAATTTGCATCTTAGCTCAATACAACATACTCAATATGGGTATCATGTGAAAGGTTTTTTTTAGAGGCGCGTCCGGCGGTATATATAACATATGCAAGCATATCCTGACATGTCCTATTTTCAAGGATATTCTATAAAAGAAAAACAAATGTTTGACTCTTTTCTACACCCAGGAAAATTTTCTGTTCCAAAAAATCGGTTGTAGAATAGCTACTTTTCATTCACAACTCCTTCTACTGTCGATTCTAACACCGATTCTTTTTGTTTGAAATTGTCCCAAAAGCAACCCCTTCTATAGCTCCAAAGTGGAACCGGTTGCTCTACAATCAGTTCTGCAACTAGTTCTGGAACTGATTCTACGCCACCCACACCTTCCATATAGGATCCCAGGAACTGGTTCCGGAACCAGTTCCATTGAATCGGTTGCAGTGGAACCAATTGTAGAATGGGTGTGTTTGGCTACCGATTGTAAAAAATTTTCCTGGGCAGAGACGATTTAAGTGAACACGTGTTTCAGATTTTTTTGAAATTCGCGATTTTTCGCGTTTTATCTGAAATGCAATGTGGTGGAAACAATATGTTTTAAATAGGTCAATATGGATACCAAAACTTTTCTTTTGACAAGTAGAGCGTACCACTTTACAGGCAAAAAAAAAAAAAGTGCGCCGTACACCCTCCAATATGAAGTGTTTTTGCAAGGAGGTTTCAAAAAAAAATTTTTTTGCCGAACGTAAAGTACCTATGATACATCGTTGTTTTTCTATCGAGGAGACCAGTGTTTTTCTCTAAGGGCCATTGATCTCAAGTATCCCGTTCTAGTAGTTACCCACCAGGTTTCAGTTGCTACCCACCCAAATGTACAACCCGAATGTCAGAAAATTAAATCTCGCAAAAAATTATTAAACTTTTGCTAAAGGCTATAAGATTTTCGGAAAGATTTTGCAACCTTGCCTATATGTTTTGCATGTGTACTAAAACAAAATCGTACCGAAAATCTTATAGTATAAACCAACCTTAAGGAAGTTTTTCGATAAACCCAGTAGAAATTTTTTTATATATTGGTTGCCGAACGTAGGGGTCTCCTTTTTAAATTTCGCTGGGACACGAGATGGGAATCGAGATATATCTTTTTTTTGACATAACTCGAGAACCACTAGTCCGATTTTGCTCAAACAATTTTAAAAACAATTTTTTTACGGGCAAAACTGTTGAATATATAGAAAAACGTTATATGAACAGATTAAAGGAATTGTAATTTTTAATTTTTTTAAAATTGTTTGAGCAAAATCGGACTAGTGGTTCTCGAGTTATGTCAAAAAAAGACCACCAAAGGTCAAATCGATATATCTCGATTCCTAGGGGTGACCCAGCGAAACGCCGGGACACGATAACTTCTTTTTTACCGATATAACTTTCCCCGGTAGTTTGAACCCTTCCCGATCACTGACCCCTACCATTTGTCTCACAGTGTAATTGAATAATATCTTGGTTTTCTCCGTTGACGACGCCTTTTACCGCCAGTTCAATATAGAAACATTAAATTTAGGAATGGAGTTGGTCAAGTCTAACCAGTGAGCAAACAACCTTTGTAATTCTCTTTATTTGGAGCTACATAAAGTATCGCCATAAAACAAGGATAAAATTTACGTATTTTTTATTTTTTTAAATTTTTTCAATATTAATCAAAATTATTCAAGTTTTGATTAACCAAAATTCAAATTAATCGAATAATCATAATTCTGATTAATTAAATTTTCAATTAATCAATTAATTGATTAATCAAAGTTCTGATTAATCATAATGATTGATTAATCGATTAATCGCACACCCCTACTCATCAGTACAAAAAATGTTAAGCTCTATTTGATATTTTCAAATGAGCGAAAAAATTTTGTTGAATATTAGTAATCTGAGAATATCATAAATAATTGTTAAATTCTCAGTTTTTTCGGGTTTTTAAGGGCAATTAACAACAAACAAATTTTGACCTAATTTACGCAGAGAGAATTTAATTGGACGAGTTTTAATGGAAGTTTTCACTAAACTAATGAAGTTTTTTCACAAAGTTAATGCAAAACGAATTTTACGAAAAAGCTTTTTCATTGTGTGTATGGAATTTTTAATAAATAATACGAAATTTTTCATAAAACTGCATCAATTCAATGAAAAGTTTAGTGCAGTGTTGTTTTAACGTCATATACAGCTGAATTAATATTGTAATTAATATGCAATTTTATCAATTTTAATTTAGTAGGTTTGAGGTTAAGAGGAAGAATAAAAAAATTCTCAAAAAAAAAATTTAAATTAGTTTTTAGTTAAGTTGTTATTAGAAAAAGTGACTTTATGCAAATACATATTTGCAATAAAATGCCATCGAATTGGTAATATGTATTAATCTAGAAGTGCATATTTTTGCATATTTTGCTATAAGTGCATATTTTAATATATATTGTAGCTTAGCATGTTTTATTGCATATTATGCCAATAAATGCATATTTTTGCATATTTTTCTAAAAATAGATGTTACTAATCGTACTTTTGATTCTATCAAAATCTTAGTTTTTTTTGTAAAATTTACCTTTAAAATAATTTTTTTCCTTAAATTTATAAACATTTTTTGGATCTTTTAATTCACGGAGACGAAAGTGTTCGATAAATATAGTTACTAACTTTTTGACGATGATATTTAAACTACTTTTAAGATAATAATACTATAGCCTACTTAAGAAAAATAATATCGAGAACGCTGAAATAAATAATAAATTCATGTTTAAAAACTTTGTAATAAAAACTTTCCGATTTTTAGTATATACTTTATGTATATAAAATACGACTTTTACAACATTTCTTGCCCTGGTCATTACTGACGATCTATTTTCATAAGAAAGTTGAGTCAGAAATGGATAAGAATTTTTATTTGAAGTAAAAAATAAATGTTAAAAGAAAATCTGGGGGGGCTAAACTATTTCTGGGGGGTGCTTAGCCCCCCCCCCCCCCCCCCGACCGGCCTATCTACGCCTATGAGGCTAATTGAACGATTTTTGTTGTTGTTTTGCATGTTAATTTGTTTTATTAAACTTTAATAAAATTCAAAACATTTTTCTGAATACAAGCCTAAAATTTTAATGTTTTTCTCATTTTTATCGATTTTCCCACTCTTAAGTCCAAACCCGTTTTTTGGCACCCTAGGTCCCTTTTCTCGGAGAAGGTCACATATGATAATTATTCTCAACAACTCGTCGGCGGTAGGAATAGAACACATGCTCCTACACTACAAACGTATGCATGGAATTTAACTAATTCGTTGTTTTCTTTCCTATTCAACTTTCTGTTATTGTTTTTACTCAGAAGTGATCAACGCAGATACATACAAACATTTTATTTTTAGATTTTTGTTTATCTTCCAATATCCTCCGTGTTTCAATGGACGAATTCCAGCATAATTTCATTGAATGAATATAAAAATTCATAAATAGTATATAGACAATTCACTCAGTGTGCAGTAACAGATATCAAATTCCTAAAAAATTTGTTTGTTCAAACTTTATCACGGATTTTAAAAAGTGAGAGCAGTTTTTCAGCCTTTTAAAATTTTATGTTTGCAATAATAAAATAATGAAAAAGATGGTCTCACTTCTGAAAATTAATTTTACATTTTAAAAGAATTGAAACAGAAACGAAAAATTGTCTATTGTATTTCCCAAAGCCTGCTCCAGCCAGACACATACACAGAGAGAAAAAATCATAGTTAAATTAAGAATTACATTATATGTATTTGAACTAACATCTTATTTTTTTACGAAAATTTTTTATTTAAGTATGAATCTTTTTAGAGTTAATATGATTCTAACTAAAATAAACTTTTTTATATTTAAATTAATGTGGCACATTTTATACTTTGTTTTCGCATTTTAAAAGTAGAAAAACATATTTAAACAAATAGAAACTTTGTTAAAAAAATGTTACTAAAAATTAATTGCGATAATGTAAAACAAATCCGTTTTTAGGAGTCTCTTAAAACCCATTTAAATGTTCATGATCCGATAAATATTGAATATTGGATTAGTCGAAACTTGAAAAACTAAATACGCTAATCTTTAAGTGGCTTCATAGGGCTTCTACTTAAATGCAAAATTTAATTGTAATTGGAAGTCCAAAAGCCAAAAAAATTACTTTTTTGGCAGGTCTTCGCTGGAACGATCGATATAAATTTCGCGATTGAATTTTTTTTCTCTAAGATGTTAGCAAATGAGGTAGGGAATTATTAATGCAGACTAGTTTAACAAAATGTTCTTTAATGACTATATAAATTTTTGCTCTCCTCAAAACTTGTAGAAATACATATATAACATTTTGCAGGCGGGCCGACGAAATCTTCTTTTTATCAACTGAAAGATATGTCGGCGATATTTAAAGAAATGTCAAAAATTAATTTTGGTTTTATTTGAACATTTTTGTTCTGTGGTTCCGTTGAATTTAAGACAACGTGTGCAATTTACATTGCAAATATTAAGGTAAGTAAAAAAATGTATTGTATGTATTGCAAAACAAATTCAAATCTACGAAAGAGTGGTGGATATATGAAAATTGAGATTAATCTTGGTGAATTAAAAGTGAAAATGTTTATAATAAAAAATTATAAAATAAAAACGAACTTTTATCTTTTGAATAGTTGTCAGGTGATATCATATTTGTAACTTCCAGATGATATTTTGGCGATATACACGCTACTTCTTTATCGTCCAAATTACAGATAGAGTTTACAGATTTACAGTGATATCGCCAATTTATCTCCTTGAACAATTGCTTTCAGATTGCTGTGAAGTATTGCATTCGGGACATGTTTTCTAACAAATGGGGTACGAGTATATTCCTTAATACGAAGATGATTGTTGCCGCAATATAATTGTTAATAGAGGCAATACGATGGGGAATCGCCTTCGTATTGCGATGTTTGCTGGGGACCAGGCCTTTAAAATTAATTCAATCATCAGTAGTAATTCAATTTCTAAAAAAAAGAACCAATAAAATTTGTTTTCGTTTCGCGAATCTGGATTTATTTGACTCGCCCGGATTATCATTTTGTTTTTTGATTCTCGAATTAAAATTGTATTTCTATGATTCGCGAATCAATTTTATTCATTAATATATCTATAAAAAAATAAACTTTCATTGAATACTTTAATTTAACAAAAATTTCAAATACAAAATTAAATTCACTCTTAAAAACTTAATAAATCAATGTTTTAAATTGTAATGGAGTCTTTTAAACGAATTAAAAAATATACATTAATTCGCGAATCAAAACAAAAAATTTGATTCACGAATCAAAAAATATGGAAATAATTCGCGCGGGGATTGGTTTTTCAGGCCACATTCCTTTTGTTATCATTTTATTTAGATTAACCCAGAGGAATATTCTGTTCCAAAGAAGCTGCTTTTCCTTTGTAACCCCTCCTACGGTCAACGATTTTTCTTTGAAAAAGCAGTGGTTTCTAAGGCACCCAAACTGGAACCGGTTGCCTTAGAATAAGTTCTGGAACTAATTCTAGAGCTTCTGGAATTAGTTCTATAACTTCCAGAACTAGTGTGATTGACAACCGATTGCAAAAAAATTTCCTGGGAAGTCGAATGTAAACAAATACCTTCGTATTTAATGTTATAAATTTTTACACCGTGTTCCGTGTACAAAAAGACGGACGGACAGGAGTAGCCAAGTCGCCTCAGAATCAGATTCTGAAAAAAAATCTTACACAATTTTTTTTTCAATTCTTCGTTCAATAAAGGCGTCCATAAAAATAAATTTTTGATTTTTCTTTAAAACACACTCATGAAAAAAAATAGATGCAGCGATATTAAACCTTAATAAAAAAATGTTTAAAAAATCATGTGTTAATTTTTCAAGGTGCTTAATATATGTATATTCGGGTTGGCCCATACCAAAATCCAACTTTTGTTTTTTGTGAACCAGCCTAATCGATATATATAATTTTGTCCGGTTATATACACTGGTGTAAAAAAACATATATGGGTACCCGGTGAAAAATGTTCTTATACGCTCAAACATGTTCATATATGGTTTATGTATGGACACATATGAACAAATATGGATTTTTTATGAACATATATGGATTTTATATGAACATATATGGAAGTATATGTGATTCCATATATGGAAAAAATTTCATATACAGACATATATATGCATCTGTTATTTCATATATGGAAATGGCACTCATATATGGAGAAATATGAAAGTATATGTTATTCAATTTATGCAAAAGGGACTTGTATATGAACATATTTCGAAGAATACATTTTTCCATATATGTAAAAGGAACTCATATTTGGATAAATATGGAATTATATTTAATGCCATGAATAAAAAAAGGAACATATGTAGCGCCTAATTTGAGTGTTATACATAAATTTATATCTATCGTACAACCTTATAATAAAGGACAGCAACGTTCGCATGTATTCGCATATATTTAATAAATGTATATGTTCATATATGTCCATATATTAACATATACTTAGGTGTTACCTCATTTTTCGGATCCATACATATATGGTTGAACCATAAATGTTCATATATGGACATTTTTCACCGGGTATATAAAATTATACATTATTATATACAAATGTTTTTACTCGGGTAGTCACTCGAGTTAAAAAATAGGTTTTTGCTAACTCTAAATAAAAGCGCATTTTGCTGAAACTTGGAGTTTTTACGATACACTCAGAAAAAAACGTGGTTGGAAATTGTTTGAAACTACCAAAACTCAATTGATAAATCATAATAATAATTTCCATTATATGATTTTCATGCTTATATCAGTTAAATTGTTTTAATAACTAGCAAGTTTGCAAAACAACCAACTAAATATCGTAATAAGTCAAACGTCGGTTCTTTGAACCAACACCAAATCAGAAAAATGGTTATGGGAGTAATCAGTTGACCCAACGACAACAAATACTAGAATTGGTCATATAAACTACAAGTGTGTAGTTACAAAAGATTTTCTTTGTTCCTTGCTAAATAAAATGATAAGAGAAAATAAAATAAATACTTTTAAATTTGTAACATCCCGGCTAAAAATGTTCATATATGATCATATATGACAACATATATTAGCGCATATATGATTGCATATATGATTCCATGTATAGTTCGGATCCGTAAATTAAGGGTATATGGACATATATGCTCATATATGGACATATATGAAATTCATATATGCTCACATATAAATATTTTTTGGTACATTAAAAAACGTGTTTTTTATTATTTTTTAAGAAAAACAAAGGTATTCCCAATTTGTCCTATAAAAGAGTATTTTGCCTTGTATTTTAGTAAAAAGTACTAAGAAAAAACAAATTCAAAATACAAGTAATTTGTCGTTGTTTTGAATAGAAGTACTTTTATACAGCAATACCAGACCGTGTACTAGGCAGATTGTGAATACCACAATTTCTTATTTTATTAAACTAAATTAATATATATTTAAGTGAAATGAAGAAATCTTTCGATAGCTTTATTGTAGAAAGGCCCCAACTTAATTATAAATTTCTTTAGCGAAGGACAAAACTTTATTAAATTTTAAAAGCTTTAGATATACAATTTCTTTAAATTAAATTTTTAATAAATTTTGACAATGAAAAAAACAACTGCACTTAAAGAATTTTATGTCCAACGTTATTAATTTTATATTAAGAATTTTCTTTCTCATCTAAAGAAATAAAAAATTGACTTTCTACATTAAGCACCCGATTTTAAAATTAAAATAAAATAAATGATCTTACTTCAAGAAAGGCATATTCGACTCTCTTTGCAATTGTATCTAATATGTTTTCCGGAAATGTTTATTTATATTAAGGTTGATTTACACGCTAACCATCCCTGTCCATCCACTGTTTCCCAGTATTGGGGATATGAAATAATATTCTCAAAAGAAAATTGTTAAAAAAAATTTTACAACACCAATACTAGGAAATATTCCGTAGTTAATTTCCAACGTTGACACAGCCTTGGGATTTTATTTTTTTGGTATATCCCATTACATTTAATAAAAAATGTAGTAGTTTGCTAGTACTTTACTATACTTTTAGTGCTCATGACAGATTTTTAATTCATTCTTTCCGAATTTAATAAAAAAACAATGCATATGTCTCCTTTACATAAATAATTGTGTAAATTAAATAATTGGTCGTTAATTTATAGAAAACAGTACTGAGAAAGCACGTTACGAATAGTACCGGCATTTCGATAAAAACCGTGATTTCCCAGTACAATTTTTTTTTTTTTTTGTTACGTCGGCAATTTCTAACTGGGTAGCTTCTAATTCATCTTTTACAAATAATTTCAAAATGATTTTTTTTATTTTTAAAATACAGATGTAAATGGTGTTAAATTATTAAATATTTTCATTGATTAAATACAATATCCGATTTTTTCATTAAAGTGAAAAAGTACGAACATTGATAAAAAATAAGCATATTTAGCTGTATTTGTGTAACTCTCTGTCAGTGTTATCAAGAACGTATTTGACAGTTTTTCAACGTATTCCGGCTTTCTACTGTCAAAATTGTTCGAGATATCATTGATAGGAATGCCGCACAAACACAGCTTTTGTATCATAAAACAGTTTACTTTATTTGAATTTCAATCAATTGAGGAGATACTCCCGCTTAAAGTGTTTTTCCGCCAGTAAGCGTTATACGATAAGAATTACTGAAAAATCGTATTGGGGTTAAAATCTATGTTCGTATCAAAATTCCTTCCATGTTTGGGATAAGTCTTAAATTTAGAAAAATCTTTGCCTCCATATATGGACATTAGAGTGGTCCAAAAACAAAAAGTTGGAATTTTCACGCTCCACAACCCTACAAATATGCCACTTTGAAAAAAAATTTGGTCTGATCAAAAAAATCACCAAAAAAGTTTTGTTTAGAGGTAGCACATCGCAATTGAAGTTTCGAGGTTGTACTTGTTCCATTATTTTTAATTAATTAAAAATAATGGAAAAAATGAGAAAAATTAAATATAATTATTATGATCGCGACATATCAAATCTAATATCTTTTTAGGTGTACATTACGAATATGAAATCAAAATTTAAATCGGAGTCGCGGATTTCGCGAAATTTTAAAATTTCATACAAAAAATTATCAACTTGGATCAGAATGTTTTCTTATATTTACCAATATGAAAATTTCGTTTTTGCATTAATATATATCTGTGGAATGTCCTATTATGTGAGATAAGGTTTTTGGTAGCAATAAAATTATAGCAACCTAAATAATAGCGAAATATTAAAAAATGTCATATTTTAAGTTAATTTGCAAGGATATCTATTATCATTTTTTAAATTAAAATCAGTGTTATATATAATGAAGGTCCTTGGTAAGTAAATTGCAAAAGTATAACAAATTGCATTTTTCGATAACACCGTTTACAGGTAATTAGGAAAATATCTCAAAAAACTTGAGTTTTTTTTAAAATTTCAAAAACCGCGAATAATTCATAAACCACAAATTTTTTTTTCAGTTTCGATTGCTGATTCATAATGTTCGTTAAAATGAAGATCAGATTTGAGAAATTTGCGCATACAAGGTAAAAATAAGTTGAATTTTTAATTAAATCTTTGCGGAAAATTTCGAAAATTTTACTAAAATATGTATTTTTTGTATGAATTTAAAAAAAAACGCGAATTACTTAAAAGTTACTTAATTTTTTTAAGTTTTGATTTCAAATTCCTTATATTCACATTAATTAAGACCAGATTTAAAAAAAAAATGTTAAATAACATCGTACAGGTTAAGAAATAATTAAATTTAAAGTCAACCCTACTTTTTGTATAAATTACTCTAGAGATAAATTACTAATTCATAAAAGACAACTTTTTGTGCTACCTCTAAATAACAGCGGATTTAGCTGAAACTTGTCACAGAGAGTTTTTAGACATTAAGGAATAGGGGCAACATTGTGGAGATCGCGAATTCCAACTTTCATGTTTTTTTGGACAACTCTAATGGACATATCTGACATTAAAATCAGAAAATTCGATGCATATATGGAATAATATATCAATTCATATATGAGGATATATGCCATATATGGAACAATATATGCAATATATTATCATATATGGTGTCACACATCTCCATATATGACCCTTAACTTTGAATGTATTAGCCCATATATGCTTCCATACATGTCAGATATGTTCGTATATGATTCATATATGTTCATATATGCAACCATATATGCTAATATATGAACATATATGATCATTTTCAACCGGGATAATTTTATTTTTTAATTTCGAATTATAAAAATATTTAACAAAAACAGAACTAATTAAAATATATCTGCAACATCTTTAAAGAAGGAAAACGTAAATTTGTTTGTGTAAGTTGCATTATAAACATCAAGCATATTTGTAGCAGTCGCCATTTACTTTATATTTTCTTCTTTCAGCCGCAATGAGCTAATCGAATTGTCATATGTCACAAATGCAGTTGCGAGTTTGGAATACTTAAATAAAAAATATACTTAAAATCTTATTTTTTTGAGAAAATAACTATAAAGATTTGAAAAATCCACAGATGCCGAGTACCTAATTTTTTCTATAAAAACAATTTGTGTACCCAGGTGAAAATGTTCATATATGGCCATATATGGCCATATATGGAGATATATGAATGTTCATATAAAATTTTTTTTTATTTTTTAATAAAAATATTGCTTTTTTTATTCAAATTATTCAAATTAAATGTAAATATTATAATTCTATTCATACGTTACTGAGGAATTTGTTCATTTGAATGAAATTGAGAAATTATGAAATTTTTAATGGACATAAACATTTTACTTCAAGTTTAGAAAATATTTTATGACTGATTTTTGATTATTTAATGATTGTTTATACACTAACAAAAAAAAGTGTGTAAAAATTTTAGTTAAAGGTACTAAAAATTAGTTCAAAATTAAAAACTGCTGAATTATCAGAGTAGTTTTACTAAATATAAATAAGATAGGAACAGCAAAAATAAAACTGTTTAATATATTTACAAAATTTGAGTTATAATTGAGCTAAATTTCAGTGATTAGAAAATAAAATTAAATTGTACCTACTTAGTAGTGACAAAAAAACATCACATAAAATTTAAAATTTTCAAAGTTCCTTTTTTGTTTTTAATGGAAATACAAATCTAGCCTTCTGAAATCAACAGTTTAATATTTAGAAGTTTTATTTTTGCTGTTTTTATCTTACTGCAACATCCCAGTGTAGAAACGGTAATGACATATCATTATTTTTTGGAGTACCAGTAATGACACCCACTTACCTTCTGCATTATTTTAAAACATATAATAATGAGTTACTGATAATGACTTATTTTTTTCATTATTTCAAATAGAAAATAATTTTTTAGATTTTTTTAAAATTTTTTGAACTCTATTTTTAGACTCAATATTTTTTAATCACTGGTAAGGATATATGTAACCACATATTTTTTGATTTTTTGTATGTTGGCGAGTAAGCTTGCTTGTGTGCAGCAGGTCAATTATGTTTTTATCTATTAAATATTACATGTCGATATAGCTCAGATGGTAGAGCTGTTGACTGGCAATCTGTAGACCCAGGTTCGATTCCCGCACCAGCAAATTTTATAAAAAAAAAATACAATAAAAAATATTTTTTTGTTATATAATTAATTTTTTTGAAAATATTAGTTTAGACTCATTATTTTTGTCAGTACTGGTAAGCACATAGGTAACGATATATTTTTTGATTTTTCGTATGCTGGTGTGTAACGACAACTCATTATTTTTCGCGACATCGCCATATAAAGGTAATAAGAAATGTAATAACAAAAGTAAGTAGTTACCATTACCAAGTATGTAGTTACATAACCACATATCTGGTAATGATTTTCTACACTGGGATTTTCAATTGTATTTCAAAATTAATCATTTTATTTCAGAAGTTATCAATTGTTTTTCTGATTTATCAATTGTATTTCAGAAATAATCAATTGAATTTCAGTTTACCCAATTGTATTTTAGAAGTTATGAATTGTTTTTCAGATTTACCAATTGTATTTTACAAATAATCAATTGTATTTCTAAAACTGGCAACTGTATTTTAGAAATTGCCAATTGTATTTAAGAAATCATCAAATGTATTGTATTTCAATATTTTTTGAATCCGCTCACGTAATTAACCCCATGATAAAAAAAACTTAAAACATTACCCATATATGGAATAATATATGAATTCATATATGAAGATATATGGAATATATGAACCAATATATGGACCAATAAATGCAGTATATTGTCATATATGGATTCATACATTTGAATGTATTTACATATATATGCTTCCATACATAACATATATGTTCATATATGATCATACATTAAACCATATATGCTCATACATGAAACCATATATGACAATATATGAACATATATGAACATTTTCACCTGGGTATGTAATAAAATTTTTAAGATTTCAAATTTAGTTAAATAAACGAAATAATAGAATAATTTAGCAACTGAACTAATTTTAGCAAAAGTTAGTATTCACCACTGAAAATTATTGTTTTCATTATCGAATCATTCAATTATGCCCATCGAATGTATGAATGAACTTGAAGATAGTTGTCGTATCCGCCAGAATTCGATTGGCAACAAATTCGGTTATTACAACGAATCTGTTTTCTAGGTGTAGATATGAAGGAATAGGGCAACATTGTGGAGATCGCGAATTCCAACTTACATATTTTTTTGGACTTCTCTAAAGACCATGATTGTAAATTTACCTCAAATTTGGTTAATGCACATATACACTCATAAAAAAAAGCCCTTACAAATAGTTCTGCTAAAATAACAGGAAATAGTACTTGTATTTGCGCCAGCAGAATCTTCAATGACGTTGAGAATTATGGTCAGCTAAATTTAGGTAAGCTAAATTTTACACACACCTAAATACACAGACAATTCTAGTTAACTTAGCTAAGAAATTTGAAATTAATTAAACAGAAACGTTACCTGATTTAACTGAAAATTTCTGCTAAAATGTCGCTTACAGTCTTGGTTTTCGGATCTGTCCCGAGACCGGCCCATATTTATTTTTGGGAGTATAGGTAGCTTATAAAGATTGATAAGTTCATAGTATCAAATTTTTGTCCATTTTGCTCTATCTCGCTTAGTTTCCGAGATATAAGCCATTTTGTGATTATACAATTAAAAATTATGTGGTATTGATAGCAGAGATATCAGAGACACAAAAATATAAACTTTGGGAAATAATTGGGTTTAAATTAGCTGAAAAATTTGGAAAATTAAGAAACATAAATTACTAAAAATTAGGATGCAAAGTTAGTTCAAATACGGATAAAAGTAATTGTTATGCTAAATGGCATTTACAAAAATATTAGTTCAATCCTAAATTTTAAGACAAAGTAACAGAAAAATCAGTTCATTTGCGACAGAAGGCGTTTAACAGACTTTTGTACTAACTTTATTTTATAAGTGTTGGAAGAGTTTGAGCACAGTCACAACCTAACCAAATGTCTCCATACTAAAATATAGTTCGAAAAAATATCCCGGTAGCATGCGCTATGCATACATATGTATATATATGGGTCATGTATGGAAGTTTCTGTATTCATGTATGAACATGACTGCATGTTTATGAGCATGAACGAATATACATATAACCTCTTTGGATCCATATATGCCAAGTTTTAGCTGGGTACTTAAAATGTTGTGGAATTTCTTTTTCTATGTACATAAGAAAAAAATCACATAAAAATCACAAACCTTTAAACTTAAGTATTAGCAAGTATTACTATCAAATTTTACCAAATAAAATTTAAAGTTTAAATAAAAATTATACCATACAATTTATTTATTTGTATTTCATGTTTTTTTTATTATTTTGTGGATGATACTCGTATTGTAGTTGATACCAACAATTCCTAAAGCGAATGTTATGTGAAAAAGTTTAGCTTGTTATTTTTAATGGCCAGTAATAATCGTTAAAAATGTACATTGAAAGAGCGACGTCTCATTGTAACAGTTTTTGTCTTTCCGTTTTTACTGCAACAAAACTCATAAATGGAGAACATGAATAGAATATGAAATCCTTTATTCCCACACTTTTTTAAGGAGAAAGCAAAGTAGATATTTTATCTAAAAGTTTAAGGGAACATGAAAAAAATTTAAACTTTTTATTGATCGGCTTTTATTAAAATTTGTTTAATTTTTTGTTAAATTTTTCTGTCGAGCAACAGGATATTGGAATATGAATTCACAAAAAGCATTACATACCCAGTGTAGAAAATCGTTACCAGATATGTGGTTATGTAACTACATACCCGGTAATGGTAAGTAGTTACTTTTATTATTACATTTCTTATTACCTTTATATGGCGATGTCGCGAAAAAATAATGAGTTTCACACCAGCATACGAAAAATCAAAAATATGTCGTTACCTATGTGCTTACCTGTATTGACAGACATAATGATTCTAAAAATAGATTTTGAAAAAAATAAGTTCTATAAAAAAAATATTTTTTTATTGTAAAATTTTTTTTAATAAAATTTTCCCGTCCGGGAATCGAACCTGGGACTCCAGATTGCCAGTCTATAGCTCCACCATCTGAGCTATCTCGACATGTTATATTTGATAGATAAAAAAATAATTGACCTGCCGCGCACAAGTCAGCTTACTTGCCAACATACAAAAAATCAAAAAATATGTGGTTACATATATCCTTACCACTGTTGAAAAAATATTGAGTCTTAAAATAGATTTGAAAAAAATTTGAAATAATTATAAAAATAAGTCATTATTGGTAATGCATTATTTTTTATTTTGAACGTGTGGAAAAAGTATGTAGTTATTAGTAGCTCATTATTATATCTTTTAAAATAATCCAGACATTAGTTGATAGTCCAAAAAATAATGATATGTCATTACTGTTTCTACTCTGGGTACCTACACACTAAAATTATGGAAAAAAGTTTTTTGTTATAATTATTAAAATTAAATGCAAAAATAGTTATATACAAAAGGTAGGCCAAAAGTAATTTAAAGTCTATATAAGGTGGTGTTTCTAGATGACGTTTTTCGTCACACGAACGAAAATACAATAACAAAATACATGCACTACAAAAACAAAATACATTTAGTCACTCCTTCGACTAACGACGCACGTCTTGTAGAAACCCTCCGTAAATGTCTTGCTACACTCACAAAAAAACTAAATGAAATAAAAAATAATTTTTTTTTTCGAAATTTCGAATTTTATGAATTTTTAATAATAATACACTTTTTCCAAAATAGGCCAATTTCGTCCAACTTTCGGCACGGGTTAACGTTTTCCACAAAAATAAAAATCGATTTCTTCCATTTGGGACCATTTTCAATAAAACTGGGGGGTGTAATGACAAATCTATTTTTAAGGGACACCCTAATGTACTATATGTATATATTAGGCCGGGTCGATTTGTGGGGAGGCAAAAAATCGCCCATGGCTCAAGGAAAATCGTATTCTAGGGATCAAAATAAGAAACTTTGCCGAAGGAACCATACCTCTAAAACGAATTCTACTGTTGACTTTTGTCCCGTAGGGTCAAGTTTTGAAAAATCACACTTTGACCCATTTAGAGTGCCCCAATCGAGTCCAAATGTATGACCGACCCCCACTAACTTTGGAGGGCCGATCCACCCATGCCAGTGGCACACCCCCTGGAACTCCCCTGGGGGGTTCCCCATACAAACATTTTAAAAAATCACCATTTTTGGCACTTTATTTTATTATTTTTTATTTATTTTATTTATTTTTATTATTTTATTTATTTTTTCTCTTTAGAAATTTATTTAGTCAGAACATATGTAAATGAAAAAATTAATTTAACTTAGTAATAGAAAAGAAAAAATAAAAAATTACTGTTTGAAGTCTTTTTTGCTTTCAAGTCTGGGCAATTTCGCACGGCTCTCTAATGTCGTCGCCATAATTTTCTACATTTTCCGGTATAACTCGTTTGGAAACGCTAGCCAGAAATTGAACGTGTCGTTCTGTTTCTTGTATGTGTGATGGAATTTTTGGATCATTAAACGGTGGATCATCTTGATTTAAATATTCTTTCAAAGTATCGTATGGAATGCTTCGCGTGAATGGTGGTTCAAATACGTCATTTATGTCATTCATATTGATCATTTCCGTGTAACTTGTGCAATAAAAGTTTATATCTGGTTTTTTATAAGCTCTAAGTCCCGTTGGGTCGTCAACATCGGTTCGATAGCGTAGAATTATCTTGATAGCACAGTCGCGCTTTTCTTTGCTATCATCAAACAACATTGATAACAAGATATTTTCCGAATGCGCATAATATGAATTATCTGTAATTACTTTATTGACAATTTTGCGTAAACGAGGTTCTAGAAATCTTGACCAACTAATGAATTTGAAAAATAATCTACTACCGTACACGACAGAGCTGTAATACTTGATATTGAAGAACATTGGCACATAACATGTAATTATAAATTCAACCAGTATTCTTAAATTTGCATCTGGATTTTCCGTTGTCACATATAATCGTAATAGTCTAGCGGCCTTGGTGAGCCACCGAGAATGTACAATTTTCCCTGGTTTGATGTTTGCCAGATCCACTGAAACCACGCCGCTAGAAATTGCATGGGCCATGTCGTATAAGTACTTGGAATCGGTGGAAAATTCAATTTTTTCTGGAGCAGGGGGCATATTTTTCAACTCAATTTTCTGAAAGCCGTCCACCACCTGAAAATATATAAAAAAAATAAAACAATTAAAAACGGTTGACAATTATAATAAATCAGTGATAGCAATAACTCACCGGAAGAGTTTCACAAGTTTCGATTTGACGGCTCAATTTTCCGGTTGCCGATCTTGGTCCAGTGCTGGTTGATTTATCCAAAGCTTCAAACAAATGCCGGAACGGAAGTTCGTTGAAGTGTAGAAGGCAAACGAACCAATGCAATGGTCTTTTTAACAGCAATTCGAATCGTCGTATAATTCCACCGTTTGGGCCAGTGTTTGTTGGCTCACCGTCAGTGCATATGCCAATTAATGCATCCAGTGATATATTTTTATCGTTGAAAAAATCATTTAATTTGGTTGTTTTGTATTCAGCGGTTTCATGTTCCAGTCTTACATAACCAATCAATTCAGAATTCGGTTCTCTCAAAATAACAAGATGAGGTTCTTTTACCATTCTAGTATGATACTTCTCATCAATTGTATCTCTCGTTAAAGTATCATCTTTTCTGCCATCGAATGAAAATGCTAACAAATTGGTATCATCTAACCGTTTGCATAGCACTTCTTGTCTGCATTTCTCTTTTTCTCGGCGAACTTTCGATTTATCCATGATGAGAGGTTTGCCATGGATATCTTTCATTTTAAAATCTTGGAAAAGAGCTGTTCCCATTGCTGATGCTACTCTATCAGGCACGCCAAATCTGTCACATACCAAGGCAAAGTTAAAACAATCGTATCTCTGTGTGTATTGTGAACTTGTGCTTATATCCAAATCTTCTTGAACCGGTGGCGGTGCGTATGTTGAATCATCGGGATCTTGGTATGTTGGCATTGATGACATAGACGTTGCTCCTTGCTCTTCAATTTCCATCGCAAATCCATCCATTGTTAGACTTCTCTGATTATGTTGATCGTGCATAAACTCTTTGAGGCGTTCGGGAACCAAACCGCATGCACATGGAGCTGCCTTCAAATCGCATTTACATGTTCCAATGAAAAAAATTGTTTCCAGAGATTTTACATACTCTGTAAATTGTTGGGGTTTGTTTCTTCTCTTGATTTGCTCTTGATATTTGTCAAGCAATCTATTCAATTTATTACATACACTTTTTTTCAGCATTATTTCCATACCAAGTTTTTCCCAAATTCCAATCAACTTATCTTGTACTTGAATAGTGAATGCTTTATAGGACAACTTTTTTTGTTCGCTCAAGTAAAAATAATATCTCAAGATATCCAGATGGGTTGGTAAATTAAGATCAGTCAAATCAGTAGACACACCAAAAACAGTAACATCATGCCTGGGTATATGACTCATTGGGTTTTCGATAGTTGTTGATGTTGTTATTGCTTCATCTTGCGATGTAGAGGATGGTGGCTTCATTGTAAACTTCTAAAATAAAAATAAAGTGCCAAAAATGGTGATTTTTTAAAATGTTTGTATGGGGAACCCCCCAGGGGAGTTCCAGGGGGTGTGCCACTGGCATGGGTGGATCGGCCCTCCAAAGTTAGTGGGGGTCGGTCATACATTTGGACTCGATTGGGGCACTCTAAATGGGTCAAAGTGGGATTTTTCAAAACTTGACCCTACGGGACAAAAGTCAACAGTTGGGGGGTAGTACAATTCGTTTCAGAGGTATGGTTCTTTCGGCAAAGTTTCTTATTTTGATCCCTAGAATACGATTTTCACTGAGCCATTATTATTAAATCGACCCGCCCTAATACGTATATTGCAATTTATTATGGATTCATTACTAACAATTAGGGTTTATGTCCCGGGAATTCCCGGGACGGGATTCCCGGGAATCCCGCCCTTTTTCGGATCCCGCAATCCCGGGAATTTTGTGCGGGATTTCCCGGGATTTTTGTTTATTCTTTTACAGAAGTTTTAGCTAATATTATTGCAATTTTAGAAGCTTTATTTAAATTTAAAGCACTGTTTTTTTTTTAAATTAATTTGATCAAAAAATATTTAAAATTAAAAAAATACGATTTAAAATTTAATAAACTGAATTAAGCCAAATTGTTTTTAGATGTCAGTTGAATTTGGTTTAGTTAAACCGAAAAAATTTTATCAAGTTTACCAACAAAAATTCTTGTATGTACTTCGGAAATTTTTTTCTTTAAAATGATCTTTGTTCAAATAAAGAAATATTTGTATAGGCTGGTTTACACTATATTTTCGGAAAAATTATGCAACCTTGCCTATATGTTTTGCATGTGTACTAAAGTAAAGTCGTACCGAAAATCTTATAGTGTAAACCAGCCTTATTCAACATTCCAACATCATTATTTCAGTTCCAAATACCTCAAAAAAGCTAGACATTAAAATTAAAATATTTGTAATGTTTTCTTATTTTCAATTGACAAGTATTTTGAGTTTCTTTTATTTAAAATAATTTAATTTTAAGTTCAATTGTTATTCCTTTATTTCAATTGTATTTTTTAAATATTAACTGTTTTCAAAATAATCCATCAGATGCTTTTTAAAATTATTTTGGATTTTTTATATGTTAATTTAAAATGCAACTAAATACGAAAACTAAATAATTTATTTTTAAGTAGCTGTGGCATAAAAAATGTCTATTCAAGAAAACCAATTAAAGTTAAGAAATTATTTAATAATGTTGTAGTGTCTTTTTTTTTAAAACGATTTAGGCGAATTTGCCTAAAAATTTGTATGAAAAATACTCACTTTTAAACTTTTTTATAAAAATAATTCTAGACGGATACTTTTGAAAATCTGCATAGAAAGATATATATAAAATATCTAGAAATAGAAATTTTTGGATTTCTTATTTAAGAAATATTTTAGCACAAATCGATCTTATTTCTGACTATAAAACTGATCCGACACGATTTTGCACCCATTAACAATTCCAATATATTCTGAAAAAGGAGATGAAGATAAAATACTCGTGTCTTTCACTTTTTCTATATCAATTGGTTTAACCGTTTAAACCGCGAATTAATATTTAATTAATATATTTCTAAGAGTTTTTAAAATTAAGACGGCCTTCCATATAAATATATTACTTAAATATTAATTAACGATTTAAATTGTTAAACGAATTGATCCAGAAAAAGTGGAAGACATGGATATTTTATATTTAGCCATCCTTTCAGAATATATTAAATACATTTTCTCATGGGTACAACCAAAAGATGAACTTTGTCGGACGGTGTTTAAACAGTAATCGAGTTTTTCAAGTGCAACATATGTCGAACTATTATATTTTCTAACGAGCGGGAATTCCCGGGATCCCGGGAAATTCTGAAAAAAATTCCGATGTCCCGGGAAATGAAAAAGTCCGGGAAAAGAAAAACCCTACTAACAATCCACTTACATGAGAAAAAGTGATCAAATATTTATTTATTTTAAAACCATTGTTGTGCAGAATTATTTATTTGTGGTGGCTGGGTGAAGGCTTTTATTATAAAAACTGTACTTTAAATAAAAAACGAATTTAAAAAAAATTGTCGGGGAAACTTAACCTAAACTTTAAGGCACGCTAACAACGTAGGGGGCTGCGCCCGCTAGTTACCCATATATGGAATAATATATGTGTTATTCCTTAATAGTTTTTAAGGATTTGATAAATTTAAAAAAAAATCTAAATTTTATCACTTCAAAAATGGTGGGCAAATTTAAAAATTTTAACGCAAAAAAAGGGGGTAAGTAAAACGCGTCTTGTTGGTTTTGTATATAAAATTCAACTCTTTATTGGTAATATATTTCTTCTTATTGTATGTTTTCCTTTATTTTCAGCAATACCGTTACAATTAACATTGTGACTAAATTCATTAAAAACAGGATTGCCAAAGGAAATTATATTGTCCATTTATAGCTAACATTATGTCTATATAAATTCATGTTATGACATAAGTTCTTAAATTTTGATTTTACTTTAATTATAAACCTTTAGTTCAATAAAACGTTTATTTAAAAAACAATGAATAACAATGTGTTATTATTAAAAAAAGAGAATAAAAAAGTAAGTATAAAAAAAGGGTAAAAAAAATATTTTAGATAAAAAAAACCAAATGGAGAAAACCATCAGGCCAAAAAACTCCATTATGTTCCAACATTCCGGCCCCATTGAAGGACCGTAGGTCTTCAAACATCTGGTAGTGGTGCCAGTTTAGTAATAGGGCGCTTATAAACGCCGTTTTTGGTTTTTACCTCCGCCACTCTGACCTTGCCGTCTTGGCCTTCGATTACGCGGACGACTATCCCGGTCAGCCATTCTTGGGGCGGGAGATTGTCCTCGTGGACCACTACTACTTGGCCGATTTCCAGGTTGGGCTCTTCTTTGTGCCATTTGCCCTTGTCCTGCAACCCCAGGACATAGTCCTTGGACCAGGCTCGCCAGAACCTCTGCTTGAGAGCGCAGAGCATCCGCCATCGCTTCAAGTACCGCAGATTGTTGTCGTTGACGTCTCCGACGGATTCTGGCGGCAGCGAACGCAGACCCTCCCCTATTAGAAGATGCGCTGGAGTTAATGCATCCCCGTCGTTCGGGTCTGGAGACAGCGGTGCTATTGGACGGCTGTTGAGCACCGCCTCTACTTCTGCAAGCATTGTCGCCATTTCTTCTTGATTGAGCAGTGCGTTGCTCACTGCTCGCAGAAGTAGGTGCTTCGCCTGCTTCACGGCTGCTTCCCACAGTCCTCCGAAGTGAGGAGCCCTGGGAGGTATGAAACTGAAGTCTACCTTGCACGACGCTGCGAACGATACGACGTCCTCCTTGCTGCGTTCGAACGCTTCGTACAGCTCTTTGAGGGTTCGGCTGGCTCCCACGAAGTTGGTGGCGTTGTCGCAATAAATTTTGCTGGGAAGACCTCTCCTGGCAGTAAACCTTTTAAAACAGAGAATAAATGCATCAGTAGACAAATCAGATACTAATTCTAAGTGAACAGCCTTGGAAGTAAAACAAACGAAAACCGCTATATACATTTTCACAGGTGGTCTACCGCGAATTCGCAATGAAATATTCACGGGACCACAAAAGTCTACGCCAACTATTAAAAATGGCCGTAGCTTTCTCACCCTATCGGTGGGTAAATTTCCCATTATTTGGGTCATCAATTTCGGTTTATAGCGGTAACAGTGAACACATTTACGAACTATTCTACTGCACTCCTCTCTGGCATTTATGAGCCAAATATTCTCCCGTGAAAGGGCTATCAATGCTTTCGTGCCAGCATGACAATTATCGAGGTGCAGATTGCGTAAATATAGAGTCACGAAGAGTGTTCTCCTTGGTAATAAAAGTGGGAATTTCGTACCATATGGTAATGGTGCATTTAGCAACCTCCCACCTACCCTGACCAGTGAAAAGTTTCGTTTATCCTCAGTAAAATTGTGAATAAATGGTGTTAGCCTCTGTATATTCGACGGTAATGCCAGAGATTTCCGTAATTTTTGAATCTCCTCAGAGAACGATTCTCTCTGGATTATCTCCACAAGCCTATAAAAGGCCCAATTCATTTCCCTTGCAGTGGGATATTTTGACTTTGAAATTTTACATTTCCTACAAAAGTCAATGAATCGAAGCACAAAGCACATGATTCTCAAAATTTTCCTATATGAAGAATGGTCCTCAACCAACTTAATGAAAATATTCCCCATAATCGGGAATGGCCCTAATCCCGTAGGATTCTCCACTGCAAGGAATACATTAGATTTCCTTTTTTCTAAAGATTCCTGGTCCTCTGTTAACTCGAAATGATGGTTAACAGGCCACTTTGAAATATCGTGGAGAAGAAACGAAGGACCTTCAAACCAAATTGAATCTTTTAAGCCATCAACATCACATCCTCTAGAAACAATATCAGCTGGATTCTGCCCCGTAGGCACATGACGCCATAAAGCGCGATCTGACGATTCCTGAATTTCAGAAACTCTGTTAGAAACAAAAGTTGCGAGGGTGGATGGATGTGTTTTAATCCAATGTAAAGTTATTTCTGAATCTGTCCAGAAATTAACACTCTCGATCTCAAAGCTCATCATATCTTTAATTCGAACCCACAATTTTGCCAACAGGTGTGCTGCACACAACTCAAGTCTCGGAAGAGATTTTGTCTTGAGTGGAGCGACTTTAGATTTGGCAGTAAGTAGCCGACAAAAGACCCCATTTGAGTCACTACTCCTTATATAAATGCAGCACCCATAAGCCCGAATAGAAGCGTCAGCAAATCCATGAATTTGGACCTTTGCCGAAGCAGTTGTGTGGACGAATCTTGGGATTTGAATTGAATCAATTTTCAGTAAATTATCCCTCAGATTATCCCATGCAGTATCTAGTCGCATAGGTATTGATTCATCCCAGTCAAGTTTCTGAATCCAAAGTTCTTGAAGCAACATTTTGGATTTAGTTACAATTGGGCATACAAGTCCGAGAGGATCAAACAACCGAGAAGAAACTGACAAAATGTTTCTTTTTGTTGCCCTAAGAGCATGAAAGTTATCTTCCAAATGAAACTTAATCGAATCATTCTTCGGAATCCAATGTATGCCTAGAGCTTTAGCCGAATCGGAATCATTATCTAGTAACTTTTCCTTGCATTCAGAAAAATTCAAATCGGGGTGATTTGAAAACCATTCAGTCAAATTAAAACCAGCTGAACTCAATATTTGAATCACCTGATCTCGAATAGTTACAAGTTCTTGATAACTATCGGCGCCTGTTAGCAAATCATCAACATAGAAATCACTGCGAATTACATTTGCCCCGATAGGCAAAGTCTCTTTGTACAAATCGCTCAAATAAACAAGACATCTGATTGCCAAAAATGGCGCGGAAGATGTGCCATAAGTCACAGTGTTCAAACGAAAAACCTGTAGCGGATCAGATGGATTTTGTCTCCAAAGGATTAATTGAAAATTTCTATCATTCTCACCAACCAAAACTTGGCGATACATTTTTTCAATATCAGCAGTGATTACATATTTATGAAATCGAAAACGGATCAGAGTCGAATATAATTCTTCTTGCACAGTAGGCCCAACCATTAACAAATCGTTAAGCGAAATTCGGCTCGAAGCATCAAAAACTACACGAAGTTTCGTAGTCGTGCTCTGAGGTCGTAAAACGCACTGATGCGGAATAAAATAATGAGGGACATTCGGTATTTGAATGTCCGTAATAGACATGTGACCTAAGTCGATATACTCCTTCATAAAATCATGATACATTTTCCCCATATTTTCGTCATTTGAGAGTCTGCGCTCAAGCGCAAGAAATCGCCGTTTGGCAGTATCAAAAGAAGATCCTAAAAGATTAGGATCCGATTTAAAAGGAAGTGAGACCATAAAACGTCCTGACGGTAAACGCCGTACCGAATCATTGAACATGTCCTCACATTTTCGTTGCTCCTCACTATAAATAACTGTTGATTCGTCCGAACATTTTTCCAATTCCCAGAATTTTCGAACAATTGAGTCAACAGTTTCCTGGTTTTCAATTGTATTGCAAAGATGGTACATATTTGAAACCGAGCCCTTTGACTGATTGTGCCTTCCAACCACAATCCAGCCAAGAGAAGTTTTTTGAAGAACTGGAAGACTCGGATTAGATCTTATCTGCCCAACGCACAATAGATCAAAGAAAATTTCACCACCAATCAATAAATCAACCCCTTGTGGTACATCAAAGCAAGGATCTGCCAATTCAATATTCTTCGGAATATTCAATTCGGATCGCGGAATCCGACGATTAGGATGGTAACCAGATATCTGCCTTAATATCCAAAACTCCGAAAAGAATTGGGTAGAATTAACCCTCGACATTACAGATATCTCGACACTTGATTTAGAAGATGTACTCATGTCGTCAACACCATTCAAAACTAATCTGCCTCCTTCTCGTTTTACTCTAAGTCTCTGTGCAAGTTCCTCGGTAATCATATTCGATTGAGAACCGGAGTCTAAAAGAGCCCTAGCTAGGATATAATTTCCAGAACTTGTTCTCACTTTTACCACAGCTGTGGCTAGAATAACATTTTTATTCACGCATGCGTAATGCACCGAAGCGTGAGAACACGATGGCTGCTCCGACATATAATTCACAGATGAATTTTGAACAGTACTTGCACCTTGAGACTCTGAACTGTAGCGATGCAGAAGTTTATTGTGTGCACCATTGCAAACTCTGCACTTTTGAGCACTACACTTCGCTACGGTATGACCTTTTTTAAGACAATTTATACACGCAGGCACACCTTTTACAAAGTCAAACCTCTGAAGAACTGGCACTGCGGCAAAAGAAGGGCAATTATAAATATTATGCTGATCGGATTTACAAAATAGGCACTTATTAGCAGATTGTTTAGAAACCGAAAGAGATAGTGATGTCCTAATATGTTTTTTAGGCACATTGTCGTTTTTATTCCTAGAAGGTTTAGGTCTCGAACTTGACGATTCATCAGCAGCAATATGCTGATAGCGTTTGTTCAAGACGGCCTCACAATCAGACCACAATGGGAGCTTTTCGAAGTCAAGCTGTTCATCCCATTTGGATTTAGTGATTGGATCAACTTTCGACATCACTAAGTGAATTATAATGGCATTAGAAATCTTCTTATCATCTCCAATAGAAAGCAATGACTCATAAATAGCCGTAACAGTATCAATCATGCTTCGCAAAGCAGTAGCCGAAGGTTTAGTGATCTCAGGAAGATCAAAAAGTCTCGAAATATTATCGGAAAATATCAAACATTCATTATCATAAACCCTTTTTAAACTGGCTAATGCTTTGGGGTAATTCTCCTCGCAAACGCGATAAGCTTGGACCGTACCCAAAGCTTCATTGGATAAGCATGATATCAAATGATTGAACTTTTGAATATCCGTTAGCATCGGATCATTGTGGACCAAATCTTCAAAAAGGCTTATGAAATTTTTAAATTCACAATATTTCCCACTGAACTTAGGGAGTTTAATATTTGGAAGCCCAGAATGATGTCCTTGCATCATAAAAGAAGTTTCAGGTAAACTGGTTCTTCTATTCTTGGCCTGAAGACTCAATAATAGAGACTTCGTGTTCACACAAAGATCTTCAAGTTCATTTCTGTCGCTATTCTGAGGATCCAAATCATCCAATTGCGACTGATACTCCATTGCCTGAGTGATATGATCTTTTAGTATTTCCAAACGACAGTCTATCTCAAAGGGATTGAATGATATCGTTTTCTCTACTATAGAGGTACGAATTCTTGAAATACTTTCAATCACTTTAGCCTTCCTCTGTATCAATTTCGCCAAATCTCCCGATACAGGAGTATCTTGGTGTTTTTTACCACCAGCCATATTGAGAAAAGACTTCAATAAAATATAAAAATATCAATCAAAATAAAACGGAAAAATTTCCGAAATTTCGCGAAACCCAATTTCCCAGGAAATTCGCTATCCGCAACAAATATAAGGTTTAATCTTGAAATAAGTGTGTACAATTCAATAAAAATTGACAAAATACACAGCGCTCGAAAATAAATTTGTACTTGTGAGTTTTCCAAATGGAACAAATGAAGATTGTTTTACTAATTAACGATCTTCCGAAATTTAAACAAATTATTTTCGGAATTGGTATTTCAAATAATTTCTTTCCAATAATTTAGGAAAAGAAATAAACCAACACGCAATTTAATAGTACCTGTATGGAACAAAATATTAAAAAAATTAGGTTTCGGTAATTGTTTATCAACACACAATTTAATTTTACGAATATAATAATAAGTTCGATAACTCACTACACCGTAAATTAATGTTTAATCAACACCGCGCTCGATTTGATCACAATAAATTTCACGAAATTTATCTCACCGGCAAATTAATTCCACTAACAATATTCAATTTACAAATGAACTTCAACAAAAAAATAATAATTCTGCATTAAATTCTATTTTAGGTTGCAACTATTCTTAAATTTCACCAAATTTATCTCAATGTTATCACTTTGTTTCAGTTATCAATAAAATATCCACGATAAAAAATCAATAAACCTCGTTTAAATCAGATAAACCACTTAACCACCCTTTGGTAACGTTTAATAAACAAATATTTTACCAAGTTTCTTGTGAAAATTGTTGTAACAATTGTACATATAAATAATTGTAGTAATTATTTAAATTTTCACTCACAATTAGTTGATTCCTTAAAATTCCCAAATTCATTAATTTACTGTACGACACGCACTACGGTGTAAGGAACCCCTATGTGGTTAGTCAGGTAGCACTAAATGGTTCGTTTATAGTGGCCACACAAAACGATCGTTTTGAGTATGGCAGCACGGATCGAAACAACAGATGTTCGATAACAAAAACAAATTTTAATGTGAAAAAAAAGAAAGCAAACAACAAAAGAAATAAAGAAAATTTTATAATTAATTTTTAATTTTGTGGAAAAAAATTAACACTAGCGAATTTAATTCAAAAATCAAATGCGAAATTAATTAAAATGCCGACGGTTTGTGTGTATAAAATAAAAGCGCGTAATTAATTCGGTGTGAAAATACAAATTTAAATAAAATTGTGTTACGTGTGTGTATGTGGTCTTATCTATGTATGTAGCTAACACCCCCGCACTTTTCACTTCACTAACAAGGCGTTTATGTTTGTAAATAAAATAAAAATATTTTTTAATTTCAAAATGGAAGCGTATTTAATAATTTTGTGTTTGTACTCGCAATTGAGCGGAAAAATTAAAATTTCTGAATAATTTACAGAAATCACTAAAATCTGATTAATTTACAGATTTTGGGCTAAACAAACACAAATATTTTTTACGCTTTTACCTCAGTTTCTGATAATCCAGAATCACTACTCCCCTGGTTATGATGAGGGCGGCAATCACGACAACGGCAACGGCGAGGCATGTAGCAGCAAATGGAGTTTCCACAAAAAAAACTAAGTTAAGTCACTAACCGACAACTATTTTGCGATTTATTTTATTAAAAGTGGAACGAAAAAATAAATTCGCGCACAATTATATATTTATACCACCAAGACGTGTTTTAATTTTTTGCAATAATTTAGCAAAAAATAAATTTGTAATAAATTAACAAATTTTATTTAATTATATTTTGAAATAATTTATCAAAATATATCACAAAAAATTTTTAAATTAAGTCCCTGCTCGGGCGCCAAAATGTTATTCCTTAATAGTTTTTAAGGATTTGATAAATTTAAAAAAAAATCTAAATTTTATCACTTCAAAAATGGTGGGCAAATTTAAAAATTTTAACGCAAAAAAAGGGGGTAAGTAAAACGCGTCTTGTTGGTTTTGTATATAAAATTCAACTCTTTATTGGTAATATATTTCTTCTTATTGTATGTTTTCCTTTATTTTCAGCAATACCGTTACAATTAACATTGTGACTAAATTCATTAAAAACAGGATTGCCAAAGGAAATTATATTGTCCATTTATAGCTAACATTATGTCTATATAAATTCATGTTATGACATAAGTTCTTAAATTTTGATTTTACTTTAATTATAAACCTTTAGTTCAATAAAACGTTTATTTAAAAAACAATGAATAACAATGTGTTATTATTAAAAAAAGAGAATAAAAAAGTAAGTATAAAAAAAGGGTAAAAAAAATATTTTAGATAAAAAAAACCAAATGGAGAAAACCATCAGGCCAAAAAACTCCATTATGTTCCAACAATATGAATTCATATTTGGAATATATGAACCAATATATGGATCAATAAATGTAGTATCCCGGTTGAAAATGATCATATATGTTCACGTATTAGCATATATGGTTGCATATATGAACATATATGAGTCATATATGAACATATCTGACATATATGGAAGCATATATGGGCTAATACATTCAAAGTTAACGGTCATATATGGAGATGTGTGACACCATATATGATAATATATTGCATATATTGTTCCATATATGGCATATATCCTCATATATGAAGTCATATATTATTCCATATATGAATCGAATTTTCTGATTTTAATGTCCGATATGTCCATATATGGAGGCAAATATTTTTCTAAATTTAAGACTTATCCCAAACATGGAAGGAATTTTGATACGAACATAGACTTTAACCCCAATACGACTTTTCAGTAATTCTTATCGTACAACGCTTACTGGAGGAAAAACACTTTAAGCGGGTGTATCTCCTCAATTGATTGAAATTCAAATAAAGTAAACTGTTTTATGATACAAATATGCTTATTTTTATCAATGTTCGTACTTTTTCACTTTAATGAAAAAATCGGATATTGTATTTAATCAATGAAATTTAACACCATTTACATCTATATTTTAAAAATAAAAAAAATCATTTTGAAATTATTTGTAAAAGATGAATTAGAAGCTACCCAGTTAGAAATTGCCGACGTAACAAAAAAAATTGTACTGGGAAATCACGGTTTTTATCGAAATGCCGGTACTATTCGTATCGTGCTTTCTCAGTACTGTTTTCTATAAATGAACGACCAATTATTTAATTTACACAATTATTTATGTAAAGGAGACATATCCATTGTTTTTTTTATTAAATTCGGAAAGAATGAATTAAAAATCTGTCATGAGCACTAAAAGTATAGTAAAGTACTAGCAAACTACAACATTTTTTATTAAATGTAATGGGATATACCAAAAAAATAAAATCCCAAGGCTGTGCCAACGTTGGAAATTAACTACGGAATATTTCCTAGTATTGGTGTTGTAAAATTTTTTTTTATCAATTTTTTTTGAGAATATTATTTCATATCCCCAATACTGGGAAACAGTGGATAAGGATGGACAGGGATGGTTAGCGTGTAAATCAACCTTAATATAAATAACCATTTCCGGAAAACATATTAGATACAATTGCAAAGAGAGTTGAATATGCCTTTCTTGAAGTAAGATAATTTATTTTATTTTAATTTTAAAATCGGGTGCTTAATGTAGAAAGTCACTAACTCAATTTTTTATTTCTTTAGATGAGAAAGAAAATTCTTAATATAACACTAATAACGTTGGACATAAAATTCTTTAAGTGCAGTTGTTTTTTTCATTGTCAAAATTTATTAAAAATTTAATTTAAAGAAATTGTATATCTAAAGCTTTTAAAATTTAATAAAGTTTTGTCCTTCGTTAAAGAAATTTATAATTAAGTTGGGGCCTTTCTACAATAAAGCTATCGAAAGATTTCTTCATTTCACTTAAATATATATTAATTTAGTTTAATAAAATAAGCAATTGTGGTATTCACAATATGCCTAGTACACGGTCTGGTATTGCGGTATAAAAGTACTTGAATTTGTTTTTTCTAAGTACTTTTTACTAAAATACAAGGCAAAGTACTCTTTTATAGGACAAATTGGGAATACCTTTGTTTTTCTTAAAAAAATAATAAAAAAACACGTTTTTAATGTACCAGCATACACAAAAAATATTTATATGTGAGCACCCGAGTAAAAAAAATTATATATAATCATATATGGCATATATTACAATATATAATTATACATGTCGTTATGTATATCCATATATAATTATATATGACGTTTTTTCACAAAATTTTTCCTTATATTATGCCATATATTATTTCATCTAATTAGATATCGGCCTTCATAATATTAGATATGGCATATATAATTATATATTACATGACATGGTTGATCTTATTGCATATATAGTTATATATAGAACTATATCTTAATATATATGGTGGCATTTTAGCAATATATAATTATATATGGTATCATTTAAAAAATATATAATTATATATGGTGACAGTTAAACTAGATATTATCATATATGGTGCCATTTAAACAATATATGGTCATATATGGTACCTCATTAACAAAATCTTTAATTCAGTTCCAGATATGATAATATATGTTACTATATATAGTGCGATATATATTTATATATGGTGCTATTTAAGCAATTTATTATCATATACGCCCGAGTAAAAAAAATTATATATAATCATATGTGGCATATATTACAATATATAATTAGACATGTGGTTATGTATATCCATATATAATTATATATGACGTTTTTTCCGAAAAATTTTGCTTATATTATGCCATATATAATTTCATCTAATTAGATATCGGCCTTCATAATATTAGATATGGCATATATAATTATATATTACATAACATGGTTGATCTTATTGCATATATAGTTATATATAGAACTATATCTTAATATATATGGTGGCATTTTAGCAATATATAATTATATATGGTATCATTTAAACAATATATAATTATATATGGTGAAAGTTAAACTAGATATTATCATATATGGTGCCATTTAAACAATATATGGTCATATATGGTACCTCATAAACCAAATCTTTAATTCAGTTCCAGATATGATAATATATGGTACTATATATAGTGCGATATATATTTATATATGGTGTTATTTAAGCTATATATTATCATATATGGTGCCATTCAAACCATATATCATCATATATGGTGCCATTCAAACCATATATTATCATATATGGTACCATTTAAACCATATATTATCATATATGGTGCAATTTCAACAATATATGCGCATATATGGTACCTCATGAACAATATTTTTAATACAGTTCCACATATGATAATATATGCTACCATATATAGTGCCATATATATTTATATATGGTGTTATTTAAGCAATATATTACCATATATGGTGCCATTTAAACCATATATTATCTTATATGGTGCCATTTCAACAATATATGCTCATATATGGTGCCTGATGAACGACATTTTTAATACAGATGCAGATATGATAATATATGCTACCATATATAGTCCCATATATATGATATATGGTGTCATTTAAACAATATTAATATATAGACATATATGGTATCATTTAAACAATATATTGTCATATATGGCACAATTTAAACAATATATGGTCAAATTTGGTACCACATCAACATTTTGAATACAATTCCATATATGGTTTAATTTGAATAATGTAAAACTATGTATGGCGCTATAAAAAATATTATCAGATATGTTACTTCATTAACAATATTTATAATACAGTGTCATATATTGTAATATATGTATATCATTCAATATATATTGATGTATGGTAATGGTACAATAATTCCAATATCAGTTGAGATACAATTTGTGGGTCCATATCAACAATTCGTTCACTTACATTTAACATATATATATATGTACATTTAAGTTATAATTTATAAACACTTTATAAAGTTAAATAGTTCCATAAACCTCGTCTAACTGTATAGAATGTTTATGAATATACGATTTAATATATAATAATTACAACTACAAATTGGTGCCATTATCTAAAATTTAATTTAATGTTAACTTATAATAAAATAAAAATGTAAATATTTCCTAAAAATATAAAAATATAGTGTTAATTAATGTTAATATACAATAGGTTTAAGTTTAACATCCCAGACAGAAAAATATAATCGGCACAATGCTGGCAAACCGTTGGCGATGGTCGGTTATGCGTTGGCAGAACGTTGCATTAACTATCTTGGCAAAAAAATAGATTTCGAAAAACATTTTTGAAAAAATTGAGAAAACTTTTTTTAATATTTGCTTTTAAAAACATGAAATTTAACCCAGTCCACCAGATTGTCAGCCAAGACCTCTACACTCTAATCTAACGAGACTTGTTATAGATGTGTGATAGCTACAAATTAAATGAATGATAAAAGCATTTCGAGCTAACTTATAAGCATCGAAAAAAGGTATTCCAGAAATTATTAAATGTATTTTAGAAAATTTTGATTGTATATCACAAAATATTATTTGCACTTCAGAAACTACAATATTACGCAAATTTAATTATTTATTTATTTAGTTGTGTCCAGAAATAATGAAATCTATTTCAGAATTTCATAGCTAATAGAGAAAAATTTCTCAAATACATTTCATAATTTCGGAAATACGATTGATAATTTCTGAAATACAGTTTGATAATTTCTGAAATACAGTTGTGAATTTCGGAAATACAATTAATAATTTCTGAAACACAATTGATAAAAGTGAACTTCAATTGACTAGTTCTGAAATACAATTCATAAATGTGAAAAATAATTGATGAGTTCTGAAACACAATTGATAAAACTGAAATTCAATTGATTATTTCTGAAATACAATTGATAAATTTTAAAACAATTAATACAATTGGAAATGGTGTAGAGCGTCAAAAAGATGTAAATAAAATTATTTTATTCAAAGATTTCAATTTAATAAAAAAATAAATATATACCCAGTGTAGAAATTCATTACCAGATAAGTGGTTATGTAACTACATACTTGGTAATGGTAACTAGTTACTTTTGTTATTACATTTCTTATTACCTTTATATGGCGATGTCGCGAAAAATAATGAGTTGTCGTTACACACCAGCATACGAAAAATCAAAAAATATATCATTACCTATGTGCTTTCCAGTACTGACAAAAATAATGAGTCTAAAATTAGATTTTTTAAAAAATAAATTATATAAAAAAAAATATTTTTTATTGTATTTTTTTTTTTAAATAAAATTTGCTGGTGCGGGAATCGAACCTGGGTCTACAGATTGCCAGTCAACAGCTCTACCATCTGAGCTATATCGACATGTAATATTTAATAGATAAAAACACAATTGACCTTCTGCACACTCGCCAACATACAAAAAATCAAAAAATATATGGTTACATATATCCTTACCAGTGTTTAAAAAATATAGAGTCTAAAAATAGATTTCAAAAAATTTTCAAAAAAATCTAAAAAATTATTTTCTATTTGAAATAATGATAAAAATAAGTCATTATCAGTAACTCATTATTATATGTTTTAAAATAATACAGAATGTAAGTGGGTGTCATTACTGGTAGTCCAAAAAATAATGATATGTCATTACCGTTTCTACACTGGGTAATTTTATAAAAAAAATTATAGAAAAAAAAATTTTAATTTTATAAAAAGAAATTCATTTTGTAAAAGAAATGCATATTGAACTCGAGCCCTTCTGAGTTTAAACCTTATTTTAACAAAATATTGTAATTTTTATACAATCAGTGCTCTGCCAGTCTATTATTTTTGAACAGTTGGCAATATATGTCTGGAATCTTATTTAATCCCAAATGAATGGAGATCGTACGTAGTACCCAAATATAATGCGGTATCTAATTCTATCTGTCATTTTTATGGATACTTTTATATGTCAATCCCCAAATATATTGCTGTTTCTAATTCGATCTGCCATTTTAATACCGAAATAAATTGCTGGATCTAATTTGATCTGCCATTTTTCTGATAAATTTAGATCCAAGTTTATCCCCAAATATATTGCTGGATCTAATTTGATCTGCCATTTTTCGGTTAAATTTAGATCCAAGTTTATCCCCATATATATTGGTGGATCTAATTCGATTAGGAATTTTTCGGATAAATTTAGATCTAAGTTTATCCACATATATATTGCTGGATCTAATTCGATGTGCCATTTTTCGGATCAAATTAGATCTAAGTTTATCCCCAAATATATAGCTAGATCTAATTCGATCTGCCACTTTTTCGGATCAAATTAGATATACGTTTATCCACAAATATATTGCGGGATCTAATTTGATCTGCCAAAATTGAGATCAAATTAGATCTAAGTTTATCCCCAAATATATAGCTGGTTCTAATTGGATCCGCCATTTTTCGGATCAAATTAGATCTAAAAATATCCGCAAATATATAGCTGGATCCGCCAATTTTCGGATCAAAATAGATCTAGGTTTATCCCCAAAGATATCACTGGACCTCCCAATTTTGAGATATAACTTGATCTTAGTTTATCCCCATATATACAATGGGATCTAATACGATATGATTGGATACACCCAATTTTGAGATCTAATTGGATCAGCTAGATATTACAGCAGATCTTAAACAATATCAAATTGGATATAATTAGATATTGCGCGAGATCAATTTTTTTTACTCGGGCGGTGACATTCAAACCATATATTATCATATATGGTGTCATTCAAACCATATATTATCATATATAGTACCATTTAAACCATATATTATTATATATGGTGCCATTTAAACAATATATGACCATATATGGTACCTCATGATCAAAAATTTTAATACAGTTCCAGATATGATAATATATGATACTATATATAGTGCCATATATATTTATACATGGTGTTATTTAAGTAATATATTACTATATATGGTGCCATTTAAACCATTATTATCATATATGGTGCCATTTCAACAATATATGCTCATATATGGGACCTCATGAACAACATTTTTAATACAGTTTCAGATATAATAATATATGCTACTATATATGGTGCAATATATATTCATATATGGTATCATTTAAACAATATATTACCATATGTGGTGACATTTAAACCACCCGAGTAAAAAAAATTGATCTCTCGCAATATCTAATCATATCCAATTTGATATTGTTTAAGATCTGCTGTAATATCTAGGTGATCCAATTAGATCTCAAAATTGGGTGTATCCAATCATATCGTATTAGATCCCATTGTATATATAGGGATAAACTGAGATCAAGTTATATCTCAAAATTGGGAGGTCCAATGATATCTTTGGGGATAAATGTAGATCTAATTTGATCCGAAAATTGGCGGATCCAGCTATATATTTGCGGATAAACTTAGATCTAATTTGATCCGAAAAATGGCGGATCGAATTAGATCCAGCTATATATTTGTGGATAAACTTATATCTAATTTGATCTCAATTTTGGCAGATCGAATTAGATCCATCAATATATTTGTGGATAAACTTAGATATAATTTGATCCGAAAAAGTGGCAGATCGAATTAGATCCAGCAATATATTTGGGGATAAAATTGGATCTAATTTGATCCGAAAAATGGCACATCGAATTAGATCCAGCAATATATTTGTGGATAAACTTAGATCTAATTTGATTGGAAAAATGGCAGATCAAATTAGATCCAGCAATATATTTGGGGATAAACTTAGATCTAATTTGATCCGAAAAATGGCAGATCGAAAAAATGGGTTAATTTAATTATATAAAATTAGATTTAATACAAAAAGTTACATTTTATTTGATACCATTAGACAAAAATAATTCATTCCGATATCGCTCAGATTGCATTAAATTGTCCATTCTATTGAAATTACTTCTTGATTATCATTATGTCACATCCAATTTTATATAATTAGATAAACTCGTTTTTCGGATCGTATTTCATCATATTAGATTCAAGGTGGATCTAAGTTACTGCAGTACGATCCACCATTTTTCGGATAAAATTTTATTTTTTTGCAATATGAATTTTTGTTTTTTTTTTTTTTTTATAAAGAGAAGCAACACTTAGAAAATTCTTCCTATTAATTAACGTGTTGCTTCCTTTGGAAAGGGGATAGAGAAGAAGTGAAAGGTGGTGATAGATGAAGGGCTTCAAATATGGCAACACTGTAATTGCGCGAGATGTTAAATTTTTTAGAACAGTTGTTGCGCGCCATCTGATGGTGAGTTGGCGAACTTTGTTGAAGCTTTTTAGTTCATAGCCCTGTTATATTATTTTACTTCGGTGGGGTTAATTGCTATGGAAGGAGGACGCTGCGATATGTAGGAGGGATAGAAAAAACTCACACATATTACTATTTTTCTTAAATTGATGTTGCCTTGGTTGGGGCTCGAACCCGCAACCTCACGTGTAACAGTCCAACGCGCTAACCATTACACCACAGCGCCCACAAATTAATATATTAAAATTAATATTTTTTTTCTATACATTTTTTTATAAAATTATATTTTTTTTATTAAATTGAATTTTTTTAATAAAATAATTTTATTTACATCCTTTTGACGCTCTACTCCATTTCCAATTGTATCAAGATTTATCAATTGTGTTTCAGAAATAATCAATTGTATTTCAGAACTTATCAATTATTTTTCAGATTTATGAATTGCTTTTCAGAACTAGTTAATTGAATTTCAGTTTTATCAATTGTATTTCAGTAATTATTAATTGTATTTCTGAAATTCACAACTGTATTTCAGAAATTCTCAAAATGTATTTCAGAAATTATCAATTGTATTTCAGAAATTATGCAATGTATTTCAGAAATTTTCCTCTATTAACTATGAAATACAATCAACAAATTCAGAAATAGATTTGATTATCTCTGAAATGTAATTCATAATTTCTGAAATACATTCGATAATTTCTGAAATACAATTATAATTTCTGAAATACAATTAATAGATTCTGAAATACAGTTAATATTGTAGTTGCTGATGAGTTATTATATATGACAATACATTGTTTAAATGGTACCGTATATGAAAATATATTGTTTAAATGGTACCATACATGGTATGTTATTTAAATGATACGATATATCAAAGTATATGGTACTATACAATATATAGTAGCATATATTTTCATATCTGGAACTGTATTAAAAATGTAGTTCATGAGGTCCCATATATGAGCATATATTGTTGAAATGGCACCATATATAATAATATATGGTTTAAGTGGCATCATATATGGTAATATATTGCTTAAATAAATAATTTACGGCCCTATGCTATAATAACACCATATATAAATGGCACTATATATAGTATCATATATTATCATATCTGGAATTGTATTACAAATTTTGATCATGAGGTACCATATATGACCATATATTGTTTAAATGGCACCATATATGCTAATATATTGCTTAAATAACACCATATATAAATATATATTGCACCATATATAGTAGCATATTTTATCATATCTGCAACTGTATTAAAGATTTTGTTCATGAGGTACCATATATGACCATATATTGTTGAAATGGCAACATATATCATATATGGTTTAACTGGCCCCATATATAGTTATATATTGTTTAAATGATACCATATATAATTATATATTGCTAAAATGCCACCATATATATTAAGATATAGCTCCATATACAACTATATATGCAATAAGATCAGCCATGCTATGTAATATATAATCATATATACCATATCCAATATTATAAAGGCCGGTATCTAATTAGATGAAATTATATATGGCATAATATAAAGAAAATTTTTGGAAAAAGACGTCATATATAATTATATATGGATATACATAACGACATTTCTAATTATATATTGTAATATATGCCACATATGATTATATATAATTTTTTTTACTCGGGCATACATTATGGTGCCATTTCAAAATTTTTAATACAGTTCCAGATATGATAATATATGCTACCATATATAGTACCATATACAGTAGACGCTCGCAAATTAGAGCTTTCAGTAATTCGAACGTCCAGAAATTAGAATCAATGTTTGCAATACATTAAACGCTCTGAAATTCGAATTTAAAATTCTAATTTCTGAGCGTTTTTTTTTTTGGTTATTTGAATACACAGGAAATCCCCAATTTATTTTTATTCTGTTTGAATAAAGTAAAACTAAAAAGGGGAATCACCAAATTATATATGTTTTTCCCTATTTGTTTTTTTTTTTTTGTCGCATTTATGTAAATTTTTGGCTACCCGAGTAAAACGGGTTATACATTATTTTATATTATTTAATACAATTATGTCTCGTTATATATTGCTTTGTATGGCACTATATATAATAAGACATAAATTTCATCTTTCGAACAAATTTTATATGACCCAATATCTAAATATATCTTTTTACATATGTTGTCATATTTAATAAGATCTCGCCCATGGAATTGAAATTGTTAGACCAAAAATAGCCCAGTTTCATGTTTAATTTAAGATTTTATCGAAATCAATGGATTTTTAATTGGAAAATATTCTTTTACAAAAACAAATTTTGATATAAAATTCAAGTGATTAAAAAAAAAACATGAACACGAAAACTGGCAAAATACTTTTGTATAAAATTTGAGTGAAATTATCTGACAGTTACCCATACATTATCGACGTTGAAAATATTATGTTAAAAGAGTTAACACTTTATATGGGATTTCGTACCACATATATATAGCAACAAAACAAGTCTATTGATTTAAAAAAGAAACATATATTTCCCCTATATAATTTATGTTATAGTCTTGCTTCAAATAAACTATTAATATCTTACGGTGGGTCTCATACTGCAGGTTTAACTTTAACTTAACTATAATCAAAAGAAAATGTCAAAAAAATGTACACAAAACAACAACAATTTTTTTGGGTTAACTATTAACTAAAGTTTAAACCTGAAGTATGAGACCCACCGTTAGTAAATTCAAATTGAAATTCATTTTCATTTAAAACGTTATAAATTTACATCGAAACAACAAATTCTTTTATTTTTAAATTGAATATTGGGTCATATTAATAAAAGTTAGCCAATTCTTCGAAGTAATTATTTTGGTTTAGGAATGACGTACCACCAAATTTATCCATAGGCTTGAAGAATATCAAAATATCCTATGAAATTAAAACAAAAAAATTGTCTACCCGCAAGCAGACTAAAATTGTGTAATAAATAACTTAAACACCTAATAAAAAATTCCCCCTATTAGTGAAATGTAGTTTTTTAATTCATACATACACTATTTACAAATTTAAAACATTTTTAAACGATTATTTCATGACATTTTTCTCATTTTTTTAAGTGAAAGCCCAAAAATAAAAGCTTCATTTGAACTTTTCTCACTTTCAAAATGAAAATCTCACCTTTAGTGAAAAATCCAGTAATGATTTATGGAAATTATTTGAAATTTAATTTTATTTAGAATTTTTTTATTTTATGGATTATTCTTAAACTATACTATAGCTCGTATAAGTACTGATTAATGTAGATACTATTTATGTATGCAGTTTCACATCAAGACTCGCAAACTTATTAAATTTGCTTAGTTCACACGATACACGCAACCTTACGTGAATTCCCCATTGTTTTTCAGTACAATATTTAATAAAAACAGAAATACGAAAATTTTTATCCAACTGGACCTAATTGCATCAAATTTTAAATATTAAGATATTATTTCATACAATAATGTCTGGTCAAAATTCGGATTAAATTGTATATAATTTAAAGTAATTAAATCCAATTTGATCCACGTAGATACAATTGTATTCACCATTTTTCGGATTAAATTGTATGTGAATAGTTATTGTATTTCATCAAATTAGATATGTCACCATATCATCTTTTTTAATCGGCTAGTTTATTTGTGAAATTTGATACGCGTGTACATATTATTTGGCAGTCTCTATTAAATAGTGAAAGTGTATCATTTAAAATGTTAAATAAACGTAAAAAAAACACTTTATCATTGGGTACGAAACGAAAAAAAACTTCCAGAAATTAGAATAATTCAGAAATTAGAATTGCCTCAAAAACAAAGCGGTTCTAATTTGCGAGCGTCTACTGTACTTTGATATATCGTATCATTTAAACAACCCGAATAAAAAGAGTTACATATAGTCATATATATGATTAAGTTATGTCTGTATAAATATACAGTTCCATCCGAAGAATGGCCCGATATATTTTTATCAATTGTTTATAAATTTTTATCTAATTGTATCAGTTTAGATCAGACCTGATTAAATTATATGTTAATCAGATGAAATTGTATCCGATTTTTGACTTGATGCAATTTTATCGGTTTATATGTAATGGTGTCAAGTTTGATCGTAATTGGTTTAATTTTATATAAATAAAATATAATTGTATCCGACATTTACCTTATACAATTGTATTAAAGTTTTAAACTGATATCAGGTCAAAATTGGGATATAAATCTATAATTTTGTATACAAATATATCTATTTGGACCTAAACTGATACCATGTGATATAAACCAATAAAATTGTATCAGGTCAAAAATTAGATACAATTTCATCTGATTAACACATAATTTAATCAGGTCAGATCTAAACTGATACAATAAGTTAAAAACTGATAAACAACTGATACAATTTATCGGGCCATTTTTCGGATCAAATGGTACATGGATGACTCTTAGTTATATATTACCATATAAAGCTCCATATTATTTTTTTTAATAGGGAACATACCATATATGGTGCCATTTAAACAATATATGGTCATAAATGGTAACTCAACTACAATATTAACTGTATTTCAGAAGCTATTAATTGCATTTCACAAATTTTAAATGTATTTCAGAAATTATGGAATGTATTTCAGAAATTATTAATTGTATTTCAGAAATAATCAAATCTATTTCAAAACTTGTTGATTGTTTATCATAGTTAATAGAGAAAAATTTCTAAATTACATTTCATAATTTCTGAAATACAATTGATAATTTCTGAAATACAGTTTGATAATTTCGGAAATACAATTAATAATTTCTGAAACAGAATTGATAAAATTGAACTTCAATTGACTAGTTCTGAAATACAATTCATAAATCTGAAAAATAATTGATAAGTTCTGAAATACAATTGATAAAACTGAAATTCAATTGATTATTTCTGAAATGCAATTAATAAATCTTAAAAACAATTAATACAATTGAAATGGTGTAGAGCGTTAAAAAGATGTAAATAAAATTATTTTATTCAAAGATTTCAATTTAATAAAAAAATAAATATATAATTTTATAAAAAAATTTATAGAAAAAAAAATTTTAATTTTATAAAAAGAAATTCATTTTGTAAAAAAATGCATATCGAACTCGAGACCTTCTGAGTTTAAACCTTATTTTAACAAAATACCCAAGTAAAAAAAATCATATGGAGCCATATGAAGTTATATTTAATTATATATAATCTTTTATGTAATTGGATATAATTATATCCGAAAAATGTGAACATCTTATTGTATCTTATTGTATCGAATTGTATACAATTTGGTACAATTTGATACAATTTTATGCAATTCGATACAATTGTATCCGAATTTTGTCCTCATCCAATTACATCAAATTATATCTTTTTGTAATAAATTATATAAAATGTTATAAAAGTGGACATAGTTTGATACAATTATATCTAAATAATGACCTTATACTTTTGATCATATTATATAAGACCACATCTAACAATATACAAAAATTATTTTTTTAAATAAAAAAGATATGCAATATCTAGAGATCAGACCTGGGGGATTTCAATTACAATTGCAAATAAATGTAATTGAAATTAAAAAAAAACACAATTACATTTCATGTAACTGTAATTGAAAATTTTCAATTACAAGTAATTGTAATTGAAAGTGATTTCAATTACAAATTTCAATTACGTTTAGAATTAAAGGGTCTTTTGTTAAAATTTTGTAGAAAAAACTGACTGGGATAGGTTGGATAGGCATGGATAAGTATAAAAAGAATACGTCATGTTGGGCTGACCCCTCACTTGTGCTTTTTGTCATAATTTCTTTTCCGAAAAAATGTAATTTTAATTGAAATTTTTTCAATTCCAATTATATGTAATGTATAATTGCAAATTTTCAATTACAAATTACTTGTAATTGTGTAATTGCATGTGTTATTAATTTCCAAATATAATGATTAACCCAAAGGTCTGCTGGAGATCCTATAATTTCGATAAATCTTCCATTACTTTTATCCAGATTAACCATGACAGTGCATTAAACATGAACAAAATTTTCTTTATTTTTAGTAATTTTAAAATAAAGTTAATAAGAAATTTTAAAGTTAATAGGATCATGTTATACAACCAAGATATAAGAAAAATAGTAAAAAAAATAGTAAAATATTACAAAATAGTAAAAATTACTAAAAATATATGATGCAAAAAATAAACTCACACACGAATCATGCACGGGTTGTATATTCTTATTCACGCTCACGCACGAATCAAGTACGAATTATATTTTCTCAGACTCACGCACGAATCACTTGAGTATAGTAATTATTACTCACGATCACGTGTGAATAACGTGACTCACGAACATTTCTAGTCACGCGCAAATCCCTAGTAATTACTAAATCTAAAACTAGTTCAAAATCATTCTTAACATAGAACCACATATAATATAATACGGTTTTATATGGACCTTATATATTTTTATATAAAATCACTTTGAAATAATTGCTTATGTGGGATGATATATAATTATAGATGATTTTATAAAGAACGTTATATTGTTATATATTAAAGAAATCATGAAATATTGTAGATATGGAACGGTATTAAGTTATATATGGGTTCTTATTCGGCAATATATAATCATATCTAACACAAATTATGAAATATTTCTTATATGGCTCCACATATAGTTTTATATTATTATGTATAGTGTCATACTAAATTATATATAAACGTATATGTAATTACATCTGTAATATGTCCTTTATGTGTTTATATATAGCACATGCAATTATATGTAGGCCAGTATGTAATAATATAAAATCACATATGTCTCCATATTAAAACCTTTGAGGAAAAAATATCTAACATATGACTATATAAAAGTATATCTGCTTGAATTTAAAAGCATATCTGGCCATATGTTACTATAAGTTACTGTATGCAATTACATAAAATAATATATGATTATATCAAAACTTGTTTACTCGGGTATTGTAATTTTTATAAAATCAGTGCTCTGCCAGTGTATTATTTTTTGAACAGTTGGCAATATATGTCTGGGATCTTATTTAATCCCAAATAAATGGAGATCTTACGTAGTACCAAATATAATGCGGCATCTAATTTTATCTGTCATTTTTATGGATAGTTTTAGATGTCAATCCCCAAATATATTGCTGTTTCTAATTCTATCTGCCATTTTAATACCTAAATAAATTGCTGGATCTAATTCGATCTGTAATTTATGGGAAAAATTAAGATTTTACCAAATCACTAAATATATCACTGGATTCAATTCGATCTGCAACTTATTGAAAAAGTTAAGATCTTACGCAATCCCGAAATATATTACTGGATCTAATTTCATCTGTTGTTTTTTTCATAAATTTAGATCTTACGTAATCCCCAAATATAATCCTCGATCTTATGTGATCTGCCGTTTTCCAGATAAAGTTAGATACAACTTAATCCTAAAATATATATGTGACCTTCTCCGAGAAAAGGGACCTAATGTGTGAAAATTAGGTTTTGAGAAGAACGCATTTAAAGTTTCATAACGCATTATCACTTTAAACACACCTTCAGTTGGGAGATGCGATTTGGTATGGTTAGGTGCCTCAACTCATTTCATCTTATTCTACACCCTTTTAGGTACCAGAATCCACTCTTAAGTCCAAACCCGTTTTTTGACACACTAGGTCCCTTTTCTCGGAGAAGGTCACATATACCTAGATCTACTTTTTCGTATAAATTTAGATCCAAGTTTATCCCCATATATATTGCTGGATCTAATTCGATCTGCCATTTTTCTGATAAATTTAGATCCAAGTTTATCCCCAAATATATTGCTGGATCTAATTTGATCTGCCAATGTTCGGATCAATTTATATCCAAGTTTATCCCCAAATATATTGCTGGATCTAATTCGATCAGGCATTTTTCTGATAAAGTTAGATCCAAGTTTATCCCTAAATATATTACTGGATCTAATACGATCTGTCATTTTTCGTATCAAATTAGATCTAAGTTCATCCACAAATATATAGCTGGATCTAATTCGATCTGCCATTTTTCGGATCAAATTAGGTCTTACTAAATCCCAAAATATATTGCTGGATCTAATTTGATCTGCCAATTTTCTATTCAATTTATATCCAGGTTTATCCACAAATATATTGCTGGATCTAATTGGATCTGCCATTTTCCGGATAAATTTAGATCTAAGTTAATCCACAAATATATTGCTGGATCTAATTTGATCTGCCATTTTTCAGATCAATTTATATCTAAGTTTATCCACAAATATATTGCTGGATCTAATTCGATGTGCCATTTTTCGGATCAAATTAGATGTAAGTTTATCCCCAAATATATTGCTAGATCTAATTCGATCTGCCACTTTTTCGGATCAAATTAGATCTAAGTTTATCCACAAATATATTGCTGGATCTAATTCGATCTGCCAAAATTGAGATCAAATTAGATATAAGTTTATCCACAAATATATAGCTGGATCTAATTGGATCCGCCATTTTTCGGATCAAATTAGATCTAAAAATATCCCCAAATATATAGCTGGATCCGCCAATTTTCGGATCAAAATAGATCTAGGTTTATCCCCAAAGATATCATTGGACCTCCCAATTTTGAGATATAACTTGATCTTAGTTTATCCCCATATATACAAAGGGATCTAATACGATATGATTGGATACACCCAATTTTGAGATCTAATTGGATCAGCTAGATATTACAGCAGATCTTAAACAATATCAAATTGGATATGATTAGATATTGCGCGAGATCAATTTTTTTTACTCGGGCATATATGAATTTCATATATGTCCATATATGAGCATATATGTCCATATACCCTCAATTTACGGATCCGAACATATATGGAATCATATATGCACTAATATATGTTGTCATATATGATCATATATGAACATTTTTAGCCGGGATGTTATCATATATGGATTCATACATTTGAATGTATTTACCCATATATGCTTCCATACATAACATATATGTTCATATATGATCATTCATTAAACCATATATGCTCATACATGAAACCATATATGACAATATATGAACATATATGAACATTTTCACCTGGGTCTCCATATATGGCCATATACCCTCAAATTTCGGACCCGAACCCATATATGAACCCATATGTTTTGCCATATATGACCATATATGAACATTTTTACCTGGGCTAATAGAAAAAAATTTGTAAAAATTTTGTTAAAACCACTAAAAATTAGTTAAAAATTATTTTGCAGGAATAACTACTAAAATTAGCAGATTATTATTGCTTTATATTAGTAAGATAGGAACAGCAAAAATAAAACTGTTAAATATATAGAATTTTACTTATATTTGAGTTAAATTTTTGTTAATAGAAAATAAATTAACCTGCTAAAATCTTCAAAAATGTTGCTGAATAATTAGTAACCCAGGTGAAAATGTTCATATATGTTCATATATTGTCATATATGGTTTCATGTATGAGCATATATGGTTTAATGTATGATCATATATGAAGATATATGTTATGTATGGAAGCATATATGGGTAAATACATTCAAATGTATGAATCCATATATGATAGTATACTGCATTTATTGGTCCATATATTGGTTCATATATTCCATATATCTTCATATATGAATTCATATATTATTCCATATATGGGTAATGTTTTAAGTTTTTTTTTATCATGGGGGTAATTACGTGAGCGGATTCAAAAAATATTGAAATACAATACATTTGATAATTTCTTAAATACAATTGGCAATTTCTAAAATACAATTGCCAGTTTCTGAAATACAATTGATTATTTGTAAAATACATTTGATAATTTCTGAAATCCAATTGCGAATTTCTGAAATACAATTAATAAATTTCTGAAATACAATTTTCAGTTTGATAAATCTGAAAAACAATAGATAACTTCTGAAATAAAATGATAAATTTTGAAATACAATTGGAAATGTTGCAGTAAGATAAAAATAGCAAAAATAAAACTGCTAAATTTAGAAAATCTGCAGAAAATTTTGCAAAATATTAGTAAACTAAAAATGGCTAAAACAAACTGTTGTATCTAAAAAAATGTTTGTTAAATTTTTTTAATGCAAATAGCAGTTTATAAAACCAACATAAATATTTGCCAAAAATATTAAACTGTTGATTTCAGAAGGCTAGATTTGTATTTCCGTTAAAAACAAAAAACGAAAAAGGAACTTTGAAAATTTTAAATTTTATGTGATGTTTTTTGTCTACTACTACAATTTAATTTTATTTTCTAATCACTGAAATTTAGCTCAATTATAACTCAAATTTTGTAAATATATTAAACAGTTTTCTTTTATATTTTCATTTTGCACTAATTTTTAGTAGCTTTAACTAAAATTTTTAAACACTTTTTTCTATTAGTATATAAACAATCATTAAATAATCAAAAAACAGTCCTAAAATAATTTCTAAACTTGAAGTAAAATGTTTATGTCCATTAAAAATTTCATAATTTCTCAATTTCATTCAAATGTACAAATTCATCAGCAACGTATGAATAGAATTATAATATTTAAATTTAATTTAAAAAAAGCAATATTTAAAAAAAAAATTTATATGAACATTCATATATCTCCATATATGGCCATATACCCTCAAATTTCGGATTCGAACCCATATATGAACTCATATATGTTGCCATATATGACCATATATGAACATTTTCACCTGGGAACTTAAAAAATCACAAAAAAATTTTAAATTAAAAAAAGATTGTTTTCGATTTTTTTAAAATGCAAATAAAAATTGAGAATTTTGAAAACAGCACTATACAATTTTTTTATCAAATATTTCTGCTGATTTTAGCAGGATAGACTGCTGTTTGCATTCAACTAAATTTAGCTTAAAAACAAGTGAAAAGGTTAAAGTCGGCCGTGCCGACTATACAATACCCTACACCAGTCTGGTTAAAAGCCAACTAATGTTTGGATCCGAAATTCGAATGGGTTAAAATGAGGCTTGTGTCAAAATTTTCTATAATGTGAGTCAGCGCACCAAATTTCATTAAAATATCTGAATATTTGCGACCTGCAGTTTGTAACCAAGCCAATTTTGGTGGGACCCTTATATGGGCACTAGGTCTAAACATGGACCGATGTTCACCAAAATCAATAGGCTGCGTTATTGGACCAACATAGGTTTGTGTACCAAATTTCATCAAAATATCTTAATATTTGCGACCTGCAGCGTATAAACAGTATAATTTTGGTAGGACCCTTATATGGGCACTTGGTCTAAACATGGACCGATGTTCACCAAAATCAATAGGCTGCGTTATTGGGCCAATATGTTCCACTGGGAATTAAAGGATTAAATATATATTGGGCCAATATAGGTCTGTGTACCAAATTTCATCAAAATATCTTAATATTTGCGACCTGCAGCGTATAAAAAGTATAATTTTGGTAGGACCCTTATATGAGCACTAGGTCTAAACATGGACCGATGTTCACCAAAATCAATAGGCTCTGAAATTCGAATTTAAAATTCTAATTTCTGAGCATTTTTTTTTGGTTATTTGAATACACAGGAAATCCCCAATTTATTTTTATTCTGTTTGAATAAAGTAAAACTAAAAAGGGGAATCACCAAATTATATATGTTTTTCCCTATTTGTTTTTTTTTTTGTCGCATTTATGTACATTTTTGGCTAGTTTATTTGTGAAATTTGATACGCGTGTACATATTATTTGGCAGTCTCTATTAAATAGTGAAAGTGTATCATTTAAAATGTTAAATAAACGTAAAAAAACACTTTATCATTGGAAACTAAAGTCAAAATATTAGAAAAGCTTGACAAAGGCGTTCAAGGGAACCGGTTAGCCCTAGATTTTAATGTGACAACATCTTCAATCAGCTACATCAAATCACATAGAACAGCAATATTAAATGCTGTTTCAAACAATAAATCTTTGCACAGCGCTGAATATCCAAAAATGGAAAGTCGTCTGTATGAGTGGTTTTTAAATCAACGAGAAAAAAAGTGTACATTGACTGGGCCAATATTAAAAGAGAAAGCTAAACAAATATTTAGAGAGGAATATCCCGATAAAGATGAAAATGCATTCCGGGCAAGTGATGGATGGTTTACCAAATTTAAGAAGCGACACGGTATCCGTTTTTTAAAAATTTGTGGCGAGATTCTTTCCAGTGATGTTGCTTCAGTCACTCCTTTTATTCATCGATATCGTGCAAAGATCGCTGAGATGGGTTTAATGGAGTCACAAATATATAATGTCGACGAAACCGGATTATTTTTTCGTTGCCTACCAGACAGAACCTATGTCTCTGCTTTTGAAAAAAACGCCCCTGGACATAAAATTCAAAACGACAGAATTTCAGTCCGACTTGGTGCAAACTCTGATGGATCACACAAATTAGTTCCATTGATAATTGGAAAAGCAAAAAAACCCAGGTGTTTTAAAATTTTTAATAATCCTCTGCATTACAACTTTTCAAAAAATGCTTGGATGACTTCTCGGATTTTTCACGAATGGTTTCACGGAATATTTATTAAAGAGGTAAACAAAAATATTGATTTCAGGTTCAGTACATAATTTTAAAATTTTTTTTCAATTCACAGGTGATCCGCTTTTCTCAGGAAAATAATTTGCCTCCGAAAGCCATTTTGCTTATAGATAATTGCTCCCCTCATACACCCATTGAGAAACTTAAAAGTGACGATGGAAACATAGATGCATTATTCTTTCCACCAAATGTGACAGCAGCTTTACAACCAATGGATCAAAACCCTATTAAGTTAACAAAGCTCAATTACAGAAGTATGTTTCTTTCTCAGTTAATTGCTGAAGATGGTGAACTGAAGAATCATTTGAAATCCCATTCGATCCGCAATGCTATATTATTACTGAAACAAGCTTGGGATGCGGTACCACAAAGTGTTATGAAGAAATCTTGGTCAAAGTTGTCCAATTGGGACTCTAACCAATACGACAGCGACGATGACGTGCCAATAGCACAATTGTTGCAAATAGATCAGGACTGCAACGAAGTTATTCAGATAACTCAAGCTCTTTTAAAAGAAATAGCTCCAAACGATTGCATCGGTATAGAAGACATCGACAGATGGAATGAAGATATGTTTGAGTCATCAGATCCGTCAGGATCTGTTTATGTTCTCAGTAGCGATGGTGAGTCTTCAGATAGCAGCGAAGACGACGTTGTTGCAGTATCATCAGTTGTCTCTAATACTACAGCCATTGAAAGCGTAAATAATTTAATAAAATGGTGCAATAACAGTGAATTGTTTTCAACTAAGCACATAAGTAATATTTTGGCTCTCCGTAATGATATTTCGGATTTAAAGAAGCCAAAAAAACAAACAAATATAACTGATTATATGTCAAACAAAGATTAGTTGTTAACTTGGCCATTGTTTAATTTTAATTGTTTAATTTTTTTTAAATACAGTTTTTTAGTTTTTAATTAAAAAAAATACATGTGATGTAATTGGACTGCATTGCTATGTTTTGTTGCCATTCGTTTTTTTTTATATTCATATTTTTAATTTAAAAAAATACATTTGATGTATTGGACTGAATTGTTGTGTTTTGTTTTCTTGTTTTTATCAAATAAAATTGAATTAAAAAATATTAAAAAGAGTTTTATTTAAGTTTTTGGAAGTAAATTTACTCAATTTTTTTTTCGAAAAAAAACGTCAAGAAATTAGAATAACCCGAGTAAAAAAAATTATATATAATCATATGTGGCATATATTACAATATATAATTAGACATGTGGTTATGTATATCCATATATAATTATATATGACGTTTTTTCCGAAAATTTTTCCTTATATTATGCTATATATAATTTCATCTAATTAGATATCGGCCTTCATAATATTAGATATGGCATATATAATTATATATTACATAACATGGTTGATCTTATTGCATATATAGTTATATATAGAACTATATCTTAATATATATGGTGGCATTTTAGCAATATATAATTATATATGGTATCATTTAAACAATATATAATTATATATGGTGACAGTTAAACTAGATATTATCATATATGGTGCCATTTAAACAATATATGGTCATATATGGTACCTCATAAACAAAATCTTTAATTCAGTTCCAGATATGATATTATATGGTACTATATATAGTGCGATATATATTTATATATGGTGTTATTTAAGCTATATATTATCATATATGGTGCCATTCAAACCATATATTATCATATATGGTGCCATTCAAACCATATATTATCATATTTGGTGCCATTTGAATCATATATTGTCATATATGGTGCCATTTCAACAATATATGCTCATATATGGTACCTGATGAACGACATTTTTAATACAGATGCAGATATGATAATATATGCTACCATATATAGTACCATATACTTTGATATATCGTATCATTTAAACAACCCGAGGAAAAATAGTCATATATGTGATTAAGTTATATCTGTATAAATATATAGTTTCATCCGAAGAATGGCCCGATATATTTTTATCAATTGTTTATCAATTTTTATCTAAATGTAACAGTTTAGATCTGACCTGATTAAATTATGTGTTAATCAGATGAAATTGTATCAGATTTTTGACCTGATGCAATTCTATCGGTTTGATCGTAATTGGTTCAATTTTACATAAATAAAATATAATTGTATCCGACATTTACCTTATACAATTGTATCAAAGTTTTAAACTGATATCAGGTCAAAATTGGGATATAACTATATAATTTTGTATACAAATATATCTATTTGGACCTAAACTGATACCATGTAATATAAACCAATAAAATTGTATCAGGTCAAAAATCTGATACAATTTCATCTGATTAACACATAATTTAATCAGGTCAGATCTAAACTGATGCAATTAGATAACAACTGATACAAATAAGAACTGATACAATTTTATCGGGCCATTTTTCGGATTAAATGGTATATGGATGAATCTAAGTTATATATTACCATATAAAGCTCCATATTGGTGCCATTTAAACAATATATTGTCATATATGGTGCCATCATATATGGTAACTCATCAGCAACTACAATATTAACTGTATTTCAGAAGCTATTAAATGTATTTCAGAAATTTTAAATGTATTTTAGAATTTATGGAATGTATTTCAGAAATTTATTAATTGTATTTCAGAAATAATCAAATTCTATTTCAGAACTTGTTGATGGTTTATCATAGTTAATAGAGAAAAATTTCTAAATTACATTTCATAATTTCTGAAATACAATTGATAATTTCTGAAATACAGTTTGATAATTTCTGAAATACAGTTGTGAATTTCGGAAATACAATTAATAATTTCTGAAATACAATTGATAAAACTGAAATTCAATTGACTAGTTCTGAAATACAATTCATAAATCTGAAAAATAATTCATAAGTTCTGAAATACAATTGATAAAACGGAAATTCAATTGATTATTTCTGAAATACAATTGATAAATTTTAAAAACAATTGATACAATTGGAAATGGTGTAGAGCGTTAAAAATATGTAAATAAAATTATTTTTAAAAAAAAATTCCACTTAATAAAAAAAATATAATTTTATAAAAACATTTACAGAAAATAAAATTATAATTTTATAAAAAGAAATTCTTTTGAATGGGGGAAATGTTTTTAGTTGATCTGTTATTTTTAAGTACATGAATGTTATTTTAGTTTGACTCAAGATCATAAATTAATATCACTTTCTGTTTAAATTATTTTCAAATCACAGAAAGATGATACAATTTTTACAAGTAAATTACAAAGAATAAAAATTATTGAAAAAATTTCGACAAGACCAGCAAGGAGAATGCGCATTTTTATAAAAAAAATGCATAGCCGTGAAAGGTATCGAACTCGAGATCTTCTGATTTTAAACCTTATTTTAACAAAATATTTTAATTTTTATAAAATCAGTGATCTTCCACTGTATTATTTTTTGAACTATTGTCAATATCTGTCTGGGATCTTATTTAATCCCAAATAAATGGAGATCTTACGTAGTACCCAAATATAATGCGGGATCTAATTTTAGCTGTCCTTTTTCTGGATAGTTCTAGATGTCAATCTACAAATATATTGCTGTTTCTAATTCGATCTGCAATTTATGGGATAAATTAAGATCCTACCAAATCCCCAAATATATCACTGGATTTAATTCGATCTGCAATTTATCGGAAAAGTTAAGATCTTACGCAATCCCGAAGTATATTACTGGATCTAATTTTATCTGTAATTTTTTGGATAAATTTAGATCTTACTTAATACCCAAATATATTGCTGGATCTAATTCGATCTTCCATTTTTCGGATCAAATTAGATCTAAGTTTATCCACAAATATATTGCTAGATCTAATTAGATCTGCCAAAATTGAGATCAAATTAGATCTATATTTATCCCTAAATATATTGCTGGATCTAATTCGATCTGCCACTTTTTCGGATCAAATTAGATCTAAGTTTATCCACAAATATATTGCTGGATCTAATTCGATGTGCCATTTTTTGGATCAAATTAGATCTAAGTTTATCCCCAAATATATAGCTAGATCTAATTCGATCTGCCACTTTTTCGGATCAAATTAGATATACGTTTATCCACAAATATATTGCGGGATCTAATTTGATCTGCCAAAATTGAGATCAAATTAGATCTAAGTTTATCCCCAAATATATAGCTGGATCTAATTGGATCCGCCATTTTTCGGATCAAATTAGATCTAAAAATATCCGCAAATATATAGCTGGATCCGCCAATTTTCGGATCAAAATAGATCTAGATTTATCCCCAAAGATATCACTGGACCTCCCAATTTTGAGATATAACTTGATCTTAGTTTATCCCCATATATACAATGGGATCTAATACGATATGATTGGATACACCCAATTTTGAGATCTAATTGGATCAGCTAGATATTACAGCAGATCTTAAACAATATCAAATTGGATATAATTAGATATTGCGCGAGATCAATTTTTTTTACTCGGGAATTCAGAAATTAGAATTGCCTCAAAAACAAAGCGGTTCTAATTTGCGAGCGTCTACTGTATAGCCCATATGGGCGACAGGTCCAATATGGACTGATCCTATCTGAAATCAATAGGCTTTATCCTTGGGACCATGTGAGCCAGCGAACCATTAAAATATCTTCGTATTTGCGACCTGCAGCGTGTAAACAAGCCAATTTTGGGGGCCCGTTTAAAAAAGTTTAGATCTGATCAGATCTTTTTGGATCTAAATAGATATAATTGAATCTAATTAGATCCTGTACCAAATCTCATCAAATATGATCAGATATGGCATATGTGATAATACCTTATGGCAAGATCTGATCAGATCTGGTGCCAAATCTGTTCAAATCTAAAGTGATCTGGACAATTGCGACAGATATGCCTAGATCTGGTAAGATCTACTGAGATCTGGCCAGATCTGGTCTTTTTTTACACGGGGTGAACATTATATGGGCACTAGGTCTAAACATGGACCGATTTTAACCAAAATCAATATGGTCCTTGACATAGGTAGGTGTGCCAAATTTCATTAAAATATCTTAACATTTGCGATCTGTAGAGTGCGCACAAGAATGCATGGACAGACAGACGGACGGACGCGCATCGAAAAAATCGATTCTGAGTCGATCGGTATATTAGAAGGTGGGTCTAGATACAATACTTTTTGGTATTACAAACATCAGCACAAACTTATTATACCCTGTCTACGTACTGGTGTAGGGTATAAAAAGTAGTTTACTGAGTTTCGTTGTGGTCGCACAAGCACTACCCAAGAAACATTTTTACGGACTCTCCGGCACGTACGGATTCATGAATCCGGCTTTTGCGGCACGTTAACTGTCCGTAATGTACGTATCCGTCAATGCTTGTACGTATATGGAACATTAACGGACCGTATAAATGGATTTTCGAACACAATACGTTTTAACTCCATATTGGTGTATCCGTTTCCGGATTTCATCGGTTGCAATTTGTTTACAAAATAAAAAATTATATTTTTGTAAAATCGGTGAAAATATTATAATGGGAATATATGGAGAATATGCAATAGAGGGAATTCTTTCTTTCACACCATTAATCAAACAACATCAAGTAACAAGGTAAGATTTATGAAACTTAATGTTTCACAATGTTTTGTCAATTAAACCATAACTAATTTATTGTCTCTTTTCCATATAGATGTTGGATTTTACTCCGGGTCCCTAAGCGCTGGATAGATAGGTAAACCGAGCTGGATGTGCTAAATATTGTATTGAATTTATAAAAAAGAAAAAAAGGACTTTGTATTGAAAATAATAAACATATGGTCTATTTTTGTTGAAAAAATCGGTAGGATACGGACAAGGAAATACTCCGTTATTACACGACATAACGGTCCGGAAACGGTCCGGCATTGACGGACTTTCAGCGGACTAGTCCGTTTTTTACATAACATAACGGTCCGTAAACGGTCCGTCATTGACGGACTTTAAACGGACTTGTCCGTTTTTAACACGACATAGCGGTCCGTAAACGGTCCGTCATTGACGGATTTTCAACGGATTCGAATCAGTTTCGATGTTCCTTATGTTCCGTTTTCTGGTCCGTATACGGATCCAGAAAACGGTACGTATACGGAGTCGGATTCCGCTTATGACGGACCGAAAACGGTGCGTAAACGGAACGAATTGTTTGTTGGGTAGTGACTCTGAACGTTTTGGACGGCCAATTGAGCTCAATACAACCAAAAATGTCGAAAAATTCACGATATATTTAGTGTTGGCGAGCGGAGAGTGAAACTTACACACCTTTTGTAATTTTTCATTTATCGAAAAAAGGCAATTCTTGTTTAGTTTATATTTATTACTATTGATATATTCTTATTATGAAAATTTTATTGCATCTCCAATGCATAAAACGGTAAAAACGGAGAACCGTTTGCAATTTTTACTCCAAATTTCAAGTGCGATGAAGTAATTATACGCTTGTTACAATCGAAAGAAAAATTTTTTTTTAGATTTTACAGTTTTTTTATTTTTTAGTACAATTTTTTGCTAATTTCAGTAGATGGATTTTAAATTACAGTTTACAACAATTTACTGAAATTTAGTAGATGCAACAAATTATTTATACTAATTTCATTGTACTAAAATTATGATATTTAGTAAGTTTTTTAACTGATTTTAGCAAATCGATTTTGAATTGCATTTTACATAAATTTTACTAAAATTTAGTAGCGGCTACTAATTTTTTCTACTAATTTTATTGTACTACAGATCAGCAGACACGTGTTGCTAAAATTAGCAAAAAAATACCTCTGGCCTCAAAACAGTTAAATTTCCCGTAATAACAGCAAAATTTTCAGTAGCCATTACAGACTTTTTAGTTGAGTGTAGTAAAAATAAATTTAATAATTTTTTTCTAAACCAACTAAAATAATGCACACTTGATTTTACTGAATGTGTTCATTTTAACCTCTAACGCTCTTGCGCTGTTTGCAATGCGTTCGGCACAAAAAATAAACTATAATTTCTTCTATAAAACTTTGTTTCGCTGTCTACTTTAGACCTGTCATTACCATGTTTTTTCTGGGATTCTTAATTGTTATTTTTTGATAAAGAAAAAAAATCACAAAATTACTTTTATTATTTTTGAAAAAATAAAAATCGTGTTTGGATTGTTTTTGTTTGAATTTAAAATCAAAATAAACAGAAAATTAAAAATATTCAAACAAGAAATAATTGTAAAACAATCAGTTTTTTGAATAAAAGTCATAACTAGGGCAAGGAATTCCATGCAAATGCATGTTTTTTGTCGATAGTCCAAAACCAATATGGACTAAATATTTATCCGAATCATCAAATTTAGAACAAAATGGCATCGATTTGTAGTTGCATATTTTTGCATATTTTGTCATAAGTGCATGTTTTTGCATATTTTGACTTTAATGCATATTTGGTGCCTTTTTAATGCATATTTTGTGCTTTTTAATTTTTAGGAGCATTTTTTATTTTATAAAAAAATATAAAAAATTCAAATTTTTATATTTTGATTCAATCAAAATAAACATTCCTAAAAATCTTATTGACCTATGGAAAATCTTCGAGTTCTGTGTCTGTTTGCAAAATAACTAACTTAAATATATTTTTAAAATTTTAAATTGCATTATTTTTACAAAAATAATAGTTTTTAGTGCATATTTCTTATATTTTCATAACTTTGTTAAAAAGTGAATTGAAAACAAAATTTGGGATTTAATATTTTTGGATTGCTAACTCAGATACAGTGCCCTCTGTATCTGAGTTAGCACGATATACGCTTTAGCGTAGAAAACAACCACGGCGGCGGCATCTCCCGGTGCATAGTAGAAACTTTGCCTCATCGACAAAAAATCTATATTTGTATAAAAAGTACCAGAAATACCAGTATTTGTGGTATTTGCATGATGATTTTGCTCGATACCAACTCCGTTAATGTTCAAGCACGACATTCATGCAAATCAAACAAAAAAAAGTCCGATTATTAATTGCGATAAGCAAATAATAAATCGCCTAAATAATAGTAATCGATTTCATCATTAGTGTTGTCAGATAAGGGGATTTCGCCCCAAATTGGGGATTTCAACTTCGGTTTTAGGTCAGATTTCCATGGGGAGGGATTTGGGGATTTCACATAATTTTGGGGATTTTACCCATGGTCTTAAGTATTTTTGGGGATTTCTGTTTTAGTCTTTTGTTTTGTATATTGTGTATTTCATCTTAATTTAAAATATATATTTTTTCTGATGAACATTATTTTGTTAAACTACTTTTTAAAGTTGACAATAATAGAAATTCTAAAGAAATGACAGCGATATTATAACGTGCCTAATTTAAATAACTGAACAGTTATTAAACAGACTAGTCTGCACATTCCCTAAATCGTGTTTTACATTAATTTTATGACTCGTGGAGACTTCAAGTAAACCAAAATATGGTTTGTAGACCACTCCAAGCATGGTGCATTCTACAAAGCATGCAAAGTTTACCACACTCTCAACGAAGAACCTTTAATTGTTTTTCTGTCCCGTGATTTAACTATTTTTTTATGATTTATTGAAAAAAAGCTTACATCAAAAAAAAATGGCTTTTTAGCAAGGTTGGTTACCGACCCGAATAACGGTAAGGGTAGCGGTATCGAAAACTAAGTTTACAAATAATCCACTTCCTAAAAACTGGGCCTTAAAAGAAGAATAGTTGCGACCGGTAACAAAGACATGATAGAAGGAGACATTTTATTCAGAAGAGTGTGAAAGCAAGTCACTGTTATTAAAAAAAAAAACATGTATTACTGTGCACAATGAAGTTTGCTAGAAAGAATAGTACAAAAATATTAAAAGAACGACATTCCGAGTAACTGCGACTTGAAATATTTGTCTAATTAAGCCATAATTCGTAACAAGAAAGAAATTAGTCTACCTAATATCATTGAGGCACACAAATTTTAAATAATTCTCACTCACGTAAGTAAAATGAATTTTACGCCCACTTGTTAATCAAACGTATTTTGATGAAATCCATATATAAATTTTTTATAGGGTATAACATTATCTACCTGGCCGGATTATATAAAAAATTCTGTATACATTTTTCTGAATTTCAATTGATGTTTTCTGAATTTCAATTGATATTTTCTGAATTTCAATTGATATTTTCTGAATTTCAATTGATATTTTCTGAATTACAATTCCAAAAGGTGTAGTGATAACGATGTCGTTATAACTTTTGTTTTTGGTTTTGCCATACAGGGGTATGGCATCACCAAAAACAGAAGTTATAACGACATCGTTATCACTAGATGGCACTTTGTTAAAAAAATTAACAATTTTCTGTTTTTATTTAAATTGAAATAATAACAAACAAAAAAGCAAAGAAAAAAAAGGAATTCTCAAATTTTATTATTTAAATATATTTTGCGCTTGATTTTTCCTTATTTTGCGCAGTTTACAGCAATTTTTGAGTTTTTAAATATAGGCTCAGCTGATACTAAAGTGATACAAAATAGTTGCTCAGGTGATACTAAATTTCAGCGCCCCCTACCGGTGAGTAGTGTAAGTTTTGATTTCCTATCTCTATAATTAATTGTCTCTGCTGAAATCTATTACCTGAGCAACTATTTAGTATCACTTTAGTATCAGCTGAGCCTATATTTAAAAACTCAAAAATTGCTGGAAACTGCGCAAAATAAGAAAAATCAAGCGCAAAATATGTTCAAATAATAAAATTTGAGAATTAATTTTTTTTATTTGCTTTTCTGTTTGCTATTATTTCAATTTAATACTGAATTTAGACTGAGCAAAAACCAGGTGGTTTTTGTACAAAACTAAATCACAAAAGCCAAATCATTTACATTGAATTTTTAGTTTTTCTTAGTCACATCACTTTTTTATTAAACACTCTTCTTTATGTTTTTATGGTTAAATTAATTAAGAAAAATTATTAACACATTTAAAAATGTATAACAACACACAATTTTAAGCTAAAACTGAAATATTTAAAAAAAATTAAAAAATATATTTTTGACACTTGCTTTAATTCTATATTCGTTGTAACAGGGTGTATCGAAAATTAGTTATAAAAGAAATCGGGTGTATCAAAAATACAAATTTCAGATATTTTTACTTGGTTTTTGGCAAAAGCCAGGTAGAATCTGGTTTTCAGTTTGTATGAAAATTGTATGGAAAAACTAAATTAATTTTATAGTTTTCGGCTCAAAACTTAAAAATTACCAAAAACTACTAGTTTTTGCCAAGTCTAAATATACTATAAATAAAAAAGAGAAAATTGTAAATTGAATGATTCAATTGCCAAATCGATTAACTCCATATAGAAAAATAAATGAGTATTAGTGAGAAAAATGAAAAAATATTATATACTGTTTTTTAAAATTCCCGTGAAATTATAGATTTTGTAATTTAGTAGTGTTAATATTTCTTATCAGAGAAATTTGTTTTGATTATTTCACAGTTAGTCAATAAAGGGGTTTGAAATTAAATTTTTATAAAGTTCAGAAAATAGAGTTAATCGATTTGGCAAGTGAAGCATTCATTTATGAATGGGAAAAATTAGTTCTTTAATAACATTTAATAATATATTACATTTATGTGATTTAGGCAAAGGTTTAAAAGGCTTAATTCTTTCATTCACTTTTTAAAAATTAATGAAATTTGGGTTAAATTTCATTCCTTAATAGCATTCTTATGGAATTAATTCGATAGCCTAATTCCCTATAGCTTTAAATTATATGAATTCATTCTATTTTGAATGAATTCTAACTGAATGAAACCCAATTTACTTGAATTCATTTAATAAAAAGGTGAATGAAAAATTACTTGTTTTTATTCACTTAATCAAATGAAAAATTTAAATTTGCATGTAATTGCTGAAATATTAGCATTATACAATGAAAAACGTTTAAAATTCATCTAACAGAAATAAATAGTATCGTATGCTTTGTTACAGCTTGTATGCTTTGGTTTTGATTATATGTTAGTTTCAAACTACACTGCACTAAGTGAATGATAATAAAATTTCTTCATTCAATTAGTAAAATGGTGAATGAACATGCGATTTGAATGATTCAAGTTAGGAATTCATTCAATTCATATTAAAGCTTTGGGAATGAAGCTTATGAATGAAGTCTTTACGAATGGTTTAAGGGAATGGTACATGAATATTTTTAAAATCTGAATTTAATTTTTCGTGAATTAAGCTTAAATTGAATTAAGTTTTTCGAAGCTCTGGATTTAGGTCGAATATAACAATAAAAAAAATACAAAAATAGATAAAATATGGCAAATAATGAAATCGGAAATCCCGGGATTTTTTCAAGACCAATCCCGGGATTTCGGGATTTCTAAATCGGGATCGGTATCCCTAGTGTAGACCCCCAAATTGCGTACATATTTATTGCTGGTAATATACATATATCGCAATAATTGTTAACGCATCTTCGTTAACAATTATTGCCGACATATTGCTGAGATGAAATGTCAAACTCAGATGACATTTTAGTTTGAGATTTATAAAAAAGGACGCCACTAATAAAATAAAAGAAAAAACAGCAAGAAAAACAAAAAAACTAATTAAATTAAGAAGAATTAAATATAATTCAACTAATTATAAATAAAAAACAAAAAAATTTATCGATTTTGGATTTTTACAAGGGTAAGTGTCGCATAACCTTCTTCGTTGAATTATTGCAAATTATGATTAATGATAATTACGTGTTCTCATACCCTTAACATAAGATCGGCAATAAGCAATTTTATGCCATTATTCTGCCGACGTACTTAACTTATTGCTACACGCAGAAAAAAGAAATTGTTGGATATATTTACAGGCAATTATATATATGTTTATAAACTACTATACTTATGTTTGAGGTGTGTTTCCAATTATTTTATTTTTATCGTTATAATACGTATGTCTCCAGGCAAACACTGTAATGTTTGAATGTTAGTCATATTTTCCCACTTAAACAAAAATATATTTGCATTTTTATTTTATCATTATTATGTTTGTGGAGTGCAAATAAAGAACTGTCAAAATATATTTTGACAGTTCTTCCAAACATATATATATCACCAGCAAATATGTTTCCTGCAGGGCGATTTTTTTCAGTGTGTAAGATATTTATTGCTAATCTAGACCGGGGGTAAATCGTTTTTTAACATTAATTTTATGAGTCGTGGAGACGTCAAGTAAACCAAAATATGGTTTGTAGTAGAGATGAGCGATATTTTCATACCGGTGATTTAATCACAGTTATTGATAAATCACTGGTAACGGCAGTGATCAAACCTTTCAAGTCGCAGTTACTCGGATTGTCGTTCTTTTAATATTTTTGTACTATTCTTTCTTGCAAACTTCATTGTGCACAGTAATACATGTTTTTTTTTCAATAACAGTGACTTGCTTTCACACTCTTCTGAATAAAATGTCTCCTTCTATCATGTCTTTGTTACCGGTCGCAACTATTCTTCTTTTAAGGCCCAGTTTTTAGGAAGTGGATTATTTTTAAACTTAACGCAGTTTTAACTGGAATACTGCTTTTAAAATGTGGTTTATTTTTTTTATTTATATAAAGAAATAAATTATACTCGAAAAAAAGTTTTTCCGTCAAATTTTTGTTAATAAACTTTGAAATGGCTGACAAAATTCGTTTTCGGTTTAACTAAACCAAGTTTAACTGACATCTTAAAAACTCGCTATAAATATTATTTCGTTTATTTATCAGAAAATCGCAGTCTTTTCCATAGACAAACAGTGATCACGACACAGTTTAAAAGAACAGCGATTTGCAAATCACATTCACTGAGAACAATGTTACTGAAAAATCGCCGGATCGCCCATATCTATTACAAACCCGTGATCACGGTCACTGTTTAAAAGAACGGTTATTTGAAAATCACGATCACTGGTAGCAGCGTTATTCAAAAATCACCGGATCGCTCATCTCTAGTTGTCAGTAGAGATGAGCGATATTTTCATACCGGTGATTTAATCACAGTTATTGATAAATCACTGGTAACGGCAGTGATCAAATAATTCAAGACGCAGTTACTCGGAATGTCGTTCTTTTAATATTTTTGTACTATTCTTTCTTGCAAACTTCATTGTGCACAGTAATACATGTTTTTTTTTCAGTAACAGTGACTTGCTTTCACACTCTTCTGAATAAAATGTCTCCTTCTATCATGTCTTTGTTACCGGTCGTAACTATTCTTCTTTTAAGGCCCAGTTTTTAGGAAGTGGATTATCTTTAAACTTAGTTTAACGCAGTTTGTAACTCGAATACTGCTTTTAAAATGTGCTTTATTTTGTTTTATTTCAATAAAGAAATAAATTATACTCGAGAAAAAGTTTTTCCGGCAAATTTTTGTTAATAAACTTTGAAATGGCTGACAAAATTCGTTTTCGGTTTACCTAAACCCAGTTTAACTGACATCTTAAAAACTCGCTATAAATATTATATCGTTTATTTATCAGAAAATCGCAGTCTTTTCCATAGAAAAACCGTGATCACGATCACAGTTTAAAAGTACAACGATTTGCAAATCACATTCACTGAGAACAATGGTACTGAAAAATCGCCGGATCGCCCATATCTATTACAAACCCGTGATCGCGGTCAATGTTTAAAAGAACGGTGATTTGAAAATCACGGTCACTGGTAGCAGCGTTATTCAAAAATCACCGGATCGCTCATCTCTAGTTGTCAGTGAATGTGATTTGCAAATCGTTGTACTTTTAAACTTTGATCGTGATCAGCATTGCCAGAAAAGTTTGTGCTCATATCCGGCTTTGCCAGAAAAGTTTGTGCTCATATCCCCATTTGACAAGTTGAAATCCCCAAAAATCCCCTAAACAAATTTCGAAATCCCCAAATATTTCCCCAATATTGTTTTTAATACGAATTTGATATAAAAACTAGAGATGAGCGATATTTTCATACCGGTGATTTAATCACAGTTATTGATAAATCACTGTTAACGGCAGTGATCAAATATTTCAAGTCGCAGTTACTCGGAATGTCGTTCTTTTAATATTTTTGTACTATTCTTGCAAACTTCATTGTGCACAGTAAAGCCTGGATTAGCCAGACGTAAACGTAAACGTATCTCTGCATAACTGAATTAATAAGTTAAATAAAAACAGAAGATGTGTTGTGTTTTTTGTTTCATTCTAATTTCTAATTTCTTTCTTGTTACGAATTATGGCTTAATTAGACAAATATTTCAAGTCGCAGTTACTCGGAATGTCGTTCTTTTAATATTTTTGTACTATTCTTTCTTGCAAACTTCACTGTGCACAGTAATACATGTTTTTTTTAATAACAGTGACTTGCTTTCACACTCTTCTGAATAAAATGTCTCCTTCTATCATGTCTTTGTTGCCGGTCGCAACTATTCTTCTTTTAAGGCCCAGTTTTTAGGAAATGGATTATATTTTAAACTTAGTTTAACGCAGTTTGTAACTGGAATACTGCTTTTAAAATGTGGTTTATTTTGTTTTATTTCAATAAAGAAATAAATTATACTCAATAAAAAGTTTTTCCGGCAAATTTTTATTAATAAACTTTGAAATGGCTGACAAAATTCGTTTTCGGTTGAACTGACATCTTAAAAACTCGCCATAAATATTATTTCGTTTATTTGTCAGAAAATCGCAGTCTTTTCCATAGAAAAACCGTGATTACGATCACAGTTAAAAAGTACAACGATTTGCAAATCACATTCACTGAGAACAATGTTACTGAAAAATCGCCGGATCGCCCATCTCTATTACAAACCCGTGATCACGCTCACTGTTTAAAAGAACGGTGATTTCAAAATCACGATCACTGGTAGCAGCGTTATTCAAAAATCACCGGATCGGTCATCTCTAGTTTGTAGACCATTCTAAGCATGGTGCCTTATACAAAGCATGCAAAGTTTACCACACTCTCAATGAAGGACTTTTAATTTTGTTTGTGTGCCGTGATTTAACTATTTTTTATGATTTATTGAAAAAAGCTTACAGCGAAAAAATGGCTTTTTAGTAAAAATCCCAAATCAAGAGTGACCAAATTTTAGAAATATTCATTACATTTTGTGGCGCGTTGGACTATTACATGTTAGGTTGCGGGTTCGATCCCCACCAAGGCAACATCAATTTATGCAAAATACTAATATGTATGAGTTTTTTCTATCCCTCATACATTGCAGCGTCCTCCTTCAGTGTTCCAATAGCACTTAACCCTACCGAAGTAACAGGGCTATGAACTAAAAAGCTTCAACAAATTTCGCAAACTCTTCATCAGATGGCGCGCAACAACTGTTCTAATATTAGACATCTCGCGCAATTACAGTGTTGCCATTATTTGAAGCCCTACATCTTTCACCACCTTTCACTTCTTCTCTATCCCCTTTCCAAAGGAAGCAACACGTTAATTAATAGGAAGAATTTCCTAAGTGTTGCTTCTCTTAAAAAAATTGTATTCCGTGAATGAATATTAAAGAAAATATAAATTTTGAAACTTACACACCTTTTGTAATTTTTCACTTTTCGAAAAAAGATAATCGCGAATCAAATCGGGATTTTTTAGAATTTCTAGAAAATAAAAACGGCAGTCTTTAAGTGGGTACATAGAGTTCCATATTAAAAAATATAATTAAAACAGAAATCCAAAGGTCATATTTTGTCATGGAATGGTTGATATATATTTTTTTTCATAGTAAAAATAAATTTGATAAGTTTTTTCTAAACAAACTAAAATAATGCATACTTAATCTGACTGAATGTGTTCATTTTAATGTTTTTATATTAGTTTGAGACTATATTAATACTTTCTTGAATTGATTGATTGAAAATCATTATCTCTAATATTAACAAATAAAGTTTAATTTTCAGTAAAAATTGGTTTTTATTAGAGATGAGCGATCCGGTGATTTTCGAATAACGCTGCTACCAGTGATCGTGATTTTCAAATCACCGTTCTTTTAAAAAGTGACCGTGATCACGGGTTTGTAATAGAGATGGGCGATCTGGCGCTTTTTCAGTAACATTGTTCTTAGTGAATGTGATTTGCAAATCGTTGTTCTTTTGAACTGTGATCGTGATCACGGTTTCTCTATGGAAAAGACTACGATTTTCTGATAAATAAACGAAATAATATTTATGGCGAGTTTTTAAAATGTCAGTTAAACTTGGTTTAGTTAAACCGAAAACGAATTTTGTCAGCCATTTCAAAGTTTATTAACAAAAATTTGCCGGAAAATCTTTTTCTCGAGTATAATTTATTTCTTTGTTGAAATAAAATAAAATAAACCACATTTTAAAAGCAGTATTCCAGTTACAAACTGCGTTAAACTAAGTTTAAAGATAATCCACTTCCTAAAAACTGGGCCTTAAAAGAAGAATAGTTGCGACCGGTAACAAAGACATGATAGAAGGAGACATTTTATTCAGAAGAGTGTGAAAGCAAGTCATTGTTATTTTTAAAAACAACATGTATTAAGCCTGGATTAGCCAGACGTAAACGAATCTCTGCATAGCTGAATTAGTAAGTTAAATAAGAACAGAAGATGTGTTGTGTTTTTTGTTTCATTCTTATGCATTCAATATAGAGCAAACGTAAATACAAAAAAAAAAATCTATTCATAACAGATTTTGTGTGTGTATTTACGTTTGCTCTATATTGAATGAATAAGAATGAAACAAAAAACACAACACATATTCTGTTTTTATTTAACTTATTAATTCAGCTATGCAGAGATACGTTTACGTTTACGTCTGGCTAATCCAGGCTTTACTGTGCACAATGAAGTTTGCAAGAATAGTACAAAAATATTAAAAGAACGACATTCCGAGTAACTGCGACTTGAAATATTTGATCACTGCCGTTACCAGTGATTTATCAATAACTGTGATTAAATAACCGGTATGAAAATATCGCTCATCTCTACTGACAACTAGAGATGAGCGATCCGGTGATTTTTGAATAACGCTGCTACCAGTGATCGTGATTTTCAAATAACCGTTCTTTTAAACAGTGACCGTGATCACGGGTTTGTAATAGATATGGGCGATCCGGCGATTTTTCAGTAACATTGTTCTCAGTGAATGTGATTTGTAAATCGCTGTTCTTTTAAACTGTGATCGTGATCACGGTTTTTCTATGGAAAAGTCTGCGATTTTCTGATAAATAAACGAAATAATATTTATAGCGAGTTTTTAAGATGTCAGTTAAATTTGGTTTAGTTAAACCGAAAACAAATTTTGTCAGCCATTTCAAAGTGTATTAACAAAAATTTGACGGAAAAACTTTTTTTCGAGTATAATTTATTTCTTTATTTAAATAAAAAAAATAAACCACATTTTAAAAGCAGTATTCCAGTTAAAACTGCGTTAAGTTTAAAAATATTCCACTTCCTAAAAACTGGGCCTTAAAAGAAGAATAGTTGCGACCGGTAACAAAGACATGATAGAAGGAGACATTTTATTCAGAAGAGTGTGAAAGCAAGTCACTGTTATTGAAAAAAAAACATGTATTACTGTGCACAATGAAGTTTGCAAGAAAGAATAGTACACAAATATTAAAAGAACGACATTCCGAGTAACTGCGACTTGAAATATTTAATCACTGCCGTTACCAGTGATTTATCAATAACTGTATGAAAATATCGCTCATCTCTAGGGTACAGTAGTACTTTTGCTACAAGAATTCATAAAAAGCAGCAATTTTGCTTGATACGTGCTTTTTCATTGCTTGATAACAGCACCTTTAACCAGCGTTGCCACAAACGTTTGCGGTCATATCCCGTATTTAAAAGTTGAAAACCCCAATTTCCGCATTATACTATAGCTTTAATACGAATTTGAAATAAAAACCCATTTGTAATGAAAATTAATTTTTATTTGTTAATATTACTAAATTCATTTTCTTGCACAAAAAAATCAACAAAAATAATTAAAAAGTATTACTAGACTCATAAAAATGTCGGTACACTCATAAAAAAGCCCGTATAAATAGTTAAAAATTCTGCTAAAATAACAGAAAATAGTACCTGTATTTACGCCAGCAGAATTTTCAATGAAGTTGAGAATTATGGTCTGCTAAATTTAGCTAAGCCAAATTTTGAATACTGCCAAATACACAATTTTAGTTAAATTATCTAAGAAATTTGGTAAAATTCGGCAGAAAATTTACCTGAATTAACTGAAAGTTTCTGCGGCCCTATGTTCCACTGGGAATTAAAGGATTAAATATATATATATATACACGGAGGAAAAAGACGTTTTTGTATATATTTGGAGGTAATCAATGTATGTTTACAAACTACCATATATGTATTTGCAGTATGCTTCCAATTATATTGTTTTTATAGTTACTATACATATATTTCCCGGTAATAATTATATTTGTGGGATACAATTAACATATATTTGGAAAAACGGCGAATTTCCATTCTTGATACATATAAAGTTGTATGTAGCCATTATAACTTTTGTAGTAATAATAATATAGACTGCATCTAGTCAGAAAATTTAGTGATATTTTTCCTTTATTTATTAATTTTATTGTGAAAGATGTGAAAAAATAAAATAAATAAAACATAAAATTGTTTTAAAAAGAAAAAAAATACTTAATTGTGTATATTAAAGTATTAACTTATTATAAGAGTTTTTAAGTAATATTTGTTAATAAAAATAAATGAAGAGATTGTAGTTATTGTTTTTCAATGAAAGATTTGTATTAGATGTAAAATTCAATGTGATTTATAATATATTTAGTTATTAAATAATCGCCAAACAGTAGATGTATTAATTTTACTTTTTATGTTTTTCCATTAAAATATAGAGAAATTTGGAGAGTAGAATAAATACGCCCATTGTTTGGCATATATTAATAATTGCTTTATAACTAAATATATTATTTATATATAGTATTTGCATGAAAACATAATTTGTTTATTACACACATATTATATGTTTGCTGCCAAACATATAATATTTGTCGATAGCGTCATTTCATTTCATCCAAACATTATATATTTACAGGTAAACATAATATATTTGCATGCAAATATATATTGTTTCTAGTAAAAACACGGCGAATATGTTTAACAATTTCTCCAAATATATATATATTACCAGCAAAAATATGTTTGGGACAGGCCGTTTTTTCAGCATGTAAAATATAAGATATTGTAGTTATTGTGTTTCAATGAAAGATTTGATTATTTGCATGGAAACATAATTTGTTTATGACACACATATTATATGTTTGCTGCCAAACATATAATATTTGTCGATAGCGTCATTTCAATTCATCCAAACATTATATATTTACAGGCAAATATAATATATTTGCTTGCAAACATAATATATTTGCATGCAAATATATATTGTTTTTAGTAAAAACACGGCGAATATGTTTAACAATTTCTCCAAATATATATATATATTACCAGCAAAAATATGTTTGGGACTGGCCGTTTTTCTCAGCGTGTAACTGCTAAAATGTCCGGGTAAAAGCCTGGGTGTTTGGATTCCCTGGATCTATCCCGAGACAGGCCCATAGTTATTATTGAGAATATAGGTCAGGGCTGGCAAAACTATGACACGCATGCCAGTAGTGGCACGCGAGTGGATTTTTTGTGGCACGCAACGTTTGTTGAATGTTGTAAAAAAAATTAATTTTTGTTAGAAGACCAGCGAAATAATATGTTAAAAATTTACGTAAGTATTTTCGCTGCAATAATGCTCTAAATTGCAAATACTAAAAATTTCCTTTTAAAATGATTAAAAAAGCATCTTAAAACTCTTTTTGCTTACACAATTATGGGTTATAACTCAAAAATTCATTCTTTCGAAAGTATTTTGAATCAAAAGTATCGAAACTTTTCTGCGATAGATTCATTAATAAATCAGAAAAGTTATTAAAAATGTCTTAGCCTTCTACGAGTAGATTGATAGTATTTTAAATATTTCGATCGGAAAAGGCTCTAGAATTGGAGAAACTAAAAAGTGACAGAAAAGTTTTTTTTTTGCTAAAGTTACCAAAAACGGTTTCAAAAGGACCCTGAAAAAAAAATGCCCTAATCGATTGAACCTGTTTGCTAAATATTAGTAAAATAAAAACACCAAGAAAAAAATCTGTTAAATTTGCAAAATTTTAGATGTATTTAAGTTAATTGCAAATTTACTCTGCTAAAATAAAATATATTGTTGAATAGTTATTGATTCGACCTTTCTAATTGTTAATAAAACTTCAGATATTTGTGCTCTAGGTCAGTTATTTTATTATAAATATTATAAGGAGAATATTACTGCATTGTAACAGACGACGATGCATACACAACTATAGCTAAAAGTTTGGTTATGTAAAAATTCACTGGAAGAATCCTGAGGATGATATTCAAAGAATTTCGGAATATTGATTTATTAGGAGAATATCTTTCTCTATATATAAAAGAATAACGTGACTGACTGACTTATTGACTGACTGACTGACTCAACATCGCCCAGCCCAAACCGCTGAAGCTAGGAAGTTGAAATTTGGTATGTAGGTTCCTCTTTCGGGGTAGACGTCCGCTAAGACGGAATTTTTGGAAATTCCTACCGGAACGGGCAAAAAGGGGGAAAGTGTCCCCCTTGACGGCCTGCCAAAACCCCTTTGGCTAGAAAGCAGAAATTTAAGATATGTGTTCCTTGGAGTAGGGGCTAACTTTTCTGGAAAGTACTTTCTAGAAGTTTGGACAGGGACGTTGTAAAAATGGGGGTTAAAAAGGGGAAAAAGGCCCCCCTTGACGGCCTGCCAAACCGCTGGAGGTAGGAAGTTGAAATTTAGTATAAAGGTTCCTCCACTATCGTAGACATCCACCAAGACGGGAGTTTTGGAAATTTTTACAGGGACGGGCAAAAAGGGGAAAAAGTCTCCCCCTTGACGGCCTGCTCAAACTGCTGGAGCTATGAAGTTGAAATTTGGTATGTAGGTTCCTCGACCGGTGTAGACGTCCGTTGAGACGGCATTTTTGGAAATTCTTATCGGGAGGGGCAAAAAGGGGACAAAAAAAGTACCTTTTTCCAAAAAAGTACCTTTTTCCAAAAAAGTACCTTTTCCCAAAAAAAGTACCTTTTCCCAAAAAAAGTACCTTTTTCCAAAAAAAGTACCTTTTCCAAAAAAAGTACCCTTTTCCAAAAAAAAGTACCTTTTTCCAAAAAAAGTACCTCTTTCCAAAAAAGTACCTTTTTTCAAAAAAAGTACCTTTTTCCAAAAAAAGTACCTTTTTCCAAAAAAAGTACCTTTTTCCAAAAAAAGTACCTTTTTCCAAAAAAAGTACCTTTTCCAAAAAAAATTCCTTTTTCAAAAAAAGTACCTTTTTCCAAAAAAAGTACCTTTTTCCAAAAAAAAGTACCTTTTTTAAAAAAAGTACCTTTTTCCAAAAAATGTACCTTTTTCTAAAAACATGTACCTTTTCCAAAAAAAGTACATTTTCCAAAAAAAGTACCTTTTCCCAAAAAACATACATTTTTCTAAAAAAAATACCTTTTTCAAAAAAAGTACCTTTTTCAAAAAAAGTACCTTTTCCAAAAAAGTACCTTTTCCCAAAAAAGTACCTTTTTCTAAAAAAATGTTCCTTTTCCCAAAAAACATACATTTTTTCAAAAAAATACCTTCTTCAAAAAAAGTACCTTTTCCAAAAAAAAGTACCTTTTCCCAAAAAAAAGTACTTTTTTCTAAAAAAATGTTCCTTTTCCAAAAGAAGTACCTTTTCCAAAAAGTACCTTTTTCCAAAAAACATACATTTTTCCAAAAAAAACACCTTTTTTAAAAAAAATACCTTTTCCAAAAAAAGTACTTTGTAAAAACAAAGTATCTTTTTCCAAAAAATTTCGTTTTTCCAAAAAGTACCATTTAAAATAATATATAATTTCAAAAAAACTACTTTTTTTCCTCCCCCCACGGATATCTCCACTAAAACAAGGTTTCTTGATATTCGGCATAGACCTGCGCTAAAACGGGATTTTTGGAAATTCCTACCGGAACGGGCAAAAAGGGGAAAAGTCTCCCCATAAACAGTCTCATAATTGGAAAAGTGCCTGCCCAAACCACTGGAGGTAAGAATTTGAAATTTGGTATAAAGGTTCCTCCACTGTAGTAGACATCGACTAAGTTTGTATTTTTGCAATTCCCTACAGGATATCCCAAAAGGAAACTCGGTATGTGAGTTCCTCCTTCTGTGTAGGCGTCCGCTTAGACGGAATTTTTAAATTCCTATCGGGAGGAGAAATAAGGTAAAAGTCTCCTCCTGACGGCTTGCCCAATCCCTTTTGGCCAACCTAAAATTTTAAATATGTATTCCTTGGAGTAGGACTAACTCACCGGCAACGTAATTTTTCTATTTTGGAACAGGAACATAGTAAAAATGGTGGTTGAAAGGGAAAAATGTCCCCACTAACGGCCTGCCCAAACCGCTTAGGCAATGCAGTTGAAATTTGGTATGAATGTTCCTCATCCATCGCAGATAGCCGCGAAGATGGAATTTTTGTAAATTCCTAAAGGGAGGGGCAAAAAGAAGAAAAGCCTCACATTGGGGGCCTGTAAAAATTCCTTCGGCTAGAAACCTGAAGCTTAAAATGTGGGTCCCTGGAGTAAGGGTTAACTTATTAGAAAGATCCTTTTTTGAATTTTGGATAGGGTCGTTATAAAATGGGGGCTCAAAAAGGGAAAGTTGCCCCTTAACGACCTGTCCAAACTGCTGGAAATAGGAAGCTGAAATTCGATACTTAAGTTCCTCTTCCAGCCTAATTCCAACCGGGAGGGACAAAAAAAGAAAAAGTGTCCCCCTTGACAGCCTGCTCAAACTGCTGGAACTAGGAAGCTGAAATTCCCTGTCGATGGATTTTCGGAAATTCCTACCGAGAGGGGCACAAATAGTAAAAGTTGGTTAGAAACCTGAAATGTAAAACATATGTTACTTGGAATATGGGCTCACTTACCGGGAAGGTGCTTTTTGGACAGGGACATTGCAAAAATGGGGATTAATGAAGCGAAAAGTGCCGCTTAAAGGCCTGCCCAAACCGCTGGAGGTAGGAAGTTGAAATTTGGTATTAAAGTTCCTCCTCTATTGTAGACATCCGCTAAGATGAGATTTTTGGAAATTTCTACAGGTAGGGTCAAAAACAGGAAAAGTCTCCCCCTTAACGGCCTGGCCAAACTGCTGGAACCAGGGAGCTTAAATTCGGTATTTGGGTTCCTTCTCCAACGTTGACGTCCCCTAAGATGGTATTTTTGGAAATTCATACCGGGAGGGGTAAAAAGGGAAAAAACTCCCCCCTTGACGGCCTGGCCAAACTGCTGGATATAGAGACCTAAAATTATGTATGTAGTAGGTTCCTCCTCCAACGCAGACGTCCTCTAAGACGGAAGTTTTGGAAATTCCTACCGGGAGGGGTAAAAACGGAATAATTCTCCCCCTTGATGGCCTAACCGAACCCTTCGGCTAGAAACCTGTAATATATAATATGTTTTCCTTGGAGTATGGGCTAACTTATCGACAAGGCATTTCTAGGACTTTGGACAGGAACGTGGTAAAAATGGTGGTTCAAAAGGGGAAAATTGCCCCCCCCCCCCCTTAACGTCTGCGTCTTTAGCTAGAAACCTCAAACTTAAAGAATAAGTGTATATGAAACACTAAAATTAAGAAACTAAATAGGAAACGAGTGGAATTGCAACACTACACAAGTGGAATGAAATGGATATAAACGTTGAACGAGTGGAATTGAAATTATAGACAATGCAAATGGATTGGAAGAGGGAATTACCTGTTCAATCACTATCCACGGAATATGAAACTTATGTAGCATTGAAACATACTCTCCAAAAAGTTAAACAAATTTTCTAAAAGAGAAAAAACCTTAGAAAAGGAATGGAACTTATATATTCCGATATTTAAACTTCATGTAACGAAGCACCGGTGGAAGAAACCGACGCAGTAAATTTTCCAACTGAATTTGTGAATTTACTTGAATTGCCAGGTCTACCTTTACATAAACTGGAATTAAAAAAAAAAGCTTTAAGACACGCTAACAACGTAGCGGGCTTTGCCCGCTATTTTTAATATTATAAAATGCTTTCCAACCCTGCTTTACGTTATTCATTTTCATTCAAAACACAAATGAACAAAACTACTTACGGGTCTATCTACCTAAGTTCGCACTTTACCAAATTATCTTAACATACACACGTATATGGCAATTTAGTATGGATTCATTACTAACAATCTACTTTCATGAGAAAAAGTGATCAAATATTTATTTATTTTAAACCCATTGTTGTGCAGAATTATTTATTTGTGGTGGCTGGGTGAAAGCTTTTATTATAAAAACTGTACTTTAAATAAAAAGCGAATTTAAAAAAAATTGTCGGGAGGGGGGGGGGCGCACCCCCCCTAAACTTTAAGGCACGCTAACAACGTAGCGGGCTGCGCCCGCTAGTCTATAATAAAATCATTGACCTCGAGCTCAAATATCTGAAGTTTTTATGTTGTTGAATATTAGTAGATTTAAATCACCATAAAAAGTTTTATATTTCGAAATCTTTTTGGATTTCTTTTTGAATATATTTAACAATCTAACCTTCTAATATCAATGTTTAAAAGATTTTTGCTGATGTTTCTTTTACTAAATGTTCAGCAAATATATTCTGATACTGATTTTAATAGATATTGCTGTAGGTTAATTTTTAACTAAGTTTCAAAAATTTTTCTCCTATTTATAACTATTTATTTCTATCAGTGTAATTATAAATAAAAGAAAAATAGAATGTACACCCTTAAAATTACATAGTAGCTGATCACTATTTTTTCAACTATTTCATAGGTGAAATAACCCTCAATATGGCATAGTTGATGGGCAGTAGTAGAAGACAACTACGATTATTTAAAACCTACAAATCGACTATGAAGGAAGTCAATGGCAACAATTTTCTAGTTGATATTGGGGAAATTTTAAAAATAGTAGATATTTACCACTCCTATATGAAAAACTTTAATGGGAGCCTCAAGTCTCGCAATTTTCAATTTATTTAAAAAAATACTTTTTATTTGCATGCACAAAATTTACAATTTTTAAAACTTTTCGCTATTTTGTTTTGTTGCTTTCTGCATCTAACGATATTCTTGAATTTGTTGATGGCATTTTTCCTGATGAAAATGTTTTTGATGTTATTCCATAATCTGCAATTAAATAGTGTAATTTAGCACTATTATTATAATTTTGAAAGATTGTTATTTGCTTAACTTACAACACATAATTGACCTGAGAATTTTTGTCTTAATAATTTTAATTTCTAAATTTTTTTATAAACAACATTGACAATTTAAATTTTGTTTTATGGGGTGACTAGAAATGTTATTTTGTGACTTTCTTCATAGTTGTAATCAATTATAAAAGTTGAATTATATAAACTTTAAATTGACTATGGCTTTTGTTAACTATGTCACTATGTAATATTTTGGGTGTAGGATTTTTTTTATTACAATACCTGCAAGATTTATGAATGCGAAAAATTTGTTCCGATAAGAATTGCGCGGGAATTGCCGGGATCCCGGGAATTTCTAAAAAAATCCCGCTGTCCTGGGAAATGAAAAAGTCCGGGTAAACCCTAACTGCTAAGGTGCGTTTACAATGATGGAGTACTCCAATCTGTAGCAAATTTAGTTTTCTTCCCTTTCATACTAACAGTTTTTTTTATTTTGCTATCACCTTTTATTCCACTCCAGAGTAAAACTTGTTTGACTCTGGAGTACAAATTTGCTCCACTCTAGAGTTAACATTGGTCTGTTAACTATTTAAAATGACAAATATACCTAAAAATATACATCACTAATTTGTTCACATCTCTAATTGTCAACAAATTATAAAAAAAAATATTGAAAATAATAACAAATAAAAACAAATGATTTCAATTAGGAGAAATATATAAAATAAAAAATAATTTTATATTACATGCAATGGAAATCGTCAAAAGATATTCGCTAAAAACTGCGAAGTATTGAAATGTTAAATATTCTTTTGAAGTAACTCCACTCTGCATTTTGAACAGTTAACATTTCAATCTGTGCTGCAGAGTAGAGTCACTCTGCCATTGTAAACAAAGTGTTAAGGTTTTCAACTAAATTGATTTAAAAAAAATAAAAGGGGAAAACAGATTGAAAAATGCACTCAAAGTACTAGGTATTAATTTAAGTAACATGTACCAAAGGTACTTATGAAGTACCATAGTACTTAGCAAGTACCTATAGTACTTAACAAGTACCATAGTACTTAACAGGTACCAAAAGTATTTAGAAAGTACCATAGGACTTAGCAAGTACCAAGTGTACTTAGCAAGTACCTAGTACATTTTAAGGTATTGGTACTTAAGTATCAAGTACTTCCCTAGTAATTGGTACTGATTAAAAAGTACATTTGAAATTTGGTACTTGTACTTAAAAAATTTCAAGGACAAGTACCATATTACTTGTACTTGTGCTTAATGTACTTGTGCCCATCTATGTACTAAACTAAGAGAAGTAGACCAAAATGGAAATGAAATTCGACTCGAAATTATTTAAAGTATTGAGGATTTTCATTAATGTGTTAAATGGAGATAACTAAAATTTTTGTTTAAATGAGTGTTTTAACTAAAAATTTGTTAAAAATTAGTCCAATTGTTTTGAATCCCGATTTACATTTTTTTTTACTGAAGCGTAGTTTTAATAATACCATAAAAACGTTGATGGAAAGGTATTAGAAAAATTAAAAATTTTTGTAAAATAAAAATAATAAAAATTTGTATTTAGTTTTATAATAATCTTAATCTTAAAAATACGGTTATAAAATAGCTTTTATTTTTAAAATTGAATGACTGTTTCATCAGTTTTTTTTTTTTTTTTGGATTTTGTGATGGACATTTTTTCAAACGCAGTCCTTATAATGCGGAAACCTGTAGAATTGTAGTATCAACAAAATCGCCTAGGTGTGCTACCGCCGGTTTGATGCAAAACACTTTAAAAATCAACCATATCTCAAAACAAGAAAATTTTACTTTCCTAATAATTATGTATATTTAAACAAATTCTATAAATTTTCAAAAAAATGAATATTTTTGCATTTTTCTATCGGCTTTAGCCGAAAATTGGTTTAGCCGATTATTGTCGGCGGTTGAATCGGCTTGGCAAAGGTGTCGGCTGGCGGCGGCTTACCGGCTAAAGTCGGCTGGCTTGTATCCCTGGTGGTGTGTCTAAAAATAGCTTTTTAAATAAACTAATAAAAATTAAGAATTAAAAATAATCTACTTGGTGTCGAAGTAGGGCTCGACCGGCTGGCTGATGGTAAAGTTATATATTTTTCGTTTCTGTTCAAATAAAAAAGAAAAAGAAAAACAAACGCTACAAGCAAGGAGGATAAAGGCTAAATAGTTCCCATACGAAAAAAGTACACTCTTTGGTTCCCTTAAAGTTTATATGGATTTTAATCCTGTTAATTCCCGTGAAGAATAAGAGAAACAAAAGGAAAACACGAAAAAGTTAACAGTGCAGTGTTTTTATTGTTTCTTATGATTACACTATGCGACAGTCAAAATCGGGATGGGATGAAACCAACGGGAAATGTTATATCGGTCAAAAACAAGTTATACGTGTCCCGGCGTTTCGCTGGGTCACCCCTAGGAATCGAGATATATCTTTTTTTTTGATATAACTCGAGAACCACTAGTCCGATTTTGCTCAAACAATTTTAAAAAAATTAAAAATTACAATTCCTTTAATCTGTTCATATAACGTTTTTCTATATACTCAAAAGTTTTGCCGGTAAAAATAAATGTTTGTTACCGCTACCATAAAAATCAATAACCTTTTGTTTATTACTTTTTTTAAATATTTTAGGCAAAAAATATTTTTTTCTTCATACATTTATTTTTACCGGCAAAACTGTTGAGTATATAGAAAAACGTTATATGAACAGATTAAAGGAATTGTAATTTTTAATTTTTTTAAAATTGTTTGAGCAAAATCGGACTAGTGGTTCTCGAGTTATGTCAAAAAAAAGACCACCAAAGGTCAAATCGATATATCTCGATTCCTAGAGGTGACCAAGCGAAACGCCGGGACACGTATAACTTCTTTTTTACCGATATAACTTTCCCCGGTAGTTTGAACCCTTCCCGATCACTGACCCCTACCATTTGTCTCTCAGTGTTATTGATTAAAGCGGTAACAAAAACAACTTTAAGAATGAAATAAATAATAAATAATCAATTCTAATTATTTTTTTATTGTTTTTAATATTGTTTTTTGCTTGTAAAATCGTTTTTATTAAATTTATTGTTTTCGCGACGTCCTTAATTTTCTCTCGTTCGCTGTTAGATTTCTTCAAATTCCTTGTGTTTTTCTTCTCATTTTTGTGTGAAATTTTTTGGGAAACTACGAACTCTTAAAACACCTTAATGGATACCCACTGCTACAAGAAAATAAAAAAAAAAATGGAAAAGAAAAAAATAGAAAAGAAAACAACATTAACACACTCACAAATATAGTGGAAGTGCCCCGATTGACCGGTCATGGGATAGGTCCTTTAATGGCAGTTGACTCGTTTTTTGCTTTGGCCATAATTAAATTAAAAAATCAATTAAAAATTACCTCAAAAACTGTGATAATATAAATAAAAATTTTAAAAATTCCCCTTAAGTTAAAAAGAAAATGAAATGAAATACCAATTGTTAAAACTAAAACAGCTTTAACATTAAATAACGTTGAAAATACAAAACTTAGAATTTCTTAGCAAAAAATTATAGAACTTTAAAATAAGAACTAAAATAAGCAAATCGTAAAAAAATAAAGTTCAAAATAAATAAAAGAGTAAAAAAAATAAAAAAATATTTTTAAAAATATGCCGCGAATTTTGTTTTTTATTTCGGTATCTGGTGTATTTTAAAAATGAAAAAAAAATTTTTCTATTAAATGTTGTTGTAGAATCGAATGGTAAAGTCAGATTTCCTACAAATGCAGCTGTTTTTGTTCTGGACGAAAAGGGTCTTCAAATCAGCGCTTTTGGCTGACTTACGCCAGTGGAAGGAGTTGAAATAAAAAAGAAAACAAAAACGCTATTTTTTTTTCTATGCAAAAATTTTACAAAATGTGATGATATCCGAAAATCAAATTTTTATGACGAACTCTAATAAACATATTAGTCCATATTAAGTTATATAATTTCCTATATAACTATTTTTACTCGGGTTAGTAATTTATCTCTAGAGTAATTTATACAAAAAGTAGGGTTAATTTTAAATTTAATTATTTCTTAACCTGTATGCTATTATGTAACAGTTTTTTTTTTAAATTTAGTCTTAATTAATGTGAAGAAAACGAATTTCAAATCAAACCTTAAAAGAATTAAGTAACTTTTAAGTAATTCGCGGTTTATTAAAAAATTGTAGAAAAAAATACATATTTTAGTTAAAATTTCCAAATTTTACGAAAAGATGTAATTAAAAATTCAACTTCTTTTTGCCTTGTATGCGCAAATTTCTCAAATCTGATCTTTACTCTAACGAAGATTAGGCATCAGCAATCGAAATTTAAAAATTATAAATTATTAGCGGTTTTTGAAAATTCAAAAAAACTCATGTTTTTTAAGGTATTTTCCTAATTACGTGTAAACGGTGTTATCGAAAAATACAATTTGTTATACTTTTGCAATTTACTTACCAAGGGCCTTCATTATAAAAGGTGGTCCAACCAAAACGCACGATGTTAATTGTGAATAAAATAAAACGTTTTCAGAGAATTATCTTAATATTTTTTATTATGATAGAAGGATCTATGACAATTATGTGTGAAATAAAATATCGGCCAAATGCTCGCCACGGCTTCGGTGGCATACCTCTATCTGATGGACCATATTTGAGACATAAGAAAGAAATCCAACGGTGGCAAATAACGTGATCGTGGCGGCCAATTAACATCGCCACGACGTGAGATAACACGGCCGTTGAATTTCTAGCGCAACAGAGCCATTGTTTCGTTGGCTGTGTGGCAAGTGGCACCATCCTGTTGGAAGCACATATCGTCCAGGTCCATATCCTCAATTTCTGGCCACAAGAAGTCCGTTATCATCTCGCGATAGCTCTTCTCTCTTGACGGCTCTTCTGCCACACTATTGCGAAAAACAGCAATGTTTTCCGCAGAACGAACTGGGCGAGCATGAACATGTGTTTTCACATTTCCTACAGACCGACCCGGTTTGCTGAAATTTGCGCACAATTCTCCCGATTGTGGACACATTTGGTCCATCGACGCCCATTTTCGTAAAAGCCTTCAAAAATCTTAACGCGCTGCTCAATTGTGTACCTCTCCATGGTTGAATTTGTCAAACACTGAAACAAAGAAATGTCAATTTAAGTTATGTAAAAAACTTGACGTTAAGGTGTGCCTCATAATTAACATCGTGCATTATGTTTGGACCACCCTTTATATAACACTGTTTTAATTTTAAAAAGGATAACAGATATCCTTGCAAATTAACTTAAAATTTGACTTTTTTAATATTTCGCTATTATTTAGCTTGCTATAATTTTATTGCTACCGAAAACCCCATCTCACATAATAGGACATTCCACAGACATATTAATGCAAAAAAGAAATTTTCATAGTGGTAAATATAAGAAAACATCTTTATCAAAATTGAAAATTTTTTGTATACAATTTTCAAATTTCGCGAAATCCGCGACTCCGATTTCAATTTTGATATCATATTCGTAATGTACATCTATTGTATAATAATTGCATTTATTTTTACTCAATTTTTCTTGGGATTTTTTCTCAATGTACAAGCAGGTACAACCTCGAAACTTCAATTGCGATGTGCAACCTCTAAACAAAACTTTTTTGGTGATTTTTTTATCAGGCCACATTTTTTTTCAAAGCGGCATATTTTTAGGGTTGTGGAGCTTGAAAATTCCAACTTTTTTCTTTTTTGGACCATTCTACTATACACATTCATATAAAAAAACGAGTAAAAAGGTTAAAGTCGGGCATGCCGACTATACAATACCCTACACCAGTCTGGTGTATTGTTTGGATCCGAAATTCGAATGGGTTAAAATGGGGCTTATGTCAAAATTTTCTATAATGTGAGTCAGCGCACCAAATTTCATTAAAATATCTTAATATTTGCGACCTGCAGTTTGCAACCAAGCCAATTTTGGGGGGACCCTTATATGGGGACCTTTAGATGTTCACCAAAATCAATAGGCTTCGTCCTTGGGCCAACATAGGTCTATGTACCAAATTTCATCAAAATATCTTAATATTTGCGACCTGCAGCGTATTAACAATATAATTTTGGGGGGACCCTTATATGGGCACTAGTTCTAAACATGGACCGATGTTCACCAAAATCAATAGGCTTCGTCCTTGGTCTATGTACCAAATTTCATCAAAATATCTTAATATTTGCGACCTGCAGCGTATAAACAGTATAATTTTGGTAGGACCCTTATATGGGCACTAGGTCTAAACATAGACTGATGTTCACCAAAATCAATAGGCTGCGTTATTGGGGCAATATAGGTCTGTGTATCAAATTTCATCAAAATATCTTAATATTTGCGACCTGCAGCGTATAAACATTATAATTTTGGTAGGACTCTTATATGGGCACTAGGTCTAAACATGGACCGATGTTCACCAAAATCAATAGGCTGCGTTATTGGGCCAATGTAGGTCTGTGTACCAAATTTCATCAAAATATCTTAATATTTACGACCTGCAGCATATAAACAGTATAATTTTGGTAGGACCCTTATATGGGCACTAGGTCTAAACATGGACCGATGTTCACCAAAATCAATAGGCTGCGTTACTGGGCCAATATAGGTCTGTGTACCAAATTTCGTCAAAATATCTTAATATTTACGACCTGCAGCGTATAAACAGTATAATTTTGGTAGGACCCTTATATGGGCACTAGGTCTAAACATGGACCGATGTTCACCAAAATTAATAGGCTGCATTATTGGGCCAATATAGGTCTGTGTACCAAATTTCATCAAAATATCTTAATATTTACGACCTGCAGCATATAAACAGTATAATTTTGGTAGGACCCTTATATGGGCACTAGGTCTAAACATGGACCGATGTTCAAAAAAATCAAACTTGTTCGTCCTTGGGCCAACATAGGTCTGTGTACCAAATTTCATCAAAATATGTTAATAGTTGCGACCTGTAGAGTGCGCACAAGATTGCATGGACAGACAGACAGACGGACGGACGGACAGACGGACATCGTTAAATCGAAATAAAAAAAAATTCTGAACCGATCGGTATACTATAAGGTGGGTCTACGACCAATATTTTTTGGTGTTACAAACATCAGCACAAACTTATAATACCCTGACCACATAGTGGTGTAGGGTATAATAAAATTTAATACAACCCTGCTAAAAAAAATTAAATGTCTTTTGTATAATAATAATATCCGAAAAATGAGAACATCTAATTGTATCAAATTAGATCGCATTATCACCATATTAGATCTAATTTTATCCGGATTTTGTCCTCATCCAAATGTATCAAATATAATATAATCATATCCAACTAGATATAATGGTATATAATTAGATACAATTATACATAATTATATGAGGCATATGTAACTATATATCGGTCTATATATAATTGGATATTGTAATTTGTTGCACTTAGGGTTTATGTCCCGGGAATTCCCGGGACGGGATTCCCGGGAATCCCGCAATCCCGGGAATCTAGTGCGGGATTTCCCGGGATTTTTTTTATTCTTTTACAGAAGTTTTAGCTAGTATATTAGAATTTATTTCAATTAAAAACATTGATTGTTTTAAAAATAATTTAAATAAAAAATATTTAAAATTAAAAAATGCGATTTGAAATTTAATAATATAATATATAATATAAAAAATATTATTTAGTCCGAATTTTTTGGGTTTAGTTAAACCGAAAACAAATTCTATTAGAAATTATCAAGTTTAAATACCAACAAAAATAATCGTACCTCGGAAATTTTATATTTTTTAATAAAGCAATTTCATACACAACATTTCAAAATCAATATTGTAGCTCCAAATACCTCCGAAAAAAACTCGGCATTAAAATTTAAAATAAATTATAATATTTTCGTATTTTCAATTGATATAAGTGTTTTGAGTTTTTATTACTTCAAATAATTTCATTTAAATTTCAATTGCTATTCCTTTATTTCAGTTGTATTTTTCTAATTTTATGTTTTTGTTAGATTAAATATTGTTGACCTTTGGTGTTGTTATATTTTTAGTATTGCTTGGCTTTAGGTCATAAATTTTTAAAAAATAAAAATTAAAATATTTTGTATTTTATTTTTCAATATTTTATTTTTTAATTTTCTTCCGATATTTCGATTTGCATCGCAAATCGTCCTCTGGGATATTTAAAAAATACAATATATTAAAAAATATATTTTTGAACGGGACTGAGTTGAAAACTTTTCGCTGCACTTAAAGCTTACTATTATTGTTAAAATAATGCATCAGATGCTTTTTCAAATTATTTTGAATTTTTTATATGATAATTTAAAAAAAGCAAGAATGAAAATTAAATTTTTTAAGTAGTTGTGCCATAAAAAATTTCTATTCAAAAAATACCAATTAAAGTTATAAAACTATTTAATAATATTTTAGTGTCTATTTTTATAAAAAGATTTAGACGATTTGCCTAAAAATTTGTGTGAAAAATACTCACTTTTAAACTTTTTAATAAAAATAGACGAATACTTCTGAAAATCTGCATAGAAACAAAATATCTAGAAATATAAATTATTGGATTCCATATTTAATCAAAAAATCGATCTTAGTTTTGATTCTAAAGTTGGTCCGATACAAATTTGCACCCATTAACAATTCCACTGCAACCAAAAGATGAACTTTGTCGTCAGTTTTTTTTAATAGATATCGAGTTTTTCAAGTAAACATACGACGGATATATTTATTTTCTAACGAGCGGGAATTCCCGGGATCCCGGGAAATTCAGAAAAAAATCCCGCTGTCCCGTGAAATGAAAAAGTCCGGGAAAAGAAAAACCCTAGTTGCACTATATATTGTGCAATATATAACAAGATATAGTTATATATTTAGGATATAATTTCGTAAAATTTTATATAATTATATCTTGGTATATATGTCCCAATATATAATTATAAAAAATTTTATATGACAATATCAAAACTTTTTTACTTGGGAATTGAATAATACCAAAACTCCGATAAAATTTAATGAAATTATATCAATTCAAATATCCTTTTTATTCGTTAATATATAATTTGATTAATCCATTTTGCGGATGAAATTTTATATAATTTAGTATGATGCCAAATAAAAGAAGATATGCTACCGAATACATCTTTTTTCACGGGTAATTAAATGTAGGCCAATATGTAATAATATAAAATCACATATGTCTCCATATAAAAACTTATGAAGAAAAAAAAAATCTAACATAGAGCAATTCCATATGAAAACGATCAAAATTGGCAAATTTTTGGACTACCCCTCTCCGATTTTAAAATAAATAGTCTCAATCGATTGCCCAGCAAAAAATAATGTACCTACATATTTTTTTTTTTTTTTTATAGTGACTGGTTTAGTGGTGGTGTACACCACTGTCATGTGACAAAATTGAAGAATTCTTCATAAGGGACCTCATTGAAAGTTGTTTTAAGAAAAAACTACTAAAGCGATCGCAACGAGTGATAGCTCGTTGGAAAGGTATTGAATCAGGCTTTAATTGAAAAATAAAATTTTCCTAATTTTTCTCATAAATTTACCTTTTTTCCCATGAAAATTAAATTTTCCGATTTTCCACAGAAGCTCTTAAATTTTCCGGCTAATTTTTTTTTTTTTTGGATTCCTCATAATTTTTGCTTTAAGAATCAGCAATAAAAAAATGGGCCCCGACTCCTTGTTTGGACAGGAGAGGAGCATTTAAGAGTCCACCTTGTTCTCATTGTTTTTATATTTTTTATAATTGAATTATTTGTAATTATTTAACATTATTTTATTTTATTATTAAAAATACATTTTAAAAATTATTTTACAGTTAAAAATACATTTATGAAGAAAAAATCAATTTTTTTTAAGAGCCCCAAGTTGAGTGTGTAGTGAATATGGTCTGCCTGCCTTCACAACATTGGCCATAAATCCATGGATAATAGCAGCAGTGGCATGTAATGGCACACCAAACCCGACTGAGGCTACAGGTCATAAAATGTTTTGTAAATTTTTTAAATTACCAGGTAATAAATATTTCGCCTAAAATGACACGTGCAGAAACAAGTCATAAAACACGGATTTTCCATAAATATGGCGAAATATTTATTACCTGGTAATTTAAAAAATTTACAAAACATTTTATGACCTGTGGTCGGCTTATAGGCAGTAACCAATTAAGTCCCTCTTTAAAAAACATTTTATGACCAGTAGTTCACGCAAATTTTCCTATTAAAGAAAAGCAAATATCGCTCTAAAATTTGACTCAGAGTGTGTGAAGTATTTATATCTATTTTTTACCAAAAAATAAATATAAATACTTCACACACTCTGAGTCAAATTTTAGTTGAATACTAAACGTGAAAGTGTTAAAGTGTTTTTTTTGTAAAGTAAAGAGTGAAGCTGTAAAGACAATTTAAAGTAAAATGAATAAATTTTGCTGCAATCCGTTTAACAAGAGTGGACATCGTTCGAAAAAGATAAAAGTATTAAAATTAACTGGTGTTTCGAAGCGATACATGAATGAATTAAATATACAATACGGTGAAGAAGCAGAATTCATTTGCCCCAAGTGTAAAATCGAATTGTCTCAACAAGCAAATGCATTGAAACAAATGCAACCAGAATCCGAGAGTGAAATGACAATTGAACAAAATGTTTCATTTGATAGTGAGGCAGACATTCCGATGGTCAATATGTCTTTGAGTCCTTTGAATGAGGCTATTACCACTTTAGGTGAATCGCCTATTACAAAAAGAAAGTTGCGAAGTGAAAAATACAGGAAAGAGAAAAAAGGCAAGGTTATGAGTGCAATCGCGACAATATTTGATGAAGGCTCTGATAACGAATGCAGTCAAGCAGATGACGTTGATGACGGCAAACAAATGATTGAGCAGTTGAAAAGAAAATTCAATTTAGCGACCACTTTTCCGGAGAAATATCTCATTTTATCTGTGCTGCCTCAATCATGGTCTATACGCAAGATTTCTGAACAGTTTCAAACATCTTTTTACATCGCGAGAAGAAGCTAAGAATTAGTTCGACAGAAGGGCATATTGGCGACTCCCACCAAGAAATTTGGCTCAAGGACCCAAGATGCCAAGACAATTGAAATTTTTAATAAATATTGTAATTAAGTATAAGCAGCAAAATAAGAAAAATTTTTTCTTCATAAATGTATTTTTAACTGTAAAATAATTTTTAAAATGTATTTTTAATAATAAAATAAAACAATGTTAAATAATTACAAATAATTCAATTATAAAAAATATAAAAACAATGAGAACAAGGTGGTCTCTTAAATGCTCCTCTCCTGTCCAAACAAGGAGTCGGGGCCCATTTTTTTATTGCTGATTCTTAAAGCAAAAATTATGAGGAATCCAAAAAAAAAAAATTAGCCGGAAAATTTAGGAGCTTCTGTGGAAAATCGTTAAATTTAATTTTCATGGGAAAATTTAATTTTCATGGGAAAAAAGGTAAATTTCTGAGAAAAATTAGGAAAATTTTATTTTTCAATTAAAGCCTGATTCATTACCTGATTCACAACTTTCAATGAGGTCCCTTATGAAGAATTCTTCAATTTTGTCACATGACAGTGGTGTACACCACCACTAAACCAGTCACTATAAAAAAAAAAAAAAAAAATGTAGGTACATTATTTTTTGCTGGGCAATCGATTGAGACTATTTATTTTAGAATCGGAGAGGGGTCGTCCAAAAGGTGATCGCTTTCATATGGAATTGCTCTATATTATTATATAAAAGTATATATCGGATGTTTCAACTTTAAAGCTTATGTGACTATAACTATAACCCAGTAACATTTTTTACAATCGGTAGCCAACCACACCCATTCTACAACTGGTTCCACTGTAACCGATTCCATGGAACTGGTTCCGGAACAAGTTCCTGGGATCCTATATGGAAGGTGTGGTTGACGTAGAATCAGTTCCAGAACTAGTTACAGAACTGATTCTAGAGCAACCGGTTCCACTTTGGAGCTATAGAAAGGGGTTGCTTTTGGGACAATTTCAAACAAAAAAAATCGGTGTTAGAATCGACAGTAGAAGGGGTTGTGAATGAAAAGTAGCTTTTCTAGAACCGATTCTTTGGAACAGAAAATTTTCCTGGGAAGTTACTACCCAGGAAAATTTTTTATAATCGGTAGCCAACCACACCTATTCTACAACTGGTTCCACTGCAACCAAGGTGTGATTGACGTATAATGAGTTCCAGAACTAGTTCCGGAAGTGATTCTAGGGCAACGGGTTCCATTTTGAAGCTATAGAAGGGGTTGCATTTGGGACAATTTCAAACAAAAAGAATCGGTGTTAGAATCGACACTAGAAAGCGTTGTAAATGAAAAGAACTCAGGAAAATTTTTTACAATCGGTAGCCAACCACACTTATTCTACAACTGGTTCCACTGCAACCGATTCCATGGAACTGGTTCCGGAACCAGTTCTTGGGATCCTATATGGAAGGTGTGGGTGACGTAGAATCAGTTCCAGAACTGATTCTAGAGCAAACGGTTCCACTTTGGAGCCATAGAAGGGGTTACTTTTGGGACAATTTCAAACAAAAAGAATCGGTGTTAGAATCGACAGTAGAAGGGGTTGCTCTAGAATCAGTTCTGGAACTAGTTCTGGAACTGATTCTACGTCACCCACACCTTCCATATAGGATCCCAGGAACTGGTTCCGGAACCAGTTCCATGGAATCAGTTGCAGTGGAACCAGTTGTAGAATGGGTGTGGTTGGCTACCGATTGTAAAAAATTTTCCTGGGTCGGGTTATTAGGGCTAAAATATTTAATAGATTTGATGTATCTTGTTCTATGCTCTACGCCCACGCAAATTTTGCTTAAAAAATCGTCAAAATAGAGATAAATCGTCAGAGTTGGCAACGCTGATCGGAATGAAAATAAAAATGGAATTGAAATATTGTTATTTTTATATTGTTAGTTAGTTGGTATTGTACCAGCCGTAGATTGTCTGATACACTTGAAGCTGTCGGTTTTTAGTATAACATGCTGCTGTTTAACGATATGTTGCATAATAACTGTCAAATTTTATTAGAAAAACTACAACGTATAAGAAGAGATGAAAGTGCCGAAAGATACCCCAGTATGCGATATACATAGTATGAATATTTACTGTTAAATATGAGAGTACAAAGTAGAAAAATGTACTGATATTGAAATTTTAAAAATTGTTCTCGTCATTCGGTAGCTGATGATGGAAACATATGAGTCATTTAGTCAAAAAAATTGAAGTAAAATGTCCTTCAACACCTCTTCAAACGACACTAAAAACAAAATGATGAAAACGAGGAAGTAAAACATAGAAATGGCTGACAGTTTTATTGATGTTTATAGTAATAAATGTGATTACATTGCAAAACAATAAAAGGAATGAAATTTCCTTTCTTTTAGACGACATGTTAGGAAATGAGAAAAGTTTATAGCATTTAGGTTTCAAGATCAAGATTAATTTAAAATGTTTCTTATTTTGTTTTGGTATAAGTATATTGAAAAATCTATGTATTACCTTATTTACTCTCTTAAATATCTTTGGGATCGTCAAATCATCACAAACTCACACAAACCAATACAAGTTAAACAAAAGATAATGTTGAGGCAAATATGTCATCCCTTTCTCAACACATTTTATGAGTTTATAGTTAATCTGACAGATAGGCCACGGTCAATGCTACTTCTGACTCTTCTTACCTTTAGAATTAATTTTAGGTAAATTTTTTAACATTTGTTATGAATCTTATTGTTTCTGTTTTAGTTTCAAATGACTGATTTGATAATATGTATGTAGTAATGAATGTGAAAAAACTAGCTTTTTAAATATGATTGTATTAATGTTGAGGTTGGCCATTTTGATTAAATGTATGTATATAATTTTTTCTGTGATCACAATTTGGAGATACAAGCCACTTGTTCGTTTACATAATTAATTTTAAATTAAAAGTGAGCCTGCAATGCTTTGAAAGTGAACCTGCAATACCAACCAACTACAATATGATGATCATAGTGAGTTCAACGATCAAAGTATAGAGTACATCACTAAAAATGCATCGGAACCGATAGGTTTTAGAATGAACATCAGGAATGTGAACACCAACTTTTAAAATTAGCTCTACTTATTGAAATATTTGCAAAAAGACAGAGTTTTCTTTAAAATTTCTTATATTTTTCAAAACATTTTCAACTGAAATCACATGTTACCTACCCAGTGTAGAAATGGTAATGACATATCATTATTTTTTGGACTAACAGTAATGCCAACTACTTACCTTCTGCATTATTTAAAAACATATAATAATGAGTTACTGATAATGTCTTATTTTTATCATTATTTAAAATAGAAAATAATTTTCTAGATTTTTTTGAAAATTTTTTGAAATCTATTTTTAGACTCAATATTTTTTAAATACTGGTAAGGATATATGTAACCACATATTTTTTGATTTTTTGTATGTTGGCGAGTAAGCTTACTTGTGTGCAGCATGTCAATTAAGTTTTTATCTATTAAATATTACATGTCGATGTAGCTCAGATGGTAGAGCTATTGACTGGCAATCTGTAGACCCAGGTTCGATTCCCGCACCAGAAAATTTTATTTAAAACAAAATATACAATAAAAAATATTTTTTTTTATATAATTTATTTTTTTGAAAATCTATTTCTAGACTCATTGTTTTTGTCAGTACTGGTAAGCATATAGGTAATGACATATTTTTAGATTTTTCTTTTGCTGGTGTGTAAGCATAACTCATTATTTTTCGCGACATCGCCATATAAAGGTAATAAGAAATGTAATAACAAAAGTAACTAGTTCCCATTACCAAGTATGTAGTTACATAACCACATATCTGGTAATGATTTTCTACACTGGGTAATTGTACGTACATATTCTAAAAAATACTTCAGTTACAGTTCCCACTGAAGAAGGGAAGGAAATAAAGAATTGGATCCTATTAAATGTCCTGGACCAATCCCAAATATGAATTCTTCTTTTTACTAAATGCAAATATATAAAACTTAATAATTAAAATGTATTGTTAAGGCTCTATGTAAGTCGCTCGCGTGCTACTAAACCGTGCACCAAAGAAATATGTTAATAAAATTTGTTGCAATGTTGACATATTTTTTCGTTTAAAATAGAGCCATCGAGAGGTTGGTTAACAGAGGTTGAGTACCCTACAATCCCTTAATTGTTGCTTATACACAAAAAGTTCTATAAATGTCACCTGCTTTTAAAATCGATATACTTACTTAAATTGTCAATACGCGTTGAGAGTCGTAGTGGCAATTAGAAATAGAAATCAAACTAAATAAATAATTCTATAGTGACAACAAATATATCATTTCTTCAACTCAAAAATAGATTTAAAAAAAAAATGACTGCCGTCAACTTTAAAATGTCAAAAGGATTCTGTCAATTAAAGTTCAAAATTTTAATTAAAGGTAAAATTTTGCTAAATTAACTTCTAGAACATAAGAATTTAACGAATCACGTATTGCAAATTATAGCATTGGAACTTAATGCATCGTTTAATGAAAACGTTGATTTTCAGCTAGCGGTGGCTGACTTGCAAAATTCAAAAGATGACATGGTATTCCCGTTCGAAATATGTCTGGAGAAAAACTGTCCTCCAACGGTTCTCGGATTCCTTAATGAATTTAAAGCTGGGCGCTGTGGTGTAATGGTTAGCGCGTTTGACTTTACACGTGAGGTTGCGGGTTCGAGCCCCAACCAAGGCAACATCAATTTATAAAAAATAGTAATATGTATGAGTTTTTTCTATCCCTCATACATATCGCAGCGTCCTCCTTCGGTGTTCCCATCCGAAGGAAGCAACACGTTAATTAATAGGAAGATTTTCCTGAGTGTTGCTTTTCTTTTATAAAAAAAAAAAAAAAATTCAATCATAGATCTGCGGCTTCAGCAAATTTATAATGATGGCCTTATTACTGTAGAGTTGTAAAATATCGATGCTTTTATTTGTTAAAATGAAAAAAAAATATGAAAACATAGATTCCTAGTACGCTTTAATATTCTGAAAATTCCTTGAGTAATGTTTTTAAAAAATTTAATCAGAGTAGGTTTTTAGGATGAAGATTATCTTTAAACTTAGTTTAACGCAGTTTATAACTGGAATAGAATCATTCCAAAGGGAACCGGTACAGTCATCGGAAGAAGGTCTCTGGAACTGGACAAAATTCGGTTTGTAAATTCTTTCTAAGTTAATTTTTTTCCGTAAATTTGTCAAAAATACATCATGTTCAAATGATTACAACTTTTGAACGCGTTATCCGATTGTTATAAAATTTTCAACTACTTTCAAAATAAATTGCAAAAATAAATTATGTAGGTAATGCAAAAAGGATAATGCAATTTGAAAAATATCCTTAATTTGCAAATATCTCAAAAAACCTATCTTTAATTTTTTTTAAATTATTAAAGCAGATAACTCAATATTTCAGCTACAGACTGTGCAAATTTCAAATTGGAACACAATGGGTTAAAAAAAAACGCTATTTTTTAACAAAGTTTTTTAAATTTGAATCTTGACTTTTAAAAATTGAAAGAGCTCTGGCCATCAATTCTATATATTTTGGACATGCTGATTATAATGGCGTACTTTAGTTTTCGATCTAAGTTCCATATTTTCCGCGAAATGCCTTTAAAGTTTAGCGGTTTACCATTTAGTTTTTTATATACAAAAATTTTCAAATGCAATCATTATAAATTTTTTGTGGTGAAATGTAGGCACAGGACCCGCATTCATCTTTAGCCTTAAAATTTGGTGCATAAAACTTGATATTAAAACCACTGTTCGCGTTTTTTATGGACTTTTACGGTTTTTTAAGATTTTAGCCAATTGAATCGCTGAAAGCAAAATCGGTCTTAATAAATGATAATTTTTTTTTATGGCAGCATAGCTTTCCAAGTTGTCCCCAAAGTCCAACTTTTAGTATAATATGGGGTGACCTCTAAAAACTGTTTTTGCAAAATTTCAAGCAAAACAGTTTCCAATTGCAAAAGTTATCAGAATAAATAAATTTTTCACTAATTGTTTTAGTACGATACTAACCTTAGTAAAAAATGTATTTATTGCGATATTGTGTCTTTAGTACGATACTAATCTTAGTAAAAAATGTATTTATTGCGATAACTTTTGCAAATGGAAACTGTTTTGCTTGAAAATCTTTACTAAGCCATATCATTTATTAAGGCCGATTTTGTTTTCAGCGATTCAATTGGCTATTCGGAGTGCTTTTAAAATAACTTTTTTGTAACGGACTTTTTTACTGGGTTATTTTCCAAATTAAAGAAAGATGATAAAATTCTCACAAGTAAATTACAAATAATAAATTTAATTTGGAAAATAATTTAAACAGAAAGTGATATTAATTTATGATCTGAAATCAAACTAAAAAACATTCATTTACCAAATAAAAAGATCAACTATACAAACCCCTCATTCATTTTAAAAACACGGTGAAAAATACAATTTAAATAACATACATTTAAATTTAACGATTCGTTTTAATAAAAAAATTTGAATATAGTTGAATAGAACCAGCTGAGATACTTTAAGAATTAAGGTTCAAAGTAAAAAGAGAGATAATTACAAAGGATAAAAATAGCATTGTTAGATTTCGTTGATGTTAGTCTAAGTTGAGTTGTTAACATATTCGATTTGCTTTCAACTTTCACATAAGTAGACGATTATCTATATTTAACCCATCAAGGCAAATGACGCTGATGATGGCTTTGTAGCGAAAGCCGAAAATACGTATTCTGTCCTGCTGGCCTAATCGAATTCTTTCAAATTTTTTATTCTTTGCAATTTACTTGTGAAAATTGTACATCTTTCTTCAATTTAGAAAATAATTTAAACAGAAAGTGCTATTAATTTATGATCTAAAATCAAACTAAAAAACATTTATTTACCAAATACAAATATCAACATACCCTTCATTCAAATAAAATAATTTTCAAAATCTAGCTCTTGTTTTTCATTGTTAGACTAAGAACATTTCGAACTACCCTCGTATGTTCTTTATTAAAAAAAGTAGTTTTTGTTATTTCTTTAACTTCCAAAGATTTCTTGTCCGGGACTTATAAATATACCATATACATAAGTATCTTCGGAAAGGAAATTACCTGTAGATTACGACATTTTTAAAAACGACCACTAAGTAAGAAATGGCGAATTATTTCCAACAAGTTTATGAAATATTGCACTATGGAATGGAGCGTCATCACTAAAAGTTAAATTTAATTTTTCTAGGCACTCTTATCTAGATAATCCATATCCAAAATCGTAATAAATCATAGCCCAAAAATTTTCATGTGTTAATTTAATTTTCTTGCTGACATAAAAATTTCACTTTTTAGTAAACAACACAAATAATGATCAAAATGAGCATGGTTATGGTCAAAAATGTTAATTTTCTAAATATCAGCTGGCATCCAAAAAGTGTTAAAGTGGCCAAGGCTCACAATATAAATATTTACCCTCTTCTGTTCTAATAGCACAGCCTTTGCCGTCTATTCTAATATCACAGCTCTAGTAGTCTTTTCTAATATCATAGCCTTAAGGGCTAGTTACCCGATCGTAAATGTTACGTGAAAGATTTGTAACATATTTGTATTTTTGCTAAGTTACTCAAAATATGTAATGTGCTATTAAGGGATGATAAATGGGATTTTAAAAATAGTGACAACCAGGTTAAAAAAGAGTACTTTTCCGACCCCCTATAGTACCAAAAATAAATTGTTTTCTTTTTATACCCTACACCACTACGGGGATAGGGTATAATAAGTTTCTTGTGATGTTTGTAACACCAAAAAATATTGGATATTGAACCACCTGTTAGTATACAGATCGACTCACAATCACTTTTTGTTTCGATTTAACGATGTAAGTCTGTCCATCCGTCCGTCTGTCTGTCCATGTATTCTTGTGCGCACCCTACAAGTCGCAAATATTAATGGTGTTTTCTTTTCTGTAAAAAAATGTTGCCTTGTTAAAGTGTAAAATTTTAAAAATGTTGCCCTCACCCCAATAAAATGCTACCTTTTTCCAATCAGAATAAAACAATAGAATCACTTATTTACATTTTTCAAAACACATGTGTATGTATATGCAATATTGTTTACGCTAGCTGCTACTATATGATAGCCTAGTGGTTGTGATGTTTGCCTTCGGCTCGGGATGGCCAGGTTCAAATAACAGCCAAGGTGAAGTAATTTTTATATACTATATTACTCTCTTTTTCTATTTTCAATTTAGAAGTTTTCCTCCATATTAAAAAAAATTTTATTATTTTTTTTATTTATTGGTAGCGTAAAAACTAGTAAATAGTAAATAACAGAGCAAATTATTAAAGAACTAAATAAGATTTTATAAAAAAAATGTTATAAAAAAAATAAAATTTTATAAAACAAAAAAAAAAAAAAAATTTATAAAAAAAAATAAAATTTTATAAAAAAAATAAAATTTTATAAAAAAAAATAAAATTTTATAAAAAAAAAATAAAATGAAAAAAAAATGTTGTGGTCCAACCGGGGTTTGAACCTGCGACCTTCTGCATCCGAAGCCAGGATAGTACCCTCTAGACCACCAAGTTGCGAGTTTGCTGGCAAACAACATTGCAGTATATACACATAACTTTGATGAAAAGAAAAAAACAGGGCAACGCTCTACCCCGTAAATTTTTTGAGGGCGGAAAATGTTGCACTTTTGCACTTTATTAGACAACATTTTTAGAAAAGAACACGATGCCCTCTCAGAATCTTACCCTTAATTTAGAAAAGAACACAAGAAAGGCAATTCAAAAGCAAAGTGCAAAAAAGGCAACATTTTTGTCAGAAAAGAAAACACCATAAGATATTTTGATGAAATTTGGTTGGCCCAAGGACGAAGTCTATTGATTAAAATCGGTCCATGTTTAGACCTAGTGCCCATATAAAAGTCTTTGGGTGAGACGAAACTGCGGCAGTCTGGTCAGGAGTATGGCACCACCAAAATCAAAAGTTTTAACGATATCGTTATCACTAGGTGGCACTTTGTTCAAAAAATTTGCAATTTTTTTTTTATTTAAATTAAAATACTAACAAACAAAAATGAAAAAAAAAAACAAACGGATATTTCAAATTTTATTATTTAAATATATTTTGCGCTTGGTTTTTCCTTACTTTGCGCAGTTTTCAACAATTTTTTAGTTTTCAAATATAGGCTCAGCTGATACTAAAGTGATATTAAATAGTTGCTCAGGTCATACAAAATTTCGCCGCTCCTTACCGGTAAGTAGTGAAAGTTCTAATTTCCTATCTCTACACTCACAATATTTTATCCTTAAAAACGACCTAAAATACATATTAAATTAATTGAAAACACAATTAAAAAAAGGACTACTGATTTTTCATTATATTCAAACCATTTTGCTATTTATTTTCAAACATTGTTTAAACAACCCATAAAAGAAATACAAATAATTGAAAAGTCTATTAAAACAATTATCAATTTATAACTGACAAAACGTAAAAAAAAAAAAACGATTTTGTGGTTTGTTTTTTCACATTTGAAATTTTTTTTTTTGTTTAGATTTTCAAAACACTACACCATACACAACAGACACGTTCATATTCATATTTTTATTGGCTATGTTTGTGTGTATGAGTAAAGAATTTCTTGTAATTTGAATTGAAATAATTTTGTATATAAACAAACTATTTTAACAAAAAAGAAAACCGAAAATATTTGATTTTTTTGTTTTAAAACAGAAAACAACGAAATTATTTAAATTATTTTTTCTAAAAATAGAAATCTAAAACGACGAGACGATACATATATTTTAGTAGTTTGTTTTTTATCGGTTAACAAAAAAAGTTAAACAATATGTTTCAATGTATTTTAATTGATTCTTCAATTGAAAACAAACTTTACCTATTACTTTTTAAATAAACCTCAATCGGTTATGGAAAATATATTGTGAGTGTATAATTAATAATCTCTGAGTCTGGTAATTCCCTTGTGTCTATTAAAATTTTTGTGTAAAAATGTGTTCTTCTTCCTGTAAATAAACTTTAGGAAGAAATTCTTTAGGAATTAATTACGTTTGCCCTATGCGACGGTTACAAACACTACCCAAAAATAATGTAAAAAATTTGTTCTGCAGCAACAACCTCTCCGATCAACACTTGGTATCCAACTTTTGAATACGAATAAAGCTGACCATAATGTGATAATTACTTGTGAAAAGAGATAAAAGTAGGATTAAAAGAGGAAACATTTTAATTAATAAATAAATTTCTCATGTATTAGTTAATTCTGGCTCTTCTGATTACAAAACACATTGTGTACGCTATGATTGACAAAACTTCAATTAGCCACACTCATCGCTGTGCCGACTATGGTGTATCTCTTTAAGAGATGATACTACGAGTCATAGCCTACGTAGAGGGTTGCCGGTTCGATTCCTGGTCATGGTATATACATGAAGTTTTCCGTATAGAGACAATTTCACAATTAAAAATACTTTGATCAATTGACACATAAACTAACCACTGACGAGTCTTTGGGTGAGATGTCTGTGCCTTGTGTCTGTTAAAATTTTTCAATAAAAATGTAATAAACTTTAAAAAAAAATTAACTTGTTTTTGCCAATAAATTTCTTTTTTTAAATAATATTTCTTTTTTAAATAAATCCGATTTCTATCGAATTATTGTAAATAAAAAAATGTGCCAGTGTACCCCTTAACCACCAATTGTGTCGAAAATAATGCAATTGTCCCACAGATCCCTTCACTGTAGGGTTGCCAGATGGCCTGGAATAGCCTGGATTGTCCAGTTATTTTGGGTCTTGTCCAGTTAAGCCTAAAATGCATTTTGTCCACTTAAAAAAGGATTTCTTTAATTTCGAAAAATAATTATTTTATTAATTGAATTAATATTCAGCAGTATTAGCCCTAGTAAGTGATTCCTGTACTATTATAGAACTACACATTAGGGCGGGTCAATTTGTATGGAGGCAAAAAAAATTAAAAATCGTAGGGGGGAATGATTCTACGAAGAATTCTATGCAACTTTGCCCTAGAAACCATAGGTCTAAAATTGATTTCGAGCTTGCGGAAATTGAAAAATATGTTGTGAGTTGTGCTTCACTGCAATGTTTGTGTAAAATTTGCGTTAACATGTAAGTATTGTTAACCAGGATAATAGTTTTGAACTGTTTAGATAGGAGTCTTCATCGGCTTTCCTTATTAGCCGATGTTAAGAATGTTAAGATATTTTAATAAAATTCGGTATACCGACTTATATCATCCCAGGAACGAAGCATATTAATTTTGGTTGAAATCGGTCGACGTTTGGACTTAGTGCCCATATAAAGAACCCCCAAAATTGGTTTTTCGCACACTACAGGTTACAAATACGAAGTTAATGAAATTTGGTTCATCGACTTATATCTGCCCAAGGTTGATTATGGTTAATATCGGTCCATGTTTAGACCTAGTGCCCATATAAAGGTTCCTCCCAAAATTGTTTTTTGCATACTACAGGTCTCAAATACAAATATATTTTAATGAAATTAGGCACTCTAATTCACATGGGCATACGGACAAAGCCTATTGATTTTTTTTCAATTGGTAAATTTTTAGGCTGGTTGGGAGCCTAAAAGCTTCGTCCTCGGGCCGATATAAGTCTGTGTACCAAATTTTATCAAAGTATCTTAATAATTGCGACCTTTAGCGAGCGAATATGCCCATTTTTGGGGGACCTTTTTACGAGCACTAGGTCTAAACATGGACCGATTCCATATAAAATCAATAGCCTTTATTCATTAGCCCATTTGAATCCGTGTATAAAATTTCATTAAAATATCTTCGTACTTGCGACCTGTAGTGTACAAACAATATAAATTTGGTGGAACCTTTATATAGGCACTAGGTCTAACCATGGACCGATTTGAACCAAAATCAATAGGCTTTGTCCTCGCGCCGACATTAGTCGGTATACCAAATTTTGTATGCGCATAAAAATATGTGCGGATATCGTTATATTGAAACAAAATGTTATTCTGGATCTATCGGTATACTTAATGGTGGTTAGTTTCAATATTTTTTGGAATTATAAACATCAGCACAAACTTATTATACCCTGTCCATGTACTGCTGTAGGGTATAATTAATAAAACTCATTATTCAAACTCATAAAGAACCACTTACAACATATTTTGGAATTTCCGCAAACTCGAAATCCATTTTAGACCTATGGTTTCTAGGGCAAACTTGCTTAGAATTATTCGTAGAATCATTTCCCCCCTACGATTTTTTGTCCCAGAAATTGACCCTCCCTACTGCACAGTATAATGGGTAATATTTTGAATTAAAAATCGGTTAAAAGATGAATTTTATGGAATCAAAGTTGTAACTATTTAAAAAAAATTTCCTATCACGAAACAAAAACTTTCAAATTAAAAGCAAATCAGTTTTTAAGAAATGCTGTTACTTACTTCGAGCAACGATATGATTTCGGAGACGAATCACTTTACAACAAATTTTCTGTTTTAAATTTAAAACAATCTCTTTTATCGTGGGATAACTTATCAGAGCTTCCAAAGGTTTTAGAAATATCAAATTTAATTGACAACGACATGTTGTGCACTGACTTTTGCGAGAAACCTTTCATAATTTGCCGAAAGATATTCCAATTGATACGATCTGGTTATTTTTTTTTTTAAATGCGATAAAAATAACGTACAAATTCTATAGAAATTGATATCGTTTATATTTTCGAAAGCATTCCTAAGCTTTTTGTGAAAGGACTTTTAGTATTTTAAATAATCTATACTCACAAGAAAGGAATAGAATGTCCTTCGACCTAATAACGGCTGACATTTTAATAAGAATAAATTTTGAAGAAAGTTCCAAAATTTTTCCTGACAACTAAAGCAAAAGAGCCAGTAAATTCTGCAAATAAAAATACAAAACATATGTGGAAAAAAATGGTTAGTTATACTTTTTCATGTGATTTCAATGTATTATGACGTAAGACTGAATTGTTACGTTTCCTTGTTTTTTATGTTATTTTTTTATTTTTGAAAAAAAAAAATTTAAATAAAGTTTTACTTTTTTGAACTATGAAATGCATTTTTAAATTGTCTAGTTATTTTTTAAAATCCAGGTGAATTTTTTCCATTGTCCAGTTATTTGACTTTTGGTATCTGGCAACCGTACTTCACTGATATGCAACTAAAAACAAAAATTTTTCCACTCGCACGTAAAACCGAAGAGAAATTATGTTTTCAATATAATTGTCCTTCACGATACGACTTGTTTCCATCGAGTATTCAGCACTATGTGTTTCTTATTCAGCGGTTGAATCAGCTTATTCGTCACATTATATTTGCATTCAATTAATTTGGGCTTTAATTTGGGCAACCTAGTCATAGGAGGAACTTTGTTCCCACACAAAACAAAACACAAAATAACATGGGTATCACCTGACCACGTTACAGAGAACCAGATAGATCATATAGCTATCTCCAGGAAATGGCGTGGTTCACTGTTGGATGTGCAAAATAAAAGAGGTGCTGATATAGGCAGCGATCACCACCTACTCATTGCAAGTGTGCGTATAAAGATAGCAGCGATAAAGAGGAAAGAACCACGTATATCAAAGAGGTTCGATGTAAACAGACTGAAAATCCTATTGGTCTCATCAAACTATTCAAGTGCCTTCAACGAATCGTTGACATCAACAACTCACGATCAACGAAAAGACTGGCAATTAATAAAGAATACTTTTTCAAATGCAGCCACAGGACATATAGGTCTTAAATCAATAAGACGGAAGGAATGGATATCTGACCAGACATGGCGGATTATAAATGAAAGGAAAAAGCTTAAAGCTGCACTCAATTTTGCCGCTACAAAAACGAAAGGTCAGCTCTTCAAAACCAACATGCTAGTTTAGATCGAGACGTAAAACGCAGTGCTCGTAAAGACAAACGTGCGTGGACGAATTCCATAGCCCAAGAAGCTCAAGCTGCAGCTGAGATAAACCGAACGAGTGACTTATACCGTCTCATCAATAAGGTAACAAATACCAGCACATCAGTCTCCTCCAAACCGGTTAGGGATAACTCCGGCACACTCATCACCTCTAAAGACGAACAACTTGAACTTTGGGTTACACACTACTCTGAAATGTTTTCTTCACGTCCTCAAATAAACCCGGCTATATGCGACTGTATCGATCACATATCCTCAGAGCTCCTAAAGGCAAAACCGAGAATCACCGCGGAACTGATACTACCTCTAATAGAACAAATCTGGGTATCAGAGAGAATTCCAGACGATCTCAGAGAGGGCATTATTGTTAAAATACCTAAGAAAGGTGACTTAACAAATCGTAACAACTGGAGGGGAATCCCCATATTAAGTATGTTAAATAAAGTCTTAGCTCACGTTATAACCAAAAGGATATCGGACGAATTGATGCCAGATTTAAGAAAACAACAGGCTGGTTTTTGTCCCAACAAGTCCTGTGTGGACCACATTAATTCACTGAGAATCATCGTAGAGCAGTCAGTTGAATGGAGGTCTCCCCTGTACCTTATTTTTATTGATTTTGAGAAGGCATTTGACACCTTGGCCTATAATGTTATTTGGAATGCTCTTGAATGCAAAGGCCCCACTTAAACTCATCCAAATGATTAAATGTCTGTACACAGGGGCAAGCTGCCGAATTCTACATGATGGTATGCTCAGCCGTAAGATTGAAGTTAACACTGGTGCTCGCCAAGGATGTGTGATGTCTCCACTACTCTTCAATATAGTGCTTGGTAGCGTGATGAATCAAGCAATGATGAGCAACCGAGGAATCGTATGGGGGCTGCACGAAAGGTTGGAGGATCTTGAATATGCCGATGACATATGCCTCCTTGCTCATAGCTATAGTGACATGGCCGCACAACTAAAGCGGCTCACCCATATATCATAGAAGGTCGGATTGAAAATTAATATCAAAAAGACCAAGGTCATGCGAATTAATTCCGAAAACTTGAACCCCTTCTTGGTAAATGATCATATACTAGACGAAGTTGAAACGTTCTGCTACCTTGGAGCTATTATAAACCAAACTGGTGTATCTAGTGAGGACATTGTTGGTCGAATAAAGAAGGCAACACAATCTTTCGGTCAGCTCACTAAGATATGGAAATCGTCTTCAATATCACGCCGTGTTAAAATTAACATTTTCAACACCAATGTCAAAAAAACTTTATTATATGGTTGTGAAACTTGGAATGCTGCTTCCTGAGACATTAAGGCTTTGCAAGTTTTCGTAAATAAATGTCTCCGAAGAATTCTACGAATTTTTTGGCCACGAACCATCTCAAACAACAGTCTGTGGGATGAAACACGTCAAATGCCACTATGTGAAGAGATACAAATAATAAAGTGGAACTGGATTGGACACACACTCCGCAAACCAATGTCCGATATTGCCAGAAATGCTATCGAGTGGAATCCCCAGGGAAGTCGCAGAAGAGGTCGACCAGCGCACACATGGCGAAGGCAAATTGATAGCGAGACGAAGAAAATGAATAAAAGCTGGAGTGAAGTAAAAACTATTGCGATGAACAGATCTGAATGGAAGAAGTTTGTTAAGGCCCTATGCTCCTTATAGGAACGATGGGAATATATATATATATATATACATAATTTGGGCTTTATCGGTTTGATTCAATATCATAGCCTTAGCGGTCTATTCTAATATTGATCACCAACGCCGAGGTGATCGGGAACATGAAGAGTAAGTGTCGAACATGAAGAGTAAGTGTCGAACATGAAGAGTAAGTGTCTTGCCGAAAAGTTGTTTGCCGAACCGCGTGAACCTGACCGAAGAAAAGTGGGTGCAGCCATTTGTCAAATACATTGGCCCTTACTATAAAAGAGTATTTTAAATTTAAAGTCAACTTTATTTTTAATCATACGGTTTTGTTCATTTTGTGTATGAAATATTTATATTAATGTTACAAAAATATTTATATTTTCAAACATTTTGATTGGTTGAAAATAAATTAACCAATCAGAACGCTGCAAAAATAAACCAAGTCAAGGCCACCTAATATTTTACTTAAAGTCGACTTTAACTAAAATATACATTTGAAAAATTTAGATAGTAAGGGCGATTGTATTTTAATTTAATTATTAAGGCAAACATACATGTTCAATATTATTGATCAATGTTTTTAAAATCAACCAATCAAAACAAAGTATTTAAAAATAAAATGTTCTGATTGGTTGATTTTTGAAAACTTTATCAATAATATTGAACTTTAAGTAAAGGTAATCTTATAAACCTTCAAAATGAAAAATTAATTGTTTTATTCCTTAACGTTTTCGGATCCCCAAGTAGACTTTGGATATGACGGAACTACCTCAGGCCACGACAAAATCCTTTTTTAAAACAAAACAGTGTTTTAATAGGGCATTATAAATGCTTATAAAAATGCTTAGTTTTAGTTTTAACAATTATTTAAAAAATGAAGGGATCAATGCTTTTTGAACATTGCAAAACAAAACTTTTCTGAAGTATCCCGGTTAGAAAAATACAAGTGTTGAAACGCTGACGAGGCATCTTAGCAGGTGGTACAATTGCTGCAAAAAAGTGCTTTTCCAATCATAAAATAATTAGACTACCGACAGGTTGCTTAAAAAATGTCGGAAAAACAGTTGAGAAAAAAAAATATTCTAACCTTGGTATAAAGCTGAAAAAACAAAACAGGTTTTAGAGAATAACTAAAATTTAAAAAGTTCATGTATGTGCTTTTTGGTCGCGCCGTGAGTTGAATCCAGGTAGTCAGATTGGCAGATGAGAGCTCTACCCACTATTCTAATGAGCCATATAATACTTGATTTATTTAAATATGTTAATAAATAATTAATAATCGAGGGTGTTCTGAAAAACGTATCCAAATAAAATCATGTGATTTTTAACAACAAGAACATGTAATTTTGTATGAAAAAGGGCCATTTTATATGGATTCATTTTCCTGAACACCCTCGAATATGCCAACGTTGATATAAAAAAGCTTCCTCCCAGAATTAAGTAAATAAAAAATTCAATTTTATAAAAAAAAATTTATTTTGAAAAATGATGCCTCTAATCGGTTTTGAACTCGAAACCCTTTTTGACTGCATACCTTTTTTAATAAAACGTCAACGTTATATTTAATAGCGAAACTTGCTTAATACTGCTCACCTTGAATTATATATTTAGTTTAAGTGTTTTAAGTGTATTATAATGAGTGATAAAGTAAAAAATATTTTCTTTGGCATCTGTTTAAGTGCTACGTTCATTGTACATGAATTTTCTTGCCAATGTCTTTTTAATATGATCTCATAGTTTTAAGCCTAAAAAAGTAGCCAGTCCGGAGATAACAATTGCATGTCACTACATATTGTTTGGTTGGCCATAAAGTATTATGACAACGGTTCATAATTCGTCACACACCAAAAGGTTTATAAAATTAAAAACAGAAAAAGTACCTAAAATGTTAAAGAGGCGCATATCTAAAGAATTTATCAAAGTGTTTGTATGTACTTCTGAAAATTTCATATGTCAAAATAATACACTTCATATTTTATAAAACAAAACTATTTTTTTGTCGGCAATTGTGTTTTAAGCCATATTGATTTTTGACTTCAGAGTGTGTATAAAACTAAAAGTTGTAATTTTTATTAGCTGACAATTTGTAGTATTTTAAAAACACAAATAATTTTGGGTATATAAAATTAATTCCTATGTAAGTACGTAGTATGTAAACATTCATACATATTTGGAATAAGTCTGCCTCCGTTAATGCTGCCACACAAACTTCTTGGTAAACGTGACAGGCGCCTAGGCTTAGTATTTGCTATAATACCAAATATGTATATCTACATAAAAACCATTGTATTAACAATTCTAAATTACTTTAATATTATACAATATAAATCAGCAAATGGCTTTTATATGCTCATCTTTTTTTTAAGCCTGGAAAATAATGCCAACATCATGCAACCACATTTTTCGTTTCCATAACTACCACCACTTGTACACTGAATGTATTCCTCTGTAATAGGAATATATTCATACCTACTTAGCATAGGAGAAAATTTAAAAGACCTGCATAAGGAAGTTTGTTCTGTTATACATACAGTACAAGTAGTTACAAAGTTTAATTTCAAATGATAAGAAAAAAAAATAAATTTTGTTACACACAGTGGTCTTCTTTATTTTAGCTCTGCATCTTTTAAATAGTAAAGTAGCTAAAGACCTGAAAACCGTTTCTCTATTTCATGTCAAATCATTATCTTTTACAGTTCAAAACCCGCAGATTTGTACACTCATAGAAATAAATCTGTAAAAATAGCAGAAAAAGTTACTAAAAATTAGTTAAAAATGATGCTGCAGAAAAAACTGCTAAAATGAGCAGATTTTTTTACTAAATACTATTAAAATAGGAACAGCAAAATTAAAACCGTTAAATTTACAGAGTTTTAGTTATATTTAAGCTAACTTTTAGTTAATTGTACTGTAAAATCTTCAGAAAATTTTTCTGAATATTAGTAGACTCAAAATAGCAAAAATAAACTGTTATATCTACAAAATTTTTGCTATTTTTAAATCGTCGATTTTTACTAAAAAAATCTAAAAAAAACTTCGAAAATTTTAATTTTTTAATATTTTTTAGGCTACTAATTATTTAGCAAAATTTTTTGCTAAGTTTAGCATGTTAATTCGCTATTTTCTATTTACAAAAATTTAACTCAAATATAACTAAGATTCTGTACATTTAACAGTTTTGTTTTTGTTGTTCCTACACGCTGAAAAAAAACATATTTTTGCTGGTAATATATATATATTATATATATTTGGAGAAATTGTTAAACATATTCGCCGAGTTTTTACTAGAAACAATATATATTTGCATGCAAATATATTATGTTTGCCTGTAAATATATAAATTTTTGGATGAAATGAAATGACGCTATCGACAAATATATATATGTTTTGCAGCAAACATATAATATGTGTGCCATAAACAAATTATGTGTGCATGCAAATACTATATATAAATAATATATTTAGTTATAAAGCAATTATTAATAAAGGGTGGTTAAATTTTAAGGGCCGATATTGATTTTGAATAAAACACAAACTATCATTTCTTTTTATATGATAATACTGGTATGGTTCAGTTATGTATGGAACAAAATATCGGCCAAATGGCCGCCACCTCTATCCGATGGTCCAAATTTTCGATGACGCTGAGGCATAATTGAGGTTCTATGCCGTTAATGTGCCGAATTATCTCATCCTTTAGCTCTTGAATTGTTGCTGGCTTATCGACGTACACCTCTTCTTTCAAATAACCCCAAAGAAAGAATTCCAACGGTGTCAAATCACATGATCTTGGCGGCCAATTGACAAGTGGCAAGTGGCACCATCCTGTTGAAACCACATATCGTCCAGGTCCACATTCTCAATTTCTGGCCACAAGAAGTCCGTTAACTGCTTGGCCAACCTCATTTTCGAGGAAGTACGGCCCGATAACGCCGCCAGCCCATAAACCGCACCAAACACAAAAAACAGGTGTTTTTACATTTCCTACAGACCCGATTTGCTGAAATTTGTGCACAATTCTCCCGATTGTGGACACATTTGGTCGATTATGCTGACCAAAGAAATCACGAAGTGCACGAAATGCATTTTGATTTGAACGCCCATTTTCATAGTAAGCCTGAATAACTTTAACGCGTTGCTCGATTGTGTATCTTTCCATGGTTCAAATTGAGTTAGTCTGAAATTGAGAAATGTCAAATGAAATGCAGAAAAAAACTTGACGTTTAGGTGTGGTTCACATTCAACATCGGCCCTTAAAATTTAACCAGCCTTTATATGGCAAACAATAGACGTATTTATTCTACTCTCCAAATTTCTCTACATTTTAATGGAAAAACATAAAAAGTAAAATTAATACATCTACTGTTTGGCGATTATTTAATAACTAAATATATTATAAAGCACATTGAATTTTACATCTAATACAAATCTTTCATTGAAAAACAAAAACTACAATATCTTCATTTATTTTTTATTTATTTTTATTAACAAATATTAATTAAAAACTCTTATAATAAGTTAATACTTTAATATACACAATTAAATAATTTTTTTTTTCTTTTTAATACAATTTTATGTTTTATTTAAACTAATTTATTTTATTTTTCACATCTTTCACAATAAAATTAATAAATAAAGGAAAAATATCACTAAATTTTCTGACTAGATGCAGTCTAGCTAAACTAAACGATTGTTACCAACTACAAAAGTTATAATGGCTACATACAACTTTATATGTATCAAGAATGGAAATTCGTCGTTTTTCCAAATATACATATGTTAATTTTATCCCACAAATATTATTATTATTATAAAGTTAAAAATGCAAAAATATGCATTCTTAGATGACAAAATATGACTAGTTTTCAAACAAACCCATGTTTATCGGGAAATATATATATAGTGACTATAAAAACAATATAATTGGAAGCATACTCCAAATACATATATGGTAGTTTGTAAACATACATATAATTACCTCCAAACATATACAAAAACGTCTTTTTCCTCCGTGTATATTACTAATATATAGCAAATATAATCTGCTAATTTAGCAGTTTTTTTACAGCATCATTTTTTTTTACCTAATTTTTGTAGTTTTAACTAAATTTTTTACGGACTTTTTTCTATTAGTAAAATTGGTAGCATTCCATGTAAGTTGTTTGTAGATCAGTGTATTTTTCGAATATTTTACACGTAGCCTTGAAGCTATTCAATGACGATTGATATACTGATTCAAATGGGCCCAGGGACAAAGCTTGTTGAGTTTCGTTATGTCTAAATATTTAGACATAGTTTTCATGTAAAGGTCCCCCAAAAATTGGCTTTCACCAACCCAAGCCTATACTAAATATATTTCTGATTTCCTTTTAAATACACCTACACTGATAGAATTTTGTACATAGTATTAATGAATTTGTTCATTAATACAATGAATTTTTTCATTGAAAAGTCCCCAAAGAACGGTTTCATTGGATTAATGAAACATGTTTCATTAAATCAATTTTAATGAATGGATTCATTGATCTAATGAAAGTTTCATAGAATATATGAATTTTTTTTCATTAATTTTAAGATAAACATTTTGAAAGTTTCATGTGTTTAATGAATTAAATTCATTACTTTTTTGAAATAATTTCATTCATATTTTTCATTTTAGCATAGACTTAATGAAATTATTTCAATAAGACATGAAATTATTTGTATAATGATTTGTTCATATTTTTAATGAAGCGTTTTATAGATTTCGCAACAATTCCACGTAAGTGAAAAATAATTTTTTTTTATATTGAGTTTGACAGCTTTTTTCGCAGAAGTATGAACAAAATACCGGGCTTAAGGGTTAAAAGCAAAAGTAAGATGCAATTATGTGTAAACAAATCATACCATTATGTAAGCACTTTTTTGATATTCAAAGGCTTTTCACAAAAAACTCGCTTTAAAATAAAAAAAAAAACTGGAATCGGCTCGTAATGTGTTAGTAAATATGTTATATTTAAACCCATTTCAATTACCTTTCCAATGATGCTCATATTGTCATATTGATCCGATAATAAATAGCGGAGATACGTCCATGTTTTAACTTTGAACCCAAATAGGGGTCTCGGACAAAAAATAATTTTTCCTATTTGGCCCAAAAAGTATTATCTGGGGGAAAAATCGTGACTGTGCCCCTAAAATCAACTTGTTCCCTTAAAGCCGATATAACTCCCGAGATGAGGGTCTCTTTGTTTAGCCCAAAAATAACACATATGTTTATAGGGAAAACCAAAAAGAGGTAAAATTGTACCTGAAACCATTTTTTTAAGTAAAATTTTTTCTTTATGAAATTTTCATTAATTTAATGAATTTTTCTTATGAAATTATGAAAAAATAAAAAAAAATCTAATGAAAAAATTCATAACAACAATGAATTTTCATTCAGTTAATGAATTTTTTCATTAAATCAATGAATCCATTTTAATGAAATCGATTCATTAATGCTATGAACGAAAATTCTATCAGTGTAGCGGAGATACGGGCAAGTACATGTTTTAACTTTGACCCGAAATAGTGGTCTCGGACAAAAAATATTTTTTTCCTATTTAGCCCAAAAAGTACTACCTGGGGGAAAAATCGTGGCTGTGTCCCTAAAATCAACTTGTTCCCTTAAAGCCGATATAACTCCCGAGATGAGGGTTTCTTTGTTTAGCCCAAAAATAACACATATGTATATAGGGAAAACCAAAAAGAGGTAAAATTGTACTTGAAACCATATTTTTAAGTAAAATTTTTTCTTTATGAAATTTTCATTAATTTAATGAATTTTTTTTATGAAATTATGAAAAAACTAAAAAAAAACTAATGAAATTATGAAAAAACAAAAAAAAAAACTAATGAAAAAATTCATAACAACAATGAATTTTCATTCCGTTAATGAATTTTTTCATTAAATCCATGAATCCATTTTAATGAAATCGATTCATAAATGCTATGAACGAAAATTCTATCAGTGTAGCATTAGGCAGACACAAAATTTTTCCTCATTTTTAAATTTTTTACCATTTTGTAGACAATTTTGACACCATTTGAACCCATTCAAATTTCGGATCCAAACTGCCTTCAACTAGAATGGTGTAGGGTATAATACAGTCGACATGTCCGACTTTAACTTTTTTACTCGTTTTAATATTGACTTGTCAAAGGAGGGGAGTAGTTATTCACAATCCAGCAAATTTTTAGTGGTTTTTAGAAGAGTGTAGATGAAACTCTATTTCATCAATAGCCGTTTTTTCTAATCACTTGGATTTAATAAATCCAAAAAGTATTTCTAAAAGTGCTCAACAGATGGCGTTAGATTCTCCCTATTTTAAAAAGAATTTTCTGTCCGACACTTCTTTCACCCTAATTTTTAATAGCGAATTCGATGATGAAGGATCTTACCTTAACTTTTAATTTTTAATTATATTTTATATAAAACAGCGATAAACAGTCTGCCTTTTCAGTTTTATCACTTCAATTTATATTTTTACACAATTGAAAAATTCCATTGCAATATTTAATATTCACTAATTGGATTTAATTAAATTACTTAATGTAGAGTGAAAAATTGCCATTCCTATTTCAGCTATTTCTCCATATCCAAGATTAAAAATATGTATTTGGTGAGGTGTAGTTTTTTTCTAAACATATTTAATAAAAAAATATTTAATAATTTGTTTTTTATTTGTTAGTTTTTCAATTTTTTTGTTTCTCTTTTAATTTTTATTTGTATTTTTTTTTGACATTAAATTAATAGGCTGTTTCATATATTTGTGCTTTTATTATGGATTTATTAAATCCAGCTTTTTTTTTGGATTTAATAAATCCACTTTTTGTATGAAAAATTCTAAATCCAGGTGATTATAAAACACGCTAAATATAAAGTAAAAAAAAAAAAATGAATGTTCTTTTAGTCTGACGCTAGATCATAAAATAATATCAAAAAAAATTGTAAAAACAATATTTTAAAATTTTTTAAAAAATCGAAAATTTCTCGTCAACTACTAAGCTATTCTTTGATATAAATGTTTACTGGCATAAAAACATCGTTGCCTCGGAAATGTTGATACCATCAAAAATATAATATATTTTTTTTTAAAGAGAAGCAATACTCATTAAAGTCTTCCTATTAATTAACGTGTTGCTTCCTTTGGAAAGGAGATAGAGAAGAAGTGAAAGGTGGTGAAAGATGAAGGGCTTCAAATACGGCAACGCTGTAATTGCGCGAGATGTTATATTTTAGAACAATTGTTGCGCGCCATCTGATGATGAGTTGGCGAACTTTGTTGAAGCTTTTTAGTTCATAGCCCTGTTATATTATATTACTTCGGTGGGGTTAAGTGCTATGGGAACACCGAAGGAGAACTATGCGATATGTATGAGGGATAGAAAAAACTCATATATATTATTATTTTTCATAAATTGATGTTGCCTTGGTTGGGGATTGAACCCGAAACCTCACGTGTAACAGTCCAATGTGCTAAACATTACACCGCAGCGCCCACATTGTTCTTAATATGGCTTAAATCCAGAGTTAGATTGAATAGACCGGTTCCGTAGATTTTCCCATATATTCAAAAGTTAATTATTTATAAATTTAATTGAGTTGAATACAAATAACGGTCTCTCCTACTACAATAAATAGAAATATTTGCTAGAAAATAGTAGACTGATTTTTACAGTGTAAATTTTTGTTCGCATTAGGAAAATCAAAAAAAAAATTTAAAGCTTTTTGCGATGATTTAGTCGACTAATATCCGGTAAAATTTTTTTATATTAGTGTATAAACAATTGAAAAAATTTCTCCAATAAACGAGTGAACTAGAAGAACAAACTATTTAAAAAATAAAATTGATTGTGAACTATAATGCCCAATTCTAGTAATTTTTATTCCGATTGTTTGTTTGTACAAAATGTTTCATTTTGTATAGACATTTTCGGGTGTAATACCCTACACCAGTCTGGTTAGAAGCCAACTAATGTTTGGATCCGAAATTCGAATGGGATAAAATGGACTTGTGTCCAAATTTTCTATAAAATTATAAAAGAGGAGAAAATCGGAAATATAGCCCATATCTTAATATTTGCGACCTTTAGAGTGCGCACAAGAATGCATGGATAGACAGACTGACACGCGGATATCGTTAAATCGAAATAAAAAGTGATTCTGAATCGATCGTTATATTAAGAGGTGGGTCTAGGTAAAAATATTTTTTGGTGTTACAAACATCAGCTCAAACTTATTATTCCCTACCCACGTATTGGTGTAGGGTAACTAATTTTTAGTGGTTTTAACTAAATTTTTTACGGACTTTTTTCTATTAGTGTACTATAATTTTGCAAGGTTTTATAAAACCGCAGAATCTATTTTTGTTAAATATACTGCAAGAATCTTATTGGGACAAAACGGAAAAACCAAAGGTTTATTTATCAATAAAAAATAGACACTTAGCAATTAAAGGTTGCGAAAAAAATTTCAGTTTCCTATTAGCAGCCAAATTTTATAATTTTTTTCTCAGTAAATGAGAGGATAGCATTCTCTTTATTTTTTAACCTCTTTGATTATGGCACATAACTGTTCAGGATTTTTACAAAAAAACAACATAAAAAACAGTTTCTATGGGCACCAAACTGCTTAAAAAATTTAATAACGCTCCTAGACGAGAACAAGAAATTCTCATTGAGTTTTTAATTTAACTTAACAAATATTTTCAGAAATTCTAAAAATGTCGTCCCCTGACGATTTCCTTAGGCAAGAATGAAATCCGGATAGGGACATGCCTAAAACGGATTATTTTTCACAATTTGTTAAATACGTTAGGGATTTTAGCATATTTAATTCCTTTAATGCAATTAATGTATATCCCGATAAGAATAAATTAAAAAAATATATAACTGTAGTTTCCTAAAAAATTTGGATGCTGCAACTGAACCATTCTTGGAGTAAAAAAAAAAGATTGCTTAAAATGTGTGAAGGGTTAGTTAAAATTAAGAAGGATTAGTTAAAATAAATATATATTGTATACAAATTGTTTTGTTTGTTCTCCTATTTATAAGAAATATTTTTTGTATACTTTTTTAAATTTATTTACCTCATAAACTCTATGGTGCCTATTCCTACGAAAAGTCTGTGACTCTTCCCTTGTGTTTGTTGTTGCAAAGTCATAATAAATTATATTTATTAAAATTTTTGTTTGAAAACTTCTAAAAAATTAAGACCTGCAGGCGCGGATCCAGGATTCACTCAAGGGGGGAGGGGGGGTGGTACACATTTTTCGTATCCTATACGGTAGTCCTATCTATAGATTTTTAAGAACTAGATGCAAGAAGGGTATAAGACTAGGGTTCCAATCGCTATCGGATCGCACATCGAACCGGACAAAACAATTCCGTCAATTACGGTATGATGCCATGGTAGCACACACGAATATAAGGGAATTTTCGCAGAAAAAAATTTAAAATGTGAATAAAGAGGCAAAAAAATTTCTAAATTAGAGAAAAAATAAGAAAAATATTGGTAATATCAGAAATTAAGAAAGTGCAATAATTTATGAAATATCTGAAAATAAACATTTTTTGAGAATAAAATTTGATAGCTAATTTCTGCATATATTTTTATTTTCGATATTTTTCTATTTTTTTTGTAATTTTTTTCTTAATTCTAATATTTTTTTAATTTTTATTGTAATTTTTAGTTTCTGCCAATTTATTTTCACTTTTTCCTCATTTTTCAATCGACTGTCTGACAATGCCATAATGTTCTGTATGATGTCTAAATGCATCTCCTAGTCTTATACTCTTCTTGCTAGAAGTAGAAGTTTTAACACATAGCATAGGTTTGCCAAGTTGTACCAAAAAGTACCAAAAAAGGGGTTCGGGAAAATCTGCTCAACGCCATTTCGATATAAATTCATAAGTGCTTTGTAAAGTTATAGCAGGTTTACAAAACGTCATTTTCATACAAAATTTGTTCAATAAACCTCCTATAATTTTACAAAGCTTTTATGAATTTAGGGGTTAATGTTTAGTTAGTTTTCTTTACTGAAATAATTACAAGATTTTAATATTCTGTTTTGTAAAAATCATTTAAAAATTAAGACCCTGTGCGAGGTGGCTAAATAAATTCTAAACTAAATACAAATTGACAAAAGGGTTTAAAATTTATTTGAAAATTTTTTTAAAACTTTTTCAAATTTCATAGAATTTTTGGAAACCTGGATTTAGTTTAGATTTCATTTAGCCAGTTCGCGCCCATCCTAAATAATATTTTAATAGGAAACACAATGGGGATTCTGATATGAAAAATTCTCAGAATATGATAATAGGAATGTGCCCTAAATTGTAAAATTTTTTGCAGTGCCTGTTATAGTTTTATAAGAAAAATTATTCCAAATACTAAAACTTTCATATCAAACCTAGAATATAAAAATTGTTTCAGTGTCAAAGAGTTTTTTGAATGAAACAATTTTTCCTAATCTAATAGGTTTAATTTAGAAAAAGTGCTTAAGGGGCAGTTTTATAGTCAGAACTAGGGTCTTTGAAAATTTCTTATTTAAGAAATATTTAAGAAAAAAACGATCTGAGAACAAAATATATAAGAAAATATCAATCTCCGTTCTGACTATAAAACTGGCCATAATTATTGCAACTTTTAAATAAAAAAATAATTTTTCAAGAAGAATGTCCTAAAATTTGAAAGGTTTTCATCTTGAAAAAAATGTTTTAAATTTTACAAAAGTAAACTAAAACAACTATTGAGGAAACTATCCCGATGGGTTCCTTCCAACCCTAATGAAATTCGAATATTTGGTAGAGCTCTGCGGCAAACGACGCCATAAATCCAAGTCCCAAACCTCCTACTATATATTACCCGATAATGAGTTTTGTAAGAAGAAGTTAAGATATGTAACCTCTTACATTTCTATTATAAAACGTATTATTTTAGCAAGGGCACGTATTATTTTAATGCTGTATTTACAATTAACAATAAAATAGTAGTTTTAAAAAACTACTTCTATTTACTTGTCAAATTCAATACAAATTTTTAATCAAAAACTAAAATTTTTTATAAACACCAGTTTATTTCGAATAACTTTTAAAACACTAGAAAATATTCAATTGATATTCAATTTGTCTGCATTTTCTTTGAAATAATACGAAAAAGCATTAAAAATATTTTAAATTGGGTAATTTGTGCTTAGATGTGTGATTTTTTTATGAATATGACAATTTTTATATTAAAAAAATCTGCGAGCTAATATTATAAAATAAAACCAAATACTTAAGTAACAGTTTTTCCGATTTTTTAAGGTGTTTCTAAGCATTACTTACGGTTGGTGATGGTGATCCTAAGACCATGAAATTTAAAATATTAATTAAGAAGTTCATTTAAGAGATTTGAATAGTAGTGCACTTAAATTTCAAAACAAAAAAAATTTGTTTTAACTTTAAATATAAGGGCCTGTTCTATAGTCAGAACTAAGCACGATTGTTTTCATAAGTAAGTAATTCGTTTGAGATCAATCTTTATTTTGACAATAAAACTGGCCCTAAATATTAATTCTTAAGTAAAATGAATCAAAAAATTTGTTAAATTGCAAAAAAAGGTCAACAATTTCAATAATAATTCTATAAAAACAAGCTCATTATAAAAAAAATTTTGAGAATTATATCTTAAAAAAATGCAGAATATGTCATGTTTTCTGAACAAAGAAATTCCTTCTTGAAACCAAGAATATATACAAAATCTCAAAATTTTAAAGGCTTGTTTAATGTGAAATTCTAAAATATCTGTTTAAAAAATTAATCGTGTTGTCCCTTATAGCATTATATGCAAAAAAAATTTTTTTTTTGGCCTCAAGGGGGGTGGGGGGGCTTCAGCCTCATAGCCCCCCCTTGTATATGCGCCTGAAGACCTGGTATCGATACAATCATAATAATGACAAATAAAGTTCGAATTTTTTAAATTTTATTTTTGTTTTGTATGGAAAGATGTGACTTTCAGTCTTTAAATAGTCTCAAGACAGTCATAACGAGTCACAAGTAGGAATAGGCACCTATGAATGTTTACTTTTACAGCCAAAACAAATCTACACGCAAGTTGGTTTTCCATTCATATACATCCATACCTGATACCAGCAGGATTGCCGGATAATTTGTATTGTTCTTCTCACACTCGTAGAAAAAAACGTGTACAAATAGTGGAAAAAGCTCCTACAAATTAGTTAAAAATGACCTGCAGAGAAACTACTGAAATCAGCAGATTTGTGGGCGCTGTTGTGTAATGGTTAGCGCGTTGGACTGTTACACGTGAGGTTGCGGGTTCGAGGCAACATCAATTTATCAAAAATAGTAATATGTATGAGTTTTTTCTATCCCTCATACATATCGCAGCGTCCTCCTTCGGTGTTCCCATAGCACTTAACCCCACCGAAGTAAAATAATATAACAGGGCTATGAACTAAAAAAAGCTTCAACAAAGTTCGCCAACTTACCATCAGATGGCGCGCAATAACTGTTCTAAAAAAAAATTCAACATCTCGCGCAATTACAGTGCTGCCATATTTGAAGCCCTTCATCTTTCACCACCTTTCACTTCTTCTCTAACCCCTTTCCAAAGAAGCAACACGTTAATTAATATGAAGAATTTCCTGAGTGTTGCTTCATTTAAAAAAAAAAAAAAAGACAAATAAAATAAGGACATCAAAAATATTTTCTTCTTTTATTGCCTATCCAATTCAGAATATAAGCGATTACATGCAATATAATTATTAAAACTTAGTAATAAATATTCAAATAATATATAATCAAAAATATTTCCAATTTTCCCAACTGTTATGTATAATTTACAATATATTATTAACTATTCGTAAAAATTCCTCTCTGTTTCTCGCAGTGTGGACTAGTTCATCTATAGTTCGCAAACCTGTCCAGTTTCTGATGTACCTCAACCACGACATTTGCTTCCTTCCGTACCTCTTTTTCCCTCTATTCAGACTTGTAAAATCAGTTGCAGCAATTCGTATTTATCGCCTTTAATCATACTTGGGACTAATGAATTAGTTGGACTAATTAGTTGACGATTTCATTAACATTGATTGATATCAATTTTTTTTGTTACCATTGTTTCAAATTATTGTTAATGATGTGTGTGGTAATAATTGATTTCATTGAATAATGACAATGGTTTTTAATTTCATTTCCATTGATAATGTATAAATTACAAAAAAAAAAATAATTACTATTGACAGATAAGCTTTTCGAAAAATATAAAAATGGAGACAATTCGCTGAAATCAGGGTTGGAAATTGCTAGCTCAGGCGTATTTACCCATTTTTTGTACCAAAGTTTGGTGGTTAGTTTGGAATAAAATTTTGCTTAAAAAGGAAATCTTTCATCAATATATTCGTTTGCAGAATTTGAATCGCTGATTAAGTTTTTTAACCAATTTTTTGTACCACAAAATGTTTTTTCGCGTTCCGCCATTATTTTGCAATTTTTTAAGTGCGGTTGTTTTAAATTTATAATCTAGGGATTATAATACCCATTTCATACACCAAAGTTGTTTGTTTGGTAGTTAGTTTGCAAAAAAAAAACCTGAAAATTTTTTTTACTAAAACCAAAATTTTTTCCAACGGTATATTTGTTCGCAGAATGCAAATCGCTGATTAAGTTTTTTTAATTAACTTTCTGTACCATAATGGCTTTTTTCGCGTTCCGCCATTGTTTTGCAATTTTTTTAAGAGCGGTTGTTTAAAATTTATAATCTAGGGACTTTAATACACATTTTATATGCCAACGTTTGTTTAATGGTCAGTTTGCAAAAAAAAATCGCGAAAAAAAATTTTACAAAAAGGAAATTTTTTGCATCAATATATTTTTTTGCAGAATGCTAATCGCTGATTAAGTTTTTTAATTAATTTTTTGTACCACAAAGTATTTTTTCGCGTTCCGCCATTATTTTGCAATTTTTTAAATGCGGTTGTTTTAAATTTATAATATAGCGACTATAATACACATTTCATATGCCAAAGTTTGTTTAGTGGTTACTTTGCAAAAAAAAAAAAAAAAATCGCAAAAAAAATTGCGTAATGGAAATTTTTTCATTCGGTATATTTGTTTGCAGAAGGTAAATCGCTGATTATGTTTTTTAATTAATTTTTGTACCACAAAGTCTTTTGCCGCGTTCCGCCATTATTTTTCAATTTTTTAAGTGCGTTTTTTTTAATATATAATCTAGGGACTATAATACCCATTTCACCAAAGTTTGTTTGGCGGTTAGTTTGGAAAAAAAAATATCGCGAAAAAAAGTTTTTGCCAAAAGGAAGTTCACAAAATGTAAATCGCTTATTAATTTTTCTAATTAACTTTTTGTACCACAAAGACTTATTTCGCATCCCGGCATTATTTTGCAATTTTTGCGAGTCACTTTTGTTTTTAATTCATAATCCAGGGACTCTATTTTACCTTTTTTTGTGGTTAAAAAGGAAAACTTTTGCACGAGTATTTTTGTTCGCAGAATGTAAATCGCTGACTAAGTTTTTTAATTAATGTTTTATACCACAAAGCGTTTTTTAGCTTTTTAGAAAAATGTTTATATTTTTGGGTCGCTTGAGGGCTTTTTCCATCCGTGATTGTAGCTTATTTTATATATAAGGATTTTTGTAAACAAATGGTTTTTTAATCAATTATAATTAGTTTTTTTTACATTAGTGTGCAATGCAAAATATTTCATTATCATTAAATGATAATGAAATTTTTTTCATTGTCATTAGTGGCAAGTAATGGTAATGAAATTTCAATGGTAATGAAAAATTCCCATGTATGCCTCTAATAATGTGGCCGAGGTAAGCGGTTTGACGCCTTTTTGTTATTGGCAGGATTTCACGTTCTTTTTGAAGCCTAGTTAAAACTTCTGTGTTTGTCACTCGGTCAGTCCACGAAATTTTTAATATTCGGCGATAGCACCACATTTCGAACGCTTCTAGTCTATTCATATTCGCAACTTTTAGTGTCCATGCTTCGACTCCATATAAAAGTAACATTTCATAAATCTTATACGAAGATTGATATTAATGTCTCGATTTGTTAATAATTTTCTGAGTTTACAGAATGAGCTTCTCGCCATTTCTATACGCTCAAGAGTGGCGTTATCTATATGGGTAATATCAAAAAATTTGATAAAAACCATGTAACCAGCTAATTTCTAATGCATGGATTACATTTGACTTGTATATTTCGATATGTATCAACTCACTGTCACCTGTTTTACAAAATTTATAACAATCCGACCAATTTTTGGTTAATACATAAAATTTGTGACCAATTTTATAGGCCAAATGTAAACTCCGTAACCAGTAATTCGTAAGGTTTTTTAACTTTAAAAGCTTAAAATATAAGCTTAAGGTAAATAAGGTAAACATTAACCATTTATATGAAAAGGAAAAGTAACGCTTTTAATAAAAATTAATACATTTTACAAACTTTTTCGTATATATATGCTAACGCGACTTCAACTGTGTAACGATTTTTTTCATTATTTTTGATAAAAATGCATACTGCAGAATTTTGCAGTTATCTATTAATTATATTACGAAAAGTATAATGTTATTTATACTCAAATGATCGTTAGACTATAACGAATTATCTAATATAACAGACTTGAAGTTTTTCTGCAGCATGCAACATTCTCGAGAAAAAAAGTACGTCTTTAATAAGATTTGAAAAACTCGGTTCCTAATTTTTACCACCAAACTATTAAACGAGTACGAAAAACAATGGCATATTTGCATTCACCTTATAGGCATCATACGATTTTGTTTCGGAAAGAAAATTCTGACAAAGCGTTTCTGAAAGAAAACGAAAATAGTAACCAAATGTAAACTCCGTAACCAAAATTGTTTCATGAATTTATTTACTAAATTTCATGCCTAAGAGAATGCATAAAAATTTTTCTGATATTCAGTAGGGTTCCTGAAGATTATTAGAAGATATTTAAAATTTAGCGATGATTATTTTTAGGCTCAAAATTTATTTAATAAATGAACTCTAAACTGTTGAAATGAAAAACGGTAAATTTTTCATTTCCTTGGTTTGGAATCGATATTTCGAGTCCTTACTGACCTTTAGACCGACTTACCTTATATGGACAGAAAAAAAGTAAAAAAAAGTGCCCCCCTCAAAATAAACCTTGGTTTCTGTTATGATGATTCCCAAAATATTTCGGGTCTTGCAATGAGATCTCACGAGCTGCGTCATTTTTAAGAAAGGTCTTTTTTTTAGTTTTTGTAAGAAATTTGAATCTTAGCTGAAGACAACATACTCGATATAGGTGTCATATGAAAGATTTTTTAGAACCGCGTCCAGCGGTATATATAATATGTTCAAGCATATCCTGAAATGTCCTATTTTCAAGGATATTCTATAAAAAAACTAATTTTTGACTCTTTTGTACGGAGATATTTGTGATGCAAATGTCAAATTGACATACCTTAATCTACCCTGCAAAAAGAGAACATCCACTTTTTTATGCATGACTCCAGAAAAAACACAACTCAAAAATAAAATTAGTTCAAATTTGGCATTTCCATCAATGAATTTAACACGTGCGTGTTATAGGAAAGAACCGATACTGCTGTAAATTTAACAAATTTTCACTAGAAAACTATGCTTGTGCGTCATGTCGCTATGTGTTGTTGTATTTCTTTAATTTTATTTTTGCACATGATTTTGTTGGATGTAGTTAAAATAGTCATTCTTTTCGAAGTAGTTCTTAATATTTTTGCTGGGTATAGAGGATTTAAGTGAACACGTGTTTCAGATTTTTTTGAAATAAAAATGGTCCAGCTTGTGAGATCTCATTGCTAGACCCGAAATATTTTGGGAATCATCATAAAACAAACCAAGGTTTATTTTGAGGGGGGCACTTTTTTACTTTTTTTCGTGAGTCGATCTACTGACCTTAGTTTGACAAATGTATATAACTAGGAACATTACATTTTTTTTCTTACAATTTAAGAATTTTTTGTTCGTGAAGTGTTATGTTTTTAACATTTTATTTTGTTATGGCGCAACCACTAATTGGATTTTTAAAAATTTTATATTTTTGAAAAGCATAAAAAAATACAAAATTAAAAAAAATATATTTTTTTTGCGGTGTGAATTTTTATTTTATTCGCAAAGCCGCTAACTTGAAAAATACAAATTGTATATTATTAAAAAGCTAGTTGAAAAATCAAGCATACAAAATTAATAAATTGAAAAAAATTGTTATGGAATTTTTTTTGTTACGTATTTTTCTTCTGTAAATGTAAACTCCGATACCACAAAAAACCTAAAATAGTGCAAATAAATTTTTTCCGAATACTTGTAGATGAGATTTTTTGGATTTAGGTTAACAATGATTAATTTTACTGATTCCATTAAGAAAAAACCGAAATATTAACACTTTTTGTATCTCACAAATTTGGCCAAAAAACGTATCACATTTTTGATTTCAAACATATACTTATACCCTCTGCAGTACATAGATTTTTATTTCTGTTTGTAAACTTTTAAATTTGGAGAATTTCGGTTAAATTTTTGTGAATTAATAATGACAAGTTATACTGTAAAATTTGCAGAAAATTTATAGGTACATGCAGGCACATAGCTAGGGAGGGGGGGGCTAGGGGGCTCGAGCCCCACTGAAATGATTTGACAAATTTTAAAACGTAACAAAATACGTCGAAAGTAACAATCAGCCTTACTATCAATATTTTACAAACGTATATTTTAGTTAAAGTCGACTTTAGTTAAAATATTGGGTGGCAGTATGCCTTGACTTGGTTTATTTTTGGAGCATTCTGATTGGTTAATTTATTTTCAACCAATCAAAATGTTTGAAAATATAAATATTTTTGTAGGGTTTTCATACACAAAATGAACAAAACCGTATGATTAAAAATAAAGTCGACTTTATATTTAAAATACTCTTTTATAGTAAGGGCCAATGTTTTTTAAAAAAACGTAATAAAAAATATTTATTTTTTGTTTAAATCAAATAGCAAATGGCCGAGTTTCTTAAGTTTTCATAAATAAAATAGACACGAAATCCAATTACGAAAATTTCTAAGCTGTTTGGTGTCTATAGAAATTGTTTTTTGTAAAAATCCTGAATCATATATATCATAATCAAATAGGTTAAAAAATAAAGAGAATGCTATCCTCTCATTTACTGAGAAAAATTTTATAAAATGTGGCTGTAAATAGGAAACTGATTTTTTTCTCCCACCTTTTAATTGATAAGTGGCTATTTTTTATTTTTACTACTAATATTTTTCGTCATATTTATTATAATTTAAATATAAAATTGATAAATTAACCTTTGGTTTTCCTCAAAAATTACCGGTTTCCCTGCTTGCAGACACAAACTATTACTATAGGGTGATATTTTTGCATAATTCGATATTTTACAATTTTTTGGCTTTTTATAATTTTTTTTTTAAATTAAAATTATTAACTGTCCATTAAAGAGCGTACTTTACGAGAAACAAGAAATTTATTCTGGAATTTATATAAATTCGGATTTGTCCCAATAAGTTTCTTGCAGTATATTTAACAAAACTAGATTCTGCGGTTTTAGAAGATCTTGCAAAATGATCATCGCGGTCAGCCTCAATGTTTCTAACGCGAAATGAAAATACACTGTTCCTAAAACAAACCCCTCGAATCAGTGATGTTAGACGTACCAATTTGTTGGTACACATACCATTTTTCAGGGTCATGTACCATGTACCAACTAAAAATTGTGTTGGTACGCAATAATACTAACTTCTATAACTTATCATTTCAATTTTGTTTTTTATTAAAAGTGTGAAGGAAGAAACGAAAACAGCTGTTTTACTGACATTTTAACCGCCACAAAACTTGAAATACTGTTTACTAAACCGTACCTAAAAGAAAAAGTTCGCCCTACACCCTCCAATATGAAGTATGTTTGCAAGGCTATTTCAAAAAAAAAAATTTTTTTTGGCATTTAAAATCGGATTTTAAAGTGCCATATATCTATTTTTTTGCCTCGAGTAGACCAGTGTTTTGCTATAAAGGAAAAATCCAATGAAAAAAATTTTAAAAGTTCGGCAACCAATATATAAATAAAATTTCTACTGGGTTTGTCGAAAAACTTCCTTAGCAAAAGTTTAATGATTTTTTGCGAGCTTTAATTTTCTGACATTAAGGTGGTACATTAGGGTCGTAGCAACTGAGATCTGGTGGGTAACTACTAGAACGGGATATTTGAGGTCAATGGCCCTTAGAGCAAACCACTGTTTGTTTTTCTCTCCTCGAGAGAAAAACATCGATGTATCATACTTTAAGATCCTAATGTAATTGCCAAAGATATAACGAAAAATGTAATATGGCGACCCCTACGTTCGGCAAAAAAAATAAAAAAAATTTTTGAAAACTAGGCTGGCGACAGCCTAAAATATAATTTTTTATACATTTTGTTAAAAAAAAACAATATATTTTTATATCGTACAAAATATATTTGTAGTTGTAGCGTACCGACATAATTGTGACTTATATCCTTCTTTTTGTCGTTTATCAAAACAGTTGTTCTTTGAACGTAGATTTTTTTCTTTTGTGAGGAAATTTTTGTTAAAAGGACGTTATTGCAGGTTATCATGTCGTCAACAGATGAAGAAAAAGAAAATGACGATTCTGATGGCCCTTCAACGTCTAAAAAAAATCGTGTCGGTAGTGGTGGTACTCTACGTGAAAAACAAAAATACCGGAAGCAAAACTATCGCTCTGAATGGGAGCAAGATCCCTTTGTTCTCCTTAGTATAATATCTATTACACATATGATGTGTGAGTATACCAATTTTTTGTTTCAAATACCAGCTTTTAGCGACATCTATACCAGGTTTTTTTGGCCACTATCTAACATCACTGCCTCGAATGGTTTTGCAAATCTAGCTGGGATTTTAATTTGATTGCCTCTTGAAACATTTGTTTAATCATGTTCATTAGAGCGTACCACATTACAGGCAAAAACAAAAGTGCGCCGTAAACCCTCCAATATGAAGTATTTTTGCAAGGAGGTTTCAAAAAAAAAATTTTTTTTTGCTGAACGTAGGGGTCGCCATTTTACATTTTTCGTTATATCTTTGGCATTTACAGTCGGATCTTAAAGTATGATACATCGATGTTTTCCTCTCGAGGAGACCAGTATTTTGTTCTAATGGCCATTGACCTCAAGTATCCCGTTTAGTAGTTACCCACCAGATCTCAGTTGGTACTACCCTAATGTACCACTCTAATGTCAGAAAACAAAAGCTCGCAAAAAATCATTAAACTTTTGCTAAGGAAGTTTTTCGATAAACCCAGTAGAACATTTTTTATATATTGGTTGCCGAACGTAGGGGTCGTCTTTTAAATTTTTTTTATTGCATTTTTCCTTTATAGCAAAATACTGGTCTCCTCGAGGCAAAAAAATCGATATATCACACTTTAAAATCCAACTTTAAATGCCGAAGATATAACGAAAAATTGAAAAAGGCGACCCCAACGTTCGGCAAAAAAAAATAAAAAAAATTTGTTTGAAATTTCATATTGGAGGGTGTACGGCGAACTTGTTTTTTTAGGTACGGTCTAATGTTCATGTCACAAAAACCCACTATCAGTTGCTTATTTCTATTCAAATTTTTGTTATTAGCAGGTTGATGTTAAAAATTGTCGAAATCGCTTTCGAAATTGTGAGAAAAATGTGAGGACACTCGGAAATTTCCATACAAAATGAAACATTTTATATAAAGCATCGTAAGTTGTTTCGATTTCACGTGGAAAAACTGTTAAAAAAATTAAAAAGATTTTCATTTTTATAATTTAAATTGCAGTTTGAAGCTTTTAAATTTCGAGTAAAATTTTTCCACGTGAAAAACAACTTACCGTGCTTAAACAAAAAATCGGGATAAAAATGCCTAGAATTGGGCATTATAGTTCACAGTTCATTTCCATCAATTTTGTTTTTGAACTAGTTTGTTCTTCTAGTTTACTCGTTCATTCAAGAAATTTTTTCAATTGTTCATATACTAATATAAAAGTCTTGAGAAATAGAAAGATATTTAACTTATTCGTGAACGCTTTAGAGTTCCTAATTCTAAAAATGAGCGACATTTTTGGGGTTTCGCGCCAAAAAAAGCCATAAAATAAAACGCTGAGCTAACTTTTCTTTCATTTCGCGTTGGAACCATCGGGCTTGAAATTATTGTTGCGCTGTGTAATTAGTCTTAGATAATAGTGGAATGGCGTACTCTCTTGGAAATCAAAACAATAATGATGTAATTTTGTTTTAATATTTAAGCATTCCGATAATTTATAAAATTGTAGTAAAACCTTTTAAAACTAATAACGAACAATTAAACCGGGCAAATATATTAAAACAATGTAAAAAGCTTTGAGACACAGCATTTAAATTGTTTAACCTATTTCTAATCAACCTATCTTTAAAGGCTAATAAGAGCTTATAATTTTTGATAGGAAGGCGATATGACAACGCAGAAAGCATGTGATAGTTTGAAGCCTTTATAAAAATGCAATTTAAAAAATTTTTAAGATTTTAATTCCAGGGTTGCCATATAATAATTTTATAGAAACACTTTTTAGATTCCCTTCAAAGCACTATTTTCCAAAAATTTTTAAAAATTTAAGGAAGAAGAGAGCAATAAAAGGAATATGCTGATTTCGATTAGAACATGTGAAAAAATATATAAGGGAAGAAAAATTTTTGCTCAGTACACACTTTAAGAAATACAGTGACTGATCGAATCAAGGGGTTTCTGTATTTGTAAAATTGTAGGTATGCAGAAAATGAATCCGTTTTTATACCCTACACCACTACGTGGTCAGGGTGTTATAAGTTTGTGCTGATGTTTGTAACACCAAAAAATGTTGGTCCTTTAATAATCGCGATTGGGATATTTTCTCTCAACTAGCAAAGAAGCATACAAATTTGAGCAACCAGAGTACAAAATTATTAAAAATATTGCGAAGGAAATTATTAAAATTTTTTGCAATTTTTTCACAGAAGTTTATATTATTAAAATATAAAAATTAAGTTTTTTTTCATCAAATAGCGTACAAAACTTCCAAATTTTCAATTTGAATTTATTGAATTGAGGGCATGCCAAGATATTAAAAATAAAAAAAAAATGTTTACTGAGAAACCGACCTATCCTTCTACAATGAACAAATTTCTCAGTTAATGGGTATTAATTTTTCAACTGAGTCTCAGGTGAAATACCCCTTACTGATCCTCAGTTGTTCCAATTACTTAAAAACAAGTAATTTTTCAAATTAAATATTTAACTGAGAGCTCAGGCGTATGAAACTCTACTTTTAGTTAAATTAAATACATATAAAATTTTAGTTATAAACTACCAAATAAAACCTAAAAGACACCAATAATAATGAGAAATTGGACAGTAATTTTGCAATCTTTATTTACAATATTGGCATGCTTTAAACAATGGTTTAGAAATTAATTTCTTCATTTTAGTTCTTGCTGCAACGCCAATATGAACAACTAGCCGGCGCAGCCCGCTACGTTGTTAGCGTGCCTTAAAGTTTAGGGGGGGGGCGCAGCAGGGTTGGAAAGCATTTTATAATATTAAAAATAGCGGGCAAAGCCCGCTGCGTTGTTAGCGTGTCTTAAAGTTTTTTTTTTTAATTCCAGTTTATGTAAAGGTAGACCTGGCAATTCAAGTAAATTCACAAATTCAGTTGGAAATTTACTGCGTCGGTTTCTTCCACCGGTGCTTCGTTACATGAAGTTTAAATATCGGAATATATAAGTTCCATTCCTTTTCTAAGGTTTTTTCTCTTTTAGAAAATTTGTTTAACTTTTTGGAGAGTATGTTTCTATGCTACATAAGTTTCATATTCCGTGGATAGTGTTTGAACAGGTAATTCCCTCTTCCAATCCATTTGCATTGTCTATAATTTCAATTCCACTCGTTCAACGTTTATATCCATTTCATTCCACTTGTGTAGTGTTTCAATTCCACTGGTTTCCTATTTAGTTTCTTAATTTTAGTGTTTCATATACACTTGTTCTTTAAGTTTTAGGTTTCTAGCTAAAGACGCAGACGTTAAGGGGGGGGGGCAATTTTCCCCTTTTGAACCACCATTTTTACCACGTTCCTGTCCAAAGTCCTAAAAATGCCTTGTCGATAAGTTAGCCCATACTCCAAGGAAAACATATTATATATTACAGGTTTCTAGCCGAAGGGTTCGGTTAGGCCATCAAGGGGGAGAATTATTCCGTTTCTACCCCTCCCGGTAGGAATTTCCAAAAATTCCGTCTTAGAGGACGTCTGCGTTGGAGGAGGAACCTACTACATACATAATTTTAAGTCTCTATATCCAGCAGTTTGGCCAAGCCGTCAAGGGGGAAGTTTTTTCCCTTTTTACCCCTCCCTGTATGAATTTCCAAAAATACCATCTTAGGGGACGTCAACGTTGGACAAGGAACCCAAATACCGAATTTAAGCTCCCTTGTTCCAGCAGTTTGGCCAGGCCGTTAAGGGGAGACTTTTCCTGTTTTTGGCCCTACCTGTACAAATTTCCAAATATCTCTTCTTAGCGGATGTCTACAATAGAGGAGGAACTTTAATACCAAATTTCAACTTCCTACCTCCAGCGGTTTTGGCAGGCCTTTAAGCGGCACTTTTCGCTTCATTAATCCCCATTTTTGCAATGTCACTGTCCAAAAAGCACCTTCCCGGTAAGTGAGCCCATACTCCAAGTAACATATGTTTTACATTTCAGGTTTCTAACCAACTTTTACTATTTGTGCCCCTCTCGGTAGGAATTTCCGAAAATCCATCGACAGGGAATTTCAGCTTCCTAGTTCCAGCAGTTTGAGCAGGCTGTCAAGGGGGACACTTTTTCTTTTTTTGTCCCTCCCGGTTGGAATTAGGCTGGAAGAGGAACCTAAGTACCGAATTTCAGCTTCCTAGTTCCAGCAGTTTGGACAGGTCGTTAAGGGGCAACTTTCCCTTTTTGAGCCCCCATTTTATAACGACCCTGTCCAAAATTCAAAAAAGTATCTTTCTAATAAGTTAGCCCTTACTTCAGGGACCCACATTTTAAGCTTCAGGTTTCTAGCCGAAGGGGTTTTTACAGGCCCCCAAGGTGAGGCTTTTCTTTTTTTGCCCCTCCCTTTAGGAATTTACAAAAATTCCATCTTTGCGGCTCTCTGCGATGGATGAGGAACATTAATACCAAATTTCAACTGCATTGCCTAAGCGGTTTGGGCAGGCCGTTAGTGGGGACATTTTTCCCTTTCAACCACCATTTTTACTATGTTCCTGTTCCAAAATAGAAAAATTACGTTGCCGGTGAGTTAGTCCTACTCCAAGGAATACATATTTAAAATTTTAGGTTGGCCAAAAGGGATTGGGCAAGCCGTCAGGAGGAGACTTTTACCTTATTTCCCCTCCCGATAGGAATTTCAAAAATTCCGTCTAAGCGGACGCCTACACAGAAGGAGGAACTCACATACCGAGTTTCCTTTTGGGATATCCTGTAGGGAATTGCAAAAATACAAACTTAGTCGATGTCTACTACAGTGGAGGAACCTTTATACCAAATTTCAACTTCTTACCTGCAGTGGTTTGGGCAGGCACTTTTCCAATTTGTGAGACTGTTTATGGGGAGACTTTTCCCCTTTTTGCCCGATCCGGTTGGAATTTCCAAAAATCCCGTCTTAGCGCACGTCTATGCCGAATATCAAGAAACCTTGTTTTAGTGGAAATATCCGTGGGGGAGGAAAAAAAGTAGTTTTTTTGAAATTATATATTATTTTAAATGGTACTTTTTGGAAAAACGAAATTTTTGGAAAAAGATACTTTGTTTTTACAAAGTACTTTATTTGTACTTTTTTGGAAAAGGTATTTTTTTTTAAAAAGGTGTTTTTTTGGAAAAATGTATGTTTTTTGGAAAAAGGTACTTTTTTTGGAAAAGGTACTTCTTTTGGAAAAGGAAAATTTTTTTAGAAAAAGGTACTTTTTTTTTGGGAAAAGGTACTTTTTTTTGGAAAAGGTACTTTTTTGAAAAAGGTATTTTTTTGAAAAAATTTATGTTTTTTGGGAAAAGGAAAATTTTTTTAGAAAAAGGTACTTTTTTTGGGAAAACGTACTTGTTTTTGGAAAAGGTACTTTTTTTGAAAAAGGTATTTTTTTGGAAAAATGTATGTTTTTTGGGAAAAGGTACTTTTTTTGGAAAAGGTACTTTTTTTTGGAAAAGGTACATTTTTTTAGAAAAAGGTACATTTTTTGGAAAAAGGTACTTTTTTTAAAAAAGATCTTTTTTTGAAAAGGTACTTTTTTTGAAAAAGGAATTTTTTTTTTGGAAAAAGGTACTTTTTGGAAAAATGTACTTTTTTTTGGAAAAGGGTACTTTTTTGGAAAAAGGCACTTTTTTGGAAAAAGGTACTTTTTTGGAAAAAGGTACTTTTTTTGGAAAAAGGTACTTTTTTTGGAAAAAGGTACTTTTTTTTGGAAAAAGGTACTTTTTTTGGAAAAAGGTACTTTTTTTGGGAAAAGGTACTTTTTTGGAAAAAGGTACTTTTTTTGTCCCCTTTTTGCCCCTCCCGATAAGAATTTCCAAAAATGCCGTCTCAACGGACGTCTACACCGGTCGAGGAACCTACATACCAAATTTCAACTTCATAGCTCCAGCAGTTTGAGCAGGCCGTCAAGGGGGCGACTTTTTCCCCTTTTTGCCCGTCCCTGTAAAAATTTCCAAAACTCCCGTCTTGGTGGATGTCTACGATAGTGACAAATTTCAACTTCCTACCTCCAGCGGTTTGGGCAGGCCGTCAAGGGGAGCCTTTTTACCCTTTTTAACCCCCATTTTTACAACGTCCCTGTCCAAAATTCTAGAAAGTACTTTCCAGAAAAGTTAGCCCCTACTCCAAGGAACACATATCTTAAATTTCAGCTTTCTAGCCAAAGGGGTTTTGGCAGGCCGTCAAGGGGGACACTTTCCCCCTTTTTGCCCGTTCCGGTAGGAATTTCCAAAAATCCCGTCTTAGCGGACGTCTACCCCGAAAGAGGAACCTACATACCAAATTTCAACTTCCTAGCTTCAGCGGTTTGGGCTGGGCGATGTTGAGTCAGTCAGTCAGTCAGTCAATCAGTCAGTCAGTCAGTCAGTCAATCAGTCAGTCAGTCAGTCAGTCACGTTATTCTTTTATATATAGAGATTCTTGGAAACTTTCGATAGAAGAAACCAGAAACACTGGTTTTCATTTGATCTAGCTACAAAATATGTTGTTATACATGTAAATTAGAGTTGAACTTTTCCAGAAAAAGCCTCACTTGAGATAATATAATTTTCGTGTTTTATTTTTGTAATAGAAAATGTTATTTCACAAATATTTTAATATTTTTGTTTTATAGTTGACATTCTTTTATAACTTTGAATAGTTGTTTCAAGATCAACTGAACAAAATTTGTATATTTAACTTTAGTTTAGTTGTTAATTTGTAATTTCAAAACAACTGAGGATTTCCTTAACTGAACGACTGAGGAATTTTTTCGGTGTACCAAGTTTTTTCAGAAAATTCCCACGAAATCCATGCTTGGAAAAAAAATGGGTAAAACAACATACTCCATATCAGAAACGGACGGCAAAAAATTTTAAATATTGAAAAAAAAAAATAAAATTTTTGAAAATTTAAATCACCTAGAAATCAAATTACACTAGAACATAGGCGTACCTGGACCATTTTTCTGGGGTGGGCAAGCAACCTATTAATTTTCTGTTGTTTATTTGCCCATTCTCACACTCCTAATCCAAAAAAAAACACTTTCGGCATTATGCTTACAATTTTTCACGCAAAAAATACTTAAAAATGAATCCTTGCCTTCTAATAAAATTTTCATAATTTTCAAAATTAAATAATCCTGGTAGCTTATCCTATCAAAATCGCCATGTTTTTATACAAAACTCTGAATAGTGCATCTGAACAAAACCTCGTACAAGGAATGTATTCCAAGCTACATTCTCAGATTATTATGAAATTTAGATATTAATAGATAATAAAAATCTAAGATCAACCTGTCTAATTCGTCCACCTCGAACTAGGGTTCGCCCTAACCCCATATTCTGACCACTTAAATTACCGAGGTGGTCAAAAACAGTGAGATGTTCATCTTACAATTTTTGTTTCAACAAAATATTGAAATTTCATTGAAATAACATAGTAGTAGTGCTGGTAAATTCGGTTACTTTTCAATACTCGATACTACTCGATATTTTTGATTTGGATACTCGATACTACTCGATACTTTTAACGGTTTTTAAATTTGAAATTTTTTGGTAAAATTCTTTCAAAATGTTTATGGTAATTTAATATTTAAATTTATAAACATATTTTTAAACTTTTCCACCAACTATTCATTGCGTTTTTCATAGTTTTTTTAACATATTTTTAAAAATATTTTACTTATGATTTTTTCTTTTAGCAGAGTTGTAATTTTGTGACAAATATTTTAGCAGAGTCACATTTTTGTGGTAACTCTGAAAATATCGAGTAGTAGTTTTGAGTATCGAGTACCCAAAAAAAAAAGACAAATACTCGATACTCGATAGCCACTACTCATATTTTTACCAGCTCTACATAGTAGTGTTTAATTTGAAGTAACTTCCTTGTTAGATATTAACTAATTATTCGTTTAGAAAACTATGAAATCTGGGATATTTAACTCACCAAAAAAGATTCTGCGTTATTTTTCTATTATTGAACAACTTTGCAATTCAAATAATTTTTCTTAAAGAAAAACTCTTATAGTCTTAAATATTTCTTAAATAAAAATTTTTCAAACAACATTTCTTATTTAAGAAATATTTAAAACAAAAATCGATCTTAGTTCTGACTATAGAACTGACGCTTAGATTTCAACAAATTATCTGCCTAGGAAACAGGTAGACATTTTCCCAAACCAAAAACACAGGATTAATTGATATTAAAAAAAAGTAATATTGTGATACTTTTCGCCATCAAAATCATAAATAAAATAATTGTAGGTAGATTTTTTGAAAATTCTGGGGTGGTCAAAATGCTAGTCTAGCCTAAGTCCGCCAATGCACTCGAAATATATAATATAGTTTAGAACTTAGAAAATGCGTTAAAATTTAAATTTTATTTTAATTTTAACGCATTTATCGTTTTCCGCTCTTACAGATATTTTAGAGAAAACATTTATGACTATTTTATAAAAAACAATTTTATATTAAAATTTTCTTTCTTTATCAGCATAGGCAATTAATAAAAGAAATTTGTTCCTTTAAGTTACTGCGAAAACCATTCTTACCAAAAAGCGTTCTCTTACTCGAAAATTGGGTAAATAGGAGCGCTCAAAAAATGTATTTGTGTTCCTCTTTTTACTACTAACTTCACAAAATTGTAAAAAGGACTGCCTGTGCCTGTGCTTTTGGGCAATTTTGTCATTTACATAGGGGTTTCACGTTCAATTTTTGCCTTTCAAGTTTGAATACACTCACATTTTTTTACTAACACACTCACATTTTAAAAATTGAACAAAAACTTGCTATCAATAAGTGTGTTTGCGTACCCGAAAATTTGTACAAATTCGTACAAATTTGTACAAGTTTTTACTGGAAGGTGTTTGTTTACACAATTACTCAGTAAGGAGAGAGGAAAAATAGAGGGTAAAGTGACAGTTCAATACCAGAGAACTTACAAGTTTTTACTGGATGAATTTTTGCTAGTAAGAATTTGTAAGAAAAAAAACATATGATTTAAAACATATGATTGAAGAAACAAAACATTTGTCTAAATAATTTTGAAATAATTTTTTGTAAAAATAAAAAATATTTAAATATAAGCTTATTTACGATGGAAGGAGTAAATAAGTGATCATTTTATTAGGTTTTATTTATTAATCCAATAATTTGAATAGGTTTATTTCGCAATCAGCTATTTTAATAACTGTTGCCAATTTAGCTATTTTCTCGGCAAATCTAGCGATACTTCAACTCGTTTAGCGGGATAAAATATAATTTAGCTATTAGCGGGAAAACTAGCAATTTTTCTTTTTAAGACAGTCTTCACATATTCTTAGCATTTTTTTACATTTATTTCCTTGACAGAATTTTTGAATCATTATTATTCAGCGATTTATCGGTAAATTTTTATGGAAAACAAAAAAGTTCGAAAAATTTGGCGATGTATCAATAATTTTTTAAGAAAGTTTTAAGAAGTTTGAAAAATATAGATATTTTTGTGAAATTTTTCAACACAACCTAAAAAGTTCGTGCAATTTAGGGATTTATCGCTATTTAATTTTTTTTATAATTTAGATATTTTCTAGTGATTTTTTAGTTTGAATTAGCGATATTTTTAGGGAAGAAGTTGGCAGCATTATTTTACTAATTCTTACAATTTTTCTGTTTGCGTACATTTTTAGATATTTTCTTTTTGAGAGTAAATTTTGCCTTACTCTCTGTAAATTTGTTACTGAGTAATTTTTACTGGACTTTACTGGAAAAGTACCCAAACACACCTAATTTTTGCTTTCAAGTTTTGACAAAATTTGACGGTCAAGTTGTAAACAGCTGATCAAATTTGTTGTAAATTTGTTTTTCTTTTTACAAATATTGTGCCGCAATTAAACACCATTGATAAAATACGGAATGTGAATATAAAAATCAATTTCTGCTGACATGAAAATGTCTGTGGAAGATGTGAAGAAAAAAATAAAGTCTCTTCGAAAAGCCTACAGTGCGGAAACAGCCCACAGAGGCGATAATTTTTAATTCTTTCCTTGACGACGGCATCTTGAAAGCAAAATTGACTATCAAGTTGCATTCAGCCTACGTCACAGCTTCAAGTTCAACTGAATTTGACAAGCAGTATGTGTTATCAACTTGAAAGCAAAATCTTTATCGTGTAACCAGTGTTGCCAGGTTAATTGGGCACAAAATCGTCAAATATTTTTGAGAAAATCGTCAAAATCGTCATTGCGTTTTAAAATATCGTCAAAATATTGTTAAAAATCGTCAAAACTTTATTAATCAACTATTTTTATTATTATAATCCTAAAATAATATAAAATTTTAAAAATCACCCGGTTTTCGGTGTCAGCTGTAAACTTTCAATGTAAGTAAATTGATTTTGTAACAAAAATAATTTCTATAGAAATAACGCAACACTTCACCGAAGTGATTTAGAAAATAATCCTTTAATATCCGTATCTCGAAATTTCAAACAATTTGATGTATGTATGTATTGAAAATTTACCAAATTAATTGTTCGAAAGGAAAAGTTCACTTAAAAAAAAATTTCATATCGAAAAAACTTTAGATTTTAATGTATTTAGTCTGGAGATATTTCACAGGTACCTACTAAAGAATTTACATGAAAAAGAGTCCGATATGAGATATACATCCCTTCGAAAAGCATGTTACATTTATTAGAGATTTAGGAAAAACTATTTTAAATAAAAATAATTACCAGATTCTGTGTTATTTTTCCTACAAAACACCATCAGATTCTAAAATGACTACCCTAAATAAAAATTTTATGATAAATATTTATAAATTACCTGAATAAATTTTCAGATTTATTGATTTAGATAATGGAAAAATAACGTATTTTTCAACAATTGTTGCTATATTTCCTATTGAAAAAAAATCGTCATTTTGAAGAGGAGAATCGTCTAATCGTCATTTGGCTATTTTCGAAAGTAAAAATTGTCAAAATGACGATAAATCATCAAAACTGGCAACATTGCGTGTAACCTCAGTGTTAGAGAGAGGATTTTGTGCTTACTCTCATTTTACTGAACTTTACACAAAAGGTAAAGGAGCACACTCAACTTAAAATAACGAGCTTTTTTGTAACGGTTAAAAATATTTTTCTGTGTACATAGTTTTATAAGTTTCCACAGTAAACAAAAAAAAAAAAAGAAACAAGGGAAATATTAATTAAAAAATTTAGAAAATCCCCCCCCCCCACTCCCGAAAGAAATTCCTAGCCTACGTGGCACCATGAGGAAAATAGATTCATTGCGACAACCGAATTCTTTGCCAACCGAATGGTATGGTTGGAACGACCGATATATTTGTTTGTGTCAACAGAAATTTGGTAAAGACAACAGAATTTCGGTTTGAACAATATATTTAAATTGTGTCGGGAATACATTTGATTGTGACATCCAAATAATTCGGTTGTTGCAACAAAACTATTCAGTTGGCAATAAATTTGGTTGTCGCAATAAATCTGTTTTCTCTGTGTAAAACTCCGTATATTTAACAGTTTAATTTTTCTGTTCCTGCCTTATTAATATTTAACAAAAATAATCTGCTAATTTTAGCATTTTGTTCTGCTCTTTAACTAATTTTTAGTAGTTTTAACCAATTTTTTTTACAGACTTTTTCCTAATAAATAGTGCATACAAATAATAAAATATCCCAAAATTATAAAAACTATAATTTAATATATTCCAAATTAGCTTTACTGACAAACTTAGCATGCTATCCGTTTAATTTAAAGTTATTTTCACTTTAAGATTTTAAGATATTCTTCCTTGAAAAAATATCTCGGATAACTCTTGGTCCATATTTCAAAATTCTTCAGAATATAAGAACTTTTTCACCCAGAAAACATATTCGTTTTGGAAATCGTATATTTTGGTGCTGTAGTTATAACTACCAATTTTGTAGTTATAACTACCACATTTTTGTTGAGTCATCTTGTTACAAACAAATTGCTGTGGTCTCAACTTATTTTTTTTTGGTCCCATTCGAAAACCTCGGTTAGTCCAACCTTACCATTCAATTGACAATAAATTCACTTGAAAGCAGGAATGCATTTCTCTGTGTGCAATTTTTAATATTTATCAAAGGTTTGAAATCTCCGTAAAGAACTCCAAGCATATTTTTTAAATCCTTAAAAACTACTTTCTCCAGTTAAGAATGTTCGTTCCTAAGACCAACAAAAAATTCCCAAAGTTGGGGCAAGCCTGGATATTAATTTTGTCGGCAATGAGTGCTCGTAGTTGGTAGCTGGATGGCTGGCGGGTTTCCATTACGTGTATATAAATTAGTCTCGTGAGTGTAATTTCATTAAATCAACTGTAATTTGCAATATTTGCTGCGTTTTTTTCCCTATTTTTCTCATTTGCAACTCCTACTCTTAACAATATTTATGTAGTACATATTCACTATGGCTGGCTATAAGACTACTGACAGAAGACAATAATTTAACAAATGCAAAAAAAGAGGCGGAGGGTTGTTTGTTTCATCGTTATCAAAAACAGAACATCAAGTAACAATGGTGGAACACCATACATTTGAGGGTGTTTAAATTAGTTTTTCCTATTGCTGTCGTTCGTGTTGTTGTTTGTGGATTATTATGAAATATTGTTGATCGCTGTTGTTTAAATTAGTTTTGGCTTCTAACAAATAACAACAAAAACAAAAAAGGTGGAAAAATTTTAAATGGAGTTTGTGTGCAAATAACACAACAAAAGAAGAATCTATCGCAAACAGTAACATCTGTAATCATTTGTTATGGATGATTTTGTATTTGGCTGTTGTATCAATTTTAAGTAGCCATAAGTAGGACTAATCAAATTTATTTAATATTATAATATACACCAGCGATGGGATCTGAAATTTTTTTTTTTTGCAGATTCGATGACTAAAATGTTAGAGCATTAACTGCATGTTAACTGCACTTAAAATAAATAAAAAAAATTTGGCAAAGGGGTTTCTAATCGATTCGACTACTTCTTAGTAAATTTTTAGTTGAATCGCTGATTTAAACAAATATTTTAGTTATCTTCATTTATCTTATTACTAAAAATCCTCAATAATTTAACTTATTTTGAATGTTAATTTTCAAAATTATTTATAATTAATTTTTATGAACCCATTAATTAAATTTCATGCAATTTCCTTTTTAAATATACCATTTTCGAATTTCTGCTATTACCCACGAAAGTATCTGAAGTTTTAAAGGTCCTTATATCGAAAACTAAACAAGATAGAGCAAAACGGACAAAACGTTAGCTCATTTAAACAATTGCAGTTCTTTTTAATTGCAATATCAGTAAAGTTTAAATGAATGCAATTGCAATATAGAAGAATATTTTATTTAACTTTTAATTGGTAAAAAAGAGCTTCCTTTGCACTCGTTCAAAAAGTTATTAAAAAATTTTGAAGTGGGACTACTCCTCTCCTATGACAACTCAATGTTAAAATCATTAGTGTTTATGGTAAAAAAGAAGTACATCTAGATCATCAATTGTTGTGCTTTTTTATTGCTTCGGCATCTGTTTCTTTTTGCTGGGCACACTCATAAAAAAAAGTTAGTACAAAAGTCTGTTAAACGCGTTCTGATTAAGTTGAACTAATTTTTCTGTTATCTTCTCTAAAAAAGCCCGTAGAAATAGGTAAAAATTCTGTTAAAATAACAGGAAATAGTACATGTATTTGCGCCACCACAATTTTGACCTATTTGTACGGGACTTTTTTTATTAGTGTAGTTAAAATTTTGGGTAGCAGTATGCTTTGACTTGCTTCATTTTTGGAGCATTCTGATTGGTTAATTTATTTTCAACCAATCAAAATGGTTGAAAATATAACTATTTCTTTAGGATTTTCATACAAAAAATTAACAAAACCGTATGTTTAAAAATAAAAGCAACTTAAAAATTAAAATACTTTTTTATAGTAAATGCCAAAAAGTTTAAATTTTATTAGGAATTTTTTTCATTAAAATTGCAGAACTGATGTAATGTAATTTTCTAAATTTGAAATGGAAAATGCTAATATCTTGTTTGCTAAATATCCATAGTAAAACTTGTTTGACTCTGGAGTACAGATTTGATCCACTTCAGAGTTAACATTGCTCTGTTAACTGTTTAACATGACAAATATACCTAAAAAAAACACATCACTGATTTGTTCACATCTCTAATTGTCAACAAATTAAAAACAATTTTTTTAAAATGCAAAAAATAAAACGAAATTTTTTTAATAAACAATATAAAAGTAATAAGAAAAAAATTAAATACGAAAATAAATTGCGGTGGTGGCATAGACTATTTAAGGTGCTTTCACAATGGTAGAGTGTAACTGTTCACAATGCAGAGTAGAGTTACTTCAAAAAATACTTGACACTTAAATACTTACATTTTGTTTCGCGAATTCCTAGGCTTTATTCCATCTGAAATAGTTTTGAAATAATTTTTATTATATTATAAATTTTCCAATACAAATATTTTGTGTTGGTTTTATGTTTTTTAAAATATTTTGAACAAATTAGTGATGTGTATTTTAAGGTATATATCAGAGTAGGAAAATAAACTCTAACGAACGGTACTTTAGCGTTTGCGTACCGCATACCTCGCAAACTGTACGCAAATACATTCCTTACAAAAAAAGACACATACGATATCTCTCTACTTAACGTTTGTGTGTATGCACACAACCTGAATACAATACAGTAGGATTGAGAGATGACGAACGTAAGCGCTTCGAGTATGTACCAGTCTCTGAGCGCATACTTAACCCGAAGACAGTTCGTTTACCGTCTGTTTCATAGAATACATAGAGATTTTACTCTTCTTCTTCTTTTGTCACAAACACATTTGTTCACATCCAATCAAATATTTTTTGTATAGATATAGAACGTATGCCCAACACATTCTCATGAGTTACGTGCACTGAAAGCAAATGTCAAAGACTAAGAGTTCTATGTAATCTATGATCTGTTCGCCGCTTTGATTTTGTTTTTGTTGTTTTTTCTACAAAATGACAATACAGTGGTGCCAGACGTGACGTTTTTACGACATTTTGACGATTTTTTTTTGAAAATCTGCTGACCATTGGCAAAATCATAAATGAAAAGATTTTGAAAAAATTGAAAATAGTTTTTTTTAAAACAATGGTTAGTATTTTTCCATATGTACACGCGAGAGAAAAAGATTCAAACCCGAGTAAAAAAGTAATATGATGTCATATGTAATGATATCTTACTTAATATAATTGGAGATATGCTATGATAATATCTAAATATATTAAATCATATATAATCTTATCCGGATTTTGACCCGATATAATTACATCTAATTTGATGTAGAAAGACATAACTATATAACGATTCATACTTCAAGATCAAAACAAAAACAATTAAAAAGTACTGAAAAATAACACCTTAAGTTAAGAATTAAAAATTTAAGTATTTAGAAGAAGTTGAACATAATTGCAACCAAGCATTTTAAGCCTTCTCAAATAAACTTGTATTCTACCCGTAAACTGTGTAAACCGGGTATGTTTATGAGTTTAATGTCAAATTCCATATATAAAAATATGGCTAGTTTTTTACAAGGTTTACAAGGAATTTAGGAGTTATAATGAGTATGCTTTTTATATTTTCAAATCATACATAAATATACATATTTGAAAAAAACATAGAATTTTTGGTTTGGGATTTCCCGGACTTTTTTATTTCCCGGGAAACGGGAATAAAAAAATTTGAAATCCCGGGAAATATTTTTGAACAAAATTGTTAATGAAAACCACGTAATAAGTAATTTTTGTTAAAAAAAGACTATTTCAGTACAAATTCAGTCTGTGTAGTGAGAATTCAAAGTAAAAATATTTTACTTTGAATTTGAAATGAACATTTGATTTCACACAAATTACTCCAAGCACTGCCAAATGAATTGCTTGATTCCATCAGAAAGCACCCACTACTGGACTGTCTGAAACAAACCGCTTCATCACATTTGGTCCATTAGATATGGTGGCCACAATGTTATTTTCCAAAGACAAATAAAACTCTTCTAGTCTTATTTATACAATTCTTCTTATTTCATCAGCACTACATCTTCCTGATATACATATAAACCAACCCCAATTTATAAAATGAATTATTTCCGTTTATAAATATGTTCAAATATCTCTTTTGTGATATCCTTGTCCATTCATTTAGTAAATCTCCTATTGTTAGAAATATGAATCGATATTTCTTTTATCATGATATCTTTTACATGATTGTAGTAATTTAATATAATGTTCTTTACATCGGTTTAATTATTCGGCAATGCCATGTTTTTATTATAAAAACTTTCTCGAATAAACGAAGATCTAGTTATGGTGCGGATTGACATTCCGTCGACTGCGGCTAATTTGGATACCATTTCAGGAAATGTTTGCCCTACCATAAAACGTTCAATGCCTATTAAGCTTGCACTTTTTTATAATTTTAGCTGGAACTTTATTCATGTTGTTATTTTCTTCAAGAGAAGTTGCATGCCTATCAATTTTTTTTTTTGAAACAAATTAAGATGTCTGATAACCAAGTTTAGATACCTCCGTTAACCATTAGTCTTTTAGGGCAAATATTGCACTGCGCTGCATTGTCCTTTTTTGTATAATATTTCCATACTCCTGACATTTTATTCTTTAATATAAAAGAATACATATATTAGTTTGAAAGCAAGTGTATTAAAATAAAGTAAACTTACTTGAAAATACAACATTTATTAATGAAAACGTTAATTATAAAATTATTGGCCCTTAATATAAAGGAGTATTTCAAATTTAAAGTCGACTTTAATCATACGGTTTTTTTCATTTTGTGTATGAAAACCCTACAAAAATATTTATATTTTCAAACATTTTGATTGGTTGAAAATAAATTAACCAATCAGAATGCTCCAAAAATAAACCAATTCAAGGTATACTGACACCAAATGTTTTAACTAAAGTCGACTTTAACTAAAATATACATTTGAAAAATTTAGATAGTAAGGGCAATTATTTGTAAGAAACAAAAATTTTTGTTCACATTTCTTTTAAACATTTTACAAAGTTTTTAGGTTTTACTACTTAAATTTTGAATAAGTTACGCGAAAAATTTTTATTAGGTGAAATGCTCCTAATTACTTGGCAACGATTTTTTTGTGTGTCAAAGAAATTGACTCCCTTTTAAAGATTTTAACAATAATTTTTGTTTTGGTATTTAAAATGTTTTTATGACTTAAAAAATCCTATTCTAAACAAAAACAATTTAAAAAATTTAATATTTTTAAAATTTTCCATTTTCCCGGGAAAAATATATTATTTTCCCGGGAATTCCCGGCAAACTTTTCTCGGGATATCCCGGGAATTCCCGAACCCCAAACCCTAATTGGACTATTAAATATATCTAAAACAACTTAGAAAAAAATTTAACATTGAGCTATATAAAACTTTATATGTTTTCCGATAAAGCCATTTTTAATTATATATGACGCTGTATTCAAATTGTCATGTCATATGTAACTACCCTACGGGAAATTTTAACAAACTGTCACCGAACTGGCCCCTTTATATGAAATAGACTGGTCACTTTTACATGGCGTTGTCATATGAGGGGGAAATTGACCCCTTGTGACATGTCCCAAGACAAATCCCAGGACAGGTCCGTGATATATTAATATATATGGGGACATATATATTTATACTGATCTACATATGGCATCATATAAGAAATTTTTGAAAAACTCAAAGCCATACATAATTATATCCGCAAGGATATAGTGTCACACTTGAATATATATAAACATATTAGTTCATATTAATATAATATAATAATAAATAAAAAATAATAAATAAATAAAATAAATAATAAACGGGAATATAACTATTTAGAACTATGTGTCTTAAGAAAGAAATGAAAAAAAAAACGTTCAGTTGCAGCGTTTTATGATAACTTAATACAGTGAATGGCGCTTTTGTTTTTAAATATTTATAAAATTTATTTAAAAATACGCAGAAAACGTTTCCCTATAAATTCGGCAAAATAACTCTATCCAAATTGTATGTTTATATGGTTTTAGATTTTTGAGCCCAAAACTTGTAAACTTTCCAAAAAAAAATTGTGGATATGTTACACAATTTGTTAGTAAACATTTTAGTATGTATAATGTTCTTATATTAGCCTCGTTTAACACGTATAGGAAGTGTTACGAAATCCCATACAAATTTTGACATTGGGCATATTAAAGCCTGAACCAGATAAAATCAGTGTCGGCAGTGTTTTGCTGCAGTGCCACGTTTTGTCGATAAAGAAGGTTTTTGTATTTTCTTTTTTTGTCACTACCGAGAAATTATAAATTTTTCTAAAAACAAGGGCTGCCGTCAAACAAAACAATAACAAATTTGTAAAAATAGTCAATAGTTTTCGCAAAAATCAAGAAACAAATTTGACAGCACTGCTGCAGTTCACTGGCACTTCGAGTATCTGGAATGCGCTTAAATGTTAACTCTTAAGCCCAAACCACATAGTGCAAGTGCCAGTGGACAGTGGCAGTGCTGTCAAACTTTGTTCTTGGATTTCGCGAAAACGATTTAATATTTTTAAAAATTTCTTTTTGCGTTTTGTTTAAAAACAGCTCTTGTTTATTTAGAAACTTTTAAAATTTCTCGGCAGTGACAATTAGAGAAGATACAAAAACTGCTTTATCGACAAAACGTCGCACTGCGGTCGACACTGCGTTTCTGTGGTTTAGGTTTAACAATTTTTTGAATGGCGATAATGTTCGGGTAACTGCCAGATTGTATACAAAAATATGTTGTAGTTTTTTTCGTATTCATAGTATGTTTGAGCAACAAAACAATTTAGCTGGTGACGATTTTTCAAAAAAAATTAGAATTGATTTATTTTACATTTTTGACCGAAAAAGTCTGGCACCACTGGCAGCATATACAATATTAGGTCGCTTTTTTATTGCTCATAGCGGGAAGATGTGTTTTATTAGTTAAGCCCGGTATTTTGTTCGAACTTTTGCGAAAAAAGCTGCCAAACTCCATATAAAAAAAAATGATTTTTCACTTGCGTGGAATTGTTGCGAAATTGCTGTGGAATTTTTTTTCGCATCAATTAAATAGACAGGACCATTTGAAAATGTACCGAAAAAGTGACATTTGGGTTAATTATGATTGTAACTTTTTATACACCATAAAAAATTTGTGCATTTTAATGTTCTTATTATAGTTTTTGAGCTCCAAACATAGAGCGAAATTTTTTCGCTCTTTTGAAGAAAATACTGGGCTTTAGCGGGAATTCTATTGCTTTTCCAAATGAGGAAAATTTCAAATAAATGTAATACCAAATTATAATAGGCACATTTTCCTATACAATAAGAACACTTTCATTCCATTTCCATTCATTTTCATTCCCGTCTAGATGTGCCTTTAGAAATCCTGTGAAATTTTTTAATGAATTTAGTAGAATTATGCATTTATAATCAGAGTTTTCTCCAAAATATTTCTTTAAAACCCGAAATTTCCTGACAAATTGTTACCACCTTTTTTCTAAAAATATCGTTATAGAAAGCTTAGAATCGCTAAAAAAAACGCTCGTTGTTAAAAATAATAAAATTCTAGCATATAATGCAAAATTTTTGATACTTTTGAATTTTTGAATTCAAAATTTATCGAAAAACTCGCTTAGTTTTCTTAACTTTTGAAATTTAACTAATAAATTTAGCTAAATTTTATTAAAAAAATTAATAACAAAGAAATTGATTTAAAAAAACTCAAATCGTTTTGCAAAAACCGCTACAAGATAAATCGTATATTATTTATAAGTATGTCTCAAACTGACGAGAAAATAGTTACATTAGCAACACCTATCGAAAGTGTTTTTGAAACAGGTACTGTTTTGAAACAGCATCAATTTTTATTTGTTATTGTTTTGCATGTAGTTTGTTTGCCGTTGTCATAGAACTAGAGATGGGCGCGTGACACGAAATGTTCGTGAGTCATGTGATTCACTCGTGATCGTGAGTTATAATTACTAATTTTATAGTGCTATTCATCGAACTGGATTTATGCCCTCTTAAACCGTGTATTTTTGTAATAGCGTATATTTATAACTTTACCTGTTTATTTGAATGAACGCACCTTTTAAAACTATTCAGATCCCAATTTTGCATTTAGCCACTTTTTCAATCTTTTCATAAATTAAACATAGAATTTTTTAAATTTGTGGGCTTGTATTCAAAAAAATGTTTTGAATTTTATTACAATTTAATAAAACAAATTAACATACAAAACAACAACAAAAATCGTTCAATTAGCCTCTAATAAGACAAAAAGTTTTTTGTGAATAACCATGGTATTATTTAAAAACAAATAAATCAGAAAATAAAAAACAACACACAAAAAAAAAATCAAAATAATTTTATTTTTGACAATATTCAAATGTATATGTATAAATACGAAAAAGTTTATACAGAAAAATGTAAGCGTATATTTACCAGGGCTCGTAAACTAGTTTTGACATTAATCGCGTAAACTTACAACATATACACAGTATTCGAGGCGTAAATACTTTAAATGAATACCTTTTATATTTTTACTTTTATTTACACATGAATCGTGTGTGAGCGTGAGTAAGAATAAAAAAACTCATGCTAGGGTTTAGTTTTTTCATCAGATTTTAGGTAATGTTTACTGTTTTTCGTGATCGTGAGTAGTTTTGTATGTGAGCGAGAGTTGAAAAAGTGCTCGTCCTTGAGTCTGGAGCAGAGCTTTGAGGAATAAATTCATTTTTGAATGAATTCACGAATTGAATTTTCTCTAGAATTGAATGAATTCCTTTTCTTAAGTAATGCACTGAATTCCTTTTCTTAAGTAATTCACTGAATTCCTTTTCTTAAGTAATTCACTGAATTCTTTCAACTGTACGCGTTCATCAAACAATAAATTCAAAGAATTAATTAGTTTATAATTTGGTTACAATAGTTCTTTTTATTAAATCAAATGAATTAATTCACTGGTGAATGCGTTCAATTTTATAAATCGAACGAAAAAAAAAGTGAATTAATTCCTTACTGAATTAACTCACCACTGAATTCGTTCTATTTCATTTTCGTTCAGTGAATTAAAAAGAAAAATTACGTTCACTGGATTGAAAAAAAAATACGTTCACTGAATTAAAAAAATGCGTTCACTGAATTGAAAAAAAAAATTACGTTCACTGAATTCAAATGAGAAGCAACAACATATTTTAATAGCTTGTAGAGTTCTTAGTATTGTAAAAACGTATAAATGAAATACGTCATAGTCAAGCATCTACATTTTACGGGGAATCATAAGGAATCATTAGAATTAATAGCTATATTTTTTTCAAATTCATCTATATCTGTAAAGTTTTAATTTTTAATAGTAAGGCTTTATTTTTTAATCATGTAGGTTGATAAACTCCATCGGGTTTCTCCAACACTTAATATATAATTTGTTTATTTTTACTAGCAAATTTTATTTGTAAATAAATTTTTTCTTCTACTGAACGGCAGAAAACAGGCTTTGAATTCAGTGAACGTATTTGTTTTTTAATTCAGTGAACGTAATTTTTTTTAATTCAATGAACGTATTTTTTTTATTCACTGAACGTAATTTTATTTTTTTTAATTCACTGAATGAAAATGAAATTGAAGAAATTCAGTAAGGAATTAATTCACTTTTATAAAATTTAACGCGTTCACCAGTGAATTAATTCATTTGATTTAATAAAAAGAACTATAGCAATTGAATTAATTCGTAACAAAATATATCGAAGGAAATAAAATATGAATTAATTCCATTCAATATATGGTGCTTTGTGAATTAATTCATCGAATTTTTAATTCAGAATTGAAAAATTGAATTAAGGAATTAATTCTTCAAAGCTCTGGTATGGAGTGATTATTTCTTTTTTATTCGTGAGATTGCGTGAACGTAAGTCAGAAATTACTCACGCGCCCATCTCTACAACGAATTATGACTACGCAATATATGTATGTGTGAGTTAACAACAACAAAAAAAAACACAAAAGCAAAGAAACTAATCTATACGAAACGAAGCGTATTCGGGTAGTGCACGGAAAGCTCGGTGTTGAAAGCACAGTACATGACCGTATGGTTTGCGTTCGTCATCAGACAAACACAAACGCTACCACTCGGTTTGTATACAAACACACAACCGCTAAATCGATAAATAGGGTATGTGTTCTTTGGGCGTACCGTACCCTATCTGTTGTGTACAGTTTATTTTCCTACTCTGCTTCCAGGAAAAATCGAAATTTTTTAAAAATTTCACCTTTGACCTTGGTAAAAAAAGGGTTAACGAGGTCGGAGTTTTACAAAAATTTCGGAAAACAATCTCTTGTATCAGAATTAAAAGAAATAGGAAGTGATTTTGTTACAGTTAGCTAAAAACACAAAAATTAATACTATAATCTAAATTATTGGCCAAAATTACACTTTTCTCCAATATTTTTAAATTTAAAACGCCGTCACTATTAAGTTAAAAGAGGGATATGTATAATTTCCAGTAGAATTATTCTCTAAGGTGGATTTAATAAACCCCTATGCGTTGACAACTTTTTTTTTATATTTTGTTAAACAAAATTTTAAAGAACTCAAAACTAGGGATTTGCGAATTTATAAAAAAATCCTATCTTTGGCCATACCTGGGACTAGGTTATCATTAGCCAAGACAGACAAAAATTGATATCTAAATATTTGTGGATCTTAGAAATGAAACTAGAGTACAACATTGTAAATTTGTTGAAAAGATATTTTATGTTTTACGATTTTCATAATTTATCTCATTTTAACCCTACAATGGTCTGAGGAAATTTCAATTCCTAAAATATTTTCATATCGATTTTGGATTTTTATACATGACGAGAAAGGTAATTCAGTCTAGATTCTGATTCTATTTACATTTTCTAAAGCTACGGTTATTAAATAGTCAGTATTTGGAAAGAAAGCTAAAAAAGTGACTTTTTCGCGTTGTAAATCGTATTTCAAACTTCAGGGCCGATGTAGCACGTATTCTCGTTATCCGATCACTCTAATTTTTGCACTGCGTATTTTTATACCCAATGGCATATTAGGTGGGGGGGGACAACCTTAAATCGCAAGTTAAAAAATAAGGTCCACCCTAAGGTACATACACTAGGGCAAAAAATGATACGTAGGGACACGGTTTTGGCTATAACTCAGAGACGAATTGAGAAACCACCTTAAATTTTTCACTCAAATGTATAAGAGGGTTTAACAATAATCATATATTTTTTTAAGAATTTAAAAAAATATGCATTTCGAGCAATGGGAATTTGAACTCAAGACCCCTAGAAATGACCTTTGACCCTTCAATGAAAAAAACGATATGCATACCATTTTAAAGGGTACATTCTTACCTAATCAATAATACCAAAACGATTTTGTAATCATACTTTAGTCAAATTTTGCCGTTTTTTCCAATTTTCGTGACGTCATATCTCGGAAACCGAAAAGGTCCGGACCCCAAAATTTATGCATCGTTGATCTCTTGTAGTGTACCACAGTTATTGCGGAGATGGTAAATCCGAATGGTGTGTTGAGTTGATGTGTTTTCACTAGGGTTTGGGATTTCCCGGACTTTTTTATTTCCCGGGAAACGGGAATGAAAATATTTGATTGATTGGGAAATATTTTTGAACAAAATTGTTAATGAAAACCACCTATATAAGTAATTTTTGTTAAAAAAAAACACTATTTCAGTACAAATTCAGTCTGTGTAGTGAGAATTCAGAGTAAAAATATCAGAATGTTGAACATTTTATTTCACATAAATTACTCTAAGCACTGCCAAATGAATTGCATGATTCCAGCAGAAAGCACCCACTACTGGACTGTCGGAAACAAACCGTTTCATCGCATTTGGCCCATTAGATATGGTCGTCACAATGTTATTTTCCAAAGACAAATAAAACTCTTCTAGTCTTATTTCTACAATTCTTCTTATTTCATCAGCATTACATCTTCCTGATATATAAACCAACCCCAGGTTATAAAATTAATTATTTCCGTTTATACATACATATCTTCAAATATATCTTTTGTGATATTCTTGTCCATTCAGCTAAGATTAGAGTAAATCTCCTATTGTTGGAAATATTGCTCGATATTTCTTTTATCATGATAAAAGATATGATTGTAGTAATTTAATATAATGTTCTTTACATCGGTTTCATTTTTTTGCAATGCCAGGTTTTTATTATAAAAACTTTCTCGAATACACGAAGATCTAGTTATGGTGCGGATTGACATTCCGTCGACTGCGGCTAATTTGGATACTATTTCAGGAAATGTTTGCCCTCCAATAAAACGTTCAATGCCTATTCAGCTTACACTTTTTTCTTCGGGTACTTTGCAAATTTTAGCTGGAACGTTATTCTTGTTGTTGTTTTCTTCAAGAGAAGTTGCATGGCCATCATTTTTTTTTTTTTTTTTGACCCAAATTCAGATGTCGGATAGCCAAATTTAGATACAATTAGTCTTTTAGGGCAAATATTGTACTGCGCTGCATTGTTCTTTTTTGTGAAGTATTTCCATACTCCTGACATTTTATTCTTTAATATAAAAGAATATATTAGTTTGAAAGCAGATGTATTAAAATAAAGTTAACTTACTTGAAAATATCACATTTATTAATGATAACGTTACTTGTAAAATTATTGGCCCTTAATATAAAGAAGTATTTTAAATTTAAAGTCGACTTTATTTTTAATCATACGGTTTTATTAATTTTCTGTATGAAAACCCTACAAAACTATTTATATTTTCAAACATTTTGATTGGTTGAAAATAAATTAACCAATCAGAATGCTCCAAAAATAAACCAAGTCAAGGTATACTGCCAGCCAATATTTTAACTAAAGTCGACTTTAACTAAAATATACATTTGAAAAATTTAGATAGTAAGGGCGATTATTTGTAAGAAACAAAACTTTTTTTTCACATTTCTTTTAAAAATTTTACGAAGTTTTTAGGTTTTACTACTTAAATTTTGGATAAGTTATGCGAAAAATCTTTATTATTTGAAATTACTTGGCAAAATTTTTTTTGTGTGTGTCAAATAAATTGATTTCCTTTTAAAAGATTTTAACAATGACATTTTTGTTTTGATGTTTAAAATGTTTTTTATGACTAAAATAAAAAAATCCTATTCCAGACAAAAACAAATTAAAAAATGTAATATTTTTAAAATTTCCCGTTTTCCCGGGAAAAATATATTATTTTCCCGGGAATTCCCGGCAAACTTTTCCCGGGATTTCCCGCCCGGGAATTCCCGAACCCCAAACCCTAGTTTTCACCCATATATCAAATTCTGAATATATCGTCAGCAAAGGGTTGGCTAGGTATGACTATCGGCATGATATTTTAAAGGTTTAAACATTTTTAGAGGTATATTCGGCATAATTTTCGAAAAATTTCAATTATTATTGCTAACACTATACCACATATATATTACTCATCCGCACCCATGCACAAATGTCCAAAAAACCGGTACAACTACATTTGTACCATATTCAATGTAAATTTTCTCGAAAAATAAGCCGAACACATCGCCAATTTTTTTCTTACCATTAGAAAATTATTTGGAGATTTTTTTAAAAATATTTAAAAAATAGAAAAGTAGGGTGTTTTTTGATAATTTGAGTTTTTCATAAAAACACAAAAAATTAAATTCAAAACTTGTTCTGAATATTAAAAATTTTTTTAGGCTCTTGGCTTATTTCAAAAAATTTTAACTAATTGTTTACTAAAAACACTTTTAAATGTTTCCAATATTTGACCACGCCTACCTACCTACGCTTTGTAGAAAAGTAAAAGAAAAAGTGTGGGTTCTGCTTTCCGCTACGCAGACCTATATATACAGAAAATTTGACATTGACACGACATATGTTTTACAGTAGCGGGGCAGTTGGTGTGGAAAGCCACATATTCAAATTCGGATTTGTCACAATAAGCTTCTTGCAGTATATTTAACCAAAATTAGATTCTGCGGTTTTGGAAGATCCTCTCAAATGATCATCGCAGTCACCATCAATGTTTCTAACGTGAAATGAAAGTACACTGTTGCTAAAACAAAACCCTGAAAGGGTTTTGCAAATCTAGCTAGGATTTAAATTGATGGTCTTTTTCAATATGTAATTGCAATCACGTTCACTTCACAAAGACGCTTACTTATTTTTATTCAAATTGTTTGTTCTTAGCAGTTTGGTGTTAAAAATTGTCAAAATCCACTAATTTAGAAATTGTGAGTAAAAATGAGAGGACACCCAGAAATTTCCATACAAAATGGAACATTTTGTGCTACCAAACAATCGGAATAAAAATTACTACACTCTAATAAATTTTTGTTGAAATCTACTCTATTGAAAGGAGGTAACTTGATACCTACTATAAATTGGGCAAAAATAGACACAATGCTTAAAATTCAACAAATTGTGTCTAAAAGTAATAGACACAATGTGTCTAAAAGTAAGTTTTTAATTGTAGCAAAAAGGTTCAGCAACATTCGAATTTTGTTTAAATTTAAGTTTTATGTGCGTAAAGAAGCTATTTTAAATGCATAAACCCACGTTTAAGATGTTTAGAAATACGCGTACTAATGCGTGCATATACATAGAAAATGTGTCTTTATAAATATAATAATGTCCCGTAAATAAAAATAAAACGAAATGGTATTTATAAAAATAAATGGTTTATTAGTGGAAGAAATTTATAAATTTACAAAATTCATTAAAATTCTGAATAAGAACAACACCAATTAATGTTACAATTTTCTAATCATTAAAATATTATCAAATGGTATAATTTCTGGGAGCTTATGTTACTGTTATTTTCCCAAAAGCTTTACCTCTAAAAAGAAGCCAGGTTCTGAGGAATTTTTTATATAAAAACACTGATATTCTCAGAAATTTATATAGAACAACTCTTAGATTTTGAAACTTTTTTCTAAAGAAAATCCAAAAGATTTGGAGTAGTTGCTGGTATAGGAAAACTGACAAAAGTCTCCAGAATTTAAAGTCTTTTCAATATGAAAGGTCCTTGAAATCTAAGGGTTTTTACACATTAAAAGTTTCTCAAAATCTTAGATCATTGCTAAATGAAAAAAATCTTTTCTATAGGGAAGTTCTCTTAATCTTAGGATAATTCCATCGAAAGAAGTCAACATAATAAGAATAAATTTATAGAAAAAACTTCAGAATCTGAGAATTTGTTAGTATTAAAAGACTACATAGCATCTTACTTTTTTACTGGAAAAAGTCCTCGAAATATTAGCGTTTTTCCGCAAAAACAAAAAATCGTCAGTTTTCAAAAGAAAAGTTTGCAAAATCTTCCAGTTTTTCTAAAACAAAATGTTTTTATGATTTGATTTCTCAATAAGAAATTCAATCACAACATCTTTTTTTTTCTGTAGCACAAATATCTCCATCCGAATTGGAAAACTTAAAAAATCGAAATAAATTTTTGAATATTAATAAATGAAATTCCCCCGATTCTGGGGACTTTTTCATGCAAAAAACCCCATAGATTATGTAATCAAAAATGCCAGATTCTGACGACTTTTTCGGTAGCAAAACGATCATATTCTAGGGAGTTTTTTCAACAGAAGAACTTTCAGTTTCTAAGAACTTCCTCCTACAAAAATACTCCCAGATTCTGGTAATTCTTTTGAGTAGAAAAACTTAAATTCTAAAACGTATGTAATTTAGGGATATTCCACGCAGGATGTGCGGGATATTCCTATATAAAAATTTTCAAATTCTGACGATTTCTTCCAACAGAAAAATCTTCAGAATTAGAGGATTTTTTCAGGAAAAAGTCGTCTGGTTCTAGAGTGTTTTTTTAAGAAAACGTTTTGTTTATAAAAAGAATATTGTTCCATGAAATATCGCAGTACTTAAGGTTCGAACCAAATTTATCTGGCGAAAACGAAGTATGAAGTATGCCATATGATAAAAACTTAAAGGTACGAATTGGTCCTTCAAAAAAATCGGCAGCATGGAATAAGCCTTTTTAGCCACTCTGATTAACATACAAATTGCCCTTATTGGAATTCAATATCTGCAACTTAATTTAAAAGATTATTAATGCACACGTATTGTCATATATGATTCATGTATAGATATTTATGTATCCATGTATAGTCTTGAATGCATGTTTATGAGCATGCACGCACATACATTTAACCTGTATGGATTCATATATGTCGATTTTTAGCTGGGTATGCAGAAAATTAATCCGCTTTTTAAGTACCAAAATTGGGATATTTTTTCTCAACTAGAAAAGAAGCATACAAATCTGAGTAATCAGAATTGCAAACTAATAGGGGTTTCCATATAAACTCGTAAGTCCCTTGTAAAACTTGTACAAATTCAAACAATATTTTTTATATATGGAGTTTGACATTAAACTCATAAACATACCAGGTTTACACCGTTTACGAGGAGAATACGAAAACCTCTTATAATTTTTAAAAATTTCTAAAAATACCAATTTTTTTAAAAATTTTTTAAAGATACTACGAAGGAAATAATTAAATTTTTTTTCAATTTTATTACTGAAGTTTATGTTATCGAATTGTAAAAATTAAGTTTTTTATAATATATTTACTCTTTAAGTGCGTGCAGTTTTCAACTGGAATTTCTTATACCACCACTAGAGGGCGACCAAGTTATAAAAATTACAAAAAATGCTTACTGCGAAACCGACCTATCCTTTTACCAAGTTTTGTCAGAAAATTGGCTCGGAATTCATTCTTGGCAAAAAATTGTTTAAACAACATACTCCATTTCAGAAACGAATCCCTGAAAATTTTAAATAGTGACAAAAAACACTAAAATTTTTTAAAATCTGAAATCACCTAGAAATTAAATTACACTTGGAATGTATGATTTACATTAGAATTTAGAAAATGCATTAAAAATTAAATTTTATTTTATGGTTAAAAAAGTTTCAAAAACCTTTACCTTTTTGCGAACTTTACAGATATTTTAAAAAAATTTTCTGCCTCTGACTATTGGATAGAAATTATTTTTATATTTATTATTCAATACTTTTTTTAAAAAAAATTTTTTAACACAAAACGCTTATTTTTTGATCTTCTATTACAAATGAAACGAAAAGATTATTCAAATTAAAAGATCAATATTTTTTATTATTTATTATAACAAAAACCAGCTCAAATGTTTTTTTCAAAAAAATACAGTCTCCATATAATTTTTCTACCAGTAAGTTTTTACATGTTTCTATTCGCACTACCGAACGTCATCAGAAAACTTTTGTAGAAAAAGGTGCGGATCACCCAATTTCTAAAGGAAAATAATTAATATTTATTCATATTACTTTATTAATTCATAAAGAAGTAAATAAGTTAATAAAGACATATCATCGAACTAATTCCAATACAAAAATGTAACATTCTTTTTACGAAATAACAACATTTGTTTGTGTAAGTGCTAAAATTATTAGCCATTATACACAGTATTGTTTGCGATTACAAAGAAAAATTAGGTACTCCGCCACTTTTTCTACAAAGTTTTTTTGATGGCGTTCGGTAGTGCGAACAGAAAGATATAAAAATTTACTGGTAGAAAAACTATATGGAGACCTCATTTTTTTCAAAATAACATTTGAGCTGGTTTTCGTTATAATAAATAATAACAAAAACTATTGATCTTTAAACTTGAATAATCTTACTGGTATCAAAAAAAGAACACCATTGTGAAACAAATTTAAAATTTTAATTAAGCAAAGAAATACGCAAAATAGAACTTCTATATATAAAAATTAACTGAACAAAGTAAAAAATCTTCTCAATGCTAGAATATGTGTATATGTGCAATTTCTCAAAATATGTACGTATTTTAACATTTTTCTGTTAAATAAAATTTTGGGCTAGAAAAGTGATTTTGTGCTTCCCCGTACTTTTGGTCAATTTTGGCATTTAGAGAGAGGATTTTGTGCTACTCTCATTTATCGAACTTTACCAAAAAAATAAAGGAACACATTTAACTTAAAATTAATATGCAGGTAATATATTTATATAGAAGGCAGTCTTAATTTTAAAACAACTCTTAGAAATACATTAATTAAATATTAATTCGCGGTTTAAACGGTTAAACAAATTGAATCATAAATTCTTTCAGGATATAATGGAATTGTTAATGGGTGCAAATTTGTATCGGACCAGCTTTAGAATCAGAACTAAGATCGATTTTTTGATTAAATATGGAATCCAAAAATTTCTATTTCTAGATATTCTGTTTCTATGCAGATTTTCAGAAGTATTCGCCTATTTTTATTAAAAAGTTTAAAAGTGATTATTTTTCACACAAATTTTTAGGCAAATCGTCTAAATATTTTTATAAAAATAGACACTAAAATATTATTAAATAGTTTTATAACTTTAATTGGTATTTTTTGAATAGAAATTTTTTAAGGCACAACTCAGTCCCGTTCAAAAATATATCTTTTAATATATTGTATTTTTTAAATATCCCAGAGGATGATTTGCGATGCAAATCGAAATATCGGAAGAAAATTAAAAAATAAAATATTGAAAAATAAAATACAAAATATTTGGATTTTTATTTTTTTTTAAATTTATGACCTAAAAATATAACAATGCCAAATTTCATCAATATTTAATCTAACAAAAACATAAAATTTAAAAAATACAACTGAAATAAAGGAATAGCAATTGAAATTTAAAGAAATTATTTGAAGTAATAAAAACTCAAAACAATTACATCAATTGAAAATACGAAAATATTATAATTTTTTTTTTAATTTGAATGCCGAGTTTTTTTTGGAGGTATTTGGAGCTGAAATACTGATTTTGAAATGTTGTGTATGAATATTGCTTTATTTGAACAAAGACCATCATTAAAAAATATAAAATTTCCGAGGTACGAGTATTTTTGTTTGTATTTAAACTTGATAATGTCTAATAAAATTTGTTTTCGGTTTAACTAAACCCAAAAAATTCGGCATAAATAATATTTTTTATATTATATATTATATTATTAAATTTTAAATCGCATTTATTAATTTTAAATAGTTTTTATTTAAATTATTTTTAAAACAATCAATGCTTTTAATTGAAATAAAGCTTCCAAAATTTTAATATACTAGCTAAAACTTCTGTAAAAGATTAAAAAAAAATCCCGGGAAATCCCGCACTAAATTCCCGGGCTTGCGGGATGGAAAAAAGGACGGGATTCCCGGGACATAAATCCTAATCTCAATACAAAAGCACCTACAATTTTAATGTTTTTTCTTATGGCATAAACAAATAAGCATGCTTAAGCATGTTTTATACACCGATAAAAAGGCTTCTTAAATACCTCTTGTTTGATACCAAATTTTCCTTTAGTTACTTTGGAAGAAGTATGAAAAAACGAAAAAACCAAAAATGTGGCCTTTTTTAATCCTTAAATATGAGTTTGAGCAGGAAAAAAAATACGTGTCCTTTAAAATTTTCTCCTCTACAACATATCCGGGGCTCATTAAGATCAGCCGGTCCGCTTTGAGAGTCTTTCCTTTTAAGTCCGAAAATAGAAAATATAAATATTATTTCTAAGAGGAAACTTTTAGTTCCACAAACATTATGAATATAATACTCACCATATCACTCATTTTTGGATTCGCATATTTATATCTGAATGTTTCTGGACTTTACGACCGATATTTTTTTGGTCATAGTCTCAATTTCCGGTTTGGGTATTCGCTCTGGAAATTTTTTTAATTAATCCCAATATTGGAAGTCACCGAATCAACGAACACAGCACAAACTTTTTTATTGTATATTTATCTCTTCTTTCACAATTATTCTCAGAATTAATTGTACAACCAAAAGTTGGATTTTTTAACATTCCAAATCAATATCGATTTAAATTTTCTCATCTTGGCGCTAGGAAATCATTGCAGTTTCTGTAATATATGGTTGATTTAAATGAATACGATTAATTGTAGTTTTCGCACAACACTTAATTTAATATTTCAAAAGTAAAAACAAAATATATTTATGTGCCTCGTATGTATTTATGTATTGCACGTATTTCGTTCGTTATTTGTGAGGGTTGCCTGGATAATGTAAAATATTTGTTAGACGCCAACTAAAATAAATTTTCTGTTAATTTTCTGTGAGCCAAAATACATTTTCGTTTTTGCCATTTAAATAATTTATGATGCTAGAAAAACACACAGCAGGGAATACAATTTTTTGCGCAAAAAAGGAAAATATTTGCAAAATAAAAAAATAAACGGGAAGCGTAACAACCTGTGCATTACCAATGAATCTGAAATGACAATGGAAATAGCAGAGAAAAACAAAAACATGTAACATGGATGGGTTTAATGGGTTCATCTGCAACAAACGACTTTTTTGCACACAAGCCAACACACAAAATACACACTTTGGGAGACTGATTCTATATGATAAACATTGAATATATGTATGTATATGTACCTACGTACATATGTATATTGCGTACATGGGCAAATGTGGCCCGTAAACTAATTTCGTGCGGCCCTCTATTAATATCAAACAATCAAAACAAATTTTAAATGAAACAAAAATTGAGTTAAAAAGAATGTATATATTATAGGGTATTCAATCGATTAATCGTTATTCGATTAATCGAACAAATTTTCTCAAAAATTGTTCGAATAATTTAAAATATCTAATTTTCGAATAACGAACAATATGAATAATTTCATACGATTAATCGATTAATCAAAATTGGTAGAAAATTAAAAAAAATTTTAAAAAATACAGATTTTTTTATTAAAGTAAATGTGCTAAAAACCCAAAATTTTTTTAAAAAAATTGTGATAAATAATTTGTTGTAGGCTTGTACCTATCCGGATTTAGAAAATAAGAAAGTAATTAAGGGACGACCTTTTAGAATTCATAGAAATATTTGTTAGCTTCAACTCAATGAGAATTTCATGTTTTCAAATACGAGCGTTAATAAACATCTTAAATCCCAAAGAAAAAACAAAAACAACATAAAATTAACACAGTTTGCTTTGTCATCTTCCAAATTACTACCCTGTTGTTATGAGTTATCTAGTAAAGAAGTGGTATCTATTTACGCATAACAAATTTTTAATTATTTTTTGCGACTTTTTAAACATTGATATTAAATGAAAACATTAATAATTATTGTAATTAAAAATTATTAGAATTATTTATTATAATTAATGCTCAATGTTATAAAGCTTGTTTAGTGAGCACTCTGAGTTAATAAAATAAAAATTAAATAAAGGGATGAAAGCAGTGTTGCCATAAGACAAATGCGAAAAGGTGCTAGATCGTCGAAAAAAAAGTGCTAGATTCAAAATAAAAAGTTATAAAAAAGGTGCTAGATTTTTTTTTGTTTTTAACATGCTTTATGGGTTTTTATCAGAGTTGGCAACCGATTTATAAGGTTAAGGCCAGTTTACATTAAAAGATTTTCGGTAGTATTTTGCTTTAGTACACATGCAAAACATATAGACAAGGTTGCAAAATCTTTCCGAAAATCTTATAGTGTAAACCAGTATTTAGTGTTAATGGATAACGTTATTTCATAAACATTTCGTTAGGGTATTTTAAGGTTATCGGTATAATAAGTTATTTCGTTAAGTTGTTTTAGAGTTACCGGTATTTAAAGTTATTTCGTTTGATTATTTTAAGGCTTTTTAAGTTATTTCGTTATGGCTAGTTTACACTGTACGAATTTTGGTATGATATTGCTTTAGTTCACATGCAAAAAATATAGGCTGGATTTCAAAATCACACCGAAAATCTTATAATGTAAACCAGCCATTAGTGTTATTTTAAGGTAAATGATGGTCCCTAGGATATTTAAAATTTTTGAGTTAGGGTCTGTTAGGTTAAACGGTATTTTAAATAATTTCGTTAAAGTATTTTGCGGTTAGTGATATTTTAAGTTATTTCGTTAATGGCATTTTTAGGTTAATTGTAGTTATTTGAATTCATTTTAAATCGTTATTGATATTTTGGGGTTAGTGTTGACAAACCATTGTTTTTATTGATATATTGAATTATTAATAAAAAAAAAACTATGCATTTCAACAGTCGCCATTTCAAAGGGTCATTATTTATTGCTGGCTTTAAATCAGTAAAGAAATTATAAAATCATAATTTGGAGATAAATTATAAATTCTCCATAGAAATAATTTCAGATTTTGAGGCTAAAACATATCAGATTCTACATAAAGATTAGCTATTATACGAAATCTTGTAAGTTTTGTTAACTATTTCGTTAGAAAAATCATCAATTATGTGAAAATTTTTCACAGATATGCCTTCAGATTTTGAAAATATTTTTTTATATTGATAAATCTTCAGATTCTAATGCCTTTTGCGGTCAAGAAAATTATATTTATATAGAGAAACCATCTAATTTTAAATTCTTCCTGCTGTAGAAAAACTATTTAAGATTCAGAAAATTTTTTCTGAACAATATTTTTTGTTAGTCCTATACTTTTGTAATTTTAATATACATGCAGCAGCACCAGAATCTTAGCAATATTTCTTTTCGAAACAGATTTTTACTATTCTTTCCAAAAGTTTAAAAATCTGCTAACAACCTCAGACAGGGTTTTCGGGCTATACTTTAAGGTCATTTCGATTGCCGTTAACAATCAGATGTTGGTTTTCAAATTGGAACTCTTTTGGAAGTGATCTAGTGTGAACTTAAGTCAGAAATGCCAAACTAACTTTTCTTATATCTTCTTTTTAGAAATTCGTAAATATTGTTATGCCAATATTTAACAAAAAGTTGGCATGACTGGTAAAGATGTGTATTCACTATTCAACTTTAACCACCCTACGGGAAATTTTAACAAACTGTCACCGAACTGGCCCCTTTATATGAAATAGGCTGGTCACTTTTACATGGCGTTGTCATAGGAGGGGGAAATTGACCCCTTGTGACATGTCACAAGACAAATCCTAGGACAGGTTACTGAACTCTCATAAAAAACAAAGTTGAGGGACCCGTCCTGGGATTTGTCTTGTGACATGTCACAAGGGGTCAATTTCCCCCTCCTATGACAACGCAATGTAAAAGTGACCAGTCTATTTCATATAAAGGGGCCAGTTCGGTGACAGTTTGTTGAAATTTCCAGTAGGGCCAATTCAGAGAAGCTGTATACTCGTGTGTGGACTGTGATATTTGTAAATCCTATTATTTCTTGAACTCGAGAAGTGTTTCAAGACATTTTTCATATAGATATTGAATTATTTAAAAGTGTTCTAAAAAATTTCAATATTTTTAAAAAAAAGTGCTAAACTAGCACCTAGCACTTTTTTTAAATTTTTGGGTGCTAACTCCCAAAAAAAAGTGCTAGATCTAGCACCTAAAGTGCTAAAATGGCAAGCCTGGATGAAAGTACGGTATTCTGTAGATTCTCAACAGAATTCCTCTCAACATTTACGTTTTTTATGTATTCAATGCATACGAAAGATATACAAATTAATCTACGGGTCTTATATTCTTCTTTCGGGTGTGGTTCTCCCCGATTTGGATAAAATTTTAATATGTGAAAGAGGGGATAGAAAAAATAAAAATATTGACAAAATCTGATCTCAATTTTACATTTTTTTTTTATGAATTTCAGAAGAGCTACTGAATTTAATTTTGTTCCTTTTTTTAAATAAAATTATTAAAAACACAACAAGTGTATGTATTATTTTACAGAAATTTTTTTCGATTAATCGATTAATTTTAAAATTTTGTTCGATTAACCGGTTAAGAAAATAACCCAAATAATTATTTGCACGGTTAATCGATTAAAATAAAAAGCCGATTAATTGAATACCCTAATATATTATGAAATAAAAAAATAGGATCAGTATTTTTAAATATACACAGAAAAAAGTATCACAAAATTTTAAGTAATTAAAAAAAATTGTTGGCTTTTTACTTAGATATCTAACAATTTTTTTATTAAATGTTTGTAAATTGTATCAAAAATATCAAAAAAAAAGCCTTAGAATTTTTTGAAACAAAAAAAAAAACAAATCATTTATTTTTTGTTTTCAATTGCTCAAATGTTTGTAAATTGTAACAAAAATTTCAAAAAAGTATTTTTTTTTTGTCAATACGACAACATAAAGCGAATAATTGTTTTAATATAACAAACTCGTTGTTAAATTTTATTTTTTTATTTTTAACAAATACAAACAAGTTACAAAAAAAAATTATTGTATTTACAAAACACATTGTTAAAAAAAAAATTGATTTTATTTTTAACAAATTACAAAAAAGTTACAAAAAGGGATTTGTATATACAAATTCCATTGTTGGTGCCTTTTTAAAAAATTTTTTGTTAGTTTATGCATAAAAGGTGTTTAACATTACAAACAGAATTTTGTAAATTTTTTCTGTGTACACAGATAAAACAGTAGAATTTGAAAAAGCAATCACAGTTTCTTTTAAATAGAAATTTTATTCCCAACAATTTTTTTGTTTGAAATATTTATAACTCGTTTGTAAATTGTTATCTTTCATATCAAAATTGTTTAAAAATAAAAATTCAAAGTTACAAAATAAAATAAATTTTTTTTTGGATTCACAAATTTCTTTGTTGGTGCCTTTTTACAAAGTGTTTTTTTTTTTGTATTTACAAATTTGGTATGAGAAAGGTGTTTAAAAATGTAATTAGAATTCTTTAAATTCTTTCTGTGTACGTAAAAAAGAAAACAGCGATAACAAATTAAATACACAATGGAGCTACAACAAACAATTACACTAATAAACAAATAACATTTTTTTGCATGAACTTTACCTAAAACTTTTTTGAATTAATTTCGCCTCCCACGTACGAATTAGAAATGAAAAATTCCGAGTTCTTTAGCAGCAAAAATAAAATTGTTAAATATAATTACAGTCTATTCTGCTTTAATCAACCGGAATATTTGATAAATAAAAGTGGGCGTTTTGATGTAACAGTAAGCGCGTTTGACTGTTACACAGTCGATCAATCCCTAGCGACGGTTAGATCAATTTGGGAAAGTTGAGGCATGAGTTTTCTATCTCTCAGACATATCACAATGTTCTCCTTCGGTGTTCCCATAGCATTTAAATTTGCACCGAAATAAAATAATATAACAGGGCTATGAACGACAAAGGTTCAACGAAATTCGCCAACTCTATATCAGATGGCGCGCAACAACTGTTCTAAGTTTCAATAACTCGGGCAATTACAGTGTTGCCATATTCATCTTCATCTTTCACCGCCTTTCACTTCTTCTCCACCCCCTTTCCAAAAGAAAGCAACACATTAATTAATAGGAAGAATTTCCTAAGCGCTGTTTCTCTTAAAAACAAAAAAAAAAAAATAGTAACATGTGTTGTATTTTTTTTATGTTTTTACTAATAAAATTTAGCTCAAATATGAATAAAGATCTATATATTGTTTCGTTTTCATCTTTTAAAAACGTTGGTTTATCTTATTTAGATAAACCGAGTCCTTTTCTAATGCAATTAAAATAACGAACACTACTGATGAAACCAATTGCTACGTTTTACCTTTGGAAAAGTACGTATATCTCCTTTAGAAAAACCGGTTTGGTGGTCTTTCCAATTAAAAATAACCAACACACTCTTTTTGTTTACTACAGACTTATTATTTAACACTTTAATACTTTACAAGCAATTCCACAACGATTTACTAGAGCTCAACTGAAGTGTACAAACGCTACTGTGCGACTCACTATATAACTAACTTAGCACAACTTAACTCCACAAATGCTAATGCGCGACTCAATCTCCAAACCTAATCTGCAGACTTTTAATAGTGTAATGTCTGTGATTGTAGAATGAGCGCGAAAGTTACAGAGACTCCCAGATTATTAGCTGTGGTTGTAGGACAAACTAAATTTAATTACAAAAAGGCTCTAGAAGTGCATACAATTTGTTTATGCAATATGACATACATATATACAAAATTTTGGACCTTTTTCTTTTTAAATTGGCTTTGATATTTAAAATCGGACTTCTTCCTATATTTAAAAAAATTTGTTCTAAGAAAACCTTAAAAGTTTTTAAATTTTGACTTTGAGCGACTATATTTACAAAAATTATTGAGATGTTGATACACACTTAAGTTTTAAAAATAGGGCAACTGATTAAGCTTAAACTGTGTAAAGGGTTTTCTTTCTGGAGCTATAGTAACTAAATTATAAATTTTTTATTTACAAAATCGGTTGAAAGATGGAAAAAAGTAAAATCGCGAATTGTGCAAAATCTAGAGCCAATTTTAAAAAACTGGTTGCAGATTCAAAAACAGCACGCCCAATTATATTAAATCCACTGCAATATCTTCACTTTTTTTGTACTGCAGTGTAGTTTAATCTTTAAAAGTTTATGTTTTTAGTCTTGTGATTGAATTTTTAAAATTTAAGAATCAGAGCCAGAATGAATTGAGTGTAAAGCACTTTTTTCTTTCAATCTCTGTTGTAAGTTTCTGGGATGGAAAAGCTCGCTCGCTCGGGCTCTTTTGAAAAAAGAGCGAGCCCAAAAAAAGCTTCTCCTTTTTTTAAATGAGCCAAAAAATGTTAGCTGGCGCTTATATAAAAGTGTAAGTAGCTAAAAAAATATAGCTTCCTCACTTTTTTAAAACAAGCGAGCTCAATGATTACGCTCAAAAAATGAAAAAGAGCTTCATAAGAAAGTCTCTTTTCCAAAAAATAAATCAAGCATTATGAAAACGTAAGCTCTTTCAAGTAAATTAGAAAACTCTTTTGGTTTGTTTATAAAAAAAATTAAAATTAAACATTAAGGCAATAGAATTAAATGTTAAAAGTTGCTAACTACATATGGGACTAAAATACTCAAATCTTATACAAAGTATGGTGGATAGTTTGCAAAAAAAAATTTTCAAAAACGAAAATATTTGCATTAGCATATTCGTTTGCAGAATACTAATCGCCAATTAAGTCTTTTAATTTATTTCCTGTACCACAAAGCCTTCTTTCGCATTCCGCCATAATTTCGCAATTTTTTAAATTCATAACCCAAGGACTATAAGTGAGACCCATATCTTATACCAAAAATTGGTCGCTATTTGCAAAAAAAAGAAAATTGCAAAAAAAATCTTTCAAAATTGCGAAAAAAAATCTTTCATATTTTGTGAAAAATTGCTGGCATAATGTTGTCCTTCCAATTATAGTTTTAAAAAGACAATTACATATTCGCTGCATGAAAAAACGCACGAAATTTGTGCACCCGCTTACCCGCTGTACAAAATTATATAAAATAAGTAGTTATTCGTGTGCTATACGCAGTTAAAAAATTAGTGGTTACAAGTTGTTAAATAATACGACTTACTTATATACATACTTACTAGTGGTTAAAAAATAAGTAGTTACCAAACGTGTAAGCCAGACTGCTTATAAAAATAACTAGTACTGACACCAAATTATAAGTAGTAAAAAACTTTAGTTTCATTATCTAACCACTTATTTGGTAATGAAAGATTTTGCTGGGTGCGTTTCTGGGGCACAGAGAGAAAACCCACATGAAAAGCAAGAAGTGCCAATGCATCACCTCAAAGTGACTGTTTGGTGATATTTTGCGAGCAACAATGCAAAATGCACAAATGTTCATCAACGCGGGTGGTGGTCATTTGACCGATATAATTTTTTAAACTTTATGTAATAAATTTTACATCTTCATATAAACGATTTGCCTAATTTTTAATAAAGACTAGATATAGTTTCTGCCTTTTTCTATGAACAGGCTTCATCAGTGATTTTCCATTAAATTGTATTATTGGGTCTGTTTGTTTACATTAATTGTGTTCGTTTACATGCTATTTTTTAATAGCTTTACCATTTTTACATAGTTTCCCAGCAAAATATTGGTAATGACACCTCATTACTATCTGTATTACCAAAAATGATATATCATTACCTTTTGCATTATTTTATAATAAAAAATAATGACTTCCTAATAACGGGCTATTGTATTCATTATTTCTAAATATAAAATAATGACTTACTCGTAATAGTTTAAATAAGTACTGTTTACACAGTTAAATTTTATACATTTTTATTTATTATATGTAAATACCCAGGTAGAAAAATACAAACGGCAAAACGTTGGCAAATCATTGTATAAGTTTTTCGAAAATTAAAGTACTGGGTCAACCTTGAAATGATAACGTCGATCTTCGGTTGGTCGGTTATCTTTCCGAACGTTGGCAAAGCGTTGGTAACAATAGTAAAATAAGTGCTCTGCCAATCGGTATTTAAGATCAACTGTTTTTTATTAAATTCTTCATGAAAAAATCTGTAAAATCCCAATCCCGAAAAAAGAGAAACGTAAATTTTAGTATAGCAGCACTGTATCTAATAAGCGAATACATCTCTGCTTAAAACTACAAATTCAATAGACTTTCATACAAATTTTACCATAAGAACAATTTTCCAGTTTTATCAATAGCCTTGAAAACTGGTACTTAAATAGAGTGAATATTAAGTTATCAGTTTATGTATTTTTTACATACAGTCATAAGTTTCGTAAAACAAGTACTGGCAAAATCCTTTTTGCAAATGTTGGCAAAGCGCTGCAATCCAATGTTTTGCCAGTAGTTGTTTTTGTGAAATAAGTACTGGCAAAGTCCTTTTAGCAAACGTTGGAAATTCGTTTTAAGCCGTTGTTTTACCAGTGGTATTGTTTATATACGGTTGTAAATTTTGTAAAACAGGCACTGGCAAAGTCCTTTTACCTAACGTTGGCAAATCGTTTTGAACCGATGTTTTGCCGGTGTTTTTTTTTTCATAAACAGTGGTAAACTTTGTAAAACAAGTATTGGGAAAGCACTCTTTCCAAAGGTTGGCAAAGCGTTCTAAATTAGTGCTTTTGCAATGCTTTTTTTTTGTACCATTGTAAAGCAACTCTTTGCCAGTGCTTTGTTTTTTGTACCATCGGCAATTTCTACCTGGGTATGTTTTGTATTTAAATTTTTATGACGAGTCCTAAAATCACGCGCTAGAAAAACTTAAATTTTTGTGAATGTATTTCTTTAAACTAATATTATTTGTGTAACTCTTTATTTTTAAGAATGAAGTAAGCAATCGGATAACCACTTATAATTCAACTTTCTGTAAGGAGGTGTGTAACCACTTATTATTCAAAATTTCATAACTACTTATTTCTCATTTTTTCGTAAGCGATCGGGTAAGCGTGACTACTTATAAAAACGACCACACCAAACAAACATAATGAGTTTAAACGCTAAAAAATAAGTTGTGAGGAGCTATGAATTTCTATTATATAACCACTTATTTGGTAATGAAAGATTTTGCTGGGTTTTAATGTTTCACTAAAAAGTTTGCACTCCTACTTTTTTTCCCGATTTTCGTAAATTTTTTTTTTGTTTGTTTACTATTATTAAAGTATTTCCGTTTTTAGATGGGGTTTCTAGAAGAAGTTCGTTGTCACACGAATGAGTGACTACATGTATTTTGTTTTTGTATTGCATGTATTTTGTTATTGTATTTTCGTTCGTGTGAAGCAAAACGTCATCTAGAAACACCACCTTAATTTTCCTAGTTTTTAATATTTTTTGTATACGTATTTTTAATAACAAATGCGAAAGAACATTTTTTATGTATTTAACTTGACGTTTCAATAGTAACATCTAATTTATTAAAAATTTTCAACATAGATATTTTTTTTTTTAAACTCCGATAATTGATTTGTTCGCTATAAATACATAATATGTATGAAAAATAAAAAAAGCACAAAAAAATTTAAAAATAGGAAATTGTGTAAATAGTACTAAATGAGTCAGAGGAGTACCACATTACTTTTGAGGTTCCAATAGTACCAAAAAAAGTACTTTAGTACTAACTTTATCATCCCTGAATTGTATTGTCTATCATTAAAATGATTAACCTTTTTTGAAACAAAAAATAAAATCTACAACATTTTTATCTTCACTACGACTATTGGTCTAGGTTAAAGGAAATATTTTGTCATATTAAAATGTTGCAAAAAATTGCTTTAAAATGTTGCAAAAAATTTGCCAAAAAAAAATTGTTTTTGTATAACTCTGATTTTTTATTTTTAAACCATTTTTATATGAAAAATAACAATTTACAAAAAAAAAATTGTTCGAAATAAAATTTTAATTTACAAATTCCGTTGATGCTTATTTTTTTTTCTGTGTATATTCGAACTAAGGAGACCAAAATCCTTACTTTAGAAGGCTGTGCAAAAAGATAATTTTTTTGTTCAATAGTGTAATTTGGGGTGGCCCTCCATAAGGGCGTGAAATTCCAAATTTGGCCATTCAAGAAATTTATGTGCCAACCCCATATATATAGAGATAATTATAACCAGGGCAAGTTTTTTTTGGCATTTGCCATTAAATGCAATTTCTGCCATATTTTCACGTATTTTATAAAAATGCCATGTTTACAAATCCTTGCCAAAAAAAGCCATTTTGTCTATTTTTTTTGACTTTTCATTAAAAAAAAGCTATAAAATTCATTAAAAACTCAATCTTTGTAAATAGTTTTTGGAAAAACCATATTTATTTTAATATTTAATAAAATTCCAGATTTTTTTTAAATCATACCCAGGAAAGTTTTTTACAATCGGTAGCCAACCACACCCATTCTACAACTGGGTGTACTGCAACCGATTCCATAGAACTGGTTCCGGAACCAGTTCCTGGGATCCTATATGGAAGGTGTGGGTGACGACCAGAACCAATTCCAGAACTGATTCTAGAGCAACCGGTTCCACTTTGAGCTATAAAAGGGTTGCTTTTGGGAATGAAAAGTAGCTATTCTACAACCGATTCTTTGGAACAGAAAATTTTCCTGGGTACTAATATACGGCGAATACACTTTAGCAGTTCAACGGTAAATTCCTTCATTCCCAGCAAAAAAAATTGGATGTAATGCTTTACAAACTACATCTTTCACTACTTAACAAGTATCCGTTAGTGGATTTTTACAGCTTTTTTAGAAGTAATTCTGCACAACTTCAAAAAATCACTTCTTTCATTGCTTCCAAAGCATCCACTAGTATATTTTTCAGCGTTTTTAGAATTACTTCTGAACAACTTCCAAAAAATCACTTAAGTATTGCTTCTAAAGAGTAATTGCTCTAAAAGTGATCGTAAAAAGTGATTTTGGTATCATTTGGCTTTTCCAAACGGAGGGTCCCGGGTTCGATTCCCGGCGGGACCAATACTTTTTTATTTTTTTTTTTAATTTTTTTTTATTCTATTAATTTTTTTTTTTAAATATTTTTAAGTAATTTGTTTAAATTCAATATTTTTTTAATTTTAAAATTTCTAAAAATATGTATATATAAAACAAATGGTGAGAAATTGCTTTTTATGCACCTGTAAAAATAGTACTGAAAGCAATATTGAATTGGAGTGCACTTTTTACACTTGTTTAATAAGTATTTTTATTGAAGAGAAAAAGGAACAATATCTAGCAATAACAAAGTGGTGTTTTTATGCCAGTCAACTTTCATATCAAAGAATAGCTCAGCGGTAGAGCGCTAGACTAGTAATCGTGAGGTCTCAAGTTCGATACCCTTTTGTAAAATAAAAAAAATATAATTTTTTTTTGTAAAGAATTTTTTTTTTAATTTTTAATTGGTGACAAAGAGCTTCCTTTGCACTCGTTCAAAAAGTACTGAAAAAATGTTAAAATGGGAGTACTCCTCTCCTATGACAACTCAATGTTAAAATTATTAGTGTTTATGTTAAAAAAAGAAGTACATCTAGATCATCAATTGTAGTGCTTTTTCTACTGCTTCGGCATCTCTTTTTTTGCTGGGTTATTGTATTTTTGTTAAAAACATTCAGAAAAACCCTTAAATCAACTATTATACTTCAAAATTTTTGAAATAAGCGTGACATTTTTTCGTTTTTTGTGCCAATTTTACTATTTTTTCGTGCCATTTTGCCTGCCAATTTCAACTTTTTTTGTGCCATTTTAAACTTGCCCTTCATTCTCAAATGAAGGGCCATTTTATGTGGCATTCGTGTACATATCATATACAAAATTTTGATGTACTTCTCCGCTATGTTGACCCATAAAGTATTTTCCATGGGTGAGGGCATAAAAAAAGAAAGACATGCAACTCGCAGGTTGTTCAATGGAAACACGTTGACTTTATGTTCGGGGTAATACAAGAATACGATACAGAAACGATTCCTTTATGATTTTGTGAGAAATTTCATCATTTGCCTTTTCAAGTTTGCGCCTTCATGACCGTTCACTACATTCATTAATTCCCAGAAAAAAAATTGGTAGTAATGCTTTACAAACTACTTCTTTCATTGCTTCACAAGTATCCGTTAGTGTATTTTTACTGCTTTTTTAGAAGTTATTCTGAACAACTTCAAAAACCACTTCCTTCATTGCTTCCAGAGTATCCGTTAGTATATTTTTATAGCTGTTTTAGAATTACTTTTGAACAACATCCAAAAAAAAAAACACTTAAGTATTGCTTCTAAAGAGTAATTGCTCTCAAAATCAAAAAAAAAACTGAAAAAACTATTTTATAATCGTGTTTTTTAAGATTAAGATTATTATAAAACTATATACAAATTTTTATTATTTCTATTTTACAAAATTTTTAAATTTTACTGATGCCTTTCCATCAACGTTTTTATGGTATTATTAAATATGTACATTTCGAGCTGCTAAATACAACTTTCCGCGGAAATCTTTGACATAGTTGGCGACTTTTTTTGTTACCTTAGTTTCTCTTTAAACGAAGTCCAGAATTAATGAATTAACTCTTCAAATTTCTGTTAGTGCATTTAAAATTACACTTCAGTAAAAAATTTGTAAATCGGGATTCAGATCGGCCCATAGCGGCCCTATGCTCCTTGCAGGAGTAAAAGGAACAAATATATACATATATATTCAAATCGATTAGACTAATTTTTAACAAATTTTTAGTTAAAACACTTATTTAAACAAAGATTTTAGTTATCTTCATTTAACACATTAATGAAAATCCTCAGTACTTTACATAATTTTTTAACTTATACACTCAAAATTATATGTCTATTGGCTCAACAGAAAAATTTATTAGTTTTACAAAAAATATTCCTATTTTTGGCTTAAAATCGAATTTTCTGATTTCTAGATGTTTGTTAAATTAAAAAAATTCGGAATTTAATCAAAGAATTTGTAAAACTACAGTTTTATTTGTACTTTTTCTCGGACCTGGTCCATAACCAATAAGGACATATATTGATACACTAAGGGAGCAATGACTTTTCTATTTTACTCTATATCGGTTAGTTTTCGAGGTATGGCCCAATTTATAAAATGAAATTTTAAAAAATGTCCAAATGGTCCAAGGCCCAAACAATATCCATTTTTGTACAGAGATGACCTCATGGGGGTGAGTTGAGCTTTCAAGAATTAATTAGTTTTTTAATGAATTCACTACCAATCCAATTCAATTTTCTCTAGAATTGAATAAATGCCTTTAATTAAGTAATTCGCTGAATTCGTTCAATTGAACGTGTTCAACAAAAAACAAATTGAAAGAATTTATTCAATTGCTATAGTTCTTTTTATAAATCAGATGAATTAATTCCTTACTGAATTAATTCGCCACGGAATTCGTTCAATTTCATATTCGTTCAGTGAATTAAAAAAAAATTAATTCAGCGAATTAAAAAAAAATACGTTCACTGAATTAAAAAACAAAAAATTACTTTCACTGAACTGAAAAATTACTTTCACTGAATTCAAAAGCTGATTTCTTCCGTTCAGTACACAGTGGAGTGTTTTCAAAATATTTTGGCAATAATTCAGACATTTCTTATTGGTTACTATTCTTTATATAAAAATAAAAAAAATAAATTGAGATAAGATTAAAAAAATTTCACAACTCCCAAAACACTGTGAAAATTTTCCAAAATTGAGATTTTCTCCTCGAATTCGGAGTGGTCTGGGGGAACAAAAATTGACAAGTGGAGAATATTTTTTGCATCAGGTATCTAAAAGAAGTATGCTTTCAGAAAAATATAAATACTATGTGTTCTTAAAGAAACTTTTAATATGGAGGCAAAGGAGTCTTGCTATGTGTGTGTGAAGTTTCTCAATTATTTCCAAAATATTTTGAAAACACTCCACTGTGTACTGAACGGCAGTATTTTTTGTTTTGCAATTCAGTGAACGTAATTTTTTGCATTTAAATTCAGTGAACGTATTTTTTTTTAATTGTACTGAACGGCAAATTTTTTGTTTTGCAATTCAGTGAACGTAATTTTTTGCATTTAAATTCAGTGAACGTATTTTTTTTTAATTCGCTGAATTAATTTTTTTTTTAATTCTGTGACTTTTTTTTAATTCACTGAACAAAATGAAATTGAAGGAGTTCATTGGTGATTTAATTCATTGGTGAATTAATTCACTTTCTATTACACTCATAGAAAAAAGTTTGTAGAAAAGTTAGTAAAACTGTTACTATTTCAACTTAACAAATTTTTAACTAATTTTTAGTTAAAATTTAATTTTTATTTAATTTTTTTGCTACCTCCACATTACTAACTTACAAATTTTTTTGCTATTTTTTTGCTGAATTTAGTTATTAATTTTTAACAATAAATTTGCTAACTTTACAGTATTTTGCTGAATTTTAGTTACTAATTTTTAACAGAAGATTTGCTAATTTTACAAATTTTTTGTAAACTAAACAACCAATTTTGGAGCGCTTATAAACAGAATGTTAAATGACTTATAAAAATTACTGCATATTTTTAACTCGCCAAAAATTATGCAAAAAGTTTTTAAATAAAGCTACATTGAAGTGGTTGAAAATTTGTCCTACTCATAAAATATCTAAATTGTTAAAATTTATGAGAAAAGTTTCTATTTATCGTAATACATTAATTTTCAAAGATTTGGACGAACCATTTTAATATGAAAATTGTGATTAAAAGCATCTCTGGGGAGCAAGTGGAGTTTACGGGGATGACCCTAATTTTTTAAAAAAATATTGAACTTTTAAAGCTTATTTACAGAATACGATATTTTTAAGTTGCCGGAAAAAGAATAACAACTTTTCATTTATAACGGTTTTCCGCGTTTTTTTCTTCTCCCTGAAATGTTTCGAAATGGCGTTATTGCCTCTATTCGAGTGAGAAATTTAATAGAATATTAATAAAATTCTATTAAACTATTTAATTTTTATACATATTTAATTATTTTAAAACGATTATATTTATATCAAAAGCAAACCGAAAAATAACCGAAACCGCGGTTTTTATAATTTTGAAAAACCGAAACCGCAGTTTTCAAATTTTTCGGTTTTTAGCAAAATCTACGTTAAAATAATCACAATTCAGTTATTTGGCAAAAAACCATATTTTTCAACGAAAATCATATTTTTTTTTAATAAAATTTTTTTGGTATTTTTCTTGAAATGTACACGCCTTTAGATATCATATATAAAAAATGGTTAAAATTGAAGAGATCATTAATTTAAGGGTTAAAGTAATAAAGTTTCGATTTAGTTTTTTACTTTAATATTTGGAGATAATCAGCAATTAAATGATACGCGTTTACTTTACTAAAATTTGCTCACCCAAAGTTACTTAGAAGGGAGCAAAGATAAACTCAAAACGAGTAAAAAAGTTAAAGTCGACTATATAATACCCTACACCAGTCTGGACTTGTGTCAAAATTTTCTATAAAATAATAAAAGAGGAGAAAATCCGAAATATAGCCCAAATTGGCGATAGTTCCAAGTATGGTCCAATTCTATCTAGAATCAATAGGCTTTGTCCTTGGGACCATGTGAGTGAGCGAACAAAATTTCATTGAAATATCTTCGTATTTGCGACCTGCAGCGTGTAAACAAGCCAATTTTGGGGGACCCTTATATGGTCACTAAGTCTAAACATGGACCGATTTTAACCAAAATCTATAGGCTCCGTTTTTTGGCCGACATAGGTCTGTGTACCAAATTTAATTAATTTGTCTTAATATTTGCGACCTGTAGAGTGCGCACAATAATGCATGGACAGACATACAAACAGACGGACGGACAGACGGACGGACATCGTTTAAAGTGATTCTGAGCCGATCGGTATACTATAAGGTGGGTCTAGTGGTGTTACAAACATCAGCACAAACTTATTATACCCTCTCCACGTAGTGGTGTCGGGTATAAAAATACTTAAAATTTTTTTGTTAAACACTAAAAACTAAAATTATTTTTAACTAAAACTTAAAAAAAATATTTTAATTTATGCAAAAATTGTTTTTTCGGACTTTATATATTTTTTTATATATAGTTTTTTAATTTTTTATTTTTTAAAAAGTTATTTGAATTTTTGCATTTAAAAAATACAAAAAATATGACATCACGAAAATTCGAAAAAAACGGCAAAATTTTACTAAAGTATGATTACAAAACCGACAATAACTTAAAAACGATTCAAGTTTTGGTATTATTTATTAGGTTAGAATGTATCCTTTAAAATGATATGCATATCGATTTTTTTCATAGAAGGGTCAAAGGTCATTTCTAGGGGTCTTGAGTTCAAATCCACATTGCTCGAAATGCGCATTTTTGAAAATTCTTAAAAAAAAATATGATTATTATTAAACTCTCTTCTACATTTATGTTTAAAATTTAAGGTGGTATCTCGATTCGTTTCTGAGTTATAGACAAAAACATTGTCGTAGGTATGGATTTTTGTGAATTAATACACGTATGTACAGTTGTGGACACTTCTTTAAATCAATTCAAGTTTTTTTCTAATTTCATTGTTGTTGCCTTTATTTTTAAAGATCAAAATAGTGGCTAAATTCGTGGCAACCTTTTATCAAATTACATAGTAAAATTTAGGCAGTACTCATCGGTTCTGTACAAACTGTATATTTTTAAAAATCCTATAAAATTTCCTTGAGTCCTGCATTATTTTTATCTACAAATAGTCACCAGATTTAAAATTGCAGCACTTTAAACATGACCAAATTTTTCCATTGGTGTTACCCATTTTTTATGTTAAATAACGCTGGTTGGCTAAAAAATGTATTTAGAAACCATAAAAAAATCGAAATTAACTCCTTTCTTCACATATTTTAAACAACAATTTATGGTTTCTACATAATTAATTTATATTATTTTTTATTTTTTAATTTTTAATTTATATTTGTCTTCTAGAAAATGATTAATTAAAGGTTTTAATATCGACTTTCATGTCAAATGACACTTGAACACTTTTTTACATTTCAAAAATTTGGGATCATTTCGACCCCATGTGCCTATAAGGCTTAATTTATAATTTTTTATTACTATGTATAAAATTTGATATTAATAGACTTATTTGGACAACTTTTATCACATTCCGCAAGAAACAACATATTGTTTTGATACACTTCCATGAAAATTCGAAAAATTTCACCTTTGACCTTGGTAAAGAAAGGGTTAACGTTGTTGGAGTTTTACAAAAATTTCGGAAAACAATCTTTTGTATCAGAATTAAAAGAAATCGGAAGTGCTTTTGTTACAGCTAGCTAAAAACACATAAATTATACTTACAAATTTTTCTAACCAAAAAAAAAAAAAACTTAAAAATGACTCCCTCACTTCTGATCAAATGTTCATAATTCAGTAATATTTTTATAGAAAACTCTTAAAAGTGTATCTGTTTTTTTTTTTGAAGAAACCCTCGTATAAGGAATGTATTCCAAGTAGATTAGTATGAAATTTCGATATTTGATAGAGAAAAGAAATCTAAGACTAACCTGTCTCATTATATTCGTCCCATTTCGAACCCATTCTAAAAATTTATTTTAACTATTTAAATAACAAAGGTGGGAAAAAACCGTGAAATGTTCAACTTAGAAATTTTGTTTCTACAACGTATTGAAATTTCATCAAAGTAGTAGTGTTTAGTTGAAGTAACTCCATTGTGAGATACTACCTCTGTTCCGAAAAAAGGTTAACATTTCTATTGATTTTTTTGTTCCAAAATAATGTTAACATTTTACTTAAGCAAAGTGTTTTCATTAAAATAAAAGAAAATAAGTTAAGATAACAGTTCATGTGCCACTATTGTGGTAGAAAAAATAATATTGTATTGAAATAAAATTAATGAACAATATTTCTACGAGCTGTTGTTAATGTCTCTTCTCTGCATTTAAAAGAAACCAGTAAAAGGCCATCTCGGCGAAGACTTTCCTTATCAATAATTCGAATTTTTTAATTATTACCATCTTTGTTAAGCACCATAGATTCCATACATGTTTGTAATGTCAAAAATACGTTTTCTAATTTATCTGAATGCTTTTAATTTTTTCACACAAAATTAAAGAATTATCTTAATTCTAATTTTCAACTTTGACATCGAATTAAAAATAAATTTTAAAAAAAATTGGAAAGCTATCTATGAAAACAGTATCACTCATATGTCCTAACATCTATCCAAAAAAAAAATAGTTTTTTTTAAAAAACCTCCATAATCCCAGTAAAATTATAGAAATGTTAACCTCATTTTGGAACGGAGGTAGTATAAACTAATTATTCCTTTTAAAAAAATATAAAGTCTTATAAATGTATATATCGCATCAAAAAAGACCGTTGAAAGAAAATCGAATTTCTTATCAACAACTCAACTTAGACTAACATCAACGAAATTTAACAATGCTATTTTTATGCTTTGTTATTATTACTCTATTTTGCTTCGAACCTTAATTCTTAAGATATCTCAGCTGATTCTATTCAACTCTGTGTATGATAACCACAGATTTTTTGAATTACAACGAACCGTTAAATTTAAATGAATATTATTTAAATTATATTTTTGCACCGTGTCAATGTGTTTAAGAAGCATGGGGGAATATTTAGTTGATCTCTTATTTTTAAGTAATTTACTTGTAAAAAATTGTATCATCTTTCTTTGATTTGAAAATAATTTAAACAGAAAGTGATAATAATTTATGATCTAGAGTCAAACTAAAAGAACATTCATTTACTTAAAAATAAGAGATCAACTAAATATTCCCCCATTCATCTTAAAAAGATTATAGCTTAAAAAAAAAAACAAAAAAAGGGATTTATTTGATCACCCTGTTCACTGTGAAATAGTAAAAATTTAGCCTTAATTTTTTGTCTCCGTAGGTTCTAAGGTGTCTATTTTGAAATGAGCTAATTGGTTTTAAAATCGGTTACAAAAAACTGATTTTTAGCCGCCTTCTCTAAATATGTACCAGTGGCCAGGTTGGCCCTTCAAGCCATTTATATGCCCACCCCGGATATATAGAGATAGCGACAACAAATGGGCGCGAATACTGGCGTTGAATGTTGTTGATGTTAAGAACTTTTTTCGCTTTCTCAAAACACCCCTTTTCATATTAATGATTTACATTGAGCCGAATTAACTTAGAGCCTGTAGTCTAAGGGGATGATAAGGAAGGTAAGTACTCGTACATATATTTTACTAACTAGAGGTAAAGTACAGGGTACATTCAGTAATATTTATGCAAAATTATGTTTCAATTAATTTTAACAAATACACACACAATTAAACATTGATTTAAAAGAATTCATTCGTTAATTAAATATATAAGCCAGAATTTTACCTATTAAAATAAAATTAAAAACCATTAGCCGAACAACTGTGCTTCCAATTATCTTTCTTTAAGTTCAAACTACTTAGTAATTTACGACCCACTTTTAAAAAATAGCTCAAAATCATTTATCTTTGAGACTGAGAATCAAAGCCGGGACTCTCCTGTTGCAGTGCTTAAACCATAGCCACCACATACTTGTTCCATTCGTTTCATTCTCTGTAAGGCCAATATTACTCTAATAAAAAAAAACAAAGTTTGTAAAAAATTTTGTTAAAACTACTCAGAATTGCTGTAAAAACACTGCAAAATTAGGAGATTGTTTTTGCTATATATTAGTAAGATAGGAACAGAAGAAATAAAATTGTTAAATATAGAATGATTCCAAAGGGAACCGGTACAGTCATCGGAAGAAGGTCTCTGGATTTGGAAAAAATTCGGTTTGTAGATTTTCAGGACTATGACAAAATTTACTGTTTTTAAATTTTTGTAAAATTCGTCTCATTTTGCTTTTGTCGCTGTTTTTAGTTGATTTTTTTCAGTAAATTTGTGAAAAATACATGATGTTCAAATGATTACAACTTTTGAACGCGCTATCCGATTATTATAAAATTTTTACCTAGTAATGCTTATAATATATAATCTACTTTCAAAATAAATTGCAAAAATAAAATGTGTAGTGAAAAAAGAATAATACAATTTGAAAAATATCCTTAATTTGCAAATATCGCAAAAAATCCATCTTTAATTTTCTTTAAATTATTGAAGCAGGTAACTTAATATTTAGCTACAAACTATGAAAATTTCAAATTGGAACGCCAATAGGTTCAAAAAAAAAAACAATATTTTTTAACAAAATTTTTGGAATTTTCACAAATAAACACAATTTTTTTGGCAGGTATTTGCGCATATAATAAATTATTGTTTTGTTAGATAAATGTTTTGGAAATATTGAAAATAAATAAATCAAATTGCTCTAAAAATTGGGTATTTATACCCTACACCACTATGTGGTCAGGGTATTATAAGTTTGTGCTGATGCTTGCAAAACAAAAAAATATTGGTCCTAGACCCACCTTATAGTATACCGATCGGCTCAGAATTTTTTTTATTTCGATTTAACGATGTCCATCTGTCCGTCCGTCCGTCTGTCTGTCTGTCTGTCCATTAGACCACCAATGAAATGAATGTGATTTTCAAAAATGTTTTTTTTTGTTTGCTCCACCAGCAATTTCCGGTAGATTGGGTGCAAAAAATAATATATGTGTGAAAATTGGATTTCTCCGTGGCATACAGGCCAGTCAGTTTGAACTTTTGACCCTAAAAATGAACTAAAAACACTTCAAAGATTTTTTGCGCTATAACTTCTAAATTTCACGTTTTTCGCAAAAATACTATATAAGTGTTGTTATGCAGAATGAAAGGACAAACACTTTCTTCATACTAATTTTTGGCCTAAGTGTTACTTATCGTGGTGTTTTAAGCGGATAAAGTAAAAATGTGTGTTAAGAATTCATTTTAAACGGCCCTCGTTAAAATTCGGACAGAGCCAGTGTGGATCGGTTTTAATTTTTTTGTAGAGCAAGATATGTTGATTTTATAAACCAATTACATTTGGAACATATATCTGTTATTCCACGAAAGAGAGACCAAAATCGGGAAGTTGAAATTTCACTTTTTTCACGATTTCCTTAATAATTAATCTGCGATGAAAGGAATATAAATTTTTTAAATTTATACCATTATTAAACATCTCATGTTACTTAATTTATCAAAAATATTTTTGTATGTTATGTTCAAAAAAGTACTATAAAAGAGCATTTTAAATTTAATTGATTTTATTTCTAAACTTACGGTTTTGTTCATTTTGTGTATGAAAACCCTACAAATATATTTATATTTTCAAACATTTTGATTGGTTGAAAATAAATTTACCAATCAGAATGCTCCAAAAATAAACCAAGTCAAAGCATACTGCCATCCAAAATTTTAAATGAACAAAAATATACATTTTTAATACTTAGATAGTAAAGGCGATAAAATTTGTGTTTCAGAATTGATTTTCGGAAAATGTTGATGCAAAAGTTGTGATTTTTTTTATAAAATGAATTTAGTGGAATTTGAGTTTACGTCATGTGTTAAGAGTTTGCAAATCCGATAAAGAGATTTTGCTATATTTTCAAAATAAGAAAATAAGTGAAGTTTTCACTTGAATTGCAATTAGATCCTAGATCCTTTACCTAATCAAAATAAGTTGGTATGTGTGCAAAAGCCCAAAGTCTATACTATTAAACCATATTTAGAATTATTCGTGGTTTAGTCAGATATATGAATAAATAAGAAATTTTAACAAAAAAACTGACTTTTTGCTAAAAATTAAATTTGCGAATATTTCAAAAACTAGGGCAAATTTTAAAATTTGGTGTTCACATTCGTAATATTCAATTGAATTTCAGTTTTATAAATTGTATTTCAGAACTTATCAATTATTTTTCAGATTTATGAATTGTATTTCAGAACTAGTCAATTGTATTTCAGTTTTATCAATTGTATTTCAGAAAATATTAATTGTATTTCCGAAATACACAACTGTATTTCAGAAATTATCAAACTGTATTTCAGAAATTATCAATTGTATTTCAGAAATTATGAAATGTAATATCCCGAGTAAAAACGTTTTTATATAATAATGTATAATTTTATATACCCATATATGTTTTTGTACACCAGTGTATATAACCGGACATAATTATATGTATCCATTAGGGCTAGTCAAATTGTATGGAACGATTGGCAAAAACGTAATCTATAGGTGATTCTGAGAAATTTTGCTGAAGAGACCATAGCTCTAAGTCGGATTTGGAGCCCCCCAAAATTTCAAAATAGATATTTTTCCATATATACATAGAATAATTTAATTAAATTCGTCATAAAATCGGATAGAATTATAGTAGATTTCTCAATCTGGGCTTGTTTGAAAGGTATTTTTATCACCTTTCAGAATCTGTATTGATACCTGTAGAATAAGTCGTCAATGGCAGCATTGTTCAACAACTTTGTAACACTGAATAATGACGTTACAAAATAATGACGTTTACCAACACTAAACGTTGCCAAGCTTGCTTTTCCTTCTTCCTTATATAATAATGTATAATTTTATATACCCATATATGTTTTTGTACACCAGTGTATATAACCGGACATAATTATATGTATCCATTAGGGCGAGTCAAATTGTATGGAACGATTGGCAAAAACGTAATCTATAGGTGATTCTGAGAAATTTTGCTGAAGAGACCATAGCTCTAAGTCGGATTTGGAGCCCCCAAAATTTCAAAATAGATATTTTTCCATATATACATAGAATAACTTAATTAAATTCGTCATAAAATCGGATAGAATTATAGTAGATTTCTCAATCTGGGCTTGTTTGAAAGGTATTTTTTATCACCTTTCAGAATCTGTATGATACCTGTAGAATAAGTCGTCAATGGCAGCATTGTTCAACAACTTTGTAACACTGAATAATGACGATACAAAATAATGACGTTTACCAACACTAAACGTTGCCAAGCTTGCTTTTCCTTCTTCCTTAATCGTTCATCGTGCAATGCGCACGCAGTTTGCCAAAATACTTAAATAAAAACTCGGTTCCCTATTCAAAAAATTAATGAGGTACAACATACAATCATATCTTTTTCTGATGTTGCCCAAAACAAAATTTGATCCGAAAAATGGTGGATCATGCTGTATTCATTTATATGCACAGTGGATCTAATATGATGAAATGCGATCCGAAAATGGTTTTATCTAATCATATAGAATTGGATGTGACATAATGACAATCAAAAACTAATTTCAATAGAATGAACGATTTAATGCAATATGAGCGAACTTTGAATGAAGTATTTTTGTCTAATGGTATCAAATAAAATCTAACTTTATTGTACTAAATCTAATTATACATAGTAAGATAAACCCATTTTTTGGATCGTATTTCATCATATTAGATCCAAGGTGTATCTAAATTAATACAGTACGATCCACCACTTTTCGGATCAAATTGGAGTTTAGGCTATAACAAAAAAGATACGTTTGTATTTTATAACATCTAACTTTTTTTACTCAGGTTATCACAATACCAATTTTTTTTTTTAATTTTTAAATATAGTGTGACACAATCAAAGAGTGTAGTGATAATATCAAAGTTATTATGGATAATCAAGAACCATCAATATCGTCTGCGTTGTCTTCGCAAATGGAAGCAACAACATTAACAAGTTTTGACTCTAGATTGACTAACATGCCTCAGCAAGATATTGTTGTTTTTGGTTTATCAAGTGATTTAAATGATCTTACTTCGCCTACTAATTGTGACATTTTAAAATATTATTTTTTTTAAGTGATCGTGCTAAATTTGAAAACAAAATGTTCTCGTATAAAACTTTTACTCCTAACGTAACAGATATATTGATCCAAATTTATTGTAAATTAAATATTAAAATCATTAATAGAAAGAGTGTTTTCAAAAAATTAACTGGTTTGCTTGATAAATACCAGAAACATGTACAACATAGAAACAAAAGAGATGAATTTAAAGCATTTGTTGATTCAATAAACGAATTATTTTATATTGGCAAATGTAATTGCAAATTAAAAACAACAGAATGCTCGTGTGGATTGATTCCAGAACATCTAAAAGAATTTATGATGGACCAGCATAATGATAGAGAATTCACAATACCTGAATATACGGAAGACGTTGAAGAAGTAGCGACAACAATACCAACACTTACAACTGGTACCGATGATCCAACATACGAACCACCTGAATTACACATGGATGAAGATGAAAATGAAGCAACAACAGAAGTTCCAGAAGCAACTGTTCAAATGAGACGAGGTCGTTATACTTAAAGATACGATGCCTTAAATTTTGCTATGATGTGTGATAGATTCGGTGTTAGAGTCGCTTCATGTTTAGCAACAGCTTTATTCGAAGATATAAATTTTAGAGATGTTCATGGTAATCTTTTTATTATGGATAAATCAAAAGTGGCTAGAGAAAAAGTTAAATCTAGAGATGCAGTGCTTCGTACACGACATACAAATTCTTCCATAACTGCATTCTCTTTCGATGGTAGAAAAGATGACTCATTAACTACAGAGAAAATTAATGACAAATTTCATACCACTATGGTAAAAGAACCGCATTTAGTTGTTCTGAAAGAGCCCTATAATGAGTTACTTGGATATGTAAATTTGGGTAGTCAAGAAGATGCAAAAACCAAACACAGAAAACTGAATGAATTTTTCAACAATAAAACATTAACAGTTGATCAATTAATTGGCATATGCAGTAATGGTGAGCCAGCAAATACTGGAACAGAAAATGGTGTTTTACGATTATTTTAAAAACAATTAAATAGACCAATTCGCTGGTTTATATGTCATTTCATTTCAATGAACTGCCATTTCGTCATTTATATGAAGCATTGGACAAAACAGTCACCAGTGGACCACGAGCAGCAAGTGGAAAGTTATACAAAGCTATTCAAGAATGTGAGAAATTGCAGGTATGTAACACTTTATTTTATTTAATATAGTTTTAGATGGTGTAATTCAAAACAATTCATATTACGCACATCCAGAAAATATTTTATTAACAATCCCGAGTAAAAAAAATTATATATAATCATATATGGCATATATTACAATATATAATTATACATTTCGTTATGTATATCCATATATAATTATATATGAGGTTTTTTCAGAAAAATTTTCCTTATATTATGCCATATATAATTTCATCTAATTAGATATCGGCCTTCATAATATTAGATATGGCATATATAATTATATATTACATAACATGGTTGATCTTATTGCATATATAGTTATATATAGAACTATATCTTAATATATATGGTGGCATTTTAGCAATATATAATTATATATGGTATCATTTAAACAATATATAATTATATATGGTGACAGTTAAACTAGATATTATCATATATGGTGCCATTTAAACAATATATGGTCATATATGGTACCTCATAAACCAAATCTTTAATTCAGTTCCAGATATGATAATATATGGTACTATATATAGTGCGATATATATTTATATATGGTGTTATTTAAGCTATATATTATCATATATGGTGCCATTCAAACCATATATTATCATATATGGTGCCATTCAAACCATATATTATCATATATGGTACCATTTAAACCATATATTATCATATATGGTGCAATTTCAACAATATATGCCCATATATGGTACCTCATGAACAATATTTTTAATACAGTTCCACATATGATAATATATGCTACCATATATAGTGCCATATATATTTATATATGGTGTTATTTAAGCAATATATTACCATATATGGTGCCATTTAAACCATATATTGTCATATATGGTGCCATTTCAACAATATATGCTCATATATGGTACCTGATGAACGACATTTTTAATACAGATGCAGATATGATAGTATATGCTACCATATATAGTCCCATATATATTGATATATGGTGTCATTTAAACAATATTAAAATATAGACATATATGGTATCATTTAAACAATATATTGTCATATATGGCACAATTTAAACAATATATGGTCAAATTTGGTACCACATCAACATTTTGAATACAATTCCATATATGGTTTAATTTGAATAATGTAAAACTGTATGGCGCTATAAAAAATATTATCAGATATGTTACTTCATTTACAATATTTATAATACAGTGTCATATATTGTAATATATGTATATCATTCAATATATATTGATGTATGGTAATGGTACAATAATTCCAATATCAGTTGAGATACAATTTGTGGGTCCATATCAACAATTTGTTCACGTACATTTAACATATATATTTGTACATTTAAGTTATAATTTATAAACACTTTATAAAGTTAAATAGAATGTTTATGAATATACGATTTAATATATAATAATTACAACTACAAATTGGTGCCATTATCTAAAATTTAATTTAATGTTAACTTATAATAAAATAAAAACGTATTTCCTAAAAATAAAAATATAGTGTTAATTAATGTTAATATACAATAGGTTTAAGTTTAACATCCCAGACAGAAAAATATAATCGGCACAATGCTGGCAAACCGTTGGCGATGGTCGGTTATGCGTTGGCAGAACGTTGCATTAACTATCTTGGCAAAAAAATAGATTTCAAAAAACATTTTTCAAAAAATTGAGAAAACTTTTTTAATATTCGCTTTTAAAAACATGAAATTTAACCCAGTCCACCAGATTGTCAGCCAAGACCTCTACACTCTAATCTAACGAGACTTCTTGTAGATGTGTGATAGCTACAAATTAAATGAATGATAAAAGTATTTCGAGCTAACTTATAAGCATCGAAAAAAGGTATTCCAGAAATTATTAAATATATTTTAGAAAATTTTAATTGTATATCACAAAATATTATTTGCACTTCAGAAACTACAATATTACGCAAATTTAATTATTTATTTATTTAGTTGTGTCCAGAAATAATGAAATCTATTTCAGAATTTCATAGCTAATAGAGAAAAATTTCTCAAATACATTTCATAATTTCGGAAATACGATTGATAATTTCTGAAATACAGTTTAATAATTTCTGAAATACAGTTGTGAATTTCGGAAATACAATTAATAATTTCTGAAACACAATTGATAAAACTGAACTTCAATTGACTAGTTCTGAAATACAATTCATAAATGTGAAAAATAATTGATGAGTTCTGAAACACAATTGATAAAACTGAAATTCAATTAATTATTTCTGAAATACAATTGATAAATCTTAAAACAATTAATACAATTGGAAATGGTGTAGAGCGTCAAAAAGATGTAAATAAAATTATTTTATTCAAAGATTTCAATTTAATAAAAAAATAAATATAAAATTTTATAAAAAAATTTATAGAAAAAAAAATTTTAATTTTATAAAAAGAAATTCATTTTGTAAAAGAAATGCAAATTGAACTCGTTACCTTCTGAGTTTAAACCTTATTTTAACAAAATATTGTAATTTTTATACAATCAGTGCTCTGCCAGTCTATTATTTTTTGAACAGTTGGCAATATATGTCTGGGATCTTATTTAATCCCAAATAAATGGAGATCTTACGTTGTACCCAAATATAATGCGGCATCTAATTTTATCTGTCATTTTTATGGATACTTTTAGATGTCAATCCCCAAATATATTGCTGTTTCTAATTCGATCTGCCATTTTAATACCGAAATAAATTGCTGGATCTAATTCGATCTGCCATTTTTCTGATAAATTTAGATCCAAGTTTATCCCCAAATATATTGCTGGATCTAATTTGATCTGCCATTTTTCTGATCAATTTATATCTAAGTTTATCCACAAATATATTGCTGGATCTAATTCGATGTGCCATTTTTCGGATCAAATTAGATCTAAGTTTATCCCCAAATATATAGATAGATCTAATTCGATCTGCCACTTTTTCGGATCAAATTAGATATACGTTTATCCACAAATATATTGCCGGATATAATTTGATCTGCCAAAATTGAGATCAAATTAGATCTAAGTTTATCCCCAAATATATAGCTGGATCTAATTGGATCCGCCATTTTTCGGATCAAATTAGATCTAAAAATATCCGCAAATATATAGCTGGATCCGCCAATTTTCGGATCAAAATAGATCTAGGTTTATCCCCAAAGATATCACTGGACCTCCCAATTTTGAGATATAACTTGATCTTAGTTTATCCCCATATATACAATGGGATCTAATACGATATGATTGGATACACCCAATTTTGAGATCTAATTGGATCAGCTAGATATTACATCAGATCTTAAACAATATCAAATTGGATATAATTAGATATTGCGCGAGATCAATTTTTTTTACTCGGGATGTTATTTGATGATCGAAAAGCAATACGGGATAGAGCTATCAAAAAGATTTTACACTATCGAGAAAAATTGTACGATCCAACTAAACTCAGAGTTTACAAAAAGTATATATTAAATTTCGATGCTACCGATTATGTCAATATGGTTGATATGAATAACGACGATATATTATTTGAACCAGCATTTACTCGACAAATTACATATGATCACTTGGTAGAATACTTAGATTTCGATGAACCACCACTGGCTGATCCACAAATTCCAATGCACATACAAGGAACAGAAAGACATGTACAATTATTAACGAGTGTTTCAAAACGAGTTATAGAAAAGAATCGTGTAGGAGTTATGGCAGTGATATTAGAAAGTCGTAAGAAAACTCCTCGAATGGAAATTAAAAAGGACCATAAAAAATAATATTACCACGTTAAAACATTTAATTGTAGGTCGAGAATAATATTTAAAAATAAATTGAATTAAAAATGTAAAAATAGTGCTTTTTGTTGAAACCTTGAAAATGTTGATTTTTTCAGATCGATTTTCCTACAAAAATGTGTTCGAAAACAAAAAAATTTATCGTTATATAAGTTGTTGGAAATTATCTGAACTTTTGTACTCTGCAAAAAAAAAAAAAAACTCGAAAAAATCGAAGAAAATTCAGAATTTATTAGTTAAAAGTTCATTTTAGGCTATTTTTCGACAAAAAATTCCTAATATCTCTACTAAAAATAAAAAAAATATTGGTATCAATACAGATTCTGAAAGTTGATAAAAATACCTTTCAAACAAGCCCAGATTAAGAGATATACTATAATTCTATCCGATTTTATGACGAATTTAATTAAATTATTCTATGTATATATGGAAAAATATCTATTTTGAAATTTTGTGGGGCTCCAAATCCGACTTAGAGCTATGGTCTCTTGAGCAAAATTTCTCAGAATCACCTATATTTCTGTAAACATTTAGGATTTCAGTGGAATTTATAGTGAATAAACTGGATATAGCAATATCTGATTTTCTATATGTTTGTACCATTTCAGCTATAATTTTATACCACTATATAAAGTCTGATCAAATTATATCGCGCCATTATTCGGATACATTTATATCTGATATTATCAAATTATAACTGAATTGATGCAAACTTATGAAATTATATGGGGCCATTTCTCGGATAAAATTGTATAAAAACTCATGCTAAATTACATATGACTGTATAAAGCCTCATATCAATTTTTTTTAATCGGGATAGAAACTTTTCTCTATTAACTATGATAAACAATCAACAAGTTCTGAAATAGATTTGATTATTTCTGAAATATATTTAAAATTTCTGAAATACAATTAATAGATTCTGAAATACAGTTAATATTGTAGTTGCTGATGAGTTACCATATATGACCGTATATTGTTTAAATGGCACCATATATGACAATATATTGTTTAAATGGCACCATATATGGTATGTTCCCTATTAAAAAAACAATATGGAGCTTTATATGGTAATATATAACTTAGAGTCATCCATGTACCATTTGATCCGAAAAATGGCCCGATAAAATTGTATCAGTTGTTTATCAGTTTTTATCTAATTGCATCAGTTTATATCTGACCTGATTAAATTATGTGTTAATCACATGAAATTGTATCAGATTTTTGACCTGTAGTGGGATTCTCTAACTTTTTAACGACAAAATTCGGTAGTTAAATTGTCAGTTTACTATGAAAACTTGTCAATTTAACTACCGAATTTTACGTTAAAAAGTTACAGAATTGATCCTCTGACACAATTTTATTGGTTTATATCACATGGTATCAGTTTAGGTCCAAATAGATATATTTGTATACAAAATTATATAGCTATATCCCAATTTTGACCTGATATCAGTTTAATTCAATTCATTTATTTATAATAATATGTACAGGAATATATAATGTTTTAAATAATGTAGAGAGTTTAGATATTAATGATCTTTTCTACTCAAATATAATACTTTTTTTTCTGATTAAACTAATTATAAATAATTAACAGTTGAGATCTAGAGAAAAATTTATATAAAAAAACTCTATAAGACAAAAAAAAATTCAAATATCGGTTTAAAACTTTGATACAATTGTATAAGGTAAATGTCGGATACAATTATATTTTATTTATATAACTATGAACCAATTACGATCAAACCGATAAAATTGTATCAGATCAAAAATCTGATACAATTTCATCTGATTAACACATAATTTAATCAGGTCAGATCTAAACTGATACATTTAGATAAAAATTGATAAACAATTGATAAAAATATATCGGGCCATTCTTCGGATGAAACTGTATATTTATACAGATATAACTTAATCACATATATGACTATATGTAACTATTTTTACTCGGGTTGTTTAAATGATACGATATATCAAAGTATATGGTAGCATATATTTTTATATCTGGAACTGTATTAAAAATGTTGTTCATGAGGTCCCATATATGAGCATATATTGTTGAAATGGCACCATATATGAATATATATTGTTTAAATAGCACCATATATAGTAATATATTACTTAAATAACACCATATATAAATATATATGGCACTATATATATAATCATATATTATCATATCTGCAACTGTATTAAAAATTTTGATCATAAGGTACCATATATGGCCATATATTGTTTAACTGGCACCATATATAATAATATATGGTTTAAATGGCACCATATATGCTAATATATTGCTTAAATAACACCATATATAAATATATATGGCACTATATTTAGTACCATATATTATCATATCTGCAACTGTATTAAAGATTTTGTTCATGAGGTACCATATATGACCATATATTGTTTAAATGCCACCATATATGATAATATGTAGTTTAACTGGCACCATGTATACCCGTGTAAAAAGATCAGATCTGGCCAGATCTCAGTAGATCTTACCAGATCTAATTAGATCTCAAAATTGGGGACAAATTTGAGATCTAATTTGATTTGATCAGATCTAGGCATACCTGGCCAGATCTTAGTGGATCTTACCAGATCTAATTAGATCTCAAAATTGGGGACAAATTTGAGATCTAATTAGATCTGATCAGATCTAGGCATATCTGGCGCAATTGTCCAGATCACTTTAGATTTGAACAGATTTGGCACTAGATCTGATCAGATCTTGCCATAAGGTATTATCACATATGCCATATCTGATCATATTTGATAAGATCTGGTGTAGGATCTAATTAGATTCAATGATATCTATTTAGATCCAAAAAGATCTGATCAGATCTAAACTTTTTTACACGGGTAGTTATATATTGTTTAAATGATACCATATATAATTATATATTCCTAAAATGTGACCATATATATTAAGATATAGCTCTATATACAACTATATATGCAATAAGAACAGCCATGCTATGTAATATATAATCATATATACCATATCTAATATTATAAAGGCCGATATGTAATTAGATGAAATTATATATGGCATAATATAAAGAAAAATTTTGGAGAAAGACGTCATATATAATTATATATGGATATACATAACGACATGTCTAATTATATATTATAATATATGCCACATATGATTATATATAATTTTTTTTACTCGGGTACGTTTAATACATCAATGAAAAGGAAAACATGTCTAGTTTATTGCACTGTTAATTTTTAAGTAACGTTCAAAAACACCTTAGACACTTCTGGGAAAAATCTACGAAAAAACAAAAAAGTGTATTTTTTACAAAATCATCTTTGAAAGTTGACTTGAAAGTTGAGTAATAAATACTATTTCATTGTTCATGCAAAGCAATCAAAATAATTTAAAAAAAATAAACCGAATATCGGTTTTTTGCAATTCAAATTATGGTCTATGGAAATTTGCCATTTTTTATAAAATCATGTTTTCTGGATTCGTTTATGAATTGGCGCTACTTTTTATACTTGAAATCTAAACAGAATATATGGCACTATATAACTATATTTCAGAAGGTACCAAAATCGGCGTGACTTTTTTGTTATATGATCAAAAACTCAAAAATTCTCATAAAAATTAGACCAATTTCGGTCAATGCTGTACGTAGGGTGAATGTTGTACCGACTTCAAATTTAGATTAAAAGCATCTTAGAACACCATTCTGTACGAATATATAATAAAACATTAACTTTTATTAAATAACTTCTCAGTAAAAAGTAAAAAATTGATAGCATCTTTTTGAGAAAAAAATGCAATTTTTTCGATCAGCGAAAAATGTTTGACTTTGGAAATTTCTCAACACTAAATGGTTCGAGATACTTCACGGTTTCATTTCTTAAACTGTTGCGTGTATGTCAGTATTTTTTAAAAAATTATCGTTATAATATCGAATTCACAATCGGCCAAAAACTAAAAAAAGTCGAAGAGAAAATAAATTTTTTTTTGTTTTTGAAAGGAAATAACTTAAAACCATACATGGGAATTTTTCATTAACATTGAAATTTCATTACCATTAGTTCATACTAATGACAATGAAAAAAAGTTCATTGCCATTTAATGGTAATGAAATATTTTTTATTAGAAAAATCATTGCTAATGGTAATGAAATTACACTAATGTATAAAAAAACTAATTACAATTGATTAAAAACCATTTGTTTACAAAAAAATTCAGACAAATGAAAACGGACAACGGGTTGGGGAAGTTATAAAACATAATTTTTTAAGGAGGATCCATTCTATTCCGTTAAACTTTACCTGGATACAAATAACAATGGAATGGAAAGTAATATTTAATTTCAAATGAGCATGAGCCTGAATGAGCATATTCCATCTTCGATTTCAGCGAGTTTTACTCCATTTTTACGTTTTTCTGTCAATGGCAATTATATCTTTTAATTTATTCATTATCAATGGTAATGAAATTTAAAATATTGTCATTAATCAATGAAAATAATTTTAGAATCATTACCATTAATTAAAAAAAATGGTAATGAAAATAATTTCATTACAATTGATATCAATGCAATGGTAATGAAATCATTAATTAATTAGTCCACCTAATTAATTAGTCCCATGTATGCTTAAAACCCATAACAGTTATTACAGTAAAGTACGCATGTTTTTTCTTCGTTTCTACAAGCTCATTCCAAAATATAAAAAATCAACCATATTGGGCAATAATTGAAAGAGCTACACGGTCCAAAAGCTATTTTACTTTTGAGGTGGTCTACTTTGCCGCCCAATAAGTCACCCTGTGATACCACAGGGTAACCATGAATCCAAAATTCAGAAAGCCTGGGTCTTCCTTAGCAATTATCTCACACATACTGATGGAATCTGACTTATAGTTTAGAAGATACAGATTTATTATCACTTTTTTTTTGTTTCAAACCACTGTGCGACCGGGGACGGCACGCTTCCTCTATTGGACTTCGATTTAAGAAGACAACGACCGGGTACGGCACGCTTCCTCTGTTGGACTTCGATTTAAGGAGGACAACGACCGGGGACGGCACGTTTCCTCTGTTGAGCGATGCTTGGGTAAGGACAGCTACCGGGGACGGCACGGTTCCTCTGTTGGACTTCGATGTAAGGAGGAAAACGACCGGGGACAGCACGTTTCCTCTGTTGAGCGATGCTTGGGTGAGGACAACGACCGGGACGGCACGCTTCCTCTATTGGACTTCGATTTAAAGAGGACAACGACCGCGGATGGCACGTTTCCTCTGTTGAGCGATGCTTGGGTGAGGACAGCGACTGTGGATGGCACGCTTCTTCTGTTGAACTGTGTTTGGGTGAGTACAGCGACCGGGGACGGTACGCCTCCTTTGTGGCAAAATAATCTCTAAGGATATCCGTAAGTACCTTCCGGGATATTCGTAAGAACCTTCCAGGACATTCGTGAGGACCTTCCAGAATCTTCGTGAGGCCCTTCAAGGATAATTGCAAGGACTTTCCAGGATAATCGCAAGGACCTTCAAAGATAATTGCCAGGACCTTCCTGGATATTTGTAAGGACCTTCAAGGATAATTGCAAGGACCTCGAAGGATGTTGCAGGATCTTCCGGGATGTAGAAGCTACCTAGGATAGCACGCTTCCAGTACAGGATCTAGAGGAGAAGAGGATATTATTAACTGGAGCTTCCCTTGTTCACTCGTTCACGACCGCAGCCAGCTGATCCAGACCTCTATGACGATCGGCCTTTTATACCCTTTGAGTGTACCGAGGTATGCTTGAAAATGCTTAGACAAAATAACGAGGCATGTTTGAGTAGTAGTGGTAACTTGTATAACTAGTCATAATCGCAACGTGTGTAGACAGAAACGAGTGGAGCGATTTCTGTCGTTACAGTAGGAATAAGAGCATGTGTTCGAATCCTACAGCCAATGGGTTGTTGAAAAAATTATCATATAGAGTTAATCTTACAATAACAAAAAATGTAAAACTAGGTGTGATGATGAAAAATAAAAATTATTGCTGATATAAGAAATCGCATTCAAAGGGAATTTAGAAAGAGAATTTTGTATTGATTGTTAACCAACGAATACCAGGCTTTGTAAACTCAAACGATGGTAATTGCAAGGCGTTTTTTTAAGAATGGTGAAGTATCTGCCTAAATTACAAAAATTGATTTACAGTTGATAAAAAAATATGGACACAATATTAATAGTTGTATCTAGTGGTATTGATGTAAATATTAAAAGATTTTCAAATTTCGCTAATGACACGCTAGGCCTACTCTACATAAATACCCTATTGACCAATTAACTGAAGAATCTCTGGAAGCTAGAAATAAGGACTTCAAAAGTTGTAGTGAGCACTTTCGCGTAAATGCAGCCGGGAAAATACAATAGAAGACGTGGTTAATAGATTCCTGTTAAGTTCTGATCCATTCATTTCAAGCATGAGGAATAGTTGTAAAAAGAAAATGGAGCAAATGCCACAGTCTCTATTGGAGTTACTTATTCTTCCCCACAATGAAAATGATAATGGTGACGATGATGATGAAGATGAAGAATATTTTAATGAATTTAATGATGATTATGACGTAAATAATACTTTTGAAGTTAATGAAGTGAAGTAAATGGAGAAGATTTTACAAAATGATCTTGTTAGTCGCAAATAAAACTCTGCAACAAACTTCGTCATCGCGGTCAGCCTCAGTGGCTCTAACTCGAAATGAAAGTATACTGTTGCTAAAATACAATTCTAATATAGTGCGGCTTTTATGTGCCATTTTTACGAAGACGCAAGATCAGTTGATAATTTTTTTCAGATTGGTTGTTATTCGCCTGAGAAATTTGGTGTTAAAAATTGTCGAAAGCTCTCCGGGTCCTTATCCCAATTTCCGATTTTGGGATTGTGTCCGAAGAATTTTCAGTCATAATTCCAATAAAGGAAATGTCGTTATGACCACTTGCAAAACGGTCATAATACTGGTAGTTGTTATGACCATTTCCTTTATATTGGGATTATGGCCGAAATAATATCTTATATATTGTATTTATCAGAGTAGGAAAATAAACTGCACCCAACATAAGTACATAAGTGCATAAGTATAAGCACAAAAAACTTTTATCAGCGAAGCCGGTATTGGACACACCCCAGAGGAGAAATTCTCTAAGTCCCGCAAAGGCCGGCCACATAGAGAGCTTTATTTAACAAATTGGTCAATGAACATACATACATTATGGGGATAATGAATATTATTCGATGCTTTATTTTTAACCCAGAAAACAGATTCGGTGCTCACAAACCATTAAATGAATTTTTCGTTTGCGACTAGCGAATTGTTCTTAATAGAACTTAAATTCCATTGCCAGCGTCAGATTAGTCGTCTCTCAATACGTTTTCTGTTCCCACAATTGAAAAACTCGGGTACCACAACCGAATCATCCGATTGGCTACAGATGCGGTTGTCAGTACCGAATCTGTTATCTCAACTTCCAGTGTCGGTTCGTTGGGGTTAAATCATATCAGCAATCTTTCCACAGGATTAGAAATTGTTAGTAGAAATGTGAGGACACGACGAAATTTTCCATAAAAATTGGAATAGATTAGTGCAAACTAAAAATCTGAATAAAAATTAGTAGAACTGGACATAATACGAGTACCTAAGAGATCATTTCATTAATTTTTTTCCTTTTTAAAATTTTTCTTTTCTTTCAATTGTTGATACACTAAGGACTGCATTCAAAATATTGTGCACGCATTAAGAATATAATAACTGCCTAACCGATTTAAAATAAGTAATTAAAACATCTTTTTTAAGAATTGATATTTATTTTAGTTTTTACAATGCTACTTGTATTTAATAAAATTTTGACTTTTCTGTGAAGTGCCTTCCATTAAGTTTTTTTATGGTATTATTGGGGAGTTTTTGACTAGGAGTATAAATACCACATCCGGATGAGGAGTTCTATGCCTTTGGAAACATGCTTTGAACCCTTCAAGTACTCTTTTAAGAAGTATGGCTAGTTTTTTTCATTATGTTTTCGCATTTCGTTCAGGCACCTTCTGAACTTTAAACGTTCTTAGGCCAGCTTCCGTCTTGACCTTTCTTATAGAAAACTCCGAGCTATTGGATTTTCCAGCCACTTTTCTACTGGATAGCCCGGATTTTTCTTGAAAAGACTTACAATTTTCTGGAACCTTTTATGATGAGTAATTCCTTTTTTTCTTCCACTTCACGGTTTTCTAAAAAAAATCCTCGAAACAGTATTTATTGACACTTTTGCTTCCAAGGTAATAGTTTTATAATTGCGATTGAGATTGTATTTTATAAATTATGAAAATGCTTTCAAACTGTTTTTGCTTGCCAGTTATTTTTTAATAAAGTACTTTTCGGATTGAATTTCAAAGCTAATTTGAATTATAAATGTTTAAAATTTTCATAGAAATTATTTTACAAGTGGAATTGTATGCTCTGCTCTGTATTCTGAACGGAGTCCTTAATAGAAAATTCTGTAAACATTTTTGCTAAAGATACTAAAAATTATTTTCAAAGGGCCTCCAGAGGCAACTGATTAAATCAGCAGTATCTGTGTCCGAAAGATTAGTAAGATACAAACAGTAAGAAAAATCTCTTCAATTTACAAAATTTTAGCCCTATTTTAGTTAATTACAAATAACAATATTCTGCTAAATATCAGTAAACTAAAAAATCACAAACAATGCTTGATTTTCAAAGTTTTTTTTAAGCTTTCTTTTAATGCGAATAAAAATCGACAATGCTGAGAGCAGTCAACTATTTTTTTAACAAATATTTCTCTAGATTATAGTAGGATAGATTGTTATTTGTATTCAATTAAAGATAGATAATATTTTTTAGAGATAACATATTGTTTGTTGCTTTTTGTCTACTAATATTCAGCAAAACTTTTTTCTTATCTTTCCGAGATAATTCTAAATTCCAGTTAACAAAAATTTAACTCAAATACATGTTACCAAAGTTTTGTATATTCAGTAACTATTATATTTTTTCTGAAAGAATCTAGTTTTAAGAAGCTTTTTTTTATTACTTTTAGAGATTCATTGCTATCTTTGTAAGATTTTATTATGTCAATGCTGTGTTTGGTAATTCTTAATAAAATAAAAGAAAATCTGAAAAGATAATTTGTGCCCAATTCGTGTCGTGGAATATTTTGTTGTGTACTTATTCTAAGATCATGTTGGAATAGTTCAATGAATTGCCATTATTTGAATAACAAAAAAATTTCGTTGGTTCCGAAAGAATTCCAACCAATTTATTTTCTGTGTGTATGCAAAACCATTAGTGTCTCCGAAATGGAGAGATATCTAGGTGTAATTCCTAGCAAGAAATTACAAATCGAGCTTGGAACATAAACGTAGTGAGACCGATCTTGACTTATGCGGCAGTATTATGGTAGATACTAGAGATGGGTGCGTGACACGAAATTTTCGTGTCACGCGTGATTCACGCGTGATCGTGAATTAAAATGATAGCACTCACGTGAGTTGTCCGTGAGCGTGAGTGAAATAAAATGTTCGTGCGTGAGTCGTGCGTGAGTAAATTTTTGTGCGTGAGTTTGCGTGATTATATTAAATCAGATTGCGATAATTAACAATTTTGGAATAATTCCAAAGACCTTCCCCTCCTTCAAATAATGTGTATTCCAGTCAGTTAAGGTACTAGCGAACGGGTGTTTTCTACTTCTGCCAGAATTCTTATGTAAAGAAGAAATCGACTTCTTGTACAAAACATTGAAAAATTTAGTTCCTCCACAAAAATTTGGAATAACATTTAAAGATTTACAGTGAAGTTATTTAAGAATTTTAAATATAAAATTAAATAAAAGGAATTAAATGCGCTAAAATCCCAAAACCTAATTAACAAATTATGAAAAATTTTATTCTTGAATAAGGCAATCGTCAGGGGGCGACGTTTTTAGTATTTCTAGAAATATTTGTTAAGTTAAAGTGCAAATTCAATGAGAATTTCTTTTTCTCGTCGTTTCTAAACATTTAAAATATCAAAGAAAAAACAAAAAATAAACACAATTTTCTTTGTCACATCTGTTGTTTTGACAGATCTAGCAATGTAGTGATGTCAATTCAAGTGTATTCAATATACCATAGAAAATAAAAGTTTTTCTAAAGTGTCAGTAATATTTATATTTGCACAAGCATTTGCATATTAGTTAAATTTTTAACAAAATTTTTTATAGTTAAGCTAATTTTAATTCTAACACCCATTAACAATAAACAAATAGCCTGAAGTTAACACAAACTGAAAGTTAAAATATTCAAATTTGTATGGAATTTGACATCTAAGTTAGCTCAAACTTTAGGTTAATTTTTTTTTATTGTTAATGTCCCTAAATAAATAAAACTTATATTCAATAAAGAATGTTTCCTTAAGTAATTAAGATAAAAACAGGGTTGGCAGGCAATACCGCTAAAATACCGTTATCGATTCAAAACCCTTTCAACTGACTATCGTTACCCCTAAAATACCGTTACCGAAACAACGGAAATACCGCTATCTTTAAAAACCTTTAGCGAAATAACTGAAATGCCGTTACCCTTAAAATACCGATACCGAAATACATAAATTAAATATCGATACCCAGTAAGGGTATTCTTACTGATATAAATGAAATACCGTTACCGATATTTTTAATTTTCTGTTTTTGGCAATTGCACTGGAATATTGAGTAAATTTCGTACATTAAGTTGGTAAATTGTTTCTGTTTTAATCTCGTTTGTTTTTCGTAAAAAAATTGAGGGATGCATCGAAAAACTGGCTACCATTATCCTTAAAATACCGTTACCGAAATAACCAAAATACCGCTAACCCTAAAATACCGTTACCGAAATAATCTAAAATAGTGTTACCCTTACCGATAACCGCATCGTTTCGGTTACCATCCATGGATAAAAACAAAATTCATATTTTTCGTGAGTATTTCGTGAGCGTGAGTACTTCGTGAGCGTGATTCAAATTAAAATTAATCACGTGAGCGTGAGTGAGCGTGATTATATAAAAATGTGCGTGCGTAAGTCGTGCGTGATTATTATTTTTATTTCGTGAGCGTGCGTGAGCGTGAGTCAAAATTCACTCACGCGCCCATCTCTAGTAGACAGCATAATACTGCCGCTTCAGAAAATACAGCGCCTATGCTGCTTAGGCATCAGCGGAGAAAAGTTTGTCGATAGAACCTATTTTGATTCGTCTCAAAAATGAGGGCACCTTGGATATTAGAGCGTACCACCTTACAGGCAAAAAAAAGTTCGCCGTACACCCTCCAATATGAAGTATTTTGCAAGGAAGTTTCAAAAATTTTTTTTTTTATTTTTTTGCCGAACGTAGGGGTCGCCATTTTATATTTTTCGTTATATCTTTGGCATTTACAGTCGGATCGTAAAGTATGATACATCGATGTTTTTCTCTCGAGGAGACCAGTGACCAGTGGTCATTGACCTCAAGTATCCTGTTCAAGTAGTTAACCACCAGATCTCAGTTGCTACAACCCTAATGTACCACCCTAATGTCAGAAAATTAAAGCTCGCAAATAATCATTAAACTTTTGCTAATGAAGTTTTTCGATAAACCAGTAGAATTTTTTTTTATATATTGGTTGCCGAACGTAGGGGTCGCCTTTTTAAATTTTTTTTTATTGGATTTTTCCTTTATAGCAAAACACTGGTCTCCTCGAGGCAAAAAAATCGGTATATCACACTTTAAAATCCGATTTTAAATGCCGAAGCTATAACGAAAAATTGAAAATGGCGACCCATACGTTCGGCCAAAAAAAAAAAAAATTTTTTTTGAAATTGCCTTGCAAAAATACTTCATATTGGAGGGTGTACGGCGAACTTTTTTTTTGAGGTACGGTCTATTGGATATGCTTCGGCTGAATGCCACTAGTAAGTGCATATGTTCCAATAGGAAAACGAATGACTAGAAAATCTTAGACAAATTACCGGGATGCAACGTCATGGAATTTAATTACGAATATCTATTTGAGGTGTTCAATTCCGTATGAATGCTTCGAAAATTTATTGGAGGCTGAAATCTATCTGTTGGAAAGTGCTTCTACGGCTGAAATTTCTCTGTTGGAAAGTGCTTTTACCTCCCGGACCATGATACCGCCTTTCAGGCGAAGGTCAGGGAATTAGCGGAGTGCACTAAATTGATTAATACTGAAGGGGTTATTCCAAATATAATATTTGCCACTGTTCTCATATGCAAGGAGCTAATCAATAACTTCTCAAGCGGAGACCGTATTAAAATTGTACACTCAAAATAATACGTCTGTTGGCTGGACAGAAAAATTTGTTACTTTAACAAAATTTATTCCTGTTTCTTGGCTTAAAATAAAATTTTTAACAAATTCTTTTGTTAAATTTAACAAATCTAAATTTAAGTAAAAAATTTGTAAAACTACAGTTTTATCTGTAATTATACTGAGTCGTAGAATTTATCCAAATTTAGGGTCTCGGGACACTCCCCGGGCCTAGTCCATGTTATGTGATGGCATATAAGGGCAATCAAAACCGTTTTGATCTATCTCGCTTAGTTTTCGAGATATAGGCCATTTTACGAAGTGGAAAATTTTTATTAAAAATTTCCGAGGGTCCAAGGCCCCGCCAACGTCCATTTTTACTTCCTTTCGGTTAGGGGTAGTCTAAATTTTAATAAATTTTGCTGTATCTCTCTTAGTTTTCGAGATATGGGCCATTTTAAAAAATCGGGAGGGAACGAAATAGCGCCATCTTTAAAACTTCGGATACATTGGTGGCGCCATCTACCGGGTAATAACAGTAACATATTAAAATATTACACTTTAACAATAAATTTTGTAAAATTTAACGAATAGGTTCTTAAAAATTAGTTATAAATGATTTCAAAAATTGACACTCAAAATTAGTTAAAGTTCTGATGATTTTTAGTATTGTGTTAAATGAAGATACCTAAAATCTTTGCTTAAATCAGTGTTTCAACTAAAATTTTTTTAAAAATTAGTCAAATCGATTTGAAACCGGTTTGACAGATTTTTCTACTGAAGTATTATTTTAAGTGTATGGATCCGGGGCATAGTAATATCGCAGAGAAAGAGATGGCTGACGAATTGGCCAGAGAGAATTCTTTCGGCGTACAGTCAACTTGGTGAGCGCGAAACCATTTTCGGCTTTCATGGACCTATGTATGTTGCTAAAAGTACAATATGCGACACTACGGTAGTTAGAGAGACCACCAGAATTATAATGCATTAAACACATAGACGACTGCGGCTACACGACTACACGACTACAAATGCTGCTGGCTGCAATTGTAGTCGTGTAGTCAGCTACTTAATTTTTTTGAAAACGACAGCAACATGTAAACAGATAAATATTTGACGTTTTGATAAATATTAATCTTTTTTGATTTGTGCTTCTAAAATAATGGCTGAGGAATATTTTGTTAATTTTGTAAGATCCATTTTTTTTTACAAAACATCACAATAAAATTATTCCCAAATATAAATTAATGAAACCTTCAAACAATTGTAAAATATAAACAGCTGTTTCTTCAGTGTTCCCAAAACGGTGATTTTCTAGTCAGAACTAGCGATTTTATTTCGCCTCTAGCGGGAAAAATTATCCTGTTTTACATATTTTGTTATATTGTCAACTCTATTTTTGTTTTGTAGCCAACAAAAATAGAAATTATCCTTAGTTGACTACAGCGGCAAAAGTATACGTGTAGCCGTGTAGCTGTGTTGGTGTCAAAATAATCGTTTTCATATAAACGTGTGTATTTTATTTTTGACAGGCTGTAGTCGTGTAGCTGCAGTCGTCTATGTGTTTAATGCTTAAGGGTAGGTAAGCCAGTATAGGGAGGAAACTAAGAGACTTTAGAAACTCAGTAAAAAGGAGCATGGCAAGGTAATTAGTATTCTTACTCTTTTATTCTTGATCAGACTTTAGAACACTACCCAGGTAGAAAAATAGAAACGGCACAATGTCGGTACGGTATTGTAGACGGTAGTACATGTACTGGCAATGCGTCGGATTTTCAATTTTCAGTGTACTAGCATGTTGTCGAAATGATAAGACCAATAAACGCTTGGCCGTAGCTATTTCGCAACGTTGGCGCAGGCTTGGAATTTAATTTTTTTGGTATTATCCCAGTACATTTAATAACAAATTTAGTAGTTTGCTAGTACTTTACTGTTCTTTTAGTGTACATCACAGATTTTAATGTATTCTTTCGAAACTTCATAAGAAAAGAAATATATTTACAATTATAATTGTGTAATATATGTAAAATTTATAAAATTTTTAATTTTAATAAATAAAAAAGCTCATTAATTTTCAGAAAACAGTACTGGCAAAGCACGTTTTCAGTAGTACATATCGGCATTTCGTAAAAGACAGTGTTCTCCCAGTACAATTTTTGTTCTAACGTCGGCAATTTCTACCTGGGTATCTTTGTGGCTATCCGACCTTTGCAAGGATTAGGGTTAAACCAATTTGAGGTGACCTCATGAGAATGAGCTGGAGTAGACTGAGGAATGTCGTCAACAGCAGGGAGTTCCTAGAGTAGAAAGGGATTGGAAGGGCCACATCATGAGAGCGTTTAAAAAGCCGACTTTCGGGCTTAAGTGTATGTCTTCTTTTTATTTACATACATAAGTCGATTGTGAAGAGCATCTTCACTTTCGATTCCCCTTAATTAATTTTACAGTTTTTTACAAAAGTTTTTAAAAAAACAATTTATGCAAACAAATTTTAGCAAATATTTTTTAAACTATTGCTGACTTTGAAATTTTAATGTGGCGTTCCTATATACAATCAAGCATGCTGACCAGCTTGTTTGACAAACCAAAAAATATTTTTGGAATACACGGATGCTGCAAAATTTACCTTAAAAACACAAAATCAGCACAGCGGATGATAATAAGAAGTTATGTATTATTATTTTTTTCTTTGAAGAAAAAATTTTTGTTTTTCCATTTTTTAGTTTGTTTATTAACGTTATCCCTTTTCTGTCACAAAAAACCAACTTCCCAGGTGAAAATGTTCATATATGGTCATATATGGCAACATATATGGGTTCATATATGGGTTCGGATCCGAAATTTGAGGGTATATGGTCATATATGGAGAGATATATGGATGTTCATATATGGTCATATATTATTAGATTTCCTACATGCTCGTATATGCAAAAACTTTTTTTTTATTTTTTAATAAAAATATTGCTTTTTTTATTCAAATTAAATGTAAATATATTTCTTTCATACGTTATTGATGAATTTGTACATTGAATGAAATTGAGAAATTATTAAATTTTTAATAGACATAAACATTTTACTTCAAGTTTAGAAATTATTTTATGACTATTTTTTGATTATTTAATGATTGTTTATATAGAAAAGCTACTAAAATTGGTTAAAAATTACCTTGAAGGGAAAACTGCTGAATTAGGAGATTATTTTTGCTAAATATTAATAACATGGGAACAGCAAAAATGAAACTGTTAAATATAAAAAATTTGAGTTATAATTGAGATAAATTCCAGTGACTAGAAAATAAAATTAAATTGTAGTAGTAGACAGAAAACATCACATAAAATTTAAAATTTTCAAAGTTCCTTTTTCGTTTTTTGTTTTTAATGGAAATACAAATCTCGCCGTCTGAAATCAACAGTTTAATATTTTTAGCAATTATTTCTGTTGATTTTATAAACTGCTATTTGCATTGAACAACATTTTTCTAGATACAACATTTTGTTTTTGCCATTTTTAGTTTACTAATATTTTGCAAAATTATCTGCATATTTTGCAGTATAATTTGTCATTTTAAATTAACTAAAAGTTAACTCAAATATGTATAACTAAAATTTTCTAAATTTAGCAGTTTTATTTTTGCTGTTTTTATCTTACTTTATCGTTTCCAATTGTATTTAAAAAATTATCATTTTATTTCAGAAGTTCATATTTATCAATTATATTTCAGAAATGATCAATTGTATTTGAAAAATTATCTATTGTATTTCGGAAACTACCAATTGTATTTCAGAAATTATGAATTGTATTTCAGAAATTCGCAATTGCATTTCAGAAATTATCAAATGTATTTTACAAATTATAAATTGTATTTCAGAAACTGATAATTGTATTTTATAAATTATCTCTATATATAAAAAAATAACGCGACTGACTGATTGGCTGACTGACTGACTCAACATCGCCCAGCCCAAACCGCTGAAGGTAGGAAGTTGAAATTTGGTATGTAGGTTCGTCTTTCAGCGTAGACGTCCGCTAAGACGGGATTTTTGGAAATTCCTACCGGAACGGGCAAAAAGGAGAAAAGTCTCCCCCTTGGCGGCCTGCCAAAACCCCTTTGGCTAGAAAGCTGAAATTTAAGATATGTGTTCCTTGGAGTATGGGCTAACTTTTCTGGAAAGTACTTTCTGGAATTTTGGACAGGGACGTTGTAAAAATGGGGGTTAAAAAGGCGAAAAAGGCCCCCCTTGACGGCCTGCCCAAACCGCTGGAGGTAGGAAGTTGAAATTTGGTATAAAGGTTCCTCCACTATCGTAGACATCCACCAAGACGGAAGTTTTGGAAATTTTTACAGGGACGGGCAAAAAGGGGAAAAAGTCTCCCCCTTGACGGCCTGCCCAAACTGCTGGAGCTATGAAGTTGAAATTTGGTATGTAGGTTCCTCGAACGGTGTAGACGTCCGTTGAGACGGCATTTTTGGAAATTCTTATCGGGAGGGGCAAAAAGGGGACAAAAAAGTACCTTTTCCCAAAGAAAGTACCTTTTTCCCAAAAAAGTACCTTTTTCCAAAAAAAGTACCTTTTTCCAAAAAAGTACCTTTTTCCAAAAAAATTACCTTTTTCCAAAAAAATTACCTTTTTCCAAAAAAAGTACCTTTTTCCAAAAAAGTACCTTTTTCCAAAAAAAAGTACCTTTTTCCAAAAAAAGTACCTTTTTCCAAAAAAAGTACCTTTTTCATAAAATATATGAAGGTTTTTCATCAAATTTAAGAAATTTTTCATTTACTTTGAAATTTTTCATTTACTTTGTATAGGAAACGTCATTACATCAAAATTCTCTCTGTGCAGATAAAAAATTTAATATTTATGTATATAATCATACTAAAAGTATTTAAAAATCATATTATTTACATTTTAATATTTATAATAAAATAATTAAAATGTAAAAGTAACCAGTTGTATTAACTACTAAAAAGTAACCGGAACGTACACCACTACAGTTTGTCGCTGCATGTTTAAACACATTAAAAGCAACAGAAAAAATATAAAAAAAATTTAAAACATTACCCATATATGGAATAATATATGAATTCATATATGAAGATATATGGAATATATGATCCAATATATGGCCCAATATATACAATATATTATCATATATGGATTCATACATTTGAATGTATTTACCCATATATGCTTCCATACACAACATATATGTTCATATATGATCATATATAAAACCATATATTATCATACATGAACCCGTATATGACAATGTATGATCATATATGAACATTTTCACCTGGGTTATTAAAAATATAAAAATTTCAAAATATAAAAATAAATGAAATTTTTGTTTTTTGTCCATCATGCTCGATATGCCATCAAATTAGACATTATATGATCCAGCATGACTATATACCGCATAAAGCCTTTTTGTAGCCTGAGTCGCAAAATTTATTAGAAAATATATGTCGCACCCCCGAAACACACATTTTTTCTTATTTTGTTATACTGTGTTATTTAATTAATTAAACATTCAACAAATTAAAACGAATTCATTCTTTTAATCTCTATTAGCTGGTCATATTATACATACAAGTACTAACTCACTACAATTTTTGTATCAGTGATGATGAAAATTCACAAAATCCATTTAAAACTGCTGTTACCAGACCTTGGTGATATTGCTGTACAATACCAATCCTACTGTGTATTATTGGTGGCAGTTTATACATAATTTAAAATAAATAACACAAAAATTCTACAAAATGCAAATCATACAGTTTTTCATAAGAATTCTAATTGTAATGGAAAATAAGAGATGCAATTGGATTAAAATATACGCAACGAACAAACTTTGGTTATGGTAACTAAGGGACCTGAAAACATCTGTGATTTGTTATAATTAAACAAGGGACAATGCAAGGGGTGGAGTTTACATCACCTTCGTGCAAGGGACTACAAATACAGTTAAAGAATAAATTTAAATAATTTCCTTTACAAGGGGCTTTGTTTTAAAATGTCAAAATATTTTTTCTTTTGCTGTTAGGACTCACAGATTTTTTATTGTTGTTTTTGATGCACAGTAATAAAGACATAAATTAGTTAATTTTTTTAACATAAACATTAAATTTTAACGTAACATTAAAAAAGTGATTTAGAGTTGTTTCACTTTTTTAAAAAAATATCTAAAATTATTCTTAAAGTATTTTATGAATATGGTATATACAATTTTAATTTAACAAAACTTAACTAAAGGCATCATCTAAATTATTCTAATAACACATTTCAAATGACTGTGTATGTATGTACATTAAGAACGTGTCCGGAATTATGATTTCATTTCAATTCCTAACTTCTTAAACGGCCTTTGTTATTGCGTATCATATTTCAAAACTCCTAATCTCTTCTTACCCTTACTCCCAACTTTAGTTCTGCTCAGCAAACTTTTGGAACATATCTTTTATAAAAAAATTCAAAACATCAGTTCTAAACTTCTTTGTACGAAGGAAAATTGAAAAGTTTCTTAAAACCCTTATCTTCTATTCAAAAAGCCATATATATTGCGCGCATTACACAATGGGTCGTATGAATAAAACTTAGCAATTACTTCGAAGTAATTACTTTGGGCTTAGGAATATCTTTTAACTCCAAATTTACCAATTGGCTGGTAGAATAGCATGAAATGTAAACGAAAATTAAAAAAATTAATTTCTAGTCTACTCCCAAGCAGACTAGATTTGTGAAGTAATTGCTTAAAGAACCCTTCTAGAACCCTGTTAGTAATATATATTTTTTATTCATACGAGCCAATGGTTCCAAATACGAATCTAGCTGGGCAAAAATGTTTGCATATAAAAACAAAAAAGTGACAAATAAAGTGGCTAAGAAAATGCTCCGAAAGCACTCATGAATATTTTTTTAGTTGCGAGATCTGATTTTGGTATTGCATAATTTATTCGACTTAAGTTTTATGCATCACCAAGAGAGAAATTTTACACAAATTAAAATACTTTATAAAAATTAAATAATGTTTTTAATTTTATTTAGGCGTATAAGTTATGTACATGGGTACTTATGCTGATTAAATTACAATATTAAAATTCTATTTATAACCACGTGTTAGCCAATTTATAAGAGAATAATTTTTTGTATATGGGCAAATCTACGGAACCGGGCGATTCCATGTAACTCGGGATTTAAACCATTTTAATAACAATATATAATATTTTAGATGGTATTTTCGAGGCAAGGAATTTAATCAGGCGGACATCTTAAATTTTAATATTTATACTATTAATGCACCTACAAAAAAAATTTGTTGTCCCAACCGAATTTGGTTCCAACCGAATCGTTCGGTTGCTGCAACTGAAAATTCGGTTGTTTCGACCCTATTTCAGTTGGGGCAACAGAAATAGGGTTGTAACAACCGAATTATCGGTTGCAGCAACCGAACGATTCGGTTGGAACCAAATTAGGTTGGGACAACAAAATTTTTTTGTAGGTGTGTGCTCTACACTATTAAAAACTACCCTAATTGTGCTTGTAACTTTCAAAAGTTTTTCAACTCTTTTGGGTATAACTTTTTCAGCATAAGAGGAGATCGCCTGAAACCTTTGGTGGATAATAATTCTGATGTTGAAAAATCTCACACTTGTTGAAAAAAATAGTTGCCCTCAATCAGGAAGAAATGGTAGTTCTTTAAAATCTGTAACTCTGTTTTTTGAATAAAGAGTAATTTCAGAGATTTTTAAATTTTGCGCTCTCAGCTTCAATGTAATTGAAAATTTTTTGATACTTACATATAATTGATAAATTAACAAAATAAATGGGGCCAAATTGATTAGTGTTCCTTCAGAAATAAAGAAGATATGACAATAATAATCTCTTCATGTCTATGCGTGATGAACATAAAATTTTAAATTATTTGTCAGATCACGAATATTGCACTAGAATTTTAAAGTGACACCCAAAAGATTTCTTAGTTGAATGCGATGAATATTTCAACTATCTCACAGGTGAAATACCCCTAACTAATATGTAGTTGAATTGATTTAGTTGGTGTCAACTAGGGGTGCCAATCGGGATTGATATTTGAAAATCCCGGGATTCGGGACTACGGTATCGATTTTACGGGATTTTTCGGGATTTCGGTATTTAAATTTTTCTTTATTTGTAAAAATTTTTATGTTATGTACCTAAATATTTTATAGAATAAAGCGTTTTATAATTATTTAATAGTTGTTAATTAATAATGTGGTACATTTTATGAATATTGAAACATCTCAGTCAGAAATTGACAGTGGTACAAAAAATCAAGTACCTGCATACCACTTGGTAACCGCGATGTTAAATAAAAATGACTGGCAGAACACTCATTTGGGACGCTTTGCCAGCGTTTGCAAAAATCGTTTTGCCAGTATTTGTTTTACAAAACATCACGGCAGGGCCAAAAAAAGATACATATGAACTTTTTTTAAATTTAATTTTGGAAAATATAATTCCAAACCACCTATTTATTGGTTTTGGCAGCGTTTTGCCAAAGTTAAAAATTTTGTTTCTCCAGTACTTTTCCGGCGCTTTTTGAACTGCCGGTCCTTTTGTATATTGACGTTATCATATTGGAAATGGGAAAGCAATTTTTGTCAGTACTTGAACCACCTGTTAAAATACCTTGCCATCGCTTTCCGGTTGTATTTTTCTGGCTGGGATAATATATGAAGGCCTTAAGTACACTTGCGCCCAGTATTTTGTAAGCAGATTTTGAAAAAGATTCGTTGCGATAACCTTGCCCACTAAATCGTGTAATTACAGCAACAAAGTTATTTGGTTATCGTTATCAAATGTTCCCAGCAAAAAAATACCTGACCAAGATCCGTAAAATCACCTATATTGTTCGGCACGAATGCGTTCAAATTGAGGAGAAAAAGGCATTTTTTTAACATTGGCTTGTCATAGGAGAGATAGTAACAAAAATGAATTGCTTTCCTATATAAAAAAGAACATCCAAGCATTCATTTTTATGACGTGCCAAGCAGACTTAAAGTAGCATAAACACCTTCTCTCCTATGACAAGCCAATGTTAAAAAAATGCCATTTTCGCCTCAATTTGAACGCATTTGTGCCGAACAGTATAGGTGCTTTTACGGATCTTGGTCAGGTATTTTTAATTAATGGCATTTTGGAAGTCATTTAAAATACGTTTATTGGAAGTAAGAAATCAGCATATATAGCTACTTTATATGCAGTGAAAAATGCATTCTTGTAGAATGCATTCGGTTTTTTTTTGCTGGGTTTTCATGGAAGAATTCAAACTTACAGTCCCAGCCAAAATTAGGTTTCAAAAATCGAATTTCGCTTGGAAGAATAAATCGGTAAAATAACAAACAAACTTGATTTTTCGCATGTATTACTCAAAAACTTAATATTGTTTATCAAAATTTCAAATTTTTCTGCAAAGTCTTTGCATAGTTTACTCGAATAATCTACTTAATTTATAATTTTACCAATATCTTGGCATCAATTATTGTCAATATGAGAAAATTCAAGAAAAAACGTAGGTAATTTATTTTTTTATATATTTAATTTAAAAATGCTCACTTTGTTTATTTGCGTATATATTAATATTAAAAAATAAGAAAATCCCGGGATTTTTGAGAAATAATCCCGGGATTCGGGATTTTGCCAATCCCGAAAATCCCGGGATTCGGGATTTCCCGTTTGGCATCCCTAGTGTCAACTAAGTTTTGTTAATATCAGCAAATTAACTAGAAATATTGTTACATGGAACGGTATGCTCGTTAAAATTAATGGAAAAATTAAAAATTAGTGAATATCAACCATTACCAATTAAAAAAGCTTAATAGAAAACATATCTTGATTTCCCAGCAAAACCTTGGTAATGACTGGTCATTACTACATGCATTAGATCTCATATCTCATTACCCGTTGAATTACTTTTAAACTGAATGTAATGAGTTACCGATAATTATACCCCACACATTACTATTTCACCAATTATATATGTTCTAAATCATTAAAAACCATAACTATGGCGTAGCGTAGTGGTTATCGTTTTTACCTGACAGACATGAGGATCGCTGCTCAACACGTGTTAGCTTCCATTGTTGTTTTTTTGTAATTTATATTAAACAGCTATTTATAGAAATGTCGATGTTCATTAAGCAGTATTTAATAAAAACAAGTTTTGTGAAAAATAGACATGAATAACAGTTGCCACAATAAATGTGTATATAAGTTAAAGCAATAAAAATCATAGTGATGGCGTGGTCTAATGGTTAGAGTGTTTGCCTGACAATCGTGGGGTACGCTGATCAATACGTGTCAGCTCCTATTGGTTTTTAAATTTTTATATTTTTTTAAATCTATATTCAACATCTATTTATAGAACAGCTGATAAACTACTTACAGGTAATATCAGTGTAATGACTTTCCTCCAATGACATCACCATGTTAAAATAAGTAGTTTAGTAATTAAAAGGTAACTAGTGAACACTTAAGATTTCAATACCTAAAACTCATTACATGGTAATGAAAGGTTTTGCTGGGTTATTATCTTATTTTTTAATAAACACAACACAAACATTACATTTGATACTGCTTTAACAATTGAAATATTAATATCCCTATTTACAATACAAATTCCAACCAAAACCATAATTCTTGAAGAAATCGTCTGTTTCCTTGTGACTTTTTGTTCACCATCCCACCAATATTGAACTTCTTTACTTCCTATAGAAAAGTATTAAATTTTATTAGAAACAAAAACAATAAACACGATTAACCATTATAATTACCTTCGATTTAAGATCTGCACAAATAAATTATTAATACACACAGAAAACAGATTCGTTGTGGTAACCGAATTTGTCGCCAACCGAATTTTGGTAGTTACATGTACTAACTATCACATTATTCGGTTGCAGTTTTTACATTATTTCATTGAGAATACCAAATTTTTAGTTATACCTACTGAATTATATAACATTATATTGGTAAACCCAAACGAATTTGCATTTTCGGTAGATACAACCGATTTTATTAATGAATTAATACCGAATTAGATACATCAATTATTTCTATTTTTTTTATTTATTTCAATAATTGGGATATATAAAAATTGTAACTTGAATAAAACCTTCGATATTTAAATAAATATGTTTGTATATTTCCAATTTTCTGCAAAATCGTCGTTCAAAAGCGGTGGTAAAATTGCTCAAACTTTTTTATTTTGGAAATCAGAAATTCAATATTCCATTCCGATTTTCATCCTGGATGATCAGTGTACATCTACCAACAAAAGAAAATTTTAGAAAATAATTCATCTTAATTATTGATTTCAATTTTAATATTCACCTTGTTTGTTTTATTTTATAAAAATTTTTTAAATTACGATTTCTTATTTTTTTGTTTTTATTGACGTTTGAAAGTTTATTTTTTTAGAATAACCAATATGTCGGTTACAATTTCCAAAACTGTTTAAAGTTGTGCTTTTTATCAGTTGTGGTCACCAATGTTGTTTCAACAAATTTTTTTTTTGGTTGTTACAACTGAAAATCTAGTAAGACACTTATGATGTGTTATTAAAATTGGTTAACGTGGCCAGCATTCAATATAAAATTGCTAGTAAAGAACTAATAATCTTAAATATATGGCAGTTTAGTTAGTACAAGTTTTAATTGCAATAGCTAGCTAATGGCAGAAAGTGCTTTAATAAGAATTATTAAAGTAATTGGCACTATCGAATAGATTTAAAATATTTTATTTTATAACTAATTGGTTGGAAAGCCCGAATTTTGTACACAAAATAATATTTAATCCGTTGCACTTTCTAATTTTCTCTTATTAATAAAAACTTTTTATTATCACAATTGATAATATTTAATTGGTATGAAAATTCTATCATAGGGGTAAAATGATGGAAATTCCAAATGATTTAAAACTGATTTATTCTATATGTGTAAGAGCAGGGAATGTAATTATCTTCCAAGACATTAATTGACAATTTTATAATTTGAGTTTCGGTTCATACATTTTTTTCAACTTTTAATATATTTGACATTCTAATTTGAATTTTTGAACACAGGGTAATTGTTGTATTGATAATATCATCTATAAATATAGTTGTTTATAATTAAATATAGTAATTTGAAATTTGTTTGATTTCAACTACATATTTTTTTAACTATCCAACCATGGAAATTTTTCGGTGTAGCTATAGTTTAAGAATTATTTGCAAACCCGTATTTGCAGAAAATTTAAATTTTGTAATAAACTTTTTGCAAAAAAATACAAAATTAAAAGTATGAACGCTATTATTTGCAAAATTTTAAAAAGATGAAACATGCCCTTTATGCGATGAAAGGAATATCCATTTTTTAATTTATAGCATTAGCAAACATCTCATGTTACTTAATTTATGAAAAAAAATTTCGCACATTGTGTTTTAATTTTAAGTAAAAATTGGCTAAATCTGAAAATATTGATTTTTTTAATACCTAGAAATGAAGGAGTCTGTGACGAATCTGAAATTAAAAAACTCAGATAAAACTATTGAAATATGTATGTACCTAACACACATCTTTTCTAATAAATTTCAACAAAGTTTTGGATAATTTAAGTGCAAATTCCTAAAAAATAATATTTTTAAAATATGTATGTTCAAAGAAGTACTATAAAGAGCATTTCAAATTTAGTCCGTTTTATTTTTAAACATACGGTTTTGTTCATTTTGTGTATGAAAACCCTACAAAAATATTTATATTTTCAAACATTTTGATTGGTTCAAAATAAATTAACCATTCGGAATGCTCCAAAAATAAACCAAGTCAAAGTAAACTGCCACCCAAAATTTTAAATGAAATCGACTTTAACAAAAATATACATTTTTGTAGATTGCCGATAAAATTTGTGTTTCAGATTGAATTTTCGTCAAATGTTGATGCAAAAGTTGTGATTTTATGACAAAAAGAATTTAGTGTAATATGAATTTACGAATTTATTTGTTTTGCAAAATAGGGAAGTAAGTGAAGTTTTCATTTGAATTGCAATTATATCCTAGATCCTTTATCTAACAAAAATAAGTTGGTATGGTTCTAAAAGCCCAAAGTCTATACTTTTAAACTATATTAAAATTTTAACGAAAAAACTGCCCAGTCAGAAAAATACAAACGGGAAAGCGGTGGCAAAGCACTTTAACAGGTGGTACAAGTACTGGCAAAAAGTGCCTTCCCATTCCCAAAATGATAACATCATTAGACAAAAGGACCGGCTGTTCAAAAAGCGCCGGAAAAGCACTAGAGGAACAAAATTGTTAAACGTTGGCAAAGCACTGGCAAAACCAATAAATAGGTGGTCTGGAAATATATTTTACAAAATAAAATTTAAAAAAAGTTCATATGTATCATTTTTGGTCCTGCCGTGATTTGAACCCAGGCCTTCAGAATGGCAGACGATTGCTTTACCCACTGAGGCTAACGAGACATATAATATTTGATAGCTAAACACATAAATGAGTGATAATCGCTGGCTGTGCGAAAAATCTAGCACTGGCAAACAGTTTTTGGAACTAATATGCCAGCGTTGGGAGAGCAAAAAAAAAGTTGGTCTTAAAGGAGCTTTTCCACAAACAAAAAAATTGATTTTATAGAACAAAAAAATTTTTAAATTAAAAAAAATCCTAAAAAATTTTTTTGCTTGCAACTCCCGAGATGAGGATCTCTTTGTTTAGCCCAAAAACAACACATATGTAATATGGGAAAAACAAAAAGAGGTAAAATATATTTTTATAAGTTAAATTTTTTCTTTATGAAATATTCATTAATTTAATGAATTTTTTTTATGAAATTATGAGGGAATGTTTTAGTTGATCTCTTTGTAGCGAAAGCCAAAAATACGTATTCTGTCTTGCTGGTCTTATCAAATTCTTTAAAAAATTTTATACTTTGTAATTTACTTGTAAAAATTGTATCATCTTTCTTTAATTTGAAAATAATTTAAACAGAAAGGGATATTAATTTATGATCTAGAGTCAAACTAAAAAGAACATTCATTTATGAAAAAATAAAAAAAAATCTATTGAAAAAATTCAATACAACAATGAATTTTCATTCAGTTAATGAATTTTTTTATTAAATTAATGAATACTTTTTAATGAAATCGATTCATTAATGCTATGAACGAAAATTCTATCAGTATGTACAGAAAAAATATGCCATTTTCCTATTTGTAAATTTTTTTACTGTGTGTATGCAAGAAGAAAAACGTGATATACATTAAAAAGTTACAAGTTCAGTGGACTATAAAATAAAAAATAAAAAACCCTTTTTTTTGTACTTGATATTTACAAGTAATAAGTTCCAAAAAAACTTGATTTCCCATCCCCATTCTTCCCCTTTTAATTTTTATGTACAATTGATTATTGAAGAAATTTTAAGGAAGAAGAGAAAATCCAATTCCAAGGTGTAGCGACTGATTCTGAATATGATAGTTTAAGTGAATAAACATACATATTTATTCCTAAATTTATTATTTTTGTTAAATATAATATTAAAAATAAATAAAAATGAATTAAAGATACGTATTCAAAATATTCATATGTTCTTTATATCTGTTAACTATTTTTCGATGTAGTTAAAATTTTTCGATTTTGTAAATTTATGGTAATAAGCAGAGTAGGAAAATAAACTGTACACAACATGTAGGGTAGGGTACGGCGAAGGAACACATACCGTATCTATCGTTTTAGTGGTTGTGGGTTTGTACAGAAACCGAATGTGGTACACTACGATTGTCTGATGAGCGCAAACACTACGATTATGTACTGTACTTTCAACACATATTCACACCCCGTAGCGTACCGAATTCGGGTTTTGTGTATATACACAAACACTAATTGGAGAGAATAGCGTATATGTTTTCTACGCAACCAATATGCTTGTGTACTGTGTTCGCGATGTGCGGTACGCAACCCTAAAAGTACGGTTCGTTAGAGTTTATTTTCCTACTCTGGTTACAAGGGCATATGGTAGGTGGGCGTGACCTTTGTCCAAATGTTTTAGAATTTGGTTTTGAGTCATTATTGACCCAAAAAAAACTCATCTTCAAAATGATGGAAATGTTAATTTTATATTTCTACATAGTAAAAGGTCATCCTTTAAGGACATGTTTAGTGCTAAGTTTTACTCATTTTGTACATGCACCCTGCATTTGGCAGTGGTCGAAATTCATCAATTTTCAAAATAATTTTTGAGTTTATGGGCCTGTAAAAAACTTTGCATAGGGTGTGGTAAAAATCCATGAATTACATTTTATAACACAGATGGTTAGCATTGCTCTTGCTACAAATTTAGATATCCTGGTTATAAATGGGGCCGCTAGGTCAAAATTAGTAAAAAAAAACTCAAATTTCGGAAACAAAATTTGTATACTATTAAAATAATTAACTAAAAATTTTTATTTTTTTCCGAAATTTGTATTGTGAATTGTAATGAATTGTTTAACTATGTGTTAAAAATTATTGATATATATGTCACCGATCTCGAGATATTCAAGTTATAATGTAATTAGTATGTGCGGATAGCTCCCCATTTTTACTTGTATTATTTTTTTTTAAAAAGTGACCTAACAATGCAAATTTGGTTAATTTGGTTAGAAAAGAATATAAAATTCTCTTTCCAACCGACCTTTTCTTTTTTTTTCTACAACGAATATTTTATATTTTTAAAGTAGCTTGAGCTTTAAAATAAATCCTTTTTATTTTTACACTCTTGTGCTTGCAAAAGTTTTAAAAAAGTTACCGAAATATAATACCGCAGGTAAAAATACGAGTATTTTTATACTATATTAGCAAGTGCATTAATTTTTTTTTTTTACAATCTCTCATAACTTGGTTTTAAAAAAATACCTAAATATCCGTAAGTGCATTTATTTTTTTATGATCTCTCATAACTTGTATTCAGAAATATTCAAAATCAAATAGGGTTGAAAATTTCACTCAATTTCATATTTATTTATTTATGCCTGTTTTTGCAAAAGGCATGAACATGAACTAAAATTTAATAAAAAATGAACTTCCAACTATATCAAAAATTTTCCTTTATAAAGTAAAATTTTACTTAAATTTAGAAAAATTTTCTTAAAGCAAACAAAACTTTCTAAATATGAGTAAAAACGAAATAGTTTATTTACTCAAAAATAGTTCATCATTTTCCTATATAATATTTCTAGATTTCAGGAACAAAAATTTCAATTCAAATATTCAGTTTCAAAATATTTCAATGAAATTTGGTCCGCTTACTCACATGGTGCCAAGGACAAAGACTATTGATTCTAGATAGGATCGGTGTATATTTGGACCTATCGCTCATGTCGGCTATATTTCCGATTTTCTCTTTTATGATTTTATAGAAAATTTTGAAACAAGTCGATATAAACCCAATCGAATTTCGGATTCAAACATTAGTTGGCTTTTAACCAGACAAGTGTAGGGTATTACAGGCACGTAGCTAGGAATTTATTTCAGGGGGGGGGAGGGGGCTTTTTAAAAAATTTTTGTTTAGGTTTTCCCGTATTTTTTTATTTACTGGGGAAGCTTATAGAACTATGTACAGAGAAAAAACGTATAACCTTAAAATAACCTTATTTTAAGTTATGTGTGTTCCTTTACCTTTTATGTAAAGTTCAGTAAAATGAGAGTACCTAAGCATAAAATCCTTTACCTAAATGACAAAATTGCCCAAAAGTATGGGAATGCACAAAATCACTTTTTTAACCCAAAACTCTATTTAAAAGAAAAATATTAAAATGCTTATAGTTTTAGTCTGCGTATAGTTTCAGCACAGTTAATTTTTATATATAGAAGTTTTATTTTGTGTATTTCTTTTCTTAATTATAATTTAAAATTTTCGCAATTGTGTTATTTGCACCAGCTGTCCCTTTTACAATTTTCCGAAGTTAATAGTAAAAAGAGAAAGAGAAGTTAATAGTAGACAGAGGCAGAAAATTTTATAAAAATATCTTTAAGAACGCAAAAATATCTGTAAGGGCTTTTTGAAACTTGTTTAAGATTACAACTGAGAATGGCTAATAACCATAAAAGAAAATTTAATTTTGAACGCACTTTCTAAGTTCTAAACTAAGTTATATATTACCCCCTAAATTCATAAACACTTTGTAAAATTATAGGAGGTTTAATAAACAAATTTTGTATGAAAATTATCTTTTGTAAACCTCCTATAACTTTACAAAGCATTTATGAATTGAGGGGTACAAGTTAAATTTGATTTCTAGGTATTTTCAATTTTCAAAAATTTAGTTTTGTGCTAATATTTCAAATTTTCTGCAATCCGTTTGTGATATGGAGTATATTGTTTTACTCATTTTTTGCCAAGCATGGATTCCGTGCGAATTTTCTGACAAAACTTTGTAGAAGGATAAGTAGACGTAGCTCTAAAGATATGTCGGTAAAAAATTGGTTAAACAATTTAATACTGTATCTCATAGCTTTTTTTTTGATTTTACCATTGAAATTATATTTTAACAATTTTTGGAAAAACTTTTAATTTATTTCGATATTAGTTTTAAAAGATTTAAAAGAAAAAACTGATATGCAAGTGCTATCCGATATCCCGATAAAAATTAATTTAAAAAGAAAAAACTATTATGCAAGTGCTTGTGTAAATTTAAATATTACTAGCACTTTAGAAAACCTTGTTTTCTATTGGCGTTTATACATTAATGGATGTCAATACATTGCCAGATATCTCAAAACAACAGAGTAGTATATTGGAAGATGACAAAGCAAATTGTGGTAAATTCTTTGTTATTGCTTTTGATTTTCTTTGATATTTTGAATGTTTAATCATACTCCTAGACGAGAACAAGAAATTCTCATTGAGTTTGTAATTTAACTTAACAAATATTTCCAGAAATTGTAAAAACAACGTCCCCTGGCGATTTCCTTAGGCAAGTATGAAATCCGGATAGGGACATGCTTCCAACAGATTATTTTTCACAATTTGTGAAATACGTTTGGGATTTTAGAACATTTAATTCCTTTAATGCAATTATTGTATTTCCCGATAAAAATAAATTTAAAAAGATTTTATTATAATTTTATAGATTATCGGAAAAGTTAAATATTAAAAGTAAATTACATCATTATTATTTTGATTTCCAATGAAGTGTGCCATTTCAATATGATCTTAGACTAATTTGAAAGCGCAAAAATAATTTCAAGCCCGATGGTTCCAACGCGAAATGAAAGTAAAATTCCAGAGGATTTTGCAAAGTTGTCCGGTTTTTTATTTAATGGCCTCTTGAAATATCTGTGTGGCGCGAAAGCCCAAAAATGTTGTTCATTTTTAGAGTTAGGAACTATCTCGCGTTCATGAATGAGTTCAATTTCAACTGTTATTTTCGGTTCTTTTATTTTATTCGGAAGTATCAAACAAACCACTGACATAATATAATATTTTACTGACAGAAAAATCCTGAAAAAATAGCAAATAAAAAAGGTACTCAAAATTTGTTAAAAGGGGCCCTGTGCACAGAAAGCTTTTAAAATTAGTAAATCCATTTCGATAAATATTAGTAAGATAAGTACAGCAAAAATGCAACTGTTATATATACGAAATTTTAGTAATATTTGAGTTAGATTTCGTTTAATGGAATTACAAATTTACCTTGCTAATATTGGCTAAAAAATATTGCTAAATATTAGTAGACAAAAAACAGTAAAAAAATCGTTATATATTTAAAAGTTAATTTATCTTTAAATTTAATTGAGTTGAATACAAATAACGGTCTCTCCTGCTACAATAAACAGAAATATTTGCTATAAAATAGTAAATTGCTTTCTGCAGTGTAGATTTTTATTCGCATTAAGAAAATAAAAAAAAAAAAATAATTTAAAGCTCTTTGTGATGGTTTAGGCTGCGTTTACATCTGCACCGAAATCCCGAGATTTCGATATTCACCACTCTGAAAAAACAGTGAGGATATCCGTATAAATTTTAATTTTTTGGAAAATGTATTTATTAGAACTAAATATGTGTACTTTACTCAAAATTGAACATCTATAAGCTTTCCTTCATTGTTTTTTCAGAGTGGTGAATATCGAAATCTCGAGATCTCGGTGCAGATGTAAACGCTGCATTAGTTAATTTTCAGGAAATTTTTTGCTGATTTTAGCAGGTTAAATTGTCATTTTCGATTAACTAAAATATAGCTGAAATTTTATAAATTTAACAGATTTTTTCTTACTTCTTTTTCTAAATTCACGGCCTCATTTACTAAAATCATCATTAAGGCATATGATGTCAATAAAATATCTTAAAAGGATAATATAAATAATTTTTTTCGCTCTCCTGAAAACCTGTTAAAAAACACATATCACTACTTGCAGGTACGCCGACGATTTATGGTTTCTCCTAAACAACTCCTTTTCATGGCGAGTTAATAATTTAAAAATTATAAAAAGCAAACATTATAATGCTTAACTTAGGGTGGAAACAAAATTGTAAAATGTCGAATTATGCCAAATTATCATCCTATAGTAATAACTTGTGCCTGCAAAGAGGAAACCTGTAATCCTTAAGGAACACCAAATGTAAATTTATCAATTTTATATTTAAATTATAATAAATATGACAAAAACTATTAGTAGTAACAATAAAAAATAGCCACTTATCAATTGAGTAGCTGAGATGCAAAACTCGTTCGTTGCAAAAATTAAAAAAGAGATTAAAATTGATTCTGACAGTTCTTAGGCGATTTATGAGAATATTTTCGATTTTTCAACTGTGGAGTTTTTAATCAAGAATGGCATAACATTTAAGAATTTAAGAATTAAAAGTATTCAACCATTTTTGTTAATTTAGTTATTCGCAACAAGTTTTTTGCTTCTTCCCAAAATTTAGTTAATGTGTAACGAACGAGTTTTGCATCTCAACTACTCAATTAGAAGGTAGGAAAAAATTTCAGTTTCCTATTTTCAGCCACATTTTATAAATTTTCTCAGTCACTGAGAGGATTGCATTCTCTTTATTTTCTAACCTCTTTGATTATGCCTAGCACACATAACTATTCAGGATTTTTACAAAAATGTGGTGTCATGGTTAGCGCGTTGGACTTTTACACGTGAGATTGCGGGTTCGAGCCCCAACCAAGGCAACATCAATTTATGAAAAATAGTAATATGTATGAGTTTTTTATATCCCTCATACATATCGCAGCGTCCTCCTTCGATGTTCCCATAGCACTTAACCCCACCGAAGTAAAATAATATAACAGGGCTATGAACTAAAAAGCCTCAACAAAGTTCGCCAACTTACCATCAGATGGCGCGCAAGAACTGTTCTAAAATTCAACATCTCGCGCAATTATAGTGTTGACATATTTGAAGCCCTTCATCTTTCACCACCTTTCACTTCTACTCTATCCCCTTTCCAAAGGAAGCAACACGTTAATTAATAGGAAGAATTTCCTGAGTGTTGCTTCTCTTTAAAAAAAAAAAAAACAAAAACAGTTTCTATGGGCACGAAACAGCATAAAAATTTTTTATAGAAAACAGTTTTCGCAATTGGATTTCGAGTCTATTTTAATTATGAAAATTTCAGAAACTTGGCCATTTGCTATTTGATTTCAACAAAAAATAAATATTTTTTATTACATTTTTTAAAAACCGTTGTTACTTTCGAGGTACTTTGTCATCTATTAAAATTTGTCAAATCATTTCGGGAGGGGGGGGGGGCTCGAGCCCCAAGCCCCCCTAGCTACGTGCCTGGGGTATTATATAGTCGCCATGCCCGACTTTAACTTTTTTACTCGTTTTTTAATTAATTTATAATAATACCAAAAAATGTGGTACATGTTATTGTGGTATATACATTAGGATGTCCCCAGGCTGAATATTTTAAAGTGAGCACTAATTTTTTTTTAACTTAAGTGTACTACTATTAAAACCATTTAAGTAGTTCTTAAATAATTTTTTAAATTTAATGCCCTTAGGATGACCATCTCAACCGTAAGTAATGCTCAGAAATAACTTAAAATCTTAAATTCTGGGAAAAAAGTGTCGCTTAACTATTCAGTTTTATTAAAGTGATAAAATCGGCCCTCAGATTTTGATACGAAAACTCTCAAATCTTAAAACTTCTTCTGAAGAAACTCATCATATTTTGTGACGTTTTACCGTAGAAAAATTTTACATTGAAAAAATTTGACAATTCTAGACATTAAAAAATATCAGATTTGGAATAATATTTTTATAAAAATCTCACATCTAAGCTGCAATTACCCCATCTAAAATATTTGTAGTATTACTTCAAAGAAATTGTGTAGAAACTGAATATCACTGCATATTTTCTAGTGCTTTAAACATTTTTCTATTAGAAAAAACTGGCGATTTTTATAAGGAATTTTGTCTGGCTTGAGTTAAAAGTCATATATATAAACGCCAATTTCAGATTCGTAATATTTCCAGAAAAACCTTGGTAATATGTTGGTATTACCATCCACATTATCTGGTAGTTTATCAAACCCCTTACCCTTGCATTACTTTGCCAAATTCAGACGATGGGATCTTTTGTATAAAAAAATAGTTTTCAACAAAATTTTTTAATTTTAATTACCTGTAAAAAATTTGTGAACTTCAAATTAATATTCGATATAAAAAACTAACCCCTCAATTCATAAATGCTTTGTAAACAAATAGCAGGTTTACAAAACGTCATTTTCATACAAAATTTGTTCAATAAACCTCCTATAATTTTACAAAGCGTTTATGAATTTAGGGGTAAGATTTAAATAAAGTATTTTTAAAACTCATTACCTGTAAGTTAAGAATACATTTTATTTATCAACACCCAGCCAGAAATTGACAATCATAAAAGCGTTGAAAAACTTCATAGTTTAATGAAAAATTTGATTAAAACTTGTCGAGCAAAATTCTCTCTGTATAGGGGTAATGAGTGTTTTGTAGTGAGTTCCTTCGACCAACATCACCAATAATACGTTTTATAATAGAAAAGTAAGAGGTTACGTTAACTTCTTCATACAAAACTCATTACCTGATAATATTTAATAGAAAGTTTTACTGAGCTTTGGTTATACTGTGACTTTTGCCGCAGATATCATATATCCATTGGGATAGTTTCCTCGTTAGTTGTTTATTATTTTTAAATTTAAAAGTTTTCGCCCTTACTATATAAATTTTTCAAATGTATATTTTAGTTAAAGTCGACTTTAGTTAAAATATTGGGTGGCAGTAGGCCATGACTTGGTTTATTTTTTGAGCATTCTGATTGGTTAAATTATTTTCAACCAATCAAAATGTTTGAAAATATAAATATTTTTGTAGGGGTTTCATACACAAAATGAAAAAAAATCGTATGATTAAAAATAAAGTAGACTTTAAATTTAAAATACTCTTTTATAGTACGGGCCTTTGTTTCGAAAATTTTCGTATGGAAAACGTTTCAAATTTTAGGACATTCTTCTTATGAAATTATTTTTTTGTTTAAAAGTTGCGACTGTTAGGGCCACTTTTATACTCAGTACAGAGATTGATTTTTTCTTATAAATTTTTAAATAAGAAATTTTGTTCTCAGATAATTTTTGTTCTTAAATATTTCTAAAATAAGAAATTTTCAAAGATGCTAGTTCTGACTATAAAACTACCCCTTAAGCACTTCTTTTATATTAATTCTAGTAGATTAGGAAACATTATTGTATTCGAAAAACTCTTTGACACTGGAATATTTTTTATATTTTAGATTTGGTATGAAAGGTTTAGACTTTGGATTAATTTTCCTTATAAAAGAATACCATACACTGTAAAAAATTTTACAATTTAAGGCATATTCATATTATCATATTCTAAGGATTTCTTTTATATCAGAATCCCCATTGTGTTTCCTATGAAAATACTCTTTAATTTTTAAATGATTTTTACACGTATTAAGTTTGCGAATTTAGAGACATTTACTCTTAAAAAGAGTTGGGATTCTGTACTGCGATTTCTTAACTTAGTTATGGCAAAATTCGATAGTTAACCAAAACATTTGTTGAATATAGAAAAATATACCTTTAACTTAGTACAATTGAAAATTTTTCTAATTTTATGTTAACAATTTTTTGGTTAACACTTATATTTTCAAAACAACTAAAACGCAAATTAATTTTGTTGGTTCGTTTTACAAAATATTACAGAATAAGCTCTACGTTGACTTAACCGACAGTTGTTTTAAGTTAGTAATATTGATAACAATGAAAAACCAATGAAAGAGTAGTTCATTGGAAGATCACAAAGCAAATTGTGGAAAATTTTCTGTTGTTGTTTTTGTTTTTTCTTTGATATTTTAAATGTTTAATATCGCTCCTAGACGAGAACAAAAAATTCTCATTGAGTTTGTAATTTAACTTAACAAATATTTCCAGAAATTCTAAAAACGTCGTCCCCTGACGATTTCCTTAGGCAAGAATGAAATCCGGATAGGGACATGCCTGCAGCGGATTATTTTTGACAATTTGTTAAATACGTTTGGGATTTTTAGCATATTTAATTCCTTTGATGCAATTAATGTATATCCCGATAAAATAAAATTAAAGAAACAGATTTTTGCTGACAAAAAAACAAGGTTGGTTACCGAAACGAATAACGGTAAGGGTAACGGTAACGGTATCAGATTTCGTTTGTTTAGGTAACGGTAAAGGTAACGGTATTTAAGACTGCAATACCGGTACGTACCGGTATTAAAAATTATGTTAAAAACATATAAAAACATGGCATATTTTTAATTTTAAGTACTGAAAATATAGATTTTACGCTTTAAATTCAATACTGGTAGTTTTAATAAGTAAAATTATTATCTATAAAGTTTTTGTAAAAAAAACACTCAAGATTATAAAATAAAAAATAAAAAAATTGTAATTTTTATATAAAATAATAAATACCGGTAAAATACCGGTAACTACCCATAAAAATAACGGTATCGGTAACGATAACGGTATTTAGAAATTTTTTTAGAGGTATCGATAACGGTAACGGTATTCAATTTGAAACGGTATTTTAGCGATAACGGTATTATAACGATAACGGTAACCAACCTTGCAAAAAAACTAACTAAACATTCGAAAAATGTCGAAGTGGAGTTAAATAGATTTTCTCGAACGCCTTGTTTGCTTTTTTATAGAACAACTTGGTAAACATTTGAATTTTTTCATCAAATTTTACACAGTTTTCGGAAAACATCATTTAAATTTGGTTAGAATATAATTATCTTTACATTTAAAAAAAAAATGTTAACCCTTAGTGGCCTGGGGTCAGAAAGGACCCTTAATATTAATTATGACTACGAGATTGTAAAGCCATTAAATTGATAAAAAAAATATCAACTGGATAAAAATGTTAACCCTTAGTGGCCTGGGGTCAGAAAAGACCCACGAAACTTAATATTAATTATGACTACGAGATTTTAAAGCCATTAAATTGATAAAAAAATATCAACTGGATAAAAATAACACAGTACAACAAAATAAGAAAAATTTGATGCATCGGGATTGCGACACATCATTTCTAATAGTCTTTGGGATGCAGATCACGAATATGGCCCTAGAATTTTAAAGTTAGCTATAGTTTAAGAACTACAGTAGTGGACTAAAGTGGATACATATTTGAATATTTTTAAATCTGTATTAATAACTTTTGTTCAATTTGTGATATCCAAGTAAGTTTTTCCAGCTTTTGAAGTGGCCAGGTCAGAGCCCCGATTTGAATCCCATCGAGAATTGGTGGGCAATTGTCAAAAGAAGACTCTCCCAATGCGAACGAGCACCGACCAACTTAGATGATCTTTGGTCAGGAGTTTTAGCGGAATGGACTAATATTCCACATAAATATTCTCGCATAAAATCTGTTTTAAAGCACAAAGGACTTTGGACAAAATATTAAAGAAAGAACTTGCCGAAAATTTCAAATATGAACAATACTGGATAAAAGCGGTCACAATTTGCAATTATTTTTTTATTAACTTCTTAGTGATATTGTCTACTGTATTTAGGTTTTTATTGAAGAAGAATGTTTTAATTTTATGCTTAAAAAAAATTGTTTAAGTTTCTATAATAAAATAAAAATTATAACAAATTTCGAAAAATATTGAATTAATGTATCCACTTTAGTCCACTACTGTATTTGCAAAAATGTTTTTGTAAGAAAATTATATTTTTTAATAAACTTTTTGCAAAAAAATATAAAATTGAAAGTAATACCCCTATTTTTTGCAAGTTTTTAAAATGATGAAATATGCCCTTTAATTTTATATATTGCACGTTTTGACCAGGCTTAGTAAAACTCTAATTGAAATCATAGTTTTGTTTTTAGCTACTGCTACAATTACAAAACATTTCGATAGCAGTAGCAAACATAACTGTGTAGTTTTGTTTTTAACAAAAAAGCGATTCATTGTTTTTGAATAGTTTTATTTTTCTTCTGCGAGCTTTTCTTACTGCTACAACCAGTAAACACAAACGGAGTTGTAGTTATAGCTAAAAAACAAAAAGAAACAACACACAGAGTCATAGTTGTAGCTAAAAAACAAAAACCCACAATCGAGTTTTGTTTACTTGTTGTATGTATGTAGTTATTAAATAAAACCATGCGAGTCTTTGTGAGAGTTTTTCTGGTAGCTTTTTGGGAGTCTTTCTGGTAGTTTTTGTGTAGTTTTTTGCGAGTTTTTCGTTCTTGTGTTTTTTGTTAAAAGATAGGTAGACAAGTAAAATACAAAGGTGCTAATGGAAAAAAGGAAGTAATGTTATAATCATTGATTGTACATCTTTGTACAATTGAGTTCAATTATATAAAACGTAATGCAAATATGTAGAAAATGTTATAAGTTTTTGTAAATTAAATTGATAAAATCTTATATATAAAACAAACACAAAAATAAAAATTTGGATCATATTTAAAAAAAAATCTCCCGTGTTTTAAAATAGTGCTGGTAAATTTAAACTCTTAAAAATTTTTAAGAAAATGTTTACGACAGGCACGTAGCTAGGAATTTCTTTCGGGGGGAGTGGGGGGGCTTTTTAATTTTAAATAGACTAAATACACTAAAACTTTTAAAATAAAAATTCCAAAAATTTGCGAATTTTAAATTTCTAAAATGAAAATCAAAATTTAGGGAATTTTGTTTTTAACAAGTATTTGAATAGTTATTTGATCAATTCAAAATAAAAAAGAAATAAAAACCTAAATACCTACAACAAAAAATATTAAATACACTAAACTTGAAATCAAATGAGCAATTTCGCATTTTTTTTTTCTTAAAATTTTTCGGTGTTTGCAAATTTTATTAATAAATTAATATTTTATATGGCGTCTTATATGCAAAATTCGCAATTTGTCAAAAATAACTCTCTCAATAATTTTGTGATGGATTAACTGAATAAAAAATAACGTACAATAAAAAACAAAAATACAAACTTTATAACTAAATCCGATATTTCGCGTTCTTTAGTTTTTATGGTGTACGCAAATTTGATCGATATATTAATACCTTATATTCAAAACGCGCAATCGTGGAAAATTGTATATGCTTTAAAAAAATTAATTAAAAAACTTAATCAGCGATTTACATTCCGCAAACGAATATATTGATGCAAAAATATTCCTTTTTGCAAAATACATATATTTTTTTGCGAATTATTTTTGCAAACTAACCACTAACTTTTTTATAAGAAATGGGTATTATATTGTAGTTCCTAGATTATGAATTTAAAATAACCGCACTTAAAAAATTGCAAAATAATAGCGGAACGCAAAAAAAGTCTTTATGGTACAAAATATTTATTACAAAGCTCAGTCAGCGATTTTCATTCTGGAAGCTTATATATTGATGCACAATTTTTTTTCCAAACTAATTACAAAAAATAATGGCTAAATGCGAAAAAGTATGTTGTGATATTATTGTATGAGGGAACCAAATGTTCAGAAATATTCTTAATATAAAATTTTGTTATTTACATGTTAATCTTTATCAAAAATTTAAAATTTTACCAATTTTAAATACATTTATGTATATTTTTTTGTAGGAAAATAAAACTCCATAAAATTCAAAATACTATTCATTGTAGATTTTTTCAATAGAGAGTTGTAACTTTAGAACTCTTTACTCTATCATAAAGAGTTTTATTTAAAAGTTATGAAGTATTTTTTTCAAAAAAATACTTGTAGAGTATTATCAATAAAGTATTTTGAACTTTTCTGTTGTCTGATTACTAAGATTTGTATTAAGTTTTTTTTTTTGAGTGCATATTAAATATTTTAAGAAATAATAATAATTATACCAATTAAATTCATTTTCAACAGATTTTTTATTAAATAAATTAAAAGTTTATTTTAACATAACATTTGAATCAAAACATTAAACACAAAATTTTAGTCCTTAAGATAATAAAACAAAATAATTTATATTATATATTATATTTATATATTATTTAAATAAATAAAAATTCAAGTGCGCGCTCCTTAGGAGCCACAATAAATACACATGCATATGTACAAAAGCGATTTTTGGATTTTTGCTGCTCCAGTATACTTTATTTGTTATACGTACATAATCTAAGAAGTTTCTGGTGAAAATTTTAGCCAAAGTCGGTGAAGTCTTCCACTGGCGCAAACGTTAGTTTGCTAAATATTTACAGGCTTTTTTCTATTAGTGTATGAAACCAAAAAAATACGACTTGTTTCAATTTGATTAACTATGTTAAAACATAGGACAAAAATTATTTTTATGACAAATTTCAAATAATTTTTTTTAATTTGTTAATTTTGACCGAGAGTTCCAAACCTTCAGCAGTTTTTGCCGGTTGAATGCTTACCGATTTTGGCTTAAATTTTCGCCAGATGACGTATAAAAAATGAAGCATGTTGTTGCACCAAAAACCCAGAAATCGGGTTTTAAAGAGCTAGTTTAATGTACATAATTATATTGCTAAGATACGCTGACTGTTGAAAGTTTGTTAAAGTTATATCACTTCATCATTGTGTGCAAACAGCTCTAAATCTGATATGCCTTCATCTAAAAAGCTTGGGTTAAGTTTTACCAATAGAATATTTTCCAAGGTTTCGGCACTAAGACGGTTTCGATTATCGGCAAGTATTAGTTTTAGTGCGGAAAATGCACGTTCGACAGAAACCTGCAATAAGTTACAAATATATGCACATTTAAGAAAAAACTAATTTCTGTTGAAAAATACAACAAAAAAGTTATATTTATATACGATCCATTAAGGTTGTCAAAAAATAAAACGTCTGTATTTTAACAGAATTATTTCTAATATTTGTAAATTTTGTTGAAACTAACAAAATCTTTTTGTGAAATATTGGTAGAACTGCTCAGATATTAAATCAAGTTTAGTAATTGAAGAAAAATTATTTGTAGTTTTACTGGCACAATATATTAATTTCAACAAATTTTATTTTAAGCCTAAAATTGGAAACAATTCTATTAAAAACAGACGTATTTATTGAGTGCATGTATGGAACCAATATATTTTTATCATATATGAACATTTTCACCCGGGAATTGTATTAAATAACGAAGAAATTCACAGTTAACCCGGTGTCTTCAAATGCAATAAATTATATGATATGAAATGTCAAAACCATTTGATTTATAACATATTCAATCGAATCAAAATCGAATCAATATAAATTAGACCAAATCATTAGCCGTTTTTTCTAATCACTTGGATTTAATAAATCCAAAAAGTATTTCTAAAAGTGCTCAACAGATGGGGTTAGATTCTCCCTATTTTAAAAAAATTTTCTGTCCGACACTTCTTTCACCCTAATTTTTACTTTAACTTTTAATTTTTAATTATATTTTATATAAAACAGCGATAAACAGTCTGCTTTTTCAGTTTTATCACTTCAATTTATATTTTTACACAATTGAAAAATTCCATTGCAATATTTAATATTCACTAATTGGATTTAATTAAATTACTTACTGTAGAGTGAAAAATTGCCATTTCTATTCGAGCTATTTCTCCATGTCCAAGATCGAAAATATGTATTTAGTGCGGTGTAGTTTTTTTTTTTCTAAACATATTTCATAAAAAAAAAATTAATAAAAACCTTTAATTTGTTAGTTTTAAAATTTTTTTGTTTCTCTTTTAATTTTCGTTCTTATTTTTTTCTGTCATTAAATTAATAGGCTGTTTCATATATTTGTGCTTTTATTATGGATTTATTAAATCCAGCTTTTTTTTTGGATTTAATAAATCCACTTTTTGTATGAAAAATTCTAAATCCAGGTGATTAAAAAAAACGCTAATTATCTCACTTTATTCAATATCAAATCATTGATTTAAAATTATTTTAAATTATTCACTGATTCTTAAAATTAATAAATTCTTACTTCAAGCTCAGTGCATAAGTAATAAAACAAAAATTCTGAACGGAGATTTTAAATCACTGAACGGTAAAATGGTTCTAAATATGCAATAATATTTTTAATTTAAAATCGTCTTTATTTTTAACCATACGGTTTGTTTTTTTTGTATTTGAATACCCTACAAAATATTTTGTAGATTTTAAAAACAAACCAAATTAAAGCACGTCAAAAAGCTTTGAAGTGTTACAGAAAATGTATAAAAGGGTAAATTTTTACCTTCGAAATTACGTGCAAAAAACTTTACTAAATTTTTTTGAAAACTATACAAAATTAGTATAATCTTCAAAATTTACGAAAGATTTTAAATATCCCCAAAACATTTTTTAAATGCCCAAAAAGATTCTCTGTCCCCAAGACCAACAAAAAATTCCCAAATTTAGAGACAAAACAACAAGTCTGGCCAGCTTGCTTATCATGTATGTATATTGCACATTTTTTATTATGTAGGCATTAAGTAGTTTTTCTTATATTTGATTTTAATGACTCCCATAAAACTCGCTCAATAACTCTCACAATAACTACCACTTTTTTTCTGTTGTGCTATGTTGTTATTGACTTGTGTGTGTAGCTTTTCTTTTATTTCAATAACTCGACTACAGAGTTTTTAATTATGATTTTTTTGAGCTATTGCTATTTCACAAAAGCTCTCGTTGTAGTTTTTGCTTTTTTTCAAAACAAAACTATTGCTACTGCTCTAAAAATAAAACTTGCATGTAGCAGTAGTGGTAGTTTTGTTTGAAAATAAAAACTCTTCGATTTTAAACTAGAGTTTATAGTTAAATTTCGTTGCTACTGCTACAATTGCCGTAGCAATTCTAACACTGGTTTTGACAGCTGCAATAGTATTCTCTTTTCTTCACGATTTCGTTAATAAATAATCTGCAATGAAAGGAATATCTAATATTTGAATTTGTAGCTTTAGTAAATAAGTCATGTTACTTAATTTATCAAAAAAAATTCACATTTTCTGTTTTAATTTTAAGTTAATACCTAAAATTAAGGAGTCTGTGACAAATATTAAAATATAAAACTCAGATAAAACCATTCAGAAACATAAACCATATTTTTTGTAATCAATTTCAGCAAAGTTTTAGTAATTGAAGTGCAAATTTCGATTTTAAAATATGCATGTTCAAAAATATACTTTATTTCCTTTTGCCATAGTAAATTCATATAAAATTTATTACTACCCGAGTAAAAAAGTTCATATATAACAGTATATTTTTGAATACAAAAATACACACAAACATATAGTAATATAAAATGGCTTCGCATCCATATGTATTCATATATTATAATATCTTTTAAATATTTACCGAAATTTTCTTATGTATAACCATATAAAATTGTAGCATGCAACATAGGTTGTAACAATGGTAGATGTTGGTCAGGGCAATCATGAATCGGGTGCACGTATTTATTCCAGCCTTATTGCTCGTCGTTTGGGGGGGTTCAAGGCTTCGTCGTACCCAATACCACCATGCTATATATAAATTATTTTAATATACGTGCAACACAAATATTTAATAAAAGAAAGAATGTAGAAATCGAGGAAGAATTGAAAGAAATTTTAAACAAAAGAATTGGTACCAATTTGGGAAAATATAAATTGTAGAAGCGTGGTTGACGGTACAGGATGTTGATGTACCAGTCTTCTTGCCCTCCCATCCTTGATCATAAATAAAGTAAATCTTTAAAAGTTAAAATTTATGACCCCAAATACCACTACAACTAGCGTATCACCTTAGTGTGAAATCAAACAGATTATTTTAAATTTAGAAATAACCCATTATAATTTTTATTGATAATTCAAAATTCGTTTAATCCTAGGTTTAATAATAACATTGCGATTCGCGAACTTATGGGTCTAAACCCAAGTAAAAATATCAAGAAATACATTTAAAACGTGCAATCAAAAGGCTATTTGAATAGACAGTAATATTGTGATAAATTAATATCAATTTTAAGAGCAAAAAAAAAAAAAGAAAGGGGGAATAAACTTAAGAAAAAGTAGTAGAGGTAACAAGAAAAAACTAACATACGTATAAACTTACACCTAAATCTATATATATATGTATATGTATATTGAATTCCGTGTTTCAAAGTTCGTTCATATATCTAAATGCTTTCAATTTCATTCAGATTAAGTTTTATTGCGACCAGCAAAAGGAAAAAGAAACAATTTATTAGTTATTAAATACTTTTTGATGGCTAAAATTATCTTCTAGCATGAAAATCCTTTGAATTTAATTAGTTATATTAAGGTTCATTCCTTTATTTAATCATCCCTTTTAAAACCAATAAAAATGTAAACATTATCCAAAGGATACTTTAAAACAAATAAAAAATTTCGGCTGGTCACCCTAAACAAAAAGTATCCAAAGGGTGATTGAATCTTTTGTAAAAAAAAAGAAGATAGTTTGGTAGAAATTAAAAATAAAAACAAAGAAAAAAAAATATGAAGAAGAAGAAGAAAATATAAAAAATGAGTTTTTTCTTTTTAAAGAAACACTTACATTGCTGAATAGTAAAGCCGCTCCCTCGTCGAAAGTACTCTCGATGCAGGTTGTAAGCTGTAAGAAATGTTGTTGTTGGTTTCACTATTGTAATTATTTTGCTCTGGTTTGTTTTTCCATAATTAAGAGAGTTTGATTAGCAAAAAAAATTGATTTCTCTTTGTAAAACTTTTGAAACACCGATTTTAATATTTTAAATGGCTAAATTAAATTAAATTTTTTTTTTTAATAATAACTATTAATTAAGTTAAAACTTTTGCAAATTCATGACCATTGGTAATTAACCAATTCAAAGCTCATACAGGCTCACTGTTATGACACTACAGAAAAAACTTGCAGGCATTTAGCAATGTTACTAACAGAAATAACCATTTACTGGTACGTATGTTAAATATTCAACATATATGTAACAATGGGTCATATGAATAAAACTTAGCAATTACTTCGAAGTAATTACTTTGGGCTTAGGAATGGCTTTTAACTCCAAATTTACTAATTGGCTGGTAGAATAGCATGAAATGTAAACGAAAATAAAAAAATTAAATTTCTAGTCTACTCCCAAGCTGACTAGATTTGTGAAGTAATTGCTTAAAAAACCCCGTATTTCCCCCTATAAGTAATATCTATTTTTTATTCATATGAGCCAATGGGTCATATGAATAAAACTTAGCAATTACTTCGAAGTAATTACTTTGGGCTTAGGAATGGCTTTTAACTGCAAATTTACCAATTGGCTGGTAGAATAGCATGAAATGTAAACGAAAATTAAAAAACGAAATTTCTAGTCTACTCCCAAGCAGACTAGATTTGTGAAGTAATTGCTTAAAAAACCATGTATTTCCCCCTATTAGTAATATCTATTTTTTATTCATACGAGCCAATGTGTGTTGTATGAACTTTGCTTTGGCTAGAATTATAAAGACAATGGGTCATATGAATAAAACTTAGCAATTATTTCGAAGTAATTACTTTGGGCTTAGGAATGGCTTTTAACTCCAAATTTACCAATTGGCTGGTAGAATAGCATGAAACGTAATCGAAAATTAAAAAATTAAATTTCTAGTCTACTCCGAAGCAGACTAGATTTGTAAAGTAATTGCTTAAAAAACCCTGTATTTCCCCCTATTAGTAATATCTATTTTTTATTCATATGAGCCAATATAAAAAACGAAAACCCAAAATACGGTAAATTTGAGTTTTTAGCAAATTTAAGCAAAAATATTTTTACACTGGAGCACATAAACAAAAAAAAAATATTAGACACTGGTAAAATTATTTTTAAAAGTTTTTAAATAATTCACAACACTAAGGATTTTTTTTTTCTTAGTTTGGAAAGTTATTTTAGGGCGTATAATGAATTATAAAATTTTGGCTGTTTATTTCTCTGATTTGCATGGTTTTTGGTATGAAAGTATATAAATTTTTTCTTTTGTTTAAATTATCTTAGTTTGTTGCAATTTTTGCAATGATATTTATTGTTCGTAGATTCAGGGATTCCAAATTAGGATTTTGAATATCACTAGAATGACTTTTTTTTTTCTTAGCGTTTTTCCCAAATTTTAACATAAACTTTTATACACCACAAGGAAGTTCTGTTTCTAAATGTAATCATTTACTACCTGTTTTAAGGCACTATTAAGATTATTTTGTTTTCAAAATGAAATTAGATTTCTAAATGAAATTAGATTTCCACAACCACTTTAGGGATATTTAATAATATTTTGGCAATATCGTTTTACCGACGGCAATTGACAAGACGATTTTATAGGATTTAATGCTGACCGACACGCACTTTAACACTTGCTTATGAACTGATGTAATTATCCCCAAATCAGCAAGTGAGAGAGAGAGTAATTGGAAATGCAAGCTATTCTTCTTCTGCATCAAATTAGGATTGTTGTTAGTGTAAATACCCGCTAATGATTTTATCCCACACAAAAAAGTGCCAATCTGTATAAACCAAAAGTTTGATCAGAATTTGATATAAAAAAAAAATAGAAATCAACTAAAATTAATTACCATTTAGAGTTGGCCCCAAAGGGAAAAAAACCCAAAATATGTCCCGAATCTTATGTGATACGTTATGGAAAACCAAAAGCAAATAACCAATTAAGCCTTCCCTTTTTACCAGCTCCAACAGACCAATTTTGTACCAATTTGTGCCAAAAAAAAAAAAAAAAATCCGATCCACTCAACTGCATTTACCAATTAATTCAGGCTCAGCCTATTATTATAGCAGTAGCCAAAGAGGCCAAAAACGTACCTTGGCAAAAAAAAGGTACCTCCCAGCAGTCCAAACCAAAAAAAATGCCCAAAAGCTGTGAGAGATTGAAAAGAAACGATATTCCTTTGTGATAAAAAAAAATAAAACTCGTTTGCTTTACATGAAGGGAAAAAAAATCATGCAAAACGACAGGAAAATACTCACATAAAAAGCTTTTATCTTCACTTAAAATGAAATATATATATATAAACAGTCTCCAATTCTTTTAGAGAAAAAATATAATTTTCCTTCAAGGAAATTTTCAAAAAAAAAAACACTGACTTGAATTTTCCCTTTACAGCACTCAGGTTTTAAATGATCTTTCACAGTCGGCAGTTTGGAATTAAAATGGCAGAATAATTGGTATTTTGGTACAAAGAAAGCTCGGTTTATCAAAAATGGATTCGCGCTTTTGAGTAACTAACGTATTTCTTCCAATTTTCTAGCAAGCTCTCAAAACAGAAATAGGATGTAAAGTGCAAATACGGTGAGACAGATAAAAGTATCCACTAGCCCAAGTTAATCAACAGATGTCGTTGCATACAAAAAAAATATAGAAAATCATAGCATCTTATTTTAAAAATACGAGCCGTTGAAAGATGTAGAAACGTTCATGCAAGCGCCCCACTACAAAATCATATACCAAAAAATGTGTTAATGTTAATGATACACATAACTATATATAATCAGATATGGTTGATCCCATAGATTGACGTTTAATATACAATAATATATAACCCAATACATAATCACATATAAACCCAAGTCGAAGAAAATTTCTATATAATTTAATATAAACCTTTATTAAAAAAATTTCTAAGTTGTTTTACTATAACTTTATATGTTAAATTTCCGAAATGTTTTCTAATTTTAAGTCATTATACCCTCCATCCCACTGTGCAGGAGGGTATATATCATTTTGTCATTCCGTTTGTAACTCATCGAAAAAAAATCTGGGACATACAAAAAATACATATTCCTGATCGTTATCAATAGCGAAACCGATATAGCCGTGTCCGTCTGTCTGTCTGTCTGTCTGTTGAAATCACGATCACGCTCAAAATAGTTGTGCTAGGATGTTAATTTTTAGTCAAAATTTTGGTCCAATTTCTTAAGCAGTTTGCTATTGAAAATGGGCATATTTGGTCCAGACGTTTAAAAGTTATGAAAGAAAATGTAGAAGCACCTCTAGAATTTTCCATATTAACATGAAAAATATATTAACTGTGTGTTGTTGTTGTTACTGAATAAGAAAAAAATACAAACATACACACCCAGACCTTGAAAGAGTTAATTCTTTTTTTGAATTTATATGCATAAAATTGGATTCATTTTATAAATTACTGAATAATTCATAATGCCTTTAAATCAATGATTGGACATTGAATAAAGTGAGATAAGATTTGTTCCTATTTGTGTTGATTTAATTTCGATTCTATTGAATAATTTGGACGTATGTTGGCTTTAGAGGCACCTCACCGATTGATTCTAAATTTTTATTACTGATATAACTCTCCCTTGGGGGCCCGAAGAAATTTTTTTTCAGCGAAAAGCCTGTATGGGGAGTTACTTCGGTTTAAAGTTTAAAAATTAACTTAACTATATTTTCTTCATTTATGATAGGGTTGGAACAATATGTACACCATTGGAAAGGTAATAAAAATATCTTTAGGATAGCATTTTTTTGTTGACCCATTATGATTCGGCGTAGGAATTTTAATTTTTTTGTTTTTTTTTTTAAACCTATATAAGAAAATATAATAGCCGTGTCCGTCTGTCTGTCTGTTGAAATCACGATCACGCTCAAAATAGTTGTGCTAGGATGATGTAGCATTTTTTTGTTGACCCATTATGATTCGGCGTAGGAATTTTAATTTTTTTGTTTTTTTAATGTTTTTATTCCATAAAAATCCTATATTAGAACAAAAATTGTGCTTATTAGAATGTTATCAAGACGAAAAGCTTTTATTTGATATATAGATAGGCTTGACTTCTAATATCTTCGGTGTTTGAAGTGATAAAATTTGAACTACATCTTAAAAGTTTTTAATCTTGAGAATATATTAATAAGTAAAAAATTATGTGGTAGTATACGGTGGTTTTTATAAAAACGGTTTATTTTAAAAAATCTTAAAAATAAATCTCATTTGCCGGTAATGGGTAAGCAAACAAAAAAAAATGTCGTCCATAAGATATTTTTACTATCTTTCAATGATATAATGACTTAGATATATGTAGCTAAGTCCATTTTCAAACTTTACACAGAAATAAACTCCCTACAGAGGTCTTTCCGCGGATTTTTTTTTTTTAACAGCTTGAAAGTACTACATCGGGGTAAAAAAAAATTCAATGAGATCAACTTATTGCAAAATTGAGATTTAAGATACGAATAAAGGAATTATATTTTTAAAGGTCTGCATACATCTATATGAATAACATAAGCAGTGTTGCCACTTTATGGGTAGGGCATGGATGACAGCAATTATTAAATTGTTTAGTTTTTCACTTAAATTTCAATTCAAATGAATGAATTGAGAAAGTTATCAAATTATCAAAATATATTATACATAAAAAAGAATTTAAATCATAAACTAGCCAATAGATAGTGGGTCTATGAATACAACTTAGCAATTACTCCAAAGCATTGTTGGTAGCAGAAACGGTGCGATTATCGGTGAGGGTTAGTAACGCTATCATAGATTATTTCGGTTACAGTATTTTAAGGATAATTGTATTTCGATAACGGTATTTTAAGGTTAACTGTATTGCAATTATTTCGATAATGATATTTTAAGATAAGCGGTATTTCGGTGCATTCCGCAAATTTTTTTTTATGAAAAAACAAAGTAAAGTAAAATAAATTTATTAACTAAGTGTATGTAAAATTCACAATTACGACGTGGAATTACAAAAATTTTAAACTAAAAAATAATGGTGTTGTAAGGATAATGGGATAATGGTATTTGATTAATTTCGGTACTGGTATTTTAAATGTATCGATATTTGAATCTATAACAGTATTTTAGCGATAGAGCCTACCAACCCTGCCTCAATGTATGTAATTACTTTTGGCTTATGAATGACTTAACATCTAATTGTGAAGTTTGCATAAAAATTCCAATATCTATTTTTTATTCATACGAGTTAATGAATTGATTCACAGCGACTGATCATCCACGAATTAAACCGATACATCAGGAAAGTGTATTAATCTATACATGCTTTGAAATTCTTTCGTTATACAAATAAGCTATTAACGTACACAAAAAAATCGTTACCAAGTAATTAAGCAAAGTTCAACTAATAAAGTTTTATCGAATAATTTATTATATTGTGTATGCCACAAAAACATTATTTTATTTGAAGTGCTCCCAATTGCTTGCCAAAGATTTTTTTGTGTGTATTTAAATACGCAAATAAAACTTGATTTTTGAAAGACTCTAAAATAAGATTATTTTTAAATCGTTTACATGTGATCATAAATGACTCTTATTTACAAGCTTTTTAAGTGTTTTGTTCTAAAGTGAAATGGCCAAATCACTTTTTTTTAAGTTTACTGATGAGGTTATTACCTTTTTTCGGAGTTCAAATTGTAATAATATGTTAATTGAAGTCATTTATAATTTCATATTTTTTGGGTAATTTTGTCTACACTTTTGGGAATTTTGAATCTTGCTTGTGGCAGCACTGAGATTAAACAAGATTAAACTGAAATATTTACTTGTAGTGGTGGAAAAAATCATACACATTTGTTGCACAGTGGATTGACCGAATACAAAATGGGTAATAATTCATACTTGTTTGTACTTAGTAGAATCCCCGAATAAAAACACCAGGATGGAGGGTATCTAAAGACTCGGCACAGCCGAATTTAATCTTTGGTTTGTATAAGTTCCCAGTCACCTGGGGACTTATACAAACCATCGAGCGGGCTTTAGCCCGCTTGTTTTAGATATAACTTTATATGATAAATTATCACAAATATTTTCTAAGTCATTTTAGATAAAATTTATATAATCTAGATTCCAAAACATTTTCTAAGTCATTTTATATATAAATTTAGATAAATCTTAAATAATTTAAAATATTTTCTGAGTTAATTTTTGATAAAAATTTATATTATTTAAAATCATAAAAAATTTCCAAACCCTACTAAAAAAAATTATATGAGTTTTGATATTATATATAATTACATCCGAAAAATGAGAACATATAATTGTATCAAATTAGATGGTATTATGGTCATATTAGATCTAATTTGACACAATTATATCTAATTTGATGGAATAAGATATGGTTTGATACAATTTTATCCGGATTTTGTCCTCATCCAAATGAATCAAATATAATATAGTCATATCCAACTAGATGTAATGGTATATAATTCGATACAATTATACATAATTATATGAGGCATATGTAAATATATACATGTCTATATATAATTGGATATTGTAATATGTTGCGCTATATATTGTGCAATATAAAACAAGATATAGTTATACATTTAGGATATAATTTCGTAAAAATGTATATAAGTATATCTTAGTATATATGTTCCAATATATAAATATACAAAATTGTATATGATAATATATGACTATATCAAAACTTTTTTACTTGGGAAGGAAAATATTTTTTATGTCAGTTTTACAATTCAAACATATTTCAACACCCAACATATTTTGGGTATAAATCTTGAAATCCAATTGTATTAAATAGTATATAACTATATCAGATTGGATATAATACGATTCAATTAGATGTGCCCAATTTTGGGATGCAATTGCATTGTATCTAAAATAATATAATCTGATATAATTTTATAGACCCATTTTGCGGATCAGATTATATAAACACTTATATGATTATTTTATATTCTTATATATAAGATATATAAACTTTTTTACTCGGGTATGTAAAATAAGTATTTCAGATTGAATTTTCTGCAAATGTTGATGCAGAAGTTGTGATTCTTTGATAAAAAGAATTTAGTAGAATATGAATTTATATTATATGTAAAGATTTTGCAAATCTGATTAAGGGATTTTACTAGATTTGCAAAATAGGAAAATAGGTGAAGTTTTCACTTTAATTGCAAATATATCCCAGATGCTTTACCTAATCAAAATAAGTTGATATGTTTCTAAATACCCAATGTCTATATTTTTAAACCATATTAGAAATTATACGTTGTTTGGTCGGAAAAAATAATGAATTTTTACAAAAAAACTGTCTTTTTGCTAAAAGTTAAATTTGAAAATATTTCAAAAACTAGAGCTAATTTTGAAACTTGGTGTTCAAATTCGTGATATTCATCCTAAAATCTATTAGAATTGATATGTCGCATGCCTGATGCATTTATAGTGTTGCACTGTGTAATTATTTTATGTAACGTGATCCATATGGGGTTAATTTTTATACTTTTGGCCAAAAACGCTCCACAAGAAAATTTAAATTTAATTTTATCTTTTATAATTTTCGGCAAAATATCACTTTGAATGAATAAAAAATTTTTTTTCCACTTGACAAAAATTATTATTTTGAGTAACTTGATACATATACGGTTAATGTTCTCACTTTTCACAAAAAAAGACCAACTAGGAAATTTACAGAATAACGTCTTTCCAAATAGAAGGCAATAAATGCATAATAAACAAAAGTTTTTAATTAGAATCTAATACTAATACTAAAATTGCTATTAACATACATACACTTTTGACCCCACCTTTTTAACCATTAAAAATAAGATTGGGGCTATAGAAAATTGCGCTTGTTCGTTATATATTATATTGTACCCTCTATCGCATATCGCAATTTAATAAAAATCTGATAAATGTTGTTCTGTAAATTTCCTAGTGGGAATTTTTTTTGTGAAAAGTGATAAAATTAACCCAAGTCAAGTTACTCAAAATAATAATTTTTATCAAGTAGAACATTTTTTTTTATTCATTCAAAGTGATATTTTTCCGAAAATTATGAAAGATGTTATTCTGTAAATTTCTATTTGGGGCGTTTTTGGCCAAAAATATAAAAATTAACCCCATATGGGTCACGTTACATAAAATAATTATTTTTATCCAGTTGAGTTTTTTTTTTTTTTTATCAATTTTATAGCTTTACAATTTCGTAGTCATAATTAATATTAAGTTGCATGGGTCTTTTCTGACCCCAGGCCACTAAGGGTTAAAGATTTTTTTAAACAAATGTAAATATGACCAAATTTAAGTGATGTTTTTCCGAAAACTGTGTAAAATTTGATGAAAACATTAAATTTTTTAAATTTTTTACAAAATGAGCAATTTTTGTAAAATGTCCTGGAAATCAGTCGCTCCAAACAAAAACTCGAATTATCATTTTTCCAAATGCCAAATTAGGCATTTTGAAAAGTCTTTAAAATTAATTTAAAAAAAACCGTTTTTGCAATTTTATCAAATTCGTAGGTCATTTTGGATTCCAGGCTAAAGTGGGTTAATGATATCCGATGAATGAAAATTCCATGTCTGAATCATTTTGACTATATTAAATGAATAAATGGAATAAAAAATAATTTTTTTCGAAGTTTCGATTTTTGGGAATTTTTAATAGTACATAATACACTTTTTTTCCAAAATGGGCCATTTTCGTCCAACTTTCGGCACGGGTTAAAGTTTTCTCAAAAAAATCGATTTCTTCTATTTGGGACTATTTCCAATAAAACTGGGGGTGTAATGACAAATCCATTTTTAAAGGACCCCCTAATATACATGTATTAATTCACAATAATCCGTACCTGGGGCAATGTTTTTGGCTATAACTGAGAGACGAATCGAGATACCAGAGAGAGTTAAACTATAATCATATATTTTTTTAAGAATGTTAAAAAATGCGCATTTCGAGAAATGGGAATTTGAACACAAGACCCCAAAAAATGACCTTTGACCCTTTATGAAGTAAATCAATATGTATATCATTTTGAAGGGTACTTTCTTACCTAATAAAAAACACCAAAATAAAATAGTCGATTTTGTAATCATACTTTAGTAAAATTTTACCTTTTTTCCAATTTTCGTGACGTCATGTTTCGGAAACCAAATTAGTCTTTGCTCTGAAATTTATGCTTTAATGAGCTGTTATCATGTACGATAGTTGTGGTAAATTTTATTGAAATCGGAGATGGTCAATCCGAAAATGCCATTTTTTGTATTGAATTGACATGTTTTCATCCATATACGTTTTTTAGGGTTGCTTTCCTTTTCCACAAAAAAAAAGATTTATATGATAGCTGAAAGCAAAGCAAGTATTGTTGAAAAATTTTCACTTTTCCCTCGTATTGCCAATTTTGTATAAAAATATAATATGGCGTTATTTTGCCATTTTGTAAAGCTTGTTTTTATTGCATACATAAGCAATTTAACATATCCGTTTCCGTTCAAGACATCACATTTCCGTAGGAAACGATCACATTATAGCAGCAAAAACGACAACAACAAGAAGACCCTCATACAAATAACGTCAATTTAACCATTTAAACACGCACATATGGATTTGTCATAAATATAAATACATACAAAATCATTGTAGATTCGAATAGATGTTCTGTTGCATAAACGATGGGTGAATATGTGTTTGTATTTTAGCCATGTTACCATGTTTATTACCATAATCCGTTTGAGGCGCAAATTTATTCGTATGTACATATGTGTTGGGTATTTTTCCTTGTTTTCTTTCATATTTCCGAATTAATTAAATTTAATTAAAATTTTTTGTAATACATATATGTATGTTACTAAAACGTGTTTGCATTACATTAAGATTTTTCCTCCGTTTTATTCTCTGATTAAGGGTAGACGTGTTTGAAAAATTCTTTTGTTTCTGATACGAACTCGTCAATATTATTAAGCGCATAATTGCTATAATTTCATATATACTATGTGCAAATTGATTAAATTGTGGTAAAATTAATTTGCGGTTATTATATTTATCGCGCATAAAATGGGAAAAATTTATAAAAATGTATAACGAAATATATAGGGAAAGTTCAACACACTTGATGCTTTCTCTGCTATCTCAGAAATTGCATAACATAGAAGAATAGTTTCTTTTATCGATTGGCTTAAATACTGCACTCATTATTTATGACTAATTTGTATTTGTTTTTAACTTATTGACGCAATTACCTGTGTTTTCTCATTTCCACCACCCCTATGAGTGTATTGAGTTTGCGCTAGGGATGCCAATCGGGATTGATATTTGAAAATCGGATTTTGTATGAAATCCCGGGATCCCGGGATTTTCGGGACTACGGGATCCCGGGATTTTACGGGATTTCGGGATTTAAATTTTCCTTTATTTGTAAAAATTTGTATGTTATGTAACTAATTTTTTTTATAGAATAAAGCGTTTTATAATTATTTAATAGTTGTTAATTAATAATGTGTTACATTTTATGAATATTGAAACATCTCAGTCAGAAATTGACAGTGGTACAAAAAATCAAGTACTTGCATACCACTGGGTAACCGTGATGTTAAAAATAAATAACTGGCAGAACACTCATTTGGGACGCTTTGCCAGCGTTTGCAAAAATCGTTTTGCCAGTATTTGTTTTACAAAACATCACGGCAGGGCAAAAAAAAAGATACATATGAACTTTTTTTAAATTTTATTTTGGAAAATATAATTCCAAACCAACTATTATTGGTTTTGGGAGCGTTTTGCCAAAGTTAAAAATTTTGTTTCTCCAGTACTTTTCCGGCGCTTTTTGAACTGCCGGTCCTTTTGTCTATTGGCGTTATCATATTGGAAATGGGAAAGCAATTTTTGTCAGTACTTGTACCGCCTGTTAAAATACCTTGCCATCGCTTTCCCATTTGTATTTTTCTGGCTGGGATAATATATAAAGGCCTGTCATTAAGTACACTTGTGCCCAGTATTTTGTAAGCAGATTTTAAAACAGATTCGTTGCGATAACCTTGCCCACTAAATCGTGTAATTACAGCAACAAAGTTATTTGGTTATCGTTATCAAATGTTTTCATGGAAGAATTCAAACTTACAGTCCCAGCCAAAACTTACAGTCCCAGTTTCAGAAATCGAATTTCGCTTGGAAGAATAAATCGGTAAAATAACAAACAAACTTGATTTTTCGCATGTATTACTCAAAAACTTAATATTGTTTACCAAAATTTCAAATTTTTCTGCAAAGTCTTTGCATAGTTTACTCGAATAATCTACTTAATTTATAATTTTACCAATATCTTGGAATCAATTTCTTGTCAATATTTGCTCAATTTGTTTATTTGCGTTTATATTAATATTAAAAAATAAGAAAATCCCGGGATTTTTGAGAAATAATCCCGGGATTCGGGATTTTGCCAATCCCGAAAATCCCGGGATTTCGGGATTCGGGATTTCCCGTTTGGCATCCCTAGTTGGCGCTTATGATGTCAGTTCGTATGTCCATTGAAAATGAACGATCCTAGTAAGGAAATTACCGGTTGCACTTTTAAAAATAATTTGACGAAGTTTGGTACATAAGTTTGTAATGCATGAAAGACTAACGCTATTGAAAATGGTTAAAATCGGTCTTTTGACTTAGTAATCATGAAGAGGTCCTATCTTATATTGAATGTATTGATATTAGTGGTATAACCACACCAAAGGGATTTTAGACGATTTCGTTCAGGGGACCTATATAATTTTATTCGTTATTGATGTAGTGATAATTCCAGGAAAACCCCAGGCTCACATTTAGCTTAGTTGCTCCTGGCTCTTTGTTACAGCATTCTGAAGGTCGAACAGTTAAATTAATTACGAATATTTTATTGCTGTTTAACTGTTACACTAGTCTAGAAAACCAACGTGTCAAGTAAAAAAAAAAACAAAAAATCTGAAAAAATCTATATAGGAGAAATCGAGTTTCAATGGAATTATACAATGGACTATGTGGTATGGAATACAATAACTTTGTGCTGACGTTTGATTCAGAATTTTATTTAAATGAAGTCCCAAAAAGTCCTATTCAATTTCGTTTGAAGGCGAACATTATTTTAAAGGGATTTACGTGTCTATTCCTACGAAAAGTCTGTGATTCTTAGTTGTGACTGTATATCCCTTGTATTTGTTGTCAAACCCAGGTAGAAAAATACAAACGGCACAATGTTGGCCCGGTATTGTAGGCGGTAGTACATGTACTGGCAATGCGTCGGATTTTTAACTTTCACTGTACTGCCATGTTGTCGTAATGATAACACCAATAAACGCTTGGCCGTAGTGATTTCCCAACGTTGGCGCAGGCTTGGGATTTTATTTTTTTGGTATTATTCCAGTACATTTAATAACAAATTTAGTAGTTTGCTAGAACTTTACTGTCCTCTTAGTGTACATCACAGATTTTTTTTATTTTTATTTTTTTTTGGCAATGTCTTGAGACTTGATGGAATTTCTTCAAATGTATTCTTTCGAAACTTCACAAGAAAAGAATGGCGATGTCTCTCTTACATAAATAATTGTGTAATAGATGTAAAAATACGTAAAATTTATAAAATTGTTAATTTTAATAAATTAAAAAAAGCTCGTTAATTTTCAGAAAACAGTACTGGCAAAGCACGTTTTAAGTAGTACCGGCATTTCGTAAAAACAGTGCTCTCCCAGTACAACTTTTGTTGTAACGTCGGCAATTTCTACCTGGGAAGTCATAATGAATTATATTTATTAAAATTGTTGTTTGAAAAATTCTAAAAAATTAGAACCTGGTATCGATACAATCATAACATTGATAAATAAAATTTTAATTTTTTTAATTTTATTGTTGTTTTGTAAGAATAGTTGTGACTCTCAGTCTTAAAAATAGTCGTAAGACAGTCATAACGAGTCACAAGCAGGAATAGGCACGGTTTGGAAAAAAACTTTAAACTTAATATTAATTTAAATAAAAAAAAAACGAAACGCACGATAATTTAATTTTTTAAGTTATTTTTATTTCAATAGTTCAGAAGATACTGATTAAAATCAAAAATACAAATGGGTGATTTCAAAAAATGTGATAAAAACCGTGAAACCACCAAATTTCTAATGCATGGATTACATTTGAGTTACGTATTTCGATATATATCAGCGCATTGTCACCTATTTTACAAAATTTATAACAATCTGACCAATTTTTGGTTAATACATAAAATTTGTGACCAATTTTATAGGCCAAATGTAAACTCCGTAACAAGTAACTTATAAGGTTTTTTTAATTTTAATAGCTTATATTTTAATAACCAATAAAGCTAAATACTAACTGTAAGAATTCTTGTGAAGAGGAAAAGTGCCGTTTTTAATAAAAATTAATACATTTTACAAAATTTTTCGTATATCTTAGCTATCACGACTTCAACTCTGTAACGATTTTTCGTCATAATTTTTGATAAAAATGCATATACCAGAATTTTGGAGTTATCTATTATTTATATTGCGAAAAGTATAATGTTATTTATACTCAAATGATCGTTGGACTGTAAGTAATCATCCAGTATAAGAGACTTGAAGCTTTTCTGCAGCATGTAACATCCTCGAGATGAAAAAGGATGTCTTTAATAAGATTTGTAAAAATGTTGTAAACTCCGTTCATAATTTTTACACCAAACTATTTAACGAGTAAGAAAAACAATGTCATATTTGGATCATCATCAGTACTCAACCCTGGTTAAACGTGCCAAAAAATTTTTTGATCCAAAAAAAAAAAAAAAAAAAAAAAAAAATAAAAATTAATATAAAAATAATTGATATTTTATTGGTGTTAATTTCTAAAATTAAAACAATAAGGAAAACCTAAATCCGTGGTCGCTGAATAAAAGAAACATATCTAATAATAATAAACTGAGTGTGATCAATCAAAAGAACGATGGTGGTAGCACACCATTGTGCGAAAGAAGATTAAGTCTCAATGGTCGGAACATGTATCTATTATTGGATTCACGTTGTAGGCATCATGCGATTTTGTTTCGGAAAAAAAATTATGACAAAGCGTTTCTGAAAGAAAACGAAAAAAGTAACCAAATGTAAACTCCGTAACCACAATTGTTTGCATCAGGTTTCATTCAAATAAATGTATGTAGATAAATGTTTAAAATATTTTAAAATAACCATAAACAGAGGTGATTCAACTAATATTTATGCGTCAAAAGACGACTCAACTAATAATTTTGCGTCAAATCAAAAAAAGTTATCAGTTTTTTACCCTAAGCTGCTGGAGCGAAAAACGATTGATTTTGCATTTCATTGGTTTTGAAACGATATTTCGAGTCATTACTGACATTAGTTTGACAAATTAAATTTGTTTCATACAATTTAAGAATTTTTTGATCGTGAAATGTTATGTTTTTAATATATTATTTTGTAACTGCGCAACCGCTGTTTGGATTTTAAAAAATTTTATATTTTTGGAAAGCATTTAAAAGGACCAAAAATACAAAATTAAAAAAAATTTTTTTTTTCGCGGAATGAATTGTATTTTTATTCGCGAAACCGCCAATTTGATAAACACAAATTATATATCATTGGCAAATTATATAGCAAGTTGAAAACCCAAATACGAAAAACTAATAAATTGAAGAAAATTCGTACGCAATTTTTTTTGTTATATATTTTGCTTGCAGAAATGTAAACTCCGTTACAACAAAAAAAATGAAAATTGTGCAAAAAAAGTTATTGCGACAACTTGTAGAAGAGATTTTTTGCAATTAGGTTTATAATGACTAAACTTACTGATTCCATTAAGAAAAAACCGAAATATTAACACTTTTTGCTTCTCACAAATTTGGCCCAAAAATTTATCACATTTTTTGATTTCATCCAAATAGTTGAACCACAAAGAACATAATTTAAAAAAACAAGTAAATAACCAAAGACAAGAATCGGACAGTTACTTTTAGCTCTCACTAAAAGCATCCAATAACAAATATGTATATGTGACGTCACTGTTATGTTATTAACTAAAATAACACACAGTATGTAAACATATGGAGCAAAGAAAGACAAAAATTACAAAATAATATTAAGAACAACAAACCAAATAGGGATTAACAAATTAATAAATGACAGTGATGACACTAACAATAGTGATGGTACAGTGACGATGCGATCTGATCCAACAGGCACCTTAATCAACTTAGCTCATTTAATTTATTCAACTATTAAATTAACTACCACCCCAATTAACGTAATCCTCGACTAACGCAACTTCTTGGTTGTCACAACAATTAATAGTTGCTATTATTAAGGATTTTTTTAAATGAAAAATACGAAATTTTCGAAAAAATTCTATATTTTAATAATTTATTTCATTTAATTATATTTCTTTCAATTTTTAAATCTTTTACTTGGGGTTTTACACATATTTTTAATTAAAACTCCGATAGTTGATTTGTTCATTTTAAATGCAGTATTTGGTATGAAAATTAAAAAAAAAATAAAATAAAAAAAAAAATAAAATATGAAAATTTGGAAATAGTACTAAATGAGTGATAGGAGTATCATAGTACTTTTGAGGTTCTAATAGTACCATAAAAAGTACCATAGTAAAAACTTTTCATCCCTGGGTCATCTTACTTAGCAAAGGTTTCTGAAGTAGGGCATACACGTTCAATATTATTGATAAATTTTTCAAAAAGTCAACCAATCAGAACATTTTATTTTTAAATACTTTTGTTCTGATTGGTTGATTTTAAAAACATTGATCAATAATATTAACGTGTATGTTTGCCTTGAAGTTTCTATTTTAAATACAAAAACGTTATGCAATTTCAAACCATACACTCAAAAAAAAAAGTCGGTAAAGTCAGCAAAAAATGTTGCCGTGTCAGCAAATTTTTAGTCAGGAGCGTGCTTGCAAAAAAGTTGGTAATTTCAGCAAAAGGTTTGCTGAAAATCAGCGAGCTGATTTTTACCAAAAAATAGTAATCTTCAGCAAAAGTTTTGCTAACACTTAGTCGACTGCAAATGAAAAAAATCCTTGCTAAAATCACTAAACTTTTTGCTGAATATTAGTAGACTGAAAAAAACTCAAAAAACTTGTAGCGAAATTTTACTTTAGTTAATTTATTTGCTGAAAATTTAAATATAGAATATGTGTAGAGTTGTTTTTCTTTTTTTGTCATTTCCGTTTCCAGATAAGCTGCGACGTCTACATCTTGTCTATCTGGTTGTCGTCCACGCTATGCATGCGGTTATCAGCACAATTTTTGTAGCAAAATAAATTAGTAAAACGTTAGTTCAAAATTAGTTTAGTGCTAAAAAAATATAACTAAAATTTTTGCTGAAAACGGAATTTCAGCAAAAAATTGCTGAAAACTCGTATACTTGATATACAAGGCATTTTACTAATTTTTCTACTAACTTATTTTTTTTGAGTGTAGTTACCCGAGTAAATTTGTCATCAATAACCATATATATGTGGTTACATATATCCTTACCAGTATTTAAAAAATATTGAGTCTAAAAATAGATTTCAAAAAATTTTCAAAAAATCCAGAAAATTATTTTCTATTTGAAATAATGATAAAAATAAGTGATTATCAGTAACTTATTATTATATGTTTTCAAATAATGCAGAAGGTAAGTGGGTGTCATTACTGGTAGTCCAAAAAATAATGATATGTCATTAACGTCCCAGCAAAATCCTTCATTACCAAATAAGTGGTTATATAATAGAAATTCATAGCTCCGCACAACTTATTTTTTGGGGTCTAAACTCATTATTTTTGTTTGGCGTGGTCGTTTTTATAAGTAGTCACGCTTACCCGCTCGCTTACGAAAAAATGAGAAATAAGTAGTTATGAGATTTTGAATTATAAGTGGTTACACACATGCTTACAAAAAGTATAATTATAAGTGGTTATCCGATTGCTTACTTGATTCTTAAAAATAAGGAGTTAGGCAAATAAGGAGTGAGATCATAAAAATGTTAACACACATTTTTGCCTATAACTTTGGTTTAAAATTTCTCACATTTTTTTTTCGGCAGTTTCCATTTTAAAAATATGTCAGTTAATAAATTAATTTACATCATGAGTTTTAGTTTGCAATTTTTTACAGAATTGCCAAAGAAACTAATGTATGCCGCCAAACAGTTTCAAAAGTGGTGAAAAGGTATCTGGAACACCTAACAATTGAAAGGAAGCCGGGAACAGGAACAACGACTGGTTATCATAACATTGGTAAGGCATATAAAGTTAAAAGCATCCTTAGGAGAGCTCCTAACACATCTGACGGAAAAACAGCTCGGTTAGCCCAATGCTCGGACTTTTTTATACGTAAAGTGAAACGTAAGGCAGAACTAAAGTCCTACAAAGTTCAAAAAATTACCGATAGAAACGCTTTTAAAATTTTGGAGGCCAAAACCAGAGCTCGAAAATTAAAATCAAATTTTATACAAAAATACAACTTTTGTGTAATGCACGACAAAACTTATGTCCTGGCTGATTTTTCGCAGCTCCCTGGTCAAGAATTTTATGTTTCCGATGTTCGAGGAAATGTTGCGGAAAAATTTAGGTCGAAAAAGCAAACGAAATTCCCTAAAAATTCCTAGTATGGCAAGCCATATGTAGCTGCGGCCAAAGAAGCCAGTCATTTGTGACATCTGGCTCTATAAACACCGAAATTTATATCAAGGAGTGTTTGCAGAAGAGACTTCTTCCATTTTTGAGTCAGCACAATGTATCCACTTACTTTTGGCCCGATTTAGGATCTTGTTACTACAGTAAGAAAGCACTGGAGTGGTATAATGATAATAATGTGGTTTTTGAACCAAGAGAGGCAAATCCACCAAACTGCCCGGAACTCAGGTCAGTTGAGAGATATTGGGCTCTTGTTAAAATGGAATTAAAGGACACGAAAAAGGTCTCCCAGGACATGCAATATTTCAAACGTAGATGGACCACGTGCTCTAAAAAGGTGACAGAAACTACCATAAAAGCCTTAATGGGAGGCTTTCAGGAAAAAGTTGATAACTTTGTTCGTGGTGGTTAGAATTCCATGCGGTTTTTTCGTTTGATTTTGTATTAAATTTCATTTAATAAAAATTTGGTTTGAAGTCTTAAAATACAGTGGTTTGTTTTTTATTTAACTTTATGTGTGTTAACATTTTTATGATCTCACTCCTTACTATTAGCCTAAGGAAATACATTCAGAAAAATATAAGTTTTCTCTAGTGTGTAATTTCAGGACTCGTCATGAAAATTTAAACATAAAACATATTTACATATAATAAAAAAATGTAACTGCCCAGCCAGCAATTTCGGAGCGCTCATAAATAAGATTTTTAAATGGCTCATAGAAATGATTATTGTTTTTTTGAAAACACTCTTATTTTGGTAGAAAATATGAACCCTCAGAAAACAATCCAAAAAGTTGTCTCTACAATTTAAAAAGCTGTCTCAAAACGAGGGTTCATTTTTCGGACTCAAAGAAGATTCCAAAATTATTTAAATTTATGAAGAAAATTTCGATTTTATACGTTCTTTTTTGTGAGTCATTTCTGAGTACACAGGGGGCTTTTTTGGACGGACCACTTTCATAGGAAAAAGTGGAAAAATGTTTGTTTTTGGAGCTCATTTCTGAGTCATTAATGATCATCTTTGTTTGCTGGGTGTGTAAAAAGTACTTATTTAAACTAATACGAGTAAGTCATTATTTTATATTTAGAAACAATGAATACAATAGGCCGTTATTAGGAAGTCATTATTTTATATTATAAAATAATGCAAAAGGTAATGATATATCATTTTTGGTAATACAGATAGTAATGAGGTGTCATTACCAATATTTTGCTGGGGTTTCTACATTGGGATGTTGATAGTAAACAATTAGGCAAACGTATTAAATTACATTTTTCACTCTATCTAGTGTGTTAAGATGAATAAAATATTATTTAATAATATTCTTGTGTCGATTTGTATAAATAAAAATATTTTAGGAGAATTTGCCTAATAATTTGCGTGAAGAATACTCACTTTTAAACTTTTTTATATAATAATTCTATACAAATACTTTTGAAAATCTGCATAGAAACAAAATCTTTAGAAATACAAATTTTTGGGTTCCATATTTAAGAAATATTTAAGCAAAAAATCTATCTTAGTTCCGACTATAAAACTGGTCCGAAACATTGCACCCATCAACAATTCCAATATATCCTGAAAGAAGGGAAGAAATTAAAATACCCGTGTCTTTCACTTTTTCTATATCAATTTGTTTAACCATTCCAACCGCGAATTAATATTTACTTAAAATTAAGACGGCCTTCCATATAAATATATTACCTAAATAGTAATTCGCGATTTAAACTGTTAAACGAATTGCTCTAGAAAAAGTGGAAGTCATGCATATTTTATATAGCCCTCCTTTCAGAATATATTAAGTAGATTTTATCATGGCTACAACCAAAAGATGAACTGTGTCAGACTATGTTTTAATAGAAATCGAGTTTTTCAAGTACAACATATGTCGGATTTATTTATTTTCTAACGAGCGGGAATTCCCGAGATCTCGGGAAATTCAGAAAAAATCCCACTGTCCCGGGAAATGAAAAAGTTCGGGAAAAGAAAAACCCTAGTCATAACTCAAAATTTGAATTTATTTCCACAAAACTAACATAAAATTAAAAAAATATATAGCAAAACCTTCTTCAAAACGGACTTTTTTCATAATGGAACTAAACTTTTTTTAAATATTACAATTATTTTTCCATAAACAGTTTTTTGCCTCTTCTAAAAATTTAAGAATTTTGGGTTGTGTCTAGGGATGCCAATCGGGATTGATATTTTACTACGGGATTTTTCGGGATCTTGGGATTTTACGGGATTTCGGGATTCCGGGGTTTAAATTTTCCTTTATTTATAAAAATTTTATGTTTGTAACTAATGCTTTTTACAGTATAGAGCGTTTTATAATTATTTATTAGTTGTTAATTTATAATGTGGTACATTTTATGAATATTGAAACATCCCAGTCAGAAACTGCCAGTGGTATAAAAAATCAAGTACCTGCATATCACTGGGTAACCGCTGTGTTAAAAATAAATGATTGGCAGAACACTCATTTGGGACGTTTTGCCAGCTTTGCAAAAAGCGTTTTGCCAGTATTTGTTTTACAAATATGCCAATGTTAGCAACCATTGGTTATCCAGTGCTACCTAATCAAAAATTGCAGCGGTACAAAAGTCAATTCTCTGGTAGAGGAATGATTTTATAAAAATGATGCTTCGTTAAAAAAGATTTGTAGTGAGAAGGTTCCGTGTTCAAATCCAGTTGCAAGCAAAAAACATTTTTTTTTTAATTTAAACTCTTTTTTGTTTTATAAGATTAAATTTTTTGTTTGTGGAAAAGCCCCTTTTTGACCAGCTTTTGTTTTTTTTCCCAAAGCTGGCATATTAGTTCCAAAAAACGTTTTGCGAGTGCTAGAATTTTAGTACAGGCAGTAGTTGTTCAGCTGTTATTATCCATTTACGTTTTTAGCCACCAATTATTATGTCTAGTTTGCCCAGTGGGTAGAGCTGTCGTCTGCCAATATCACGGCAGGACCAAACAAGATGCATATGAACGTTCTTAAACTTTATTTTGGAAAATATAATTGCATACAACCCATTTATTGGTTTTGCCAGCGTTTTGCCAACGTTAAAAATTTTGTTTCTCCAGTACTTTTCCGGCGCTTTCTGAACAAACGACCCTTTTGTCTAATGACGTTATCATTTTCGAAATGGGAAAGCAGTACACACAGAGAAAAAATATGCCAGTTTTCAACTGAAATTCGGTTACATCTACTAAAATAGGTTGGTGCAACTGAATATTGGTTATCACAACAAAATTCAGTTTATACAACTGAATTTTAGTTGCAATCAAAATTCAGTTTATACAACTGAATTTTAGTTGCAATACCCAAAATATTTAGGAATCACATTCCAATATGGTTTCACCATCCGAATTTATTGGTTGTAGCAACCAAAATAGGCTTAGCAATTCGGTTGGCAATTTTTTTTCCTATGTGTACTAATGCCACCTGTTAAAGTACCTTACCATCGCTTTCCCGTTTGTATTTTTCTGACTTGGATAATATATGAAAGCCTGCACTTCAGTAAACTTGCGCCCAGTATTTTGTAAGCAGATTTTAAAACAGATTCGTTGTAACAACCTTACCCACTGAATCATGGAACTACACACTCTAAAAAATGTTTGTAAATCTACTACTATAAAATGGGTAAAATTTTGTTTAATTTTACGAAAATTCGGTAAATATAAACAAAAAATGCGTAAACTTCTTTCATACACACTTCCATACACAATAATACACACACAAAGTATTTTTAGACATTATGTGTTTATAAATAAACACATTGTGCCTAAAATTACTGTTGTTTTGTTAAATAAAATTTTTACGCACAAAGTTGGTAAATATACTATCCTATAATAGTAATAAATACTCTGATATTTCAAATTGGAAAAATTTTAAAAAAATTATAAATAATAAAAAGAAAAAGCGAAAACGGATTATTTTTTGTGAATTACAACATTTCCACAAACACATTAGAGTCTATAAATAAGCTTGAAATTGTTTTTGGTAATTATTGTTAACGCATGTGGTAGTCTAAACCTCATTTCAAAATAGAAAACGCCGAAAGAGAGATACGCCCTACGTAGGAACAACTGGGTGCAATGACTCCTGCTCAAAAAAATGCCTTCTTTGCAAGGGAGGCAGTCAACCAACAACCGTCAACAATAACGGGAGAAAACGCCGTAAGAGAGATACGGCCTAGGCAAAACAACTGGGTGCAATGACTCCTACTCAACAAATTCAGTATTCATTGAGTACTGCCTAACTTGCAAAGAAAGCATTTTGTTGAGCAGGAGTCATTGCACTCAGTTCTTCCTGCGTAGGCCATATCCCTCTTAAGACGTTTTCTCCCGTTATTGTTGACGGTTACTGCCTCCCTTTCAAAGAAGGCATTTTGTTGAGCAGGAGTCATTGCACCCATTCAATAGTTATAACAAAATTTTATATGAATTTTATACAAATGCCTTGAGATCCCAAAACGACTAATTGGGAAATAAACGATTATGAGAGAAGGACTCGGATATTATTATTAATAAAATACGCACCAAAAATTAATTTGTTATTTTATTTAAAAAAAATTTTTGGGTGGTGCTTAGAGTTAGCACAACTGTTGTAAATGTACTCATTTTATTGGATTTTTACGCACTTTCTGTGGATTTTTGCGCATTTTTTGTGGATTTTTACGCATTTTATGCGTACATTTACACGTGAAGCGTGCTTTTTTACACAAATTTAGTAAATTAACACACTAATTTCAAAATTTCATTTAACTTTTACGCACTTTCAATGTAAAATTACAAATTATTTGTTCACCAACTTAAACACAATGTGCGTATTTTTTTTCAATTACGCACATAGAGTAAATTTACGCAATTTATAGTAGGAGTTCAGTTTCCTACTATAAGTTGGGTAAATTTCAACAGAATTTAATTAGAGTGCAGCAACAATCGTTATCAAATGTTTTCATGGAAGAATTCAAGCTTACAGTCCCAGCCAAAATTAGGTTTCAGAAGTCGAATTTCGCTTGGAAGAATAAACCGGTAAAATAACAAACCTACTTGATTTTTCGCATGAATTACTCAAAAACTTAATATTGTTTACCAAATTTTTCTGCAAAGTCTTTTGCATAGTTTACTCGAATAATCTACTTAATTTCTAATCTCACCAATATCTTGGCATCAGTTATATGTTAATACATATTAAATTACATAAATATTATATTTAAATATGAGAAAATTCAAGAAAAAACGTAAGTAATCTAAAATAGCCCACTTTATTTATTTGTGTTCAAATCAATATTAATAGATAAGAAAATCCCGGGATTTTTGAGAAATAATGCCGGGATTCGGGATTTTGCCAATCCCCAAAATCCCGGGCTTTTGGGATTCGGGATTTCCCGTTTGGCATCCCTAGTTGTGTCACTTTTGTATTTAGGGTGCGATATATTTCTTTTGTGGTACCTTATATAATCATATATTTTTACAATATACTGAATTTTATAAAATTAAATATTAAGCATATAGCTATATGATGAGATATGATAGATATATTGTCATATATAATTATAAATTATCATAAATAATATAATATGTTTCATATAAGCGAGAGCCCAAAAAGTGTTAACTGTAAAAATGTAAGCTACAAAAATAAAATATATTGAGATACAATGATATATGGTCTCTTATAAAACTTTGTGTTTAAATGACGTAAGACATTTTATATATGATTATATATAAAATTAAATTATATAAGATACAGTTATATATGATTTCATATATGGTGCAAGGTTAACAATTAAATATATATATTCACATATAACCTTGCGTTCTTGCGGTCGAATGCGAGCTCATACCCAAAAAATAAAAAACAAATTTACTTTTTTCGATTTAATGTATCTGTAAATATTTTTTTATTGATTTTAAAAAAATTAATCCATTTTATGCCAACAGCTCTAGCAAGTTATGTTTATTGCAAGTTGGGATTAATAATATTTTAATATGTAATAATATATTGTCATATATAATCCCATACAAAATTATATACAGCGGCACAGGAAAATACTCCCAAAATAATACGTCTGTTGGCTGGACAGAAAAATTTGTTACTTTAACAAAATTTATTCCTGTTTTTTGGCTTAAAATAAAATTTGTTGATTTTAACAAATTCTTTTGTTAAATTTAACAAATCTAAATTTAAGTAAGAAATTTGTAAAACTACAGTTTTATCTAATAATTATACTGAGTCGTAGAATTTGTTCAAATTTGTTCAAATCTAGTTTCTGCCTTTTTATGGACAGGCTTCATCAGTGATCTTCCATTAAATTGTATTATTGTTTATATTTTTATTGTCAGATTGTCTCTATATGAATAATTTCAGAAGTGATCAAACAGACATATACAAACATTCTACTTCAGATTTTCTCTGTTTATCTTCTTATTTCCAATTTATCTTATTATTTTAACAATAAATTTTGTAAAATTTAACGATGGGTTGTTAAAAATTTGCTATAAATAGTTTTGAAAATTAACTATCAAAAATGTACGGAGAATTTTTTGTATAGTGTTAAACGAAGATAACTAAAATCTTTGTTTAAATCAGTGTTTCACCTAAAAATTTGTTAAAAATTAGTCAAATGGATTTGAAACCGGTTTGACAGATTTTTCTACGGACGTATTATTTTAAGTGTATACATACCCCCTTGAAAATCCAGTTTTATGGAATATAATTGTATTTCCAAAAAAAAATTATGCAAAATAATATATTTCTTTTCATTTAAAACATTAAGTATGAACAAAAATTTAATTTGCTTTTTACCTTGTCTAAACGAGCAAAAGTACCCTTTCATGACACAGAAAAGTATAGACACTATCCACAAGTAAACAACTAAACCCCATTAAAACAATGTCCTGTTAGCTACTAACTGTGACTTTAACTGACACATTTTTATTGTTTACCACATAAACTTTAAATTTAACTTTAGGTTAAATATTAACGGGACATTGTGTTATCCGGCCTAAGTGTTGAAACAGTGCAACCAACTGTTGTAATTTTTTCTGTAGATTTACCGTTATATTGATAAAAATAATTTAGTAAATTTGTTTGCGTAAATAAAAGTGTAATTTTTAGAAAATGAAGCAAAAAGGAAAAGAAATGAATTTGAATGAGAAATGAATTACTATAAAACCCAGCAAAACCTTGGTAATGACTGGTCATTACTACATGCATTACTTAGATCTCTTATCTCATTACCCGTTGAATTACTTTTAAACTGAATGTAATGAGTTACCGATAATTATACCCCACGCATTACTATTTCACAATAGCTGAAACCAATAATATATGTTCTAAATCATTAAAAACCATAGCTATGGCGTAGCCTAGTGGTTATCGTTTTTGCCTGACAGATATGAGGATCGCTGCTCAACTCGTGTTAGCTTCCATTGTTGTTGTTTTTTTGTAATTTATATTAAACATCTATTTATAGAAATGTTGATGTTCATTAAGCAGTATTTAATAACAACAAGTTTTGTGAAACATAGACATGTATAACAGTTGCCACAATAAATGTGTACATAAGTTAAAGCATTAAAAATCATAGTGATGTCGTGGTCTAATGGTTAGAGTGTTTGCCTGACAATCGTGGGGTACGCTGATCAATACGTGTCAGCTCCTATTGGTTTTTAAATATTTATATTTTTTTAAATCTATATTCAACATCTATTTATAGAACAGCTGATAAACTACTTACAGGTAACATCAGTGTAATGACTTTCCTCCAATGACATCACCATGTTAAAATAAGTAGTTTAGTAATTAAAAGGTAACTAGTGAACACTTAAGATTTCAATACCTAAAACTCATTACATGGTAATGAAAGGTTTTGCTGGGAACTTCAAGATAAAAGAAAATCTCATAGGGAAGTTGGTGATTTGGTTGGATGTTAAAGGGATACTATACAAAAAATTTTTGCAAGTAAGCCTATAATTGGTCTACCATTAATAGTGATTCCTAGAGTACAACGTCATATACTGGGTGAAATAAAAAAAATTCGAGGACACCAATAGTGGAAATTGCAAATCACCTTGAATGTAATGACATTGCCTCAGTCTACCCAGAAACAGTTCGAAGTCCTAAGAAACTACGGTTGTCATAGTCATATACATATAAAGAAGCCATACATCTGTGAAAAAACATGTTGGAAAAGATGAAACGTTTTGGGCCAATGTTATGTTTTGCGATGAAAGCAAGAAAAATTTATTCGGATCTGATGGGAAACAAAAAACAATGAAGAATTGATGGAGAAAGTCAAGCATGAACTCTCAAAACAATTCCGTTGTGACAACCGAATTTTTTCCAACCGAATTGGGTCGGTTGCTGTAACCTCGTCATTCGGTTGCCCCAACCGAATTCAGTTGAGGCAACAGATAATTCGGTTGTCGCTACCGAATTGAAATTGAATTCGGTTGCCGCAACTGAATTCGGTTGCTGCAACCGAATTACGAGTTTGCAGCAACCGAATCAATTCGGTTGGCAAAAAATTCCGTTGCCACAACGGAATTGTTCTGAGAGTGTGGTGGAGGTAATGTCATGGACTGGGGTTGTATGTCTGCGGCTAGGGTGGGTAATTTGGTATTTACAGAGACAACCATAGACCGTTTTCTTTACCTTGATCTTCTAAAAAATAATATTAAATAACCTGCTGTAAGGCTAGTATTTCTGCAGGATAATGACCTGAAGCACACTTCAGGGATTGATTGTTAAGGAACAGCTTCTATATAATGTGCATCACCAACTACATTCACCACTCCAATCGCCAGATTCAAATCCCATAGTGCATCTGTATTATGAATTGGATCGCCGTATCCGAAGAAACAACTATAAAAAGTAAGATGGATCTTTACTGAAAAATTAGTGGATGTTTTACTGAAAAATTAGTTTTTTTCCATGAAAAACATATTGACAGCCGTTTTAGCACTTGGAGTTGGACAAACAAAGTACCCCAGCAAAATATTGGTAATGTCGTCTCATTACTATCTGCATTACCAAAATGATATATCATTACCTTTTGCATTATTTTATAATATAAACTAATGACTTCCTAATTACGCCCTATTGTCGTAATTGTTTTTAAAAATAAAATATTGACTTACTCGTAATAGTTTAAATAAGTGCTGTTTACGCAGTTAAATTTTATACATTTTTATTTATTATAAATATGTAAATATGTTTAATATTTAAATTTTTATGACGAGTCCTAAACTTACATACTAGACAGGGCCGGCGCTTCTATGGAACAGTATGAACAGTTTGACGGGGCGCTTAAATTAATTAATAAAAATAAATTTAAATTTTTTTTTTTTTAAATTTGTTACCGAAATTTTGCAAAAATATTTTTTTCACTGTGTAAAAAATATGTTAAAAAGGGAAAATATAAAATTTTTTGTCATTGCACAGAATTTGAACACTGTTCATAGTTAATATAGAAACGAAAAATATCGATAACACCCCTCCCGTTTCTTATATGAAAAAAAAACTCCTCAAGCACAGCAAATTTGTACTGTTCATATGTTTCAAATGATTCCATTTTTTGTTTTTGCTGTAAGTTATTTATGCAAAGTTCTCAAATCCCAATTAGTAGTATAGGATTTAAGAATTGGAATCATGTAGGTAGGGTTCTTATGGAACATGAAAAGGGGGCCGTTCACGTAGACAGTTTTAAAAAGTGGAAGGAATTTGAATTAAGACTTTCCAAAAATTCCACAATTGATTGCATTCTTCAAAATACAATGTCTAAAGAAGTTCAACATTGGAGAGATGTGTTGAAACGGCTTATTATTCTTGTAAAATTTCTTTCAGTGCAATCTTTGGCATTCAGGGGTGGGTCAGACAGGTTATATGACAAAAATAATGGTAATTTTCTCAAATTAGTAGAAGCCATTGCTGAATTTGACAGTGTTCTTTCAGAACACCTACGACGCATTACCAATAATGAGACGCAAAACAAATATTTGCATAAAAGCATTCAGAATGAGCTAATTTCAATCGTTTCTAAAGTTATTCAAAATAAAATCTCTGATATGATAAAAGGAGCAAAATATTTTTCGATAATTGTTGATTGTACTCCAGATCAGAGCCGCAATGAACAATTATCACTTATTGTTAGAGTTCTTCATAGAAATCAAAACAAACATGAAATTAAGGAGCTTTTTATGCGTTTTTTAAAAGCAACAGATACTACGGGTAAGGGCTTAACGAATTTAGTTTTAGACCGACTAACTTCTCTAGGACTTTCAATTAGTGATTGCAGGGGACAAGGCTATGATAATGGCTCAAATATGAAGGGAAAAAACATTGGAATGCAAGCTCAGATTAAACATTTAGAACCCCGAGCATTTTTTGTGCCATGTGCATCACATTCAGCTAACCTGGTCCTTCTGGATTCAGTTCAATGTTCTCTTCAAGCTGTAAATTTTTTTGATACTGTCCAATGTTTATATGTATTTTTTTCTAGTTCTGTTTCAAGATGGGATATTTTGAAAAAGAATGTGAAAACATTAACTCTGAAGCCACTCTGTACGACAAGATGGGAAAGCCGTATAGAAGCTTTAAAATCCTTAATGTGTAGTTTAGGTAATATTTATGACGCTTTAGTTGAAATAGGAAATGACAAGGATAAGGACGGCATAACAAGAAGTAACGCGAATAGTTTATCTCTCAAAATTATTCAATTTAAATTCATTTGTTCATTAATTATTTGGTATAATATTCTAGATAGAATTAATATATTTAGCAAATATTTACAAAGTCCTGCTATTTGTTTAACGACGGCAGTAAATATGTTAGAGGGCACAAAACAGTTTTTGACGGACTTAAGAAATGACGAAAAATTTCAGGGGTTTATCTTTCTAGCTAAAGAAATAGCTTTAAAATTAGATGTTTCACCAAATTTCCCTGATGCTCCAAGACGCCCTAGTCGAAAACCTCAACTTTTTCGTACGAAGGTAGAGACGAAATCATATCAAATCCTGAACAAAAGTTTAAAGTTGAATTTTATTTTCAAATCCTTGATCAGGCAATTCAATCTGTTAGCGAAAGATTTGACCAAATTTCAGAACACAATAATATTTTCAAATTTTTGCATAATATTTCTGTGGTTTCATTAAATGCTTCTGATCTTTTAAATAATTATCTTTCCCTTGAAAAGCATTTAACTTTTAGTTCAAATTCTGATATAGTAGGATTAGATTTATTGGATGAAATTAAAATATTCCAAAGTATAGTTTCAGGAACTTTAAGCCCTATAGAATCATTAAATTTTATATTTGAAAAGAAATTAGACCCGATATTACCAAATCTAGTTGTAGCTATTAGAATTTTATTGACAATACCAGTAACAGTAGCTTCCGGGGAGCGTAGCTTTTCTAAATTAAAAATTATTAAGAATTATTTACGTAGTACAATAGGACAAGAAAGACTAGTAGATTTAGCTAGAATATCTATAGAAAGTGAATTTCTGAGCAACTTGGATTATAGTGACTTGATAGACGACTTTGCTAAAATCAAAGCTCGGAAAATTAAATTTAATTAATTATTTAATATATTTTTTAAAATTTTAAATTGCACGCTTGAATTTTAGTGCTTTTTATTTATTCAAATATTTTATTAATTTTTTGTTATTGAAATTCGTAGTGACGACTTTGCTAAAATCAAAGCTCGGAAAATTAAATTTAATTAATTATTTGATATATTTTTTAAAATTTAAAATTGCACGCTTGAATTTTAGTGCTTTTATTTATTCAAATATTTTATTAATTTTTTGTTATTGAAATTCGTAGTGACTTGATAGACGACTTTGCTAAAATCAAAGCTCGGAAAATTAAATTTAATTAATTATTTAATATATTTTTTAAAATTTAAAATTGCACGCTTGAATTTTAGTGCTTTTTATTTATTCAAATATTTTATTAATTTTTTGTTATTGAAATTCGTACGCTGGATTAGTACGATAGCAATATTTATTTATTTTTTATATTTTTAAGGACTATGCCTACGTGGGATACCTCGTTAAAAAAAATGCATTGCATATCCTACCTCTTGGGTGATGTGGAAACGGATTATTTACGGCAAATGAATGTTTTTTTTAGGGCGGCATTTTTGAAAACTGCACCAGGTGCAAAAATCGGTAGCGCCGGCGCTGATACTAGAAAAATTTAAATTTTTCTGAATGAATTTCTTTAAGCCAATAGTATTTGCGTAACTCCTTATTTTTAAGAATCAAGTAAGCAATCGGATAACCACTTATAATTCAACTTTTTGTAAGCAGGTGTGTAACCACTTATTATTCAAAATCTTATAACTACTTCTCATTTTTTTCGTAAGCGAGCGGGTAAGCGTGACTACTTATTAAAACGACCGCGCCAAAGTTTAGATGCCAATAAATAAGTTGTGCGGAGCTACGAATTTCTATTATATAACCACTTATTTGGTAATGAAAGATTTTGCTGGGACTAGAAAAGATTTTTTATCATAAAATATGAGAGTATTCTTATTAAGTTTAACAGTATGTATACTTTTCTGTACCTTAAATAATGTTTTTTTTATTTTTCGTTAATAAATAACACAGTACAACACTAAAAATGCACCGGGGATTGGGACATATCAATTCTGATAGAGTTTAGGATAAACATCACGAATGTGAACACCAAATTTGAATATTAGCTCTACTATTCGTAAATTTAGCTTTTAGCGAAAAGCAAATTTTTTATTAAAAATTTCTTATTTATTCATATACCTGACTAAATCATGAATAATTTTTAATATGGTTTAAAAATATGGACTTTGAGCTTTTAGAACCATGTCAACTTATTTTGATTAGGTAAAGGATTTAGGATATAATTGCAATTACAGTGAAAACTTCACTTATTTTCCTATTTTGCAAATTTAGTAAAATACCTTTATCGGATTTGCAAAATCTAAAACACACGATATAAATTCATATTCCACTAAATTCATTTTTTCAAAAGAATCACAACTTTTTATAAAACTTCTTTGAAATGATTCGAAAATATATGTTTTACATTTCTTAATAGTTTTATCTGAGTTTTATAATTTAAGATTTATCACAGACTCCTTATTTTTTAGATAATAAAAAAGTCTTTCGTTTTCAGTTTTAGTAAATTTTAACTTAAAATTAAAACAGAAAATGAAAAATTTTTTTGATAAATTAAGTAACATGAGATACTTACGGAAGGTACAAATTTAAATATTGGATATTTCTTTTATCGCGGATTATTTATTAACGAAATCGCGAACAAAGTGAAATTTCAAATTTAAATAGTCGTATAGGGAATATTACCTCAGCTTTCAAAACGTGTAATATATCAAATTAAAGGGCATATTGCATCATTTTAAATTGTTGCAAAAAATGGCGCTATTACTTTCAATTTTAAATTTTTTTGCAAAAAGTTTACTAAAAAATTTAATTTTCCTACAAAATTGTTTTTGCAAATATTTCTTAAACTATAGCTAACTTTAAAATTTTATGGCCATATTCGTGATCTGTGTCCCAAAGTCTATTAGAAATGATGTATCGTAACCCCGATGTATCAAATTTTTATTATTTTGTTGTACTGTGTAATTACCAATATTTTGATAGTTTTTTTATTGTTCATTGATTAATTTCATATGGCATAGATTTTCTCCTACAACATGCATACATTCTGTAGAACAAGAACTTTCAAGAGGGTATGTGTACTTTTCTGTGCCACTGTATATGGCTCGGGCGCAAAAAAACACATTTTTTTTACTTTTTTTAAACTTCTTTTGATTTACTTATAATTTTTTTTATGGATCTTAAAAAGTTTAACCCATTTTGTATCAGCAGCATCTGCAAATTATGCTTTTTAAAATCTTATCTAATTTAATATGATCCCATATAAGAAGACATAAAACCTGAAAATGGTTTAATTAAATTGTATCAACCCAAGTAAAAAAGTGTTGATATAGTCATATATTATCATATAAAATGTTGTATAATTATATATTGGAACATATATACCAAGATATAATTATATAAAATTTTACAAACTTATATCCTAAATATATAACTATATCTTGTTATATGTTGCACAATATATAGTGCAACATATTACAATATCCAATTATATATAGGCCTACATATAGCTACATATGCCTCATATAATTATGTATAATTTAAATTATTTTTAACAGAAGCTACATGGTCTCACAAAAGTAAACAATAAATCAAGTTTTAAATGATGAATGTTCATTAGAGTTGAGCTTAATTGTTCTTTTTGGTGACTCGGTATATCATTCAATACAATTCATTGAACCAGTTCGTTCAAATCGTCCTTTTTCGTTATCGTTCTTTTTTGTCATGAGTTGTGTCTGAACAGTGATTCGTGAACTGTGTCGTTCGTTTGACAATTTATTGGCGCACTACATGTTACATGTTCACATTAATTTTATTGTACACAGAGTAATAGTATCAGAAAATCACAATTTTAATAAAAATTTGAGATTATTACGAAAAAAATTTAATTCTTAAAGAAAAATTAATGAGAAAGAGATACAAATTTTCTATGAATAAAAAAGAACGAAATAAACGAGTAGTGGTGAACCGTTCAAATGAACTAGTTCGTTCATGAACGACACAACTGTAATGTTCATGCAGTCCTTTTCTTTAAATTAAGTCAAAATAAAATATCCGCTTTGAAACAAGTAATTAGGCATTTCTTTTTAACAAGAGCTTCGTAAGTATAATATTTACATCCTGGTGTTCTTAAAATAGTAATCAAGCTTTAATGATACAATCCAAAAAATTAATTTGGATTCCAATGTCTAATTCACAGATTAAAATACAGATGTGAAATAAGTGAAACATGTAAAAAATGTTATATATAAGAAGTAAAGTCGATAGTGAAATAGAAAGTAAAATATCCATATAGATTGTATCTCTAGATTTCTGTACTTTCGATTCATATCTGTATTTAAAGTGCGGTCTAATTGTTGCAAAAATTATTCAACTAAAGCTGTAGAAACTACAATTGATGGATGAAGAAGATTATTTTGAGAATTGGCAGAAACCATACAATATTTATTTATGAAATTATTTATAGACCATTTCAGATCTTAGTATATTAATTAAGATATAATCATGTGGTATAACGTAAAAGTGGATAAAATTGAATAAGGGTGAATTTCGGATAAAACTATATCAAATCACTTCTAATTGTATCAAAATAAATCTAATATGACACAATTAAATTTGATTTCCCTACTAAAAAAAAATTATACGACTTTTGATATTATATATAATTATATCCGAAAAATGAGAACATCTAATTGTATCCAATTAGATCGTATTATGATCATATTAGATCTAATTTGTCACAATTAGATCTAGTTTGATGGAATAAGATATGGTTTGATACAATTTTATCCGGATTTTGTCCTCATCCAAATGCATCAAATATAATATAATCATATCCAACTAGATATAATGGTTATATGGCAAATATTTCAGTTTACCTCATTTAAAACAAAAGAAAAGGACTCGCGACCTTTTAATTTATGTATATTTTTCATGGCGGTCACAGTGAATCTGATTTATCTATGTAGAAAATTTTATGAATAAAAAATTTTAACCAGAAACTTAAGTAAAGCGTTTTAAATAGCATTTCACAAATTATTAAAAGCTGTTTAACTACATAAGGGACTTAAATGCCCATATCTTATACCAAAGTATGCTCCTTAGTTTGCATAAAAATTTTTGCATCAATAAATTCATTTGCAGAATGTTAATCGCTGCTTAAGTTTCTTAATTTATTTTCTGTCGCCCAAAGCCTTTTTTTGTATTCCGCCATTATCTTTGAATTTTTAGTTGCGATTTATTTTAATTTATAATCCAAGGACAATAGTACCCATATCTGACATCCAAGTTAATTGGTTAATTTGAAAAAAAAATTGAGAAAAAATTTTACATAAAGGAAAATTTACTAAGGCAAAATATTCGTTTGAAGAATGTCAATCGATGATCAGCTCCTTTAATTTATTTTCTGCACCAAAAAAGTTTTTTTTTCGCATTCCGCCGTGCGGTTTTTTTAACTTATAATCTAGGGACTACAGTACCTATTTAATAAAATAAAGTTTGGTGGTTGGTTGCCAAAAAAAAAAAAAAATCGCCATAAAAGTATTTTCAAAAGAAAAAATTTTTGCATCCATATATTTTTTTACAGAATTCCGCTATTATTTTGCAATTTTTTAAGTGCGTCTTTTCAAATTTGTAAACTGGGGACTATAATGCCCATTTCATAAAAAAAATTGGTTGTTAGTTGTAAAAAAAATTGCGAAACCAAATTTCCAAAAAGAAATAACCCCTTTAAATTAATTTTTTGAACCACAAAGCCTTTTTTCGCATTCCCCCCATTATTTTGCAATTTTGTATGTGTGCTTTTTTAGGATTCATGATGTAGGGCTATAATAATGTTGAATCCCAGCAAAACCACATATTACGAAATAATGTATAAAGTAATGTGTAGCCATAGGGGCCGTTACTTTATACCTTACTTCACTGATGAATTTTACAGGGGATGGGCCCCAAAGTAATGTATGAAGTATGATAAAGTAAATGGTTACTTATGTGGTTACGTGGATGGGAAGAGTAATGTGTCTAAAAACCGATTTACATAAGAAAAATTTTATTTAAAAAAAACTTTATTGCAAATATGTTTTTATTAAATATATAAACGTGGTGACGCTGGGATTCAATCCTGGGATCCCTGCTTGTTAGCCAAGGACTCTACCCCTGAGCTATCGACATATGTCATTTGATTGTTTTAAAAGTAAATGAATTGTTGTGCTCCGTATTTTCGTTCATGATGTCGAAGTTTATACACCTTATCCCAATGATCACAAAAACACACAAAGTAATCTGTCTTAAAATAGATTTTCAAAAATGTTTTAATCATTACTTTGCGGTTAAAAATCATACAAATCATATAATACGTAATCAGTGATCGGTAATTCATTACTTTTTGCTTTAAAATAATGCAGAAGGTAACGAGTTATCATTACAAGGTAATGCGTGAGTATTTCGCACCCATTACCAAAGTTTTGCTGGGATATAGTATAATGAATGTTTCCATTCTTGATTTTTATAGTTAAATTATTTTGGATGGCTCGCTCGAGCTTATTTCCCATCCCTGGTTACAATTAATTTCGAGTCATACAATAAGCGCACATAAGGATATTTGATGTAAATGTTTGGTTTTTATTAGTACATAAGTATTGGTTTAAACATTTTCCTGTCTGAAACCACATTGTAGCACAAATGCTTTCTCACTGATAGAGAGTCCAATCTCTTAATACTGTATGCTCTTTGATTCAACAAAGAATTAAACAAATCATAAATATGTTGTATATTTTAAAAAAATTGTAAGAAAAATATTGACAAATCTGCCTCTGTTACTGGTAATAAAAGTTGATTAAAGTGATTTTATCTGGCCCTATGCTCCTTGCAGGAGTAAAAGCAACAAATATATATATATATATATATATTAGGGTGGGTCGATTTAGCAATCGATATTGCGTCATCGATTTTTCGAAAGCTTTTAGCATGGGGAAAAAAAAGTTCCACTACGGCATATCAAAAAAATTATTTTCGAGGCTCCCAAATTTAAATAAAATGCTAGATTAGCGCCATCTTGAGGTGGCTTTTTGAAACAACTAATAAAGTTGTAATATAACATTACAACCTTTCCAGAAAGGTATTACTTATGAAAATCGGATAAAAAATGTGGCAACTAGAGGTAAAAGTATATAAGTAAAATTATTTTCTGCTTGATGATGAAATGATGATAATGATGAGAAATGATGATAATGATGTTGATGACAACAAGGAGAAAATAATTTTACTTTACGGGGCAGTCCTACTTCTTTTTCGGTAATTGTCCGGGGTTGTCCTACTTTTTGCGCTTTTCTCCATAACTTTTTTTATTGCTTCTAAACTTTTGAATTGTTAGCATCGCTGTTTTGTTGCTATTATTTCAATTGACTTGGCATCACTTACTTTGGATGTCAAATTTAAAGCTTCTCAGCAGTGAGCCAACTGTTGAATTAAAAAAAAAATTAACATTGCATTTTATCCTGAAAAATGTAAAAATCTTAAATACAATTAACACGACTGATAACAAGTTTTGGTGCGATTAATTTTTATTAAAAATGATGTTTGTTATGAAGTGAGAAAACATGTTGAGTTCTATTTTTTCTTACCAGCACATAATGCCAAAGTAGAACGTATATTTTCTTTAATCAAGAAAAAATTGAATCCAGAAACTATTTCTGATATTATTAGTCAAATATAATTTTGATATTAATTGTCAAGAGTTTTATGAATATTTGAAGAAATGTGGCAGTAATATATTGATTCAAATTGGAAGCGTTGAAAAATATTCATGAAACGCTTGATAATTCGTATCAAGAAATTATAGAAACATACATTCCCGAAAATGTATGTAATAAATTTGTTAATCGTTGTTATACCCTACACCACTACGTGGAGAGGGTATTATAAGTTTGTGCTGATGTTTGTAACACCAAAAAATATTGGTCCTAGACACACCTAATAGTACACGGATCGGCTCTGTCCATGCGTTCTTCGGCGCACTCTACAGGTCGCAAATATTAAGATATTTTGACGAAGTTTGGTACACCGACTTACGCCGGCCCAAGGACGACGCCCATTGATTTTGGTTGAAATCGGTTCATGTTTAGACCTAGTGCCCATATAAGGGTACCCCCCAAAATTTTCTTTTTTACACGTTGCAGGTCGCAAATACGAAGATATTTCAATGAAATTTGGTAGACAGACCTGTGTCGGCCCAAGAACGAAGCCTATTAATTTTGGTTGCAATCGGTCCATGTTTAGACCTAGTGCTCATATAAGGGTCCCCCCAAAATTGGCTTGGTTACACGCTGCAGGTCGCAAGGAAAAAACCTATTAATTCTAGACAGGAGCGGTCCATATTTGGACCTATCGCCCATATATATTTTCGATTTTCTCTTCTTTTATGATTTTATAGAAAATTTTGACACAAGTTCGTTTTAACCCATTCAAATTTCGGATCCAAACATTAGTTGGCTTTAAGTCAGACTGGTGTAGGGTATTATATATTATATATGCCCGACTTTAACCTTTTTACTCGTTTTTTTTTTGTTTATTCAGGTACTACTAATTTTAATTTTGATTTTTTATCTTTTTTGTGAAGGTTTTTTAATTAAAGCACAGTGGAGTCAAATAAAATTTTGCTATGAATTGTCAAGAGTTTTATGAATATTTGGAGAAATGCGAAAGTAATATATTGATTCAAATTAGTGGCATTGAAAAACATTAATGAAACTTTTTACAAATCGTATCAAGAAATTATAGAAATATACATTCCTGAAAATGTATGCAATGAATTGGCTAATCGTTATGTTTTTTTTTTTTTTGTTTATTTATGTAGCACTAATTTAAAATTCAGAATTTTTTTTAAGAATTTTTTTAGTCGGAATAAGAACTGTTTTATTTATAAAATAACCCCTAAATTCATAAATGCTTTGTAAAGTTATAGGAGGTTTATTTTACAAATTTTATATGAAACATATTTTATTGTTTCCTGCGTTCGCATTTTGTTGATGTAGCAGACTACATTTAATAAGAGATTTTGATGCTTTAAATTGCATTGCACTACTGCCACTACTTTGTAAACAAAACTGATGAAGGGGACCTGGAAAATCCAGAAACGATCTTCTTTTCATTCCTGAAAATGTGGAGGTTTTTGAAAGCAAAAACTCTGTGAAGTATTTGTCACGAGAGTATCCTGGTGAAGAAAAATAGCAGTTTTTGAAAAAGTACTTATTATGTTAATTCATAATAAGGAAATGGACCTCGTACTAAATTAATAAATTTCTAATTAATCAATTAAAAAAGTCGAAAAAAACATATTTTATTTTTAAATAAAAATTAAAAACCTACATTATAACAAGTAATTTCATCCGTATTTGAACTAACTTTGCATGTTAATTTTCAGTAATTTGTTTTTCTTAATTTTACAATTTTTTCAGCTAACAATAAGTTAAACCACAATTATTTCTAAATGATTATATTTTTGTGTCTTTGCTATCAATATCATATAGAGATGACGCTATATTTTCATATTTTTTATTGTATAATCATAAAACGACTTATATCTCGGAAACTAAGCGAGATAAAGCAAAATAAATAAAAATTCGTTACTCTGTACTTATTAATACTTATCAGCCACCTATAATCCCTAAATATAGGACTGTCTCGGGACAGATCCAAAGATTCCACAGATTTAGCAGAAATTTCCGGTGAAATCAGGTTAAGTTTCTGTTGTATTTAGCTAAAATTTCTTAGCATAGTTAACTAAAATTGTCTGTGAATTTAGCAGTGTGTAAAATTTAGCTTACGTAAATTTAGCAGTCAGGTACTATTTCCTGTTATTTTAGCAGAAATTTGAACTATTTGAACGGACTTTTTTATGAGCGTATGGTATTTTTTATGCTATGTTTTTTTCTTACAGTTTTTCAATTTTTATATCTAATATGGAACAAAACATCCCACAAAACTGTTAAATAAAAAATATTTTTCAAAAAAATCAGATTTTTATTTTCCGACAAAATATGCTAACTCTGAACAAATATTTATTTTTTGATATACTAAAATATGCTATCTCAAAAAAATACGCAAAAATGTGTAAAATATGAAATTTTTGCATAGGTATAAATTAGTAAGATTAATTAAACCATCTTATGAAAGGTATATTGTTTATTTTTAGTTTTTTAGCTCTCTTGAGAAATTAGTTTTTTTGAGTTTGCATTTATTGAACATAGGAGCTCGATATACTAAATTAATTGTTCGAAAGAAAAAGTTCACTTTAAAAATATTTTTCGTATCGAGATATTTCACAGATACCTACTAAAGAATTTATATGAAAAAATAATCCGATATGAGATATGCACCCCTTAGGAACACAATTTACATTCATTAGAGATTTAGGAAAAACACACTCAGATAAAAAAGTTAGTAAAAAAATTTGCAAACAATTCCCAATCGCACTTTATTATTTTTATACTGATTTTTAGTATAATTTTTTTGTAATCTGTTTGCTATTCTCTTATTACAAATTACGGATTTTTTTACTAATTTTCGCTGCTGATTTCAGCAAAACATTTGACTAATTTTTCAAAACCGAGTGCTAAATTTAGCAGAAAAATATAATAATTTAAAAAAAATATATTTACAAGAAAGAATTCGTTGAGTTTTTACAATTCTTGTTTAGTTTATAATTGTTACTATTGATATATTCTTAGTTTTAAAATAACACTCAGAAAATTTTCTTGTATCTCCAATGCATAAAAAGGTAATAACTGGAGAACCGTTTGCAATTTTGACTTCAAATTTCAAGTACGATGAAGTAATATACGCTTGTTAAAATCGAAAGAAAAAAATGTTTTTTTATTATTTTTTTTTAGATTTTACAGTTTGTTTATTTTTTAGTACACGTTTTTGCTAATTTCAGCAGATTGATTTTAAATTACAGTTTACAACAATTTACTGAAATTTAGTAGCTGCAACTAATTATTTATACTAATTTCATTGTACTAAAATTATTGATATTTAGTAAGTTTTTTAATTGATTTTAACAAATCGATTTTGAATTGCAATTTACAGCAAGTTTGCTAAAATTTAGTAGCGACTACTAATTTTTTCTACTGATTTTGTTGTACTAGAAATCAGCAGACATGTGTTGCTAAAATTAGCCAAAAACACCGCTAGGCTTAAAACAGTTAAATTTCCAGCAAAATTTTCAGTAGCCATTACAGAATTTTTTGGTTGAGTGCAGAGACTAATAATTATAGAGATAGGAAATCAAAACTTACACTGCTCACCGGTAGAGGCCGCTGTAATTTAGTTTTATCTGAGCAACTATTAGTATCAGTATCAGTTTAGTATCAGCTTAGCCTATATTTAAAAACTCAAAAACTGCTGAAAACTGCTCAAAATAAGGAAAAAACAACAGCGTAATATATTCAAATAATAAAATTTGAGATATCTCTTTGTTTCTTGGTTTTTTTGCTTTGTTGTTTGTTATTACTTAAACTTAAATAAAAAAAAAAATTGTCAGTTTTCTGAACAAAGTGCCATCTAGTGATAACGATATTTTTGTAACTTATTTTTTTGGTGATGAAATTCCCCTGGGAAAAACCATTAGTTTTCCTACAAAAAACTTTTGGATTCTAAAATGACAACCTTATATAAATATTTTATGATAAATATCTATGAGCTACTTGAATAAATGTTCAGGTTTATTGATTTAGATAATGGAAAAATAACGTATTTCTGAACAATTGTTGCTATATTTCTTATTGAAAAAAAATCGTCATTTTGAATAGGAAAGTCGAGAAATAGTCATTTGGCTATTTTCGATAGTAAAAATCGCCAAAACTGGCAACACTGATGGTGGCCATATAATTTTTATGAAAAAATCCCTGAACTTTGTTTTTTTATGAGAGTTCAGTAACCTGTCCTAGGATTTGTCTTGTGACATGTCACAAGGGGTCAATTTCCCCCTCCTATGACAACGTCATGTAAAAGTCACCACTCTATTTCATATAAGGGGGCCAGTTCGGTGACAGTTTGTTAAAAAACACAGAAAAAAACCAAAAGATATAACAGTATTTTCATTTCTCTCTAATTAGGTTTAGTGTTGAAGATAATTTATAAAAATAATTTACCACACACTAAAAATTTTTGGTAAATGTTTCACAGCCAGACTCAGTTTACCTAAGTACCGACTATTTTTATTTATTTGTTAAAAAGCTCTGAGAAAATATATGTTAAAAGTGAAATTACACAAAAACTACACAAAAATGTCCAAAATTATCCAACGAAACTGTAAAGAGTCCCGTTTTTGAATAATTATTCAAAAAGTGGCAACACTGATTTGTATAGGGTGTTTTTTTAAGCCCGATAGAACTTGAAATTGTAAAAAATAACACAAAAAATTAAATTGTAATCAAAATTTTTTTTTATTGGAAAGATCAATACGTGACATTAACATTTGAAAATGATTTCGGGCATATGGGCACCGCGGCTGTTCTTGACGAAGCGCATTCTGGACGTCCAATTTTGGGCCACTTTTTCGAGCACTGCTGGCCGTATGTCACGAATAACACGAACAATGCTGTCCTCCAAGGCATCAATTGTTGCTGGTTTATCAGCATAAACCAGTGACTTCACGTAGCCCCACAGGAAATAATCGAGAGGTGTCAAATCGCACGACCTTGGAGGCCAATTGACAGGTCCATTTCTCGAAATCAACTTATCGCCAAATTTTGATTTCAATAAGTCGATGGTTGCGTTCGCCGTATGGCACGTAGCGCCATCCTGTTGAAACCACATCTCCTCCGGATCAATGTCATCCATATTTTCAAACAAAAAATCATTGATCATGGTGCGGTAACGATCTCCATTGACCGTAACGCGAGCTCCGGCCTCATTTTTGAAGAAATAAGGTCCGATGATGCCACCAGCGTGAAAACCGCACCAAACGGTGCATTTTTCTGGATGTAATGGAGTCTGTAGGGTCTCTTGTGGATTGGTCTCACTCCATATGCGGCAATTTTGCTTATTAACAAACCCGTTAAGCCAAAAATGCGCCTCATCGCTGAACACAATTTTGCGTCTATAAGTTGCGCGAATCGACGACTGATTTTCAAAGTAAATTTGGATAACTTCGTAGCGTTGTTCAAGCGTGAGTCTATTCATGATGATTTGTCAGAGTATACTGAAACAAATAAAAAAAAATGTTTCATCAAAATTTAATTTTTTGTGTTACTTTTTACAATTTAAAGTTCTATCTAGCTTAAAAAAACACCCTTTATATAATTAAGCATTTGCTAATTACACTATGCGACAGTCAAAATCGGGATGGGATGAAACCAACGGGAAATGTTATATCGGTCAAAAACAAGTTATACGTGTCCCGGGTTTCGCTGGGTCACCCCTAGGAATCGAGGTATATTTTTTTTTTACATAACTCGAGAACCACTAGTCCGATTTTGCTCAAACAATTTTAAAAAAATTAAAAATTACAATTCCTTTAATCTGTTCATATAACGTTTTTCTATATACTCAACAGTTTTGCCGGTAAAAATAAATGTTTGTTACCGCTACCATAAAAATCAATAACCTTTTGTTTATTACTTTTTTTTAATATTTTAGGCAAAAAATATTTTTTTCTTCATACATTTATTTTTACCGGCAAAACAGTTGAGTATATTGAAAAACGTTATATGAACAGATTAAAGGAATTGTAATTTTTAATTTTTTTAAAATTGTTTGAGCAAAATCGGACTAGTGGTTCTCGAGTTATGTCAAAAAAAGACCACCAAAGGTCAAATCGATATATCTCGATTCCTAGGGGTGACCCAGCGAAACGCCGGGACACGTCTAACTTCTTTTTTACCGATATAACTTTCCCCGGTAGTTTGAACCCTTCCCGATCACTGACCCCTACCATTTGTCTCACAGTGTTATTATTAGTTAAAATGCAAATACATACATTGCCTATTAAGAACAAAATAAGGTTAACTACAATTAGTTACTCTCCTTTTTTATATTTAAATTTATATGAATCTTCTTAAACAATTATACTTACTTGAATCTTATTTAAAGCCCATCACTTCTTGTTGGTCATTAGAACAGGTAAGATCATTCATATAAATTAATAAAGAAATTTAATTGTGCAACCTGTTAACTAGTGTGTGCCTTTTTAGTTTTTCTAAAGATCATTAAATTAATTATAAATTGATGTCTACTAAAGGTATAAAATAATATAATAGATATTGCCTTCGTCTTAAGTTATTAATTAACGAAATCGTGAAAATATATCAAATTCAAGGGAATATTTCACCATTTTAAAATGTTGCAGAAAATAGCGTTCATACCTTCCATTGCTGAAAGTTTATTAAAAATTTTTATTTAATTTAAAAATTAATTTTCGATAAAAACGTTGTTGCAAATATTTCTTGAAATTAAAATTATATGGTCATATTCGTGATCTGCGTTCCAAAGTCTTTTAGAAATAATGTGTCGCAATTCCGATGCATAAAATTTTTCGTATTTTATTGCACTGTGTTATAAGAAGACCAAATTGCTGTTTTTGCTTTTTATGATTTTTATTGCTTGTTTTACTTATATTTGCTTTTTTTGGATTTTCAGTTTTTTAGTTTTAAATTAGCTTTTTCTTAAGATTTTTGAGCTTTGAATGGCTTTTTTAAGTCTTTTTGTCCAAAAATACTTTTTTTGCTCACAAAAAAATATTCTCTTAACTTTGAATTTTTTTTAAACTGCCGTTTTTCCAAGTTTTTTTTTACTTTTGCTTTAACTTTTTTCTTGCTTTTTACAATATATGTTTGCTTTAAACACATCGGATTTTGCTTTTTTCTGTCTTCTCTGGTTACAATAAATGTGACAAAACCTATCAATAGCAACATTAAATAATATCCTTTTATCATTAAGAGGCCTCGAAAAAATTTTCAATTTCCAATTTACAGCCACTCACTAACTAAGAGGATTGCATTATCTTTATTTTCTAAACTCTTTGGTATAAACTATTATAAATTCTAGTAGGCTGTGCTCTCCAAATTTATTAATAAATCAGGCATAAAAAAATTTTACACTCAAACAAGTTAAAAACTTCATTTCAGGCGCTATCTGGATAATTTTTAGTGGGCTAAAATTTTCGGGACATACATCTCAAAAGATTCACAAAATTTTGGGTTTGGTACCATTTTCAAATAAAACAAAAAAATATTTTAACCCACCTTAAGCTTCTGTTAGTGATATAATAAAACAACAACAATATGCAATCACTTTCGTAAATTAAATTTTTCATTATTTAAGTTTTGCATTAATGAGCACATAAATAAAAAATAATAATAATACAAATATTTTACAACTTAATTTAAAACATGATCGTAAACATAAAAAAGAAGGATTAATATTAACTAATTAAAAATTATTAACAACAATTATATTAAAAAATATTTAAATTAAAATTTGCGAAAAAGAAAGAGAATGGTATTATAAAAATATAGTTATTTATTTTTTTAACTAATAAACTAAATTTGACAGAAAAAATATTAAAGCAAAGTAAAATAAATTAAGGCAAAATTGAGATAAATAAGATAATATAATATCACTTCTACACTGAAAATATTATTACAGTAACTGACTGTAGTTTATTTAAAAAGTTATCCGTACATTTATTTTTAAATGATTATTCAGTTAAAATACAAAGAAATATAATTTTTAACTAATTTTGTCGTTTATTTAAAAAATAAACTACAAATAAATACGGATTTTCTGTTCCAGTTAATATTTTCATTTAAAATGTTTTGCAAAAAAAGGAATTCCTTTTCGATTTCTAGGTCAGTTAAAAAAACGAAATAAACTAAATATCATTTATTCTTACGGATATTGTAGTTAATTTTTTGAAATTTAAAAAATGAAAATAAATGAAAAATCATTATTTTTTAAGGATTTTGTAGTTTATTTATTAACATTTAAAAATAAATGAAACGTTCTTTTGATTTAAATGAAAAATTAGTAGACCGGTTTTCAAGTGATTTTTCATTTATTTTAAATTGCATTTTCAGTTAATTTAAACTACAAACTATTTTGAGGGTAATAATATTTTTTAGATTTAAATCAGGAAAATTTAAAATACGGAAGAAAACGATTTAAATTATAGTATTTTTTATTAAGATTCCAAGTACGTTTTATTGGTTTTTCTTTCGATTTTTTTTAATTTAATATTATAAGGTTTTAAGGATGTTTGTTTTTAGGAATTTGTCCCAACTTATAATAAATGTATGTATTTAAGTATAGTTCAGTTTTATTTTGAGTTTATGTATTGTATTGTTCGAAGACTACGTATATTGTTGAGTGATGTTTAATTTTTAATATTTTTTTATTCTTTTTTATAAGGAATATTGACCATATTATGCAAAATATATAATAGTTATCAGTTTTTATTTATTATAATAATATATTTTTATTAAATTTTTTTTGTTTGCAAATTCACTCTCATTATTTTCCTTACGTATTTAAATGAAATTTTGTTGTTTTAACGGAAGCGTTGTTCTTACATATTAGTGTATATTTTTCATAATATATTTATACTTTACAATAATTTTGAACCTAGAATCTAATACGTATTTCAGATTGTTTTTAATTTTTGGCTTTAACATTTAATTTTTTTTTTTAATCAAAGCCAATTTTAACAGTATTTTTTTAGATTAGTCTGATTTTTTATTTTAAAGCAATTAGCGTGTACATATATTTTTTTTCCATTTTTTTTAATTTAAAAACTACGTTTTCTATTTTTTAATTAAATAAATTTTTTTGTCACTGGCAAACGACACTTTTACGTATTCTCTTTCTTGTAATAATGATTATGTTTTTGTATGTAGCATACCAAATATCTATGATTTTTATAATTTTTTTTTTAATATTATTAAAATTATATTTCTTTATATCGTAGTAAGCCGTTTTATACAATTTGAGTTAACAAATACTGCCGTATTGTGTAAAATTTTCAATCAAGCTTATCGGCATTAAACAGCATTCACACCGAAATCCTAAACATGTGTTTACCCAAAACACGTGTAAAAGAATAAAGAACCTTTGTAGTAGAATAAAGAGCTTAAATACGTGTTTTAGTTAAACACGTGTTTAAGAACTAGGTGTGAACGCAGCCTTAGATAAAGTGCTTTTGACCGAGATATACCCCCACCCAGAAAACAGATTCGTTGTTACAACCGAATTTGTTGCCAATCAAATTTATGCGGTCCCATGTACTATCATATAATTCCAAAGCAATTTCTTTCCTGACTACCGAATGTTAGTAAAATCTACTGATTCTAAGTACTGGTTTTGGTTGCAATAACTGAAAATATTAGTTTAGGCTATATTATAAGAATTGAAATAATAGATGTACCCACCTTCTTGTAATTATCAGTCCAAAAAAAAAACAATTAAATAGCGAAAATTTTTAAAAACAACTATATTTTTAGCAAAAAAACTAAATTTCTTAAGTAAAATTAATGAAATCGATTTTAGCAGTTTCATTTAATGTGCAAAATATTTCCATATTTCTTATTTAAATTTCAATTAGTCATTCAATTAGTATTTCTGTTACTACAATCCCAAAATTAATACAATATACTTTTTTGGTTTATGTATCTTAACAACCATTTTGATTGCAATAAGTGAAAATACATTATTTATTTCAAATGTGATATTTTAAACAATTTTTTTTCTTAAAATCACTAATATGTGGGCTTGAACCACATTTCGTTCACCCAGAAAACAGATTCAGTTCTGATAACCGCATTTGTAGCCAATCGCATGGTTCGGTTGTGGTAGCCGAATTTTTCAGTTGTGGCAACAAAAAACCAATTGAGACAGGACTAATTTGACTGTGTCAACGGAATTTTAGTTGTGTCAAGAATAACTCGGTCAACAAATTCATTTGATGCAACTGAATCATTCGATTGGCAACAAATGGGGTTGTCAGCACCGAATCTGTTTTCTGGGTGTTGTATTAAATTTAGTTGCATCAATGGAAAAAGTCTTTAAAAAGGTTATGGTTGGTAAAATGAACTGATTTTGAAGTTGTTGATACTTTTATGTCAATACAATTGTGTTAGTATAGTAATAAATATAGAAAATCTTTTGTAATTTTTAATAATTAAGAATTGCAGTAAACATTTTAGGTACTGTATTGATATATCATTGGGCCGATTAACAACCAATCTTTTTTCTGTATGCCCATTTCTGATTTAGGGATTATAGCCGAAAAATTTGCAGTCGTAACCACCAAACAAAAATGGGTAACAAGAATATGGACGTAATCTCCAGTTTAAAATGAACATCTTTATTTCCCATTTTTCTGCATTCCGGCCTTCGAGCTGGCTTAGGAGTTCTGCTCTGTGTTATGTCCAAAGTCAGCTTCGTAGATTAAAGCATTTCTTAGGGTGGAAAGTAGGTATAATAAATAAAACACGTTTGGTCATAATTCTCACTAAGAATCGGTCTAAGCTGCCATAAGGGCCGTTTTGTAAACGTTTTCTTTTTTTGGTTATGGCCGAAATTTTTATGTGGGGATATGGAGATACTATCCGTTGGGGTTTATGACTTGTAACAATTTTTGACAGGTTAACTTATTTACGTTTTCACACAAAAAAAAATAAACAGTAAAATCCATATAGTAGTTTTCACGTATTGCCGATTAAATTTGACTTCAAGTTTTTGTACCCACAAGCAAGCTCTAATAAAGGTTGCTCAGATTTAAGGGGACGGAGTATCACATCGATTTTTTTAAGTTTCAAAACGTTTTTTCTTCCCTTTTTCACCTTATGAAGGGGCAGCTATAAAGCTTATGACCGCTAGATCTGTCTCCTTGACAAATAGAACTTATCAATAGACTTTTCTTGTCAGTATTACCGCCTGTCAATAATGTTCGTGTCCTAGCAGGCATCACCATGACAGTGAGAAAATTGGGACAATGTCAATGTAGTGATATTGATAATTTTATATATTAGAAAACCAAAAATTTCATAACAATTTGAAAATGGTCGTATACCGATAACTTAGAAATAGAACAGAAATACAACGAATAAGAAGTCCCTATCATGATCTTTGAACCAATTTTATACAAACCATCAATGCCGTCTTAAATTTGAAACCAAGTTTTGGGAAAAGCTGGATTTTTGCCTGCAAATTTTTTTCTTTTTTGTTTAATTTAATTTTTATTAGCATGTCTCCCTTGGGAGATGGAGGTAATTAAACTTCTAATTTTGACATGTAGCTCTTTAATGGGTGACGAATATTACACCGATTTTTCCTATTTACTCAAAATCTGTTACAAAATATTAAAAACTTGAATTATTAATTACCCATTTCAACAAATTATAAATTTGCATATCCTCTAGGAAAAACAATTTTCCGTTTTCGGTATACCGCTGTTTTCAAATTTGTGTCTTATATTCCAGTTTTTCTAGCTGGCCCATATCAGTTTCTGCAAAGGCTAATATCTACCTGAATCAATAAAAATTGGCTTTAAACTTTAAATTTCGTGGAGAAGATTCGAAAATATTTGAAAGGGTATGTGATTGATTCTATAGTTTTTGCTAAAAACAAATTCTTATTATCTTTTTGAAATATGTCTTTGTTAATTTATAGGGAGAACAAATAAATTATATTGGCGGTACCAATTAAATTGCATTTAAGCATTGAAATACATCTGAGAAGAAACTCTTAGTCCCATCAAAAAGTTGTACGACAAGGATATTTATATAGTTCAAAATTCCGATCTAATTACTTTGTACTTTATTTTAGGAACTATTGAATGGAATATCAAGTTTGATAGAAAGTTATATTTATTTAAGTGTTTTGTTTACAGGTCAGAAGAAAAATCAAATTTGATAAGAAAATGTCTTATTTTAAAATTTTTCGAAGAGGGGTTATGTCTATGGATAAATTTTGTATTTCACTGAACATAGGGCCAGTTTTATATTCAAAATTAAGTACGATTTTTGTCTCCAATATTACTTAAGTAAGAAACATTATTTGGAAATATTATATTTTTTAATGTTGCTACTAAAGGCTTGCACGAATGCATTTAAAACATTCACTACACTTTTGGCAATTTAGAAATCTTTAATTGAAATTCAGTGAATATCAATTGAAGTATAGAAATCGTGAATTAAAATAGATATTGTTTTCTGAATTTAAATTGATATTTTCTGAATTTCAATTGATGATTTCTGAAGTGCAAAAACTGTAGTGATGGTTCACAGAATGTTTTAAATGTATTCATGCAGGCCTTTAGTTGCTAGTATTCGATTTCGTTATATTTATTATAATTTAAGCAAAACATTTACCAATTCACTATTGGTTTTCCTTAAAACCATCCCGTTTCTAGTTTGCAGGCACATGTGGAATTCTGTTATTTGGGAAGAAACTTTGTTAGTTGAGAAAAAATTTGTTAATTTCTATGTTACACTAATATTAAAAGAAATCACTTAATTATTTTATTTGTTGTATTTTTAATAATTGTTAATTATTGTAGTTTTATTAATTATAAATCAACATATCAAAAATTTTGATAACAGGTTTTTTGATCCTTCCGAAAAGTCTGTAAAATGTTATGCTACATAAATAAATAAAATGAAAAATAAATAATATTTGAAAAGGGCCCTACAAAAATATCTGTTAAACTCAGCAGAATTTACTAAAAAATAGTTCAGTAAAAAAAGCAAGAAAAACGATTTTAGATATTTTTAGTTGATTGAGAATAACAATTTACCCTGTTAAAATCAGCAAAACATTGATTAATACTCATGAAAAAAAAATTTAATATTTAAAAATTTTTAGATTTTTTCTGAAATCAATACAATTTTTCAGCAAACTTTTTTTATTTTGATTTCTGTAGCGCCAATTAATATTTGCATTAGAGATATGGGCCATTTAAAAAAATCGGGAGGGAAGGAAATAGCGCCATCTTTAAAACTTCGGATACATTGGTGGAGCCATATACCGGGTAATAACAGTAACACGAAAATATTACATTTTAACAATAAATTTTGTTAAATTTAACACCCATTCGTTAAAAATGGGTTTTAAATAATTTTGAAAATTAATACCCAAAATGAGTTAAATTACTGAAGATTTTTAGTATTGTGTTAAATGAAGATAACTAAAATCTTTGCTTAAATCAGTTTTTCAACTAAAAATTTGTTAAAAATTAGTCAAATCGATTTAAAACCAGTTTGACAGATTTTTCTACTGACGTATTGTTTTAAGTGTACCAACTGCCTATGATTGCACCGGGGTATGGCATTACCAAAAAAATAAGTTATAAAAAAATTGTTATCACTAGATGGCTCTTTGCAAAAAAATTGACAATTTTCTTTTTTTATTTAAATTTAAATAATAACAAACAACAAAGGAAAAAATACAAACAGATATCTCAAATTTTATTATTTGAATATATTCCGCGTGTGGTTTTTCCTTATTTTCAGCAGTTTGAAGCAGTTTTTGAGTTTTTAAATATAGGCTCAGCTGATACTAAACTGATATTTAATAGTTTCTCAGGTAATACTAAATTTCAGCGCCCTCTATCGGTGAGTAGTATAAGTTTTGATTTCCTATCTCTATAATTAATAGTCTCTGGATTGCACTGCCAAAAAGCTGTAAAAATAAAAAATATTGCAACAAATCAATCTCTTTTGAACTGAAATAATGCCAGAATTCAACTTTACCTCTCATCCATTTAAAATATTTCCAGACTTGATTGTTGAGACTGATTATTCGTAGATGCATTATAGTTCTCCATATCCTGAGACCTCTGAAATGCATATTTATAAAAAAATAAACAGTAGCAGTACATATTCAAATAAATGCAAGGATATTTTAAAACATTTAAGTATTCTGGTACTAGCGACTAATTTTTAACAAATTTTTAGTTGAAACGCTGATTTAAGCAAAGATTTTAGTTAACTTCGTTTGACACAATACTAAAAATCCTCAGTACTTTAACTAATTTTGAGTGTTAATTTTCAAAATTATTTAAAACTAATTTTTAAGAACCCATTCATTAAATTTTACAAAATTTATTGTTAAAATATACTATTTTCATGTTACTGTTATTACCCGGTAGATGACGCCACCAATGTTTTCGAAGTTTTAAAGATGGCGCTATTTCCTTCCCTCCCGATTTTTTAAAATGGCCCATATCTCGAAAACTGTGAGAGGTAGAGCAAAATTGATGAAAATTTCGACTACCCCTAACTATGTAGTACCCCAGAAAAAGGGGCTATCTCTATTGAAAAGTGGACATTGGCGGGTTCTTGGACCACTGGATAGAACAAAACGGACACAATTTTTATGCCATTGGAGTGCCCTTATATGTCCTCACATGGTATGGACTTGTCCCGGGGAGGGTCCCTAGACCCTAAATTTGAAAAAATTCTACGTCTCAGTGTAATTACAGATAAAACTGTAGTTTTATAAATATTTCACTTAAATTTAGATTTGTTAAATTTAACAAAATAATTTGTTAAAATCAACAAATTTTAATTTAAGCCAAAAAATAGTAATAAATTTTATTAAGGTAACAAATTTTTCTGTTTAGCCAACAGACTTATTATTTTGAGTGTAATATTTGTTTTTAACTGGAATGTTTTAATTGCACAAATAAAATGCGTAAATACTATAATTTAAAATGTACCTGGGTCATTCCATCTCAAATCGACCAATGGTTAGACTCGACCCCTGTCGATTTGGATGAATTTTTGTCAGAACTTTCCTTTCATCATATAACGAAGTTTTGCCAAAGGAAAAAAATTACAAATTTCTTTTTCAAAAGATATTCAATATTTAAAATTTCAAAAAATGTCATAATTTTTCTAATTTTTTGCTTTGTTACGAGGTTATTTTTTTAATATCTCGAAAACTATAATAGCTACAAAAATGGTTGTGAGCTCGTTTTAAAGATATTGAAAATTAAATTTTAAATCGAAATTACGCTTTTATTTTTTTGGTAATAAGTAGTTGAAAAACATGTATACATGTGTGTATGTGCCATTTCTTAGCTTATTTATTTTTCAACTATTACCAAAAAAATAAAAGCGTAATTTCGATTTAAAAATTTTTCTGTGCTCCTAAAGCATTCAAGGATCGATCTTAAGTAGTTTTTGGCTAAATAACAATTTCTTATAAAAGCAATTAAATTATGTCGACACAGAACACAATTTACTACCTTTTGTGCCTTCAATCATTTGTTGTACAACGAATGGTTTTCAGGCGAGAAGGATGTGAAATTAAAAGTTCGTAAATTTGAAAAAAATTTACGTTTTAAAATAGAAAAATAATAATTAAAAAATCGTCAAAAATACATTTATGATGTGGCATAAATTATTGATAATAACAAAGCTAGTTTAGTATCTACTTGTAAAATGAGTTACAATTTTTTCTCTAGGACTCACAGGATAACGTTAAGATACGTTTTAGGAATATCTCTCTAACTCAAAAACTCAGAGCTGGTAGTAAGCAAAACTTATTTCGTCAAAATTTATTGATATCTAGTGCCAAATTCGCCAACAACACGAGATCAACAATTTTCGGTATGTAATTTTATTTTACTCATAGTGTTATTTATAGTAAAAACAGAAGTTGTTTGACTATTGGATTTCTTGATTGTGCTATATCGCCTAAATAAAGCGATAAATTAAAATTTTAATATTTTATTTATTTTTAATATTTGTTGTAGATTTTCAATGCCAAATATAGGTTTGTTTTTTTCGAATTTTGTATAAATATTTCATACAAATTTAAGCATTTATAAAACTTTTAAGTAGGTATAAATTTAGCTTCTTAAAAATAAGTAAATAGTAATAAAAATGCTACCAAGTCTTAAAAATTCTTGGCTTTTCTCTTTCAAATGTAAACAAAAATATTTGTCATAAAAATATTTGAAATTTTAGAATTTTTTATTTCATAAAGTATCTGAAACAACAAAAGTTAACAAATGAATTGTGCGTTTGTTGGTAAAGGTACAGCAGGGCACACAAGATTATTGCTCCATTTCGAGTTCCGGCGAAGTCTTTGTACGAAAACAAGGCGACCCCAAATGTTTTAATTTTGTTTGTTTACAAAAAATAAAAGAAAATCAGGTAAGTACGGATAGCCGTTTATTTTACAAGTCGTTATAGATATAGGTATAAAATTCGAAAAAAAAAACAAACCCTATGTAGTTTTAATATGATCCCAATCAGAAGAAAGAGCATTAGAAGGTTAAACATCATAAAGTCTTTTTTAAAGATTGCAGTTGATTTAAATGCAAATGTAGTGTACACCTTTTTAACATGAAATGAAGTTATTTTAACTGTGGTTTGAAGTTAATTTTACCTACATAATTCCCTGAGTGTACATTAGCAATTAACACAATTTAATCCGAATTTAGACATTACTCAATTTTTTTATATATTTTTTTAATAAGTTCCAAATATGTCCCAATTTTTTTAGTATAACTCCTCAGCTGCAGAAGTCTTAAAAAATTGTCTGGTTACATAGCCCGAACAATTTTCTTGCAGTTGTTCTGTACCCCGTTGTGAGTGCGTTAACGCCCGCCCATTGTAGCTAGAGCAATTTTTCTCTTTAAAGATCTAAAAACTTGTGTTAAAAACCTGAAGGGTGAGTTACCCATCTGTAAACGTAACTGTAACGAATCAGCTGTTTCGATACCACAAGAAGTGTATACAAATGGTTACTAACACGTAAATGTAAACGTATTTGCCGGATTATTCTGTTGAAATTAGAATTTTCTATCCGTCATCGAAACAGCTGAATGATTTTAGTGGGAAAAAATTTAAAATGATTAAACAAAATGGTTCAAACAACAAATAAGAAATAAAAATTAACAAATGAATGGAAAAATTCAGAATAAAATAAAAAACCATATGAAATAGATTCTAAATAGTAATGTCGTTTACGGTAATCTATAAGTGTACTTTTTGGCTATGGCACGTTACAGTTACAGTACATTTACGTTTACGGTCCACTAATCCGCCCTTGAGTATTTCGTATAAGCACATATGTTGTAAAAGCTGAATTTAATACATAACATTAGAGATCAGCAAGTTAGAGAAATGTTTATTTTTTTTTTGGCGAATTTTGCGTGACTTATGTGAATGAAGTGTGAGTTAAACAAGTGCACAGATACAAGTACTTGTACAAGTTTCTGTTTGTCTACTGATGTGAATCCGTATTGATAAGTAGTTTAGTGTTTCTGGTACAAGTTGGTATTGTTATTCTTTCTACTAGATTGTGTGTAAATGAATAAAGAGAGAATGAGCGTAATATATTTGTTTTTCTATGGTTTGCTCAAACAAATAAAACAGATAATGAAGATTTTACAATAAATACTTATTGTACGCTGCCAATAAATATATTGTGAAAATTTCTACCAAATCAACCCCATGTCTTCCTTCGACCTCTTTTTCACTAATTTTATTAAAATTAAATACAATTTTTCTTTTAATTGAATTCTATTAATTTTTGAATACAAATTTCACAACAAATTTAATCTTTAGTCAGTTGATTATTTGTTTCGACAACAACTATTTAAAAATATTTGTGGTACAATAAGTATTTGAGAACAAGAAACACACAATGCCACACTCAAAGTAACGGATATGTATATGGTATATTTGTTTTGACAATACAAGTGCACGTGTTTAGTGTGAGGAAAACACTAACTTCCCTCACTTGAGTGAGATTGAGCACAGTGACTAATTGTTCGTTCGGAATTTTTCTCTATCGTAAGTGACTATATTAAATATTACTAAAAAAAATATTTTTTATATTTTTTAGATTCAAAAAATATACAAAAAATGATTAAAACTGAATTTGATGGTCAATCTCGTAACAAAGTTACATTTTTGTACTATAATTTAACAAAAACATGAAGTATGAATACTAAACCCTTTATATACATATATTCGAGTTGTTGATCGATTATTATGATCGATATCTTAATTGACAAATAAATTTATTATCTATTCAGTAATGAAACAGGATAACTAGTCCAAAAGATGAAGATTTTTGACCACCTTCTCTGAAAATTTGCCACTGTGAGCCGGACCGCAATCCACAGCAAACAGTAAATGCATTACCACTTGATGGACTTCGTCTGTATATTGGGTATCGTCCCAAAGATGATTTCTGTTGCTGAAATCGGGGTCCGCTTTCAGTTACTTCAGAACACAGTCAGCGAACACATTTGTATGTGTTTCTCGATGATGTATCTTGCCATAGTGTGTAATATTTATTGTCTGACAAATAAATAACAGAAAATTAACAAAAGATGAAACAACATAACTGCCATGAACTGTCAAAATCTTCCCGTCCCTATTGGAAACCTCTTTAGTAAAAATAGTAAAAACTGGCATACTAAACTAATGAAAACAAAATTTTTTAAAATTTTTCCTTAAAATGACAAAAGTTTTTGACGAATGCACAATAAATGATTTTCAAAAAAAGCCTTCTATTACCAGGTAAAGGGAAATGGAATAAGAAAACAAAAATTATAACTACTTACACTTTGGTCAAATAACACATTATTTTAACATAGGGTATCACTGGAGGTAAGTGGTTGCCTAAAGGTTACTGGTATATACTGAAAGTACTGAAATAAGTTGTTACTTGTAATATGTAATATAATAACTGACTAGTTAGCAATAGCGGCTAAAATAAGTACATACTTATATATATATTCCTCTAACTCCCACTGGAGCATTGGGCGCCAATTACAGCAGATCGCCATCTGACCCGAATTTGAGCGATAGATCTTAATTCGTTCCAAGATACACCTAGTACATACTTGCTGGGAGTAAAATAAGTCGTTATACATTACTATGTAATTCATTGGTTACATATAGGAAATAAAATAAGACATTATCAGAAATGACTTTAAACGCATTAGTATTACCTTTACGACATAGACTTATAACTCCATTTTGGTTTAAGGCAGATATTTCGTCAAAAAAAAAAAAACAAATAAAATAACTATATAATATAAAATCAGCACAAATTAAAAGGAAAACCATCTATCACTGTACAACACAAAAAAAAAACAATGTTCTGATAACTGATTCTGGCAGAGTGGACCAAAAATAACATGTATCGGCGTTTTAAAAGTTTACGTCTGGCCCTATGTTTTTTGGGGGGTTAAAGTTTTCCCCCTCTTGCAAATGCTTATTATGAATCGGCTTAGGAAACCATGTGAATCTTCCATTTTAGCTATAGGATATGTTCAGCGAACTTATGTAAAACACTACGGGAAACATTTTTGTGAAATTAGAATGTGTATAAAGGCTAATTTCATACTTAATCAGAATTGGCGCTCAAATGTCCTACATACCTGGATTGTATTAGGTTAGTTTTAAATTTTGTCTTATTTCTGGCATTGAAGTTAAATTTTTAACTTTGATGTCTTCAGAAACTTAAAGTTGAATTTAATGACAATTATTTTTGCTGAACATATAACTCTCTAACTCTTCAACTTATGGGGCCAAAAAGTCATTTTCATTACATTTATGAAGATATAATTTATGAAATTCAATGAATGAATTAAATATTATACACATAATGAAATTCTTCGTTGATTCTACGAAAAAAATTCTATAAATTATATCATTAATATCATGAAGGATAATTCTTTCAGTGTATATAAAAAAAAAATATGTTTAGTAGTAAATTGGACAATCGTATTCATTTTTAAATTTATGTAAGTATTTTGGATTTTTGCAATTTCGAAGAGTCATTTTATTATAATTTTAAATTATTGTATCTATTGTTTTTAGATTTTTTGGCGTCCACCAGGTTTGGGACAGTTTTCCTAATTTGCTTCTTTGAAAATCATTAAAACGATAGAAAATATGCAAATAATTAGAATAAAAATGATAAAAATTAAAGCTAGTAGATCTTCAGTTTAAAAGTAATTTTTGAAAAATAATTACGGTGGGTCTCATACTGCAGGTTTAAACTTTAGTTAATAGTTAACCCAAAAATTTGTTGTTGTTTTGTGTACATTTTTTTTGCCATTTTCTTTTGTTTATAGTTAAGTTAAAGTTAAACCTACAGTATGAGACCCACCATTAGTGGTTAAGAAATGACAGTGCTTTAAAATAAAAGTGGCGAAGGATTCCCTAATTACCCTAAACAACATTACTATTTAGCATCTATTTCATGTGTTTTTTTTATTGTATGCTAAATTTTTTCATTTATTTGCTAATTTTTATTTCTTATTTGTTGTTTGAATCAAGTCTCTTTATTCAGTTTTTCTCACTAAAATCATTCAGTTGTTTCGATGGCTGATAGAAAATTCTGATTTCAACAGAATGGCCTGGCAAGTATGTTTACTTATATGTACGTCTTAACCATTTGTTTCGAAACAGATGATTCGTTACAGTTACGTTTATGGTTGGCTTTTAATATTTCTGTAGTGGGATTCTCTAACTTTTTAACGACAAAATTCGGTAGTTCAGTTGTCAGTTTACTATGAAAACTTGACAATTTAACTACCGTTAAAAATTTACAGAATTACCCCTCTGATATCGAAGGACTGTTTTAACAGTTAGTATAATTTTTGAAGATAATTTGTTGCCGATTCAACAAAAATATTATTATTTTAAAGAATAATTTGAATAATTTTAAAGATAAATATCTTCATTATATTAGATCAGTATATTTTGTCACTCCACTATCTGACATTATCATATTTTTTATTTCTCCAAATATTGGACATGTACGAAATTTAAGTAAAATAAAGTACTTTATCAATATCAGGATATGTATCAGCATTTACATAATGTGAATGTGAACGCTAGTTTTCCAATTACACTCAAAGGAATAAACATGGTGTTTCTCTTCAGTATATTTTGGGAGATACTGAACATTCGATTATATCGCAAATATTATATATTTTAACTATTTAAAATGTTTTGTTCTTTTTGATAGGTATGAGCAAAAATACAGCTTATATTAAAACTATAAAAATTATATGTAATTGTAATTGAAAAAATGTTAATAAAATTACATTACACCACGACTATCCTGCCTATCTCATATACTTTTTTTCTTTAATTTAAACAAAAAACATATTCCAATTCTAAATGTAATTCCCCAGCCAGAAAAATACAAACGGGAAAGCGATGGCAAAGCACTTTAAGAGGTGGTATAAGTACAGGCAAAAAGTGCTTTCCCATTCCCAAAATGATAACATCATTAGACAAAAGGACCGGCTGTTCAAAAAGCGCCGAAAAAGCACTGGAGAAACAAAATTTTTTAACGTTGGCAAAACGCTGGAAAAAACAATAAATAGGTGGTCTGGAAATATATTTTCCAAAATAAAATTTAAAAAAATTCATATGTATTTTTTTGGTCCTGCGGTGATTTGAACCCAAGCCGTCAGATTGGCAGACGATAACCACTGAGCAAACGAGACATATAATATTTGATGGCTAAACACATAAATGAGTGATAATAGCTGGACAACTACTGGCTGTGCTAAAATGCTAGCACTAGCAAACAGTTTTTAGGAACTAATATGCCAGCGCTGGGAGAGCAAAAATAAAGTTCTTCTTAAAGGAGCTTTTCCACAAACAAAATCATTGATTTCATAGAACAAAAAAATTTTTAAATTAAAAAAAATCCAATATAATTTTTTTCCTTGCAACCGGATTTAAACTCGGAACCTCCTGATTAAAAACCTTTTTTAACGAAGCGTCAGCATTTTTATAAAATTATTGCTCTACCAGTGAATTGGTTTTTGTACCACTGCCCAGTCAGAAAAATACAAACGGGAAAGCGGTGGCAAATCACTTTAACGGGTGGTAAAAGTACTGGCTAAAAGTGCTTTCCCATTCCCAAAATGATAACATCATTAGACAAAAGGACCGGCTGTTCAAAAAGCGCCGGAAAAGCACTGGAGGAACAAAATTTTTAAACGTTGGCAAAACGCTGACAAAACTAATAAATAGGTGGTCTGGAAATATATTTTCCAAAATAATATTTAAAAAAAGTTCATATGTATTTTTTTGGTCCTGCCATGATTTGAACCCAGGCCGTCAGATTGGCAGACGATTGCTCTACCCACTGAGCTAACGAGACATGTAATATTTGATGGCTAAACACATACATGAGTGATAATAGCTGGACAACTACTGGCTGTGCCAAAATGCTAGTACTGGCAAACAATTTTTGTAACTAGTATGCCAGTGTTGGGAGGGCAAAAGAAAAGTGGGTCCTGAAGGAGCTTTCCCACAAACAAAAAAAATTGGTTTTATAAAACAAAAAAATTTTTAATTAAAAAAAATCCAAAAAAAATTTTGTGCTTGCAACCGGATTTGAACTCGGAACCTTCTGACTACAAACATTTTTTAACGAAGCGTCAGCATTTTTATAAAATCATTGGTCTACCAGTGAATTGATTTTTGTACGGCTGGTAGCATTTGCTAGGTAGCACTGGATAACCACTGGTTGCAAGCCTTGGCATATCACTCTAAGCCAATTCTTTGCCAGTGGTTTTTTTATAAACCACCGAAATTTTTGTAAAACAAATACTGGTAAAACGCTTTTTGCAAACGCTGGCAAAGCGTACCAAATGAGTGTTCTGCCAGTCATTTATTTTTAATACCGTGGTTACCCAGTTGTATGCCAGTGCTTGATTTTTTGTACCACTGGCGATTTCTGACTGGGTGGTAGCATTGGCTAGCTAGCACTGGATAACCAGTGGTTGCAAACCATGGCATATCACTCTTAGACCATTCTTTGCCAGTGGTTTTTTTTTATAAACTATCGAAATTTTTTTAAAACAAATGCTGGAAAAACGCTTTTTGCAAACGCTGGCAAAGCGTCCCAAATAAGTGTTCTCCCAGTCATTTATTTTCAACACCATGGTTAGGCAGTGGTATGCCAGTGCTTGATTTTTTGTACCACTGGCGATTTCTGATTGGGTAGTTACAATTACAAATTATTGTAATGTAACTTTAATTGACAAATTTACATGTAATTGTAATTTTAATCCACCAGGTCTGATTAAAATTCATATATAGAATATAAATATATAGAATTTTGCCATTAAAATAATTAAATCGGTATTAAACTATTTTGTAATAGCAAATAAGACTATGATTTAGTACTGAATAATTTGGCTAAATTGAAGCTAAATTGAAACGTTTTTGCGAGAGAAGTTTGTAATGCATTTGGATTACACGATTTTTGAACTAAATTATTTGAAAGCATATTCTAAATGTTCTGCCAAAGGGAATATTCACATCACAACATCAATTAGTACGAAAATAAATTTGTAGCATTTTTTTATTAATTAATTAGAATTTTATCTTTTTATTAAACTAAATAGAAAGTCAAAATTGGTTTCCGCACAAATTTTTTTTTAACTTTTAAACCAGATATGTATTTTTGAATAATTAGCTTAGTACCAATTTAGCGACACCGCACACGACCTAAGTTGAAAGTTTTTCCTTATAGGGCAAAAATTTAAGAGGCAAAACAGATTTGCGTAGCATCGATAAGTATGATGCAATCATAATTAAACAAAAATTCAAAGATACGAAATTATCATGTTTAGATGTAAAAGTATTTAATAACAAATAAGACCCACAGAGTGAACACGCCATATATGTGCATAGCATTTTCAGCGAAAATCTATCATTATCAAGGAGTTGAGACAAAACTTCTCCATTATCGAGTATATCAAAGTTAAATCCGAATTCAAAAGACACAAATTAGACATTTGAGCTCAATTAAACAAAACTTTTTCTGATTTATCTAGCAACTTCTGCTAAAATTATACATAAAATCTGTGTCTTTGGACTCTCCGAATGTGAACCGAGTCAGGTCAATATTTATTATTTTTATTAACGGAGTAACACAATTTTTTTCATTTTGCTTAATCTCGTTAGCATCCGAGATATATTCTATTTTATGATGCTAAACAATTACAAATATTGAGATATAGCGCCATATATATATGATATTGTTATAGGACACACAAAAATATAATAATATGGAAATAAATAACTGTGGTTTAAATTAGGTGGCCCTATGCTCCTTGCAGGAGTGAAAGGAACAAATATATATATATAAATTAGGTGGCAGAATTCTAAAATTAAGAAGAACAAATTACTAAAACTAAGCATGTAGAATTTGTTAAAGTTCTGTCGAAATATTTGAGTCATTTCTGACCCAAAGAAAGCTAAGAAATACCATTCTTGTCAGACATTCTTCAAATAAATGTTAAAATGAAATAATTTTTTAAGGGGTATTTTTTTTAACTGTTGCTTTGGAATTGAAATATTGAAATACATATACTTCATACTCTGTTAATTCGTTTTAAAATAATTACCTTTGGATGTGAAATCGATTCATTTTAAACGCATAACTAAAGTATACTTTTACTAATTCTTAATTAGGTTACAATTTTAACTCTTACCGGCGCTTAGCAACATCCGAACTCTTCGAACTATCAAAGCTCCAGTGAAACAGTAAATTTGTTGCTTAACTTCAGGCATTTCTTTAAATTTGATACTTAAACTTGCACCCAATTTTTCACTAGAAAAATTTATCCAAACTACTGCCAAATATCAAATATATACGAAATAAGTATTTTTTCTGGCCCAAGTGTTTGGTCGGACATAACAGCCGAAGTATATAGTCAATATTTAGTTCAAGGAATTCTGGTATTGTCTAACTTCTAATATTTTAACAACAAACTGTAAAAGAAACTAGTTGTCGTTTATTTTCAATAAACCAGTACTGGGAATATTTTATTTCATTAACTCAAATAGTTTAAAGTTCTTAATTAGATTTATTTATGCTTCTCTTATTTTAAGAACTTTTTAAAACGGATACTCTTGTTATGAACTCATTTAAAACATTTTAAATATTTCTTTTTTAATAATTTCATTTTTACAATAAAAAATAAAATATTTTTTTAATTTCTAAAATATGGCATAATAGTTTCAAAAAAAATTTAAATTTTTTTTACAAATTTTTGTTTAAACTAAACATTAACAAAACAAATTTTGAAATATCAATTACAATTAAAGGAAAACAAAACAATTAATTTTTTTTAGTTGTAAACTTAAAGAAACAAAATAAAAAAAAATACTTAAATAAAGTAAAAGAAATGCACTGCATTTTTATTACAAAATATTACAGGAAAATTAAACAAATTAAAGCAAAAGAATTCAGTACTTTTGATTTTTTTTATGGTATAAGTTTATCTTAAAACTGTTACTGCAAACTTCTAAATTAATATTTAAAATATATATTTATAGTTACTATTTTATATATATGTATGTATGTATAATAGTTAAGTATGTATATTAATTTTATATTTTTTTAAAATGTAAATATTATTTTACTTTTTTCGGTTTTTTATTTAGTTTAAATATTTATAGAGAATTAAGATCTTTTACAAACTAAAATTACTATGTAAATTTTTACGTATTTTGTTGCATGTATATCAACTTGTTTTTTTTTATTATTAAATTATTTATATTTAAATATCATCAGAAATGTTATTTTATTTCTTTTATTTACGTGTTTTTTGTGTTTTTGCTCAAACAAAAAAAAATCTATTCAGTACGTGTATTTTTGCAGAAGGTTAATTTTTAAAAATTTACGAATTTACTTTACTAACAGCTTTTAAAAGATCATGATTTGTTTTATCTAACGCACTCATCATACCCAGATTACCACCCAAACCCCCACCAACACCGACACCCATACCAAGCCCCAATTTTAAATCATTTTGCCCCACTACGGAATGATGCAAATGGCCGGGATTGTGAGCAATGATTGAATGGTGATCTTGCTGTTGTTGCTGATGTTGCTGCTGCTGCTGTTGTTGCTGCTGCTGCTGTTGCTGCTGTTGTTGCAATTTATTGTTATTATGTTGGGCGGATTTAATGGCTTCTTGGGCTTTCATTTTCTCTTGTTCTTCACGATCACGGCGAGCCTGTAATGATAATTGTGGGAATAAAATGGTGTAGTTTTAGTGCACACAAAAAAATTAGTTAGTAGAAATATATGAAAAAAATAGGAAAGTTCTTGAAAACATAAATCACCGCCCATTGAATTGGCGGTTTTCGTGAAATAACCCCAATCAAGAAAATTATTCAAGCAATTGATTGGATGGATAATCCAAACGCCAAACGAAAGTACTCACTCAAATATAAGTTGTGTTTTTTTGCGAAAAATTGTATTAACCCTGCTTAGATAACGTACGTCTGCCAGACTTACGCTTTTTAAATTTTGTGCTCTCTCTACCTGGATTGTTAACAGAGAAAGTTCTAACTTTCAGTTATCCCAGTTGTCAGTAGCAGCTTGTCAATAATAAATATTTTTGTGGGAAAAATTATTTTTTTTCTGAGAAATGGATACGTCTGAGCGACGTATCGTTATCTTTTGTTTAACTTTTGAAGTTTTTTGCATTTGCGTTTTATTTTATTTTTCTGTTGATTTTTAAAGTCTTTTACAACTTTTTATACCCTACACACTACGTGGATAGGGTATAAAGAGTTTGGACTGATTTTTGTAGAATCAACAAATATTGGAACTACTTACAATCCACTCAGAATCACTTTCTGAATCGATACATGTTTGTCTGCGTGTATATTCTTGTGCTCACGCTAAAGGTCACAAATATTAGATATTTTGATGACATTTCGGTCCATGTTTGGACCTAGTGCCCATATAAAGGGACGCCAAAAACTGGCCCTTTGTTTGCACGTTACAAGTCGCAAATATAAATATATTTTAATGAAATATAGTCCACTGACTCACATTGGGCCAGTGACAAATCTTATTGATTTTAATAGAATTAGTCCATATTCAGAGCTACCGCCCATATGGTCGGATTTTCTCCTAAAAAGTAGTTTATGTGACACCGAAATCTGATCGTTTGCGAAGCGTTTTGGCCAATTCAAATTCTTCGGAAGAAGTGAGCGAATTGAAATACCGGAGGATGATGTCAGAAGTGACGACAAGTGGAGATCTGCCTGTCGCAAAAGATAGAAGGCACTTTGGTTTCTATCCACCAAAAATTCGACGTGTGTACAAAATGGTATAATTTAAATGTAATACTCTTGAATGTAATGATCACGAAATTTAGTTTCTGATTGTTGCATATAATGCTCTTCGAATTAATTCGTTTTTGTTTATATAATTTAACACAGATGTTATAACTTAATTGGAGCAGAAAGGAAATTTATTTTTTGTTTTTAGAATAAAATTTAAGTTTTTCAGAGAAAATTGTTTATGTTCTTATTATATTCTAAGCATATGTAATTTCATTCTTAATTTCATATTTATTTTAAAATTTTCTTAAAATATGTTTTTAAATAAAAACGAGTAAAAAGGTTAAAGTCGGGCATGCCGACTATACAATACCCTACACCAGTCTGGTTAAAAGCCAACTAATGTTTAGATCCGAAATTCGAATGGGTTAAAATGGGGCTTGTGTTAAAATTTTCTATAATGTGAGTCAGCGCACCAAATTTCATTAAAATATCTTAATATTTGCGACCTGCAGTTTGTAACCAAGCCAATTTTGGGGGGACCCTTATATGGGCACTAGGTCTAAACATCGACCGATGTTCACCAAAATCAATAGGCTTCGTCCTTGGGCCAACATAGGTCTATGTACCAAATTTCATCAAAATATCTTAATATTTGCGACCTGCAGCGTATAAACAGTATAATTTTGGTAGGACCCTTATATGGGCACTAGGTCTAAACATGGACCGGTGTTAACCAAAATCAATAGGCTTCATCCCTGGGCTGACATAGGTCGGTGTACCAAATTTCATCAAAATATCTAAATATTTGCGACCTGTAGAGTGCGCACAAGAATGCATGGACAGACAGACAGACAGACAGACGGACGGACGGACAGACGGACATCGTTAAATCGAAATAAAAAAAATTCTGAGCCGATCGGTTACTATAAGGTGGGTCTAGGACCAATATTTTTTGGTGTTACAAACATCAGCACAAACTTATAATACCCTGACCACATAGTGGTGTAGGGTATAATAAACTGAATAACACAAATTATTTGATTAAGAAAATTTTCAATATTCTTTCTTTTAATGTCCTTGCAAGGATTTTAACCATCAAATGTCTGTCAGACGTATCTTTTCAGTACAAAAAATAACGTTACTAACTAGGGTTAAATAAGTCATAGGAATCAGTGTTAACATTAATTTAAGATAAGTTTTAAGTTTGGGCGTGTTATTACAAGAAATACTTTAATAAAAATGTTTTGCCTTAATGGGTAATTTAAGTCATCCTTAACTCTTTCACTACTAGGGTTTATGTCCCGGGAATCCCGCACTTTTTTAATCCCGTAATCCCGGGAATGTTGTGCGGGATTTCCCGGGATTTTTTTTTATTCTTTTACAGAAGTTTTGGCTACTATTTTACAATTTTGAAAGCTTTATTTAAATTTAAGTCATTGCTTTTTTTGAAATTAATTTAAATAAAATATATGTCAAATTAAAAAATGCGATTTAAAATTTAATAAAAAGAATTTGTACTAAAAAAAACTATTTAGGCCGAGTTTTCTTTTTATATAAGTTGAATTTGGTTTAGTTAAACCGAAAAAAAATTTATCAGCCATTACCAAATTTGCCAACAAAATTTCTCGTACCTCGGAAAAAATGTGTCCTTAAGATGATGACCTTTGTTCAAGTAAAGCAATACATAAAACTCGGAATTAAAATTTAAAAATTAATAATATTTTCGTATTTTTAATTGATATAAGTATTTTTTACTTCAAATAATTTAATTTAAATTGATACTCCTTTATTTCAATTATATTTTTTTAATTTTATTTATTTTATTTTTAAAATAATCAATCAAATGCATTTTTTTATTTTTTTTTTGATTTTTTATATGTTAATTTGAAAAGCAACTTTGAAAATTAAATAATTTAGTTTTAAGTAGTTGTGGCATAAAAAATTTCTATTTAGAAAATAACAATTGAAGTTAAAAAAATTTTTAATTATATTTTGGTGTCTATTTTTATAAAACGGTTAAGCAAATTTGATTAAAAGTTTGCGTTTGTGTATTCGTCTAGAATTAAAAATAAAAATATTTCTAGACGAATACTTCTGAAAAAAATATGTAGAAATTTTTTGATTCCATATTTAAGAAATATTTAAGTAAAAAATTGATCTTAGTTCTGAAATAATAAAGGACATGGTCCAGAATTTCATATAAGAAATGTATAAAAATATTTTTGAAATTTTTCTAAAACTTCATTTTAATAAATTTTTTATTTTAACGTCCGACACAAGTTTGCACCCATTAACAATCTCAATCCTGAAAGAAGAGATGAAAAAATACCCATTCCTTTCACTTTTTTTAAATCAATTCATTTCTCGTTTGAAAAACGTTTAATGACGAAAAAAAACCAACCGAAGGATTTTTGGCTATTCGAATGTTTAAAGGGGAAAACGGGAATGAGAAGTTCCAAAAATCGTTTTTCGAACGTCATTTTTGGTGGGTAGGTAAGAATCTGAAGTCAAAATAATGATACATCTGCAAACAAAAAGTCGGTAGTGAAAGGGTTAAAAAAAGTGAAATATGCGACAATAAAATACCAAATATAGGATTTTAAGGTCGTTGATTTCGATCCTTAAATTATAATTGAAAAATTTTAATTGGCGGATTCAATATTTATATTCTATTTATAAATTTTTTGGAAAGCGCTCTGTTTTTTGAAGTATGTAAGGGTTCATTTGGGGTAGCTGATAGCTAATATTTATAAGGAATATTTTTTCAAATATCAAGTACAGGATATTAAAGGGTCCTGACTACGAAAATGAAGTCATAATTGAAAAGTACTAAATGTAAAGAACAATATAACAAACATATTTTTTTTAAATTAGCTTTTAGTTATGATCGCTGTTATCAAATATAAATTAGATTGTAAGAAATTCAAAATAATTCATCCATTGTGGCCAAATGTGCTTTTAAAATTTTAATTCAATAATTAATTGGGAGAAATTTAAATCTAATTCCTAATCGGTACCAGCTTTAAATTTTTTAACTTTGACTTTAAATTCATTACCAGGACCCTTTAAAACCCTATACTTAATGGTTTCATATTCCACTCTTCTAAAAACAAGGACTCTAACAATCCGTGAATATGCTTTAATAAGGGTTAAAAATTTAAATGAATTTATTCCTTGTACATTTAAAATATTTTGTTCGTAATTAAAAATAAATGAAATTTCACTTGAAAACAGGACTAACATCATTCCATTAAATTCAATTTACATATTCTTTTGTTTTTGTCTGATAATAAAATCAACTACAAAATAGTCAAAACAACTAACAACATTTACTTACATTTTATTTTATAAAATTAATGTTGCTAATAGAAATAAATGAGTTACTGGAAACTCCGTAACCAGTAACTCATAAGGCTTTTTAACTTTAATAGTTACATTTTAATAACCAATGAAGCTAAACACTAACTGTAAGAATTTTTATGAAGAGGAAAAGTGGTGTTTTTAATAAAAATTAATACATTTTACAAACTTTTTCGTATATCTTTGCTAACACGACTTCAACTCTGTAACGATTTTTCGTCATTTTTCAGTGAAGTATGTAACATTCTCGAGATGAAACAGGATGTCTTTAATAAGACTTGAAAAAATGTTGTAAACTCCGTTCCTAATTTTTACACCAAACTATTTAACGAGTAAGAAAAACAATGGCAGCCATTGCTGGCGCTGCGGCAAAATCAAATATTGTTAAATGAAAACATTGAAATAAAGAATAAATGAATAAAAAAAAAAAATTCTGACAAAGCGTTTCTGAAAGAAAACGAAAAAAGTAACCAAATGAAAAATCCGTTACTGTAAACTCCATAACCAAAATTGTTTGCATCAGATTGCATTCAAAAAAATGTAGGTAAATGTTTAAAATATTTTAAAATAACCATAAACAGAGGTGATTCAACTAATATTTATGCGTCAAAAGATGATTCAACTAATAATTTTGCATCAAATCACAAATGTTATCAGTTTTTTACCCTAAACTGCTGGAGCGAAAAACGATTGATTTTGCATTTCATTGGTTTGGAATCGATATTTCGAGCTATTACTGACATTAGTTTGACAAATTAAATTTGTTTCGCACAATTTAAGAATTTTTTGATGGCGAAATGTTATGTTTTTAATATATTATTTTGTAACTTCGCAACCGCTGATTTGTTTTTTTTATTTATATTTTTGAAAAGCATTTAAAAGGACCAAAAATACAAAATTAAAAAAAATAAAAAAATTTTTCGCAGAATGAATTGTATTTTTATTCGCGAAACCGCCAATTTGATAAACAAATTGTATATTATTGGAAAGCATATACGAAAAACTAATAAATTGAAGAAACTTCGTACGCAATTTTTTTTTTTGTTATATCTTGTGGTTGCGGAAATGGTAACTCCGTTACCACAAAAAAAATTAAAATTGTGCAAAAAAAAGTTATTGCGACAACTTGTAGAGATTTTTTGCAATTAGATTTATAATGACTAAACTTACTGATTCCATTAAGAAAAAACCGAAATATTAACACTTTCTGCTTCTCACAAATGTGGCCTAAAAACTTATCACATTTTTTGATTTATCCCTTAAATTTTTGTAAATGGAAAATAGTAAATTAACCTGCTAAAATCAGCAAAAAATTTTGCCAAATAAGTAGTAGCCCAAAAAATTTTAAATTTTCGAAGTTTTTTTCGATTTTTTTTAAATGCCTTTTGAAAACTCAAAATTACAACTTTTCTAGCAAATATTTTTCTGATTTTAGCAGTACATATAGACTGATATTTGCAATCAACTAAATTTAGCTTAAAAATAGCAAAAATTTTCCAGATGTAACAGTTTATTTTTGCTGTTTTTAGTCCACTAATATTTACAAACATTTTCTGAAGATTTTACAGTACAATATGTTATTTTCAATTAACTAAAAGTTAGCTTAAATATAACTAAAATTCTGTAAATTTAACAGTTTTAATTTTGCTGTTCTTATTTTAATAGTATTTAGCAAAAAAATCTGCTAATTTTAGCACTTTTTTCTGCTGCATCATTTTTAACTAATTTTTAGTAACTTTTTCTGCTATACATATTTGAAATGTTTTAAAATGTTTGAAATATTTAAAATATTTAAGATTTTTGAAATATTTGAGATTTTTGAAATATTTGAAATCATGGGGTGTGATGCCCACGAAACAATTGTATTGTCTATCACGAAAATGGTCAACCTTTTTTGAACATCAAAGAAAATCTAATATAAAAATATTTGGACTTGAGGAAGAACAATATTCTAACTGAATATGTGATAGTAAAAAAGTTTTACCTACCATCACCAAACGCTTTGGGGGTTTTACTACACTAATCTACTACTTTCATTTGGCACTGGAATAATTCACTCCCCAAAGTAGTGTTGCACGGTGTAATTTTTCAATATAATATTAATACATTTTATTTCGTTTGGTTAAGGGATACCAAATGGAAAATTCCGAATCCCGAAACATTCGGGACTAAATAAAAATTATAAGACTGAAAGTCGCAACCTTTCATACAAAACAATACTGAAATTCAAATAATTCATATTTAGTTTATTTTGATTTTGTTGATACTAGATCTTATGTCCAGTTTCATAGTCTGAACTAAGATCGATTTTTGTCTTAACTATTTCTTTTCTTTGTAAATTTTTGTTTGAAAAAAATCACTCTTAGTTCTGACTATAAAACTGGCCCTTAAAGCTGCGTTCGCAATGAGAACTCAGCTGGCAAAAAGGGTACACGCAGAAAAAAGATATGGTTGCAATATGATCACAGCTACCAAACTATGGTCACTACTGCCATACATGGTTGTTGCAATCAAATTATTGATGTATTAATCATACTTTACAAATGATATGGTCACCTATAACCATTTTATAGTTAAAATCTCTCTTTTTGTCGATTATCATAATATTTCTCTCGTCTACAATCATATATTATTTGGACAATCATATTCCTCTCTTCGAATTGCAATCATATTATTATCTGAGTTGAGAGAAATCATGTTCACAATCATTGCTATAGTTTCGACAACCATGAGATGATCAGTATATATTTTTAAGAGCGTTATCTATAAGTTAGCGTCAGTCTTGTTTAAGATTTTGTGAAAAGAAGTTGTAATGTATTAAAAAAAGACTTAAAAAATAGAAAAATATCTTATTTGTATTAATTTTAATAGTGACATTGATTTTGGAAGAAAGAAATCGCTCTACCCAAGAAGTCTAGAGAGATATAGATTGTCAAGCAATACTTAAATGAAATTATTGTTTATTATCCAATAAATTGTTTAGTGCTATAAATTAAGTGAAAAAAGTAATTGATTTTATTCAGAACGTCTGTAATAAGAAGTGTGATAGATTTTAGTTTTGTACGAAAAAAAAAATTGAAAAAAGTGCAAAATTAAAAAAAAAAAAATGTAAGTGCACGACGAAATGATCATAATATTTACGTACTGATCATAATATGTTCCTGGTGATCATAATATGATCCCAAATGATCACAACATTTTTTTCATTACCATACTATGATCATGAGGAATATATTATGATCATTAGGAAAATAATATGATCACTGATAACATGTTATGATCATTTCGGATGCATTGTAAAATTGTATTTTTAACAATATTTTTCTACGCGCTGTTATCAGATGTTTCCATAATTTATTTTTAGTTATATATAAGTGATAACTAAAATTAATTTAAATTATTTAAGTTTGTAAATTAGTCATTGAATAAATAAATATACTATTGTGAATAAAACAAATCATGCACAGCTTTTTTACTCACCTTCAAGAGAATGCTGGGAAAAAAACTATAGGGATTATAGTATGATATACAGGACTATAATATTATAATATTGGGATCAGTTTAGAATCATAATGTAGTAATTAAGGGATCATATTATGCTAGAAAAAGGTATTTCATAATATGATTGTCGCAATCATAAACCCAAAAATATATGATGCTCTTCGAATATGGTCATCCCAACCATGTTTTTTCTTTGCGTGTATAAAAGGCAGCACACCAAATAAGTCGAGAACAGTTGCTGGCAGCCGCCAACGGGTTCACAAGGTATTACTAAATATCCTTTCTCTTTCTTGCTCTTGGAGACTCATCCTGACAAGGACGTGTGCCGTGCGTGGGCCACATCATTTCATATCCTTCGATGTCCTGCGAATATCCTTCGAGGCCCTGCGAAGATACGTTGAGGTCTTGCACATATCCTTCGAGGTCCTGCGAAGATAATTAGAGGTCCTGCGAAGATACTTTGAGGTCATGCACACATCCTTTGTTTCACCACCATTCGAGTTCCTGTGGATATTCTCTGGAGTCTGTAGAGTGTGTGCCGATCTTTGGTCACCTCCCTTTTTCAGCGTCGAGTGTGTGCCGAGCGTTGGTTTCCTCCTTATTCCAGCGTCGAGTGTGTGCCGAGTGTTGTTCGCCTCACGAGGAAACCCGTGTAGATAGATCCCGTGGGCCCTACAGTGGACCCGTCAACACCCCGGGTGCTCATTTTTCCACGACTCCGGCGAAACCAGGTCGTCACTCACGCTTCGAGGTCCCCCTCTTTTCCTACTCCGTTAGTACTAAGTGTTTTGTATGTAGGTCAATAAATTGAATTTTATAACGTTTTAAAACCACGCCTTTCACTCTCTGTCACTGAATGAAATAAATTTCTGTGACGATCCCTACCCCCCACGAACTTATCCCAGCTAAAGAAAGGAAGCAAAAGTCGTCATTACATCTCTAATATATTCTTAATAAAACCCTAAAGTCCAATCATCGATTTTTTAAAATTTATTTAAAAAATTTTAAATTGTAGATTTGAGAACAGTGTTTAAAAATGCTGACCTATTTGGAACTAATTTAAAACGAGTGAGCAAAACAGAATATAAAAAATACTTCTTATTTGAGTTTCTTGGAACTTATAGAATAAAAAAATGTTTCTGTAGTAGCCCTACGGTGAAAGGCACCGGTCCAAAGTGACGCGCAGGATAGGTCCCATATTCCCCGTAGGGAGATTATTTAAAAAAAAATATTAAATTTGGACTCGAATTTCTTGACTAAGTGGAATACGACCAGAGCTTTTAAGAATTAATTCTTAAATTCAGTTTTTCAATTCTGAATTAAAAATTCAATGAATTAATTCACAAAAGACTATATATTGAATTCAATTGCTGTAGTTATTTTTATCAAATCAAATGAATTAATTCACTGGTAACGCGTTCAATTTTATAAACCGAACGGATAAAAAGTGAATTAATTACTTACTGAATTAATTCACCACTGAATTCGTTTAACTTCATTTTTCATTGAGTGATAATATATCTATACTAAAATAGGCTTCGTCCTTGGGTCGGTGTACCAAATTTCATCAAAATATATTAATATTTGCAACCTGCAGCGTATAAATAATATAATTTTGGGGGGACCCTTATATGGGCACTAGGTCTAAACATGAACCGATTTTGACCAGGCTTCGTCCTTGGGCCGACATAAGTTGGTGTACCAAGTTTCATCAAAATATCGCAATATTTGCGACCTGTAGAGCGCGCACAAGAATGCATAGACAGACAGACAGATAGACAGACAGACAGATATACCCTGACCACGTAGTGGTTTAGGGTATAATAATACCCTGACCACGTAGTAGTGTAGGGTATAAAAATGATAATTCGGGTTTTGTGTGGCGAGCGACTCCTTTCAAGGACATTTTATGAAAATTGATTATTTTGTCGAAAATTGTTTTCACTAAATTTTAGCAAGTTACCAATATTTTTCACCATGTGTGTGTCATATTAAAGGTTTTTCTAAAATAAAATATCATTGCACCATAAAAAAACTTGTAAAAATTGAGCAATAATACTGCACGCCTGTGGCGCCCTTAAAATTGATAATGAATGAGAAAAAGGATATATGGGAGATAGTCATATCCTTACACCGAATGAAACAAAATTTGCCACAGAGATAACAAGTATAATATTATAAACTATTGTAAGTTTCTAGTGCATTCTGATCTTAAATCTGTCCAAAATATAGTTTTTAAGAAAAAGGATATATGGGTGGTAGTCATGTCCTTTCAACGAATGAAACAAAATTTAGCTAAGAGCTAAAAGGTGTTATTTTAGGAACTATTTTAAGTTTTTGGTGCATTCTGATCATAAATGTAGTCTAAATATATCGTTTTTTAGAAAAAGGATATATGGGAGGTAGTCATGTCCTTGCACCGAATGAAACAAAATTTTCCAAAAAAGTATTATTTTACAATCTATTTTAAGTTTTTAGTGCATTCTGATCATAAATGTAGCCAAAATCTTGTTTTTTAGAAAAAGGAAAAGTCATGTCCTTGCCCCGATTGAAACAAAATTAACCACTGAGTTAAAGGACATAATTTGACCGGCAGTAACCAATTTTCGCTTTATTCTGTTTATAATTGTAGCTAAAATTAAAAATTTTAGATTAAGGATGTATGGGATGTAGTCATGTCCTTGCACCGATTTTGCTGAAACTTCGAAGTTTTCTTAATTTACATGTTCTGAACCAGCACACCTTATTTCATTCTTCTACGATAACTCCTCCAATTTTTCCGATTTGCTATATGGCGACGAAGCACTGTGCGGTACCTCCCACAATGTTCCAGACATGTGACCAGCTCTGTGATTGATCCATTTCCCACAGGGATGTTAATAAAATGAATTTTTTATAAAAATTTAGTTTTATAAGTCACTTATAAATTTTAAAAGTGATTATGCATATGACTCTATATTTTCTTTTTTTAAAAATTTTAATTTCTAAACATTTTTTACATAGAAACTTCCGAAAATTGGGAAAAAAAATTACGAAATTACGAAAAAAATTCGGTATCCCGAAAAATTCCGATTCATCTCGGGATCAAACTTAGTTCTGTTATCTCCTGTTATTGGATTCTTTTAAAATTATAACATGTCTAGAGCTGCCTAATAAAACTATCCACAAAACCCATTTCAGATTTTGTTTGTTTTTATTTTATTAAACTTCAACAATACTTACTTGTTCGTTAATTTCTTTAACAGCTCTTAGTTCTTTTTTAAGTTTCATACGACGATTTTGAAACCAAATTTTTATTTGTCGTTCTGTCAAACATAATGCATGAGCAATTTCAATTCTTCGCCTTCGTGTTAAATAATGATTAAAATGAAATTCTTTCTCCAATTCAAGAGTCTGAAAACGTGTATAAGTTTGACGACCGCGACGACGAGGGCAACCATTAGGACCTGGAAAAAACAAGATACAAGTTATTAATTTCATCCATATAACAAAGAAATATGCAAATTATGTTAATTAACAAAATAAAATAACAAGAAATAAAAATCAATTTAACAAAAAGACAAAACGAAATCTTTTTGCATTAAAATGTCTTGCAAAGTTAATAAATTTCAGTTAACACAATTAAAATATTTTAGCCTCATTTTCAAAATGTCCCGTTAGCTACTAACTGGGACGTTAACTGACACATTTTTTGTTACTTCGAATATAAAATTTTAATTTAACTATTGGAAAATTATAACACTGGATATTTAGTAATCAGGCCTTAAAGGGTAAATTAAGATATTGTTTTTGTTATTAAATTGAATTGAAATTTGTCTAATGAATAGCGTAAAATATTCAGCGCAACGGAATCGAATTGCTTTTAAAAAAAAAATTAATTTACTTAAAAAAAAATCTCAGCTGTCTTCCTATAGATATCGCCTTTGTCTAGATTTATAAAAATTATATATTTGTTTAGATTTTTCAGCTATTAGTATGTTAACGCAAGTGCTCTATGGGTTTTCTTTTCATATTTGACACCCACCGAGAGTTAGTGGAAGTAAAAAGGGTAAAAATTTGTTTTCATATTTTCATTTGTTACGTATGAATTTGTAATGTATCGTGCTGTAATTTGATTGACTACAAGCCGTGCTGAAAACAGCATGTCCTCGCATCGGCCTTTTGGCCAAAAAACTTGTTTTAGTTGCGCTTGTAAATCTACTGATCATAATTTTTTGTGTGTGCAAAATTTTCTGTATTTGTATTTTTTAGGAATTTTTCATGCTACCTGTACCAATTTTTTTACTGGTAGTGTTTTATGATACGTAAAATATTTATGACTTCTTTTTATAATTTTCCAACAAATTTTCCGCAAATCCTCAACAATTTGTTGCTGTTTGCGCTTTTTAGAAAATTATTTAGCTGTTTTTGTTTATGGCACCCTTTTGTGAAACTTTTTACAGTTACCTTAGTATTTTTTATGATTTTGTATGGTTTTCAGAAAAAATCAATTGTTTACAAGAACATCACATTGTATTGGATGCGTATTGTTAGTTTTCTGGACAATATTTTCAAAATATTTTTGTTAGAGCGTTAAAATTTGATTTTAGAGTTATCTAACGTGTATATTCCTGCGAAAAATCTTTGACTCTTAGTTACGACTGTATTTCCCTTGTGTTTGTTGTTGCAAAGTCACAATAAATTATATTTATCCAAATTTTTGTTTGAAAACTTCAAAAAAATTAAGACCTGGTATCGATACAATCGTAATAATGACAAATAAAAATTTAATTTTTAAATTCTATTGTTGTTTTGTAGGGAAAGTTGTTACTTTCAGTCTTAGAAATAGATTTAAGACAGTCATAAGCAGTCACAATTAGGACTAGGCACCTAAATCTTACTAAGCTCAATTTGGAAAATATTTCGCTAAAACATATTTGCATAAAATTTACGAAGATTTGTTTAAATTAAGCCAGTGAAACCTTTAATTAAATAAATTAATTTCTTCGTAAAATTCTATGAAACATTATAAAGTATCGCTCTTATAAGAGTATAAAATCCAATTTCTTTTTAAATACGTTTTCTTCTTAAAGCAAGCATTTAAGACAGGGATGGGAAACGAGATTTTAATTTCGGTATCAAAACAATTTTTGTAGAGTACTTTCATGTAATTGCATGTTTATGGTCTGTAGCCCAAAAACGATTTTCACCAAATACTTTCTCAAATTTTTATTTCAAAAAAACGAAACTTTTGTTGGCGAAAATATAAAATATTTATAGGGGAAAATATTAATGTGTTTATTTAGAGGTGTTTACATAATGATTTACAAAAATGAATTAAAATAATTTAAATTTTTACCTTAATTTAAATTATTTTAATTAATTTTTGAGTCAAAAGGTAATGGAATTTTAAGGGTAGTTGATTGTTTTGAAATTGATTTTTAATTTTTTTAAGCACCGTAAGTTGTTTTTCACATGTAAAAATTTTACTCGAACTTTAAAGGCTTTAAACTGCAGTTTAAATTATAAAAATTAACTATTTTTTAATTTTATAACAAAGACACAATCACAATATACACAAAATGTCAATTTTTCACCAGAAAAATAATAGTCTCGTGAAAACAAAGTCTATACAATTTTCACGTGAAACTCATTGTCGTGAAAAATTATTTTTTTTTTTATATGGAGTATAACAGTTTTTTCACGTGAAACTCAAACAACTTACGGCGCTTTAATCAGAAATATTTTTTCAAGATTGCCAACCGAAACGAATAACGGTATTGGTAACGGTATTGGTATCGGTATTGATATCGATTTTTTGTTTGTTTCGGTATTGGTATCGGTAACGGTATTTCATTTGTATCGGTATTGGTGTTACCGATACCGAAACATCAATACCGGTACGTACCGGTATTATTCAAGAATTGTGTTTTCAGAATAAATTATGTGTTCCCAAGTTAAAGAGTTTTCATATAGTCATATATTATCATATAAAATTTTGTATAATTATATATTAGAACATATGTACCAAGATATAATTATATAAAATTTTACGAAAAATTTTGCATATTTTGTACAAAGTATTTACTACACTAAAGTATATACCACACTAATAGAAAAAAGTCCGTAAAAAATTCAGTTAAAACAACTAAAAATTAGTTAAAAATGATGCTGCACAAAAAACTTATAAATTATCAGATTATTTTTGCTATAGGGTAGAGGGGGGATCCTTCGCCAGTGGGGCACATACACTAATCCCATTTTTTTCCGATGTTATGGGAGATAAAAAATTGGAAAAAATATATTTTGTACATTTTTCAATTACCTTTGCTTGACATCCACTTTGACGAATTTACATAACATGTGGTCGCAGACAGACCTGTTTTTGTATTTTTTGGGGTGCCAAAAAAATAATTGAAAGCAACTACATTTTGCAAATAACTTTCTCAAATCGAGGAATAAAAAAATATTTTTTCATTATGTTAGACCTATGATCCTAAGCTTTTAAATAATGATAATTTTATTTTAATAAATGCTTAAAAAGTGTGAAAAAATATTAATTTTAGGTTAGTGCCTGTCTCTGGGGCACAATCACCAGATGGCCCCTGGAGCAACAAAGAGTTGGTGCATCTCTGCTTAAAATGATCTATAAGACTTTTCTGTATGTTTAAAATATGTTTAATGGTAAAATAGAACAATCGTGTTCATTCCTAAATTTATATTAATTATTCAGTTTTTTGTAATTTTAAAGAATCATTATATTACAGTTTTAAATTATTTTTTTTAATGTAGTGGAGATTTATTGATTAAAAAGAATCACATATCTTAAACAACTTATTCTAAATTAATTATTTCAATCATTAAAATATTGACTTTGCTGTATTAACAATTATTTTTGTTAAAATTATATCGTGGTTTTTTGGCGAAAGTACACCAGGTTTGGGGCAGTTTCGCCGATTTGGGTTACTTTGAAAATCATTAAAAAAATAATAGAAGATAATTAGAATAAGAAACATAAAAATTAAAGCTAAGATATGTAGATCTTCAATTTCAAAGTAATTTCTGAAAAATAATTAGTGGTTAAGAAATGACAGTGCTTTGAAAAAAAGTGGCGAAGGATCCCCCCTTACCCTATATTAGTAATATAGGAGCAGCAAAAATATACAGAATTTTAGTTATATTTGAGCTAAATTTTTGTGAATGGAGAATAGCAAATTAACCTGCTAAAATCAGCAAAAGATTTTGCTAAATAATTAGTAACCTAAAAAATCACCAAAAAATTTAAAATTTCCGAAGTTTTTTTCGATTTTTTTTAAATGCAAATAAAAATCGAGCCTTCTGAAAAAAGCAGTTTACAATTAGCTTAAAAATAGCAAAAGTTTTGTAGATTTAACAGTTTATTTTTGCAATTTTTAATCTACAAATATTTAGCAAAATTTTCTTCAGATTTTACAGTAAAATATGCTATCTTCAATTAAGTAAAATTAGCCTAAATATAACTAAAATTCTGTAAATTAAACAGTTTTAATTTTTCTGTTCTCAGTTTACTAGTATTTAGTAAAAAAATCTGCTAATTGTAGCACTGTTTTTGCAGCATTATTTTTAACTAATTTTTAGTAAGTTTTTCTGTTATTTATTTCTATGAGTGTATGTATATTAGTGTTATGACTCATTTTTAACAAAAATTTTACCTATCACCGTGATAGGCATTACTAAATTAATAATAAAAGTCGTGTTTGTTAGTCCATTCGGCAGAAAAACCTTCCGCACCAAATGCAATTTCTAAAAATAATTTTTGCTCTGGGATATTGTTTAATTTACGTAACGAATTATTACAAAAATAGTTGTAAACGACAAAAAATGTATCCAATAGTCCCTCAAAAAGGGTTGGTAATTTTTACCAGAAACAGCTTTTAATAAACATCGTTTGAGTCTCATTTGTTTAAAACTTCGGAGAAATATTTTAATTAAACTAAAACCATATAGACCAAATTTCAACCCTTTTGGTGCGGGAACTTTTTTGACAGCAGCGAAAAAGTAAGATTTCGTTTCTTAATATTTTTTATGGCCTTTTTGGCTAGGGCATGTAAAATTTGATATTTGCAAAAAAAATCAAAAAGTCATAACCCTACACTGAAAGAATTATCCTTCATGATATTAATGATATAATTTCATAGAACGTTTTTCGTAGAATCAATGAAGAATTTCATTATGTATAAAATATTTAATTATTATTATGAACTTTTTCATAACTTTTCTTTCATAAAATTTCATAACCTCATTAAAAAATTCATTGAATTTCATAAATTAGATCTTCATAAATTTAATGAAAATGTTCTTTATATATATGAAATCGTTCAACAGTATTTACTTTTATTATATTTTTTCATAAAATATCGTCATTTCATTAATTTTTAAATATTTTCATACAATTAGAATTTTATATTAAAAATATAAATTTTGGACTATACAATTTTTACTAATCATATTTTTTCGAAACATTTCATTATAAAAAATTTTATGAAACTTTTTTTAATTTAATGAATTCTTTCATTAGATATATTTTATACATCCGTAAAATATGCTATAATTTTATTATGCTTTTTGAATTTGCTAAATACTTTTTATTTTCCCATCCAGCTTAGCAACGACAACAACCAAATATAATAAATAATAATAAATGAAATTGCTTCGTAGATTTTATGAAGCTCTTCATTGGCTGAATGATTTATTCATTGGACGAGTGGCCAATTAATTTTATGAATAGTTTCATTAATTTTATGAACTTTTCATAAACATTGACTTTAATGAAACCTGTTTCATAGATTCTATGAAAGGTTTCAATGGACGAGTTCCAGTGACAATTTTCATTGAAACTATGAAGAAATTCATTACTGAAGTGATGATAACTCTCTCATTTTTAGAATAATTTATAACTAATTTTAAAGAACCCATTCATTAAATTTTACACAATTTTTTGTTAAAATATTATATTCTCATCTTTCTGTTATTACCTGGTAGATGGCGCCACCACCGTATCCGAAATTTTAAAGATGGCGCGATTTCTGTCCCTCCCGATTTATCTCGAAAACTAAGAGAGATAGAGCAAAATTGACGAAAATTTCGATTACCCGTAACTGTCCAGCACCCCCTTGAAAAGGTTATATCCATCTAACAATAGGCATTGGACCCTCGGAAATTTTTAATAAAAATTTTCCACTTCATAAAATGGAACATATCTTGAAAACTAAGCCAGATAGAGCAAAACGGACAAAATGTTTGCTCCTTTGGAGTACTCTTACATGCCCTTAGATTATTATATTTTAACAAATTTTACGACTCAGTATAATTACAAGTAAAACTGTAGTTTACAAATTTTTTTATTAAATTTAGATTTGTTAAATTTAACAAAAAAAATATTCAAAATCAACAAATTTTATTTTAAGCCAAAAACACGAATAAATTTTGTTAAAATAACAAATTTTTTTGTCCAGCCAACGTATTATTTTGAATGCAGATAAGCGCCGTAAGTTGTTCCGATTTCACGTGAAAAAACTGTTATACTCCATATAAAAAAAATTATTTTCCACGATAATGAGTTTCACGTGAAAATTGTGTAGAGTTTGTTTTTACGCAAATTTAAAGTAAAAGACTATTATTTTTCTTGGGAAAAAGCGACATTTTGTGTTTAGTGTGATTGTGTCTTTGTTATAAAATTAAAAAAATTTTCAGTTTTGTAAATTTAATTGGAATTTGAGACCTTTAAAGTTCGAGTGAAATTTTTCCACGTGAAAAACAACCGACGCACAGTGGTACCAAAACATAAAGAAATGGTAATAATTATAGATCTTCAAAACTACTGATCCAATCGGAAAAAACGTTCACAAGAACTGAAGAGAAAGATCCAGGCTTTCAGAAAATTAGTATTGTAGCCACCCTGTTTAATCACAGGGTGTGCTACAGGGTGTCAAAGTTGACCATTTCGGGTATACAACAGCCCAGTGTAGAAACGGTAATGACATATCATTATTTTTTGGACTACCAGTATTGACACCCACTTACTTTCTGCATTATTTTAAAACATATAATAATGAGTTACTGATAATGACTTATTTTTATCATTATTTTAAATAGAAAATAATTTTCTAAATTTTTTTTTTAAATTTTTTTAAATCTATTTTTAGACTCAATATTTTTTAAACACTGGTAAGGATATATGTTGTTGGATTTTTTGTATGTTGGCGAGTAAGCTTACTTGTGTGCAGCAGGTCAATTATGTTTTTATCTATTAAATATTACATGTCGATATAGCTCAGATGGTAGAGCTATTGACTGGCAATCTGTTGACCCAGGCTCGATTCCGGCACCAGCAAATTTTATTTAAAGAAAAATACAATAAAAAATATTTTTTTCTATATAATTTATTTTCTATTTTTAGACTCATTATTTTTGTCTGTACTGGTAAGCACATAGGTAACGATATATTTTTTGATTTTTCGTATGCTGGTGTGTAGCCATAACTCATTATTTTTCGCGACATCGCCATATAAAGGATTAAATAAAGGGTTCTTTAACATGGACGCTACAAAAGTAGAAAGACAGGGACAGCAAACGACGACATATTTCTTGCCGCTCTTTTGACATTTTTCTTCAGTAAGGTTGAAATTATTAAAATTTACTACCGACATTCAGAATCAGTGGCATCAACGTTAAGAGCGCTACGTCCAATTTATGGTCGTCATAATGAATGGCTTCGTCAATAAACAAAATATGCGTTATTGGTCAGACAGCAATCAACACGTACTCCATGAGTCATCATTGCATCCCGAAAAAATTACGGTTTGTTGCGGTTTATGGGCCGTCGGCGTCATTGGGCCGTACTTCTTCCGTGACGATCAAGACCGGCACGTTACTGTGAATGGGAATCGCTACCGTTCAATGATAACCGAATATTTTTGGCCCCAATTGGATGATATGGACTTGGAGGACATGTGGTTCCAACAGGACGGCGCCACAAGCCACATAGCGAATGTCACAATCAATTTATTGCAAATCGCCGCCTCGGTCGTACGATTTGACGCCGTTGGACTATTTCCTGTGGGGCTACGTCAAATCTATGGTCTATGCCAACAAGCCAGCGACGATTGATGAACTTCGTACGAATATCGGCCGATTTATGCTTGAAAACCGTCGAAAATTGGGTTCAGCGTCTGGACTTCTGCAAGCGTGCCCGTGGTGGCCATACAAAAGAGATCGATTTCCATACATAATGGCATCGAACGTACTTTCACAGGAATAAAGAATTTCATTGATATCCAAAACCGTTTTTGTTTTATTTAAAAAAACTTTTGTAGCGCTCTTATTGAAGAACCCTTTATATATATATTACCAAGTATGTAGTTACATAACCACATATCTTTTAATGATTTTCTACACTGGGAGCTTTATTGTTGTACAACTTTTACAAATGTGAACCGATTTTATCTGATTCTAGACTTTTTGTAATCTAGGTTATAAAATAAAGAAAAAACGTGCTACAAATATCATAGTAGCTCTTATCGTTTAAAAATATTTATCTTTGAATTTCAAAATCTTCATTTTTTATCTTGACTTTTTTTGGTTTTTTCCTAATAAGTTTTTCAGTATCAGAACATGTTTGAATTATTATTGTGTCATTGTCATGACCTTTTTAAATTTCAGAATGAAAACTATTTTCAATTATCTCGAGTCGTTTAGCAGTGATAGTTTTTTAAATTCAAAACTTTTAAGCGTGTCCTGAAAATGGTTTTTTTTGCAAAATGGGGGGTTAATTCATTCAATTTTATATCCAAGTTTTTAAAAGCTTTTTAACATTTATAGACATTTTATAAAAGAATAAGCTTTAGAAATGCTTAGCAGTGCAATTCCGAACATTATTGTGGATGCACCCTACGCCCAGCATTGGTCGAAAATGATGAATTTTCGAACAAAATTTAATGTTTTTGAATGTGGAAAAAAAGTCACGCCACTTGGATCAATTTTTTTAATTTTGAACCATCAACAAATATGCTCCAAAGGATTTGCCCCTAGCTTTCCTGCCGCCCGCTCAAAAACGTCGACAGGGGAGCAAATTTTCTGGAAAAGGTCATATTTTCAAACGCATTTTTTTATTTGTAAAAAAAGTATATGAGAATTACTTATTTTTATAAAATTTGATTTTTTTCTAATTAAATGGTAAAAGATTGTTATACACTAAAAAAATCGTTTCATTACTGTTAATAGTTATTTTTACATAAAAAGTTAACTTTCTATGTAATATTTTGAAATAAAATGGATTGTATTTTTTCGGTTTTTTATGGTTTTTTATATACTCGTATTAATAAATAATACTTATTTATCTATTCAACGATATATAAAATGTATATACATAATTTATGCCATCGAACAGACATCTCAGGTCAAAATTTAATATTCGATCATTTTTTTCATGCTTAGTAGGCTGGTCCTTATTTGTAACGTTGTTCCCTGAGGCTTATTTTGTGAGGTTACTAGAAAAACCAATTCAGAAAAAATTTCAGCTCAATCGAAGAATTTTTAAGCTATCCCTGGCCCTTCAAAGTTTTGAATGCGATTTACAAGAGGGAAAAAAAACTTTTTTGGCTTATTTTGTAAATACTGGCTTAACCCATATTATTCTAGCGTCGTCATATGACGATATGAAAAGGCCTCTTTTTAAATGTGAATAATACTGTTACCTTAAACATGGAAGGACTTCTGTTAAGAGTTTTGTAAACAAAAAATGTCAAATATTCATTCTGTGTTTATTTTATCCACTTTGGTTATTGTTTCTGGACACAGTGAATGACCGAGAATCACAAAAATTCCAAAACTGCAAAAATTATGATTTCTTCCAACAAAGAAGGAAAAAATCGGAATTTATTACATTAATATATATTTCTAGTTTGGTTTTTCTAAAATCCAACTAAATTTGCTCCATATTGGTAAAACTACAATGACCTCATCGCAATTTGGAAAAATTTTATAATTTAATGGATTTGGGTGTCGTCATATGACGACGCTAGGAGAATATGTGTACAAAATGTACAAAATTTGTATATATATTTTTTTTTTTTTTAATATAGTAATTTTAGGTTGTCTTTGACAAAGTTTGGTACTTCGTACCTTGCCTCAGTATGGAACCTACCAAGATCGACAGGAAAATAGCATTAAACTTCTCGCAGTAGATACGTTATGGACGAATAGAACACTTTCTAAAAAGAAGTCACAATGATAAGAAAAGACAATGTCGAGGCCTCGATATCAAATCGATAAGTCCGGCAGAGTGTTACAAATGCGATGCTGGATCTTCTTTTTGTATATGCCACTTACGAGAGTTATATGTTTTCTCTAGCTCTTCAATGAAATAATGTTAGATTATTTAAGAAATTGAAGTATATTTGAATTTATTTTGGAAAATAATGCTAATTTTCTATACCTTTAATGTAAAAATGTAGTTTTTAATAAATATTCCTGTTATTTTTAAAAATTTTTTGAATTTTTTTTTGTAACAATTGTACACATATTCTCCTAGCGTCGTCATATGACGACAGGCAATAACTACGGATCTATATAAGATAAAACAATTTCAACTTCAGTTTCGTGTTGCTAGGGCCCTCAGTAGCAAATCATGTAAGTTTCAAATAAGTGGCACAACTATTTCTTAATTCAGGAGAATATGGGTTAAATAACTGTATTTCTGGAAAATGTTAATAAAATCGTAATCTAGACTGAATTACTTTCCTCAAAAGGCATAAAAAATCCGAAATCAGTTGGAAATTTATATATCTTTAAATAAGTCTTATTTATTAATATATAAAAAATATTAAAAACTATTTCAAATATTAAACACCCCGGTAAAAAACCAAAAAAAATTACTATCCATTTTATTTCAAAATATTACATAGAAAATTAACTTTTTATTTTTTTTACAAATAAAAAAATGCTTTTGAAAATTTGATCTTTTCCACAAAATTTGCTCCCCTGTCGATGTTCTTGAGCAAATCCTTTATAGCATCCCAGCAAAATATTGGTAATGACACCTCGTTACTATCGCATTACCAAAAATGATATATCATTACCTTTTGCATTATTTTATAATATAAAATAATGACTTCCTAATAACGGCCTATTGTTGTAATTATTTCTAAATATAAAATAATGACTTACTCGTATTAGTTTAAATAAGTACTTTTTACATAGTTAAATTTTTTTATTATATGTAAATATGTTTTATGTTTCAATTTTTATGACGAGTTCTAAAATTACACACTAGAGAACACTTAAATTTTTCTGAATATATTTCCTTAGGCTAATAGTATTTGCCTAACTCCTTATTTTTAAGAATCAAGTAAGCCATCGGATAACCACTTATAATTAAACTTTTTGTAAGCATGTGTGTAACCACTTATTATTCAAAATCTAATAACTACTTATTTCTCATTTTTTCGTAAGCCAGCGGGTAAGCGTGACTACTTATAAAAACGACCACGCCAAACAAAAATAATGAGTTTAGATGCCAAAAAATAAGTTGTGCGGAGCTTTGAATTTCTATTATATAAACACTTATTTGGTAATGAAAGAGTTTGCTGGGATGTTTGTTTATGGTTCAAAATTAAAAAAAAATTATCTAAGTGGCGTGACTTTTTTTGCCACATTCAAAAACATTTAATTTTGTTCAAAAATTCATCATTTTCGACCAATTCTGGGCGTAGGGTGCATCCTCAAAAATGTTCTGAATTTCAAGGTATCTTTTCTGAATTTCAAATGGAAATTCTGAATTTCAATTGATATTTTCTTAATTTCAAATGGAGATTCTGAATTTCAATTGATTTTTTCTGAATTACAATTGATATTTTCTGAATTACAATTGCAAAAGTGTAGTGTAAAAATTATTTTGCTAAAAGTCGTGAATTTTTCTTACAGAAAATTAAATTGAATGAGGGAATTTTTAGTTGATATTTTATTCTGGTAAATGAATGTTTTTAGTTTGACTCCAGATCATAAATTAATATCACTTTCTGTTTAAACTATTTTTCAAATAAAGAAAGATGATAAAATTTTCACAAGTAAATTTACAAAGAATAAAAATTTGAAAGCATTCGATAAGGCCAGCAAGACAACAAAATTAAATTTATATGAACTTTACGGGGTTTTTCGTACATTGAGGTATGCAGCGCAAAAATTTTTTTAGAAAAAATCACGCGATTTTAATTTTGGTACATTTTGCTAAAAGTCGGTGTTACGGTTTAATCAATGCACTAAATGGGTTAACAATATTTTAAAGTGTTTAAAAAAATTATAAATCTTATGCAGTATTAAATATAATTATTTTTGCAAGTAATTTTTCCATATATACATGTACATTAGGGCTATAACGAAATTTTACGCACATTACTACGAGGTGGTCAATGTTGTATTATTACCGATAAACATTATTGTGGGTCACTTTGCAAAAAAAAAAAAAGAAATTCACCCACCCAATTAGAATTTTATATTAAACACTTAATTTTCAAATACAATAGTTTTATGTAACCGTATTAATGTGCATTTATTAATGTGCATTAATTTCCATACTGTTTTTTTTTTTTATAATTAATAAAAAAAAAAATTATTAATTTTGGATTATAAAACTTTTTTATAAATCATATTAGTTTTTTCGAAACATTAACAAGGAATTTCATTAACTGAATTAAGCTTATTATAAAATTGTATGAAACTTTTTAATTTAATGAATTCTTTCATCAGTACATCCGTAAAATATGCTTCAGTTTTATTACGCTTTTTGGATTTGATAAATACTTTTTATTTATCCACTCCAGCTTAGCAACGACAACAACTATAATAAATAATAATAAATGAAATTGCTTCATAGATAGAAGCTCTTCATTGGCTGAATGATTTATTCATTGGGAGAGTGGTTTATTCATTTTATAAAGAGCTTCATTAATTTTATGAATTTTTCATAAACGTTGAAATTAATGAAACCTGTTTCATAGATTCTAAGAAAAGTTTAAATGGACGAGTTCCAGTGAAATTTTTATTGCAACTATGTAGAGAAATCGATTATAAAAAATAAACATTTTTGCATTTCTTTTATTGAAATTATAAAAAAAAAATAATTCCAAAAATTTTCGCGGTTGGCGGGGAACTTTCCCTGCAACCTTAATTGTTACAGTTCATCGCTTTTTCGACGCCAGCGAAGAAGAAAAACATATTTCCTATTAGTTTTTATGACCTATTCGTCTATACACAGAGAGAATTTTGTTGGATGAGTTTTGATGAAATTTTTCAGTAAACAAATGAAGTTTTCTTCTTAAAGTAAACGAAAATTTTCTTAAATTTGATGAAAAAACTTCATATATTTTATGAATCTAGTTTTAATGAAACTTTTTCATTGAGAGTATGAAACCTTTAATAAACAAAATGAAATTTTTCACAACTTTTTATGACAAATTCCATTAATTCAATGAAAAGTTTCAATGGACGAGTTCCAGTAAAACTTCATTGATTTAGTACAGAAATTCATTAATACATATCTTGCAGATAATTCTCTCAGTGTACTATTCCAATTGTGATATTTGCAAATAATGTTAGCAAGTTATAGCCCTAATGTACATATTATTAAAGTATAGTTATATTATAGTACAATTTCAATCTTGCTTTTTTGTTTCTTTCTTACATATTACAAATATTTTTCCCAAACTTTTACCTTTCCATTATAAATAAAAAATTAAATCACTTTACTACTCTACATAAGATTAATTGCTTCCCATTCTTGATTAGCTCCCGTAAAATAATGTGAGTGAAAGAGATACCAATACATATGTTTACTCTGCTGTGTTGTGTCGTTCACATCAATAACGAATAACAATTATGGCATCCAATATGGCTGCTGACAATTTGTGTTTTTAAGTACACAGGTAAACATATGCTCGATTTCCCATGGTAACATTTGTAACAACAGTAAAAACAACAAGCATTAGTGTTTAGTTCTCAGTGCATTTTATTTTCAAACTAAAAGTAGAGTAAACACAAATTCATTGCAAGGATGGAAAATTCTATACTTTACTACTTTTTTTAGTACACCAGAAAATAGTACAGAACATTAGATCTGTAATTTTAAAAATCCTCTTATATTGCTAGATTTTTTTGAGAGGAAAAAGGACTTATATTCTACCAGGTAACAAAATATACCAGAGCATTAATTAATAATATTGATAATTAATGACATTAATTAATAATATTGATAATTAATGACATTAATTAATAATATTGATAATTGAAAAATGTGCATTAAAATGAGAATCAGTTTTTTAGCACAAAAAATAACTTGTAAGGGTGGGCTGTATTTATTACTTGTGTTAAAAAGTTTTCTGATTTTAATTTGTATGGAAAATAATTTTAATATTTTAAGATTATTTTCCAAATATTTTAAGGTTAAACGAAAATTATTTAGCAGTAGAAGGATTTCTAAAACAAATTATAAGTTGCTTTTTTGGAATTTTATATCCCTTTCAGACCCAGCATACGCAATTGTGAGATGTGATGTTAGATAAAAAATTTCAGTTACACTTTTAGATAAATTATATTTCATAAAATATGAATTGATACCAGGAAATTTTAATAGTTTTAATACCATTTTACCTTAAAGTTATAAAATGACATTTTTGCAAGCTGGTTGGGTCTGAAGGGGATATAAATATTCCATACAAGTGCAAGTATTTATAAAATTTTTAAGTAGGTATAAATTTAGCTTCTCAAAAATTAATGGTGGGTTTCACATTGAAGGTTTAAGAGTGAACTAATTGTTAACCCAATAATTTGTTGTTGTTTTGTATACAATTTTTTGACATTTTCTTTTATTTAATAGTTAAGCTAAAGTTAAACCTAGACCCACCATAAGTAGTTATAAAAATACTACCAAGTCTTGAAAATTTTAGGCTTTTCTTTTTCAAATGTAAACAGAAATATTTGTGAAAAAATTTTTGGAAATTTTAGAATTTTTAATTTGATGAAGTATTAAAAAAAAAAATGCTGTTAGTAAAGACACTCAAGATAATTGCTCTATTTCGCGTTCCGGGGAAGTCTATATTAGACAGTTCTCGTACAAAAACGGCCCCCAAATTTTTAAATTTTATTTGGTTACAAAAAAAATTAAGAAAAGTCAGGTAAGTATAGAGAGTAAGGTTCCTCAAATTGCAAGACGTTTGATTTTCCAGCTCCTCAAAGCCACATCAATGTGATTACCTTATAGAAGTTAATGCAATCAAAAAAAGATAAGAAAGTTTTCATCATAAGGTCTCTAAATCGCGGTAAATTTACTGCTATAGGCGAACCAAAATTTTTAATTTTCAAATATAAAAAAATTAATTTTTTTTTAAGTATTTTTTATTTATTCATATTATTTACAAATTCAGTTATCGCATCAGCGCAATAAAGACTTTAAAGAGGCTTCTAGGCAATATTGCATTGTATATTTAGAAGACATAAAATTAAATTAACTTCACTAATATCCCAATGTAGAAAATCATTAGCAGATATGTGGTTATGAAACTACATACTTGGTAATGTTAACTAGTTACTTTTATTATTACATTTCTTATTACCTTTATATGGCGATGTCGCGAAAAATAATGAGTTACACACCAGCATACGAAAAATCAAAAAATATGTCGTTACCTATGTGCTTACCAGTATTGACAAAAATAATGATTCTAAAAATAGATTTTGAAAGAAATAAGTTCTATAAAAAAATATTTTTTTAAAGGATTTAAATATGCTAAAATCCCAAACGTATTTACCAAATTGTGAAAAATAATCCGTTGTAGGCATGTCCCTATCCGGATTTCATTCTTGAATAAGGAATATTCAGGAGAATATCTGTAAATATTTGTTAAGTTAAATTACAAACTCAATGAGAATTTCTTGTTCTCGTCTAGGAGCGTTATTAAACATTTAAAATATCAAAGATAAAAAGATGGCCCTTAAGTTTCGAATTGTCAATTTTTAGTTTTAAAAACCCTCAGTTTGTTTCATTTGATCTCAAACGTAGAAGTTTATATACAAAGAAAAACGTAAATCGTGTCTTAGCGCATCTAAATTCAGATATTTTTAAAATTGCCCAAATTTTCACTAATTTGCATACAAATTAAAGTGCTTATGCATAGTAATTGGAAAACCTTATAACGAAGTTTGTGTTGAAAATTTGTTTTATAAGCCGTTTATAAACTTAAAAAGTGATTACGAGTATGCATATGACCCTAAAAGATTTATTTTTTATTGATAATAAAAAATATAGGAGTATAACATTTAACTACTTCATATTTCTAAACTCATAATTATACAATTTGTATTCCAAAAATTTCAATTACCTAACTTTTTATGCAAAAACTTTAACTTTTTAATAGGAAACGACAACTATTTCTGTTCGTTTGAATATGACATAATATTTGTTTGCACACGTTTACTTACTTCTTATAAAATACCGTTTAAATAAGGAGTTTGTCTTCGATTATAATATTGCCAGATTGAAAAAAAGAAAATATTTTTGAGTTTTACAAAATTTAAAAAAATTTAAAACGAAAAAACGTTCAAACGAAAGCAAAGTTTCGTTTTAGAAAATGACCCCATAAAACTTGTCTGGTATTTCTTTGTGTACGTACCTTATTGTGGGTAAACTGTATGGGTTGATGAGCATTTTCTTTAATTGTTTTGAAAATATACATTAAAATTTTATGTTTATATAGACCACGAACTTGCAAAATATTTTTAACATGTATTTTAAAAAGATCCAATGTGGAATACCGTATTAGTAGATTATTAACATAGAATGCGATACACAAATCTATTAAATATTTTGGCGATAATTACGAATATGAGGCCTAAATTTCAAATAGAGGAATGGTTTTCGCGATATCGCTGATTAAAAAATGGAAATATTTTTTTTCCCAATGTTTTTCAGTTTAGCTTCCAGTGTCATGGAACTATTTCACTTGGAAATTTTATTCTCCCAATTATCTATATGTAGCCTACTTTTGACTTAATAAAATTATGAATACAAAAATTTGACCAATATTTTAAAAGTTATTAAACAAAAGGCAAAAAAGGTCATATTTGATAAAAAATTCCCAGGATAACGTTATCCTTCCTGCAATGGAAACGACAACTATTTCTGTTCGTTTGAATATGACATAATATTTGTTTGCACACGTTTACTTACTTCTTATAAAATACCGTTTAAATAAGGAGTTTGTCTTCGATTATAATATTGCCAGATTGAAAAAAAGAAAATATTTTTGAGTTTTACAAAATTTAAAAAAATTTAAAACGAAAAAACGTTCAAACGAAAGCAAAGTTTCGTTTTAGAAAATGACCCCATAAAACTTGTCTGGTATTTCTTTGTGTACGTACCTTATTGTGGGTAAAATGTATGGGTTGATGAGCATTTTCTTTAATTGTTTTGAAAATATACATTAAAATTTTATGTTTATATAGACCACGAACTTGCAAAATATTTTTAACATGTATTTTAAAAAGATCCAATGTGGAATACCGTATTAGTAGATTATTAACATAGAATGCGATACACAAATCTATTAAATATTTTGGCGATAATTACGAATATGAGGCCTAAATTTCAAATAGAGGAATGGTTTTCGCGATATCGCTGATTAAAAAATGGAAATATTTTTTCCCAATGTTTTTCAGTTTAGCTTCCAGTGTCATGGAACTATTTCACTTGGAAATTTTATTCTCCCAATTATCTATATGTAGCCTACTTTTGACTTAATAAAATTATGAATACAAAAATTTGACCAATATTTTAATAGTTATTAAACAAAAGGCAAAAATGTCATATTTGATAAAAAAATTCCCAGGATAACGTTATCCTTCCTGCAATGGTATTCTAATTAATTTTGAATTATATCTTTAAGAAAGACAATTAAATTTATATATTAAAATAATTTATTTTCGTGCAGGCAGCATGAATTCAATATGAATTTGTACAATAGTTTTTTTTAAAGCAGTGGTGTTCAGCCCATAGGACAATTGTCCCTGCTCAATTCACATGTATTCTTACGCTCTTGCTGTTATGCATTAAACACATAGACGACTGCAGCTACACGACTACAAATGCTGCTGGCTGCAATTGTAGTCGTGTAGTCAGCTATTAAATTTTTTTGAAAACGACAGCAACATAGTAAACAGATGATTCTAAATATTTAACGTTTTGATAAATATTAATCTTTTTTTGTTTGTGCTTCTAAAGTAATGGCTGAGCAATATTTTGTTAATTTTGTATGATCCATTTTGTTTTACAAAACATCACAAAATTATTTCCAAATATAAATTAATGAAACCTTCAAACAATTGTAAAATATAAAGAGCTGTTTCTTCAGTGATCCCATATCGGTGATTTTCTAGTCAGAACTAGCGATTTTATTTCGGCTCTAGCGGGAAAAATTGTCCTGTTTTACATATTTTGTTATATTGTCAACACTATTTTTGTTTTGTAGCCAACAAAAATAGAAATTATCCTAAGTTGACTACAGCGGCAATAGTAGTCGTGTAGCCGTGTAGCTGTGTTGGTGTCAAAATAATCGTTTTCATATAAACGTGTGTATTTTATTTTTGACAGGCTGTAGTCGTGTAGCTGCAGTCGTCTATGTGTTTAATGCTTTAGTCGTCACTGAAACAGCGACGAATGAACATGAGTGCGGATATATGCTGATTTTTTTTTAATGTACTGAAAAAAAAAAAATTAATAACAATTTACGACAAATATTTTATGATTACACTATGGAACATTTTTGGGATTATTGTCTGGGGGGTGAGAAATTCCAAGTCAGGGTGATGGTACTAGGTCAGTATAGTAAAACCCTCAAAGGGTTTGGCGTTCGTATGTGTCATTTTTTTTTATGACCTTTTAAATTTTTTCCTTATCTTGATGTTTTTTCGCTTAGTTGTAACTCGAGAACCACTTGTCCGATTTTGATGAAACAAATTTAGAAAAATTTAGAATTACAATTTCTTTAATCCGTTCATATAACATTTTTCTTTATAATCAACAGTTTTGCCGGTAAAAATAAATTTGTGGAGAAAAAAAAATATTTTTTTGCCTAAAAATTAAAATTTTTTATGAATTTAAAATATTTTTTTTTTCTCCACAAATTTATTTTTACCGGCAAAACTGTTGATTATAAAGAAAAATGTTATATGAACGGATTAAAGAAATTGTAATTCTAAATTTTTCTAAATTTGTTTCATCAAAATCGGACAAGTGGTTCTCGAGTTACAACTAAGCGAAAAAACATCAAGATAAGGAAAAAATTTAAAAGGTCATAAAAAAAAATGACACATACGAACGCCAAACCCTTTGAGGGTTTTACTATACTGACCTAGTACCATCACCCTGACTTGGAATTTCTCACCCCCCAGATTGGCTGTTGTACTGTGTTATAAATACGGATTAAAGATATTTTATAAATATGTAAATACAATGGAATCATTGATATTGATTTAAAAAAATCGAAAACCTTTTGTTTTACATAGAATGAAAGAGCCACCCTTATGTATGTATGTATTTTTTTTCTTTCAAAAATTGTATTTTTTTTAATTTTATTTCTTTAAAACAGTGTATTATTTATTTCTATTTTCCGAAAGTACCTAATTTTTAATAAAAAATAAATGCATACCCATTCAACATTTCTTACAGTACAAATCTCATTTTCTCACCAACCCAACTACATTTTTAGTTTTGAACACCACTGTTTTAAAGTAGCATTATGCTGGCAGACGCATTTGTTTGGTTGTTTGAGTACCATTTTTCAATTATATATCCATCCCTGATTCAATGAGAAAATTTGGTTGCTAAAATGAGTGTGTTGAGTTTGTATGAAAGTGGTGATTATTTTACGGAAGTGTTTGGTGTAGCCATATCGCTTAAATATTTACTGTGGTAAAACATGTGAGGGATCACTGTTGCCAACTTTTTTCCTAAAAATATCGCTAAATCAAACTAAAATTTCGGGTTCTGTTGAAAAATTTTCCAAAAATACACACAGAGAAAAGTTCGGTTGGGAATCGGTTACTCTTACTATTATTCTTCCATTAAATCGAAATTTTAATCTTTATGATAAAATATAAAATGTAGGAATCAAAAGTTGTCGTTTTCTTTGGAATTCAAAAATTAAAACAAAAAGAATTGCTTTGTACCAGAAAAATTGACTACCCCAACAACTTTAGAAACAAAATTTTTTTTTTAAATTATTGCGAGAGGCAGAGCCGAAATATATTAAGTTTTTTCTTGATTTGTTAGTTATAAAAACTACAACTCGGTGGCTGTATCTAAAAATGTCAGTTTCGTTTGTTAATAAAACCTGCAACAGACTAATGCTTTTTACATCAAATTATTTCATTCCGTGTGATTGAAATTCGGATATTATTTCCAAAATACAATTATAAATATCTTTTTGTGAATCAGAACCGAATTCCTGTTGTACACACCACTTCAAAAATATTGGGAAATAAAGATGTACATAATAAAAATTTAAAATTAAAAACAATAAAAATAATTTGTGCTAGAAAATTATAAAAAAATATATATAATTCGTTTGTGGCTTCGAAAGAAATGGACACTTTATAGTGCATTTTAGTTATGCAAGTAAGTATCAGGTGTTCACTCAAATCAGTTAAGATTTAAGTATAAGAAATAATTTTATTTACTTGCAGATTTTATTCGGATGCCTTTATTTTATCTATATTTGTAAAAATTTTATAATATCGCGTATATAACAAAGAGGAGTATTCAAAAGTTAAAACAAATTTCAATTGGCTCAGGAGTCTGAGAGAACAATTTATTTGCAGTGAGCATCTATATATATCAAACATAGACATTTTTAGCCTTCCCACAACGGATACCTCAGGTAATTTCTCTTATAAAAAGCCTGCAAAATGCCACAGTGTCAACAAGAGTTAAGTAGTTTTATTTTTGTTGTGGATGCACAATTCGTTTAAATTCACAGAATTCTTATCTAAATTTTAAGATACGATATTAAGCATGTTTCTGTTGCTTTAAATATAAAAATTCATTTTTGCATTATTTCAATAAACAAAATGGAACAAAAATTTGTACATTTTTATTTGAAATGGTTTAGTACATTTTTAAATTCAATTGTAGGTACCAAATTATTTTTGGCAGTAATTAGTGTTCACAACCGAAAATAATTATTCTCATAACCGAATAATTCAATTTTTCCGATCGAATCTACAAACGAATTTAATGATAGTTGTCGTAACCGCATCAATTCGATTGGTAACAAATTCGGTTGTAACAACGATTATGTTTTCTGGGTGTAGATATATTTTACGAACTTTTTAAAACTTTCTTAAAAAATTGGTTATACATCGCTAAATTTTTACAACTATTAAGTTTTCCATAAAAATTTAGCTATAAATCGCTAAATAATAGGTAATGATTAAAAAATTCTGTCAAGGAAATAAATGTAAAAAAAGCTAAGAAATCACCAAGACTGACTTTTAAAAAATCGCTAGTTTTCCCGCTAATAGCTAAATTATATTTTATCCCGCTAAACGAGTTGAAATATCGCTAGATTTGACGAGAAAATAGCTAAATTGGCAACAGTGTGAGGGATTAACTGAATTTCCTAAAGGAAAGAAGAACCTTCATTAGATTTTTTTTATTTCATTATTTCGATAGCTTGTTGTTTCTCAATATGGTGTAAATATTTTGATAAAACATACGCAGAAATAAAAAGCTACATGATACAAGTAAGCAATTCCTGTAACTTTTGCGAGAAGTTTTCGAATCAGAAAGCGTGAAACAAAAAATTTCACTGTTTTCGATTTGGGAATAAAAAGTGTTTCTGTATTTCAATGCGAAAAGAGATAACAATGTTTACTATAATATTCTACGACATCTGTCAAATAATAATAAAAAATATCAACAAATAAAAAACCGCGAAAAATAAACTAAGAAGCCCAATAGATATGGGAAAATCTACGAAACAGGTCGATTTCAGATTTTAAAAATGAAAAATTTCAAATTAGTGGCACACATTTTTTTTCTAGATTAACTTATTTAAAATGCATTAAAAAGAAGTAATCTGTTCGCGTGAATCAATTTTTTTGAGTGCTAAAATAGATATGTATAAACAAAAAGCCGCACAATTTTTCGCTAATAAGAATTTTTAAAGTTTTGAATTTTTCGGGCATGTGACCTCACATTTTCAAGTAACCTTTCCGTGCTGAGTCTGAATTTGGTTTCCAAATTTTTCTAACGCATCTGGTTTTTGAGAAAATTGAGATCAAATTTAACAAAACCTTTTTTTTTGGCTATTTTTGAGTGGTTTTTACATACTTTTACCTCGAGTTAATGAAAAAAGATGATACAAATTTTGCAGTCATCACGCTAAGTTTATTCGAAAACGCATATTCGTGCTAAATTTCCATTATTGATTTTAAGTAAAGTTGTTTTTTAATTTTTCCGTCCGTCCTTCCGTCTGTCTCTTCATGTAATCTTGTGCGCATGCTACAGGTTGCGAATATTAAGATATTTTGATGAATTTTTTTTAGACCAACTTATATCGGCCCAAGAACGAAGTCTATCGATTTTGGTTTAAATCGGTCTATGTTTGGACCTAGAGCCAATATAAATTTCGATCAAAATTGCAGCATAAAATAAATGGCTCATCCACGGTTTAAAAAATTATGTGCTCAAATATGTCTCGAATGGTACACATCTTCGTTACTATTATTATGTGAAAGAGCTAAATGGATCGGATGAACTTTGTATTCTCCACAACATATCTTTCTCTACAACATATCAAATCGGTAAAAGGTTAAATTCAAAGTTTTAAGAATTATGGAAGTCCAATCAATCTGGAACGGTAGATGTTATCATAACTATCATTATATGAAAGTGCTAAACAGATTTTTTTAGTAAATAAAAAACTTTAGTTTTGCTTTTGGATTATGTTTATTTCATGTGTAAATTTTTTTTTTCATTAAGTAGAAAAATTGATATCGGCCAAGTGGCCAGAATTGATGGCCATACGGGCCCGATTTATAGCAATTTCCATCATTCTTGTCAGAACTTCCGCCGATAGGTTCCCGTATTCCTGAAGGATATTCTCTTTGAGGACTTCAAGAGTCCAGGAACAGGTTTTCCTGTTCCAATTCGCCCAGCCATCATCGGTCATGATGTTTTTCGATGAAAAGTTGTCTTTCACGTGGTCGAGATTCAGGATGGCTTGAGCGTAGGTTATAAGCGCTTGGCGGTCAACGGTATTTTGTATTTGTTTACTTCACAAATGTCAAAGCGGAACTGACATCCACCGCCATTTGCAAAAATCATAGCATCTTCCGGTAGGGTGATAACTTTTGCGCTCCCTTGTATATACATTACAGGTCTTTGTAAAAAAAACTTTGAGTTATTGACCGGGCTACTCCTAGGAAATATTTATTTGGATGTGAAACTACGTCCTCTAAAAATGAGGATAATCGGATATCGGGAAGACGCGCCGCATCGGCCTTGAAATTTTGAACACGGATATTAAGGGAAAAATATATATGACTTTTAGTAATTTTTCTCAAAAAGAGTGATATTTTAAAAATAATCCGAATTAAAAACATTAAAGAATCGTGATTCGGAGTGAATTCTCTTTATAAGAAAGCAATAAAAACTTAAATCGGATAAACACCAGCCGAGTTATTACAATTTCCCCCTGCAAGTGATGTATTGCAGGCTACTTAATCAAGAAAAATCGGCGCCAAATTTTTAAATTTATTGAATTAATCTACTATAAACACATATTTTTATTTTATAAGTTCGAATAAAATCAAATAAGAAGTATTTTTATATTGTGTTTTGCTATATATATATTTGTTCTTTTTACTCCTGCAAGGAGCATAGGTTTTGCTAACTCGTTTTAAATTAGTGCCAAAAATATTAAAATTTTTAAACACCGTTTTCAAATCTGCAATTTTAAATTTTTTAATTTTTTTTAAAGAAATGTTTAAAAATCAACAATTGGATTATATGGTTTTATTAAGAACATATTAGGGATTAAAAACTACAAAAATTGTAAGAATTCCTTTTTTCGTTTGGCTGGGGCAGTGATATTATTTCAGCGGATTTCGAAAAAATTATGATTTTTGGCACTTATTTAGCTTTTAGGCAAGTTTTTTTGTTCTTCTTTAATTCTACATGATTTTTTCTTTTAATTCCACACAAGATGAAATACTTCAATACTGAAAATTAGAGCAAAATAGAAATATATTAAATTTTTTTTAAATATATTAGTATGGCAGATATTCCTGAGCGGATATTGATAAAACTTCTTAATATTATTTTTCTGGGTCTATAAATAATAATATTCTTAATTTAATTTCAGAAAATGAACCCTTAAAATATGAAGAGGCAAAACTTATTTAAATAAATTCCAAAACTGTTTTTTTTTAAACAACGACCATAGAAATTATTAAAGTTATTTCTGCATTTAAAAACTGCTAAGCGTAGTATATAAATTAAAATACAAATTTCATTATAAACAATTTCTCCTCTATACTACTTAAATTTAAATACAAATATATAGTAAATTTAAATAAACAATTCCACCCTTCTTTTTTATTTCATCTAATTTGCGTTAATTGTTTATTTAACATTATTTATGACTTTATATAGTCGATACATATATCTTGAAGAATAACAAAAAGAAACAAAAATTTCAAATATAAAACAATTAAATTCGATATAACAAATTCTAAAGAAAGAAGAATATCGAGTAAAATGAAAAGATGTTTTACAACAGAGAATGACTGTTTAGATTTCTTTTAACATGCCATCCGGGAAGTACGATAATAATATATAAACATATCAATATACCCAAAAAACTACAACAAATACATGTTAAGAAAGACAAAAACTTCAAAAAAAAAAAAATTCGAATAATGTTTAAAGAATTTTAAAATTGCTGACAAATCAATTTTAGAAAAAAGAAGTTGTATGAAGAAAATAAAAAAAATTTTAAATTTGTATACAAAAACAAAAATTTTTTTTAGTTTACAAAATGATTCACAAAAACAAAAATATAAAAAATTCATTCATTGTATTTTTATACACATGACAACAATCATAAAAATGTATACAGTATTGTATGAACATAATAAATGTTAGTTGTATTGCTTTTTTATTATTTTTTTTTTTTTTGATTTATTTGAATAAACTTATGTGCGATTAAAAATAAAATCTGAAATATACCAGTCACTCAAAAAACGGCAATTTTTGTCAGAAGCAATAAGTTTTTCGTAGAGTCTGAATATATTTACAGTAATTCAAAAACAGATAACTTTAATAACTGTTTTCGGTAGAAGTTTCTTTTCAAATACTTGTTTTCGTTATTTTTGTGACATTTTATTATTAATCGAACACCAAAGTGTCAATTATTTCAATGAAAAATTTTTCGACAATCACTTTTTTGGGTGTAAGAGGATAGATTTTTTGATTTAATGAATTGTTTAATAAATGAAATATTTCATAAAAATCAATAAAAATTGTGTCAATTAAAAGCTTCATTGCCCAAATTCAATATTTCATTTATATCATAAAAATAATTGTCTCACTACTGCCAACAGTGCACTTTTAGTTTTTAGTAACAAATTAGTGTAAAATTATGAGTACATGCATCCCGATAAAAAAAAATTGTTTGAGGGTTTTATTTCATAAAAAACAAAGACACGTTTTTGTCAACTTTTGTTATAAAGCACGTCGTTCCAAAATGTTTTTAAAATTTTCATTACACTATAATTAGACTGAGCAAAAACTACCTATTCTTTGTTCTCGGTAGTAATTAATGTATAAAAAACACATGTATAAATGCATGTATAAAAAAAAACAAGCAAAAACTAGTTTCGTACGAAAACTAGGTAGTTTTTACTCAGTCTAAATTCTTTATTACAGTACATTTTCCATTTAAAAAAATCTTTTATAATAAAACCAAAATAGAAAAATGTTTGCAATATATTTCGAGTAAAATATGTCAAACCACGGTTTTCAGTTTTCACATTTGTTATCCAAATAGCCACACACTTTAAAAAGTTCTTAACTTTTAAACTAACGGTTGAATTTTTATTTAACTCTATCTGTGTGGTTTTTTATTGAATAATTATTTATTATTTTACCAATATATTCAATTCAATTCAACGATCCAGTTTACTCACTAAATTTAAATTCTCTCGATAAATTTTTACACTTTTAAAATAGCCTAAGTAACGATTTTTAAGCTAATTTTACAAAAAGAATATTTATAAACAAAATCTAATAAATGCTTAAAGCAGTGTAAAGCCTAAAATATGACTTTGATAAGGTTTGGAAAACGAAAGCCGCTACAAAAAACTAAAAAACGTAAATTTACAATGATTAAATCACTTATTTAAGAGTCATCCACCCAAGAATAGGCGGAATTTAACATCATTTATAAAACAGATTAGAAAACACTGCAACAACAACACTGAAATTTTTTTGCAGAAATTTTTCACAATTTGCATGAAAATAAAACAAGCAGTTTCAATAAAATAGTGATGTATTTATTATAAAACCATACTCGATATGCGAATACTTGTAGTATTCGTAATATAAAAAATTCTGTAACACAAATTTTTCCCATTATTACTCTTTAGTAGTGGTAAAAACCGTTTTTTTTTAAACATGTTTTGCTTTGTTATAAAACATTTTAATTTCCAAAATTTACAAAACAATATTATTCACGTAGGATTAACGAGTCAATCGCTCACTAAATTCATGTATCACTAATAATATGGCATAGTTTTGCCATAATTAAATAAAAAATTAACAATATTTTATTGTATGATTTTTGAATAAATTTCCTAATAAAGGTTTAATAGAGATAATGAATAATTCCACAAATTCATGTTTTAAAGCTTAATTAAGACGTTTAATTGAATAACAGTAAAAATTAAATAAAATTTTAATTATATTTGAGTTAACTTTTAGTTAATTGAATATTAAAAATTATCCTATTAAAATCTGAAAAAAATTGGTGAATATTAGTAGACAAAAACAGCAAAAACTGGTATGTCTGCAAAGTTTTAGTTATATTTAAGTAAAATTTGACTGAAAATAACAACAAATCCTGCTAAAATCGACAGAAATATTTGCTAAAAAGAATTGTAGACTGATGATTGCAGAAAACAAAATCGTGCTGACAACTGAAATTGTTGTTAATCGAATAGTTATTGTTGTTGTTAATCGAATTTTTAATACAAACACATATAGAGTTCAATTAATTTTAAATTTTCCATATTTTGTATGAAAAAATTTACATTTTTTGTGAAAAACGTAAAGAAGTATTTTATTAGTAACCGATTCAATACCGGTACGATACCGGTATTAAGGGAAAAGGTTTTTGAATGCCGGTATTTTTTTAAATTAAGAGTTTCGGCATTGGTATCGGTATCAGTTATCAAAAGAGTTTTGAAACGGATAACGGTATTATAAAGGTATGGGTTGCCAACCTTGCTACTGAGTTATTAAGTGAAGTTAGTTTATCACAGTCAAATTAAATGGTTTCCTTTTTTCTTTCCTTATTACGAATTAACATAATAAGTACTTTTTTCAAAAAATGATTTTCAAAAGAAAAGTTACTGAATAAAGTAATTAATTTTCTCCATCCCTGCAGTGGACTCTAGAATCTATTGTACGAATATGTACATATCATCGACCGGCCTGCAAAATGTCACATGTGTTTTTTAATAGATTTTCAGGAGAGCGAAAAAACTGTTACAAAATCTACTTTTAAGAAATCTTATTGGCATCATATGCCTTAATGATGATTTTACTAAATGAGGTCGTGAATGCTGTATATCAAGGGTCTGGTGTATAATACTGACAACCTTCCAAAATAATTATTAACCAAACTTTTATTTGAAATTGTTTTTTTTATTTTATTTTTAATTTACAAAGAAGTACTATGACAAAAAGAAAAAATTACAAAAAGAAAAAAATCTGCAATAAAAAATTGTTTATTATTTCATTAGTGTAATTTATGATATCGTGTGACTTCATAAATGTTTAAAAAAATTGTATATATTCAAATTTGTATTTTTTATAATAATTTTTAATAGCTTTAATATCTTTTATGGCATCATAAGTAAGCAGCAAAGCAACATTTAGTAAAGTGGTTGGTTGAATGAATGGATTTTTTCTACTTTTCAACATCATAATACTATGGTGTTATTCATAATAAAATGGTGTTATTTCCGTTAAAGAGTATATTATTGATATTTTCGAAATAATTATTTATACATTTTTTTTTAATTATTTAAATTTTAATTTAATTGTCTTTAGTATAACTATTTATAAAGTAAATTGGTGTAGTTCACTTTTTATATGCAGATCTTATTTATTTTTGGTGGTTGCGCTAGTAAATTATTTTTATTATCTCTATAAATGTTTTTTATAGGCATTTTAATGTGCAGTTAATTGTCTGTTTTCTGTGTTGTTCAGTATTGTTCGAAAGCAAATCGGAATACATTTTATTATTTTATAAGTACTTTTTTACGACCATAAGACAACACCTTGTTCGGTTGTTTGGTTTTTCGGTCAAACTTTTGGGATTTATTGTTTATTATATGGTATTTATTTTTATTTTGGTAACACCTCATTAATCATCAAGTATGGCAAAGTAATTAAATTTTAATTATTTAGTTATTACGAAATGAAAAAAATTATTCCAGCGTTTGTTTTTATTGTTTTTGGAAATTATAAAAAATCCTTTAATTAGATATTAGGCGAAAAGCTTAAAGAGAAACACGTAGGGGAAGAGTGATACACTTGATCCTTTAAGACTTGTTCACCCCATACTATCTCAGAAAGTACACAATAAAAAAAAATTTATTCAAATATTGCACTCATCACTTTAGACTAACTTGTAAGTTTTATTTTATTTTTTTTTTAATTTTCTTTAACTTATGGGCAACGTCACATATATTTTCTCATTTCGCTTATTTTGTGGTCTTACTTAGAAAATATTTCTGAAGTTCCTATTTTAAATACAAAAATGTTGGTTATGTAATTTTAAAAATTATGATGTACTGTTATTGCACGTTTTAAAAAAATCCGTATTTCATCTTGTAATTTTTTACTACGACAAAAATAGAAAAATTATATTTCCTATACACTTGATCCCTTTTTTTTTAATAGTATTTGTTGGGAAAAATGGTTTTTATTAAACAAACAAATCGTCGCTGCGCCTCAGAAATTAGCTATTTGTTTTAAAAAATTATTTGTGGGTCACCTAAAGTAGGCCTTTATTTTGTGTGTTATGTTTTGTTTTTATGAAATTATTCTTTTATAAATGGAAAGTTTGGAGTTTTGTTTATATATGTGCAAAAAAATAATTTCTAAAAAGTTTTCCGAAAGACTGAAATAAAGCTGTTTTGTAGGTCTCCGCACAAAATGTTTTTCAACAAATAGATATTTTCTTAGGCTCAGCGACGAAATATTATTAAATAAATAAACTGAATATTGTTAATAATTTTTAACATGTATTACCCAGCAAAAACATGGTAGTGAGAGGTCATTACCATACGGATTACCAAGTAATGATAGGTCATTACCTTTTGCTTTACTTTAAAATACAAAATAATGACTTACTGATAATAAGTTATAGAAGTACTTACATATTCTTGCAAAGTAATCACTTACTGGTAATTGATTAAATAAGTACTGATTTAGTCTTTTTTATGTTATTTATTAAATTGTTTCGAACATTTTTCCAAATGAATAGAAAAATTTCCGAGGTAAAAACCCAGCAAAAATGTGGAAGCAGTAAAAACGTTTACTGCTTCCTTACTGCTACTTTTACCGCTTCTAAAAATGTATAGCTTCGTAAACAGCACTAATGAAAGGTCTAAGTTGATTAATTGTTTACATCGCTTTTCGCTGTGCTTTTTAAAAAGGCATGAAATGAGCAATACATTTTGATTGCTTAAATATTTTTGCGGTTCTTTTATCAAAATTTTTTAAAATGCGGAAAAAAGTTATTTTAATGAAAATAAGAGGTTTTACTGAAAATGACAGGCATTTTCTCTTCACGGAAAAATTTGCAGGAATATCTTGCTTTTGAGAAGGCATGATTTTAAATAGTTGAAAAGATTTATAATATGCACTTTCGAGAAGGCATGAATTATCAGCATTTTAAAAGAAAACAGGAGCACTAATTAAAAGCCTTGAATTCATGCCTTTTCGGATCTCAAAACAAGTGCATGATGATATCATCAATAATGCAATCGCTTCACTGCTCAACTTTCCCTGACAAAACTGCTTCCAAGCAAGCAGTAATTTCTGCTGGGAAGTTATGTTTCCAATATGACCAAGTATTTCACAATGTAGGGTAATCACTTATTTCCTAACTTCTGAGTAACCACTTATTCCATCTTTGTGAGTAACTACTTATTCTTTCACTATGGGTACCTCGTTATTCGCACTTTTTTTATAAGCGAGAAGGTAATGACCACCCATGAATATTTGGACATCGCGAACAAAAGTAATGTTGCGAGTAAATAGCCTGGTAAGTAGTGAAAACCTTTGTGTGCTACTTACTAGCTTAATTACTCGGTAATGTCTGTTTTTGCTGGGTAATTGCCTGCATTGTTTTGTAGTTAATTTCGCTTAACAAAACCTCTTATAAGAAACGTCTGTGTGTGGGGTTCACCAAGATTTGGATGAAATTTGGATATGTGATAGACAAAACAGAAAAATTAGGCATGTGCGCCTTTTTTATCGGTCCAATCTCATATTTGAAAATTAAAAAGTGGGATAAAAAATGACCCGTTTTTCGTTTTAGGTTTGTTTCATATTTGTTTCAAGTAAATAGATATAAAATAAAAGGTATTTTCAAGATTTATGGAAAGTATACTGAAAATATTAAAAAGTTTTCAAACAAAAAAGATTCGAACAAATTTTTAACTCAGTTTTACCCCATAAATATCCATTTGGAATGATATATTTCGAACCGAAAATTATTTAATTTTGTCCCCTCTACCACATATACAAATTTCATCGAAATCTGAAGGAACCCAGAAACACATAAATTACAAAAAATGCGGTTCTTCCATATGTAATATTTTCAACCTTAGACCAACCTCAGTTTCGAAAACTTTTACCAAAAAGTGTTTGAATCGCAACAATATCATATTCGGTTTTTATTTTTCATTTAGATGTCAAAAATACGATAATACCCATTGCCAACAGAGGGGCTTAAAAAACAAAACACATAAATACGAGTAGTAAAAATTAATATTTTATATTTTTTAGAAATAAAAGTGTGTGTGTTACATATAGCGCAAGTGTGTTACATATAGCGATCAAGTGTATTCATGATAAGTACAACACATTTGATCCTTTTATGTCGATTTATATTTTTAGTTATTGCTCAAAAATTTACAAATGCAGAATATTTTTTCAGAATAGAAGATACCTATTTCAGAAAGCTTTCAAACAAAATTTAAAACAAAAAAAAAAAAAATATTGATTAGTTTAGAAGTTATTCGGCTTCAAATTTTCAGGGATTTTCAAGTGTATCGCACTTCTCCTACACTGAGAGAATTATCTGCATAATATTAATGAATTATTGCATAAAATCAATGAAGTTGCACTAGAACTCGTTCATTGAAACTTTTCATTGGATTAATGGAATTTTTCATAAAATATTGTCAAAAATTTCATTCTATTTATTAAAAATTTCATACACTTCATGAAAAAGTTTCATTAAAACTAGATTCATAAAATATGTGAAGCTTTTTCATTGAATTAAAGACAATTTTCATTTAATTTGTGAAGAAAACTTCATTATTTTACTGAAAAATTTCATTAAAACTCGTCCAGCAAAATTCTCTCTGTGTGGCTCTCCCCGACATTGGAAGAAATTTTATTACAATGTTTTATGGTTAAATTTTAATAAATATTCAAAATTGTTTCAATAAATATGCATAATATGAAGTAATATAATAAAAAAAACTTAAAGAAATTTTTGTAGTAAATACTAAAAACTTAACATTTAGGTAAATTGCAAAAAATTTAAAACCTTCACTTCCTCTAAGTCTTGCTCAATAGGCAACATCTGTTTCTAACTACTATAATATCTTTAAACTTGTAAAGAAAAAGCCGAAGGACTTATAAACTGTTCCATAAAACACATTTAAAAAAATTAGACGTAAAATATTACAACAACAAGTTAAGGGATGTATTATTCTCTACCAAAAGAAAGAACGACCATTATATTTAGAACAAACACCTAACAAATGCTAATTACAAAATTGTTTCTGACAACAAATATTAACCATACGATGTTTAAAAAGCTTTTCTTGCTCGCCTTTGGTTTCCATCCATCTAACCAACAACACTACTCCAACTCTACTACCAAGTAATCATGAGGGATTAATTTTGTTGGAATATAACGGAGAAAATATTTCACGCCATTACAAACATTGCTATTGATATGGCAGCAACTAATTTATATTAACTGTTTTTATTACAATTTATGGCTTCAGCTACTACTATGTACCACAACTATGCTGGGGATAGATTTCTTGAGTTTTATATCATGAGGGGTAGTATGCTTGGTTGGATTGGCCAATATGAATGTTGTAGTAATAGTAAGTCCTTTGTAGGTCTCTGAGGAGTAATTTATAAAATTAAAAACAAACAAAATAAAAATCAATGGTTAGCTATTGTTGTTAGTAATGTTGATGGCAACCATCGATACAAGTTATGATGCTTAAAAATTTAATATAAATTTAAGGATTTCTTCATTTTGCATAAGACTTTAAATAAACTATCTCTGAGGCTGTGGAATTTTCCTTAAATTTTTGTTTCAGTTTGTAGATTGCAACCCTTAAAAGAACAATGAGGCAAAAAAGAAAACATAAATATTTTTTAGACAACTTTTAAAACAACAGCTAAAACTACATTGTATATTTCCGTTTAACAAAAACAAAAAACTGGCCATTACAAGCATTCACCCTTAGTGTCTTTATGGTTTCTTTTAATCTTATGGGTTTGGGTGGCCCCAGTTGCTTAACTTATGGTAGTAGAGAATCCGGTGGGTATGGTAGTAGAGAACCCGGTGCTGCCTAGCATATAATATATGCTTAGGTGGCCTAGTATTAGTGTGTAAATAATATGGGACTATTTCATTTTAAATTTTTCAAGCAGGCCTTTTTACTGAATATGATTTATGTTTTATTTTTATATATAAATTTCGAGCTAAAAATTTCAATAAACTTGCCTATGGATTCACTTTTTTAAGTTAATCTAATAACAGAACTAAACATGGGCAAATCTATTGAAATAAAAACCACACCCGCACTAGTCTGGAAACAGAGTTGATTTTCTGGTATTTTAAAATATGGCAACCACAGTATCAAGTCAAAAGCTGAATCTCATGTATTTGACATCCCACCATGGGATGTCACTAATACACTCAAAAAAATAAGTTAGTAGAAAAATTAGTAAAACGTCTTGTATATCAAGTGTACTAGTTTTCAGCAATTTTTTTGCTGAAATTCCGTTTTCAGCAAAAATTTTAGTTATATTTTTTTAGCACTAAACTAATTTTGAACTAATGTTTTACTAATTTATTTTGCTACAAAAATTGTGCTGATAACAGCATTCATAGTGTGGACGACAACCAGATAGACTAGATGTAGATGTCGCAGCTTGTCTGGAAACGGAAATGACAAAAAAAGGAAAACAACTCTACACATATTCTATATTTAAATTTTCAGCAAATAAATTAACTAAAGTAAAATTTCGCTACAAGTTTTTTGAGTTTTTTTCAGTCTACTAATATTCAGCAAAAAGTTTAGTGATTTTAGCAAGGATTTTTTTCATTTGCAGTCGACTAAGTGTTAGCAAAACTTTTGCTGAAGATTACTATTTTTTTGGTAAAAATCAGCTCGCTGATTTTCAGCATACCTTTTGCTGAAATTACCAACTTTTTTGCAAGCACGCTCCTGACTAAAAATTTGCTGACACAGGAACATTTTTTGCTGACTTTACTGACTTTTTTTTTGAGTGTACTTGGAAATTTCAAAGGCAACTCTGTTTCAAGACTAATGGTGTCATGTGATAAAAACTAAACTAAAACACAACCAAACTAAAAATATCTAGGAATATCGACTATAGTTTTTTTTTTAATAAATATTGTTTTTAACTTATTCTAACACTGTTTGTCCAAATCCAAATGTACCAAATTTTTTCAAAATATCTTAATATTTACGTAGAATCGAAACAAAGAGTGATTCTGAGTCGATCGGTATACTAAAAGGTGGGTCTAGGTCCAATATTTTTTGGTGTTACAAACATCAGTATTAATTTATTATACCGTGTCTACGTGGTGGTGCAAAATTTGCACGAAAAATGCTAATAATGGCATGCTTATAGCAAAAATTAAAAAAAAAATATATAGTTGATATACATAAGTTTTTTTGTGTAAAATATTTTTAACGAAAAACAATAATAAAGGATTTTGCAGTTGAACAGCTAAAGGCAATCGGAGTAAATTAGTATAATTTTTCAGGTGTGAAATTTTCGTTGGTGTAAAAAAAACCGGAATTTAATTTTTACCAGCATTAAAAACTTTTTTTTGGAAAGTTTCTCCAAAAATTATATATAAAAGTTTTACTGTGTTTTATTGCATTTTTAATAAAAACAATTTTAGGCAATTATACTGGCTGCGAGGTACATTCAACAACAAAAGTCTATAATGGCTACCGAAAATTTTTCTGTTATTGCGAGAAATTTACCTATTTTGATCTCTACATAATTTTTGATAATTTTGGCAACGGATATTTACTGATTTGTAATGACTACTGAAAATTTTGCTGCTATTATGGGAAATTTAACTGTTTTGAGCCCTGCGGTATTTTTTGCTAATTTTAGCAACACATGTCTACTGATCTGTAGTACAATAAAATTAAAAGCCGCTACTAAATTTTAGCAAAATTGTTGTGAGCTGCAATTTATTTTTATTTCAAAATTGTAAATTTGTAAAATCTAAAAAAAAATTAAAAATAAAATCAAATTTAATAAAAAAACAGTAGCTTTTTATTCTTTCGTTTGTAAAAAATGTACTTGATATTTAGATTAAAAATTCCATACGGTTCTCCAGTTATTAACTTTTTATGCATTGGAGATACAATAAAAATTTCTGAGTTTTATTTTCAAACTAGGAACAAATCAATAATAACAAATATAAACTAAACATAAATTTTAAAAAATCAACGAATTCTTGTAAACAAAATTTTCTTAAGTAGCAACTTTTTGTTAAATTAGTATATTTTTTTGCTAAGTTTAGCACTCGGTTTTGAAAAATTAGTGAAATATTTTGCTGAAGTCAGCAACGAAAATTAGTGAAAAAATTAGTAATTTGTTATAAGAGAATTTGTATTTGTATTTTTATTAAATATTTGCCTTTCTAACACAACAAGATACAATATCTTATGAATTAAAGTATTAGAATCCCGACTAAAAAAGATGTTATATAATCATATATCACCATATATAAACCCATATATACGTCCATATCTAATTTGATCCGAATATTGGAATATATAATTATATCAAGCGAGATAAGCATGTTATCTCACCTGATATAATTTGATCCGAAAAATGGGTCTATCTAACTGCATCAAATTATATATAAATACATATAATTTTATGAAGATTTTCGAAGAAAATTTTAGTAAATATTATTGAGATCACTTATTTCATTCATATTAAATACTAATGCTAGATGTTTAGAACAATTTTTGCTAATAAACTTGGAAATAGCTGACAAAATAAAACATTACAAAAATTTGTCGCAACAACTTTTTCTAGGTTAGAGTTTTGGTCTTTCTTATAAAATGTGTCTTTCTTATAAAATAAAAAATTAACTAATTAGAAATTTATTAATTCAGTTCGAGGCCAATTTCCTTATTATGAATTAATATAATAAGTACTTTTTTTCAAAAACTGCTATTTTTCTTCATCAGGATACTCTCCTGACAAATACTTCACAGAGTTTTTGCTTTCAAAAAACCTCTACACTTTCAGGAATGAAAAGACGATCGTTTCGGGGATTACGCCACCACTTTCTAAAGAAAACTGATGAAGGGGACCTGGAAAATCCCCGAAACGATCGTCTTTTCAATCCTGAAAGTGTAGAGGTTTTTTGAAAGCAAAAGTATTTGTCAGGAGAGTATCCTGATGAAGAAAAAAAACAGTTTTTGAAAAAAGTACTTATTATGTTAATTCATAATAAGGAAATAGGCCTCGAACTGAATTAATAAATTTTTAATTAATGAATTAGAAAGGTCGAAAAAAACAATTTTTATTTTTTAAAATAAAAATTAAAAACCAACATGATAAAAAATTAACTTTCACAATTAATTTTACGGAAAAATAAATGAACTTAAACCATATTTATTTCAACATATGTTTGTCTAATTTTTAAATTTAAAAGTAAAAATAATTATTTCAACCTTTAATTCCACAATGAAAAAAAATGTTTCCCTTATTTATTTCTTTAAAATTATTTTTAGTTTAATAAAGAGTATTTCGCCAACTATTTGAAAAATATATGTTAAATTCAATTATAAACATTTATTTATATATCAAAGTGCAAACTTCAAAACCAGATCTACAATTTCGGAGTTTTTTTTTTTTTAATTTTAATAGTGCAATTAAACTTTATAAAATTTTGTATAATTAGATATCATGTCAGATAAATTAATACATAAAATTAATACAATTTTATATTAACTTTGTTATATTTTTTGATATAAGATTGTTTAGAGAAGCTTATACGCCATTATATATAATTATGTATAAACTATATTTGCAGATCTCTTAATATATAGCTAGAGACCAAATCGCATTTGATTATATATAACGTCATATCAAACATATTTATAAAACCAAAGTGTTAATATAAATGTATATGGTCATATAAAGCCACACATATAAACATTTATAATTATATCAAATCATATAAGATCATATAAAAACTTTTTTAGTCGGGATAGCAGAAATTATTACTATAAAAAATTGTACTAAAAATCCGTACAAAAATAGTAAAATGCCATTGAAAACTGTTTAAAAATTTTGTTACTAACTTTTTTATCTGAGTGTATGAATGCTTTAGTTGCCAAATCGATTAACTCCACTTTCTGAATTTTAAAAATCTTTAATTTCAAAACACTTTATTGACTCCTAACTGTATCGGTCGTTAAGACACTCGACAGTTTCGAACGCTCGGTGAGATTCCTTGAGAAGGCTATGGATATGGCTTTCAGGCGTGGACAGAGAAATGTTTAGTGTAGTTCGGAGCTTTATGTGCTGCGGAAGAAAACACGTAGAGCTTTCAAAGCTGGATATGTCAGCAAACAGTGGACGACGTACCGCGACAAGCTCAGTAAGATTCTGGCAAATGGTCACTTAAACCCTGCTCAGATAAAGAGGGATGATGGATCCTGGTCAGAATCGTCGGTGGAGTCATTGCAGATCCTACTTAACACTCACTTTTCTGGTTGCAGGGATGCTACTACTTTGGGAAATGAACGGCTATGCCTCACACGGGGGGCTTAAAGTGAGCTTAGGAACGATATAATTACCCCAGAAAAGATAGCCTGGGCAATTGGAAGCTTCTCTTCTTACAAATCGCCGGGTCTGGATAGCATTCTTCCGGTAATGCTGCAGAGTGCTTAAAAGGTGACCACTCCCTAGCTGCTCGAGATATGCAAAGTAAGTTTCTCTCTCAACTACGTGCCTGTTAGCTGGAGGCGGAAAGAGGGGCCATGAAGATGCAAAGAGCTTGAGGCCAATCAGTCTCTCATCTTTTCTGCTTCAGACACTAGAAAGACTTATCGATGTGGATATTAGACTACAACTAGAGAGATCGCCACAACTCTCTGGTAGTCAATATGCATATCTCTAGGGCCGCTCAGCGGAAACTGCGCTTTATGAGGTTGTTAGCTCAGTGAAGAGATCCCTAGAATTCGGACAATATACTTTGGCTACTTTCTTGGATATAGAAGGTGCTTTCAGCTATGTCAGAACGGATGCGATACAGAGCACTTTTTTGGAACCTGTCGTGGAGACTTATGTCAGCGACTGGTTGGTAACCATGTTTGACTCCCGAATTTTCAACGCTCGTCTGGGTTATAGCAAGAAGTCCAAGCAAGTCAGGAGAGTAACTCCCCAAGGTGGGGTAATCTCGGCCCTGTTATGGCTTCTGGTTATTAACTCAGTTCTTATTAACTTTAATAATCAGGATGTTAAGGTCGTATCTTATGCAAATACATGTGGTGATATTAGTTTCATGGATGATTCTGGATGTGATAAGTGATACCATGACCAGCGCTCTGGAGACTCTCAGTAACTGGGACGCAAGCTGTGGCCTGGGAGTGAATCCGAGTAAAACGGAACTGGATCAAATGGAGCTTCAGACTACAGTGAGTTCAGGCTGCGATCTCACCCTCTCTGAACAAGCTAAGTATGTTGGCATCATACTAATAGTAAAATAACTTGGAAACCCAATAAAGAGCACAGAGTTAGGGAAACGGTTGCTTTTTACTCCTGTAGGAGGATGTTTGTTTCGAGAAGGGGGTTGAGTCCGAAAATGGTGTTGGGATGTACACGTCAATCGTACGCCCAATACTAATTTATTGCTTTATTTATGGACGGCGACTACCAAGAGGGTAATTACGGGCCAAGTGTACAGAGTGCAGCGTTCGGCTTGCATTGGGATTACGGGGCGATAAGGACTTGCTTCTCTGAGACTCTCAATACGATGCTTCATGTCATTCCTATAGATTTATATACGATGGCAGCTTCTGCTAGCAGTGCGGCGACACTCGCCGCTATGGGTTCTTGGGATAGTAGAACCTAAGAACACGCTAGACTTCTTGATCAGCTGTTACCTGATCATGCTAGTGCCCTTCAGGCAGATATTCTGGCTATTATGGAAGCCTATATGCTCTTGTATGCATCTGGATAGCCAGGCGGCGCTTCTGCCTTTGAGCTCCTACACTCTATCCTCGTCAGTCAGTCCAGGGAAGAACTGTCTATGCTAAGTCGTCAGTCCCTGGTTAGGTTGGTATATGTCCCTGGCCGTAGTGACTTTTGCGGTAACGAGCGGGCAGACGAGTTGGCAAGGGCGCTTCCCCTAATTATATATAACCATATCGGAACTTTTTCATCGGGTGATTACACAGATAAACAAATTTTAAGTTACAAAAAAAAATGGATAAAATTCAATTTCCATTTCAACAACTTTTTGATTGAATCAATTAAATACTTTGTTCATATAACAAATTTCGCATTTTTTAGGCGCATATTTTCGATTTTTAAGTGCATGAAATTCCTTGTGCTAGTGATAACGTTAGCACTTAAACTGTAAAATCCTTCACTGTTTAATTATTTTTCTATGCACCTGCTTATCAGAATATGTGCTCCAATACTGTTTCATTTTCACATTATTTTATACCGTTTGTTTGTTGGGTGGCATAATAATGAGCAGAACTTATAAAGGGTTCTTCAACAGGGACGCTACAAAAGTAGAAAGACAGGGACAGCAAACGACGCCATATTTCTTGTCGCTCTTTTGACATTTCTCTTCAGTAAGGTTTGCCATTTCATGATGGAAAGATATACGAGCCAACAACGAGTCGAAATTATTAAAATTTACTACCAACATTCGGAGTCAGTGGCCTCAACGTTAAGAGCGCTACGTCCAATTTATGGTCGTCATAATGAAGGCCTTCGTCAATAAACAAAATATGCGTTATTGGTCAGACAGCAATCCACACGTACTCCATTAGTCATCATTGCATCCCGAAAAATTTACGGTTTGGTGCGGTTTATGGGCCCGCGGCGTCATTGGGCCGTACTTCTTCCGTGATGATCAAGACCGGCACGTTACTGTGAATGGGAATCGCTACCGTTCAATGATAACCGAATATTTTTGGATGATATGGACTTGGAGGACATGTGGTTCCAACAGGACGGCGCCACAAGCCACACAGCGAATGTCACAATCAATTTATTGCAAACCAAGTTTGGAGAACGTGTTATCTCACGAAATGGTGCAGTCGATTGGCCGCCTCGGTCGTGCGATTTGACGCCGTTGGACTATTTCCTGTGGGGCTACGTCAAATCTATGGTCTATGCCAACAAGCCAGCGACGATTGATGAACTTCGTACGAATATCGGCCGATTTATGCTTGAAAACAGTTGAAAATTGGGTTCAGCGTCTGGACTTCTGCAAGCGTGCCCGTGGTGGCCATGCAAAAGAGATCGATTTCCGTACATAATGTCATCGAACGTACTTTTACAGGAATAAAGAATTTCATTGATATCCAAAACCCCTTTTTGTTTTATTTAAAAAAACTCTTGTAGCACTCTTATTGAAGAACCCTTTATATCTTCACCAAACGCAGTTAACTACATATTTTTAATTTTTTATAAAAAATGCCTTATTTTTTCATATAGCAAGTGATTCTTCTAAGAGATCTTTATTTATACTTGCTAGATTTAAACACGAGGGTGTGATAAGACAAAATACCCACTATAAATGTGAAAAATATATGGCCAAACCTACAATATATGTACATATTTGGGTAACTTTGGCAAGAGAAAACAACATTACCAACCGAAAAAAATCCAAACTTATAAGAAAACACATGACTCCTGATAAAAATATGTATAATATATGAAAACCTGACTAAAACTTTTACGCAAAAACTAAAACCAACAAAAAAAATATCTGAAAATAACTTATGGAGGACCAAAAAAAAAGAATAAAAAAGAAAAACATTTTATCCATAAATTTTCCAAAGCACATGTTTCTAAGTACTGAATTTTTGTTTTTTGTTGTGTTCTCTGTTCAAAAAGCTTAAATTACAAAAAAAAAAGGAAACGAAAATTTGGTGCGTTTTTATGGATGTGTCAAGCACAGATGTATGCTGGTTATATTTCCTAAAAGTAGACAGACAAACTAACAAACACACATTTAGACAGAGAATTACATATTTTTGAATGCATAGACGTGTATCCAAATAATAAGCGTAACCCAAAAAAAGTGGTGGCCATTAAATATGTTACGCCTTAGTGTATCTGAGTTTTTTATTTTTTTGCCTTTACAAATATGAGTTTTGAGATTGGTCATTAAGCGTGCATAATTTTGTAATCCTTAGTATGTTTTTAAAAAATATATATTTCAAAAATATGTTGTAACTGTATCGCACTTTAATAGGGAATTGAATAGCTTAAAATAGGAATTGAATAGCCTAAAGCTAACTGAAATATATTTTTCAAATTCAATGTTAAAGGTTTTCTGATATTTATACCCTACACCACTACGTGGTCAGGGTATTATAAGTTTATGCTGATGTTTGCAACACCAAAAAATGTTGGACCTAGACCCACCTTATAGTATACCGATCGACTCAGAATCACGTTTTATTTCGATTTAACGATGTCCGTCTCTCTGTCTGTCCATGCATCCTTGTGCGCACTCTACAGGTCGCAAATATTATGATATTTTGATGAAATTTGGTACACCGACTTATGTCTGCCCAAGGACAAAGCCTATTGATTTTGGTTGAAATTGGTCCATGTTTAAACCGGTCAATGTTTAGACCCCCAAAATTGGCTTGGTTACACGCTGCAGGTCGCAAATATTAAGATATTTTAATGAAATTTGGTTCGCTGACTTACATGGTCCCGAGAACAAAGCCGATAGATTCTCGATAGAATCGGTCTATATTTGGACCTATCGCCCATATGGGCTTTATTTACGATTTTCTCTTCTTTTATTATTTTATAGTAAATTTTAACACAAGTCCCATTTTAACCCATTCGAATTTCGGATCCAAACATTAGTTGGCTTTTAAGCAGACTGGTGTAGGGTATTGTATAGTCGGCATGTCCGACTTTAGCCTTTTAACTAGTTTTTATTAAGTTTTTTTCATAAAAATGTCTACTTGCAGTTTGATTATTTTATTAGCTTATATTCGAAATTGTTGGTTCATTGATTTTTATAGTACATTTTTTGCTTTTATTGATTTCACAAACAATAGTTAACAATAATTTAACGAATTTTATGTGACTAATTTTCTTAAGTATTATATTTTTCCTTCTTGCTGGGATACTTTTGCCATTGTAATTCAAGTGACTGACGACAACATACCTATACGCATAAGTAATTTTCTTCAAAATTCACATTCTACATTTATACAAAGTAACAGTTCAATGAACACAAATGACCATTCTAAGTTTTGAAATACACACAGAAAATGTTGCACTGAATTGAAAATTTTTGAGAATCCAAAAAATTTACTACGAAATAGTCGACTAAAGTTTTTTTTTTATGTAATCATATATGAGTTGATTTGTCAAAAAATATACAAAATAAGTGATATTTATTTTTATCTCATGTGTTAACTTATGTACTATAAAAAACAAAAAATTAGTCATATACTATATAAAATAAAAAAAATGTAGTTCGGAATTCGCAACAACTCCATATTTTAGCACAGCAAAAGTCTGGGTGTCCGTTAATATCATTTTGCAGAAGCCATTGCAACTCTGTTATTCTTAATAAATTTCTTTTAATATTTATAAAAATCAGTGTTTTATTGGAAAAAGTGAATTAAGAAGGAATTACCAATTTAGGAAAGAAAAATAGGAATTAATAGCCAAGAAATGGCAAAATCTTACTGATAAATTATTAATATAACAAAAAGAAGCAAATCGACAATTCAAAAAATAATTAATCGCTTTAAAGAAGAAAAAAGAATTGAAAATCAACAACGAACTGGACGTCCTACAAATTAAGTAAATTAAGTTAGATACGATGTTATGTCAGTTAGTCGATGTCAATATTGTTAGTCCAAAAAGTAATGATATGTCATTACCGTTTCTATACTGGGTATAAGTGATTACCAAAACTATTTTAATTACGACTTTACTTGTGTAAATTCGTCATTGAATATTAAGATGTCCTATTGTCAACAAAAACATACATATATAGGTTTTTAATTTTTAGTACTTCTTAATAGTTTATGTTTTGAGCATTAAATATAAAGCGTTATAAATATAAATCATTAAATATAAAGCGTTTCTACATCAAATTATATTGGATTATATCGGGTCAGAATCTGGATAAGATTCTATATGATTCAATATATTAAGATCTTATCCGATATAATTTTAGCCACTATTTTTCGGATCATAGTATCCAATTATATAAAATAGGATATCATTACATATGACATGATAATAGTTTCATAAACATTTTTCGTTCACTTTGTGAAAAAAATTTCTTAAGTTTACTGAAAATTTGCATTAAAGCTCGACCAAGGAAATTCTCTTTGGGAATACTGAATTTGTTTTATTTTGTAGCACCGTGTTTAACAATTTGTTGCAAGATTTGTGTTTAGAGCGTCAAAGTTTTGTTAAAATATGTATTGAAAGAGGAGGTTTTTTTCTTTGTTTAATATTACGATTTGTTTTCAATGCGGAACATCCCAGGTAGAAAAATACAATTGGCCCGGTATTGGGAATTTAGATGGACGAGTTTTTTTTTACTCGGGAAGCTTTCAGTAAAGAAATGAAGTTTTCTGCACAAAGTAAAAAAAAATTTAAATGAAACTTTTTTATTGAGTGTATGAAACTTTTAATAAACAGAATTAAATTTTTCAAAACATTTTAGGAAAAATTCCATTAATTCAATGAAAAGTTTTAATGGACGAATTCATTGCGAAAAAATTCATTAATATCATTCAGATAATTATCTGAGTGTCCGTCCTTCAACGCCACCTGTTACATGTAATGTGTAATTGAAAAATTTCAATTACAAATTACATGTAATTGTTCTTTTTTAAATTACAATTACACATAATATGAATTTTTTCAATTACAATTATATATAATTTGTAATTGGATGAGCAATTAATTACAAAATCTGATGATTAACCCCCAGGTCTGAATTTCATATTGATTTCATACTACAATTTTACAAAAATGTTCGAAATAGAATGTGCCCGTTATTGCGAAGGTTCACTGCATATTTAGACGACATGTAATGGAAATTGTATGTTTTTGACAAAATTTCTCTGTAGCACAAACGTTTTAATTGGATTTTTGTCTGTGCATTTAAATTACAATGGCCACCAATAACACCCCTTCAACAATATTGAAACACCCTTTAGCAGAAGGTTTTACTTGCATTTGCAAAGCATGGAATCATTTATTGTAATTTAAGCCCTTTTTGTGTTTTACTTGGTTGGGCTGGCTGGATGGCTGGCAGACTGTCTGTTTGTCCTTATTCCTCCATCCAGTCATGTTGAACTTTTTTTGCTTATTTATCATACAACATTGTACATATTAAAAGCCACAATACAACAGATTAACCAAAGTTTAATTTTCAACCTCAGACAAAACGTGTTATAGCGACAAATTCCACATATTTTGCTTGCAAATATACAATATACAAAAATTGCACAAACGTGCCGATAACACAACAATGCTTATTTTTGTAATGGCCGAAACAAAAAAAAAGTATCGGAAATTAAACAAAAAAACCACACAGTTATCACGAGAGGAGTGGATGAAAAATACAATTATGAAAAAATGAACACAGCATAGTCATCATTAGGGCAAGGAATTCCATGCAAATGCATGTTTTTTCTCGATAGTCCAAAACTAAAATGGACTAAATATTTATCCGAATCATCAAATTTAGAACAAAATGTCATCGATTTGCAGTTGCAAATTTTGCATACTTTCTTAAAAATTCATGTTTTTGCATATTTTGACTTTAAATGCATATTTTTGCCTTTTTAATGCATATTTTGTTTTTTTAATGCATATTTTTCATTTTTATGAGCATTTTTTATTTTGTAAAAAAATATAAAAAATTTAAATTTTCATATTTTGATTCAATCAAAATAAACATTCTTAAAAATCTTATTGATCTATGGAAAATCTTCGAGTTCTTTGCTAACTTAAATATATTTTTAAGTTTTAAAGTGCCTTATTTTTGCAAAAATAATAGTTTTTAGTGCAAATTTCTTATATTTTTAATGCATATTTTTCTTTTTTAGCCGCATATTTTAGGCGCATATTTTCCATTTTTAAGTGCATGAAATTCCTTGCCCTAGTCATCATACATATAAATGCATATACGTTTTTTTTTGTAAATAAATGCTTATCTTGCCTCATAAATTAACCCTTGCCGCTTTGACTCGTTGAGTTTTTTGGGATAATTTCTTTTTATTTTGAAACTCACTAAGTAAAAGTCAACCAGAATTAAAGGGTATCTATCATATAAAATATCAAACAAACTGCATCATCTAACACTTTCACTCTTTCTAATTCCCAAACACAAAATTGTATATGTACTGTCAATGACACTGGCATCCGTTTGTAGTGGATAATGTTCTGTTTTGGTCGGTGGGTTATTTGAAGATAATACACAGTGTGTTATTGTTTAAATTGATAAAACTTCTAACTTCCTAAAACCGACAGACATCTCACATCAGACACCCCTTTCTCTTTACTTTTAAATTTCTCACTTTTTCGAAAACAGTCTATAAGAACTCTCTAGTGTTTTAATTATTAGAATTTACAAAGCATTAGTTTTGTTATTAACTTATTGTCATTTTAAAACCAAACAAAAGTTTTTTAATTATTTTTTCATTATACAGAAGTTTTACGAGATGCATGTTTGCAATATATTAGACGGTCGAGTGTGAATTTTTTTGCAAACTCGTGTTAAAAAAGTTATTACCACATACATATGAATGAAATTGCATTATTGTCATAGAGAGTAAACTACGTTGAACAATTGTCGTTGAACCGGCACGCCGCGGCGTCATTGGACGTCGAACATATTTTAACGATATGGCGCTTGATTGGTTAAAAAAATAAAAATTAATAAAAATAAATTAAAAAACAGACTTCTTTAAACGTTGTGAGTATGTTAAAACACAGTTAATTGTGACTAAATTACTGATTATATTTACACTACTCCCTCATGACACATGCTTATTTTCTTGTAGCTAAGTTATGCCATTTTGATTTGAAGTTAAATACATTAAATATATGAAGCTTTTTCATCAAATTTAAGAAATTTTTCATTTATTTTGTGAAGAAAAATTTTTTTAAAACTCGTTCAGCAAAATTCTCTCTGTGTACCAAAGCCGAATGATAACGAATATGGAAAAATACACACCCTCGGTTAAATTAAATGGACATTAAGTGATGTAAATTTGAGCTAAACCCAACAACAGTTTCCCATAAAAATGAGCTATTCGAAAAAAATAATAATTGAAAAACAAAAAGTTGGATATTTTTGGACATGATATGTACTCCGGTAGATGCGTGTCCAAAAAAGCTGATACCCAACTTGTCTATTTTTCTTTAAATTTATAGGAAATAAATAAGAAAATGGGTAATTTTTGAACAATCTATAAATATGAGATTGGGCCGCTAAAAAAATGAGTGCACATTATTTTTTTCCCTAGCAACCGCCAGCATCCGGATTCGGACTCGAAGCCTTTACGCTAAGAAAAAACGCCCTGCAGGAATCATATTTGCTGGTGATATATATATGTTTGGCAAAACTGTAAATATATATTTGCAGTATTTCTAATACAATAGGGGTTTTCATCTAAACTCGTAAATTCCTTGTAAACTATGTAAATATATAAATTATATTTTTTATGAATGGAGTTTGACATTAAAATCATAAACTTACCAGGTTTACACTCTTTACGAGTAGAATACGACTTTATATGAAAACCCCTAATATTTTTGACTGAAAATATAATATTTTTGCATGTAAACATATATCAGTGTTTGCCTGGTATATAATACCTATATAACGATAAAAAATAAAAAATTGGAAGCACCTCAAAAATAAATATAGTAGTTTATAATTATATATATAAATGCCTGCAATTATATCCAAAAATGTATTTCTTCTGCGTGTTCTGACTACAAATATTTTTTTAGCAAAGCGTTATCATTTTCATGAAATCATTGCTCCAATAGTACATTGCTTTCGTAATAGTACAATTTCTGACTGGTAGTACTGAGTAACTACTTTTGCAAACGTTGGCATCGCACTCTAAGCCAGTTTTAAAACATACTGGCAAAACGCATTTTGCAAAGCTGGCAAAGTATCCCAAATGAGTGTTCTGGCAGTCATTTATTTTTAACACCACTGCTACCCTCACAGAGAGAATTTTTCTGGACGAGCTTTATTGAAATTTTTCATTGAGCTAATAAAGTTTACTTCACAAAGTAAATGAAAAATTTCTTTTCAAACATATAAATATTTTCAGGCAAATACATATATATTTTTATCATTATTATCCATACTCCATAAACATAATAATGATAAAATGATAAAATAAAATTGCAAATATATGTTTAAGTGGGAAAATATGACTCACAAACAATACAGTGTTTGCCTGGATGCATATGTATTATAATTATAAATATAAAATAATTGGAAGCACACCTTAAACATACCAATAATAGTTTATAAACATATATATAATTGCCTCTAAATATATCCAAAAATGTCTTTTTTCTGCATGTAGTATATTTTGTCAATTTAGCCCATATGGTTTTCAAAAGTTTTTAAAAAGTATTTTGAAATCAGCAAGGAAGATTATTTTAAAATTCAGTAATTTGTAAAATGAGAATAGCAGAAATGTTTACTAAAGTGTATTTTGCTGGCAATTACTAAAATTAATACTCTGAAATTGAAAACGGTTTACAAATTTATCTACTAACATTTTTTTCAAAGTGTTCTGAAAGGTTTATACAAATTTCGCAAAATTAAACTGAATTTTTTTCACAATTGGAGTAATATTTCTGTACAATACGTCCTTAATTCTTAAGAGACGCCCAAGGTCTGACCAGACCTTTTTTAACCTTAAAGCCTTATTTTTCAATGTAAACAGGCATATAAGTATCTTTACAAAAACTTATTAACTGCCTGTTTTTATAAAAAGAATTAGACGAATTTGTTAAAACATTTGTGTGAAAAACACAAACTTGAAAAGACTTATCTTTAAAATTTTTTAGCCGCATTTATTCTACATAGAATTCCTAACAAATCTGTGCAAAAATTTTGAAAGAAAAACGTTTTTAAATTAGTGTTTTTCACACAAATTTGTTAACGAATTCGTCTGATTCTTTTTATTAAAACACCCAGTAAATTTAGAAAAAATATTACTAGACAAATTTGTAAACGGGTTTCACTTTTGTACTAATTGTTATTAAAAATATTCACATTTTACAAATTGCTGAACTTTTAACTAATTTTCGTTGCTGATTTCAAAAAACTTTTACAAATTTTTGAAAACCGTTTTAGTAAAATTGGGAAAATATTTTACTTATTTAAAAAAAGGCGATTAAAAGTTTTTTTCTTTTTATAGCAATTAAATCTTCTGAATACTTAGAATTAAAATTAAAAAAATGCTCATCTTAGTTAGCAATGATGTTACAGAATAAACTGCAAAAAATTAGCAAATTATTTCTTATAGTGTAAACCAATAAGGCTGGTTCAAATTATAAGATTTTTAGTAAGATTTTGCTTTAGTACACAGGCAAAACATATAGGCAAGGTTGCAAAATCTTTCCGAAAATCTTATAATGTAACCCAGCCTTTAATATTATTGATCAATGTTTTTAAACTCAACCAATCAGAAGAAAGTATTTAAATATAAAATGTTCTTTAAGGCTGGTTTACATTATATGCACTCACAATATTTTATCCTTAAAAACAACTTAAATATTAAATTAATTGAAAACACAATTTAAAAAAGGACTACTGATTTTTCATCATATTCAAATCATTTTGCTATTTATTTTCAAACATTGTTTAAACAACCCATAAAAGAAATAACAAGAATTGAAAAGTCTATTAAAACAATTATCAATTTTTAACGGACAAAACGTAAAAAAACGATTTTGTGGTTTGTTTTTTCATATTTGGAAGTTTTTTTTTGTTTGGATTTTCAAAACACTACACCATACACAACAGACACGTTCATATTTTAATTGGCTATGTTTGTGTGTATGAGTAAAGAATTTCTTGTAATTTGAATTAAAATAATTTTTGTATATAAACAAACTATTTTAACAAAAAAGAAAACGGAAAATATTTGAATTTTTTGTTTTAAAACAGAAAACGACTAAATTATTTAAATTATTTTTTCTAAAAATAGAATATTTGACAGAAAATAACAACTCCTGCAGACGATACACATTTTTTCTAGTTTGTTTTTTTTTGGTTGACAAAAAAAAATTTAAACAATATGTTATGGAAAATATACTGTGAGTGTGGTTTTCGGATAGATTTTGCAAACTTTCCTATATGTTTTGCATGTGTACTAAAGCAAAAGCGCACCGAAAATCTAATAGTGTAAACCGGCCTTTAAGACTGTTTTACATTATAAGATTTTCGGAAATATTTTGCAACCTTGCCTATATAAAACATATAGGTACTAAATTAAAATCGTACCGAAAATCTTATAGTGAAAACCAGCCTTTTGAAATAATGATTATTATAAATAAATTATATATATATTTAAATTACATATATATTTAATTTGAAATTATGTCAAAACAGAGAAAAAAGTTCATAGTTAAATCAAATATTACATCATTTGCGAATTAGCATCGCATTTTTTATGAACATTATTAAATTTACTATGAATCTTATTAAAGAAAGTATGATTCTAATTGGTATAAATATTTTCGTATTTAAATTAATATGTCACCATATCGATTTTATAATATAATATTAATATGTCACCATATCGATTTTATATTAAAAATACATAGAAACATATTTTAATTAAGAAAAAAAATAATAACAATTAGTTTGATTTCGAAGTTTGCTTGATTTAATATTTCTTTGTGTAATTTTGACAGTCGTAATGTAATAAATTTCTCTCGTGGCAGTGCTGTATTATACTCTTTTTCAGAGTTATTTCTTAAGCCCAAACCAGATAAACGCAGCGTTGGCAGTGTTTCACCGCAGTGCGACGTTTTGTCAGTAAAACAGGTTTTATTATTCACTTTATTTCTCACTGTCGGGAAATTAGAAAAGTTTATAAATAAACAAGAGCTGCCTTCAAACAGAATTCAAATTTGTGAAAATGGTGAATTGGAATCGCTTCATTCAAGAAGCAAATTTGACAGCACTGCTGCAGTTCACTGGTGCTGTGAGTATTTGGATTGGGCGTTAATATACATGGTTTTCTTTCGGACAATCCACTTTCGAATGAAAAAGTAAAAAATATGTATTTTTTCCTGGCCGGTTTTTTTTTGTTAATTAAAAAAAAAACAATTTTTGGTTGTCCATTAAATATACTCGTACACAGTCAGAAAACTACAAACGGGAAAGTGATGGCAAGACACTTATACAAATACTGGCGAAAAGTGCTTTCACATTCGAAAAATGATAACACCATTAGACAAAAGCACAGGGTTTTCAAAAAGTGCTGAAAAAGCACCGAGAAAATAAAATTTTCAACGTTAGCAAAATGCTGGAGAAATTAAAAAATAGATGGGCTAAAAATACGTTTTCCAAAATAAAATTTAAAAAAAATTCGTATTTAGTTTTTTTGGCCCTGCAGTGATTTCGTCAAATTGGCAGACGGCTAAAACCATGAAGTTTTTTGGAACTAATATGACAGCGTTGGCAACACAAAAAAAAAATGGTATTAAGGGAGCTTTTCCACAAACAAGAAAAAGCAATTTAAAAAAACAAAAAATTTGTTTAATTTAAAAAAAATCAGAAAAAAAATAAATTTCCCCTTAACCGGATTTAAACTCGTAACCTTCCACTTACCAACATTTTTTAACGAAGCTTCATTATTTTTGTAAAATCATTGCTCTTCCAGTGAATTGATTTTTGTACCGTTGACAGTTTCCGACTTGGTAGTACTGGATAACCACTGGTTGGAAACGTTGGCATGGTGCTCTAAGCCAATTCTTTGCGAGTGTTTTTCTTTATAAACCACTGAAATTTTTGTAAAACAAATACTGGCAAAACACTTTTTGCAAAAGCTATCAAAGCGTTCCAAGTGAGTGTTCTGCCAGTCATTTATTTTTGATACCGTGGTGGTATGTCAGTGCTAGATTTTTTGTACCACTGGAAATTTCTGACTGGGTATTAATGTTTTATTAAAACTTAAACTATTGAGTTTTTTATTCATGTTTTATATTTTTAATAATTTTTAAAACTAGTTTTATCTTGTTTATATCCTTAAATATCCTTTCTAATATATACACACAATGTATTTCCCCCTAGAATGTTCCTCTTAGCATTTTTTTGTTTTGTTTTTGTTGTAATCTCTTTCCATAATGGTTACTTATTATACAACTAACAATGGTTTCAATGGCTGTCTGAACTGTTATTGTTCTTCGTTCTTTTGGTAAACTTTATATGGCTGTTGTTCTTGTTTTTTTTTTTTTTTGGGGGTTCAATATTCCTTTCAACCACCATCGTTTTATGTAAATGAATGTATGGAGTGTAAGGATGTGCGTGTGTGTGCCATAGACTGGTCTCAAACAGCAGGGAATATTTTACTTTAGTAGTCATTTATTTTATTTAATTTTGGATTTTTTTACCTATGTTACTTATTATTGTGAAAATATTAAATAAGAACAAAAATAGTATCAATTTACCTTTGCACAACAAATAAAAAAATTCATTAATTGAACTACTCGTATTTACGCAAAGAGAAATATATATTTTTTGAACACGGAGGAAAAAGACGTTTTTGTATATGTTTGGAGGTAATCAATGTATGTTTACAAACTACCATATATGTATTTGCAGTGTGCTTCCAATTATATTGTTTTTATAGTTACTATACATATATTTCCCGGTAATAATTATATTGGTGGATACAATTAACATATATTTGGAAAAACGGCGAATTTCCATTCTTGATACATATAAAGTTGTATGTAGCCATTATAACTTTTGTAGTTGGTAATAATCGTTTAGTTTAGCTAGACTGCATCTAGTCATAAAATTGTGTGATATTTTTCCTTTATTTATTAATTTTATTGTGAAAGATGTGAAAAAATAAAATAAATTAGTATAAATAAAACATAAAATTGTGTTAAAAAGAAAAAAAAAAAATTATTTAATTGTGTATATTAAAGTATTAACTTATTATAAGAGTTTTTAATTAATATTTGTTAATAAAAATAAATAAAAAATAAATGGAGAGATTGTAGATATTGTTTTTCAATGAAAGATTTGTATTAGATGTAAAATTCAATGTGATTTATAATATATTTAGTTATTAAATAATCGCCAAACAGTAGATGTATTAATTTTACTTTTTATGTTTTTCCATTAAAATATAGATAAATTTGGAGAGTAGAATAAATACGCCTATTGTTTGGCATATATTAATAATTGCTTTATAACTAAATATATTATTTATATATAGTATTTGCATGGAAACATAATTTGTTTATGACACATATATTATATGTTTGCTGCCAAACATATAATATTTGTCGATAGCGTCATTTCATTTCATCCATACATCATATATTTACAGGCAAACATAATATATTTGCTTGCAAACATAATATATTTGCATGCAAATATATATTGTTTCTAGTAAAAACACGGCGAATATGTTTAACAATTTCTCCAAATATATATATATTACCAGCAAAAATATGTTTGGAAAAGGCCGTTTTTTTTCAGCGTGAACTCATTTGAAATTTGAGTTTTTGTGAATTTTTATCGCTTTATAATTCCCGTTTTCGTAAAGACGATCCTTGAACCGGTACAGACTTTCTTAACGAAACTTTTTGGAGACTTGGACTTAAGGCTCTGAAGTCTTATGCTGTTTTGGAGCTTAACTTCGCCCCTATTCGACAAATATGAAGTTAAAGCGTACCCAGTCAGAAAAATACAAACGGGAAAGCGGTGGCAAAGCACTTTAACAGGTGGTACAAGTACTGGCAAAAAGTGCTTTCCCATTCCCAAAATGATAACATCATTAGACAAAATGACCGGCTGTTCAAAAAGCGCCGGAAAAGCACTGGAGGAACAAAATTTTTAAACGTTGACAAAACGCTGGCAAAACAAATAAATAGGTGGTCTGGAAATATATTTTCCAAAATAAAATTTAAAAAAAAGTTCATATGTATTTTTTTGACCCTGCCGTGATTTGAACCCAGGCCGTCGGATTGGCAGACGATTGCACTACCCACTGAGCTAACGAGACATATAATATTTAATGGCTAAACACATAAATGAGTGATAATAGCTGGACAACTACTGGCTGTGCCAAAATGCTAGTACTGGCAAACAATTTTTTGTAACTAGTATGCCAGTGTTGGGAGGGCAAAAAAAAAAGTTGGTCTTGAAGGAGCTTTCTCACAAACAAAAAAATTGATTTTATAAAACAAAAAAAATTTTAAATTAAAAAAAATCCAAAAAAAATTTTTTGCTTGCAACCGGATTTGAACTCGGAACCTTCCGACTACAAACATTATTTAACGAAGCGTCAGCATTTTTATAAAATCATTGGTTTTCCAGTGAATTGATTTTTGTACGCCTGGTAGCATTGGCTAGGTAGCACTGGATAACCACTGGTTGCAAACCTTGGCATATCACTCTAAGCCAATTCTTTGCCAGTGGTTTTTTTTATAAACCACCGAAATTTTTGTAAAACAAATACTGGTAAAACGCTTTTCGCAAACGCAGGCAAAGCGTCCAAAATGAGTGTTCTGCCAGTCATTTATTTTTAATACCGTGGTTACCCAGTGGTATGCCAGTGCTTGATTTTTTGTACCACTGGCGATTTCTGACTGGGGTAATTGCTAATGGCCTATATGGGTGAAAATTATAAATGGGTGAAAATTTGTTAAAAGATTTATTGTGAAATAGTATTTTAAAAGCTTTTTAAATCTCCATTCTCGATCACTAGTTTTGCTAAAATCGTCTTGCAATCCCTCCAAAATTGGCAAAATCTAAACAAAGATTTAATTGAATCAATTAATATGTTAACACCTACTCTTTTTAATGTAGCTCAGACACAACACAAATCCATGAAAAACATCTGCTATTTTAAAATAATTTAATTATAAAAATACCAGGAATGGAAAAAGCTCCAAAATCCAAAATTTTGCTCATTTTGAAAAAAAAAGCCCGGAACCTATATAAAAGATGCTGATCTTAAGATGAGCCAGCTCGTAAGCAAAAAAATGAGCCTTCTAAAATGAGCACGGTCCCAAAAGAGCTGCACAAAATATTGAAACTCTCAAGCTTTAAAAAAAGAGCCAAGTTAAATTTTGGGCTCTCAGCCATAATTTTGGATCGCTCTTTTAAAATATATGTAAATAATGTCGTATAAATTTGCAAAAAAAAAAATAAAAGTTCGCGATTTTTTTGCAAACTTAGCACCAAATTTTCGTGTATGAAATTGGTATTGTAGACCCTAGATTATAAATTTAAAAATAATGGCGCAACGCGAAAAAAATTTTTTTTATTCATTTAAAAAAATGAATTTGCGAATTTTTCCCCTTTTTTTTGCAACTAGCCGCCAAACTTTGTTCTATGAAATTGGCATTACATTCCCTAATGAATTTAAAAAACCGCATTTAAAAAATTGTAAAATAATAGCGGAACGCGACTTTATAGCAAAAAAACACACAATCAGCGATTAACATTCTGCAAACGAATATAATGATTCAAAAATTTCCCATTTTAGGAAAAAAGATTTTTCGTTTTTTTTTTTTTTTGCAAATTTATCACCAAACTTGGGTGTATGAAACTCGTATTATAGTCGCTAGATTATGAAATTTAATTTAAATTTAATTTAAAAAATTGCAAAATAATCGCGGAACGTGAAAAAGGCTTTAAGGTATAAAACCCGCATTAAAAAACTTAATCCCACGCAGGAAAAGACGTTTTGGTATATGTGTAGAGTAGACCGTAGCTCAAAAAAAAGTTCGCCGTACACCCTCCAATATGAAGTATTTTTGGAAGGCGATTTAAAAAAAAAATTTTATGTTTTTGCCGAACGTAGGGGTCACCTTTTTTAATTTTTCGTTATAGCTTTGGCATTTAAAATCGGATTTTAAAGTGTGATATATCGATTTTTTTGCCTCGACAACAACAAACAACGTTCGGCAAAAAAAAATCTGCTGGGTTTATCGAAAAACTTCCTTAGCAAAAGTTTAATGATTTTTTGCGAGCTTTAATTTTCTGACATTATGGTGGTACATTAGGGTTGTAGCAACTGGTGGTCATTAGAAAAACATCGATGTATCATACTTTAAGATCCGACTGTAAATGCCAAAGATATAACGAAAAATGTGAAATGGCGACCCCTACGTTCGAAAAAAATAAATAAATTTTTTTTTTAAACCTCCTTGCACAAATACTTCTTTTTTTTTTAAGAGAAGCAACAGTCAGGAAATTCTTCATATTAATTAATGTGTTGCTTCCTTTGGAAAGGGGATAGAGAAGAAGTGAAAGGTGGTGAAAGATGAAGGGCTGCAAATATGGCAACACGGTAATCGCGCGAGATGTTGAATTTTTTTTAGAACAGTTGTTGCGCGCCATCTGATGGTGAGTTGGCGAACTTTGTTGAAGCTATTTAATTCATATCCCTGTTGTATTATTTTACTTCGGTGGGGTTAAGTGCTATGGGAACACCGAAGGAGGACGCTGCGATATGTATGAGAGATAGAAAAAACTCATACATATTATTATTTTTCATAAATTGATGTTGCCTTTGTTGGGGCTCGAATCCGCAACCTCACATGTAACAGTCCAACGCGCTAACCATTACACCACAGCGCCACAGCACAGGGTGTACGACGCACTTTTTTTTGCCTGTAAGGTGGTACGCTCTAGTATAGAGGTAATTATATATATGCTTACAAACTACTTACCATACATGTATTTGGAACGTGCTTCCAATTATATTGTTTTTATACCCTAGTAAAAATGATTTTTATATATTCATATATGATTTTTATACAATCATTTATGATGTTATACAATTATTACTTGTCGAGTATTGTGAAACATATATTTTTATATGATTATATCAAAAGATATTCAATTATATAAAATTATATTAACCAGATCCACCATTTTTCGGATCAAATAATATATTTTTTATATAATTATATTAACCCATACATGATTTGATCCGGAAAATGGTGGATCTGGTTAATATAATTTTATATAATTAAATATCTTTTGATACAATCATATAAAAATATATGTTTCACAATACTCGACAAGTTATAATTGTATAAAATCATAAATGATTATATAAAAATCATATCTGATTATATGAAAATCATTTTTACTAGGGTAGTTACTATACATATATTTCCCGGTAAACATTGGTTTTTTTATAAATAAGTCATATCTTGTCATCTAAAAATACATATATATTTTTGCATTTTTAACTTTGTAATAATTATATTTGTGGGATACAATTAAACATATATTTGGAAAAACGGCGAATTTACATTCTTGATATACATATAGATAGAGTTTGCTGTTCGGTTTTATTCGAAACCGAAACCGCGGTTTTTCAAGCCTTAAAACCGAAACCGAAAACCGACAAAAATAAGTCGGTTTTCAATACATACATTAACCATTACAAATAATTAATTGCATTGCATCTCAGTGCACAATTAGAATCCGAAAAGACTCATAACAGCCCTAAGACCTTATGAAATCATAGCTACATGACGGTGTATTTCTTTACCGATGAAGACTCTTTCCTAGCGCACTGTTATGATTCACAAAATACTCTGAATTATGAGCATTATTGGAAAATTTTGAATTTTCTGAGCCATTATGTGTCATTTATGATTAATTTTGAGACATTTATGAGCAATGAAAACATTTTTTAAAAATTTTGAATAAACCCAAAGTTTGAGCACCCTGAAATTGATCATATTTTAGAGCCTTTTGCGAATCATAATTTCCGAGCTCTCAGAAAAACGTTAACTGGGATATTATTGAATTTCGAAAATGGCTCACCTCCTATTTTACAAAATTTCTTATTTAATTGTAATGAACATTTTCTCCATTAAGTATTACTTTAAAGAATTTTTTTTTTACTACGGATAACATAAACTGAGTCTTATAATTTTAGAAAAAAATACACCAAAAAGTAAAGTGGTTTAAGAGATGTTGAGTTTTATATATTAAGTTCAGCTTTCCACCGCGTATTTTTCAAAAAGTCATATTTCGTAGTCCGCGAAATTTTTAAAAATTTACCTTTAAATTGTTTTAATCAAATTGCTAAAATTTAAACTCTTGAAAATACAGCTCTAGATGCATACAAAAGAATAGAAAATTTTTATTTATAACGAGCTTCTCACTCGAAACGGCGCTATTGCCTTTATACGAGTGAGATATTCAATCGAATTTTAATAATTATTTTGAACGAGTTAAGATACGTATTTAATTTGTATACATATTTAATTATTTTAAAACAATTCTGTTAATGTCAATTTTTAAAAACCGAAACCGCGGTTTTCAAATTTTTCGGTTTTTAGCAAACTCTACATATAGAGTTGTATGTAGCCATTATATCTTTTGCAGTTGGTCCTAATCGTTTACTTTGGTAGATCTAGCGATTTTTTTTATTCTAAAACTATAAAAATATTTGCTAGACTGCAACTAGTCAGAAAATTTAGTGATATTTTTCTTTCTATTTATTAATTTTATTATGAAAAATGTGGAAAAATAAAATAAATTAGTATAAATAAAACATAAAATGGTGTTAAAAAGTAAAAAAGGAAATTATTTAATTGTGTATATCAAAGTATTAATTTATTATAAGAGTAAATAATATTTGTTAACATAAATAAATAAAAATAAGTGAAGAGATTGTAGTTATTGTTTTTCAATGAACGATTTGTATTACATGTAAAATTCAATGTGATTTATAATATATTTATTTACTAAATAATCACCAAACAGTAGATGTATTAATTTTACTTTTTAGAGTTTTCCATTAAAATATAAATTTGGAAACCCATGTGAAAATTGAAATATATATGAACATACATGATCATACATTGACTAGTATATGATACATGCATGGGCAAACATGATCATATGCGTCAATGAATAGTTCAATGTATGACCATACATCATCTCATATATTACCATATATCTTCGGATCCGAGATTTAAGGGTATATGACCGTACATGTTCATATATGACCACATATGCTCACTTATGATTCATGTAGGCTCATATATGATCATATATGGCCATATAGCTCCACATACCCTTAAATTTCGGATCCAAAGGTATATGGAAATATATAAAATCAGGAATGGTCATACATTGAACTATGCATCGACGTATATGATCATGTATGCCCATGCATGATCATATATAAGTCCATATATGATCATGTATGTTCATATATATTTTGATTTTCACATGAGAAGTAAAATAAATACGCCTATTGTTTGGCATATATTAATAATGGCTTTATAACTAAATATATTATTTGTATATTTGCATGGAAAAATAATTTGTTTATGACACACATATTATATGTTTGCTGACAAACATATACATTAAAACTTAAGTCCTGACGTCTTGGTAACAATTTCAATATCGGTTAAAGTGAATTGTGTCTGATGGTCCCACAAACAAATTTTCATATAATTTTCCATTTTTAATACGAACTTTTCCAAAATTTTATTTTACATATTTTTTGTGTTTTGACAAATTTTAAAACGATAGGACAGAGATTGTTTTTTTTTATATATTGCAAACCATTTATTTGAGAAATCAAATGAAAGAATTGCATAATTTTTGAAATTGGTGTTAGGAATTTTGTATATTTTGTGGACAATAAAACTTTTTAAACAAATTTTGTACCGGTTACTACGAACCTCGCTTAAAACGAACTAGTTTGTCTGGTCCCTCGGATTTCGTCTTAATCGAGTTTTACTGTATATATATTTGCCGATGGCGCCATTTAATTTTATCCAATCATTTATATATTTACAGGCAAACATACATATATATGTTTGTATGCAAATATATGTAGTATATTGTTTCTAGTAAAAACACGGCGAATATGTTTTACAGTTTCTCCAAATTTATACTCGTATAGTATTTGCGACAGGCCGTTTTTTTCAGCGTGCAATGCCATAAAGTCTTTGTTTTGCGTTTTTTAAAATTTATAATCTAGTAATCCAATCCATCCTCTTCTATATATTTTATTTAATTTTTTTTAAGTATCCAACACTTAGTGCTATGTTGTCCTCATACACTCTCAGAACAATTCCGTTGTGGCAACGGAATTTTTTGCCAACCGAATTGATTCGGTTGCTGCAACCTCGTAATTCGGTTGCAGCAACCGAATTCAGTTGTTGCAACCGAATTAGATTTCAATTCGGTTGCGACAACCGAATTCGATTTCAATTCAGTTGCAACAACCGAATTATCGGTTGCCACAACTGAATTCGGTTGAGGCAACCGAATTACGAGGTTGCAGCAACCGAGCCAATTCGGTTGGAAAAAATTCGGTTGTCACAACGGAATTGTTCTGAGAGTGTAACAAGAACTAACAGCTATAGAGAAACAAATAAACCAATTCTAACTTAAAGACTACACTCGGATTTTGGAATGCCTTTCGTAAAGGTGGGTAAGTAATATAAACAGCTATAATATCAACCCCCAAATTATATTTGCAACCCTTTTATTAATTAAAATCCTGAAAAGTTTTAAACCCTTATATGCACTTAATAGAAATTTTGTTGACAACTATTAAATCATGGTTTGTAACTCTTTCTAAATCTGTTTAAATGTAAAAACTTAAATTTGTTTCTTCTGTAAATATATGCACATGTACTTAACATTAAAGTATTAAATAAATTTATGTTCTAACATGCAGTAATATTGCCGTTGTCTTTAATGTAATTGCTATTATAATTACTATTAGTTTTTTTTTTAATATTTTGAATTTTGCTCAGAGCTATTAAGAAGCTTGTGCGTGTTTGGTTGCAGTTTTCGTGTACAAGTCATGTATTGTATTATTGTTCGTGGGTTTCCTTAGGTTAAGATATATTTTTTGTTTGTTTTGTTTCATGATTTTTAATTAATTTAAGTACAAACATTAATATTAATTTAATTATAAAATTTATGGTTGTTCAGTTAAAATGTTAATGGACTTTTTAATTGTTTACTATGTTATGGAAAATAAGTATATTAATTTATTTGAAAATTACAACATATAACGGCATTTATGGTTCCTTGTGCATATTAATATAATATTATAAATATTTGTAAATCGTAGCATTAATTAAACTCTTTAGTTTTTAATTAAAAGCTAAACCGTTAGCTAATAAATAACTATAGTTTATTTAAATCATAACAGGAATTTGAGTTATAATATGACTTCAAAAATCATAATGTTGAAAGTCATATCAAAACTAATTAAAATACATACGCAAAAATGTGTTTGTCAAAATACTGGTAAACTATTCTTTACCCATATTCGTTCCGTGGATGATGCTGACACTTACTCAGCGAAAACCTTGGTTAATTCTTTATATTTTCAGCTTAAATTTGTTGAAAACTTGGTTTTTCCATAATTTGCATAGAAAACATTTGGGTTAAGTTACTTTTTGGTAAACATTACAGGGTGCTAAAAAAATCTTTTTTGAAGACACTTTTAATGTGACCTAGTGTAAGTTGTAGGTCTAGCTCAGTATATTACAAAACCGGCTTAAGAAGTTGCAACATACCATCAAATTTTTACGCAACAAAAAACACTGTTATTGTATAATATAATAGATGCATAGTTATTTATATCTTTTTTTTTTTTTGACGACATAGTCATAGTCGTGTGTTCTTATTTTTATATATTTATTCTTATTTCATAAACTGTAAATCATTGTAAATGAATTAATTTACATGAAATAAATAACAACTAACTAACTAACTAACTACCTAATTAAATAAAAAATGTTTTTTTTTATAACAACTTTTTTACTCGGGCGATTAAAAAAAATTGTATGGAACTTTATGTAATTTTATATAATGATATACAATTTCAAACGAAAAATGTCTTATTAAATTGTATCAAATCATATCTAATTGTAATATATTACATATTATTTTGATACAAATAGAAATTAATGCCGTTATTTTAACTTTGTTTTTAAAACGGTTACCGTAACTGTGAACGAAATAAAGAACAAATTTATACCGGTACGAATTTTGCCAACGATGTTTTTCGGGTTTTAAAGAGTTAATTTTCAATTTGTGGTTTATTTTCAAAAATATTTTTAATTTTTTGTATAATTTTTTTTTAAGATTTGTTTAGTTCAGCTCCAATTTTATTTCACTATTTTGCTAATTGTTTTATTTTTTCACTCTTAATTTTTTCACTTTTAGCTATTTCAGTTTTTCTTTTTATTTCTTCGCATTATGACTTTCTTATTTCCAAAATTTTTAAGTGTTAAAGTTTTATTAGTTTTAAGGACTGGAATTTAACTTTTAATTTAAGTAGAAAATCATTACCAGATATGTGGTTATTTAACTACATACTTGGTAATGGTAACTACTTACTTTTGTTATTACATTTCTTATTACCTTTATATGGCGATGTCGCGAAAAATAATGAGTTGTCGTTACACACCAGCATACGAAAAATCAAAAAATATATCGTTACCTATGTGCTTACCAGTACTGACAAAAATAATGAGTCTAAAAATAGATTTTCAAAAAAATTAATTATATAAAAAAAAATATTTTTTATTGTATTTTTTTTTTTTTTTTTATTAAAATTTGCTGGTGCGTGAATCGAACCTGGGTCTACAGATTGCCAGTCAACAGCTTTACCATCTGAGCTATATCGACATGTAATATTTAATAGATAAAATCATAATTGACCTGCTGCACACAAGTAAGCTTACTCGCCAACATACAAAAAATTAAAAAATATGTGGTTATATATATCCTTACCAGTGTTTAAAAAATATGGAGTCTAAAAATAGATTTCAAAAAATTTTCAAAAAAATCTATAAAATAATTTTCTATTTGAAATAATGATAAAAATAAGTCATTATCAGTAACTCATTATCATATGTTTTAAAATAATGAAGAATTTAAGTGGGTGTCATTACTGGTAGTCCAAAAAATAATGATATGTCATTACCGTTTCTACACTGGGTAGTAGTTGTGCAGCTTTTATTAATCGTTTATGTTTTTAGCCAGCAAAGTATTACATGTCTCGTTAGCTCAGTATGTATCGAAGTCATGGCAGAACTTTTTTAAATTTTATTTGGCAAATATATTTCTGGACGATCTATTTATTTGTTTTCCCAACGTTGCCTGCACTTGTACGTAAAAACCATACGTCAGTGTGGCAACATTTGCGAAAAGGTAACACGGAGGAAATCAGAAGATAAACAAAAAATCTAAAGTAGAATGTTTGTATATGTCTGTTTGATCACTTCATATAGAGAAAATCTGACAATAAAAATATAAACAATAATACAATTTAATGGAAAATCACTGATGAAGCCTGTTCATAGAAAAAGGCAGAAACTGGATCTAGTCTGATTTGCAAATTTAATGTGTTTATAACTTTTGAAGAAAATGTTTATTCTTCTTCATAACCTCAATCCTACTAAAGTTGAAAATTTTATTTCTTAGTGCTTTTCCGGCGCTTTTTGAAAAGCCGGTGCTTTTTTCCAAATGATGTTATAATTTTGGTAATGGGAAAACAGTTTTTTCCAGTACTTGTACAACCTGTTAAAGTGCCTTGCCATCACTAGGCTGTTTTCGCATTGCATGTATTTTGTTATTGTATTTTCGTTCGTCTGAAGAAAAACGTTATCAAGAAACACCATCTCAATGAGTCAAAAACTGAAGAGAAGTAATTCTCTTTGCAGATGGTTTATTTTTAAAAAATGTTCATAGAAATTGGAAACTTAAAAGCTTTAGTTTCTTTAAGCACCGTAAGTTGTTTTTCACGTGAAAAAATTTCACTCGAAATTAAAAGTTCTCAAAAGTTGATTTAAATTTTGAAAATGAATAATTGTTTTATTTTATTAGAAAGACACAATCACAATAAACACAAATTGTCACTTTTTCACAGGAAAAATAATAGTCTTGTATATTAAATTTGCGTGAAAACAAAGTGTATACAATTTTCACGTCAATCTGATTGTCGTGAAAAATTATTTTTTTTATATGGAGTATAACAGTTTTTTCACGTGAAACTCAAACAACTTACGGTGCTTTACTGAGAAAAAAAATTAGTTAACTTTTTTTAAATATCTAAATCTAGAGGAATTTTAATATAATTTATGGATAATCTAAAAAAATTTAGTGGCAACACTGTATACGAGTGTATTTTGTTAAATCACTGACTTTGTACGTTGTCGTTTATTTTTTAATGCTCTATGTATGTATTAAAGAAATGAAAATTAATTTAATATTATAATAATTTTTAAATATATTTTTAATGATGATGTTTATTATTCTTGTTGGTTGTTTTCTATAATATACATTTTTAATTGCTGTACAAAATGTTCAACTACAGACATTTGAATTCTTTTAATCTCATCGGTTTGTATTTTCAATATATAATGGTGATACTAGCACTTGTACATCATGTAGCGATAAAGTGGTGGTCTATCAAAATGATTTATATAGACTTTCAGTCAATTGGGGTCAATTCACAAGAGATTTCTATAAAGATTTTTTTCTTTTCATATATTTTACAGCTTATTGCTAGGGGGGATTAAGAACAGATATGTGCGATTTAATTATAATAAATATTAATGTGTTTTATAGAAATTTGAATAAAATTTTGCAGACAATTGCACGGTGCTAAAGAGAGGTATAAGTTGTAAAAAAGTTCAATTCATATGTAGATACTGAGATAACGAGACATATAATACTTGGTGGCTAAAACCATAAACCAATAATAATAGCTGGACAACTACTGGTTGCGCTAGATTTCTAGCACTGTCAAAAAGTTTTTTGAAAACAAAAGAAACGTGGTCTTAAAGGAGCTTTTTTTTAAACAAAAAACCAGATTTTTTAAAACAAAAAATTTTAAATTAAAAAAATGTTTGCCTGCAACCGGATTTGAACTCGGAACTACTCACTGCAACCTTTTTGAACGAAGCGTCATCATTTTTATAAAATCATTTATCTACCAGTGAATTGATTTTTGAACTGCGTTGTATTGGACAACCACTGGTTACAAACATTGGGATAGCACTGGAAGCCCATTCATTGCCAGTGTTTTTTTGTTTTGTTTTATAAATCACCTAAATTTTTGTAAAAAAAATTTTAATCTCAGCAAAAGTTTTGCTAATACTTAGTCGATTGCAAATGAAAAAAATCCTTGCTAAACCAATAAAACTTTCTTTTGAATATTAGTAGACTGAAAAAAAAACTCCAAAAATTTGTAGAAAAATTATACTTTAGTTATTTTATTCGCTGGAAAGTTAAATCTAGAAATTTTGGTTCTTTATTTTTTTGAAAATTATTTAGAAAACTTTTTAAATCTAGAAATTTTGTTTTTTTATTCTTTTGAAAATTATTTAGAACAGAGACTATTAATGGTAGAGATAGGAAATCAAAACTTACACTACTCACCGGTAGGGGGCGCTGAAATTTAGTATCACCTGAGCAACTATTTAGTATCACTTTAGTATCAGCTGAGCCTATATTTAAAAACTCAAAAATTACTGAAAACTGCGCAAAATAAGAAAAAAATCAAGCGCAAAATATGTTCAAATAATAAAATTTGAGAATTCCTTTTTTTATTTGCTTTTTTGTTTGTTATTATTTCAATTCAAATAAAATAAGAAGATTGTCAATTTTTTGAACAAAGTGCCATCTAGTGATAACGATGTCGTAATAACTTTTGTTTTTGGTGATGCCATACCCCTGATTTAAAAAAACTTTTTAAAATATTAAAATGTCCAGAGGACCACATTGTCGATATTATTTAAAAAAAAAAATTAAAAATATATAGAAATAATTTTAATAAAATATATACAGAAGTTGTTTTTGTGTTAGTATAATTTATAGTGTCTGTACTACATGGGTTTATGATTAAATCAGTAAAACAATAGTTCAAAATTAGTTTAGTGGTGAAAAAACATAACTAAAATTTTTGTTGTAAACACAAAAAAAATTGCTGAAAACTAGTAGATTGATATACAAGATGTTTTAATAATTTTTCTACTAATTTATTTTTTAAATGCAATGTACACTACATTTTAATTTAAATCAACTGCAACCCAGTAAAAAAAATTAGAAGTAATGCTTTACATAACTTCTTTCACAACTTAACAAGTATCCGTTAGTGTATTTTTACAGCCTTTTACACTTGTTTAATAAGTACTTTTGTTGAAGAGAAAAAGGAACAATATCAAGCAGTAACAAAGTGGTGTTTTTATGCCAGTCAACTTTCATATCAAAGAATAGCTCAGCGGTAGAGCGCTAGACTAGCAATCGTGAGGTCTCAAGTTCGATACCCGGTGGCGGCAATAAAAAAAGTTTTGTAAAATAAAAAAAATATAATTTTTTTTTTAAAAGAATTTTTTTTTAATTTTTAATTGGTGAAAAAGAGCTTCCTTTGCACTCGTTCAAAAAGTACTGAAAAAATGTTAAAGTGGGAGTACTCGTCTCCCACTTTAACAATGCTAAAATAATTAGTGTTTATGTTAAAAAAGAATTACATCTAGATCATCAATTGTAGTGCTTTTTCTACTGCTTCGGCATCTCTTTTTTTGCTGGGAATATGTACACTAGGGTTCTACAACCTTTTATAGAAGAAAAAAAGTTTGAGTTATTGATCGGGCTACCCCCTGGAAATATTTATTTGAGTGTACAACTACGTCCCTCAAAAAATGAGGATAATCGGATCGGCCCTTAAATTTGAAAAACGGATTACAAGGGGAAAATATGACTTTTTGTAAATTTCGAATTAAAAACATTAAAGAATCGTAATTTGGAGTGAATTTTCTTCGTAATAAAGCAATAAAAACTTAACAGCCAAGTTATTACAATTTTCCCCGGCAACTGATGTGTCGCAGACCAATTAATCAAGAAATTCGGGAGCAAGTTTTAAAAATTTATTTAAGTAAATAACCTACTACATTCTATAAGTTCCAAGAACCTCAGATAAGAAGTATTTTTAATGTTGTGTTTTGCTAACTCGTTTTTAAATTAGCGCCAAAGAGGTCAGAATTTTAAAACACTATTTTCAAATCTTCAATTTTAGACCTTAGATTTTATTAAGAAATATTAGAGATTAAAAACTAACAAAAAATGTCGGACTTTCTTTTATCATTGGGCTAGGGCAGAGATTTTATTTCAGCGGGTTTCGAGAAAACAGCGATTTTGGGCACTTCTTTGGCTTTTACGCAAGTTTTTTTCTTTAATTCCATATGTTTTTGACTAGATTATTACAGCATAAAAACAATTACTTCAATCTTCTAATTAGGGCAAAATGGAGATCCAATAAATAACCCCTGTTTAAGGTCAAAGGTCAAATATTAGGAGATTTTAATTTTTTGTATCATATTTATATAACAGATATTTCTGCGGGATTATTCATGAAACTTCTTCATATTATTTTTATTGGCCTAAAAACAAAATTCTTATTTTAATTTCAGAAAATTAACCCTTAAAAGCTGTTGGGGCCTATATGCGCCACAGGGTCATATAGGTCCCAACAGAACTAAATAGTTAATTTTCTGAAATTAAGTTAAGAATATTATTTTCAGATCAAGAAATCCAGAAGTTTAAAAATTTTGACCTTTTTGGCACTAATTTAAAACGAGTTAACAAAACACAATTACGGTATTTACAGTTCATGATATTTTAAGTAGTAAATTAGCATTTATCGTAAATTTGACAACTTTCTATGAGTTAAACTTCAAAAATCATGCTAGTGCTAACGTTAGCACTTAAACTGTGAATTCGTTTAATATAAATACTTCTAATATACTTCTTCTCTGAGTTTCTTGGAACTTATAGAATAAAATAATGTTTAAAGCTAGAATTAGTTATACGTAATGTGACGAATCAGCTGATGCAATCTGAAATAATTAGTAAAAAACTGTCAGCTATGCTCTTTTAACTCATTTGATTTTCCATAACGAAATACGTCACGTTACGTCTTCTTATGGCTAATGCATCCTTAATCAGTTGCCGTGGGAAATTGTAATAACTCGGCTGTCTTTTAACCGATTTAAGTTTTTACAATTTACTCCAAATCACGATTCTTTAATGTTTTTAATTCCATTTAGTTTTAAAATTTCAAAGTTTCTGAGAATAGTTGCAAAAAGTCATATTTTCCCCTTTCAATGCATTTTCCAAACTTCAGGCTGATGCGGCACGTCTTCCCGATATCCGATTGTCTTTGACCTTTCGAAAGAAAGCAATAGGAATAATTTTCTGATTGTTACCTCTCTTAAAAAAATAAAAACATATAATACTTCCTGTTTTTATAACAAAAAGAAATAGAAGAATTCGTTAAAACATTTGTGAAAAAACAACCTTAAAAACATTTTTCTTTAAAATAGTTTAGCCGTATATATTCTATATAGATGTCCTAACAAATTTGTGCAAACATTTTGAAACAAAAGCGTTTTTAAATTAGTGTTTCTCATACAAATTCGTCTGATTCTTTTTATAAAAACACCCAGTTAGTGTTAACTTTCATAAATAAATATTTTAATAAAAACGATTCAATAATCTTTTTAAACTTTCGTTTTTTATTTCAAAATAGTCGACATCATTGTTTACATTGTGTATATTTTTTGGGAAGGCGAGAGTGTTAAAAATTCGATATTTAAAATGAGATCACTTTATTCAGTTGCTGTTGATTTTTTATTTTATTGAGAATACACACAATGTTGGTGTCCCACAATTTATTTTCAGCGCCTTATAAAGAATAAATGCTTTTAATTTTGTAAAAAAAGTTCACAGTAATAAAATTAGTTTTAACGATCATTTTATGATCTATTTACGATTTTGCGCCAATGTATAGAATACCTAACGATACTATGCTATACAGACATTGAGTGTTTATTTTTGGTTTAACGGAATAAATGTACGTTTGAATCATAAACATGATGGTAATGATAATTAAAATGGGTGGTTAAATGTTTAATTGATTTTGTAAATCAAAACGAAACAAACACAATAAATTTACAGTTGAAGTTTATTAAAAAATCACAATCAAAATTTCAGGGTAGCAAAATGAACGTCATATTCAAAATCCTCATTTTAATGTAGTAGAGAAAATTTAAAATTTCACGAACAAAAGGTGCGTGTTTTAGAGCAATAATATTCGTATTTAAATGTCATTAATGAGGGGAATAACAAATACTTACATTATAAAATACTCTTTTGTTTAAGGGAAAAAATTACATTAACAGAAGTTGAAAAAACGACACAAAATGTAAAATTGCTTTCAACACTTAAATATTGTTGTTGTTCAAAACAAACAATATGTTGCTTTTATTCCCAATAAAATGAAACGAGACATTATTATGATCATCATAAACATCGTTATAAGCAAAATTAAAAATTTAAAGAAAAATAAATAAATAAAAAAAATCTTCATACTCATGTTTACAGAATGAAACTCGTAACCCATAACCAGTAGCTGTTGTAAAACATGGATATGAATATCTCAAGTTGTCTGTCAATATCATGGATGATGATGACGATGATATTCAATGCAATACAAAAAACAAAAGAACTCCTTCATTCATGTATATGAAAATATGTATTGAAACTCAATCAACAGCGCCACAATTTGTAATATAAATACTGAACAATTGTAAAGTTACAGGAGTACATTGCCTCAATTCAATTTTATTCTAGACATAATTGTTCATTCTATGGTGTTGTATATGAATCGATCCAATGATCCAATCAACTCTGTCTACACTCAAAAAAGTAATTTAATAGAAACTGTTTCGAATAAATGGCTAAAAAGGAAATCATTTAAAATTTTAAAAAATTCCAGTCAAAAATTGTAAATCTGCATAATCTTAACATAACTCAATTGAAAATATGTTAAGTTTTGCAGATTTACTAATTTTAACTACCTATTTTTTTTAATACACAATTTTTGCTAATTGGGTTTTGAGTGTACTTGCACTTAAAAATTTAATTACAATTTGTTTCTTATTCTATATTTTTGTGTAATAACTTTTTATGGCTTGTTTCAATTTTGCAACCAGACTAAATCTCAAAAGAATGAATATCATTTTCTGCAAAATGATCAACATTTTCATGATCATGGTGATGATGATGATGATCAAGTCAAGTACGTGCTCGAGACGTGTTGACCAACAGCTCGTATGGCAAATGTTGGCCACTTTATTTTTATTAATTGGACAAACGATTGAATATTATAGTTAGTCTAAAATTTCAATATATTTAATTGTTTATTTTTGTTGTGGTTGGATTTTTATTTGTTTTCTTTTCGCTTTTTGTAGAAAATGTTAAAAATCTAAAGAAGAGAAATTAAACATCTTTTTATGTATACTTTAAATTGTATTCTGTTTTTTAATAGGGATAAAGCTGCTTTCAGGATAGAATTTCAATGAATTCCCTTTACGCAATAATTCATTACCCCAAATGAAATTTATTTATTTTAAATTAAGATATTTCGTTTGATTTTTTTATAGTCAGCAATTTATAAGAACAAGTTCCTTTCTTTTAAAAAGGACCTCAAAATTCAAAGTACCTGAACTTGAAACCCTTTGCCCAACTATGTAAAACGTTAAACACATTTTGAACGTGCACTGACAGAACTATCTTCATGATATTCATCAGCAGTTTACTTCTTATGATGGTCATAAGCTGGCCATACACTTGCAATATTATTGTACAACATCACGTTTTATTTCTTTAATCTATTACCGCACATGGTAAAATAAATAATATTGCAAGTGTATGGCCAGCTTATGAACATCATAAGAAGTAAACTGCTGATGAATTTCTGTTAACAACTTCTACAACAGTTCGTCTGCAAAGGCTCAAAACTAAGGGTGATTCTGTCTAGTATTCATACACTTAAAAAAATACGTCGGTGAAAAAGCTGTTAAACGGGTTTCAAAGCGATTTGACTAAATTTTAACAAATTTTTAGTTGAAACAAAGATTTTAGTTATATTCATTTAATACAATACTAAAAATCCTATAATTAAATTAAATTATTTGTTAGAACTAATTAGTAAAATTTTTTACAATATATTGTTAAAATGTTTCCGCTTGATGGCGCCACCAAATTATGATTCTAAAATGATTCTAATATCTCTATAGTATTTTCCCAGCAATCTCCGAGTCTATTAGTTATCACTAGGGCAAGGATGATTTTCTCGATAGTTCAAAACTAATATGGACCAAATATATTAATCCGAATCATCAAATTTAGAACAAAATGGCATCGATTTGTAGTTGCATATTTTGACTTTAAATGCATATTTGGTGGCTTTTTAATGCATATTTTGTGCTTTTTAATGCATATTTGCGTATATTTTCATTTTTAAGAGCATTTTTTATTTTGTAAAAAATATAAAAAATTTATACGTTTTCATATTTTGATTCAATCGATTCAAGTCTGATTTGCAAATTTAATGTGTTTATAACTTTTGAAGAAAACGTTTATTCTTCTTCTTAACCTCAAACCTACTAAATTAGAATTAATAAAAATAAATATTAATTACAATATTAATTGAATTTGGTCTATACGACGAGTTTGAAAAAACAACAATTAACTAAAAAAATAAAAATGCCCTGTTGGCTGTCCGTCTCCAATATACACAAATTGCCTGCAATTGTACGTAAAAACCATACGTCAGTGTGGCAACATTTGCGAAAAGGTAACACAGAGGAAATAAGAAGATAAACAGGAAATCTAAAGTAGAATGTTTGTATATGTCTGTTTGATCACTTCATATAGAGAAAATCTGACAATAAAAATATAAACAATAATACAATTTAATGGAAAATCACTGATGAAGCCTGTCCATAAAAAAGGCAGAAACTGGATCTAGTCTGATTTGCAAATTTAATGTGTTCATAACTTTTGAAGAAAATGTTTATTCTTCTTCTTAACCTCAAACCTATTAAAAAATTTTGTTGGAAAACTTCTGACCTGAGTATAATTTCAAAAAGAATACGTTTTTAGTTCGGCCCAAATCTTTTTTGTGCAAAATATACACGGTTGTGCAAAATTTCACTGTTAATGAAAAATAGTCACTTTTTCCCGAAAAAAAAGATCAGCATTTTTGGCACTTTGATTTTAAAAAAAATCGTCAAAAAATCGGCACAATCAAAGATACTCATTTGAGTAAAGGATAGTAAACGTAACTGTTTCAAAAAACACAAGCAAAATTAGTTAGCATATCTTTTTGATTGTATTTTCGAAACAGCTGATTCGATATAGTTATGTCTATGGTTGTGTAAATCACCCTTAACATCTAATATACGAGTACCAACTTTTCTTGAAAAAAATGTAAAAAGGACATTTCAGTGTAAAATAAAATGTTTTAAATATATAAGCTTAACAATTAAAATAAATTAAAAATTTATGAGATAAATTAAATGATAACTAAAAAATGTAAGTTCAGATACCATTCAAAATCACGACGTTTTATTTCAGAAATATTTTGCCATTACTGAACAAATTAGATTCACAATTTTTAAATATACTTTTGCTCTGATCTTAAGGTGCCTATGCACCAGAGATTGAAAGAAATAATTTGAATCAATTCGCAAAAAATGGTTTCTTTTTGTGAATCAGTTTTAAAAATCGAACTGAGGAATTAATTGCAATATTATGCAAATATTATTTCCAATATATCGAAAATATCGTATCGTGTTTCTTTTATTTTGGGCAACACATCCCTATAAACAATTTCACTGGAATTCAAGTTGAAAACAAGTCCAATTCCAGCCCTGTTTTCCAGTTTCAAGGCTTGAATAAAACTTTAATTACATTTTATTTCAATAGCATACTCCAGCAAAAGGGAAACAAAAATTCAAGTTTGAACTATTTTTTTTTAAATATACAAATGCTAGAATTTGAAATATACTTTACTTCAAGCAAAATTTAAAGCACTTGAATTTTTAAAACCTATGTGCTTATTGGGATTATATGACATTTTTAATTTTTTCACAATAAAAATCAAACGAATTCTATTTTTTTTTTTTTTTCAATATTAGTGTCCAATTATTGAATTTCAGATTCATTTGAAAAAAAAGAGAACGTTTTTAAGAATTTCAAAGATAGAGTCATTATCTTATTTATTAATATGCATAATAAATCACTAAAAGTTTAGATTGCGTAATTTGGAATTTTCCAAAATATAATGGGCATTTTTGGCCCAAAAGTCGTTAAATCGGAAATTTGCTTATTTTTCAATAAAAAATCGCCAAAATGCTGAAAATTCGGCAATTCTGGCAGCCCTGACTGTTGTATAAATTGAAAATTCTTCTACATGTGACCATTTGAAATATCAACCGATAAATATGAATTATAAACAAACAATTCATTTATATAAACAATAGAAAAAGTCACTGTCAGAAAATAAGAGGTAGGTACTAATTTTAACTAATACAAGTATTAAACCCAGCATGTTAACGAACGGAACAGGCGTAGAGTTTGTTCTAAAATAATAAAGGATTCATTTTTATGTAACCAACATAACTAAACAATACCTGCAGCAAAGCGTGAAAAGTTAAAGAAAAGTGTAAGAAAAAATATGATTTTTCTTCTAAACAATTTTACAAAAACATTTCAATATGTTTAAAATTTTTAGCAAAAGGGTTTATTGCTAAATAACAAACAAAAGACAGATGAAACGAAGAAGAGAAAGTATTTTTTAACAGCAGGTACCTACGAAAAATCTATACGAAACAAAATTTTTATTCTCAAGGTCATTTTGATTTAAAAAAAAATTTATCAATTATAATTCTGTTCCTTTTTTCAAAAAAAAAAAAATTTTTACATATGTTGTCAGCGGATGTCCTCTTAAATATTAATATCGTAACTCGTTTGAGAGTTAAAATGAAAGATTCAATGATTTAGGGTTTTTCATTAATTTACCACTTAAAATTTTAAATTCAATGTCATTTCTTCCATTAACTTTGGCAAACAAATTTGTAAAATTATAAGTTTTGTACTTACCATTAAAATCTCCGCATACTACACGTTCAAAAGGACTACCCATCCAGTCTGAAAAATGAAAAAGGAAATATGAAAATTAATATTCGTTTATGGTTAGTTATAAACTAATTAGTTAAAGTTAAATTAAGGGTTTTAACTCTTTAGGGGTTTTCGAGTAAATAAGAAAAATATTATTGGTATGTGGTCTATTCAAGGTCATTTGAATTTTTTTTTTTAACTCTTAAGCGGGCTATACATTTGCAATATTATGGTACAACTTTCCAAGTGGTGCAAGCATATTGACCGTGTATGTATTAAATTGAAGGTTGAGCAATATTATGTAGTGGTGCCAGCATATTGACCGTGAATGTATTAAATTGAAGGTTGAGCAATATTATGTAGTGAATAAAAATACTTTTGATTTTTATTGGACAACTTAAAATATTATTGGCAACACTGTGCAATTTTAATTATGCGCTGCTTATGTTTGGGTACATTTTGAGGTTTTGTTGAATTCATATATTGCATAAAATATTGTGGTGATTTTTGTAACATATATTTAGTGTATGGTGTGTGACAAAACGAGAAAAATACTATGCCATTTTATTGGACATAATATTGCAAATGTATGCGGGGCTTTATTAAATTGGAATAAATGTTCAGGAGAACGAAAAACTATTCATTCGCTTATTTTAAAACTTTTAGTAAATCTACCTTATCTTATCTCCAATGAATATTTTACCTTAATCATTGTTAGAGTTTGCTGTTCGGTTTTAATCGAAACCGAAACCGCGGTTTCTCAAGCCTCAAAACCGAAACCGAAAACCGACAAAAATAAGTCGGTTTTTAACAAATACTTTAACCAATTAAAATAATTATTTAAATTGCATATTATGGAATCTTGAATTTCGAAAAGACTCAGCTTCTATTTTACAAAATATTGTATTTAATTGTAATGAACATTTTCTACATTAAAAACTGCTTTAAAGAATTTTTTGTTTTTGTTATTACGGATAACATAAACTGAAGCTTATAATTTAAGTAAAAAATTGCACCAAAAAGTCAAGTGGTTTAAAAGATATTCGCCCTTACTATCTAAAATTTTCAAATTAATATTTTAGTTAAAGTCGACTTTAGTTAAAATATTGGGTGGCAGTATGCCTTGACTTGATTTGTTTTTGGAGAATTCTGATTGGTTAATTTATTTTCAACCAATCAAAATGTTTGGAAATATGAATATTTTTGTAAGGTTTTCATACACAAAATGAACAAAACCGTATGATTAAAAATAAAGTCAACTTTAAAATACTCTTTTATAGTAAGGACCATTGAGTTTCACATATTCAGTTACGATTTTCGCCGATTTTTCAAAAAGCCTTATTTCGTATTCCGCGAAATTTATAAAAATTTTAAATTTTTATTGTTTTAAACAAATTGCTAAAATTTAAAATATAATTAATTGCCGAAAAAAGAAAAAAAAAATTAATTTATAACGGGTTTCCGCGTTTATTTCTTCTCCCGGAAAGGTTTCGAAATGGCGTTATTGCCTTTAAATATTCGAGTGAGAAATTCAATCGAATTCTAAAAAATGTATTGGATGTATTAAACTGTTGAATTTTTCTGCATATTTAATTATCATATATTTAGTTAGAATATTGTTATATTTAATTATTTTGAAACAATTCTATTAATATCACAAGATAACCGAAAAATAACCGAAACCGCGGTTTTTATAATTTTGAAAAACCGAAACCGCGGTTTCCAAATTTTTCGGATTTTAGCAAACTCTAATCATTGTTTAAAAAATCACTGATTAGTCCTTAAACTTACTTACAATAATATCGGTAACTTATAACTAGGGAATGCAAAATCCCTCACTTTTTGTTTTCCCGGGAAAGCGGGAAATTTATTTTGAATTCCCGGGATCCCGCAAGGAAAGATAATAGAAAATATTTTACAATAATTAAAAAATTTGTATAAAGAAGATCAAATTTTCATGATCGTGAAAAAGCTCAGGTGGTTTTTCTCGGAATTTTCGTAGTGGGAAAGAATTAATTTTATATTAAAAATTATATAAGTCTAGTTATATACATTTTTAAAAATTGAATAAACTAAAACTAATTTTTAGACTAAAAATCTTGTCCGTCAAAAAAAATAAATAAAAAATTATTGTAATATGGAAAATAATTTTAGCAAATTGTAAATTTTTTTTAAATTATGGGAACAAATTTTAACTTACTTGAAAATGTTTAAAAATCAATGGACATTTGTCTACAATTCTATACAGAATACGTGCGATTCAAAATTTTTTATACAAACACTATTTAATTGAGTGATTTTCTTAAAAAAATATATTTTAGTGCCTCTTAAAACAGGCACTAAAAGGAACATAAAAAGATCGATTAGGTACACAAATTAATCATTGTATTCGTTTACTCGAAAATCTTACTACTTTTACTACAATTGTTGTATTGTTTACTTTTTGAATTTAGTAAAAGTAGCAAATTGTAGTAAGTAAACGAAATAGCCTAATGTAAAAATTTTTCGTATTTTCAAAGCGTTGGAAAATTTTGCATAAGAAAAATTTAAATAATTAATTTTATTATTTTAAACCGCATTGTTTGAAATCCCGGGATTCCCTGTCCAAATTCCCGGGAATGCGGGAACTCAAAAATGCTTGATTTCCCGGTAATCCCGGGACGGGAAATCCCGCGATGCATTCCCTACTTATAACAATTTAATCAATGATTTGTAAATTTTAGATATTTTCATTTGACAATACGAAAAAATAATAAAAGAATAGTTTTGAAAACTCGCGAATTAGAGTTTTTTATTGAATTTTTCGCATGATACGGGGCGATAATGTTGTGCAATAGACAACCAAATTGTTGTTTTTCAAATCTGGAATGCAAAATGTCATAAATAGAAATTGTCTTTTTGTTTGCTACGTGAATATCTTAATTTTTTCATTGGTTAAGTGTGTATAATTATAAATATGCTTTTAGTCTAGTAAAGTTGCGTTTACATTTGCATTGAAATTTTGAGATTTCGATATCCACTATTATGAAAAGACAATGAAGGAAAGCTTATGGACGTTAAATTATTAGATAATGTAATTATTAGAGCTAATTATGTGTGCTTTTTTCAAAACCGAACACTTATATAATTTCCTTCATTGTTTTTTCCGAGTAGTGGACTCGAAATCTCTGAATTTCAATGCAAGTGTAAATAAATATTTTTGAAGGATAAGATGATTTTTTATGTTTTTTGACACATACAATTCAAAATATATATGTAGTCAGAATTTATTAGCAAAGTAGTTTCAAAAGAAAACTGAAATAACAATTATGCCTCTATCCCAGCAAAACTTTGGCAATGGGTGCGATATACTCGCGCATTACCTTTTGCAGTGGTAAGCCATTACCTTCTGCATTATTTTAAAGCAAAAAGTAATTACTTGCCGATCACTGACTAATTATTGTATGATTTATAAACGCAAAGTAATGATTAAAACATTTTTGAAAATAAATTTTCAGACACACTAGTTTGTGTTTGTTTTGTAAGCGTGGGTGTAAGGTATACAATTTTCGACATCATGAACGAAAATACGAAGCACAACAATTCATTTACTTTTAATGCAATCATATGTTATATGTGTCGATAGCTCAGGAATTCGAATTCCAGCGTAACCACATTTATATATTTAGGGTGGGTGCGAACTGGCTAAATAAAATCTAAACTAAATTCAGGTTTTCAAATTTCAATGAAATTTAAAAAAGTTTTCAAAAATTGTTTAAAGAAATTTTAAATCCTTTTGTCAATTTGTATTTAGTTTAGAATTTATTTAGCCACCTCGCACAGGGCCTTAATAAAAAAATATTTGTAATAAATTTTTTTTAACAAAATTTTTTTATGGAAATTTATTTGTGGACACATTAATTTCCCCATCCCCGTAACTACATAAGCAACAAGGTTACTTTATCACCTCTTCCCTATACATTACTTTGGGGCTCATCACCTATAAAATTCATCATTGAAGTAAGGTATAAAGTAATGCATCCGCCCCTATGTCCGATATTTCAAGAAGTTTCAATCACTAGACCCTGTGAGAAAAGGAATCGGTCACCGGATACGTCACGTGACCGGTTCTTCGACCTGTTCTTTTATACGAAAAGGACCGGTAACTTTCACATGGGCTTGTCATGTGTCATGGGTCAATTACCCCTTGTCATGCGTCACAGGACTGACACAAAAGAACCACTTACAGTAATAAAGCAAAAGAACCTGCCACAGGACTGAAACAAAAGAACAGGACTGGCGTAAATGAGCCTGTCACAGAACTGACGCAAAAGTACCTTTCAAATGACTGACATAAAAGAACGTCTTACAGGACTGCCGAACAAGATCTGCATTTATTAACTACTAGGGCAAGGAATTTCATGCACTTAAAAATCGAAAATACATATATGCCTACAAAATAAAGTTAAAAACTACAAATATGCATTAAAAGCAAAATACATTAAACCTGTATGTCGATTTTTAGCCGGGAAATTAAAAAAAAATGCTACTTAGATCTGCCTTATCGAATTCTTTCAAATATTTTTATTCTTTGTAATTTACTTGTGAAAATTGTGTCATCTTTCTTTAATTTGAAAAATAATTTAAACAGAAAGTGTTATTACAAATTTAATTAATCTACATTGAATTTAAAAGTTTCATTTTCTTTTTTTTTAAATTATAAATGCCTAATCTTTTTAATATTACGAAGCCAATATCGTTAATACAAATACTATACACTTAAATAAAACAAAATACATCAGTAACATAAATTTGTCACAGGGGTTTTAACTCCTTTTTAACAAATTTATGATGAAAAACTGATTTATCCAAAGATTTTAGTTAACTTCCTTTGACACAATACTTGATTAGATTAGATATGAAGGCACTAGCACCGCGGCCAATATAGATCTTTTTTGCTGCTTAGACTTCCCTAGAGCTTAAGGTCGCCGGGCTCCACAATTGGCTGGACAATCAGCCCTGTCGTTACAATCGTGCCCTTCATGGCCAGGAATCCATCCCAGTGTACGGGAGTTGTTCCTACCGACGGCGTTGAGAAGACACAATACTAAAAATCCACATTACTAATTTTGAGAGTTAATTTTAAAAATTATTTATAAGCAAGTCTTAAGAACCCATTTGTTAAATTTTATGCAATCTATTGTTAAAATAAACATTTCGGCTTGTGCTAATTTCTTAATACTTCCATGAAAATTTCATATCTCTCCAAAAATGGACCTTGGTCGGCCACTCGAAAATTTTTAATAAAAAATTACATTTCATTAAATAGCCCACATCACGAAAACCAAGCGAGATAGAACAAAACCGAAAAAGCATTTGCATCATTAGAGTATACTTACTTACATGCCGTTTGATGACATGGACCAGGTCTAGCCAGGGTCCCAAGACTATTTAATTTGAAAAAACAAATTTTACAAATTTTTTACTTAAATTCAGATTTGATAAATTTAACAAAAAATGTTTTAAAATCAACGAATTTCATTTTAAGCCAAAAAATAATAATGCATTTTGTTAAATTAACAAATTTTTCTGTCGAGCCAACAGACATATTATTTTTAGTGTACATATCTCTTAGTAGAATACTTTCTTTTTAATCACCAAGCAAATAAAAAACTTCTTAATTTTTCCCAGATCCAAAATATTCAAACAATTTAATTAAATTTTGAATTAATATTTCTGCAATTTACACATCATATAGAAATTATTGCATATTCAAGCATACATACATATATATTTGACGCCATTGTCGTCTGACCATTCATCTGGTTTTAAATGAGAGTAGGATGACTTGTGGAATTATTAAAGAAAAGTACAACTACAGTGAACTCTAACAATAGGGGACACTATTCACAAATTGTAAAAATACCTGAACTTCCGAGTACTCATATATGAGTACGGTGTATACACTCTCTTAATCTCGCTTAAGTTTGCGGAGTGGTTAACTCCGATTTTGATGAAATAATGATATAAACATCAGGTTTTTTGACTTATAAGCAAGCTATAGTCGTGTCACCCGTAGATCTAAATGAATATATATATATATATATATATATATTTTTTTTTAGGGTTTCCAATATCGAGATATTTTTGCACATTCGGAGTGCCAATTCTAAGACGATACCGATTTCGGTATTGCATATTGCATATTTTAAATCTGAGTATAATACTTCACAGTTCATGAATTGGGTATTAAGATCAGCCTAGCCAAGAAATGTCTGATCAATTAAAAATATCTTACATTTTTTTTTAAGAATTAGTAGAACTACTAAGGCATTAACACAAGTTTGGTAATTGAACAGATATTATTTGTAGAATTACTAATTTTCAACATAAAAATTATGACATTTTTACAACTCTTTTTAGGACATTAGCACACGAACAATTTTAATAATTTAAAGTTTTTATGGCAAAATATATGTATAGGTGCAGCTGCTGTAGCAGCTGAAAAGTGGGGTTTAAAATCAGAAACAAACAAATATTGATATTGAAATTCCACCGGTGATCGTTTCGAGAGAATTGTGAAGTCATCAGAGAAGTGCACTTAATGAATTTAGTTTTCTTTACTCCTTCGAAAAAATTTGATACCACAATTACAGAATTAATAATGTTAAAATTTAATTCTGGCTTATAACGGAAAAATATTAAATAGAATATACTGACAAGTGTCGCTCTTTGAGTATTTAGTCTTCATAAATACATAACCACTGGTGTAGCATACATGTAATACGGCATTGTTTATTTTGATTACGGCGTAGCTCAGATCAGTTTAAATATCAGATTTAAGATAAATTAACTTGCAAATGTGCGATTATTTGCAGTACCAGTGGCCTTCTATACCACTCTTTCTTTCTCAAACTTCACTCTTTTTATTTGTTCGTGGACTTAGACAAAGCAAATGAAAATATGTTGCTAAAATTTTACCCCTAAATTCATAAACGCTATGTAAAATTATAGGAGGTTTATTGAACAAATTTTGTATGAAAATGACGTTTTGTAGACCTGCTATAACTTTACAAAGCATTTATGAATTGAGGGGTTAAACTTTTAATTACATTTTTTTTTTCAAGTTTTTAATAATATTTGAACACATTTTTTTATTATTCCGTATTTTAACGATCAAATCATTGAAATACAATAAAGAAATATTCAATTTTAATAACACAATAAAATAACACAATAAAAGCATAGTAAAGTTCGTGTTGATAGTAACAATGGTAGCATTCAGCAGAGAAACCTTAGACTGGTACCGGTGACTTGTAGCGTTTTATGATGACTTACTCGTACTCTGCTGAACGTTGTTTTCTTTCTTTTGTTTTTAAATACACTTTTTGTAAAATATGACAGCGCTACCTGAGCGCTCAAACTGAGCTGTTAGTAATCAGGTTGTTCAGCAGATAGTTCTACAACTGTTGTAGAACTGTTGACTATTAAATTGTATCTGCCGAACGCACTCAATGTCGCTGAAAGCGACGCATCTAATTATACGTCATATCAAATTAAACAATGAGTTTCCTCGATATGCCTGTATTATTTGACATGTCTGTACATAAAAAATCACGTATATAAGGAAACATTCATAAATTTTTCTGAGAATCATTGATTTGTAAAGACTTTATGTTTCGGGAACTATATATGTACTTAGCATAGCCAGACACCTGAAATTTTGTTTTTTATTTGTTTTGCAAAAAGTAACATCCATACAAATTTTCATCAAAGTCAGAGAGAAGGGCACCAAAGTTCTGTCATTTTAAAATTAATTTGACATGGTTTAAACCTATAGCTAATACTATACTGAGAATTTTGCCATTATTAAAAGGTTCCACCGTACAAAAAAAAATCACAAGTTAATTTTCCATTACAACACAAGCATGGTGGCCGTTTTTTACAATTATATCTATATCTCTGTTTGGCTGAACTTGGCATCTTGTGGAGAAATCTCTTTTTTGTGTTATGCATTTTCTTCAACTTTGTGCAGACCCATGAGTTTGAATGGTATGCATTCAAAGTATTCTGTGTGAATGAGTGTTAAATGACATGGCGCGCTTTTTTAAGTATTTTTAATTAAAATACACAAATTCTTATGTTGCTGTCCTTACCCTTCTCCCATGACGTTCACATAGTTGCTTCTTCGCTTCCTAGTCATGTATCCGTTTGCTATGAAAGACAGCCATAATCAGAGTTGCCAAATTCGGCGTTTCATTTTTGATTTAAGGGGGTTTAAGTCGTTTAAGGGCTAACAAATTGTTGGTGGGTGAAAAGGTATTTATTTTATTTGACATTACATGATACAAATTCTTTCGATTCGAAGATTGATTTTGCAATTTTTTTATGTTTTTGTATACCTTATAAATTTCAGTTTTGACAGACATTTTATTTCAATTGTCTTCGTCGCTTGATGGAGAAATTCCAAATTAAGATTGTTTTTGAAGCAGTTTTTTATGTTTCTATAAGCAAATTATAAAAATTAAAGTTTGTTTTAATTAAAAAAAAAAAATATGCACTTAAAACAAAACGTCAGTAAAAAAAATCTATCAAACGGATTTCAAATCGATTTGACTAATTTAAACAAAGATTTTAAAGTGTGCCCGAAGTTTTACCCTCCTGATTTCTAAAAATGACCCATATCTCGAAAACTAAGAGAGATATAGCTAAATGGACGGAAATTTCGACTACACATACCTATACAACACCCCCGTGAATAAGTTAGCTCTATCCAAAAATGGACCTTAACGGGGCCTTGGACCCTGGAAAATTTCCATTTCATAAAACAGCCCATATCTCGAAAACTACTCTTTTGAAGTTTCCTAACACGCATTTACATGGTAGGGAATATGCCCGGGGAAGGTCCCGAGACCTTAAATTTGAACAAATTTTACGACTCAGTATAATTACAAATACAACTGTAGTTTTACTAATTTTTGCTTAAATTTAGATTTATTAAATTTAACAATTTTGTTTTAAAATATTTTTAGGGGAATTTTTAGGTAGTATAGTAAATCTAGGATTTTTGAACATTTCAGGGGGTTTATAAAAATTGCTTGGTAACACTGGGCAGAAGACAAGGAAGGTTTTTTGAGGCTTGAACTGTTGTTAATATTTTTTCTTTTCTATGAAAGCGCTATTCTTTGAATTTATGATTGTTATCACATTTTCTGAATTCATACGTGGGCTTATTAGTAAGTAATAAAAAAGTCTCACTGTGTGATTAAACTATTTTATACATTATATTCAGCATAGATCACTACTTTTGATTTAATTGCACTTGTGGACGTAAAACCAATGGTCTTCTATACATCTCTTCTCTCTCAACCTGTTCTCTTTTTATTTGTTCATGAAGTCGGGCAATTCAAATGAAAACATGTTGGTAAAATATAACACTTTTAATTCACTTTTTTTCATATTTTTTAATAATATTTTAACACAGTTTTAAAATATTCAGTATTTTAACGAAGAAATAGTTAAAATAAAATAAAAAAATATAAAATTGTAATAGAAAATAATACAATAAAAGCAAAATAAAGGTTCGTGTTGATAGCAATAGTTTTTAGTTAACATGTTGCAATGAAATTTTTTATATGTAAAAAAGTGTTTTCATTTGCTTTCCCGAGCCACTCATACAACAACAAAAAACGGTAAACACTGCAGTTTCTCTAGTAAATCCATACCCTTTGGTAAAACTACAGTAACAATTCTCAATAACGAATGCATCCAAACAATAAATATAATGTTTACGTCTCCTAGATAATCAGAGCTTCTAAACAATTCCATACCTTAAGGGCACCCCTACATTACGAAATATTCTTGAGCAAGTTTTGTGCAAAAAATTATCTACGTTGTACGTTGTGTATATTGGAAAAAAATTAAAAAGCACTTGAAATGTGTAAGTCATATCATGGAATGTGTAAGTCGAATTGTGTAATTTTATGTCCCTACAAAAAAGAAGAAAACGTATCTTATGTAAAGGTGTTGAATGACTTATTGCGCGACAATAATATTCGTAATAATATTTGCAATTATACTGCAGTGTAGTGGTATCGTTTTTATTAAATCCCAAATTACATTTTACTCCTAGCAAAAATCGACATCGAGTGGAACTCCACGACCAAAATTTTTAACACAACAGGATCTCCAAATGACCAAAATCCAGATTTTTGTAAACACTAACCCAATAAAAAACCTTACGAAAAACTTCCGTATAAGAAGAAGCTTATCCAAAACAATAAGCCCCATTTAACTTCGTGGAGAGCCTGGTGGAATTTGGTGAAACTTGGTCAAAAATATCTATGCTATGAAATTATAGGCCGAATGAGACAACATTAACCCTCATTTCATCCTGAGTGGGAAGTCTGATATTATACAAAATTTAGCGAAAAATCACCTGTAATGAGCTATAACTGAAATCGAGCTAAATATTATATAAATTAAAGACATCTCGAAACCCCTTTTTGCGATTTAAATTTCTTACAATATTCGTGTACAAAAACGTCAAATTTATAAAACAAAAGCGTTATTTTTTACCGCAATATTCAATAATTATTTTTCAGTTGTTCGAAAAATCTCAAATTTGGATCGGATTGTCCGTTTTTCCCAAATTTGCAGCATAGATATTTTGAACTTACACAGAGGGAATATTAGCGAAAATTTCAGTAAACTAGTGAAGTATTCGTTACAAATTATATGAAAAATTTCTTACATTTGATGAAAACGCTTCATATATTTTATGAAACCAGTTTTAATAAACTTTTTCAATGAGTGCATGAAACTTTTAATCAAGGTTGGCAACCGAAACGAATAACGGTATAGGTATCGGTATTGGTGTCGATTTTTTATTTGTTTCGGTATCGGTATCGGTAACGGTATTTTAATCATATCGGTATCGGTATAACCGATACCGAAACATTAATACCGGTATATACCGGTATTATTGAAAAAATTTACAAAAATATAAAAAAAAGTTATTGATTATAAAAAACTCAATTTTGTTAAATTTTTATAAAGGATAACTATAGATTATGGAAATGTTTTTATTATATGAACAAAAAACAATAAGTTATTAAAAGTTTCGAAGTGTTTTATTTTTTAAACACAAACATTTTTTTAAATCTATTAGGAACACAAGTTGATTCACTACAAATATTTTATATTTGTATTGAGATCATATAATAAAATAAAAAAAAATAAGTTTATAAAATTAATAAAAGGATTCTCTAAAAGAAACTGTAAATTCAATTAAAGGTTTAAGAAACCAGTTTATATATTAAATTTTATTTACAAATTTGTAAATTTGTGACCCTTTTATCCTAATGGAACCATAAGACATAATATATATATATATATATATATATATATATAAATTTGTCACAAGTTAGAGAATATTTATGAAGTTAAATAAATTAAAAACAATGTTGCCAATGCAAATTAAAGGCTGATAACCGCACTAACACGATTTTCTATTAACAATGAATAAAAAAGTTTAATTGTTTAACAATTTTGGAAATTTTATATTAAAAAAATTAGTAATTTTGCTAAAAATGTGAAAAAAAAACAATTTTTTAAAAACCGATTCCATACCGGTGCGACACCGGTATTAAGAGAAAAGGTTTTTGAATACCGGTATTTTTTGAAATCAAGAATTTCGGTATTGGTATCGGTATCGGTTGTCAATTTGAAAGGGTTTTGAAACGGATAACGGTATTATAACGGTATGGGTTGCCAACCTTGCTTTTAATAAATAAAATTAAAATTTTCGCAACATTTTATGAAATTTTTTATTAATTCAATAATGGGCTTCATTGGGTTTATGCAAAAATTTATTAATATCATGCAGATAATTTCTCAGTATAGTGTCCCCAAATTCTGTCAGGTAATCCTCGAGTATCCAAAAAATTAAATCTGCTGTTAATCATTTAGAGTTAATCGCAAACAACTAGCCACCACCATTGGCATCAAAATGGTATAAAAATGTCAGCAATTATGGCGAATTTATTCCATTTTGCTTTTTGGGAATTCAATCAATTTGCTAGTTAATTGATTTTTTATTCCTAAATTTCTATTAAACCTGTCAAAAAATTGACAATAAGTAATTATTCTTTGAAATGCAAATTTTAAAATTGATTTAAATACAATGAGCGTTATTTTTTTGTTCGGTTTAAGATCAAATATTACAAATTCTAAATAGAATTTACAATTTTTAAATATTCACTTGGAAAATCAAAATCTGTATAGTTACAAGGTATAAACTAGGCCTGCAGAATCCTATCAAACTTAGTACACTCATTGAAACGCAAAAATATCCGAAAAAGCTACTAAAAATTACATAGTTAAAAATGACCTTGCATAAAAATCTGCTAAATATTGGTAAAATAAGAGCAGAAAAAATAAAACTATGAAATTTATAGAATTTTAGTTATATTTGAGTGAAATATTAGTTACCAAAAACAAATGTTATATCTATAAATTTTTTGTTATTTATGCCCTACACCACTACGTGGATAGGGTATAATAAGTTTATGCTGATGTTTGTAACACCAAAAAATACTGGACCAGACCCACCTTATAGTACACCGATCGACTCAGAATCACTTTTTATTTCGATTTAACGATGTCCGTCTGTCTGTCCATGCATTCTTGTGCACACTCTACAGGTTGCAAATATTAAGATATTTTGATCAAATTTGGTACACCGACCTATGTCGGCCCAAAGACGAAGCCTGTTGATTTTAGTAAAAACCGGTCCATATTCAGACCTAGTACCCATATAAGGGTCCCTCCCAAAATTGTCCCTCTTCCCTCTTGTATACACGCTGCAGGTCGCAAATACGAAAATATTTCATAGAAATTTGATTCGCTGACTCACATTGTCCCAAGGCCTATTGATTCAAGATAGGATCGGTCCATATTTTGACCCATCGCCCATATAGGCTATATTTCCGATTTACTCCCATTTTATCATTTTATAGATAATTTTGACACAAGTCCATTTTAACCCATTCGAATTTCGTATCCATATATTAGTTGGGTTTTAACCAGACTGGTGTAGGGTATTATATTACATGCCCGACTTTAACCTTTTTACTCGTTTTAAGTTAAATTTAGTTGCAAATAGTAAACAGAAGGCTCAATTTTTATTAGGATAAAAAAATATAAAAAACACTTTGAACATTTTACCATTTTTGTGTTTTTTAGTCTACTAATTATCTAACAAATTTTTTTTGCTGATTTTGGCAGGTAAGGTTATTTCATGTGCATTCACATAAAACCAAATAAATACACTAATAGAAAAAAGTCCGTAAAAATTTTGTTAAAACTACTAAAATTTGGTTAAAAATGATGCTGGAGAAAAAAACTGCTAAATTAGCAGATTATATTTGTTACATATTAGTAATATATACTGATAATAATCCATGCATAAAATTACGAAAAAATGTAAAAATAACAAAAAATTTCGTAAAATATACAAAAAATGGTTTATTTTACAAACGTTGTTGTTGTTTTGACATTAATTTCGTATTTTTATGCATGGATTATTATGTATGTAGGAACAGCAAAAATAAAACTATTAAATGTACACAATTTTAGTTATATTTGAGTTAAATTTTTGTAAATGGAAAATGGCAAATTAACATCCTAAAATCAGAAAAAAATTTTGCTAAATAATTAGTAGCCTAAAAAATCAAAAAAAATTTGAATTTTCGAATTTTTTTTTACAACTTTTTTTAGCAAATATTTCCACTGATTTTGCTTTCAACTAAATTTAGCTTAAAAATAGAAAAAATTTTGTAGATATAACAGTTTTTTTGCTATTTTTAGTCTACTAATATTTAACGAAATTTTCTGTAGATTTTACAGTACAATTTGTTATTTTCTATTAACTAAAATTAGCTTAAATATAACTAAAATTCTGTAAATTTAACAGTTTTAAGTATTTAGCAAAAAAAAAATCTGCTAATTTTAGCAGTTTTTTCTGCAGCATAATTTTTAAATAATTTTAGTAACTTTTTCTGCTATTTTGACAGATTTATTTCTATGAGTGTAGGGAAAAAGTTGATCGACACATTAAATGATTGGTTCTTTCCCAAAAATGAGATTTGAAATTTATTTTAGGGAACTTATTTTTGAAAGCTTCCTAATCGTAGTTTTCATTTTCCAGTGTCTCCTTGTGAGAAATTCATCTACATGATATTAATGAATTATTTCATAAAATCGATGAACTTTTGTTGCAATTCAGCCAATGAAACATTTAACTGAATTAATAGAATTCATCAAAAAGTTGTATAAAACGTTTTATAAATTCTTTCCATTAATATAAGAAAAAGTTCATTAATTTAATAAAGAATCTCATTGGCTTAAAATTTTTTTGAGACATGCTCTCTGTGTTTGCAATTTTAATAACATATAAATTAGCCTACGTAATGCTGTACATTAATTCTTGTTGATTTGGCTGGCCAGGAGTTGAGGTTTTTTATTCAAGTTTTATTTGTTAAACTTTTTTCTCTCTACTCGAAATGAATTAGTTTGCATGTCTCCAATATGTGCTGGCAGCCATCGCATGTTTGAGATTCTCTGTAAATAAACTGGATTTTCTCCCAACTTTTTGGTGGGAAACACGTGCTGTGTGAAAAAAGCAACCAAATGAAAAAAAAAAATTTTTTTTGTTAATTTCTGGTTTCGCTATAACACATACTTTTTTCTGTTTTTTTGAACAAGTATACTGCAGTAAAAAGAAGACAAAGAATAGAACATTTTACAAATAATTAAAAAATTTGCAACTTTCGCTTAACTGTAATAGGGTATTTAGACTGAGCAAAAACTACCTAGTTTTCGTAGAAAACTAGTTTTTGAATATTTTTTATATATGCATTTTGGCAATTAAAAACTATCAAGAACTAAAAACTAGGTACATAGTTTTTCCTCAGTCTAAATGCAGTATGATAGACAAAATTAGAATGCGTAAATGTCTGTTATCTATTTTCATTTCCCTACCTTTGCTCTATAAAGGGAATATTAGTTCGAGTCATAGGGAAAAAGTTAGTCCAGTAATATAAAAACAGCAAATGATGTGTAAGCAAATTATATCCATACATATTGTTTTCTTTTTTTTTTCTAACTCTGCATGTTTTTGTATTATTGTAATACAATGTATAAAATATTAAAATTCATTAGTCTAACTACATTTAAGCCCTTCTGCTGTTCTCCTTTTTTAATCCAGCAAGTCCTTATGAGCTTAAAGATAATGGTGTTCTTGTTGCAGAGTATCCAACCCCCTAGTTTTTACTCATGACTGCACTTGAATGACGACACTCTGATAATAAATTCCGTGCTTTGGCAAAAGTTTATCTAAGCAAAAAACGTAAAATGTCTGTCATTCAATACAGTCACAAAGACCTCAATCTGAATGTAAAGTATCATATTACGTACACTGAGATGACTGACGTCTCTGCGTCGTTTTGTAAGGTTGCCAACAAAAATCATATATGAATGCATCTCGTTTTAGTTTGCATAAAAAATAAGATGATGACATTTTATACACATAGGAAAAAAGTTGGTATGTAGTTCCCAGGAAAATTTTTTTCTCAACCATTTGGCATACCAATTCTACAACTGGTTCCACTAGAACCGATTCCATGAAATTAGTTTCGAAACCCGTTCCAGGGATCTTTAATGTAAGGAATAACTGACTGAGAATCAGTTTTAGTACTAGGTCCAGAACTGTTTCTAGGTGAACCGGTTATACTTTGGACCTATAGAAGTGGTTGCTTTTGGGACAGGAGAATTGGTACAATGGAAAAAACCCGTTTCTTTGGAAAAATACATCTTGCTGGGTTGTAGTTTTCGAATTCGGTTGTTACAACAAAATTTCGGTTTTCATAATCGAATATCGGTTACTTTAAATTGGAATATAGAACTAAATTTCGGATGGAAAAGTACGGCCTGTGGCAACTGAAATAGGTTTTTCCGTCTGTAAAAATAATTGTATCATCTAACCAAGTGTATACCTCTCTGGCTGTCCTTCCATGTGTAACCATTCTATCTGTTGTTCATAGAAGCAACATTTCAACATTTGCTGTTGTTGTATTTGTTGTCGTCTATGATCTTGTTGACAATTTCATATTGTGAAAATATGCAATGTATTTAATATTTATGCATTTGTTGATTTTAGTCTTTGAAAATGTGTATCGTATATTTGCTAAAACTTTTGCTAAATATCTCTTGCCTGTCTGTCAGTCGTATAGTTTGTCTATCATATTTTCCTGTGTGTAAAATTGGTGTGTGTCAGTTTCTAAGCTTCTTTAATTTGCAATTTGTTTAATTTTACTATTTTACTTTTTTTTAACATTCTAATTGAATATTTTATATACACATTCATATTAATAAATACAGACACATTAGGGTGGAAATGAAAATTGAGCTTTGGATTTTCGCACATGATTTAAAACTGATATGGTGCAAATTTGATCAAATTGGTAAAATTCTAGCCGTACATTATTAAGGAAAAATTTTCGGAATTTTCGAGAAAGTGCAAAATGCTGAGCACAAATTTGAAAACATTTTAGAAATCGATATCTCAGAAACTGTTTTTGCCAGCCATATTAGACTCTCCATTTTCAAATTTTGAATTGTGGCTTCGGATTGAAAATTAGAAACCTTTAAACCCCTATATTTGATATATTGAATTCATGTATTTGACTCCGTTTTAAAAAAGACTCACATTACCCATGCAAACTTGAGACTCCCAAAGACAAACTTTTGCTGAAAGTCCATTTATGCCGTTTTCTACTTATTTTGTAAAAAAATTGCAAATTTCATTGAGCTGTTTTACGAAACAGCAACAAAAGACTAGGGAGGTCTTACTACACTAACGGAGTACTTTCGTTAAGCGTTATACAATTTAATGAAAACCACTGATGAAGCCTGTCTATAGAAAAATGCAAAAACGAGTATGCCCTACTAAAAAAAATTATATGACTTTTGATATTATATACAATAATATCCGAAAAATGAGAACATCTAATTGTATCACATTAGATCGTATTATGATCATATTAGATCTAATTTGACACAATTAGATCTAATTTGATGGAATAAGATATCGTTTGATACAATTTTATTCGGATTTTGTCCTCATCCAAATGTATCAAATATAATATAATCATATCCAACTAGATATAATGGTATATAATTCGATACAATTATACATAATTATATGAGGCATATGTAACTATATACAGGTCTATATATAATTGGATATTGTATTATGTTGAAGTATATATTGTGCAATATATAACAATAGTTATATATTTAGGATATAATTTCGTAAAATTTTATATAATTATATCTAGGTATATATGTTGCAATATATAATTATACAAAATTTTATATGATAATATATGACTATATCAAAACTTTTTTACTTGGGTAGTCTAAAGCTAAGTCAATTCCGAGGGAAGGCAATTTCATTTAACAATGCAACAAATATACACTGGGAGAATTATATTCACTTCAATAATGAATTGCTTAGTAATTTCAATGAAAATTGTCACTGGAATTCGTCCATTAAAACTTTTCATAGAATCTATGAAACAGGTTTCATTAAAGTCAATGGTTACAAAAAATTTCATAAAGTTAATGAAACTCGTCAAAAAAGTGAACAGATCATTCCGCCAATGAATGAATCATTCAGCCAATGAAGAGCTTCATAAAATCAATGAACCAATTTTATTTATAATTATCAGGGCAAGTTGTTTTTGGCATTTGCCATTTAATGAGGGTGACCATTTTTTTCTGACTTAAAATCAGTACAAATTTTAAAAAAATATCATCCAAATGGTTTGGTAGCCTCAACCTAATGGTTTGGTTGAGGGAACAAACTTTTTCGGTTAACCCTTAAACCATTCTTATAAACCTTACATATTTCTCCCTATACAGACCCCAAGACAAACATTTTTTTCCCATGAAAAAATCCAGTTTACAGGAAACGGACCCATTCTTTAGAAATTTCAATGATTCGGTTGTCACCACGAATCTTCTCTGTGTATGAAACTACATATTAGATTAAGAAATTTACATGTAGAAAAATCATTTTGAATGCTTTCTAGTAGAGAAAACCTTTAACATTCACAAAAATTTATCATATAAAAAAACTATATTGTACTTGCATTTTGGTTTTTTTTACTAAAAGAACGTAATATTTTTTTAAATGCCAAAAATCAGTACAATCAGTACACTGATAGAATTTTGTACATAGTATTAATAAATTTGTTCATTAATACAATGAATTTTTTCATTGAAAAGTCCCCAAAGAACGGTTTCATTGGATTAATGAAACATGTTTCATTAAATCAATTTTAATGAATGGATTCATTTATCTAATGAAAGTTTCATAGAATATATGAATTTTTTCATTAATTTCAAGATAAACATTATGAAAGTTTCATGTGTTTTTTTTTTTTTTTTTGGTATTAAATTAAAATTTTTGGTATTAAATAAAATCAGGGCGACTTTACCTAACATTAAATTATTTGATTTAATTTTTTACTCAAATGCTTTTAACTTCTAAATTAATTTTTTTGAAAGTGCGGCTATAGTTATGAAACACTAGTAAAAATAATATAAATGGCGATTTAAATTAATCTACGTTAAAAAAAATTATTTTGTTTTGCGGAAATAAATGTCTTTTAGATGTAACTTTCAGTTATAAGGTCCTTTATATGACTAAATTATTTAGAACCTCACATATCAGCTATTTTATAGTGCGGCTATAGTTATGAAATGGAGTGTATAGGGAAAACCAAAAAGAGGTAAATTTGTAAATAAAATCAATTTTATAAGTTAAAATTTTACTTTATGAAATTTTCATTAATTTAATGAATTTTTTTAATGAAATTATGAAAAAATAAGAAAAAAATCTAATGAAAAAATTCATAACAACAATGAATTTTCATTCAGTTAATGAATTTTTTCATTAAATCAATGAATCCATTTTAATGAAATCGATTCATTAATGCTATGAACGAAAATTCTATCAGTGTACAAATTTTAAAAAATCAGTACAAATCTGTACACGACTTTTTTATCAGTACACGTGACCAAAAATCAGTACATGTACTCATCAAATCAGTACAAATGGTCACCCTACATTAAATGCCAATTATGCCATTTTTTCACTTATTTTGTAAAAATTCCATTTTTACAAATCCTTGCCAAAAGAAGCCATTTTGTCTATTTTTTTAAACTTTTCATTAAAAAAGTGCTATAAAATTCAGTAAAAACTCAATCTTTGTAAATAATTTTTGGAAAAAATTTACAAAAAAAAACAATATTTTTTTTTAATATTTAATAAAATTCCAGATTTTTTTTAAATCATACTAATATACGGCGAATGTACTTTAGCAGTTCAACGTTAAATTCCTTCATTATTGTATTTTTTTTAAACATTCAGAAAAACACTTAAATCAACTATTATACTTTAAAATTTTTGGAATAAGCGTGCGATTTTTGCGTTTTTTGTGCCAATTTTACTATTTTTTCGTGCCATTTTGCCTGCACTGATAGAATTTTCGTTCATACATACTATTAATGAATCAATTTCATTAATCTGAATTCACTGATTTAATGAAAAAATTTCATTGAGTTAATGAAAAATTCATTAATTTAATGAATTTTTTCATTATATATTTTCAACTAACCCGTAAGATATGCTATAATTTTTATAAGGGTTTTGAATTTGCTAATTACTAAAATAGATATATGTTCCAGTAATGAACGCTAGGGTTGCAAACTGAAATTATTTAAATATAAAAGTCCAAATAATGACATTATTTTGTTTTGGCTATTTAGATCAATCGGTAACTCGATAATGTTTACATTCTGGTGATTGCGGGTTCAAGTCGACTTCAGGGAGATGTCAAAAACGTTATAAAAACGAAAAAGAAATATAAGTACAAATAAATTTATTTTTTTCAATTAGTTTTCATTTAATGAATATATTTCATTGATCTAATGAACGCGTTCTTTGGGGACTTTTCAATGAAAAAAATCATTGGATTAATGAACAAATTCATTAATACTATGCACAAAATTCTATCAGTGTGCCAATTTCAACTTTTTTTGTGCCATTTTAAACTTGCCCTGATTATTATTAATTATAGTTGGTTGTTGTCGCTGCTAAGCTGGAGTGGATAAATAAAACGTATGAATTATATACAAAATATATCTAATGAAAGAATTTATAAAATTTCATAAAATGTTATAATACGCTTGACTAAATTAATAAAACTCCTTATTAGTGTTTTGAAAAAATTTATATAATAATTTATGAAACAATTTCACAGTCCAAAATTAATAATAAAAAGAAAACAAAAAATATAAATCTCTATCATGGAAATTAATGCACATCAATAAAACATTACTAAAACTATTTGAGAATTAAATGTTTAATATTTAGGTTGTTCACAAGGGGTGTGCTATTTGTTGTATGGTTGTATCGTCCTAACAAAAAACAGAGTTGTTAGAATTTAAATTGAAAAAATACAACATTTGAGAATATCACGATACAACATTTTTACGTATGTTTAGTGTCCTATGTGTGAGTGTGCTAACAGATAGAAAACCAAAAAGAGAATCGTTGTTAAAGACAAATAAAAATTTTAACAACTCTGTTTTTTGTTAGGATGATACCATAGATAGCAAACCTTATTAAGTTTAAAATGTATGAAAATTTTTAAAAATTATTGAACCCAGGAAAATTTTTTACAATCGGTAGCCAACCACCCTATTCTACAACTGGTTCCACTACAACCGATTCCATGGAATTGGTTCCGGACCCAGTTCCTAGGATCCTATATGGAAGGTGTGACTGACAGAGAATCAGTTCTAGAACTAGTTCCAGACCTGCTTCTAGGGCAACCGGTTCCACAAGTGGTTCCTTTTGGTACAATTTCAAACAAAAATAACACAGTACAACAAAATAAGAAAAATTTGATGCATTGGGATTGCGACACATCATTTCTAATAGACTTTGGGACGCAAATAACGAATATGGCTCTAGAATTTTAAAGTTAGCTATAGTTTAGGAAATATTTGCAAAAATATTTTTGTAGGAAAATAAAATTTTTTAATAAACTTTTTGCAGAAAAATTAAAAATTGACAGTAATAACGCTATTTTTTTGCAACATTCTAAAATTATGAAATATGCCCTTTAATTTATATATATATTGCACGTTTTGACAGCTGCGATAACACAGTGCAGCACTAAAATCTTGACCCAATTGAGACCCCCAAAATCTGAAAGCTTATGATGGTAGAAGAAAAATCCTAGCTGGATTTTGAATTATTAGCTAAGGTTTTTTTTTTAATTAATTTTTGAAGTTTTCGACTGGGAGGAAGATTTTAGTACATTTTTCAAAGAACATGTACTGATTCTTAAGTCTATATCTCGTGAACTATACGAAATATTGCTTTTCTCTCTTCAGCAATTTTTTACCTCTTAAATAGATCTAAAAATTTTGCCTTGAGATAAAAGCAAAAAACAACAACATCTTACTCAAAACAGCAAAACTGTCAAAAAACGTAAAATTTCGTCATATGGTTTTTCACACTTATTTCAGAAATTGCTACGAACTCGACCAGACAATATATGACGAGAAGATAGCCAAAAGCAAAACAAACAACTCTTCTTAACAAGCCGATTTCATTTGATGACTCCTTCATATAGTTATAGCCCCACAAAGTCATAAAAAATTCAATAAAAAACCAAAAAACCACCACTTTTAATTGATTTTGTTGCTCGTTCTTTTATAAGAAAGCAATCTTAAAATATACAAAATATAAGAAAACAAAGCTAAACGATAACAAAGTAAGGATGTTTTTAACACAAAACAAAAGGAAACTAAACTTATTGTAACCCTACGGGAAATTTTAACAAACTGTCACCGAACTGGCCCCTTTATATCAAATAGAGTGGTGACTTTTACATGACGTTGCCATAGGAGGGGGAAATTGACCCCTTGTTACATGTCACAAGACAAATTCTAGGACAGGAACTATCTTTTTGTCATATATTGTCTGGTCGAGTTCGTAGCAATTTCTGAAATAAGTGTGAAAAGCCATAGAAAAATATGACGAAATTTTACGTTTTTTGACAGTTTTGCTGTTTTGAGTAAGATGTTGTTGTTTTTTAATTTTATCTCAAGGCAAAATTTTTAGATCTACCCAGTGTAGAAATGGTAATGACATATCATTATTTTTTGGACTACCAGTAATGACACCCACATAATTTCTGCATTATTTTAAAACATATAATAATGAGTTACTGATAATGATTTATTTTTATCATTATTTTAAATAGAATGTAATTTCCTAGATTTTTTGAAAATTATTTTAAATCTATTTTTAGACTCAATATTTTTACAACATTGGTGAGGATATACAGTGGTGGCCACGAATTTAAGGACATTCAAGTTTTTTTTTTAATTTTATTGTTGTTGACTTTATTTTTAAAGATCAAAATAGTGGCTAAATTCTTTAATTTTTCTTTGTTTTTAGCGATTTAAAAAGAAAGTTAAAAACACCACAATATAACAAATCAGTCCAGATTTGTTTTACGTTATAGTAAAAAGCATTTCATGTTAAAATTTCAGTGTTGTTAACTTTCTTTTAAAATCGCTAAAAACAAAGAAAAATTTGTTCATATTTAAAGTGCTGCAATTTTAAGTCTGGCGACTATTTGTAGATAAGAATAATGCAAGACTTAAGGAAATTGTATGGGATTATATATATATATTATATTAAATATACAGTTTGTATATTTTTGTAATCAAAATAAAATGATATGTTTCTAAAAGCCCAAAGTCTATGTTTTTAAACCATATTAAAACTTATCCGCGGTTTAGTCAGGTATATGAATAAATCCGAAATTTTAACAAAACAACTGTCTTTTTGCTAAAAGTTAAATTTGCAAGTATTTCAAAAACTAGAGCTAATTTTGAAATGTGGTGTTCACATTCGTGATATTCATCCTAATATCTATCAGTATTCTTATGTCGCATGCCCGATGCATTTTTAGTGTTGTACTGTGTAATCGGTGTTAGAATCGACAGTAGAAGGGGTTGTGTATGAAAAGTAGCTATTCTACGACCGATTCTTTGGAATAGAAAATTTTTTGGAACAGAATTTTGATTTAAAAAAAAAAATCATTAAGTTATAGAGTATAGGTTAATAAATAATTAAATTTAAAGTGAACCCTGCTTTTTTATAAATTATTTAAGAGACAAATTACTAATTGTTAAAAGATTGCTTTTTCTGCTTAGGTGAAACTTGGTTTTTAGACATTAATCAGTAGCAACATTGTGGAGAATTCCAACTTTCATGTTTTTTTGACCACTCTAGGTTATATGCTACCTGCTACCTGGTCTGATGTTCTAATTTCCATTTTCGGGTTTTTCCGATAAAAAGTAAAATTGGTTATTGTAAATTTCTCGGTTTTGTATGGCATTAAAATATTGCATGTAAAATTTTGGCTTTTTTGCTTGCTCAAGCGCATAAAAACTAGTATATCACTTTGTTCGCGAGTTCTATTTTCCGAATTTGTGCAATTTTATAACAAAGAATTAAAAAACCACGAAAAACAATAAAATGTTCGTGATTCTTCGAACTTTTCGGCCTTCCGTTTACTCAGAAAAAAACTCAAACTACACTTATAAAAAAAGTTAGTACAAAAGTCTGTTAAACATGTCCTGAATAAATTGAACTAATTTTTCTGTTATTTGCTCTAAAAAAGTCCGTACAAATAGGTCAATTCTGCTAAAATAACAGGAAATAGTACATGTATTTGCGCCAGCACAATTTTGACCTATTTGTACGGACTTTTTTTATGAGTGTACTCGAAAACGTGGTTGAGATGAAAACTAGCACATTACTTTTCGTATGCACGTTAACTTGCAACCTGGATAATCATCAACGTTGAAAACTCAATGTTTATAGATTTTTGCATATAACATAATTTCTTCGCGTTACTTCCTAAAAATTAGTGCTGGCATACGTACGTTCGATTATTAATTTTGTTATATTGTAATCGGTTAAACGTAGTTATGAGCGAAAATACAGCTATTGACTTAAATCTAAATTTAGATTGATTAAACGAATATTTAAAGAACATATTCTGGCAGCAAATATCGAAATTACCAATGCATATTGTTTACTGGGTATTCTATTTCTTATTCCACACAGACATAATGCGCATACATTAGGTAATAATTTAAATTGGCTGTCAATGTGTACAATTCGGAAAATAAACTAATTTAATTAAACACATGATGAATGCAAAGAATTTATAAATACGATTGGATTGGTATGGCTTGCCATATTTGGTATTGGACATATTGTAATTGTAACTATGTTAAATATAAATTAGTTTACATTAAAAATTTAAATTGTTAATTAAATTTTTATGTGGTTTTATACAAAATTATAAAAAATATATTTATTTGAAAATTATTTTATAATTACAAGTTATTTATGCATTTTTAACTTGTCCGTTAGTTAAATGGCTGTAACGAGTTTATCAAATGTTAGATGATACCAGAAGTTTAACGAGTGTGTACTTCTATAATTTCAATTGAAATGTAAACTACGTGAACAAAATTTTAACAATAAATTCATTTAAATTAGGAAGAAAATCAGGGTGGCAAGCAATACCCCTAAAACGCCAATATCGACTCAATCATCTTTGACTACCGGTATCCCTAAAATAACTGTACCAAAATAACCGAAGTACCGTTATCCTTAAAATACCGTTACCGAAATAACCGAAATACCGTAACCCTAAAAATTCCGATGCCGAATCTAAAATACCGATACCCTTAAAATCCCGTTACCGAAATAAATGAAATACCGTTAACGTTAGTTGTAGTTTTATACTTTTGGTAATTACTCGTGGTTATTCAGCAATTTATATACACTTAGCTTATAAATTGGTGTGATTTTTTCTAGTTTGTTTTTTACAAAAAAAAATATTGAGGTACAGTGGTAAACTTTAGTGGATACATGTTTTAGATTTGTAAACTACGTTGTAGTTCATGGGCAGTTGATCTTATTGGAAATAGAACTATGGTGTCAGAAACCATAGTTAAAGAACGCAATGCATTTGACTTGAATAATTGCCGAAAAATGCAATTGAAATTCTGAAGAACATTATCCATTTTTGTACCAGTTCGATATTTTTTTTAATAAAACAGCGGTACTTGCGAGTGGTCAAAATAAATTGGGGCAGATGTTATTAATTCTTGTTGTGGGATACTGTTCGATTGATTGGTACCAATGTTAAAAATAATTAAGTCCCACTACCTCTTTATTCTGTCTGAAATCTGGTAAGGAGCTTTTGCAATAATTGCAGCACTCTATGAAAAATCATTTTAAAAATGCCAAAAACGTAAAAAAGTCTTCAGGACACGATAAAATATCGGGAAAAATGATTAAAGAACTTCCCGAATGTGCAGTTAGAACACTGATGTTTATATTTAACGCCATAAATAGATTAGGGTACTTTCCCCTAAACTGAAAACAGTCACAAATAATTATGATCCCGAAACCCGGCAAAAACATTACGCAAACATCATCATATAGACCAATCAGCCTGCTGTCAATATTATCAAAAGTGTATGAATCATGGTATTATACCTCAGCATCAGTTCGGTTTTCGAAAAAGCCATAGTACAATAGAACAAGTGCATCGAATTGTCAACATTATAAGGGAAACATTTGAATCAAAACTTTACTGTTCAGCTTTATTTATCGATATCTCTCAAGCGTTCGATAAAGTTTGGCACAAAGGACTTATTTGGAAAATTACCCACACTTTACCACAAAATACTCACAAGATTCTCGAAAATTTCTTGTCGAACCGCTCTTTTGTAATCAAGGTGAAAGAAAACTTCTCAAGTACGCGATTAATAAGTGCAGGCGTTCCACAGGGTAGTATATTGGGTCCCTTTCTATACCTATTGTACACTGCAGACATGCCCACCCATAGCTTAACGAAAACGTTCACATTTGCTGATGATACAGCGATTATCAGCACACACTCTAGTCCCACAACTTCATCTAATCATCTTCAAGCCCACATATCTTAACTAGAAAAATGGCTCGAAAACTGGAAAATAAAGATTAATCCATTTAAGTGTGCTCATGTAACCTTTACTCTACGAAAGGAAAATTGCAGCCCCATCAAAATTAACAACGTATTAGTACCTCAACAAAATCACGTAAAATATTTAGGAATTCACCTTGATCGTCGACTAACTTGGAGTAAACATATCGAATCCAAATTAATTCAAATAAAATTGAAGACATCTCAATTGATGTGGCTTATAAACTCGAGATCCACTCTTAGTCTATAATACAAAGTTCTCATTTACAACGTAGTAATTAAACCAATTTGGTCCTACGGTATCCAACTGTGGGGAACAGCTTCTGCTTCAAATATCGAAAAACTCCAGAGAAGACAATCTAAGATTCTAAGAATTATAACTGGTGCCCCTTGGTATTTCAAAAATTCAAACCTTCACAAGTATCTCAACATCCCCACTTTTCTCGAAGAGGCAAGAAAAAGCAGTTTAAAATACGTAAACAAACTTATTGAGCATCCAAATCCCCTAGCCCGCAGCATACTTTCTAGCGATGGTCATATGCGTCTGAAGAGAAAAAGACACGCTAGACCTGGCATTGGAATGATGTATAACAAAATCTAAAATCATTTAGTTGGAAACTGGCATTGGTCTGGTACAATTAGTATAAGGTAGTATTTAAGATTTGAAAACTTATTGTTATTTTCTTTAAGAGAAAGATTCAATAAATACTAAAAAAAAAATAAATATCAAAAAAAAAAAAAAAAATGCCAATGAATATTAATTATGCGTATTGAGTGTCAAATAAAATTATTAAAATATTCAAAATTTTAAAATGTTTTTCGCGGATTTTTTGTGTTTTACTTACTTTTAAAAGAAAAAAAATTAAAAGTTTTATATATGTATGTACTAGGGATGCCAATCGGGATTGATATTTGAAAATCCCGGGATTTGGGATTTCGGCACTACAAGATTTTTCGGGATCCCGGGATTTTACGGGATTTCGGGATTTAAATTTTCCTTTATTTGTAAAAATTTTTATGTTATGTAACTAATTTTTTTAGAGAATAAAGCGTTTTATAATTATTTAATAGTTGTTAATTAACAATGTGGTACATTTTATGAATATTGAAACATCTGTCAGAAATTGACAGTGGTACAAAAAATCAAGTACCTGCATACCACTGGGTAACCGCGATGTTAAAAATAAATGACTGGCAGAACACTCATTTGGGACGCTTTGCCAGCGTTTGCAAAAATCGTTTTGCCAGTATTTGTTTTACAAAACATCACGGCAGGGCAAAAAAAGATACATATGAACTTTTTTTAAATTTTATTTTGGAAAATATAATTCCAAACCACATATTTATTGGTTTTGGTAGCGTTTTGCCAAAGTTAAAAATTTTGTTTCTGCAGTACTTTTCCGGCGCTTTTTAAACTACCGGTCCTTTTGTCTATTGACGTTATCATATTGGAAATGGGAAAGCAATTTTTGTCAGTACTTGTACCATCTGTTAAAATACCTTGCCATCGCTTTCCCGTTTGTATTTTTCTGGCTGGGATAATATAGGAAGGCCTGTCATTAAGTACACTTGCGCCCAGTATTTTGTAAGCAGATTTTAAAACAGATTCGTTGCGATAACCTTGCCCACTAAATCGTGTAATTACAGCAACAAACTTATTTGGTTATCGTTATCAAATGTTTTCATGGAAGAATTCAAACTTAAAGTCCCAGCCAAAACTTACAGTCCCAGTTTCAGAAATCGAATTTCGCTTGGAAGAATAAATCGGTAAAATAACAAACAAACTTGATTTTTCGCGTGTATTACTCAAAAACTTAATATTGTTTACCAAAATTTCAGATTTTTCTGCAAAGTCTTTGGGCAATGTTACACGTTCAATATATATTGACCGCGATCCAGTATCGTGATATTTATTGAAAGTGTAGCATGCAGTATTGATGGATCGCGATCCATATCGCAGAATAGCCCAATATTCTGAAATCCAGATCACGGATCGCGGATCACGCGATAAATATTGAACGTGTAGCATAGTTCGTGATATCAATTCGCGATGCAATAGTAAAAAGTGAAAGAATAAAGAAAATAAAACAAATGAAATAAAATACGCAGTGCAAACAAAAAAGATAAAACATTTATAACACATTTCTTGAATAAAAAAGCAAGCAAAATAGCTAAACAGGCTTTCTTTTTTTTGTTTTCTCGCGAAATTTTTTAATAAACGACCAGCACAGCACAAAAATAATTTAAATCCATTAAAATGGATCGCGATCCAAATATCACAATATACGTGTGACACTGCCCTTTGCATAGTTTACTCGAATAATCTACTTAATTTATAATTTTACCAATATCTTGTCATCAATTTCTTGTCAACATGAGAAAATTCAAGAAAAAACGTAGGTAATTTAAAATTGCTCACTTTGTTTATTTGCGTTTATATTAATATTAAAAAATAAGAAAATCCCGGGATTTTTGAGAAATAATCCCGGGATTCGGGATTTTGCCAATCCCGAAAATCCCGGGATTTCGGGATTCGGGATTTCCCGTTTGGCATCCCTAGTATGTACATTAGAGCGTACCACCTTACAGGCAAAAAAAAAAGTTCGCCGAACACCCTCCAATATGAAGTATTTTTGTAAGGAGGAAAAAAATCTTTTTTTTTGCCGAACGTAGGGGTCGCCATTTTACATATTTCGTAATATCTTTGGAATTTACAGTCGGATCTTAAAGTATGATACATCGATCTTTTTCTCTCGAGGAGACCAGTGTTTTTCTCTCGAGGGCCATTGACCTCAAGTATCCCGTTCTAGTAGTTAGCCACCAGATCGCCGTTGCTACCACCCTAATGTACACCCCTAATGTCAGAAAATTAAATCTCGTAAAAAATCATTAAACTTTTGCTAATAAAGTTTTTCGATAAACCCAGTAGAATTTTTTTTATATATTTGGCGAACTTAGGGGTCGCCTTTTTAATTTTTTTAAATTTTTTTTTCATTGGATTTTTCCTTTATAGCAAAACACTGATCTCCTCAAGGTAAAAAATCGATATATTACACTTTAAAATCCGATTTTAAATGCCGAAGCTATAACGAAAAATTGAAAAAGGCGACCCCTATGTTCGGCAAAAAAAAAATTTTTTTTTGAAATTGTCTTGCAAAAATACTTCATATTGGAGGGTGTACGGCGAACTTTTTTTTGAGGTACGGTCTAATGTACATGATTGGTATTTGGAAAATAAAAATGCGAATTTAGTGTTGCTATAACTCAGACTTTTCTATCGGTATTACATAGACATTTCAGAGAAATCGGTTGAAAACATCTTTAAACAACTTAGTTTAGGCATTCGTGAGACTTAGTTTATTTCTTAATTACGCGTTCTCGTCGTGGTTATTTTGCATAAATGAAATACATAAAATTTTTCAAAACTACCAATATTTGACTTAATCAGTTATTCTAATGCAAAATTTATTGATTTTCAACAATTTTGCAAAACTTTTTCTCTCAGACAGACAAAAAAATGTGCGCGGTACACCTTTGAATATAAAGTATTTTTGCAATGCATTTTATAATTTTTTTTTGTCGAACTTAGGGTCGTCTTTTTTAATTTTTCGTTATAGCTTCGGCATTTTTAGTCGGATTTAAAAGTGTGATATATCGATTTGTTTGCCTGCAGGGGACCAGGACCAAAAGCATCGATGTATCATACTTTAAGATCCGACTGTAAATGTCAAAGACGTAACAAAAAATTTTAAAAGGCGACCCAACGTTCCGCAAAAAAAATCCAGTTGCATAAAAAAACAATAAAGTCAGTAAAAAAGTTTGCTGACTCAGCAAAATTTTAGTGATAAGGGTGCTAGCAGAAAAATTGCTCAGTCAGCAAAATCAAGCTGATTTTTAGCAAAAAAGTTAATAAATTCAACCAAAATTGTGCTAATGCTTAGTTGCTTGCAAGTAAAAAATATCCCTAAAATTGTATGCAGAATATTAGTAGACTGCAATCAACTCAAAAATTTGTAGGGAATTAGTATTCTAGTGAATATATTTGCTGGAAATTTAAATCTAGAGATTATGTTTTTGTGATTCTTTTGAAATTATTTAGAAAACTTTCTTAAATATAAAAAAATACATATATCACATCGTCATTATCATTTAATTTAAAATCGAAAAATATATGGTAAAATAATTTTAAATAAAATATAAAGAAAATTATATCTGGGTTACTTATATGCTCATTGAATAAAAACGCTGCAGATAGTTCTAAACAACAACAAAAAAAGAGACAAAAGACGAAAAAGCGAAAGGGAACACAAGAAAATTACCCAATGTGTTTATCGGCACAGTTTTGGTAGCAAAATAAATAAGTAAAAACATTATGTTAGTTCCAATTTATTTTAGTGCTAAAAAAAATATCCTGAAAATAAAATTTCAGTAAAAAAATTGCTGAAAACTAGTACACTTGATATACAAGTCGTTTTACTAATTTTTTGTTATTTTTTTTTTTTTGATTACATTTAAAAATCTTATTTAATATTTTTATACACATAAAATTTGTTTTTCTCTCTTTTACACTACAATGTTTTATGTTTAACTATACTAATTTACGACATATATATTAGATCTGTCTATTGGTAAATTTTCTTTAATTTGTTTATTAATTTGGTTTGTTAGATTTACTAGTCTTTCAGTTAGTTTCTTTATGATTTCACAAAGTATTTAAAAATTTTCTTAATGACCTTCAATATGTTTTTTGAAGCATTTAAAATTTATTACTCATACCATGTTTTATGTTTTTAATGATGATATATCAATAAAAAAAATATATAAAAGAAAATAAAACAATACCTTTTAATATATTTTTATAAAAATTTTTAAACAAAATTAAAATAAATTGGCTCATATACACTGAAAATATTATTACAGTAACTGACTGTAGTTTATTTAAAAAGTTATCCAAACATTTATTTTTAAATGATTATTCAGTTAAAATACAAAGAAATATATTTTTAAACTGTTTTTGTCGATTATTTAAAAAATAAGTTACATATAAATAAAGATTTTCTGTTACATTTAATATTTTCATTTAAAATGTTTTGTTAAAAAAATAATTCCTTTTCGATTTCTAGGTCAGTTAAAAAAATTAAATAAACTAAATATCATTTATTCTTATGGATTTTGTAGTTAATTTTTTGAAATTAAAAAAAACTAAATAAATGAAAAATTATTATTTCTTTAAGGATTTTGTAGTTTATTTATTAACATTTAAAAATAAATGAAAAGTTCTTCTGATTTAAATGAAAAGTCTGTAGACCAGTTTTCAAGTAATTTTTCATTTATTTTAAATTATATTTCCAGTTAGTTTAAACTACAAACTATTTTGAGTGTACATGATTTCAACAGCATTTGATGTAAGGCTTGAGCACGAAATGACTAGTGCTTATATTTCTCTTGTAAATTATTACCTAAGTAAATAAAAAAAATTTTTATTAATCATGTTTGCATTGAAAAATATAATGGAATATTGTGTTCAAATATTAACGATACTGCATAATTTATTTTGCTTTAAAGTCAACAATTCTTAATGAAAATCCGAAAATCCTAGATAGACAAATCCGTTAAATTTTCCAAAACTCAGGCCAGTGGAGAGATATTGGGCTTTGCCGATAACGTGAACAATTTTCTTGGGAAATGGACTTTGTGAAGCAAGAAGAAGAAGAAGACCTAATGGGTGATATTCCAGATAAAGTTAAAACTTTAATGCAAAACAATTAGTATATCTTAATTATTAACAAAATGTAAATGCAAATGAAATTCCTTTCAATAAAATATTATTTTTATTTAAATATAACGTTTAGTTCAAAAGTCATTGCGATTAACTCCTGTTCTAGTTATTTCGTGCGCAAGCCTTAGTTGAAACATTTTTCTAGTATTCTTCCCATTGTACTTTGTATATAAATTATTTTAACGATTTAATTAATCTAAATTTTATAAATCACAGCAGGCAACAAATCTATGTTTATATTAACATACTGGAAGATCGCTAAGGTAAAACGTATTAAAATTATAAAAATAAATAATAACACCGGAATTAAGAAGTTTGTTATTTATCCCCCTATTCTGAGTTTCCAAAATTTTTAATTAGAGTGGATTACTAAAATCAGACAGAATTAAATATGTCGGAAATTAGAATAATTCGACAAATTTTATAATAAATTTTTATATATGCTAATTGAAAACAGTCTGTAAAAAGATTAGTCAAAACTACTAAAAAATAGTTTAAAACTACCTACAAAAAAGCTGCTGAAATTAACCGATTATTTTTCTAAATGCTAGTAGGATAAGAATAGCAAAAATAAAACTGCAACACAATTTTATTTATATTTGAGTTAAATTTTATTTAATAGGAAATAACACCTGCTAAAAATTATTAGACTGAAAAACTAACTAAAATTTAAGTTAAAAATAACAAAAACTTGTAAATATAACAGTTTGGTTTTGCTATTTTTTGCCCACTAATATCAATTAACTAAAAGCTAAATAAAATATAATTGAAATTCTGTTAATTTAAGAGTTTTATTTTTGATGTGTTTATTTTACTAGTATTAGACAAACAAAATTGCTAATTTCTGCAGTTTTTTGTGCAAGGTAATTTTTAACTAATTTCTAGTAGATTTTTCTGCTACTTTTACAGGTTTATTTCTATGCGTGTGTTAGTTCTTGCAAAAAATATGTAATTGTTTTGCCTGATATGCCTATATTCACAAATGCTTTATAAGGTTACAGTAGGTTTAAAAAACACATTTTTCATACAAAATTTGTTCCATAAACCCCCTATGTCTTTATAAAGCATTTATGAATTTATACAATAATGTATAATTTTATATAATTATATCTTACTAGGTGTGGCTAATGTGATACGGCATAAAATTGTATATTTTCATATACAATTTCATTAATTTAACCCAGCAAAATCTCAGTAACGTGTTCTGATTAAAAATAACAAGCAGTTGAATTCAGGTCCACTGCATATTATTCAGTGTCAAAGCTGATTATTTTTATTCGACAAGGTCTTTTTGCAATTACCCAGCAAAAACAAAATATAAAATAAAAAATGACAGGTCATTACCATACGGATTACCAATTAATGATAGGTCATTACTTTTGCATTCCCTATTAAAAAAATTAATGAGGTACAACATGCAATCATATCTTTTTCTGATGTTGGCCAAAACAAAATTTGATCCGAAAAATGGTGGATCATGCTGTATTCATTTATATGCACCGTAGATCTAATATGATGAAATGCGATACGAAAATGGGTTTATCTAATCATATACAATTGGATGTGACGTAATGACAATCAAAAACTAATTTTAATAGAATGGATGATTTAATGCAATATGAGCGAACTTTGAATGAAGTATTTTTGTCTAATGGTATCAAATAAAATGTAACTTTATTGTACTAAATCTAATTATATATAGTAAGATAAACCCATTTTTCGGATCGTATTTCATCATATTAGATCCAAGGTGTATCTAAATTAATACAGTACGATCCACCACTTTTCGGATCAAATTGTAGTTTAGGCTATACCAAAAAAAGATACGTTTGTATTTTATAACATCTAACTTTTTTTACTCGGGTTAAAATACAAAATAATGACTTACCGATAATAAGTTATAGAAGTACTTATATATTCGTGCAAAGTAATCACTTACTGGTAATTGATTAAATAAGTACTGATTAAGTCCTTTTTATATTAATATTTTATTTATAAATTTGTTTTGAACTAAATAGGAAATTTTCCAAGGTAAAAAATTTTATTTTACCAATATGACCAACTATTTTACAATGTAGGGTAACCACTTATTTCCTAACTTCTGAGTAACCACTTATTCTATCTTCGTGAGTAACTACTTATTCTTTCACTATGGGTAACTCGTTATTCCCACTTTTTTTGTAAGCGAACAAAAGTAATGTTGCGAGTAAATAGCCTGGTAAGTAGTGAAACCCTTTGTGTGCTACTTACTCGCTTAATTACTCGGTAATGTCTGTTTTTGCTGGGTAGTTGTCCATATTCGCTGCATGAAAAGACCCACAAAATTTGTGTACTTGCTTACCGACTCCATTTCAAAAATATAAAAAATAAGTAGGTAACAAAATATGTAGTTATTCGTAAGCTGATAATTAGTTAGAAATAAGTGGTTACAGGTTGTTAAATAATAAGCTTTACTTGTGTGCTTATTAAAAACGTTTGTATATAATAATATATAATGTTATATACATATATATATATATGTTTTTGTACGCCAATGTATGTAGCCGAACATCATTATATGAATCCATATATAATTTTTCTTTCTTAAAAAATTGTAATATCCCGAGTAAAAAAGTTTATATAAAATTATATATGAATGGATGTATTTGTAATATGTAACTGGATATAATTTCATCCGAAAAATGGTTATATTAAATTGTATCAAATTGGATATAATTCTATTTACAAGGATACAAAGTTATATCAAATTATCAACTTATATCCGAGTTTTGTCCCGATAAAATTGGATATAATTTAATACAATACTATATGATTAAATTTAAATGATAAAAAAAAAATTGTATTAGAAGGCAGCAGGATTTCACGTCCTACACACTACCAGCCGCAGGTTACTGTTGATAATAAGTAACTATTAAAGACGTTATCCCTACGGGAAATTTTAACAAACTGTCACCGAACTGGTCCCTTTATATGAAATAGACTGGTCACTTTTATATGGCGTTGTCATAGTTATTTTAACAAACTGTCACCGAACTGGACCCTTTATATGAAATAAACTGGTCACTTTTACATGGCGTTGTCATAGGAGGGGGAAATTGACCCCTTGTGACATGTCACAAGACAAATCCCAGGACAGGTCCCTGAACTTTGTTTTTTATGAGAGTTCAGTAACCTGTCCTAGGATTTGTCTTGTGACATGTCACAAGGGGTCAATTTCCCCTCCTATGACAACGCAATGTAAAAGTGACCAGTTTATTTCATATAAAGGGTCCAGTTCGGTGACAGTTTGTTAAAATTTCCCGTAGGGTATTGTATAAATCCGATACTGTTAAATTCGTTAAAGATTAGCCAACGTATACAAAACGAAAAAACATATGCTAACTAACTAGCTGCCAGCTTTCCATTATGGGAATTTGTGTGTAAAAAAGATATGTAACAGCAAGTTAGCTACAATACACTTTGTCATTTTGAATACGGAAAATGATCTATAACAATATTCAATGTCTTATTTCTACACTCAAAACTTATCGGACCAGAACAAAATATATATGTCGTTGGAAAGGTACTTGAAATACCTTACCAATAATATGCAACATGCCTAGACTTATTAACCTATTACGAGCCGGGTCATGATTTTAAATGTTAATTTTTTTAAAATGGAGTTTTTAAATAAAAAAAAAAACTTAAAAATAAAAACAGCTCTGGAAATATTAATTTAATGAAAAAATTTATAAAACATATAAAAAAAATTGTTTTTGATGAAATGAGTTTCGAACTTGTGTCTGAGATTAACTAATATATTGTAATATATAAAATAAAATCAAAAATATTTTTCGTATCTATTAATATATAAAATTTTTAACGGTTTTATCAATTATATATTCTTATATAAAAAATTTGCAATAAACCAAATACTGATATATGATTTAATATGATTACATATGAGAAAATTTCTAAAAGTTTTTCTAATATATCATCATATAAAAACATATAAAGTTGCATACAATATTTTATATTATCATATATTTTAATATTAAAAAATATATGTTATATATACTTATTTTTACTCGGGATGATATCATATTTAGTTGCATCTTATTACATATATATCAATATGTATTTGTATATTGAATTTACAGTTAGATACGGTTAATCCAATTTTATATGACGTTATATGTACATATTTAGCCATAACCTATAATAATATAATTTCTATATGATGGCATATTTAAAAAACACAGTTTCGTTTTGGATGAAATTATATATAATCACATTTATAGTCACCAGAAAATTTGCCAATCGTCTTTTGGATATAATTATATATTACCCCAAATACTAGACAAATTTTCTGTCTCATTTTGTAAATAATCATGTCAAGGTACTTTAGCAAAACAATTTAAGATTTTTGTCGACAATATAACTTGTTACAAATCTAAAATCAACTTTATTTTCGAAATTTTATTAATTTAAGAAAATTCTAAAATTTTCAATAATAATCATAATGAGTCTTTTGTAAGGAATAAAAGTGCGCTCAGAAAGAGGCTTCATCGGTAAAGAAAACATCTTCATATAAATAGCTATGACCTCAGATGGTCAAATGGCTCTTTTATGAGTCTTTTCGGATTCCAATTGTAATCTGAGTCCCAGTGACTGGGATCCCAACAAACATGAATGTAAACGTAAACCGAAAACGCTCACGATATCATTTGTAAACTTTTTGCAAATACCTTGTAAAAATAAAAAATTAAATAAAAAATCGGGAATTTTAAAGTACTTTTAATTAGGATGGTGTACAAAGTTAAGAATTGATAAATGAATTTATTTGACACAATTTTTTTTCATATAATGAAAAATTTTTTCTTTTTAAAGTTTTGCAAGCATAATACAAGTACACTGATAGAAATAAATCTGTAAAAATAGCATAAAAAGCAACTAAAAATTAGTTAAAAATCATAATGCTGAAATTACCAGATTTTTTTTTTTGCTAAGTACTAGTAAAATAAGAAGAGAAACAACAAAATTGTTAAATTCACAAAATTTTAGTTTTATTTGACTTTTAGTAAATGGAAAATGAGAAATTGTACCGTCAAATCTGCAGCAAATTTCGCTAAATATGAGTAGACTAAAAATAGCAAAAACAAACTATTATATCTACAAAGATTTTCTTATTTTCAAGCTCAATCTACATAGTTGAATGCACATAGCAGTCTATCCTGCAAAATCAACATAAATATTTGCTAAAAATATTGAAAACTGTAGTTTTAAGAAGGTTCGAATTTTATTTGCATTAAAAGAAATCGAAAATACAAATTTTTTTGTGATTTTTAGGCTACTAATTATTTAGCAAAATTTGTTGCTGATTTTGGCAGGTTAATTTGTTATTTTCTATTAACAAATATTTAACTCAAATATAACTAAAATATATATTCAATAGTTTTATTTTTGTTGTTCCTATCTTACTATTATATAGCAAAAATAATCTACTAATTTTAGCAATTTTTTCTGCAACATTATTTTTAAAAAAGAAATAGTAGGGATTTCAGAGATCCTTATACACGTAAGCTATTGTATTGTTCTTATGTTAGATCTAAACTGGAATATGCTTGCCCAATATGGAGCCCTAGCACAAGTGTTGGTATTAATCGACTGGAAAGGGTGGGCGCTGTTGTGTAATGGTTAGCGCGTTGGACTGTTACACGTGAGGTTGCGGGTTCGAGCCCCAACCAAGGCAACATCAATTTATGAAAAATACTAATATGTATGAGTTTTTTCTATACCTCATACATATCGTAGCGTCCTCCTTCGGTGTTCCCATAGCACTTAACCCCACCGAAGTAAAATAATATAACAGGGCTATGAACTAAAAAGCTTCAACAAAGTTCGTCAACTCACCATCAGATGGCGCGGAACAACTGTTCTAAAAATTCAACATCTCGCGCAATTACAGTGTTGCCATATTTGAAATCCTTAATCTTTCACCACTTTTAACTTCTTCCCTATCCCCTTTCCAAAGGAAGCAACACGTTAATTAATAGGAAGAATTTCCTGAGTGTTGCTTCTCTTAAAAAAAAAAAAAAAAAAAAGTGTTCAACGAAGATTTACAAAATTTGCTATCTCTTCCTTTACATCATCTAATTCTATGCCGTCTTATGAAGTGCGATGTAATATGATTAATTTGAAAACAATTTGATCCGAAAAATGGTGGATCGTTCTGTATTAATTTAGATCCTCCTTGGATCGATTATGATCAATTACGATCCCAAAAATGGGTTCATCTAATTATATAAAATTAGATTTAATACAAAAACTTACATTTTATTTGATACCATTAGACAAAAATAATTTATTTAGAGATCGTTCAGATTGCATGAAATGGTCCATTCTATTGAAATTACTTTTTGATTATCATTATGTCACATCCAATTTTATATGATTAGATAATCCCATTTTTCGGATCGTATTTCATCATATTAGATACAAGGTGGATCTAAATTAATGCAATACGATCCACCATTTTTCGGATAAAATTTTATTTTGGGTGGCATCAAAAGAAGATATGATTGTATGTTGTACCTCATTAATTTTTTTAATAGGGTAATTATGCTTTAAATGAAACTTTAACAAGAACTCAGGAAAGTTTTAAAAAGTTATCTGGCAATGAAGTTTTAGATTTCAGTTTTTCTAAAGAGAAGTTTAAATTATTTCTAGATAGTTTAATTTAATATATTTAAGTTTATTTAAGCGAATAGTCTGTAAGGATCATATGTAATCAATAGACTTTTATAAATAAAAATGAAATGAATTGAAAATGAAATGAACTAATTTTTAGTAGTTTAAACCAAATTTTTTACAGACTTTTGTCTATTAGTATAGGTACTAAAACATTATGGATTTTAGCGTAGGTACAATATAAGCCTGATTAAAATTTTTTTAAAGCTTACTTTATATTGTTTTTAGACGTTTACAAAATAATAAATTAAAAAGTTTTTCTCTAATTTAGCTGCTTTATTTACTGCTAAATAACTATCACTATTTGCAATGGAACTAAAAAGAAAATATATAATAACAAGGAAATATACTCTATAAATAAATATACTCCAAAAAAAAAACACAACAACAATACCCATAACCTAATGTACAAATTGCCAGACAAAAACATTATAACCTCTATGTGTCAAGAACCGTAAAGCGGCCTTTAGATGCTCAAGCATGTCTGACGGAAATTGCAAAAAAAAAAAACACGAAACCCCCAAGCCAAGCTATGCAGCATACTTGATTGTCTATAGGGTCCTTGAAACTTTAAACGGTCTAATTAAGCAAAAGAGCGTACACACAAACGTGCCCTTTGTGGCGAAAAATACACCACAAGCTACAAAGGTTGCGTTAACTGAAAGTTAACCAGCTTCCTACACTTAGGAAATATACTTGAGGAAAACAACCGAGGCATTGCTTTGGCATTAGTAGTTATATGAATAATGTATCAATGATTTAAGTTTGATTCACACGCTATTCATCCCTTCCATTCATATATACTATTTTCGAGTATTGGGGGATACGAAATGTCATTTTCAAAAGAGAATTTATTAAAATTTGACAATTCATATCCTTAATACTGGGCAGTAGTATACAGGCGTAGTCGACGTGTGAATTGCGCTTTAGTTCCAAGTACGTAAGGAACACAGAAAACGAACGTGAAGATACCGAAGATGAACCCGTAAAATACCCAGCGAAACCTTGGTAATGACTGGTCATTACTACATGCATTACTTAGATCTCATATCTCCTTACAAATAATATATGCTCTAAATCAATAAAAGTCATAACTATACCAGCCATAAGGTTTGCTGAACAATTCGTGTCAGCTTCCATTGTTTATTTATTTTTTGTTTTTTAATTTACAGTAATTTTGACTTAGCTGCACAACCAACTTTTGCAAGAATTTTTGTGCAGGTAAGCCAAAAACGCAGCTAAGTCAAATTGTTTACCTGCCTTAATGTGCAGGTATACCAATACAGACTGAAAACAGACAAAACAAATGAAGCTAATGATGACAAATTTGTGCTTTGCACCAGATCTTGCGATTTTTATGGTTAAAAAACGACTAAAGTAGGATATTTTTGTCACAAAAAAAGTTGACAATACATTTATTTTATGTGTGTTTTTTTCCCTAGAATTGAAAAACAAAGCAAAACACAAGAGGCAGCTAACGTTGATCTTTTTTATGAAAATAATGTAAAACTGTCAAAAATAGGAGGCAGTTATCTTAAATTCGCAGGTAAAAAAAGTGCACATAAAGAAGACAATTGCGTACATAATTTTGTAAAATAGAAACGAAACCAAAATTTTGTGCAGTTATAGCAAATGTGTACTTAAGAAAAAGGCAGTTAAATCAAAACTACTGTATATTAAATATATAAATATTTATAGAACTGTTGATTTTCGTTACCCCCAGCATTACATGTAAGCAGTATTTCATAACAACAAATTTTGTGAAAAATAGACATACAACAGCCGCCAGAATAAATGTGTACATTAAAGCATTAAAAATCATAGCAATGTTGTAGCAGTGTTGCCACCAGTAAAACAAAAAATTACACAGCTTTAGGCCAAAAATTATCCAAAACCGTATGAAATTACACAAAAAATATATTTTTCATATTATTTCAAAATAAACTCTTCTGGGCACAGTGGAGAAGAATACAAATATTTTGGGAGGAATTTCGACATTTCTCACCGACTGATATGCATTTTCACACTGTAACTTTTGGATGACCGAAACTGCGGGAGCTATACCATTCGCCTCAAAAGTTTTGCCATTTTTCTATTTACAAACCGATTTTTAAAGGCGTAACATTTCTATCATCTACAAAGTGCAAAAGTTATTTGATTTGCTATAACCTGTTCAGTGTTTTTGCCTTCTGCAAAAGCAAATCCAGGCCAATTTCTCTGAAAATATTATAACAAATTATTCTATTTACTAAAGATAATTTCAATGCAATATCTTTCTCAGGACTAAAATAGCGTGCTTTTAAATTTGAATATTAAAAAAATGCTCTTTATCCATATTAAAAGTTTCTTTCAGAACAAAGTATTTATGTTTTTCAGAAATGCTACTTCATTCAGATGCATTGCATGCACAAATATTACTTACTTGCTAATTATTCTCTCCCATACTCCTCAAAATTTAACCGTTTATATTTAAACGAAACCAATTTTCTCTGGTATTTAAAAATACCGTATTTATAAAATTTTGCCTGTTTTCTTTAATTTTTATGTTAATAGTAGCAAGGCAGACCTTAACATGAAATTTCTTTGCAATATGTGTATCAACAAATTTTCTTTTAAAAAATTATATGTAAATTCATAAATGCTTTATAAAGTTATAAAAGGCTTACAAAACAAATTTTTCATACAAAATTTGTTTCATAAGCCTCCTATAACTTTATAAAGCGTTATTAATTTAGGGGTAAAAATATAACATTTTTTCAAAAATTTCATACGATTCTGTTGAAATCTGAAACATGTTGGATTTATAGAATTCTAAAATATTCTGAATCTGCTCCACCTTGCTGCGTTAACAAAATGTTTGTCTGGTCAAAGCCCAGTATCATGATAACTACAGCAAAAGAATTTTCAGACATTAGAAATCACAATCACAATCAAAAAAAAAAGTCAGTAAAGTCAGCAAAAAAAGTTGCTGTATCAGCAAATTTTTAGTCAGGAGCGTGCTTGCAAAAAAGTTGGTAATTTCAGCAAAAGGTTTTTCTGAAAATTAGCGAGCTGATTTTTACCAAAAAAAATTGTAATCTTCAGCATAAGTTTTGCTAACACTTAGTCGATTGCAAATGAAAAAAATCCTTGCTAAAATCACTAAACTTTTTGCTGAATATTAGTAGACTGAAAAAAACTCAAAAAACTTGTAGCAAAATTTTACTTTAGTTAATTTATTTGCTGAAAATTTAAATATAGAAATGGTGTAGAGTTTTTTTTCTTTTTTATCATTTCCGTTGTCAGTACTACATCCAGACAAGCTGAAAAATCTACATTTGTCTATCTGGTTGTCGTCCACGCTATATATGCGGTTATCAGCACAATTTTTGTAGCAAAATAAATTAGTAAAACATTAGTTCAAAATTAGTTTAGTGCTAAAAAAAAATATAACTAACACTTTTGCTGAAAACGGAATTTCAGCAAAAAAGTTGGTGAAAACTAGTACACTTGATATACAAGACGTTTTACTAATGTTCTTGTAAACCAAGAGAATTTTTAAAAGAAGCTTGACAATTATTTTCACAAAAAATAAACAAGAGGCGGTGCTTTAAATAAAACAAAAAAATACATATCACCATTTTTGATTTCTGCTAAATTGGGTTTAGTGTTGAAAAAATTTACAAAAGTAATTCTCCACAAAATGGAGATTTGCGGTAAATGTTTCACTGACAAATAAATATCGACTAATTTTTATTAATTTACGAAAATTTCTATAAAAAGTGAAATTACACAAAAACTACACAAAAATGTCATTATTCAAAAATTATGCAACGAATGTTTAAACAGTCCCGTTTTTGAATAATTATTCAAAAAGTGGCAACACTGTGTCGTAGTCTAATGGTTAGAGTGTTTGCCTGACAATTGTGAGGTACGCTGATCAATTCGTGTCAGCCCCTATTGTTTTTTTAAATTTTATACTTTTTATACCCTACACCACTATGTGGTCATTATACCCTACACCACTATGTGGTCAGGGTATTATAAGTTTGTGCTGATGTTTGTAACACCAAAAAATATTGGTCGTAGACCCACCTTATAGTATACCGATCGGTTCAGAATTTTTTTTTATTTCGATTTAACGATGTCCGTCTGTCCGTCCGTCCGTCTGTCTGTCCATGCAATCTTGTGCGCACTCTACAGGTCGCAACTATTAAGATATTTTGATGAAATTTGGTACGCAGACCTATGTTGGCCCAAGGACGAACAAGTTTGATTTTGGTGAACATCGGTCCATGTTTAGACCTAGTGCCCATATAAGGGTCATACCAAAATTATACTGTTTATACGCTGCAGGTCGTAAATATTAAGATATTTTGATGAAATTTGGAACACAGACCTATATTGGCCCAATAACGCAGCCTATTGATTTTGGTGAACATCGGTCCATGGTTAGACCTAGTGCCCATATAAGGGTCCTACCAAAATTATACTGTTTATACGCTGCAGGTCGCAAATATTAAGATATTTTGATGAAATTTGGTACACAGACCTATATTGGCCCAATAACGCAGCCTATTGATTTTCGTAAACATCGGTCCATGTTTAGACCTAGTGCCCATATAAGGGTCCTACCAAAATTATACTCTTTATACGCTGCAGGTCGCAAGTATTAAGATATTTTGATGAAATTTGGTACATAGACCTATGTTGGCCCAAGGACAAAGCCTATTGATTTTGGTGAACATCGGTCCATGTTTAGAACTAGTGCCCATATAAAGGTCCCACCAAAATTATATTGTTTATACGCTGCAGGTCGCAAATATTAAGATATTTTGATGAAATTTGGTACATAGACCTATGTTGGCCCAAGGACGAAGCCTATTGATTTTGGTGAACATCGGTCCATGTTTAGAACTAGTGCCCATATAAGGGTCCCCCCAAAATTGGCTTGGTTACAAACTGCAGGTCGCAAATATTAAGATATTTTAATGAAATTTGGTGCGCTGACTCACATTATAGAAAATTTTCACACAAGCCCCATTTTAACCCATTCGAATTTCGGATCCAAACAATACACCAGACTGGTTAGGGTCACAAGGTGAACACTTAATATTTCAATACCTAAAACTCATTACATGGTAATGAAAGGTTTTACTGGGTATCAGAGTGAAGTAATTCCTTCGCGATCACATAAATACTTAAGCAACATTTTAATCCCCAGAAGAACATACATCTAATACAGCTAAACGTACACTAATAGAAAAAAGTCCGTAAAAAATTTAGTTAAAACTACTAAAAATTAGTTAAAAATGATGCTGCAGAATAAAAACTGCTAAATTAGCAGATTGTTTTTGCTAGGAACAGCAAAAATTTAACTGTAAATATACAGAATTTTAGTTATATTTCAGCTAAATTTTTGTAAATAAAGAACCTGCGAAAATCAGCAAAAAATTTTGCTAATAATTAGTAGCTTAAAAAATCACCAAAAAATTTAAAATTTTCGAAGTTTTTTTTCGATTTTTTTTAAATGCAAATAAAAATCGAGCCTTTTGGAAACAGCAGTTTACAATTTTTTAGCAAATATTTCTGCTGATTTTAGCAGAATAGACTGCTATTTGCATTCAACTAAATTTAGCTTAAAAATAGCAACATTTTTGTAGATATAACAGTTTATTTTTGCTAGTTTTAATCTACAAATATTTAGCCAAATTATCTGCAGATTTTACAGTACAATTTTCTATTTTCAATTTACTAAAAATTAGCCTAAATATAACTAAAATTCTGCAAATTTAACAGTTTTAATTTTGCTGTTCTCATTTTATTAGTATTTAGTAAAAAAATCTGCTAATTTTAGCAGATTTTTCTGCAGTATCATTTTTAACTAATTTTTAGTAACTTGGTCTGCTATTTTTACAGATTTATTTCTATGAGTGTAATATAAAACAATCTTATAGTGATATACAAAATCTTACAGATACATATAATGAAAAAACTCATACCTTAACTATCCAACTTTATGAGCAAACCACACTACTTACCAAACTAAATTCATAAAAAAAGTGAACTTCAAAAGGTGTTTTTAACATAAACTAATAGAAAAGTCTGTAACATTTTTTCCTGAGACTACTAAAAGCTAGTTAAACATTAATTTGAAAAAGATACAGCTGAAGTTAGTAGATTTTTTGTTTCTGCTAAATATTAGTAAGATAAGTTATATTTGTGAAAAATTATTTTAATTGTGTTCAGTGTATGAAAATTATGTAAAAGAAATTCAGAACACATTTTTCAAAACGTAGCAACCCTATTCATATAAGACATAACATAAGTTTTATGAAAGAGATCATAGGTAAAAGATTTATTTAAAAGTTACAAATAAACTTTTGAACTAAAATTATTTTTCTTTCTTTAACATCGCAGAGGTGCGGTTATTTCTATTTTAAGTTATATTATGTTGGTTAAAATATTTGTGTGAAGGCGTTATTTTTACCTTTTTTCAATTCGAAGTTCATATTTGTGTCTTAGGTTTGAAAGAGATACAGAAAACTAAATGAAACGTAAAAAAAATATATTTGAAATACAGTGAGAAGCAAAACTGTAATAGTGCTAACCTTTTTTTGATATACCGTATTGTTCTAAATATTTGCTAAATAATTTATTTTAATAAACTTGTGTGAATTCAAAACCAACATTTTAATTGTTTTATTAATAAAAGAATGACAATTTTCTATTTGAATTTTTATCACCGAATTTATTTTGTTTTTTTTTTTGAAAAGTCCATATTTTTGCAAATACGATAGCTAAAATGGATTTTCTAACACAAAATAAATCCAGTGATTTCAAAAAAGTTTTACAGAAAATTTTCAAAAATTTGTCGGTTGCTAAAGTGTAAAATTTTTTTTGAAACTTGCCAAACAAAATATTTTAAATTGTGATATGTTTATAAACAGAATGTTAATAGTGCGCTCGTTACATGAACGGAACCTAAGCTGAATAAATTATTTGATTTTCGTAGTTAATCATTTAGAGCAACACTTTTGCTCCTCACTGTAGGTATAAAGGCATAACGTAGAGTATTTAAACAAAAACCATGCGTGTCTGGAAATTCAAATCAAAATTCTATTATTTCTTTACAAACTGCTCGGAGTATAGTAAAAACAATATTTGTAGCAGGAATATGTATTTAAGTTAGTACACACAATAAGTGGTAGTCTAGTATAGTGACAGGCCATAATACGTTCAATGACTTTGGTTTAGTTTTTTTTTTTTTGGTATTGTTGTTTTCGTTGTTGTTTCATACATGTTTAAAATTTATTTTTACTATTTATTCTTTTTATAATAATTTCATAAATACCCAGCAAATACAAAAATTAAAACCTACGACAATATATTTTGACTTTATCATAAAAAGAAAGAAAGAGTTGTATTATCGAAAAAGAATAATGAATACAAGAATTATTTCTTGGCAGGGTTTATTTTTCTTATAATTTAAATATTTATGTAAATTATAGATTTTCCAATGAAAATCATTTATCACAAATAGCCACCCATAGAGTTTAGCCAATATTAACTTCCGTTTTAATTAAAATTTGTCGTGTGGGTGTTATGGTTGAAACTTACCTGTTAATGTCATCCATGGATATCTGGGTAAATCGGAAATACTTTGACCTGCTCCTCCTGTAGGCACAACACCTGATGAGGGTTGTGTACAAGCATTGCCTAGTGAATCAACACCTATGGCACCAGCTGAAGCGGCAGAAGCAGCGGCCGCATGCTGATAGAATTGTGCAAAACTAGCAGAAGCCGAAGCAGGTACACCCATTGATTGATAACTATTCATAACACTGTCTGAGTACCTGCTGAAAGGAAAAAATAACAAAGCAAAAATACAACTCAATAAATGTAAATATAGTTAAGTCAAGGTTCTTGCCTTTTCTAAGTAATTAGCAGTTATAAATAAAAGAAAAATGCTAATGTTTTGGCTTAATAGTCCCTAAAATTGTTTTAAAACTCCTATTTAACAAACACAATAATCAATATGCAAATTATCCTTCAAAAAATATTAAGGTTCATATAAGCATAGAAATTTTGTTTCTTTTTTGTAAATCTTGCTTGAAAATATCCTTTGTGGTCAACTTAGCATTAGTTTTGGTCAATTTGTTTTCAAAACATTAATAAAAATGTTTGCTAATCGGCATTTTGTTCCTATATTCAAATATTGTATTGTTGCTTGAGTATTCCCAGTGGCGAACATTCATCAGTGCACACTGCATGTGTGCTCTAATTTTTATGACTTCGTAATACATAAAAACAAACATTGAGTGAATTGGTTTTACACCAAATTTTTACTACGGTAGGAGTGTTAATCCAAAAATATCCAGCTTAGAAATAATTTTACATAATGTGTATGATAACCAAATGACCTTTGTGGTCTAGTGCAAAATGTTGTAATAATCTTGGTAATTAGAGCAACTTGTTTAGAAGACTTATGCTAATTTTGTAAGTGACTCGATGACCTTTATGGTCTAGTGAAAAATTTTCTAATTATCTGGGTAATAAAAATAATTTGTGTGTTTGAATATATTGTTTAGACTTAAATAATCCTTTCACTGATTTGAATATGATCGCTAAAACTGTTTTCTTTAAGAAATGTTATATAGAAGTTTTCATATCGAACGTTTCTAAAATAATATAGTAACGTTGTTCACAAGGGGTGTGCTATTTGTTGTATCGTCCTAACAAAAAAACAGATATGTTGTTCACAAGAGGTGTACTTTCTGTTGTATCATCCTAACAAAAAACAGAGTTGGTAAAGTTTTTATTTGTGTTTAACAACGATTTTCTATTGGGTTTTCTTAGAGCTTGCTAAAAACCGAAAAATTTGAAAACGGCGGTTTCGGTTTTTAAAAATTGCAAAAACCGCGGTTTTGATTATTTTTCGGTTTTCTTGTGGTACTAATAGAATTGTTTTAGGACAAATAAATTAGTATAAAAATTATTGTAAATAGTTTAACACGCAGGATAGAATACGTATTTTCGGGTCCCGCTACAGACCCTTCCACAGTATCATATGCCTATATTTATTGAAATTCAATTGAATTTCTCATTCAAATAAAGGCAATAACGGCGTTTCGTACCTTTGCGGAAGAAGATACTCGGAAAACCGTTATAAAAAAAATATTTTTATTCTTTTGTCGGCAAATAAAGCTGTATTTTCTCGAATTAAATCGTATCAATTTGTTTAAAAGAACATTTAAAATTTATAAATTTAAAATTTTTAAATTTCGTGGACTACGAAAGAGAAATTTTTGAAAAATTTGCAGTGAAAATCTGTACAAAAACAAAAAGTTCTTTAAAGCAATATATACCCAGTGTAGAAACGGTAATGATATAGCATTATTTCTTGGACTACCAGTAATGACACCCACTTACCTTCTGCATTATTTTAAAACATATAATAATGAGTTACTGATAATGACTTATTTTTATCATTATTTCAAATAGAAAATAATTTTTTAGATTTTTTTGAAAATGTTTTGAAATCTATTTTTAGACTCAATATTTTTTAAACACTGGTAAGGATATATGTAACCACATATTTTTTGATTTTTTGTATGTTGGCGAGTAAGCTTACTTGTGTGCAGCAGGTCAATTATGTTTTTATCTATTAAATATTACATGTCGATATAGCTCAGATGGTAGATCTATTGACTGGAAATCTGTAGACCCAGGTTCGATTCCCGCACCAGCAAATTTTATTAAAAAAAAAAAAATACAATAAAAAATATTTTTTTATATATAATTTATTTTTTTGAAAATCTATTTTTAGACTCATTATTTTTGTCAGTACTGATAAGAACATAGGTAACGATATATTTTTGATTTTTCGTATGCTGGCGTGTAACCGTAACTCATTATTTTTCGCGACATCGCCATATAAAGGTAATAAGAAATGTAATAACAAAAGTAACTAGTAACCATTACCAAGTATGTAGTTACATAACCACATATCTGGTAATGATTTTCTACACTGTGTAATAGAGAAAATGTTCATTTCAATTAAATACATTTTTCTGAGCACCCAGAAATTATTACTCGTAAAAGACTCTAAAATATGATTATTTTCATAGTGCTGAAATTTGCAGTCATTAATGAAACATAACAGATTCGTATTTATGAGTGAATTAAAAAAATATTTTTTTTTTAATATTTTAAATACTCATGAATAACTCATAATGGCTCAGAAAATTCTACCCAGGTAACAGATTCGGTGCTGACAACCCTATTTGTTGCCAATCGAATTGTTCAGTTACATCAAATGAATTTTTCGGTTGTGGCTACCGAATTATTCTTGATACAACTGAAATTCTGTTGCCATAGTCAAATTAGTCCTGTCTCAATTGGTTTTATGTTGCCACAGCTGAAAAATTCGGCTAGCACAACCGAACCATGCGATAAATATACGTAAAAATGTTGTATCGTGCTATTCTCAAATGTTGTATTTTTTCAATTTAATTTTTAACTCTGTTTTTGTTAGGACGATACAACGATACAGCAAATAGCACACCCCTTGTGCCTTTCTGGCAATATAATTTTTTTTAGTTTTGCTCCAATAATTGCAACATTTATGTAAAAAAGGAACTCCTGCTTAGAAAAGATATAAAAAATAGTGTCTATCGTAACAGGTTCCCTCCGATTTTAATGAAATTTGGATTTGTGATAGAGGAGAAAAATAAGAGATGCTTATTGTTTTATCAGCCCAATCCCACGTTAAGAATTGAAGTCTTATAATTTTAAAAAAATTATAGACAAAGTGGGTACCAAATAAAAGTTTTATGAAGACCATGTCCAACTCTTTGTTCTTTAACAAATGTTTTCAAATAGCACAGTTGTGTATGAAATTGTTATATTGAATTCAAATTTACATATAATTTTTCCATATTTATAATCTTTCGGCTTCTTATCTGATTTACATTAAGATCGGAGGAAAGCCAACCGTGTAGCTTCCTTGTGAGTATTTCAGAATTAAAAATTGAACATGGGTTTTAAAGAATGATAATAACAAGGGTTTAAATCATGAGATTCTTTAGATTATGACGGGATAGAACAATTTTGAAAATGATATCTCTGCTCTTATTATATTTCTAAAAAATATTTGGTAGATCGCAAAATAAAACGATAATAATTGGATTTGGACTAATTTTTCCAGTCCTGAATTAATAGCATAGTTTCTAGCTGTGCAATTCGATAAAAACATTTTCATAATTTTATTAAATTAGATATAATTATATATAATTGCTGAGAAAAACTTGTTGTGTCAAATTTTATATAATACATAATTTCGACAAAATTCGGGTGAAATTGTATCTAATATTCATTGAATCAAATCGCATCGAATTAGATCTAATTCGATACACTTGTATCGAATTCGTTAGAATTTCAAATCAAATTGGAACTCGTCTTATATCTAGTTTATATATACATAATTCAAAACAATTTGAATATTAATTAATTAATTTTTTAACTTGAATAGTAAATTTTCTTTAAAATGTTACTGCCCAGGAAAAGTTTTTACAATCGGTTGCCAACAACACCAATTCTACTACTGGTTCCACTGCAACCGATTCCATGGAGCTGGTTTCAGAACCTATTCTTCGGATCTTATATGGAATGTATGACTAACGGAGAATCTGTTGTAGAACTGGTTCCAGAACTGATTCTAAGGCAACCGGTTCCACTTTGGAGTTGTAGAAGCGGTTGCTTTTGGGACAATCTGTAACAAAAATACATATAGATACCTCGGAAATTTTTATTCGCAAAAACTTTAAGAATTTGGAAAATTTTTACAAAAAAAATATAATGTTTTTTTTTAGTTATAATATTTTTTTTAAATTTTTTTTTTTTTGACTATCTATTATACCCATAATGTAAACCGCGGATTAAGTTTTTGACAAATCTGTAGCAACATATAGTGTTTTTTCGTTTTCCTCTAAATATTATATTGCATCTTTCTAAGTGCTTTTTATAAATAATCGTAATCTTATACCAAACTTTTGCAGTTTAGTTGGAGGCAGAAGTAATATGATTTGGTCTTAACTCCTGTTAAAAAAGAATTAATTTGTACATTTTTTATTATCATGTTTCAGAATTCGTTAACTTGCGGAATTTTAGACGACTTTAAAATTCATTATCGATTTTTTAAGAAACCGCTTATTTAAAAAGCCATATATGTGGAACAATTTCAAAATATTTATACCCTACACCACTATGTGGTCAGGGTATTATAAGTTTGTGCTAATGTTTGTAACACCAAAAAACATTGGTCGTAGACACACCTTATAGTATACCGATCGGTTCAGAATTTATTTTATTTCGATTTAACGATGTCCGTCTGTCCGTCCGTCCGTCTGTCTGTCTGTCCATGCAATTTTGTGCGCACTCTACAGGTCGCAAATATTAAGATATTTTAATGAAATTTGGTACGCAGACCTATGTTGGCCCAAGGACGAACAATTTTGGTGAACATCGGTCCATGTTTAGACCTAGTGCCCATATAAGGGTCCTACCAAAATTATATTGTTTATACGCTGTAGGTCGTAAATACCAAAATTATACTGTTTATACGCTGCAGGTCGCAAATATTAAGATATTTTGATGAAATTTGGTACACAGACCTATATTGGCCCAGTAACGCAGCCTATTGATTTTGGTGAACATCGGTCCATGTTTAGACCTAGTGCCCATATAAGGGTCCCACCAAAATTATACTGTTTATACGCTGCAGGTCGCAAATATTAAGATATTTTGATGAAATTTGGTACATAGACCTATGTTGGCCCAAGGACGAAGCCTAGAACTAGTGCCCATATAAGGGTCCCCCCAAAATTGGCTTGGTTACAATATTTGCGACCACGATTGCATGGACATACAGACAGATAGACGGACGGACAGACGGACATCGTTAAATCGAAATAAAAAAAAATTCTGAGCCGATCGGTATACTATAAGGTGGGTCTACGACCAATATTTTTTGGTGTTACAAACATCAGCACAAACTTATAGTACCCTGACCCCATAGTGGTGTAGGGTATAATAAGAAATTTTAACGAAAAAACCGACTTTTTGCTAAAAGTTAAATTTGCAAATATTTCAGAAACTAGAGCTAATTTTAAAATTTGGTGTTCACATTCGTGATAATCATCCTAAAATCTATCAGAATTGATATGTCGCATGCCCGATGCATTTTTAGTGTTGTACTGTGTTATTTATAACAAGTTTTTAAGAACCCATTCGTTAAATTTTACACAATTTATTGTTAAAATATAATATGTTCAGGCTTATTGCCTGGTAGGTGGCGCTACCAGTGCACCCAAAGTTTTAAAGGTGGCGCTATTTCTTTCCCTCCCGAGTTTTTAAAATGGCATATATCTCGAAAACTAAGAGATATAGAGCAAAATTTACGAAAATTTCGACTACTCCTTGCCATGCAACACCCCGTGAAAAGATTATCTCTATCCAAAAATGGACCTTGCTGTAGCCTTGGATCCTCAGAAATTTCTACTAAAAATTTTCCACTTCATTTTCCACTTCGAAAACTAAGCGAGATAGAACAAAACGGACAAAATATTTGCGCTATTAGATTGCCCTGACTTGACGTTAGATTATATGGACGAGGCCCGGGTACGATTCCGAACCCTAAATTTGAAAAAATTTTACGACTCATCATAATTACGAATAAAATTGTAGTATTACGAAGTTTTTACTTAAATTTAGATTTGTTAAATTTAACAAAAACTGTTTTAAAATGAGCAAATTTTATTTTAAGCCAGAAACAGGAATAAATTTTTTTAAAGTAACAAATTTTTATGTTCAGCCAACAGAAAAAAGTTCATAACATTGAAACGCTTCACAAAATGAATAGACCACTCCTCCAATGAATAAATCATTCAGCCAATGAAGAGCTTCATAAAATCTATAAAGCAATTTTATTTATTATTATTTATTATAGTTGGTTGTTGTCGTTGCTAAGCTGGAGTGGATAAATAAAAATATTTAGAAAATCCAAAAGGCGAAATAAAATTGTAGCATATTTTACGGATGTACGAAATATATATAATGAAAGAATTCATCAAATTAAAAAGTTTCATAAAATAAATGAATGTTCTTTTTAGTTTGACTCTAGATCATAAATTAATATCACTTTCTGTTTAAATTATTTTCAAATCAAAGAAAGATGATACAATTTTTACAAGTAAATTACAAAGAATAAAAATATATTTGAAAGAATTCGATAAGACCAGCAATACAGAATACGTAATAAGTAGACAACATTAAAATATTAGCCCACACAAGACGAAATACACTGATGATGGCTTTGTAGCGAAAGCCGAAAATACGTATTCTGTATTGCTGGTCTTATCGAATTCTTTCAAATATATTTTTATTAGGGATGTGCGATTAATCGATTAATCAAACTTCCTGATTAATCAAAATTCTGATTAATCAATTAATCGATTATTCGACAATTTTAATTAATCAAAAACATGATTAATCGATTAATCAGTTTTTCGATTATTCAAAATAATGATTAATTGATTAATCATGATTTTGATTAATCAAATTTATGAATAATTGAATAATATCTTGTTGACGACGCCTTTTAATGCCAGTTCAATATAAAAACATTAAATTTAGGAATGGAATTGGCCAAGTCTGTCCAGTGAGAAAACAACCTTTCCGATTCTCTTTATTTGGAGCCATATAAATTATCGCCACAAAACAAGGACAAAATTTCCATATTTTTAAAATTTTTTTCAATATTAATTAAAATTAATCAAGTTTTGATTAATCAAAATTCAAATTAATCGATTAATCATAATTCTGATTAATCAAATTTTCAATTAATCATTAATTGATTAATCAAAGTTCTGATTAATCATACTCTTTGATTAATCGATTAGTCGCACATCCCTAATTTTTATTCTTTGTAATTTACTTGTAAAAATTGTATCATCTTTCTTTGAATTGAAAATAATTTAAACGAAAAGTGATATTAATTTATGATCTAGATTCAAACTAAAAAGAACATTCATTTACTTAAAAAATAAGAGATCAACTAAATATTCCTCCATTCAGTTTCACAAAATTTTATAATTAGTCAAAATGTTGGTTTTTAATTTTTATTCAAAAAATAAAAATTGTTTTTTCGACCGTTTTATTGATTAATTAGAAATTTATTAATTCAGTTCGAAGCCAATTTCCTTATTATGAATTAACATAATAAGTACTTTTTTCAAAAACTGCTATTTTTCTTCATCAGGATATTCTCCTAACAAATACTTCACAGAGTTTTTGCTTTCAAAAACCTCTACGAAAACAGAAAACTTTCATAATATTTCTATTGTTGGTTATGTCTTTGCAGAGACTTCGAAAACATATTTTTTTTTTGAAGTGGTATAAATAGTAAGTAAATCGGATGGAGTGAAGTACTTCTTGCACCGACGTAAAAAAACTAGACACATGAATGCTGCTTTCGACACCAGAAAAACATGCTTATTCCAACTGACATTATATTGAATTTTCATAACCAGAACATCAGGAGTATCCGTTTCCTCAATATCGATATCACCCATATGTACAGATGCTGACCCAATGGGTCAGTATACAACATTGGGTCTTGCGTGCATTAAAGTCGACCTTAAGTGCATTAAAGTTGACCTTAAAGTCGCACGACCTTACTCTGAGATTGTGGAAAGGTCACGATTTAGTGCGTCATTCATGATCTGCCTTTTGCCCCCAATCTCCTCAGGGCCTACGATCGAAGGATAATTAATGACAAATGTTGCTGTCATCTGCGAAAGAGTAGATGGGGTTGAAAATTTGACCAAGAAGATCAAGTTCAGCTGAAACTCGTAGGATGAGACCCCATCTATAACAACACGAATAGTACGATCCTTGAGAAAGCTCGAAATAAAACGAGCGAAGTCATTACCCACGCCAAAAGCAATAAGCTTTGATACAAGCGACCCGTGCCATACACGATCAAAGTCCTTTGATATATCCAGAGCAATCACTTTGTTCTCACCAAAACGGTGGATGGAACTATCAAACACTATCAAAGCCTGCTATATGAAATTATACACAGGCATTGTGGAACTAAAATGCTAATTGAAAAAAAATTCGTTATAAAAAAAATATATATAACTGAAGTTATAGGCACATTAAGGGTTAAGGAATTCAATGAACTACCCAATAAACACACAAAAACTAAAAATTCAAGTGCTTGTGTTTTTGCTGGAATTGAGCTTTATTTGTAGACTTTTTTTCAAGTAAAATTCTAGTACAATTATGTTTGATAGTATTTGAAAAAAATGTCAGTATGTTTTCAACAACAGAAAATTTTTTTTTTAAATATTCTACAAATAAATATGTTTGAAAACAACAATACGGAGTAAAATAAGGAATTGCTATAGTTTTCGCTTATTTGAGTAAAGGAATGGTAAGAGAACTCAAATCTAGATAAAATATAATATTTATTCATACGTTATATTTTTATATAAAATTTTGTAGACGGCAGATTTAAAAAACTAATGTTCAGAATTAATGTTAAAATTTTATTTTCTCAATTCAAAAATCTTTATGGCATGAGTTTTTGAATTCTTATTCTTTATTGCAACTTATGGTTATATATTTGCGAAGCAATAAAATCTGTTTTTGGTCTTTAAAATTTTTGTTATATTTCTTGGGCATTTTAATTAATGGGTTTTTTTAAGGCTACATTTTTTGACTGGAATTGCACTTTCAAATAGCTTTAAATGAGGCTTAAATAACATTTGAAATCAAGGCTGGAATTTAAGTTGGTTTATACTGGTATGTTCGACTGGAATTCAAGCATCCCTTTTGCTGGAAAATGCTATTGAATTACAGTGTTATTATAGTGTAATTCAAGGCTTGAAAATGGAATGTATGACTGGAATTCGACTTGATTTTCACTTCAATTCTAGCAAAATTGCGTATTGGGTAGGTTTGCAACATTTCGAGGGCAAATAGCGCTAAACAATTTTTTTAAATAAAAAATAGTTTTTCCACATTTTCAAGACCTTATCGTGAATATCCCTAGTTCATGTCAAATTTATCAGCCCTTTTCTTTTACATCACAATTAAATAACAAAAAATAAAGCTTACCTGCATGTTTTATCTTCCAATCCTGAAAACCCTGGCATCCCAGATAGACCACCATGCGATGAGGGATGATTTGATACATACGGATACATTTTGCTTGTGGGTATGGCAAACGATGAAGAGGCAGCAGCGGCGGCGGCAGCTGCTGCAGCGGCCACAGAGTTTGCGGCACTAGCGTGAGCCTGAGCCGAGGAAGATGGTGAGCTATCGTTCAAACTGCGATGCAGTGAAGACGATGCCGACGGTGAGGGTGAGCAACTACTATCACCGGTATGGGAATTATTGCCAGAAGGTGGAGTAAGTAATAGTTGTTGTTGAGATGAAGTACTACCGTTACTCTGTTGATGTTGCTGTTGATGATTACTGGCGGCAACGGCTGCGGCAGCTAATTTATTAATATGCAATTGTTGTTGGTGGTGTTGCTGTTGTAATTGTAAAGCAGCCGTTAAAGAATACTGATGATGTGGATGATGATGATGATGATGTTGACTACTAGCAAAGTGCGATTGTTGCTGGTGTTGACTAATACCACCAAATGCAGTGGAAGAAGAAGGTGATGATGATGAAACAGGTGAATTGGACGATTGATTCAAGTGACTACTGTTGAGTTGGCCGGAAGTATTGGGTGATAGCAATGACGATGTTACGTTATTTTGATTGTTAATTGTATTTGTTGTATTTAAAGTGTGGCTGCTATTATTGTTACTGGAACTATTGTTGTTATTGATGTTGTTTGTTGTGGATGTGGTGGCAGCGGCAACGGCTAGAGCGGCGGCAACAGCTGCTGATGATGAATTTTGTGTTGTTGTAGTTAAATGTGAACTTATAAATGGTTGAAACTGTGGATACTTTGGTAGCATACTATCAAAAACAAATTTTGACATTGCACATAGTTTTTTTCTTTCGCTATTTTATGTTTTATAGGCAGACAGTTAGAGACGGTAGGTATGTGGGTGGATGGGTGTAGGAAGGTAAAAGGTGTAATTATAGATAGAGATATATTAAGGAGGTTAGAGGGAAAATTTAAGTCTTTTTTTTAAGATCTATATGCAATTTTTGATTACAAGACTATTAAATATTTTTCTATTGCAGAGTTTTTATTTCAAATAATTTTTGTTTGTGATTTTATAAATTTTTTTAAATTGGTTTAAAGTTCTTTTGCCGTATTTAAATTTATTACTGTTATTTTATGTGCAGAGATGTGGAAAAAGAGTTTCTATGTACTTTGTGAAAAATATGTTTTAGTTAATAAATTTAGTTGATGTTCAAATGATCATTTTTGGAATCTTAACTAAACAACAAGGTTTTTATAATTTAAAAATTATACTGAGTTTTCTTAATTATGGTAAATGTTTTTATTTTCTACTATATTCGACTCAGAGCGAAGTTAGACATTTAATTTATTCGAAATTTTCAGTCCACAAAACTTATTAAAGGGATTTTAATTCATCAGATCTAAATATTTTTTCTTATATTATTTTGGTGGAACCCGAGTAGGATCTCATGATCAGAAACATACAGAACTAAATTTATTCAAGAACTAGTGAAATAAAGTCCAGATTTGAATAACTTTTCTGACAAATGAACATGTACTAGACAAATTTTTAAAAACCGGCTACTCCATAAATTATAACCTATGAAAATGATCTTAAGATTTTATTTTTTACTGGGAGTACCCTTTTCAATATTTTTCGTTTAAAATAAGCATAACGTTCAAATTTTTAATAAAAAATTGTTTAAAATATAGCAGATGAAGTTTCATGTGGCAGATAATCCCAATAAAAAGACAAATCAAAATAAGTGGTTGCAGAATATCATATAGTGCATGACCATAGGTTAAAATTTATGTTCTATAACCGCTTCTTCTCCAATCCTGCAAAATCTATAGCCAATTTATACAAACTGGTTGCAAATTCGAAATCAGCACCCCTGCAGATCCACTACAATATCATTCACTTTTTTGTAGAGTAGCCTAAAAAATCACAAAAAATTTTTAAATTTTCGAAGTTTTTATCGATTTTTTATAATGCGAATAAATATCGAGCCTTCTAAAACAGCAGTTTAGATTTTTTGGCGAATATTTCTGCTGATTTTAGCAGGATAGACCGCTATTTGCATTCAACTAAATTTATTTTAAAAATAACAACATATTTTTGTAGATATAACAGTTTGTTTTTGGTATTTGTAGTCTATTAATATTTAGCAAGTTTTTCTGCAGATATTATAGTACAATTTTTCATTTTCAATTAACTAAAAGTTATGCTAAATATAACTAAAATTCTGTAGATCTAACAGTTTTATATTTGCTGTTCTTATTTTACTAGTATGTATTTAGCAAAAAAAATCTGCTAATTTGAGCAGTTTTTTCTGCAACGCCATTTTTAACTTTTTACAGATTTATTTCTATGAGTTCACTAAACAAAAGTTTCAACAAAATATTTAGAAAAAGAAAATGAGTGTTGAAACGAAAAAAAATTAATGTTAAAAATCCGTATCAATCCAAACTACCGCAAAATTAAACTACACAGAGGGAATTTTGCTGGACAAGTTTTAATGAAAGTTTTCAGTGCACTAATGAAGTTTTCTTCACATAGTAAAGGAAAAATTTCTTAAATTTGATGAAAAAGCTACATATATTTTATGAATCCAGTTTTAACGAAACTTTGTTATTGAGTGTATGAAACTTTTAAAAAATTAAATGAAATTTTTCACATCATTTTATGAAAAATTCATTAATTCAATAGAAAGTTTCAGTGGACGAGTTCCAGTAAAACTTCATTGGTTTTATTCAAAAATTAATTGATATCATGCAGAAAATTCTCTCAGTGTAGGAATAAATTGCAATCGTTTTTGTTTGTTATTTCTTTAACTAACTGTCGTCAAAATGATTTCATTTCCATGGTAATAAACTTTAATAATTTTTTACAAAACTACTTACTACACAGAGAGAATTCCTTGGACGAGTTTTAATGAAATTTTTTCACTAAACTAATGAAATGTTCTTCACAATAGGAATGAAAAATTTCTTAAACTCTATAAAAAAGGTTCATAGTTTTAATGAAAATATTTTTAATTAAACTTTTTCATTAGTCCTATTAAATTTTTAATAAATAATATGAAATTTTTCATTAACTTTTATGAAAAATTGCATTAATTTAATGAAACGTTTCAATGGACGGATTCCAGTGACAATTCATAGATCTAATGCAAAAATTCATTGATATCATGCAGATAATTATCTCAGCGTACACTAATAGAAAAGGGTTTGTAAAAAATTTAATTAAAACTACTAAAAATTATATAAAAATTGCTCAAATTAGCAGATAATTTTTTGTATATATTAGTAATACAAGAACAGAAAAAATAGGACTGTTAAATGTACAGAATTTTAGTTATATTTGAGTTAAATTTTTGTCAATCGAAAATAGTAAATTAACCTGCTAAAATCAGAAAAAAATTTTACTAAATAAGTAGCCTAAAAAATCAGAAAAAATTAAAAATTTTCGAATTTTTTCGATTTTTTTAAATGCAAATAAAAGTCGAGCCTTTTGAAAACAGCAGTTTACAATATTTTTAGCAAATATTTCTGCTGATTTTAGTTGGGTAGACTGCAATTTGCATTCAACTAAAGGATATGTGCATACAAACATTATTTACTGTTAAAGAACCAAATCCATTAGGCCTGAATAATTGGCGAAAAATCCAATTGAATTACTGAACAACATTGTACAGAACCGATCAGTACTGCCTAAATTTTACTATGTAATTTGATAAAAGGTTGATATCGCTAATTTTTAGTTAAAAGCCACGCTCACTTAAAACAAGTAACAAAATGAAAAAAGAAACATTACGTTAAAATTCTGCATAATTTTCTGAACCATCTCCTTGCCTTTCTTGACGAATTTAGCCACAAATTTTGAAATTTAAAAATAAAGGCAACAACAATTAAATTAAAAAAAAACTTGAATTGACTTAATTTCGTGAGCACAAGTGTATATGGTTTCATGCCAAGTTACATGAAAATTAATGTATGTAAAAATATTTTCTTGTAATTTTATATAACTTTATATATTATCCCATACAAATTAATATACAGTTCAACATCAAATTTAGTTAGCTGCAAATGAAGAATTAATTAACTTCAAACATAACCATATAAGGCTCTATAAACAAATAATTTCAAATTATTTTTTATATATAATTTCAATTATGCGTACGTTTAATAAGAGTGCTTTTTAAATGCATTTTTATAAAAAAAAACAACCAATTTTGTTAGAAAATTTTTTTCGAATTACATATAATTTAATGTCCTGGATATGGACAAATCTCGGATGAAATTGTATAAAATTATATATAATTTGATATAATTCGACACATGTAGATGACCCATTTTTCGGATCAAATTGTTTGTGGTTGTATATGGGAACTTATCAAATGAGATACACTTATATAAGACATCATATTAAAATTTTTACCCGGGCAAGCATTTTAAGCCTTCTCATATAAACTTGTATTCTACGCGTAAACTGTGTAAACCTGGTACGTTTATGAGTTTGATGTCAAATTCCATACATAAAAAATATGGCTTATATTTATACAAGGTTTACAAGTAATTTAGGAGTTATAATGATATTTTGAAATCATACCCGAGTAAAAACAGTTAGATATAGTCGTATAAAATGCGATGAAGTTATATCTGTATAAATATACTCTTTCATCCGAAAAATGGCCCGATGTAATTGTATCAGCTGTTTATCAGTTTTTATCTAATTGTATTAGTTTAGATCTCAACTAATGAAATTATACATTATTCAGATGAAATTATATCCAATTTTTGACCTGATACAATTTTACCAGTTTATATCTAATGGTATCTGTTTAGATCGTAGTTGGTACAATTTTATATAAATAAAATATATTTGTATCCGACATTTGCCTTATATAATTGTATCAAAGTTTTAAAGCAGATATAATTGCATCAGGTCAAAATTCAGATATAACTATATAAGTTTGTATAGTAATGTATCTATTTGGATCTAAACTAATACCATGCGACATAAACCCATAAAATTTTATCAGGTCAAAAATCAGATAAAATTTCATCTGCTTAATATATAATCTAATCAGTTAAGATCTAAATTGATACAATTAGATAAAATGTGATAACCAACTGACATAATTATATCGGGCCATTTTTCGGATGAAATGGTATATGGATCACATTATGTTATATATTACCATATAGAGCTCCATATTAATTTTTTTTAATAGCCCTATTAAAAAAAATTAATATGGAGCTTTATATCGTAATATATAATTTAATGTGATTCATATACCATTTCATCCGAAAAATGGCCCGATATAATTGTGTCAGTTGGTTATCACTTTTTATCTGATTGCATCAGTTTAGATCTTAACTGATTAGATTATATATTAAACAGATGAAATTTTATCTGATTTTTGACCTGATACAAGTTTATGGGTTTATGTCGCATTTTATTAGTTTAGATCCAAATAGATACATATCTATAAAAACTTATATAGTTATATCTGAATTTTGACCTGATGCAATTATATCTGCTTTAAAACTTTGATACAATTATATAAGGCAAATGTCGGATACAAATATATGTTATTTATATAAAATTGTACCAACTACGATCTAAACAGATACCAATAGATATAAAACGTTAAAATTGTATCAGGTCAAAAATCGGATATAATTTCATCTGATTAATGTATAATTTTATTAGTTGAGATCTAAACTGATACAATTAGATAAAAACTGATAAACAACTGATACAATTACATCGGGCCATTTTTCGGATGAAACAGTATATTTATACAGATATAACTTAATCGCATTTTATACGACTATATGTAACTGTTTTTACTCGGGAGGGTACATAAAAATTTAACATTGAGCTATATAAAACTTTATATGTTTTCCGATAAATCCATTTTTAATTATATATGACGCTGTATTAAAATTGTCGTAGCATATGGAACTAGATAGGGTACATATTAATATATATGGGGACATAAAGATTTATACTGATCTATATATGACACATGCGCGGTTCCAGCAATTAATATAAGGGGAAAAATCATACGCCTCAGTGACCAACTCAATGTATTTGTCTACGGTGGCGTATGATTTTTCCCCTTATATTAATTGCTGGACCCGCGCATGATATGACATCATATAAGAAATTTTTGAAAAAATCAAAGCTATACATAATTATATCTGCAAAGATATGGTGTCACACTTGACTATATTAAATTATATAATTTCCTACTATTTTTACTCGGGTGATACAACAACATACCCAATTAAAAAATGTTTTAATAAAATATTGTATAATTTGATATAATTATGTGTGATTAATGTGATATCATATGAAATTGTATATAATTGCATCAACATAAATAGATTTATACAACTTAGATCTAATAAAATTGGGTAAATTTCCCTATTAAATTGGATATAAGTATATATAAATTGATTGACCATATATAACCAAATGAAATTTAATATAATTTGATAGGGAAAATTACTAAATTTTATTTTTTAAAGAGAAGCTGCACTCAGGAAGTTCTTCCTATTATGAAAGAAGAAGGGCTTCAAATATTGCATCACTGTAATTGCGCGAGATGTTGAATTTTAGAATAGTTGTTGCGCGCCATCTGATAGTGAGTTGGCGAACTTTGTTGAAGCTTTTTAATTCGTAGCCCTGTTATATTATTTTACTTCGGTGGGGTTAAGTGCAATGGGAACACCGACGGAGAACGCTGCTGAGAAAATATTGCAAATAAAATTTCGATTTAAATTTTCTTCGATTTTAAATTAATTTTCAATTAAAAGTTTAATCATTTCAATTAAAATTTTTAATGAAAATGAGTATAGTGTCGAAAAAATTTTTAGTTTACCATAAGTACTGCACTCAACCAAAAAGGTCTGTAATGGCTACTGAAAATTTTGCTGTTAATACGGGAAATTTAACTGTTTTGAGCCCAGCGGTATTTTTTGCTTATTTTAGGAACACATTTCTGCTGATCTGTAGTGCAACAAAATTAGTAGAAACAATTAGTAGTCGCTACTAAAATTTAGCAAAATTGTTGTAAACTGTAATTCAAAATCGATTTGCTAAAATTAGTTAAAAAACTTACTAAATATCAATAATTTTAGTACAGTGAAATTAGTATAAATAATTAGTTGCAGCTACTAAATTTCAGTAAATTGTTGTTAACTGTAATTTAAAATCAGTCTGCTGAAATTAGCACAAAAAAAAACAAACTGTAAAATTTAAAAAAAAATTAATAAAAAAAATTTTTTTTTCCTTTCGATTGTAACAAGCGTATAATTACTTCATCGTACTTAAAATTTGGAGTCAAAATTGCAAACGGTTCTCCAGTTATTAGCTTTTTGAAAAATTAGTAAAATGTTTTGCTGAAATCAGCAGCGAAATTAGTTAAAAAATACATAATTTGTAATAAGAGAATAGCAAAAGTGATTAATAAAAACACATTGTACTAAGAATTAATATAAAAATAGTAAAGTGCGATTGAAAACTGTTTACAAATTTTTTTTTACTAACTTTTTTATCTGAGCGTATTGACAACATATTAAGAAAAACTCTTAGGTCCGATTACTGAATGTCTAGTTAGCTACTAACTAGGACTTTAACTGCCGGATAAATTGTAACTGGACATTCAGTAATAGGCGTTGCGTAAAGTCATATTATTTTGTATTCTGAGTAAAAAAATAATATGGTGTCATATGAACTTTGTATTTAATATAATTGGAGATGTACTATGATCCGGAAAATGGTGGATAAAATTATGTCGGAGAAGATATAAATATATTATATATATATATAGAATCTTATCCGGATTTTGACCGGATATAATCATATCTAATTTGATTTAGAAGGACATAATTATATAACGCTTTTTATTTCAGTTTCAAAACAAAAAGTAATAAAAATAACACCTTTAAGGTAAAAATTCAAAATTTAAATAAAAATTAAAGTCGCTACACTTAAATAATACATCAGTAGAAAAATCCGTCAAACGGGTTTCAAATTGTTTTGACTTATTTTTAACAAATTTTGAGTTGAAACACTGATTTAAACAAAGATTTTAGTTATCCTCATTTAACACTGTACTAAAAATCCTCAGTACTTGAACTAGTTTTGAGTGTTAATTTTCAAAACTATTTATAACTAATTTTTAAGAACCAATTCCTTAAATTTTACAAAATTTATTGTTAAAATATAATATTTTCATGTTTATGTTATTACCCGGTAGATGGCGACACCAGTGTATCCGAAGTTTTAGAGATAGCGCTGTTTCTTTCCCTCCCGATTTATTAAAATTGCCCATATCTCGAAAACTAAGAGATAGAGCAAAATTGACGAAAATTTCGACTACCCCTAACCGTATAATACTCCGGCGAAAGGGACCATGGTGGTCATAAGTGAGATAGAGCAAAACGGATAAAATGTTTGCTCATTTCGAGTGCCCTTACATGACTTTAGATAGTATGGACTAAGCCCGGGGAGGGTCCCGAGACCTTAATTTGTACAAAATTTACGACATAGTATAATTACAAATAAAACTTAAATTTAGATTTGTTAAATTTAACAAAAGAATTTGTTAAAAATCAAAAAATTTTATTTTAAGCCAAAAAACAGGAATAAATTTTGTTTAAGTAACAAATTTTTCTGTTCACCCAACAGACTTAATATTTTGAGTGTAGAAAAAGTTGCACATAATTGTAATCAAGCATTTTATATTTTGAAATCATATACAAATATATTTCAAAAATACTTAGAATTTTTTTTTACATTGGGCTATACTTAAACATATCTAAAACAACTTAGAAAATAAAATTAACATTGAGCTATATAAAACTTTATATGTTCTCCGATAAAACCATTTTTAATTATATATGAAGCTGTATTAAAATTGTCATATCATGTCTAACTAGATATGTTATATACAAATATATATGGGGGCATATACATACTGATCTATATATGACATCATATATGAAATTTTTGGAAAACTAAAAGTTATATATAATTATATTCGCAAAGATATAGTGTCACACTTGACCATATATAAACATATTAGTCCATGTTAAGTTATATAATTTTCTATATAACTTAACTTTTTACTACCCGAGTATAAACAGTTACATATAGTCGTATCAAGTGCGATTAAGTTATATCTGTATAAATATTAGAGTTTGTCACAAAAATTTAATTTTCGGATATCATCACTTTTTTTAAAGTTTTTGCATAGAAAAAAAGAATGGCGTTTTTTTTTTCTTTTTTATTTCAACTCCTTCCAGTGGCGCAAGTCGGCCAAAAACGCTAATTTTAAGACCCTTTTCCTGCAGAGCAAAAACAGCTGCATTTATAGGAAATCTGATTTTATCATTCGATTCTACAACAAAATTTAATACACAAAACTTTTTTTTTGCATTTTCAAAATACACCAGATAGCCATTAGAGTGGTTCGAAAATCCGCTTTTTTTAAAAACTTCTAAAAAGTGATTTTTTTTATTGCACACAATGAAAATGTGTTTGCAGCGGAGTACATGGGTACAAACATTTTGGATATACCGCGAACCGTTAAAAAGTTATTAGCTAATCAAATTTGTATTTTTTTTTTGTATTTCAATGAAAAAGTATTTCAGCTAATTAAAATGCAGCTTTCAATACTCGCTGCCGCAATAAAAATTTATTTTTTAGTAATGACAAAATAATTTGTAAGTTTTTTAATATTTATTACAAAGATTTTTTTTACTAAATATATTTGATTACTAAATAACTTTTTAACAGGTCGCGGTATATCAAAAATTTTCCAATACCAATATTCTCAGCAGGGAATACATTTTCATTGTCTGTAATAAAAAAGTAACTTTTTTTAAATTTTTGAAAAAAGTGGATTTTTGGACCACTCTAATGACTACCTGATGTATTCAGAAAACGCAACAAAAATGTTTTTTATATTAATTTTTGCTGTCGAATCGATGGTCAGATTTCCCAGAAATGTATCCGTTTTTGCTCTGCAGAAAATGGGTCCCCAAATCAGCGTTTTTGGCCGACTTGCGCCAGTGGAAGGAGTTGAAAAAAAACGCCATTCTTTTATTCTATGCAAAATCTTAAAAAAAAGTGATGAAATCCGAAAATCAAAGAAAAAAATTTTTTTTTGACGAACCCTAATAAATATACTCTTTTATCCGAAAAATGGCCCGATGTAATTGTATCAGTTGTTTATCAGTTTTTATCTAATTGTATTAGTTTTGATCTCAACTAATAAAATTATACATTATTCAGATGAAATTATATCCAATTTTTGACCTGATACAATTTTACCGGTTTATATCTAATGGTATCTGTTTAGATCGTAGTTGGTACTATATTATATAAATAAAATATATTTATATCCGACATTTGCCTTATATAATTGTATCAAAGTTTTAAAGGTTATTTTAAGGTTAACGGTTTTTTTGTATATTTCGGTAACGGTATTTTAAGGTTAGCGATATTTCAGTTATTTTGGTAGCGGTATTTTAAGGATAACGGTAATCAGTTTTTTCGATGTATCTCGCAATTTTTTTTACAAAAACTAAACGAGATTAAAAACAGAGCCAATTTACCAACTTACATGTGGTTTCTAGAAGACGTTCGTTGTCACACGAATGAGTGACTACGTGTATTTTGTTTTTGTATTGCATGTATTTTGTTATTGTATTTTCGTTCGTGTGAAGTAAAACGTCATCTAGAAACACCACCTTAAAGTACGAAAAATACTCAATAACCACGTGCATTTACCAAAAGCAGAAAATTAAAAATAATGGTAACGGTATTTTAAGGGTATCGATATTTCATTTGTTTCGGTATCGGTATTTTAAGGATAACGGTATTTCAGTTACGGGTCGCAAAATTGGCTTGTTTACACGCTGCAGGTCGCAAATACGAAGATATTTCAATGAAATTTGGTTCGCTTACTTACATGGTTCCAAGGACAAAGACTATTAATTCTAGATAGGGTCAGTCCATATTTCTGAATTTTATGCTTAATCATGTACGATAGTTGTGGTATGTTTCATTGAATTCGGAGATGGTCAATCCGAAAATGCCACTTTTTGTGTCCTTCCAAAGATTTGTGTAAGATCGAATCATGGATCTATGCAAATGAGAAACCTGAAACTAAACAGCAGTGAATGTATGCGTGTTTCATTATGAACGAAATTCAGCAGAAATTGTTCGCTCTCGGTAATTCCACAAAAATGGTTCGTTAAGTTAATTCTGAATAGTACCCTACCATTTGTTTGGCTGACGTGTTCGGAGGAATAAGAAAATCCAACCCCCAAAAACGCACATCAGCTCAAACAAATAACCTTTTGAGCACTCCGAAGATTGAATTAAGGAGTCATCCACCGTATAGCCCTGACTTGGCATCCAATAAATTTTGCTTGTTCCTGTAGTATATATGCATTAAAAAACTATGTTTTGGAGGTGTATCAAGCGGAATGAAAAAAATGCCATGACAAGTGGTTCAAAAGCAAATGTGTATAGATCACAAAGGAGAATATTTTGGAAAACTGCAAAGACATTTTCGATAACAAATTTATGTTTTTTTCATTGTTAGGCTCAAAATAAAAATAGTTACCTCGAAAAATCTAAGCTCTGTCGATATGTAATAGCATGTAAACATATATTTTATTATCATTTTTAAGTAGTAATCATATTTAGAAGAAACAATTCTAAGGTTTCATAAACATTGTATAAATCAAAACACGTTTTGATTTAGTTCGTTAAAATCTGTTTATAACTCCCATTTGTTCTTTTTTTTTTCTTTGTTAAATTATTTATTTATATAGATGCACATTACAAGTAATACTGTTACACTAATAGAAAAGTCTGTAAAAAATTTACTTAAAACTACTAAAAATTAGTTTAAAAAAACTGCTTAAATTAGCAAATTATTTTTGCTATATATTATTAATATAGGAACAGAAAAAATAAAGCTGTTAAATATGCAGAATTTTAGTTATATTTGGGTTAAATTTTTGTTAATAGAAAAAAATAAATTAAGCTGCTAAATTCAGCAAAAATTTTTGCTAAATAATTAGTAGCCTAAAAAATCACAAAAATATTTAAAATTTTCGAATTTTTTTTAGATTTTTTAAATGCAAATAAAATCGAGCCTCCTGAAAACAGCAGTTTACAATTTTTTTAGGAAATATTTCTGCTGATTTTAGCAGTACAGACAGCTATTTGCATTCAACTAAATTTAGCTTAAAAATAGAAAAAATTTTGTAGATATAACAGTTTATTTTTGCTCTTTTAAGTCTACTAATATTTAGCAAAATGTTCTGCGGATTTTACAGTGCAATTTGTTATTTTCAATTAAATAAAAGTTAGCGTAAATATAACCAAAATTCTGTAAATTTAACAATTTTAATTTTGCTGTTTTTATTTTACTAGTAGTTACACTCAGATAAAAAAGTTAGTAAAAAAATTTGAAAACAGTTTCCAATCGCACTTTACTATTTTTATACTGATTTTTAGTACAATTTTTTTTATTAATAAATTGTGCTATTCTCTTATTACTAATTACGGATTTTTTTACCAATTCTCGCTTCTGATTTCAGCAAAACATTTTACTAATTTTTCAAAACGGAGTGCTAAATTTAGCAGAAAAATATACTAATTTAAAAAATTTTATAGTCAAGTGTTTGTAACCGTCGCATATGACAATCGTAATTAATATTAGAATTAATTACTAAAGAATTTTTTATAGAGTTGATTTATAGGAAGAAGAAAACATTTTTATTGAACAATTTAACAGACACAAGGGAATCACCAGACTGCCGCAGTTTCGTCTCACCCAAAGACTCGTCAGTGGTTAGTTTATGTGTCAACTGATCAAAGTAATTTTTAATTGTTAATTTGTCTCTATATGAAAAACTTTTTGTGTATTGCCATGACAGCGGATTGAACCGGCAGCCCTCTGCACAGGCTATAAAAAAAAACAATTGGATTAAGAGAGGAAACATTCTAATTGAAAAATAAATTGCTCAAGTATTAGTTAATTCTGGCTCTTCTGATTACAAAAACATACATTGTATATGCTGTGATTGAAAAAACTTCAATTAGCCACACACTATGCCGACCGTGGTGTATCTTGTTAAGAGGTGATGCTACGAGTCATAGCCTGTGCAGAGGGCTGCCGGTTCAATCCCCGGTCAAGGCAATACACACAAAGTTTTTCATATAGAGACAAATTAACAATTATAAATTTTATTTACAAGAATTCGTTGATTTTTTACAATTCTTGTTTAGTTTATATTTGTTACTATTGATATATTATTAGTTTGGAAATAACATTCAGAAAATTTTATTGTATCTCCAATGCATGGAAATCTAATAACTGGAGAAGTGTTTGCAATTTTGACTCCAAATTTCAAGTACGATGAAGTAATTATACGCTTGTTACAATCGAAAGAAAAAAAAAATTTTTTTAGACTTTACAGTTTTTTTATTTTTTAGTACAATTTTTTGCTAATTTCAGCAGATTGATTTTAAATTACAGTTTACAGCAATTTACTGAATTTTAGAAGCTGCAACTAATTATTTATACTGATTTCATTGTACTAAAATTATTGATATTTAGTAAATTTTTTAACTGATTTCAGCAAATCGATTTTGAATTGCAGTTTACAGCAATTTTGCTAAAATTTAGTAACTACTACTAATTTTTCTACTAATTTTGTTGTACTACAGATCAGCAGACATGTGTTGCTAATATTGGCAAAAAATACCGCTGGGCTCAAAACAGTTAAATTTCCCGTAATAACAGCAAAATTTTCGGTAGCCATTACACACTTTTTTGGTTGAGTGTAGCAAAAAAAAAATCTGCTAATTTTAGCAGTTTTTTAGTAACATTTTCTGATAGTTTTACAGATTTATTTCTATGAGTGTAAGTATTAGAATATATTAATCGCAGCATGTACATATTTATAGTGGAAAATCGTACTAGCAAAAAACATAGATTAGACGTCCTTATTTAAGACAATCAATTATTCAGAATTAAAATTATTCAGATAACTTCATTGCCTTAATAACCGAATTGTTATTAAGGTAACCAAAATTCCGCTGCCACAATCAACTGCTATAACTATTATCCTAATTAGATTCCTGTTGTCGCAGCTGAAAGATTCTGTTGCCACAACCTAACCTTTCGATTGGCCACAAATTCCGTTGCCAGCATGAATGTATAGTCTCTGTGTACCTTTTTTATTACCTTTGGAACTTTTTAAAAATGTACGTATTAGTTACTCAAATGTTGCTATGCCTACTTGTGACTTATTGTGGCTATTAGAGACTATTTTTTAAGACTGAAAGTCACAACTTTCCACAAAAAACCACAATAAAATTAAAAAGTATTCAAATTTCGTTTGTCAGTGTTATGTTTAACAGAAAACGTCAGTGTGGCAACATTTGCGAAAAAAGGGGACACGGAGGAGATTAGAAGAAAAACAAAAATCTAAAGAAGAATGTTTGTAGAAAGCTGAATAGGATAGAAAGCTATGAACTAGCTACGCTACATGCAAGGCCTTACGTGGGTTAGATGGCTAAGCTGTTGAACTCTAGTATAGTTACGTTTGTAATGTAGAAGGGCATAGGTTCGATTCGTACAGCCGACGGGTTGTTGAAAAAATTATCATATAGAGACAATCTGACAATAAAATGTAAACAATAATTCAATTTAATGGAAAGTCACTGGTGAAGCCTGTCCATAGAAAAAAGCCAGAAACTAGATCTAGTCTGATTTGCAAATTAATGTGTTTATAACTTTAAGAAAAAATTTTTATTCTTCTTCTTAACCCCAAACCTACTAAACGAAAATTGATAAAAATGCATATTAATTACAATATTAATTGCAGTTGGTCTATATGAAACAACACTGTGCTAAAAAAAACAATATTGCCAATAAAATTTCAATTAAAGTTTTGTTTGATTTAAAATTCATTTTGAATTAAAAGTTTAATCATATCAATTAAATTTTTAACTGAAAATGAGAATAGTGTCGAAAAAATATTCAGTTTACCCTAACATAAGTTCTATTGACAACATTATATAAAAAAAAAACTATTTTGTGTTGTTCATATTTTGACGTTTAGTGCAGATATAAACATTAAAAAAGAGTGCCAAATTCATTCAAAAACATAAGAAAATTATCAAATATATGTTAGATTTTTTTTTTGAATTTTACAAATTTTAATAAAAACATCATAATTTATTTATGAAAATTTTGACGATTTTTATTAAATATTTAACTGAAAATTTTTACGACTTTTGACTAAATTTTTAATTTATATAACAATTTTTTTAATTGGTCCGAATTCAATTAAATTTTTAATTGTATTTACAAATATTTTTTTAATTGAAACTCGATTTTAGTTTTTTCTGTATAGTGTCAACACCAGGTCTTAATTTTTTTGAAGTTTTCAAGCAAAAATTATAATAAATATGAGTTATTGTGACTTTGCAACAACAAACACAAGGTAGGATACAGTCACAACTAAGAGTAATAGACTTTTTGTAGGAATAAACATGGAGATATCACTTTATTTTAAAACTTTTAAACTTTACGGATAAATTTAAAAATTTTTGAACCAACGTAAAAAAATTATAACCGTGTTGTTTAGTTTTTAATTTTTCAAAAAGTATCACCAAAATAAATTAATTTTATAATATTTTACGCAAAAGTAAACCACATTTCATTTAACTTAAACATTTAAAATTATTAAAACAAAAAAGTCTCCAAACTAATAAAAATGGATTAGTAAAAGAAAATTTTCTAACACATGTTACTAAAATGAATTAACCAAAAACACCAAATATTATAAAATAAATACTAATAATTAGAACTAAAAATAATAAATTAATAAAAAATAGAGGTTTACCTTGTGTACAAGTTTAAAACAAACAACGAAATTTGTTAAAAAAATTTTTTCATAAAAAATAGAAGTATGTAGGTATTATTGTCTTTTAAAAAACTGATGTTGTGAAATTTATTATTTTTGTAGACAATTTCTTTTTAGCAATTTAACACTTTTTAAATTTTTTTTGCCGTCGCTTTTTTGTTGGAAAATTTTAACACTTTTTTGCATGGATTTTTTTAATATGCGTCGGGCTTTTCTTTTTAATTTTTTAGGATTTCATTTGGTTTAACATATGACACTTTTATTTTTTTTTAATTTTGTTTGTTTTTTTAATGTGAGATTTCTTTCTATTTTATAGATTTTTAAGGACTTTTTTAATGGCGTAGGTGTTGTAATGTTGTTGTTAGTTACACGCGTTTAAAAAGTCGTAAAATTTTTAAGGTTTATTTGAAAAGTAATAAAAATTCTTTTTCGAAAAATATTCTTGTGGGGTTTGAGTAGTTTTCTCTTCTACTTCCTCTTTAGCGAAGTGTGCGGTCTTCTTTTTTTTTTTGGAAAATGTTTGTGAACAATTTTTGATTTTATTTGTTTTTTTTTAATTTTATGACTTGTTAAACTGTAATTAATTTATTAATAATTTTTTTTGGTTTTATACAAAAACCGCGCACTTTCTTATATTTTGTTATTGTTAAGAATAAAATTTTTAATTTAATTGCTTTTATTTTAACTCAATAGATACTTTTGTTTTTAATAGCAGCAATTATAATTGTGCTGTGTTGATTTGATGACTTTTTCTATATAACTAACAATTTGTATAAAATGACGTGAATGTATGTAGTAAAAATGTTGCCGTTGTTAATAATAATAATAATGATGCTGCTCTGTTTTTGTATTGCTGCTGCAAAAATTCTTTTCTTTCTTTCTAATAATATTCTTTTTTTATTTTAGTTTTAGATGATGTTGATGTGTTTGATGACAATAATCAAGTGCTTGAACACTTAAAAGACAATAAGAATTTTTGCTTTCGTTTGGTTATCAAGTCGTTTTTTATTATTTCAATAATGTTAAAATGAGTGCGTTTTCATTTCACTACAATTTCAATTCACAAAAATACTCCGTGTATTTTTGGCTTTGTTTGGTTTCTTTTAACCGCTTGAGGTGTTTTTCTTTCGTTTGTTTTTGATTATTGTTGTTTTTATATTATTATAGTGGAGGTTTAATAATAATAATAAAAAATACTACTAAAATATAAAGTATAGTTGTAGAAGCAGAGAAGCACCACGGTTCTGTTTTTGATTCGGTTTGGGTCACACACAGAAAAACACTCCGCAGACAGTTGTGCGCTCTACGATAATAAATATTATAATAAAACGAAATTTTTAAAAGAGTATAAAATTCGTGTAATTGGTAATATCTGCAGCAATAGCTTCTACATATAAAAAAAATGAAACGTACAAATAAAACGAGTATTTGGATGGCAAACTGAATGTCGGAATGGTTGTTTGTATGGATTGTTGAATGGATGATGGTATGGCTGGCTGGATGGCTATATAAAAAATACAATATAGCATGTATTGGTAGACGGTATCGGTTAAATCTCTGGCGATTGTTGCTGCTTTTGGCTGCTACAGCAGATATTGCTGCTACATGGTTATACGAATTTTTTTTATTAAAATTATGTACTTTAAAATTCGGTAGCTGCTCTGTTGGCTTTTTATTTTAGTTTGATTCCAATAGACTTGAGTAAAATTGTTTCTGGTTATTTTTTTTTTATAAACAAGAGCATAAACAAGATTCAAAATCTCATTAAATGTTTATTAAAAACATACATAATATATTCAAACTACACGTGCTTTATTCAAAATCTTAATATTTTATTAAAACAATAAAAAATTAATTTAATTACAATTTACACAATAATTTATATATTTGTTGAATAATTAAAAGCGCTTTATTTAGAGACGCGTTTATTAGTAAAAAGCCCTTAAACTTATACTCTAAAAATTCTATATATTTTGCCACCGGAAGAAATGAAAAGTAAATCAAACTCATCTCTTTATTTGTTTTTAAAGTCACATTCATACCACCACATTAGAATTTGACTTTAGCAGCTGTGGCAGCAGAGGACAATAAGAATTTTTCTCTTCCCCCAAAACAATAGCGTACTCTTTTACTCATATAACTTAATAGCTAAAGTACCGCAATGGTTGTAATACAGTTATCTCTTGTTTACGTTATACTCAAAATCATTATGGCTGTTGTGCGTTTGAAAACTGTGAGTGTAGTAGTAAACATAATGGCCGCTGCTTTGTTCCCATTTTTGTTTTGTTTACATTGTGTTTTGACTGTTGTGTTGAGCGTGTGTGTGGAAACAAATGCACAAGACAGCCACTAAAAACAAGAGTGACTTTATTATGAATCTAAATTTTTGAGAGCTCTTTAACACTCAATTGAGTTGATTTATTTAATGTTTTATATGGATATTGCACTCTTAAATATGTAAAATAAATTCTTATATGATTTTTTCCATTCATTCAAACACTTTTATTATTAATGTTATTTAAAAAAAAAAGAACTACACAAAGTTTTTGTGTTAACGCTATTATTTGTTTAATTACTAATTTGTTACTTGTTGTTCCTCATACATATGTATATTAATTATAATACCTTTTTTCACTTATCACTCCACTCATTGTTTTCTTTTTCACTCTCAATTTTATAATTTTATAGCAGTTTTCCTTGTTGTTATTGCTTTATGTTGCTTTTTATTTTATATAAATATTTTGTTACTATTGTTATAGTAGTTTGGTTTTATTGAAATTGCTGTTATGACATTTTTATGAAAAATTTCTAAATTTATGTTGCTAGAATAACAAACACCACTTATGTTAACAACACTTGGGTTAACCAGTAGTTAACCCAAAAATTTGTTGTTGTTTTGTATATAATTTTTTGGCATTTTCCTTTAAAAGGGACTTTAAAGTTAGCCCTATAGTATAAGACCCACTGGTAATTTCTCGCAATATTACGACACATGTTTTTCGTAATATTCTTCTGCAAGGCTGTGTTAGATTGCAACATATATTTTTTTTGCAAATAAATAAAAATAAGTTCGTTGTAGGCGACGGGAATTTAATATACTATATACATAAATACTATATTTTTTTATGAAAAAAGAAACGATTTTCTTCGGCTTTCCATCCATGTATTTTGCCGTTTATAGTAGTGTGTTGTAGGGCGGATCATGTTTCCGCTATATATGTTGTCTGTTATTGCTGTTATGTCAGATATTCTAGTTTTGGTAAGTTGCGTAAATATTGGCAGATATTTTCCTAGGTAAGGTTTTTTTCACGCAAAGGTTTGAAGGTTTTTTTCACGGTATATTATTGCGACAATCATATCTACAAATGATCATAATAATATGTAGATCCACCTAAATATATATTTTAAAAACAAATAAAAACTCTATATTTCATAAACATAAATAAAAAATGTAGTCCAGTTTTATTAAGTCCAATTGTGGGCGCTTTGGCGTAATGGCTAGCGCGTTGGACTGTTACACATAAGGTTGCGGGTTCGATCCCCAACAAGGCAAAATTAATTTATGAAAAATAATAATATATATGAGTTTTTTTATCCCTCATATATATCGCAGCGTCCTCCTTCGGTGTTCCCATAGCACTTAAACCCACCGAAGTAAAATAATATAACAGGGCTATGAACTCAGATGGCGCGCAACAACTGTTCTATAATTCAACATCTCTTGTAATTACAGTGTTGCCGTATTTGAAGCCCTTCATCTTTCACCAACTTTCACTTATTCTCTATCCCCTTTCCAAAGAAAGCAACTCGTTAATTAATAGAAAGAATTAAAAAAAAATTCACTCATAAAAAAAGTTAGTACAAAAGTCTGTTAAACGCGTTCTGACTCTATTAAACTAATTTTACTGTTATTTTTTATAAAAACTTAGGATTGAACTAATTGTAGATCTAATTCAGCATTATAATTACTTTCGCCCGTTTTGGAACTAACTTTGCATGCTAATTTTTAGTAATTTGTGTTTCTTAACTTTAAAAATTGTTCAGCTAATTTAAACCACAATTATTCCACATTATTATATTTTGTGTCTCTGCTGTTAGTATCACATAGAGATGGCGCCATATTTTAATTTTTTTATTATATAATCGTACAATTCACTCAGATAAAAAAGTTAGTAAAAAAATTTGTAAACAGTTTAAAATCGCACTTAACTATTTTTATACTGATTTTTAGTACAAATTTTTTTGGTAATCATTTTTGCTGTTCTCTTATTACAAATTACGGATTTTTTTTACTAATTTTCGATGCTTATTTCAGCAAAATATTTTACTAATTTTTCAAAACCGAGTGCTAAACTTAGCAAAAATATACTTATTTAACAAAATTTTATTTACAAGAATTCGTTGAATTTTTACAATTTTTGTTTTGAAATAACACTCAGAAAATTTTATTGTATCTCCAATGCATAAAAAGGTAATAACTGGAGAATCGTTTGCAATTTGACTCCAAATTTCAAGTACGATGAAGTAATTGTACATTTTTTACAATCAAAAGAAAAAAAAAATTTTTTTATTAATTTTTTTTTTTTTTTAGATTTTACAGTTTTGTTTATTTTTTGTACACTTTTTTGCTAATATCTGCAGATTGGTTTTAAACTGCAGTTTAAAACGATTTACTAGCGGCAACTAATTATTTATACTAATTTCATTGTACTAAAATTATTGATATTTAGTAAATTTTTTAATTGATTTTAGCAAATCGATTTTGAATTGCAGTTTACAACATTTTAACTAAAATTTAGTAGCGGCTACTACACTCTAATAAATTTTTGTTGAAATTTACCCTATTTAACTTTTTACCTACTATAAATAAGGTAGAATTACTCTATGTGCGTAAATTCAAAATGTACACACATTGTGTGTAATATTTATGCAACTATTGTGTGTAATTTTATATTAAAAGTTCACAAATTTTTATATTTTGTTTGTATTAAATGGTAATTGTAAGCCTAAAATGCCTGAAATTGCGCATTTAAATGAGTCAAAAAACAATAGTATGTATACTAAATTTATTTATAAAAAATTAAGAGGCAAAAAATAGTGTTTGTACTTAAACATTACAATAAATTTACCTTAACAATTATTTTAACTTAACAACAAATATTGTGTTTTATTTTATCTAAAAGAAATTTAATTCTAAACTTTAAGGCACTCTAACAACGTAGCGGGCTGGGCCCGCTAGTAGTTATATATTTAGGATATAATTTCGTAAAATTTTATATAATTATATCTTGGTTTATATGTTCCAATATATAATTATACAAAATTTTATATGATAATATATGACTATATCAAAACTTTTTGACTTGGGTGGTTTTATAATGTAAGATATTTTTATATATGATTATATTAAATGATATAAGATATAATTATATATGATTCCATTTGTGTTGCAAGATTAACAACCCTACTAAAAAAAATTATATGACTACTGTAATTATATACAAATGTATATAAAATGAGAACATCTAATTGTATTAAATTAGATCGGATTATGATAATATTAGTTCTAATTTGACACAATTAGATCTAATTTGATGGAATAAGATATGGTTTGATAAGTTTTATCCGGATTTTGTCCTCATCCAAATATATCAAATATAATATAATCATATCCAACTAGATATAATGGTATATAATTATACATAATTATATGAGGCATATGTAACTATATGTTGGTCTATATATAATTGGACATGTAATATGTTGCGGTATATATTGTGCAATATATAACAGGATATAGTTATATATTTAGTATATAATTTCGTAAAATTTTATATAATTATATCTTGGTACATATGTTCCAATATATAATTATACAAATTTTTATATGATAATATATATCAAAACTTTTTTACTTGGGAATATAATTTGAGATATGATTATATATGTCCCATGTCAGTAATATTTTCTATGTGTTTAATATATAATGATAAATAATCACATATTACCTGAGAAACCCTATTATTGAATCCCAGCTCGGGCACAAAAAAAAATTTTTTTTAAACCTTCTTAACTCAATTTAATTTAGCTGTAAATGTTTTTTTACAGATCTTAGAAAAATTAACCCATTTTCTGCCTACAGCATCTGAAAGTTATGTTTACTGCAACTTGGGATTAATAATATTTTAATATCCCAAGTAAAAAAAATGATATGGAGCCATATGAAGTTATATTTAATTATATATAATCTTTTATGTAATTAGATATAATTATATCCGAAAAATGAGAACGTCTTATTGTATCATATTGTATCGAATTGTATACAATTGTATACAATTTGATACAATTTTATGCAATTCGATACAATTGTATCCGAATTTTGTCCTCATCCAATTACATCAAATTATATCTTTTTGTATAAAATTATATAAAATGTTATAAAAGTGGACATAGTTTGATACAATTATATCTAAATATTAACCTTATACTGTTTATCATATTATATTGGACCATATCTAACAATATACAGAAATTATTTTTTTAAATAAAAAAAAGGTTCAATTACTTGTAACTGTTCTTTTTTGAATTGCAATTACAAATAATATGTAATTGTAGATGAGTTTTTTTTCAATCACAATTACATGTAATTGTGTAATTGCCTGTGTAATTAATTACAAAATGTAATGACTAACCCCAGGTCTGCTGGATATCTTATAATTTCGATAAATCTTCCATTGCTTTTGTCCAGATTCATGACAGTGCAATAAACATGAAAAAATTTTTCTTTTAATTTAGTAATTTTAAAATAAAGTTAACAACACTGAAATTTTAAAGTTAATAGGATTATGATTAGGGATGCCAATCGGGATTGGTTTTTTAAAATCCCGGGATTCGGGATTTCAAAATTAAAAAAACGGAATCCCGGGACGGATCGGGATTTTTCGGGATCCCGAATTTTTTTCGAGATTCCGAATTTTTTTCGGGATTTTGTGATTTTTTGCCAATTTGAGAATTTTTTATTTAAAAAAATGTGTAAAAACTTGAAATTTATGTAAAAGAAATATGGGGTCATATGTATAAACACTTTTAAAATTTTTAATTGACATATAAAACAAATTTTTGATACAAATTTCATTTTATAAACATGTTATACGGTTGTCAAATTATTATGCATGATCACTGTAAAATATAACTGTTTTATACGTTTTTTATATACTCCTGTTTTTTTCTAAAGAACGAAAGAATTCAAAACACTCAAAAATTAAGAATTTAACTCAGTCGATATGTTGTGTGGTATTTTTTATTTATAATAATTATATATTCACTATTCTCATATCATTTTAATTTAAAATTTTCAATTAAATTTTAGAATTTTCAATTAGTTGCAAAATCTTTTAATTGTTTTCCACATATAGTGCATAAATGCAAATGAAAAATTCTGAAATACAACTTTTTATTCTGAATTTTAATCGATGATTTCCGAAATATAATAAGAAATACTCCGCAATATAGATTTGTATAAAATTATATTTAACAAAAACGGTTTAAAAACATCAGCAGGGTTGCTATTTTGGTAAAATTACCACATATTTTTGTAATTGTGAAAATCCCGGGATTCGAGCTTAAGAATCCCGGGATTCGGGACTCATTTTTATTGAATAATCACGGTATTTCGGGACTCGGGATTTCGGTATTGGCATCCCTAATTGTGATATACAACCAAGATATAAGAAATCAGTCAAGTGTACGTTATAGTACAGAGAATTTCGTATTAAAGCTTACTGACGCACGAGCATTTCGTTCCTTACTCAGCACACATGAGTATATTAAAAATTTACAATTAGAAAATTCTCACGCAAAACAGTAAAAATTACTAAAAACATATGATGCAAAAAATAAACTCACACACGAATTATACACGGGGTATTCTTACTAACGCTCACGCACGAATCACTTAAGTATAGTAATTATTACTCACGATCACGTGTGAATAACGTGACTCACGAACATTTCGTGTCACGCGCCAATCCCTAGTAATTACTAAATCTAAAACTAGTTCAAAATCATTGATAACATGGAACCAAATATAATACAATACGGTTTTATATGGACCTTATATATTTTTATATAAAATCACTTTGAAAAAATTGCCTCTGTGGGATGATTATATGTAATTATCAAGGTTGGTTACCGAAACGAATAACGGTAAGGGTAACTGTAACGGTATCAGATTTCGTTTGTTTAGGTAACGGTAAAGGTAACGATATTTAAGACTGTTTCGGTAACGGTATACCGTTATCGAAACAGCAATACCGGTACGTACCGGTATTAAAAATTATGTTAAAAACACATAAAAACAAGTAAAAACATGGCATATTTATACCCTACACCACTATGTGGTCAGGGTATTATTAGTTTATGCTGATGTTTGTAACACAAAAAAATATAGGTCGTAGACCCACCTTATAGTATACCGATCGGTTCAGAATTTTTTTTACTTCGATTTAACGATGTCCGTCTGTCCGTCCGTCCGTCCGTCTGTCTGTCTGTCTGTCCATGCAATCTTGTGCGCACTCTACAGGTCGCAAATATTAAGATATTTTGATGAAATTTGGTACATAGACCTATGTTGGCCCAAGGACGAAGCCTATTGATTTTGGTGAACATCGGTCCATGTTTAGAACTAGTGCCCATATAAGGGTCCCCCCCAAAATTGGCTTGGTTACAAACTGCAGGTCGCAAATATTAAGATATTTTAATGAAATTTGGTGCGCTGACTCACATTATAGAAAATTTTGACACGAGCCCCATTTTAACCCATTCGAATTTCGGATCCAAACATTAGTTGGCTTTTACCCAGACTGGTGTAGGGTATTGTATAGTCGGCATGCCCGACTTTAACCTTTTTACTCGTTTTAATTTGAAGTACTGAAAATACAGATTTTAAGCTATAAATTCAATACTGGTAGTTTTAATAAGTAAAATTATTATCTATAAATTTTTTGTAAAAAAAACACTCAAGATTATAAAATAAAAAATAAAAAAATTGTAATTTTTATATAAAATAATAAATACCGGTAAAATACAGGTACCTACCCATAAAAATAACGGTAACGGTAACGATAACGGTATTTAGAAATTTTTTAGAGGTATCGATAACGGTAACGGTATTCAATTTGAAACGGTATTTTAGCGATAACGGTATACGATAACGGTAACCAACCTTGGTAATTATAGATGATTTTTATAAAGAACGTTATAAGTTATATATGGGTTCATATTCGTCAATATATAATCATAACTAACACAAATTATAAAATATTTCTTATATGGATCCATATAGTTTTATATTATTATGTATAGTGTCATACTAAATTATATATAAACGTATATGTAATTATATCTTTTATACGTTACTTTATGTACTTATATACAGCACATACATATATATGTAGGCCAGTATGTAATAATATAAAATCACATATGGCTCCATATTAAAACCTTTGAGGAAAAAATATCTAATATATGATTATATAAAAGTATATATGCTTGAATTTAAAAGCATATGTGGCCATATGTAACTATAAGTTACTATATGCAATTACATAAAATAATATATGATTATATCAAAACTTTTTTACTCGGGATGTTATTATTAGGGCAAGGAATTTCATGCAAATGCATGTTTTTTCACGATAATCCAAAACTAATATGGACTAAATATTTATCCGAATCATCAAATTTAGAATAAAATGTCATCAATTTGTAGTTGCACATGCATATTTTGTCATAAATGCATTTTTTATCATGCATATTTGTGGACTTTTTAATGTATATTTGTGAATATTTTTCATTTTAGGACCATTTTTTATTTTGTAAAAAAATATACAAAATTGATATGTTTTTATATTTTAATTCAATCAAAATAAACATTCTTAAAACCTTATTTACCTATGGGAAATCTTCGAGTTCTGTGTCTGTTTGCAAAATAACTAATTTAGATACATTTTTAAGTTTTAGAGTGCATTATTTTTGCAAAAATAATAGTTTTTAGTGCATATTTCTTATATTTTTAATGCATATTTTTCTTTTTTAACCGCAAATTTTAGGCGCATATTTTCCATTTTTAAGTGCATGAAATTCCTTGCCCTAGTTATTATATATTGTCATATATAACCCCACACATAATTATATATGTGACTGAGGTACTATTATCGAATCCCAACTCAGGCACAAAAAAAAATTTAATAATAGCAAAGGATAAAAATAGCATTGTTAGAAAAAGAAGTTAGTAAAAAAATTTGTAAACAGTTTCCAATCGCACTTTACTGTTTTTATACTGATTTTTAGTACAATTTTTTTTTGTAATCATTTTTGCTATTCTCTTATTACAAATTACGGAATTTTTTACTAATTTTCGCTCACTCAGAAAAGTTCTGCTGTTACTACATGACAGTTATTTGCGTAGTAATGCGATTGTAGTTATTTTAACTCATAAAACAACGCTAAAGAGTGAATACGCGTAAAAAGGAAAAGGTTATATATTTTATTAAATTATTAAATTACCACTTGTGAAAAAAGTGCGGTTTAATGAATCCCACTATTGTATTTATTTTCTTTCAATTCTTTTATATTTCCATCCCTTTCTACCTGCAGAAAAAAAGGAAGCCAAACAATATTTCATCCCTCACAGACGGACATCTAGAACAATAAAAGTGATATATATGTAAATTTTTAATTCTCAGTTTCAAATTTATTATGGAATAAAATTAAGTTAAGAGTATTTACATAAATTTGTTTTTATTAAATTAATAATTTTTAAAAAATTTTTATTTATGTTATTTTAACTACATTTGCAGTTATTTGTACAGTTTTACAATAATTTGCATGTACATTGTTTTAATTGCATTTGTAGTTGTTTTTACTACATTTGTAGTTGAGTTTTAACAGTTAAAAATAACTTCATATTGCAGTTGATTTAAATGCAAATGTAGTCTACACCTTTTTAACTGCAAATGCAATTATTTTAACTGTCATTTGCAGTTGATTTTACATACATAATTTCCTGAGTGCTGCTGACTTCAGCAAAACATTTTACTAATTTTTCAAAACCGAGTGCTAAATTTAGCAGAAGAATATACTTATTTAAAAAATTTTAATTAGAAATTTATTAATTCAGTTCGATGCCAATTTTTTTTTCTTCAAAAACTGCTATTTTTCTTCATCAGGATACTCTCCTGACAAGTAATTCACAGAGTTTTTGCTTTCAAAAACCTCTACACTTTCAGGAATGAAAAGACGATAGTTTCGGGGATTTTCCAGGTCGCCTTCCTCAGTTTTCTTTAGAAAGTGGTGACAGTAGTGCAATGCAATTTGAATCATCCAAATTTTTTGCTGAAATCAGCAACGAAAATTAGTAAAAAAATCCTTAATTTGTAATAAGATAATAGCAAAACTTATTACTAAAAAACTACTAAAAAGCGATTGGTAACTGTTTACAAATTTTTTTTATTAACTTTTTTACTTGAGTGCACTTGCCATAGTTTTATTATTATTTTCATTGTCATAGTAAACTGTTGTCAAAAAAATTAAACTTCAATATTTAAGATAGGGCTTTGAAGAATAATATCCATTTTTTCATAAATTGAATACACTCAAAAAAAAAGTCAGTAAATTCAGCATAAAATGTTGCTGTGTCAGCAAATTTTTAGCCATTATCGTGCTTGCAAAAATGTTGGTAATTTCAGCAAGAGGTGTTTGCTGAAAATCAGCGAGCTGATTTTTATTAAAAAAAGTAGTTATCACAGCAAAAGTTTTTCTAACACTTAGTCAATTGCAAATTAAAAAAATCCTTGCTAAAATAACTAAACTTTTTGCTGAATATTAGTAGACTGAAAAAAACTCAAAAAATTTGTAGAGAAATTTTACTTTAGTTAATTTATTTGTTGAAAATTTAAATATAGAAATTGTGAAGAGTTGTTTTTTTTTTAAATTATCATTTTCATTGTCTGTACTACATCCAGACAAGCTGCGGCATCTACATCTTGTCTATCTGCTTGTCGTCCATGCTATAAATATGGTTATCAGCACAATTTTTGTAGCAAAATAAATTAGTAAAACATTAGTTCAAAATTAGTTTAGTGCTAAAAAATATAACTAAAACTTTTGCTGAAAACTAGTACACTTGATATACTAGACATTTTACTAATTTTTCTACTATCTTATTTTTTTGAGTGTACGTGTATCTGTTATTATGATCATGTGTGTAATTAAATGGATTTGACAACCTTCATATTTCTACAATAAGATGTTTAAATCATCACAATATAATTCCAAAATATTCGAAAGATTAACTAACGCACCAAACAGATTCCTTGTTCAAACCGAATTTGTTGCCAATCGAATTTATGCGGTCCCACGTACTATCACATAATCTAATTGTAATTTCGGTTCTTACTATCTAATTTCGTTTAATGCAGTGCATTTGGTTATAATAACTGTCATTATTGTTTAAAACAATGATAAGAACAAAACATGAATCGTTCCATATCATCGAATTTAATTAAAAGAAACTAATTTTTTAAGTATTCTTGGTTGCAAGAACTGAATATTTAAAAATCAGCACTACTACAAATTATAACCACATATTGGTTGTTACAATAATTTTGGACTAATAACAAAAATTAGTAAAAAAAAATATTTTTATTTGTTTAAAGGAATTTTAATATATTTTTTATTTATTACATATTTTAACATAAAATAGTTATGTTACACTATGCGACAGTAAAAATCGGGATGGAATGAAACCAACGGGAAATGTTATATCGGTCAAAAACAAGTTATACGTGTCCCGGCGTTTCGCTGGGTCAATTCTAGGAATCGAGATATATCGATTTGAAGTTAGTAACTATCACATAGGGGAAATTGTCACCTTTGGTGGTCTTTTTTTTGACATATCTCGAGAACCACCAGTCCGATTTTGCTCAAACAATTTTAAAAAAATTAAAAATTACAATTCCTTTAATATAACGTTTTTCTATATACTCAACAGTTTTGCCGGTAAAAATAAATGTATGAAGAAAAAAAATATTTTTTGCCTAAAATATTAAATTTTTTTATTTTTTAAATTCATAAAAAATCCAAAACGGAAAAAAGGCAAGTCGTAATACTTTCACGCAAAGTCACATAACCTTTAAACAAAATGAGACATAGATCATGATAATCGATGGACGCGTTTCGCTTTTATTCACAATTAAGTGAAGGTATCTCATTTTGACAAGAATATTGATTTTATGTTTCAATGAGTTTGGATAATATTTATTATATATTATTTATTATTAACACGTAAAATTAAAAATTATTACAGGTAATTATTAGGTTATTACATAGATACATAGGTTATAAAAATCGATGAACGGAAAACTTATTTTCGTTTGTTTGCGCCCTTTACTTTCTTGCGTGGTGGTTCGCCCACTTGTTCAGAGTCTGTATCGGATGAGGATCTGTCTTCATCTGGAAAAAATCAATTGTTTTTAATCAGTCAGTTAACTTCATTTTTGGGACTTACCCTCGGAGGAACTCCCATTGTATATTCTTCTTCTTCATCTTCATTGTCGGGATCGTACGTCTTTTGCGACCACCAACAAATTTCAGCCAGCAGCGAATCGAGCCTTTTGCCTTTATATCGCGTTTCCATTGGCATTGCCACTTGATGGAAGCGCTCGCCATGTTCATCCGACTCTGATGCTAGCTGCTTGCTGAAGTATTCGAGATGGTGATGCAAGAAGTGAATTTTGAGGGACATATTCACTCCAATTTTCTGGAAGTAGTGCAACATCTTGGTCACAAGAGTGGGGTAATTGTGTGCTCGCGTACTTCCCAAAAAATATCGTATGACTTTCTTCACTGCCCTCCACGCAAAGTAATCATTACCGTCTAAAGCACCTTTAAATTCCTTTGATTTCATGAGCTTTCGTATATCCGGCCCATTCAGAACACCTTCCTTCAATTTTGCTTCGCTGATTCGTGGGAAAATATTATTCAAACAATCAAGAATTTTCGGTTGCTTCACAATGGCCTTGATGAAATTTTTTACGATTCCCAGATTGATATGGAGAGGGGGCATGAGGACGTTCTCCATTGGCACCAGTGGATCATTTACGCAGTTGGAATCGGTGGAATTGGTATTTCATCCGAATGCGGTAGAGGTATTTGTGCACTTCTAACAGATATTTAAACTCTTCGTTTAAGGATTTTACGATTGGTATTGTATTTTGGTGTGGATTTTTTGTTTGTTTCGATATCGGTATCGGTAACGGTATTTTAATCATATCGGTATCGGTATAACCGATACCGAAACATTAATACTGGTATATACCGGTATTATTGAAAAAATTTACAAAAATATAAAAAAACGTTCTTAATTATAAAAAACTCAATTTTATTAAATTTTTATAAAGGATAACTATAGTTTATGGAAATGTTTTTATAATATGAACAAAAAACAATAACGGTGGGTCTCATACTGCAGGTTTAAACTTAGGTTAATAGTTAACCCAAAAATTTGTTGTTGTTTTGTGTACATTTTTTTGACATTTTATTTTGTTTTTAGTTAAGTTAAAGTTAAACCTACAGTATGAGACCCACCGTAAGTTATTAAAAATTTCGAAGTGTTTTATTTTGACACAAGTTGATTCACTACAAATATTTTATATTTGTATTGAGATCATATAATAAAATAAAAAAAAATAAGTATATAAAATTAATAAAAGGATTCTCTACTCTAAATTGAATTAAAGGTTTAAGAAACCAGTTTATATATTAAATTTTATTTACAAATTTGTAAATTTGTGGCCCTTTGCTCCTAATGGAACCATTGGACATAATATATATATACATATATAAATTTGTCACAAGTTAGAGAATATTTATGAAGTTAAATAAATTAAAAACAATGTTGTCAATGCAAATTAAAGGCTGCTAACCGCACTTTGAATTTGTAACACGATTTTCTATTAACAATGAATAAAAAAGTTTAATTATTTAACAATTTTGGAAATTTTATATTAAAAAAATTAGTATTTTTGCTAAATACGTAAAAAAAAAACAATTTTTTTAAAACCGATTCCATACCGGTACGACACCGGTATTAAGGGAAAAGGTTTTTGAATACCGGTATTTTTTGAAATCAAGAATTTCGGTATTGGTATCGATATCGGTTGTCAATTTGAAAGGGTTTTGAAACGGATAACGGTATTATAACGGTATCGGTTGCCAACCTTGCGATTTAATCCACATATTTTGTTTGCGCAAGCGTAACAGTTATCGGAATTGTGCTCTCCAGGATCAGTCCAAATCATTGGTACACCAAAAGAAAGTGAACTGCGTTTCCCTTGGATCCACATGTTAAGAGCATTGTAGCACGTTTTACAAATTTTGTCTGGGGCCCACGAAACGCCGCGAATTATTTCGGAATCAAAATAAAGTTTAAAAGCACGCTCCACTTGCTCAGTGAGTAATGCAGTATTTGTTAAAAAAGCTCTTTTGCCACAAACGTAACAAAATAAATTGATATTTTTTGGACAATTTGCACTCATTTCGGTTTTATACTTTTATTACTTTTTCGTCACTTTAAAAAAATCGTACTTTACGCGTTCGGAGACACTTGTTGAATGACAAAAATCGATCAATGAACACCTATAAAAACTACGTAAGTTTCAATATGTTACTGAGAGGTACTTATGAATTGGCGCATCTTTTAAGGGTGGCTATATACCTGATTCGTGTGCGTTTTAAATTTTTCGAAACAAATTGCACCCACTCATAAATGTGGGTGCAATTTGTGTAACAAAATCATGCAGGTAGCCAACGGAAAAAACCCAAATAATTAAAAAAGTGCACTTTCCTTTTTTCCTTTTAATTGTCCACGCACATTTATGACCGTTTTTTAGTTTGTTACCGCTACCATAAAAATCAAATAACCTTTTGTTTATTACTTTTTTTTAATATTTTAGGCAAAAAATATTTTTTTCTTCATACATTTATTTTTACCTGCAAAACTGTTGAGTATATAGAAAAACGTTATATGAACAGATTAAAGGAATTGTAATTTTTAATTTTTTTAAAATTGTTTGAGTAAAATCGGACTAGTGGTTCTCGAGTTATGTCAAAAAAAACCACCAAAGGTTACAATTTCCCCTATATGATAGTTACTTACTTCAAATCGATATATCTCGATTCCTAGACGTGACCCAGCGAAACGCCGGGACACGTATAACTTCTTTTTTACCGATATAACTTTCCCCGGTAGTTTGAACCCTTCCCGATCACTGACCCCTACCATTTGTCTCACAGTGTTATTAATTTGTACTAAGATGTGTCATTATTTTTTAAGACATGAAATTGGAGCTAGTTTTAAAGTCAGAACTACAAACGATTTTTGTCATAAATATTACTCAAGTGAAAAATATTTTTCAAAAATTTCTTATTTAATAAAATGTTTGGAGAAAGGTCGTCCTTAGCTCTGATTATAAAACTGGCCTTTAGACTTTAAGATATGGGAATGTTTAAGAATGAAAAATTTTATAAAAAAACGAGTAAAAAGGTTAAAGTCGGGCATGCCGACTATACAATACCCTACACCAGTCTGGTGTATTGTTTGGATCCGAAATTCGAATGGGTTAAAATGGGGCTCGTGTCAAAATTTTCTATAATGTGAGTCAGCGCACCAAATTTCATAAAAATATCTTAATATTTGCGACCTGCAGTTTGTAACCAAGCCAATTTTGGGGGAACCCTTATATGGGCACTAGGTCTAAACATGGACCGATGTTCACCAAAATCAAGAGGCTGCGTTATTGGGACAATGTAGGTCTGTGTACCAAATTTCATCAAAATATCTTAATATTTACGACCTGCAGCGTATAAACAGTATAATTTTGGTAGGACCCTTATATGGGCACTAGGTCTAAACATGGACCGATGTTCACCAAAATCAATAGGCTGCGTTATTGGGCCAATATAGGTCTGTGTACCAAATTTCATCAAAATATCTTAATATTTGCGACCTGCAGCGTAAAAACAGTATAATTTTGGTAGGACCCTTATATGGGCACTAGGTCTAAACATGGACCGATGTTCACCAAAATCAATACGCTGCGTTATTGGGCCAATGTAGGTCTGTGTACCAAATTTCATCAAAATATCTTAATATTTACGACCTGCAGCGTATAAACAGTATAATTTTGGTAGGACCCTTATATGGGCACTAGGTCTAAACATGGACCGATGTTCACCAAAATCAATAGGCTGCGTTATTGGGCTAACATAGGTCTGTGTACCAAATTTCGTCAAAATATCTTAATATTTACGACCTGCAGCGTATAAACAATATAATTTAGGTAGGACCCTTATATGGGCACTAGGTCTAAACATGGACCGATGTTCACCAAAATCAAACTTGTTCGTCCTTGGGCCAACATAGGTCTGCGTACCAAACTTCATCAAAATATCTTAATATTTGCGACCTGTAGAGTGCGCACAAGATTGCATGGACAGACAGACAGACGGACGGGCGGACGGACAGACGGACATCGTTAAATCGAAATAAAAAAAAATTCTGAACCGATCGGTATACTATAAGGTGGGTCTACGACCAATATTTTTTGGTCTTACAAACATCAGCACAAACTTATAATACCCTGACCACACAGTGGTGTAGGGTATAATTACATTATTTTGGTAATGAAAACTCAACTATAATTTGGACATTTTTCTTTTTTACACGGTAAAGCGAAATTGTTGCAAATTTAAATTTTTTGCATTTCAAATAAGTCTTTATACCCTACACCACTATGTGGTCAGGGTATTATAAGTTTGTGCTGATGTTTGTAACACCAAAAAATATTGTTCGTAGACCCACCTTATAGTATACCGATCGGTTCAGAATTTTTTTTTATTTCGATTTAACGATGTCCGTCTGTCCGTCCGTCCGTCCGTCCGTCTGTCTGTCCATGCAATCTTGTGCGCACTCTACAGGTCGCAACTATTAAGATATTTTGATGAAATTTGGTATGCAGACCTATGTTGGCCCAAGGACGAACAAGTTTGATTTTGGTGAACATCGGTCCATGTTTAGACCTAGTGCCCATATAAGGGTCCTACCAAAATTATACTGTTTATACGCTGCAGGTCGCAAATATTAAGATATTTTGATGAAATTTGGTACATAGACCTATGTTGGCCCAAGGACGAAGCCTATTGATTTTGGTGAACATCGGTCCATGTTTAGAACTAGTGCCCATATAAGGGTCCCCCCAAAATTATATTGTTTATACGCTGCAGGTCGCAAATATTAAGCTATTTTGATGAAATTTGGTACATAGACCTATGTTGGCCCAAGGACGAAGCCTATTGATTTTGGTGAACATCGGTCCATGTTTAGAACTAGTGCCCATATAAGGGTCCCCCAAAATTGGCTTGGTTACAAACTGCAGATCGCAAATATTAAGATATTTTAATGAAATTTGGTGCGCTGACTCACATTATAGAAAATTTTGACATAACCCCCTTTTTAACCCATTCGAATTTCGGATCCAAACAATACACCAGACTGGTGTAGGGTATTGTATAGTCTTTAACGACTTTAACGTTTTTACTCGTTTTTATTTCGATTTAACGATGTCCGTCCGTCCGTCTGTCTGTCCATGCATTTTTGTGCGCACTCTACAGGTCGCAAATATTAAGGTATTTTGATGAAACTTGGTACACCAACTTACGTCGGCCCAGCGACGAAGCCTATTGATTTTGGTGAACTTCGGTCCATGTTTAGACCTAGTGGCCATATAAGGGTCCCCCCAAAATTGGCTTGGTTACAAACTGCAGGTCGCAAATATTAAGATATTTTGATGAAATTTGATATACCGACCTATATCAGCCCAAGGACGAAGCCTATTGGTTTTGGTTAAGACCGGTCTATGTTTAGACCTAGGGTCCCCCCAAAATTGGCTTGCTTACAAACTGCAGGTCGCAAATATTAAGATATTTTAATGAAATTTGGGTCGCTGACTCACATTATAGAAAATTTTGACACAAGTCCCATTTTAACCCATTCGAATTTCGGATCCAAACATTAGTTGGCTTTTAACCAGACTGGTTAGGGTATTGTATAGTCCGCATGCCCGACTTTAAACTTTTTACTCGTTTTATATTAAAATTACATATCAAAAATAAGTTTCATTAAAAAAGCAATACTTCTCTTTACACCTCAAATTAATTTTTACACTAATCACGCCATGTTATAAATTCTTCGCCATTGGCAGATATTGAAATATGAGATATAAATTTTTTAAACTTGTAACCACAAATTTTATCCTCTACATTTCCTGATATTAAACTTAATGTTCTATTTACCCAAAACTGGTTCATTATTTACCCTTATCCACACAAATTTCTGCATTGCCCAAATTAGAATTTTTTAAACGAAAAAGTTTTTTAATCGAAACAATTATGGGAAATTTTCCAATGAAACACTATATTGTAGTTCCATTTTCATTATTGGAAAATTATCATCTAAACTAGAGAGCCAAAGATTTAACAATTTATTACAATGAAGTACAATATCTATATTATATTTTCGGATACAAAAAATTAGATGTTACTTACCTAATGTTAATTTAAAAAGTTAAGCTTTTGTTTGCATACTCTTCCTTAGTTTAAATTATTTAAAAGGATAATTAAAAATTTGTTTTAATTATTTTTTAATTAAAATCTTTTTTTGAATTTAGTTTTTTGCATTTACCACATATTTTTTTATAAAATGATAAAAAATTGGTTTGCCTAAAAGTGCTATATATTTTTTTGTACATACAACGAGAATTTGATTCACTCTGTTTGCTTTCGGTTAACAACACCAAAACATGTATTATTGTTTCAATTTTATTATTGTAACCGAAAAGAAATAACAACCTCTATTCTTTATACATTTTAAAAGCCGATAATTAATAGTGGTAATTGAAAAAAGATTTCAAGTTTAAAATATGTTGAACCGACAAATTTGTTTATTGTAATCAACAATATTTAGGATAGAAGTATATTAGGCTCCATTAAAATTAGTAACAGTAATGGAATTTGTTATTAAATTTGTTTTAATTCTCGAATTGGCATATGGGACTACTTTTGCTGCTGTAGGTACTATCATTCCGTTGCAATTACATTATTTTTGTAATTATTATACAAAGTCTAATGCAATTTTAAATTATTAAGAGCTACAAGGAAAATTCTTTTATGTCGGTAAAATTAATTGCAATTGCATTTGAATTAATTACGATTGCAATTACTTTTAACTGCAATGGCAGTTAAAATAATTGCGATATCAGTTAATTTTAAATGCAATTGAAGTGTACACTTTTTTAACTGCAATTGCTATTAATTTTACCTACATAATTCTTTTAGTGTTGTTTAAAAATTTAAGCTCGGTTTTTTATTCAAAAAGTATACACATTTATTTTGTCAATGTTAATTTACACTTTTAAATAAACTCACCTTAAACTAATTTTAGTTATAACTCCATAATTTTCTTAAGCGTAAGGTTTGTTTTTTATATATAAAAAGTTCTTTATTTTCGATATTTCGCTACTCCATGTGTAACATCTTAACCCTTCGTTGCATGGCATTGCATATATGAAATGTTGACTTCGCGCGTATCTAGAAACTGCACTATTCTCCATATAACGTTAGTTTTTCTTTTGTTGATCACTTTTATGTCAAATCATTAAATTTTAGTAGCAATTTTGCGTATTTTGTTAAATATATGTTAAAATAAGATGCTGAAACAAAAAGTGTTTTAATTAAGCGAAAAAAATGGGTTGATTTCTTTTATTATTCTAAAATCCTGTATAAGTTAACCGAGATGAAAGTATTATTTGAATATTTTACTACAGTTTCATTACAAAGTATTTACATTAGCGCTGTAATGCATCAATGCATATGTGCAAATTCATACGTTTGCGCTTATGTGAACTTCTATTGCTTATATGTTGTTATATTGCGTATATGCAATGTTAAGCATTTAATAATAATTTTAATTTTTCTGATAACGAAATTGCAAAAATGTTTGAAGGTTGGGATGAAAGTGAAATTGAGTTTTTTGTTCAGGAGAAATATCTAATGCTGGAGAGGAGCCAAATGCTAATCAGAGGAGTAATGATGATTGACGGTCCCTGAAAAAAAATATGAAAGAACTATTTGGAAACAAAAAGAATTCACAATGGATTTAAGTACTGATTTTAAGGGCAGCGAAGAGCTTCCAGAACATTTTTTGAATTTGAGTTGACCTTGCAGTTACTCCACATATATTTTCGGACGAACTTATGAATTCTATTGTTTACCAGTCGAATTTATATACTTTCCAGAAAAATCCAGATTCTCGAGATCATATTGATCCATTGGACTCGGAAAAATGTTTGGGTATATGTGGTTCAAATTGTTGGAAATACCAAGTTATGCTCCTTGGTAACTATGAAATACAATCGCTACCGGATCGCAGACCAAACAATGGAGAGAAAATTATGGCGTTGTCTGACAAGGTCATAATTTTCTGTTCCAACGCCGATGTGCGATACCGATTGTATCTCTTACTATGCTTCTTGGAAATACACTAATACAGGATACTATTGGTTGAAAAATATATGTCGGTCCCATTTGAAAGCTGCCTTTCTGTTGATGAGCAACTATGATTAACAAAATGTAAATCATATTTGAAGCAGTATTTTCCAATGAAACCAAACAAATGGGGATTCAAACTGTATATGCGTGTATATGCGGCCTATTCCAAAAAAAACTATATTTTCCAAAAACGTACCTACTTTAAAAAAGAGCCTTTGTCAAAAAAAAAAATATAATAATCTTTAAAAAAAGTCTTTTTCTTTAAAAAAAAAAAGTACCTTATTATACTCCGACATAGATACACTAGATAGCACTTTTTCCGAAAAGAACCTTTTCCCAACAAAATTACATTTACAAAAAAAAAGTTGGCATAAATTTTTTTGGAATTTTGAATATTCTAAAAGTGAGTACCTAAAAGAGGAAAACGTCCTCCTTTTTGCAAAAAAAAGACCTTTTCCACAAAGGACAGGGACGTTGTAAAAATGGGGGTTAAAAATTCGAAAAGTGCGACCCTTAATTGCCTACCCAAACCGCTGGAGGTAGGAAGTTGGAATTTGCGTTTTTGAAAATCCCAGGGAGAGGCCTGGGATTTTCCAAAACGGAGGCCTTGACGGCCTGCCCAAACTGTTGGAACTTGGTAGCTGAAAATCGAAATGTAAGTTCCCCCTTCTGTGTAGATGTCCGCAAAAAAGGGATTTTTATAAATTCATATCGGGAGGGACAATAAGAGAAAAAGTATCCCTCTTAACGGCCTGCCTAAACCCTTTTGGATAGATATCTAAAATTTTAAAATTTGGCGGCCTGCCCAAACCGTTGAGGCAACGAAGTTAAAATTTGTTATGAAGGTCCGTCCCATATCGTAGAGAGCCGCGAAGATGAAGTAGTTGGAAATTCCTACATGGAGGAACAAAAAGAAGGAAAGTCTCCCCTTGATGGCCTGTCAAAACCCCTTTGGCTAGAAACCTGAATTTTAAAATATATGCCCTGGAATATGGGCTAACTTATCAGTACTTACTTTCTCGGTACTTTCTAGAATTCAGGACAGGGACGTTATAAAATTTGGGCTTAAAAAGGGAAAGTGGCCCCTTAACGGCCTGTCCAAACTGCTGGAACTGCGAAACTGAAATTCAGTATATAGGTTCCTCCTTCAACATAGATAGCTGCTAATACGGCAGTTTTGGAAATTCCAACCGGGAGGGGCAAAAAAGAAAAAATTTCCTCTCGACGGCCTGCCCAAACTGCCAACACTGCTGGAACTAGGAAGCTGAAACTCGTTGTGTGGATTTGTCCTCAAGCTTGAACGCCCTGTAAGGCCAGATTGTCGGAAATTCTTGCCGGGAGGGGCATAAATAGTAAAAGTCTCCCCTTTAACGGCCTGCCAAAACCCCACTGGCTAGAAATCTAAAATGTAAAATATATGTTTCTTGGAGTATGTGTTCACTTATCGGGAAGGTACTTTTTGGAATTTTGGACAGGGACATTGCAAAAATGGCAGTCAAAAGAGGAAAAGTGCCCGCTTAAAGGCCTGCCCAAACCGCTGGAGGTGGGAAGTTGAAATTTGGTATGAAAGTTCCTCCTCCATTGTAGACTTCGGCTCAGACGGGATTTTTGGAAATTTCTACAGGTAGGGTCAAAAACAGGAAAAGTCACATTAACGGCCTGGCCAAACTGCTGGAACTAGGGAGCTAAAATTCGATATGTAATTGAAACACTAAAGTTAAAAACAGGAATGGTACGGAACAGGTGCAAAGGAATGGAATGGAAAGAGGATTAACTGATATCAAAACACAAGACAGTGGGTGCGAAATGGAATGAAACGGGAAACCATTGGGATTGGGACATTATATATTGGGAACGAAATGCAATGGAATGAAAAACTAAATTAAATCTGGAATGACTCAAAAAAATTTCCAAAAAATAAAATTTATGCATCAATATATTTATTTGCAGAATTCAAATCGCTTTTTTCGCGTTCCGCCATTATTTTGCAAATTCTTTTTTTTTTGCAAAAACGAACATTTTTGCATCAACATATTTGTTTGCAGAATGTAAATCGCTGATTAAGTATTTTAATTAAATTTTTGCACCATAAAGTCTTTTTTCGCGTTCCGCCATTATTTTGCAGTTTTTTAAGTGTGTTTTATTTAAATTCATAATCTAGGGACGTAATACCAATTTCATACACCAAAGTTTAATGCCTAGTTTGAAAAAAAAATCGCGAAAAAAAATTTAGCAAAAAAGAAAATTTTTCCATCATTGTATTTGTTTGCAGAATGTTAATCGCTGATTCAGTGTTTTAATTAATTTATTCTACCATAAAGTCTTTTTTCGCGTTCAACCATTATTTTGCAATTTTTAAAATTCGTAATCTAGGGATGTTAATACCCATTTCATACAACAAAGTTTGATGGTAAGTTGTAAAAAAATTGCAATTTTTGAACCACAAATCCTATTTGCAATAGAGATGGGCGCGTGAGTGAATTTTGACTCACGCTCACGCACGCTCACGAAAGAAAAATAACAATCACGCACGACTCACGCACGAACATTTTTTATAATCACGCTCACGTGATTTATTTTAATTTGAATCACGCTCACGAAGTACTCACGCTCACGAAATGCTCACAAAAATATGAAATTTGTTTTTATCCATGGATGGTAACCGAAACGATGCGGTTATCGGTAAGGGTAACGCTATCTTAGATTATTTCGGTAACGGTATTTTAAGGGTAACGCTATTTTATTTATTTCGGTATCGGTATTTTAAGGATAACGGTTTTTTAGTTATTTCGTTAACGGTATTTTAAGGATAACGGTATTTTGATTACTTCGGTAACGGTATTTTAAGGATATCGGTAGCCAGTTTTCTCGATACATCCCTCAATTTTTTTACGAAAAACAAACGAGATTAAAAACAGAACCAATTTACCAACTTAATGTACGAAAAATACTCAATAATCCAGTGCAATTGCCAAAAACAGAAAATTAAAAATATCGGTAACGGTATTGTAGGGGTAACGGTATTTCATTTATATCGGTAAGGGTATTTTAAGGATATCGATATTTAATTTATTTCGGTATCGGCATTTTAAGGGTAACGGTATTTCAGTTATTTCGGTAACGGTATTTTAGGGGTAACGGTAGTCAGTTGAAATGGTTTTGAATCGGTAACGGTATTTCAGCGGTATTGCCTGTCAACCCTGTTTTTATCTTAATTATTTAAGGAAACTTTCTTTATTGAATATAAGTTTTCTTTATTTAGGGCCATCAACAATAAACAAATTAACCTAAAGTTTGAGCTAACTTAGAGTTAGAGATGTCAAATTCCATACAAATTCGAATTTTTTAACTTTCAGTTTGTGTTAACTTTAAGAATTAAAATTAGCTTAACTATAAAAAAATGTTGTTAAAAATTTAACTAATATACAAGTGCTTGTGCAAATATAAATATTACTGACACTTTAGAAAAACTTTTATTTTCCATTGTTGATTATATTTGAATGGAATCACTACACGCTGAAAAAAAACGGCCTGTCCCAAACATATTTGTGCTGTTAATATATATATTTGGAGAAATTGTTAAACATATTCGCCGTGTTTTTACTAGAAACAATATTTATTTGCATGCAAATATATTATGTTTGCAAGCAAATATATTATGTTTGCCTGTAAATATATAATGTTTGGATGAAATGAAATGACGCTATTGACAAATATTATATGTTTGGCAGCAAACATACAATATGTGTGTCATAAAAAAATTATGTTTCCATGCAAATACTATATATAAATAATATATTTAGTTATAAAGCAATTACACTATGCGACAGTCAAAATCGGGATGGGATGAAACCAACGGGAAATGTTATATCGGTCAAAAACAAGTTATACGTGTCCCGGCGTTTCGCTGGGTCACCCCTAGGAATCGAGATATATCTTTTTTTTGACATAACTCGAGAACCACTAGTCCGATTTTGCTCAAACAATTTTAAAAGAATTAAAAATTACAATTCCTTTAATCTGTTCATATAACGTTTTTCTATATACTCAACAGTTTTGCCGTAAAAATAAATGTTTTTTACCGCTACCATAAAAATCAAAAACCTTTTGTTTATTACTTTTTTTTAATATTTTAGGCAAAAAATATTTTTTTCTTCATACTCCTTGATATAAATTTCGCTATTTATAGAGCCAGATGTCACAAATGACTGGCTTCTTTGGCCGCAGCTACATATGGCTTGCCAAACTAGGAATTTCTTAGGGAATTTCGTTTGCTTTTTTGACCTAAATTTTTCCGCAACATTTCCTCGAACATCAGAAACATAAAATTCTAGACCAGGGAGCTGCGAAAAATCAGCCAGGACATAAGTTTCGTCGTCCATTACACAACAGTTGTATTTTTGTATAAAATTTGATTTCAATTTTCGAGCTCTGGTTTTGTCCTCCAAATTTTTAAAAGCTTTTCTATCGGAATCTTTTTGAACTTTGTAGGACTTTAGTCCTGCCTTACGTTTCATTTACGTACAAAAAAGTCCGAGCATTGGGCTAACAGAGCTGTTTTTCTGCCAGATGTGTTAGGAGCTCTCTTAAGGATGCTTTTAACTTTATATGCCTTACCAATGTTACGATAACCAGTCGTTGTTCCTGTTCCTGTTCCCGGCTTCCTTTGAATTGTTAAGTGTTCTAGATACCTTTTTACCACTTTTGAAACTGTTTGGCGGCATACATTAGTTTCTTTGGCGATTTTTTTGTATGTCCATGTTTGGTTTTGTTGAAAATATTTAATTATTTTTGAACGCATTTTTTTTCATCGTCCATTCTGTAAAAAATTGCTAATTAAAACTCATGATATAAATTAATTTATTAACTGACATATTTTTAAAATGTAAACTGCCGAAAAAAAAATATGAGAAGCTTTAAACCAAAGTTATAGGCAAAAAAGTGTGTTAACATTATTATGATCTCACTCCTTAAAAGTTTGGAAACGCTCCTAGAAGAGAAGAAGAAATTCTCATTGATTTTCCACTTTAACTCTACAAATATTTCTAGAAATACTAAAAATGTCGCCCCCTGACGATTGCTTTATTCAATATTTCATAATTTGTTAATTAGGTTTTGGGATTTTAGCGCATTTAATTCCTTTAATTTATTTTATAAAGGGTTTTTCAACAGGGACGCTACAAAAGTAGAAAGACAGGGACAGCAAACGACGCCTTATTTCTTGCCGCTCTTTTGACATTTCTCTGCAGTAAGGTTTGCCATTTCACGATGGAAAGATATAAGAGCCAACTACGAGTCGAAATTATTAAAATTTACTACCCAAATTCGGAGTTAGTGGCCTCAACGTTAAGAGCGCTACGTCCAATTTATGGTCGTCATAATCGTCCTAGCAGATCAAGTAGCAGGTCTAGTGGAAAAATTTTAATCCACAGGCACAGTACAAAATGTTCTCGTGCCAGTGAGACAAAGAAGTACCCGTAGTGTCGAGAATATTCCTGCCGCTGAGGCTTCAGTTGAAGAAAGCCCAAATGTGTCTCTCACACGTCGTTCTCAAGCGTTGGGCATCTCTGTGACGTCGTTGTGGCGAATTTTGCGAAAAGATCTTGGCCTACATCCTTACAAGATCAAATTGACGCAAGAACTGAAGCCGCTTGAACACCAGAAGCGTCGTATGTTCGTGAATTGAGCTGAGCAACAACTTGAAAATGATTCGGATTTTCATCGAAAAATCATCTTCAGCGATGAGGCTCATTTCTGGCTGAATGGCTTCGTCAATAAACAAAATATGCGTTATTGGTCAGACAGCAATCCACACGTACTCCATGAGTCATCATTTCATCCCGAAAAAATTACGGTTTGGTGCGGTTTATGGGCCGGCGGCGTCATTGGGCCGTACTTCTTCCGTGATGATCAAGACCGGCACGTTACTGTGAATGGGAATCGCTACCGTTTAATGATAACCGAATATTTTTGGCTCCAATTGGATGATATGGACTTGGAAGACATGTGGTTCCAACAGGACGGCGCCACAAGCTACACAGCGAATGTCACAATCAATTTATTGCAAACAAAGTTTGGAGAACGAAATGCTCCAGTCGATTGGCCGCCTCGGTCGTGCGATTTGACGCCGTTGGACTATTTCCTGTGGGGCTACGTCAAATCTGTGGTCTATGCCAACAAGCCAGCGACGATTGATGAACTTCGTACGAATATCGAACGTGAAATTGCAGCAGTATCGGCCGATTTATGCTTGAAAACCGTCGAGAATTGGGTGCCCGTGGTGGCCATGCAAAAGAGATCGATTTCCATACATAATGGCATCGAACGTACTTTCACAGGAATAAAGAATTTCATTGATATCCAAAACCGTTTTTGTTTTATTTAAAAAAACTTTTGTAGGGCTCTTATTGAAAAACCTTTTATTTAAAATGTTTAAATAACTTAAACAATTAAACAAAAATTTGGAATAACATTAAAGACTTACAGTGGTCTTTAATGTTATTCCAAATTTTTGTGGAGGAACAAAATTTTTCAATGTTTTGTACAAGAAGCCGATTTCTTCTTTACATGAGAATTCTGGCATAAGTAGAAAACACCCATTCGCTAGTACCTGAACTGACTGGAATACACATTATTTGAAGGAGGGGAAGATCTCTGGAATTTTTCCAAAATTGTAAATTATCGCAATCTGGTTTAATATAATCACGCAAACTCACGCACAATAATTTACTCACGCACGAACATTTTTTTAACTCACGCTCACGCGCGACTCACGTGAGTGCTATCATTTTAATTCACGTTCACGCGTTAATCACGCGTGACGCGCGATTAAAAAAGCTTAACTTCTTATTACACTGTGGGACAAATGGTAGGGGTCAGTGATCGGGAAGGGTTCAAACTACCGGGGAAAGTTATATCGGTAAAAAAGAAGTTATACGTGTCCCGGCGTTTCGCTGGATCAACTCTAGGAATCGAGATATATCGATTTGACCTTTGGTGGTCTTTTTTTTTGACATAACTCGAGAACCACTAGTCCGATTTTGCTCAAACAATTTTAAAAAAATTAAAAATTACAATTCCTTTAATATGTTCATATAACGTTTTTCTTTATACTCAACAGTTTTGCCGGTAAAAATAAATGTATGAAGAAAAAAATATTTTTTGCTAAAATATTAAAAAAAAAGTAATAAACAAAAGGTTATTGATTTTTATGGTAGCGGTAACAAACATTTATTTTTACCGGCAAAACTGTTGAGTATATAGAAAAACGTTATATGAACAGATTAAAGGAATTGTAATTTTTAATTTTTTTAAAATTGTTTGAGCAAAATAGGACTAGTGGTTCTCGAGTTATGTAAAAAAAAAGATATATCTCGATTCCTAGGGGTGACCCAGCAAAACGCCGGGACATGTATAAATTGTTTTTGACCGATATAACATTTCCCGTTGGTTTCATCCCATCCCGATTTTGACTGTCGCATAGTGTTATTATAGTTGGTTGTTGTCGTTGCTAAGCTGGAGTGGATAAACAAAAAGTACTTAGCAAATGCAAAAGGCGTAAAAAATCGTAGCATATTTTACGGATGTACAAAATATATCTAAAGAAGGAATTCATTAAATTAAAAAGTTTCATAAAAAAAGTTTCGAAAAAATTAATATGATTTATAAAAAAAATTCATAGTCCAAAATTAATAATAAAAAATTAATTTAAAAAAATAAAAATTATAAAAGGATATTCTCTCAGGAAATGACGATAGTTTATAAAAAAATTAAAAAAAGTAAATACTATTGAATAATTTCTTAAATATAAAGAACATTTTCGTTATATTTATGAAGATCTAATTTATGAAATTCAATGAATTTTTTTAATGAAATTATGAAATTTTATAAAAGAAAAGTTATGAAAAATTTCATAATATTAATTAAATATTATATACATAATGAAATTCTTCATTGGTCTACACTCATAAAAAAAAGTCCGTACAAATAGGTCAAAATTGTGCTGGCGCAAATACATGCACTATTTCCTGTTATTTTAGCAGAATTTTTACCTATTTGTACGTACTTTTTTAGAGAAAATAACAGAAAAATTAGTTCAATTTAATCAGAACGCGTTTAACAGACTTTTGTACTAACTTTTTTTTATTAGTGTACGAAAAAAATTATATCATTAATATCATGAAGGATAATTCTCTCAGTGTAATGAACACAAAGTAAGATTGAAGCTTACACTATTCAAAAAATTCCTTACTTTGGTCAAAGGATACACAGGATACCATAAGGATACCTTTAAAGGACATCGCCTTAACTTGAAAAAGATTGGACTGATTTTTCTGAAATTTCGTAAAAAGAATATATTTGGTATAAGTAGCAAAGCTTATAAGTTTGAATAATATATGTTGAAGCTAAGGTGCGTTTTCGCTCAATTTCGCGTTTTTCGAGAAACAAAAATCGCTACATCCTCTTAATTAACGGCACAAAAATATAATTTTTTTATTAAAATTACATCTTGGTAAGACAAATAATTTATGCTTAAACCTAATTTTTATGAGCTAGTTTTCGAGATTCCCTCTTAACTTTTTTGGCCCATATAGCTTAAAATAGACAACGTAAAAAAATGTTGTAGAAAAACTTGTTTATTTTTTGTGAGGAACACATGGTATAAATTTCATTAGAAAAAAGCTTAGCCGGTTAGAGGTTTAAGGCTAACAACGCTATATAAAAATATATAAGAAAAAATCAACCTTTGTTCTGATTATGAAACTGGCCCCAATTATTAAAACAAAACCTTTAAACTAAAAAAAAATAAAAAAATAAACAACTTACGATTAAACTATCCCGATGGGTTGCTTCCGATCTTAATGAAATTCGAATATGTGATAGAGCTCTGCGGCATAAGTGGCCAAATATCTAAATCCTAATAAAACCTTATATTATTAACCGGTAATGAGTTTTGTAAGAAGTAAAGTTACGTAACCTCCTAATTTTCTCTTATAAAACGTATTATTTTAGCAAAGACATGGCGATTGAGGTAACTCACTACAAAACACTCATTAACCCTACATAGAGATAGTTTTGCTCGACGAGTTTCAATAAAACTTTTCATTAAAATAATGAAATTTCCTTAACAAAATTAATACAAAAAATTCTCAAAATTGATGGAAAAGCTTCATATATTTCATGAAACTTTTTTATTGAGTGTATAATATTTTTAGTAAATAAAAGGAAATTTTTCACAAAATTTTGTGAAAAACTGCATTAATTCAATGAAAAGTTTCAATGGACAAACTGTGTATTAAATTAAAATTAATAAAATTTTTATACTACTTACATTTACACTTAAACGAAAACTACACCTTTTGTAATTGTAATTCAGAAAATATCAATTGAAATTCAGAAACCGTCATTTGAAATTCAGAAAATATCAATTGAAATTCAGAAATTGTCATTTGAAATTCAGAAAATATCAATTGAAATTCAGATTTGGTTATTGGCGAAACAGAGGCCTATTTTGAGGCCAAGAAAGGCGTTGGAGTGATTGTATCGCTCTTGAAGGAGACTATGTCGATGAATAAAGTCTAATTTTGCCAAAAAAATTTTATTTTATTGATTATCCTACGGACTTTTCAGCCGATATTTTCACCCAAATATTAAAAATATTAGCAATGCAAAACACTTTAAATCTGCAATTATTAACCATTTAAGATGACAAAATCTTTATATATCACACACATATTTTATTCATATTATTTAAAATTGTTACTTTTTTGCCCATTAATTCATATATAATATTTATAGTTATAATATTTTTTATTTGCACAACCGCATACTATAACTATATCTTCCCAGTACTTTAATATAAGACTAGCGCTTGTTGTACTGCATTGTTTAAATAAATAAATAGAAAAAAACTAAGCTAAGAAAAAACAAATTAATCAACTTAATTTATAAAATACTTATTGAGTACGTGCACATATCAAGACATATCAAGAGCAGAGAATTAAAAATGAGGGTAGCGGTATTTTAGGGATAATGGAATTTAATTTTTTCATTAACCAGGTTAAAGAGCTAAAAATGTGTAATTGAATAAACAATTTCCATTTGAATGATTAAATTTATTGATTAGGCGGTTTTCGTGATTGAAGTGAGTCTTTATTTTTTTTTTTATTTTTACGAGTTTAAAATCACTTGTACATTATTATTAAAAATGGAAACATTACATATTAACAATTAAGAAGTCAATCCATTTGTTTATTTTAATGGTTAAAGTTATTTAAAATTAATTGCTCATAAATAACAAATTAAACACTTTGCGCCACACTTTTGGTTTATTATACTTAAACGCCCGAAGAGATTTAACACCTTTACGCCTTGAAATGTAAACAAAATACCAGCACACTTGTTACTTACTGAACTTTTTTATGGATTAATGGTATATGTATATTAGGCTGGGTCGATTTGTGGGGAGGCAAAAAAATCGACCATGGCTCAGGGAAAATCGTATTCTAGGGATCAAAATAAGAAACTTTGCCGAAGGAACCATATCTCTAAAACGAATTCTACTACCCCTAACTGTTGACTTTTGTCCCGTAGGGTCAAGTTTTGAAAAATCCCACTTTGACCCATTTAGAGTGCCCCAATCGAGTCCAAATGTATGACCGACCCCCACTAACTTTGGAGGGCCGATCCACCCATGCCAGTGGTACACCCCCTGGAACTCCCCTGGGGGGTTCCCCATACAAACATTTTAAAAAATCACCATTTTTGGCACTTTATTTTATTATTTTTTATTTATTTTATTTATTTTTATTATTTTATTTATTTTTTCTCCTTAGAAATTTATTTAGTCAGAACATATGTAAATGAAAAAATTAATTTAACTTAGTAATAGAAAAGAAAAAATGCCCAGACTTGAAAGCAAAAAAGACTTCAAACAGTAATTTTTTTTATTTTCTTTTCTATTACTAAGTTAAATTAATTTTTTCATTTACATATGTTCTGACTAAATAAATTTCTAAAGAGAAAAAATAAATAAAATAATAAAAATAAATAAAATAAATAAAAAATAATAAAATAAAGTGCCAAAAATGGTGATTTTTTAAAATGTTTGTATGGGGAACCCCCCAGGGGAGTTCCAGGGGGTGTGCCACTGGCATGGGTGGATCGGCCCTCCAAAGTTAGTGGGGGTCGGTCATACATTTGGACTCGATTGGGGCACTCTAAATGGGTCAAAGTGGGATTTTTCAAAACTTGACCCTACGGGACAAAAGTCAACAGTTGGGGGTAGTAGAATTCGTCTTAGAGGTATGGTTCCTTCGGCAAAGTTTCTTATTTTGATCCCTAGAATACGATTTTCACTGAGCCATGGGCGATTATTAAATCGACCCGCCCTAATGTATATTATTCACAATTTTTATATGATCTGTAGAAGAAAAAAGGAAAGAAAGAAAAAAGTCACAAGTCAACATTTTAATAAGCAAAAACAAACAATAAAACAGTTTCACACAAACATAAATTTTTTTACAACTTCAAGCTTCAAATTGACAAAATAATAATAAAATTACTGCAACAATACTATACAACCAAAATCGGAATAAAACGAAAATCATACAGTAGGTAACCAGAAAAATATGACTTTCAAATTTCTTCTTGAAATCGTTAAAAAAAAAACAAGCACACATTTTACGTATTCAATTCATTAATTAATGTAAACTATAAATTGAAGTAGTGACCAACATAACTCTAAAAACTGATAAATAATGACTCTAAAATGACTCGTTAAATGGTTATATATTTTTACTGTACCGGTGTCCTCTAACTAACTTGTCCTATAAAGACTTTTCTCACATCGAAAATGTAACTCTACACTAATAGAAAAAAGTCTACTAAAAATTAGTATAAAATGATGCTGCAGAAAAAAACTGCTAAATTAGTAGATTATTTTTGCTATATATTAGTAATAGGAACAGCAAAAATAAAACCGTTAAATATACAGAATTTTAGTTATATTTGAGCTAAATTTTTGTAAATGGATAATAGCAAATTAACCTGCTAAAATCAGCAAAAAATTTTGCTAAATAATTAGTAGCCTAAAAAATCACCAACAAATTAAAAATTTTCGAAGTTTTTTTTCGATTTTTTTTTTAAATGCAAATAAAAATCGAGCCTTTTGAAAAGAGCAGTTTATAATTTTTATCAAATATTTCTGCAGATTTATCAGAATAGACTGCTATTTGCATTCAACTAAATATAGCTTAAAAATAGCAAAAATGTTGTAGAATTAACAGTTTATTTTTGCTATTTTTAGTCTACAAATATTTAGCAAAATTTTCTGCAGATTTTACAGTACAATTTGCTATTTTCAATTAACTAAAAAGTTGGCCTAAATATTACTAAAATTCTGTAAATTTAACAGTTTTAATTTTACTGTTCTCATTTTACTAGTATTTAGTAAAAAAATCTATTAATTTCAGCAGTTTTTTCTGCAGCATCATTTTTAACTAATTTTTAGTAAATTTTTCGGCTAGTTTTTATGCGTGTACCATATTTAAACATAATGTCAAATTTATTGTAGCTGGAGGTATAAAAAAATTAAATAAAAAACACAAGACAAGTCTGTAGTTATTTGAAAAATTCAACTGTACTTTTTTTCAAGAAATTATTAGAAATATAATAGGAGCATTTATTGACAGATTGACTTTGTATCCCGGTCTTGCACGGGATACAAAGTCTTCTGCCTTAAAAACTAAAAGTTTAATAATATAGTTGAAAAACCCTTGTGGGTATTTTAAGATTTGAAAAAGGGTGGACGCCCTTTGCGGCGTGCACCCCAGCCGGTGTATTGTCAAAAATCTGAAAACAAAATGATTTAAACTCAACTACCCAGTGTAGAAAATCATTACCAGATATGTGGTTATGTAACTACATTACACTCATAGAAAAAAGTTTGTAGAAAAGTTAATAAAACTGTTAGTACTTGAACTTAACAAATTTTTAACTAATTTTTAGTTAAAATTTAATTTTTAGTTAATTTTCTTGCTACCTCCACATTACTAACTTACAAACTTTTTTGCTATTTTTTTTTGCTGAATTTAGTTACTAATTTTTAACAATAAATTTGCTAACTTTACAGTATTTTGCTGAATTTTAGTTACTAATTTTTAACTGAAGATTTGCTAATTTTAAAAATTTTTTGTAAACTAAACCACCAATTTTGGAGCGCTTATAAACAGAATGTTGAATGACTCATAAAAATTAATTTTATGAGTCATTTTAATGAGTCAATTTTAATTTAAATTTTAACTCGCCAAAAATAATGCAAAAAGTTTTTAAATAAAGCTAAATTGAAATGGTTGAAAATTTGTCCTACTCATAAAATATCTAAATTATTAAAATTTATGAGAAAAGTTTCTATTTATCGTAATACATTAATTTTCAAAGATCAAGGTTTATTTTGGACGAACCATTTTAATATGAAAATTGTGATTAAAAGTATCTCTGGGGAGCAAGTGGAGTTTAGGGGGATCACCCTAATTTCTTCCCCCCAATATTGTACTTTTTAAGCTTATTTAAAGAATACGATATTTTTAATCGGCCTTTCCTGTGGGTGGAGCTTTAGAGGTGAAAATGAAACCTCAAATAAATTCGGAAGTACATATCCGATCAGCAAACAATGAAAATCAAAAGAAGGGTCTCTATACAATACATTTTTCCAATCAGAAGAATACAAACGGGAAAGCGGTGGTAAAGCACTTTAACAGGTGGTACAAGTACTGGCAAAAAGTGCTTTCCCATTCCCGTTGGCAAAACACTGGCAAAACTAATAAATAGGTGGTCTGGAAATATATTTTCCAAAATAAAATTTAAAAAAAGTTCATATGTATTTTTTTGTTCCTGCCGTGATTTGAACCCAGGGCGTCAGATTGGCAGACGATTGCTCTACCCACTGAGCTAACGAGACATATAATATTTGATGGCTAAACACATAAATTGAGTGATAATAGCTGGACAACTACTGGCTCTGCCAAAAGGCTAGTACTGCCAAACAATTTTTTGTAACTAATATGCCAGCGTTGGGAGGGCAAAAGAAAAGTTGGTCTTGAAGGAATTTTCCCACAAACAAAAAATTGATTTTATAAAACAAAAAAAATTTTAAATAAAAAAAATCAAAAAAAATTTTTTATAAAATCATTGGTCTACCAGTGAATTGATTTTTATACCACTGGTAGCATTGGCTAGGTAGCATTGGATAACCACTTGTTGCAAACCCTGGCATATCACTCTAAGCCAATTCTATTGTCAGTGTTTTTTTCTATAAACCCCCGAAATTTTTGTAAAACAAATACTGGAAATACGCTTTTTGCAAACGCTGGCAAAGCGTCCCAAATGAGTGTTCTGACAGTAATTTATTTTTAACACCGTGGTTACCCAGTGCTTGATTTTTTGTACCACTGGCGATTTCTGACTGGGTTGTTATGGTTAACATATTATTGTCTATAAATATTACCACTTTTACAAAAAATTATTCTTGGGAAATTTTCATTGGCATTGAAATATAATTCGCATTACTTTATCTCAATGTCAATGCCAACAAATTTTATCACCATTCAATACCAATGAAATTTTTTTCAATTTGCATTGATGAAAACAATGGTAATGAAATGTACACATAATTGAAGAAAAAGCATTGTAATATAAAAAAAATATAAGAAATACGCGAATTTTAAATTTTTTTTTCTTAATTTATTCTTTTATTAAAACACGAAGAGAATACTTCTATCATCAATTATAAGTAGGCATTTAGGCATTGAACAATGCCAATTGAAAAAATTTCAATTAATTGACACATTCAATAAACTGGTCCCAAGTATGTTTTTAAATACACATTTATTTTTTATTTATTAATTTTCATTTCATTTGATCCTTTTTTACCTTTTTCCAGTCCACTAGTAATCTGTTGATTTCAGAAAATTTTAGCAAAAATTTTGTAGATTTAACATTTTTTTTTGCTATTTTCATTCTATTATTATTTAGCAATTTTTTTGCTGATTTCAGCAAGTTAAATTGTTATTTGCATTTAACAAAAATTTAGCTCAAATATTACTAAAATTCTGTAAATTTAACAGTTTTTTTTTGCTATTTTTAATAAACTACTATTCAGCAATTTTTTTTGCTAATTTTAGCAGATTAAATTGTTATTTGCATTTAACAAAAATTTAGCTCAAATATTACTAAAATTCTGTAAATTTAACAGTTTTTTTTTGCTATTTTTATTAAACTACTATTCAGCAATTTTTTTTGCTAATTTTAGCTGATTAAATTGTTATTTGCAGTTTGCTAAAATTTTATTAATATTTAGCAAACTGATTCCGCTAATATTAGCAGTTTTTTCTGCAGCATCATTTTTAACTAATTTTTAGTAACTTTTTCTGCTATTTTTACGGACTTATTTGTATGAGTGTAGGGTTTGGGATTTCCCGGACTTTTTCATTTCCCGGGAAACGGGAATAAAAAAATTTGATTCCCGGGAATACCGGGAAATATTTTTGAACAAAATTGTTAATGAAAATATAAGTAATATTTGTTTTAAAAAAACACTATTTCAGTACAAATTCAGTCTGTGTAGTAAGAATTCAAAGTAAAAAATATCAGAATGTTGAACATTTGGTTTCACATAAATTACTATAAGCACTGCCAAATGAATTGCATGATTCCAGCAGAAAGCACCCACTACTGAATTGTCGGAAACAAACCGTTTCATCACATTCGGCCCATTAGATATGGTGGCCACAATGTTATTTTCCAAATACAAATAAAACTATTCTAGCCTTATTTCTACAATTCTTCTTAATTCATCAGCATTACATCTTCCTGACATATAAACCAACCGCAGGTTATAAAATGAATTATTTCCGTTTATACATATGTGCAAATATCTCTTTTGTGATATTCTTGTCCATTCATCTAAGATTATAATAAATCTCCTCTTGTTAGAAATATTGCTCAATATTTCTTTTATCATGATATCTTTTACATGATTGTAGTAATTTAATATTATGTTCTTTACATCGATTTCGTTTTTTGGCAATGCCAGGTTTTTATTATAAAAACTTTCTCGATTAAACGAAGATCTAGTTATGGTGAGGATTGACATTCCGTAGACTGCGGCTAATTTGGATACCATTTCAGGAAATGTTTGCCCTACCATAGAACGTTCAATGCCTATTCAGCTTACACTTTTTTCTTCGGGTACTTTGCTAATTTTAACTGGAACGTTATTCTTGTTGTTGTTTTCTTCAAGAGAAGTTGCATAACTCTCAATTTTTTTTTTTTGTGAACCAAATTTAAATGTCGGATAATACCTTCGTTAACCATTAGTCTTTTAGGGCAAATATTGCACTGCGCTGCATTATGCGAAAAATCTTTATTAGTTGAAATGCTCCTAATTACTTGGCAAAGATTTTTCAAAGAAATTGATTCCCTTTTAAAATATTTTAGCAATAACATTTTGTGTTGGTATTTAAAATGTTTTTTATGACTAAAATTAAAAAATCCTATTCCAAACAAAAACAATTTAAAGAATTTAGTATTTTTAAAATTTCCCGTTTTCCCGGGAAAAATATATTATTTTCCCCGGAATTCCCGAACCCCAAACCCTAAACTACATATATGGTAATGGTAACTAGTTACTTTTATTATTACATTTCTTATTACCTTTATATGGCGAATTCGCGAAAAATAACGACATACACACCAACATACGAAAAATAAAAAAAATATGTCGTTACCTATGTGCTTACCAATATTGACTAAAATAATGATTCTAAAAATAGATTTTCAAAAAGAGTGTTAAATTTTTTTTTTTTAAATGTAAAAATTTTTTTTAATAAAAGTTGCTGATGCGGGAATCGAACCTGGGACTCCCGGTTGCCAGTCAAGAGCTCTACCATCTGAGCTATATCGACATGTATTGTTTGATAGATAAAAACATAATTGGCTTCCCAGTATAGAAATGGTAATGACATATCATTATTTTTTGGACTACCAGTAATGACACCCACTTACCTTCTGCATTATTTTAAAACATATAATAATGAGTTACTGATAATGCCTTATTTTTATCATTATTTCAAATAGAAAATAATTTTCTAGATTTTTTTAAATCTATTTTTAGACTCAATATTTTTTAAACACTGGTAAGAATATATATAACCACATATTTTTTGATTTTTTGTATGTTGGCGAGTAAGCTTACTTGTGTGCAGCAGGTCAATTATGTTTTTATCTATTAAATATTACATTTTGATATAGCACAGATGGTAGATCTATTGACTGGCAAACTGTAGACCCAGATTCGATTCCCGCACCAGGAAATTTTATTTAAAAAAAAAATACAATAAAAAATATTTTTTTTTTATATAATTAATTTTTTTGAAAATCTATTTTTAGACTCTTTATTTTTGTCAGTAGGTACTGGTAAGCACATAGGTAACGATATATTTTTTGATTTTTCGTATGCTGGTGTGTAACCATAACTCATTATTTTTCGCGACATCGCCATATAAAGGTAATAAGAAATGTAATAACAAAAGTAACTAGTTACCATTACCAAGTATGTAGTTATATAACCACATATCTGGTAATGATTTTCTACACTGGGTTGTTGCGCACAACTTAGCTTACTCGCCAACATACAAAAAATCAAAAAATATGTGGTTTCATATATCATTACCAGTGTTGAAAAAATATTGAGTCTACAAATAGATTTCAAAAAAATTTACAAAAAAAATCTAGAACATTGTTTTATTTTTTAAATAATGATAAAAATAAGTCATTATTGGTAATACATTATTTTTTATATTGAAATAATGAAAAAAGTAAGTATTTATTAGGAACTCATTATTATATCTTTTAAAATAATGCAGAAAGAAAGTACGTCTCATTACTGGTAGTCCAAAAATGATTTTACAAAAATTTGAAAAGCAGTAAACAAAAAAAGTGAACAAGATTATGACAAACATACAAATTTAAAAATTTTTGAAAAAAGTGGACGTAAAACACCGCGATATCATTTGATCATTAATAACGATTTTGTACGTGGCGTGAGGATAAAATTTCAGCAACATCCATTAAAAATTAATTATTTTTATAGTAAAACCCCAAAATGGATTACAAAAACTCATTTATTAAAAAAAGGGCTCAAAAGAGGGCGTGGGATGTAAGGATATGAGTACTAAATAAATTTGAGTAAAATCCTTGGGAAAATAAAAAAATCTATAGTGAATTTCATTAATTAAATTAAGTTTATTATAAAATTTTATGAAAGTTTTTAATTTAATGAATTCTTTCATTAGATATATTTTGTACATCCGTAAATAATGAAATTCATTACTGAAGTGATGATAGTTCTCTCAGTGTATGATTTTTAAAATAGGGTCATTTAGAAAAAATTATAAAAAACTACAAAAATCTTTTAAATAATATACTTTAATTCTAATATTTGGTAGCATGTCCTTTATTACAAAGCACAGCCTTACATTGTTTTGGCATGGAATCCACCAAGTCTCGACAAATCTGGTTTGGAGTTGCATACCATGCCTTTTGAATGTTCTCCCACAGTTCGTTTTTATATTTGGATTTTATTGGTCCAATACTTTCTTTAACAATTTTCCATACATTTTCTATTAGATTTAGATCAATAGATCAATTCATCAATTGATATTTTCTGAATTTCAATTGATATTTTCTGAATTTCAAATGATATTTCCTGAATTTCAATTGATGTTTTCTGAATATCAATTGATATGTTCTAAATTTCAAATGATATTTTCTGAATTTCAAATGATATTTTCTGAATTTCAATTGATATTTTCTGAATTTCAAATGATATTTTCTGTATTTCAATTGATATTTTCTGAATTTCAAATGACGGTTTCTGAATTTCAATTGATATTTTCTGAATTTCAAATGATGATTTCTGAATTTCAATTGATATTTTCTGAATTTCAAATGGAAAATCTGAATTTCAAATGGAAATTCTGAATTGCAATTGATGTTTTCTGAATTTCAAATGAAAATTCTGAATTTCAATTGATATTTTCTGAATTACAATTGCAAAAGGTGTAGTTAACTTAGCTAAGAAATTTGAGCTAAATTCAACAGAAACATTCCTGATTTAACTGAAAATTTCTGTTAAAATGTCGCTTACAGTCTTGGTTTTGGGGCTCTACGGATCTGTCCCGAGAGAACCCATATTTCTTTTGGGAGTATAGGTGGCTTATAAAGATTGATAAGTTCATAGTATCGAATTTTTGTCCATTTTGCTCTATCTCGCTTAGTTTCCGAGATATAAGCCATTTTGTGATTATACAATAAAAAATTATGAAAATATTGCGCCTTCTCTATGTGATATTTATAGCAGAGACACAAAAATATAAACTTTTGATTGATAATTGGGGTTTAAATTAGGTGAAAATTTGTAAAATTAAGAAACATAAATTCCCGAGTAAAAATAATTATATATGATAGGGCAAAGAATTTCATGCACTTAAAAATGGAAAATATGCGCCTAAAATATGCGGCTAAAAAAGAAAAATATGCATTAAAAATAGAAGAAATATGCACTAAAAACTATTATTTTTGCAAAAATAATGCACTTTAAAACTTAAAAATGTATTTTAGTTAATTATTTTGCAAACAGACACAGAACTCTAAGATTTCCCATAGGTCAATAAGGTTTTTAAGAATGATTATTTTGATTGAATCAAAATATGAAAACCTATCAATTTTTGATATTTTTTTACAAAAGCAAAAATGCTCCTAAAATTTAAAATATGCACAAATATGCATTAGAAAGCACAAAATATGCATTAAAAAGGCACCAAATATGCATTTAAAGTCAAAATATGCAAAAATATGCAACTACAAATCGATGCCATTTTGTTCTACATTTGATGATTCGGATAAAGATGTAGTCCATATTAGTTTTGGACTATCGAGAAAAAACATGCATTTGCATGAAATTCCTTGCCCTAGTGATTGAGCTACATCTGGCTGTGAATGGAATCACATTGAGACACATATCATTATATACAAATACATCTGATATTATTTTTTGAACGAATTTTTTATATGGCAATTGATACTATTATATGTCCCCAAATCTTACTCCATATATGTATACCTACATACATAAGCCATATAAAAATAATCAATATATATGAAGTGACCGTATCAAGACCGTATAACCATATTCCCTACGGGAAATTTTAACAAACTGTCACCGAACTGGCCCCTTTATATGAAATAGACTGGTCACTTTTACATGGCGTTGTCATAGGAGGTGCAAATTGACCCCTTGTGACATGTCACAAGACAAATACTAGGACAGGTTACTGAACTCTCAATTTCAGGGACCTGTCCTGGGATTTGTCTTGTGATATGTCACAAGGGGTCAATTTCCACCTCCTATGACAACGCCATGTAAAAGTGACCAGTCTATTTCATATAAAGGGTCCAGTTCGGTGACAGTTTGTTAAAATTTCCCGTAGGGTTGTTCCATGCCAAGTTACATGAAAATGTATGTCACGCCATACTAAAAATATTTTTTTGTAATTTTATATAACTTTATATATTATCCCATACAAATTAATATACAATTCGACATCAAATTTAGTTAGCTGCAAATGAAGAATTAATTAACTTCAAAGATAACCATGTAATGCTCCATAAACAAATAATTTTCAAGGGCCCCTTTATGTCCCCAAGTTTTTATAGAAAATTCTGAAAATGCATCCATTTTTCTCACGAAAACCTTGGGCAGGAAATATTATACTTTCATAATAGTATGAAATCTGGATATTTGATAGAGAAAAGAAATCTAAGATTAACCCGTCTCATACTTTCTTCCACCTCTGACGCACCCATTCTAACCCCATATTTTGACCACTTAAATTACCGAGGTGATCAAAAACTGTGGGATGTTCATCTTAGCATTTTTGTTTTTACAATATATTGAAATTTCATCAAAATAGTAGTGTTTAGTTTGCAGTAACTACCTTGTTATATATTAACTAATTATTCCTTACAAAAACTATTATATCTAAGATATTTATCTCACCAAAAAAGATTCTGCTATATTTTCCTATTACAAAAAAAAAGAAAAGCTTCCATCTTCGAATCAAATGCCTTCAGTTGCTTATTGAATAACTCTGTGATTCAAATAATTTTTCTTCAACAAAACCCCTTAGAGCCAGTTTTATAATCAGAACTAATACTGAATTTAGACTGAGTAAAAACCACCTGGTTTCTGTACAAAACTAAATTACAAAAGCCAAGTCATTTAAAAACTACTAGTTTTTTCCCTGTCTAAATACACTATAAGATCAATTTGTTTCTTAAAAATTTTGACCTAAGAAGTTTTCAAATAACATTTTTTATTTATGAAATATTTAATACAAAAATCGATCTTAGTTCTGACTATAAAACTGACCCCATGATTCCAACAAATTATCTTCCTAGGAAACCAGTATTGAAAAAAATATAATTGTGATACCTCTTGCCATCAAAATCATAGATGCAAGAATTATAGGTAAAGTTTTTAAAATTCTGGGGTGGGCAAAAAGCATTCTAGGGTGGGCTTTGCCCACCCCAGACCTGCCTAAGTCCGCCAATGACTTCTAGTCATAACAAGCCTACCTACTATCTGATTTAATTATATAAAATCAGATAGCAGAAAAATCAATTCATTTGCGACAGAACGCGTTTAACAGACTTTTGTACTAACTTTTTTTATAAATGTAGTAGAAACTGCAGTTATGAGATTACGAACCTCTGTGGAATGCATTATGGTAGGTAAAATTGTTTGCCTTAGACAATGATGCATCGCTGTCGGCGCTGTGGTGTAATGGTTAGAACGTTGGACTGTTACACGTAAGGTTGCGGGTTCGAGCCCCAACCAAGGCAACATCAATTTATGAAAAATAATATGTAAAAGTTTTTTCTATCCCTCATACATATCGCAGCGTCCTCCTTCGGTGTTCCCCCATAGCCTTAACACCACCGAAGTAAAATAATATAACAGGGCTATGAACTAAAAAGCTTCAACAAAGTTTGCCAAATCTTCATCAGATGGCGCGCAACAACTGTTCTAGGATTCATCATCCCGCGTAATTACAGTGTTGCCATATTTGAAGCCCCTTCATCTTTCACCCCCTTTCACTTCTTCTCTATCCGCTTTCCAAAGGAAGCAAACGTTAATTAATAGGAAGAATTCCCTGAGTGTTGCTTAGAGTTTGCTGTTCGGTTTTAATCGAAACCGAAACCGCGGTTTTCCAAGCCTCAAAACCGAAACCGAAAACCGACAAAAATAAGTCGGTTTTTAACAAATACTTTAACTAATGACAATAATTATTTAAATTGCATAATATTGAGTCTTGAATTTCGAAAAGGCTCAGCTCCTATTTTACAAAATTTTGTATTTAATTGCAATGAAGATTTTCTCCATTAAAAACTGCTTTAAAGAATTTTTTGTTTTTGTTATTACGGATAACATAAACTGGGGCTTAAAATTTTAGTAAAAAAATTGCACCAAAAAGTCAAGTGGTTTAAGAGATATTGAGTTTCACATATTCAGTTACGATTTTCACCGCGTATTTTTCAAAAAGTCTTACTTCGTATTCCGCGAAATTTATAAAACTTTAACTTTATATTGTTTTAAACAAATTGCTAGAATTTAAATTTAAACTCTTTAAAATACAGCTTTAGTTGATGAAAAAAGAAAAATAATTAATTTATAACGGGTTTCCGCTTTTATTTCTTCTCCCGGAAAGGTTCCGAAATGGCGTTATTGCCTTTAAATATTCGAATGAGAAATTCAATCGAATTTTAAAAGATATCTCGGACGTATTAAACTATTTAATTTTTATACATATTTAATTATTATATATTTAGTTAGAATATTGTTATATTTAATTATTTTAAAACAATTATATTAATATCACAAGAAAACCGAAAAATAACCGAAACCGCGGTTATTGAAATTTTGAAAAACCAAAACCGCGGTTTCCAAATTTTTCGGTTTTTAGCAAACTCTAGTGTTGCTTCTCTTTAAAAAATAAAAAATGATGCGCCTCATGCAAGGTGAGATCCAGGTAGCTGTTTCACCGAAAAACGTTCCCAAATAAAAAAAGGCAAAATCTCTACAAGATGATATCCATCACTTACACAAAAACTTCAAAACTCACCTAGTGGTCATAATACTTTGGTTATATACTCTATGCACAAAAAACATAAGTTAAAGTATCATTAAAAGATAATAATCGTTATATACTAATAATAAAAAGTGAATAAATAAACAATCTCATACTGAAACTGGGTGAAGAAATAAATGATTTTATGCATTGTCTGTCCAACCATACGTCTCTCTGTCTGAATTTTTATATCGATAAAGAACTTAATAGGAAATGTATTGTTGTATAATAAATAAATGCAACACAGTGCAACATGTAGCAGCAGCATAAAGCAGCGATAATAGCAGCAACAGTAGTAGTTTGTGATACGTTATAACATATTTAAGTATGTGAAAAAAATCATAAAATTTACAATGAAGTACTACATTTTTGAGGTCACCAGTGTCAGGGTTACTTTTTTTACGACTTTTTTAATATCTTTTTTTTTCTCCGCTGTCAGTCGCTCAACTGTCTGACGCTTTTCAACATTTCTATACAATTCAACTATAATTTCATTACCATTTAAATAATAGTTTGTTTCTTTTATTTCTATCTCACTGGAGTGTGTTGTCAACATTTAGAATCCATAAAAATACGATTTACTCGTACCCGAAAAGAATAATTTCATAATCATAAACGTAACAAAATCTAAAAACAATAATCAAAAACGGAAAAAATCATAAAAAACTCAGTTGTTGTACCAAATTCAAAGTTAACAGTAGTAGCAGATGTATTGATTGCGATATATAATATTAAAGAAAAATTAGCTTCTGTTTACAAAATCATAAAAATTTTATTTCAAAAAATCATTAGTTAAAAGTAAGAAAAACTCGAACAATTACATAGTAACAACAACTACATTTATGTGAAAATGGTGAAATGAATGATGATTTTATGACTTTTGGAGAATTCGACAACAACAACAAAGAAGAGTTCATAATGGTTGATTACATTTGATAGGTGTGGGAAAGGTAGGTACTATTAATCGCCAGTTAGATTTTTATTTCATAGATTGTTACAACAACGCATTGCAATTAGGGTATTCAATTAATCGGCAGTTTACTTTAATCGATTAATCGTGCAAATAATTATTCGGGTTTTTTTCTTAACCGGTTAATCGAACAAAATTTTAAAATTAATCGATTAATCGAAAAAATTCCTGTAAAATAATATACATACACTTGTTGTGTTTTTAATAATTTTATTTTAAAAAAGGAACACAAAAAATTCAGTAACTCTTCTGAAATTCATAAAAATAAAAAAAATGTAATAATTGAGATCAGATTTTGTCATTATTTTTTTCTGTCCCCTCTTTCACATAATAAAATTTTATCCAAATCGGGGAGAACCACACCGCAATGAGTTAAAGAGTTAAAGAAGAATATAAGACCCCATACATTAATTTGTATCTCCTTCGTATGCATTGAATACATAAAAAACGTAAATATAGAGAGTAATTCTGTTGAGAATTGATTTTCCCTCTACGTTTCAGTACCTCCATCCCTTTATATTTTTTAATTCAGAGTGCTAACTAAACAAGCTTTATTACATTGAGGATTAATTATAATTACTAATTCTCATAATCATTAATTACAATAACTATTAATGCTTTCGTTTAATATCTACGCTTAAAAAGTCGTAAAAAATAATTAAAAATTTATTATACGTAAATAGATACCACTACTTTTATAGATAAGTCACAACAACAGAGTAGTAATTTGGAAGATGACAAAGCAAACTGTGCTAATTTTATGTTGTTTTTGTCTTTGGGATTTAAGATCTTTATTAACGCTCCTACTTGAAGACATGAAAGTCTCATTGAGTTGAAGTTAACATATATTTCTAGAAATTCTAAAAGGTCGTCCCTTAATTATTTTCTTAGGCCAGAATGAAATCCGGATAGGAACAATAGACAATTTATTATTTTTTATGTATTGATTGCCGGGTCGAAAAAGTTTCCATTTGGCCTACAAGCTTCCAATAAAAAAATTGGGGCCAATCGAATAACGCTAAGGTCTGCCCAAAGTTCATTGAAAAATTAAAATATCACTTTTTTGGCTTTTTTTTAAATACTGCCTCTTAAATAACTGTATTTTTGGAAAATATAAATAGAATCATAATTTAGACTGAATTCCCTTTCGGGTAATGTATAAAAATTCAAAATAGGTTGGAAAATATTTTAGTAATTGCAATTTCCTCAGACCATTGTAGGGTTAAAATTCAAAATCGGTTGGAAAATATTTTAGTAATTGCAATTTCCTTAGACCATTGTAGGGTTAAAATGAGACAAATTATTAAAATCGTAAAAAATAAATTATTTCTTTCAAGAATTTACTATGTTATATGTACTCTAGTTTTATTTTTAAGATCCACAAATATTCTGATATAAATTTTTGTCTCTCTTGCCTTATAATAACCTAGTCCCAGGTATGGCCAAAGATGGGATTTGTTTTTTTATAAATTCGAAAAACTCTAGTTTTGAGTTTTTTAAAATTTTGATCAACAAAATAAAAACAAAAGTGGCCAACGCATAGGGGTTTATTAAATACACCTTACATAATAATTCTACTGAAAATTACACATATCCCTCTTTTAACTTAACAACGACGGAGTTTTAAATTTGAAAATTTTAGAGAAAAGTGTGATTTTGCCCAATAATTTAGATAATAGTATTAATTTTTGTGTTTTTAGCTAGCTGTAACAAAACCGCTTCCGATTTCTTTTATTCTTGATACGATAGATTGTTTTCCGAAAATTTTGTAAAACTCCGACAACATAAACCCTTTCTTTACCAAGGTCAAAGGTGAAATTTTAAAAATTTTTCGATTTTTCCTGGAAGTACAGTGAACTCGCGATAATATGAACTAATTAAAACCAAGCCTGTTCATATTTGCAGGATTGTTCATATTTGCGAATGGTATGAAAAGTTAGTAAAAAAAGTCATATACTTGTCACATAAAGTTTCTTTCTATATAAATGAAAGTTTTATTTGTTTTAAAATTAATCTTTATTTTATTAAAAGGAACTTTTTTCATTCATATGTACGAACAAACAAATTAACAAGAATGAATGTAAACCAAAAATATAATGACAATAAATATTCATTTTCTGCCTCAATTTCGAGAAAAAGTTATAACCTCATTAGCGAAGAAATCGATTATCCTCTTTTGCTCAAGTACTCTTAAAATTGCCCTCTTCCGTAACTCCCTCAAAACATTTAAGGCACGTTGTTCAACGTTTTTACTTTCAGCCCACTGCAATTCATTATTAAAGATATCGACAGCTTCCCTGACTTTAAAAATCTTTTTTGGTTCCTCCACACAATCATATTCGTCGGACATTTCTTATTCTATTTCATGATCGTTATATTCAATAGAATCCTCCTTTCATTCTTTAAAGTTCAAAGCTGTAGATTCAACCTATAGTGAAATACAGAATTACATACATACTCGTACATAAAGCTTTTTTAATGTAATTGTTTGCTTTATAAGCATTTTTGATTGACAGCCAAAGACATTTTAAATATGTAATAAATGCAAATTACTCGGGTATTCCCTAAATTACAATACTATGCGGTTGAAATTCGCACACATTTTTCAAAAGATGTTGTTCATATTTTAAAGCGTTTGCACAAAGTTCATATTTTAGAGTATTCAGTGGTAGAGAAAAAGCGTTCATATTTTGGGATGTTCATATATTAGGATGTTTATATTATCGCGAGTGCACTGTATACCAAAACAATGTGTTGTTTCTTGAGTAATTTGGTGAAAGTTGTCCAAATAACTCTGGTAACACCAAATTATATAGATAGTAATAAAAAATTAGAAATTAACCCTTACAGGCACATGTGGTCGAAATGACCCCAAATTTTTAAAATGTAAAAAAGTTACATTTGGCATGAAAATCGATATAAAAACCATTAATTAAGCATTTTCTGAAAAAAATAAATCCAAATTAACCTATTTGAGAGCATGGTTTCAAAATGACCCATTTTTTATGATAAATAACGCTGATTGGCTGAAAAATGTTGTGGGGTTAACAGAGTTATTTGGACAACTTTCACCAAATTCCGCAAGAAACAACACATTATTTTGGTATACTTTCAGGAAAAATTGAAAAATTTCAAAAATTTCACCTTTGACCTTGGTAAAGAAAGGGTTAACGTTGTCATAGTTTTACAAAATTTTCTGAAAATAATCTATCGTATCAAGAATAAAAGAAATCGGAAGTGGTTTTGTTACAGCTAACTAAAAACATAAAAATTAATACTATTATCTAAATTATTGGGCAAAATCACACTTTTCTCTAAAATTTTCAAATTTAAAACTCCGTCGTTGTTAAGTTAAAAGAGGGATATGTGTAATTTTCAGTAGAATTATTATGTAAGGTGTATTTAATAAACCCCTATGCGTTGGCCACTTTTTTTATTTTGTTGAACAAAATTTTTAAAAACTCAAAACTAGAGATATGCGAATTTATATAAAAACAAATCCCATCTTTGGCCATACCTGGGACTAGGTTATCATAAGGCAAGAGAGACAAAAATTTATATAAGAATATTTGTGGATCTTAGAAATAAAACTAGAGTATAACATAGTAAATTCTTGAAAGAAATATTTTATTTTTTACGATTGTCATAATTTATCTCATTTTAACCTTACAATGGTCTGAGGAAATTGCAATTACTAAAATATTTTCCAACCGATTTTGAATTTTTATACATTACCAGAAATGGAATTCAGTCTAAATCATGACTCTATTTATATTTTCTAAAAATACAGTTACTTAAGAGCCAGTAGTTTCAAAAAAACCAAAAAAAAATAATATTTCACCATATAAAGTGTGTTTTAATTTTTCAATGAACTTTGGGCAGACCTTAGCGTTATCCGATCGGCCCAAAATTTTTATTGGAGGCTTGTAGGCCAAATGGAAACTTTTTCGGCCCGGCAATTAAGGATCGCAGCAATTTTCAGTTTCTGCCTCATATGCTATAAACGGTCTAAGGTACAAGTCTACATTAAATTATTTATCACCATTTTTTTAGAAAAGTTTTGAGATTTTAGCACATTTACTTTAATAAAAAATTTTTATTTTTAAACATTTTTGTAATTTTCGACCAATTTCGATTAATCGAATAATCGTATGAAATTATTCGAATTATTCGTTATTCGAAATTTGGACATTTTAAATTTTTCGAACAATTTTTGAGAAAAATTGTTCGATTAATCAAATAACGATTAATCGATTGAATACCCTAATTGCAATGCTTTGATATAGTACCAGAAAAACTATATTCAATAAGCAAACATATCGTCGACCGGCCTGCAAAATGTCACATGTGTTTTTTAATAGATTTTCAGGAGAGCGAAAAAACTTTTACAAAATCTACTTTTAAGATATTTTATTGGCATCATATGAGTTAATGATTCACGACCTCATTTAGTAAATTCATCATTAAGGTATATGATGCCAATAAAATATCTTAAAAGTAGATTTTGTAACAGTTTTTTTGCTCTCCTGAAAATCTATTAAAAACCACATGTGACATTTTGTAGGCCGGTCGGAAGGATTTTGTTTCGGAAAGAAAATTCTGACAAAGCGTTTCTGAAAGAAAACGATAAAAGTAACCAAATGTTAACGGTGTTTAAACTCCGTAACCAATTTGTTTGCATCAGATTGCATTAAAAAAAATGTAGGTAAATGTTTAAACTATCTTCAAAAGACGAAAGAATGATTTGGGGACAACCTTTAAGCACGATTTCAGAAGCTTTAAAGTGATATATCAACCAGTCACATAGCTAAAATAATTAGACCCAATTACATACATACATAAATAAAGGAAACTTTTTAGCAAATTTGATAATTTTCCCTAAATTGCATACCAAATTTTCAGGGTTATCTTAGCTATACAAAGTAATCCAAGTTATAGCAAGTTTGATACAATTAAAATAGAGTGCAAAAATTTCAATTGTTGATTATATATGTTTTCAGCCGATAGTTTCTAAGTTCTTTAATATAAAATTTTTTGGGCATTGTTACCCCATCCTTGTTGGAGGTACGTATCAAACAGTAAAGTTTTTGATTAAAAATATAACCTACAATTTTGCGTTGGACTCTATATTGTCTTTTATACCTAAAGTGTCGCTGTGTCGCGCTGCGAAGGCCAAAAACGTCCAACAAATAAATTGTGACCCGTTAATTTTGTTTTTTAAAAAAATTTTTTTTAAATTCCCCACCCCCCCGGAGACTTGAGCTGGAACCGCCACTGAAGGAGTTATATATATTATATACCATATATGTATTTGGTATCGTTGGAGAGGAAATTACCTGTAGGAACTAAAATGAGGTTTTTCTTTAATTTTAGAAGTAATATTAGTAGTCGTGCGAATTTTTCAGATCATTGGAGTACAATTTTACCGTACAGCAAAATATCATAACTTTGGGCACCCTCTTAAGGGACGAAAATGGCTCTAGTTAGGGCTACGTTTTATGGATAAGAAAAAAAAATATTTTTGGAATCGTGAGACAATTTCCTTTAATTTGAGTACCCACACTTACATGTTAATATGTCCCCCCAATTTTTGCCCCCCCCCCCCCATGGGCCTCCCAGGAACGAGCCCCTCGAAAAATAAATTTCGGTTTTTTTTCTTTTTTGATTCCATAGGGGTCATATTTTTTTATTGTTTTTACGAAATCCCATAAACTGAACTTTAGCCGATTGTTCAAATCTCGAGATTTGAGAGACAGAGACCTGGGATTTATTTTTGGGTCTCCAGATTTCTATTAGTTTTTAAGTTTTTTGGAAAGCAGTTTTTCTACAAAAAAAAAAACAGTCTGTTTTAAAATTTTGTAGAGAAAATATATATGCAACACTGACAGGGACAAAAAGTATTTATGCGAAGTTAACAACTGAAATTAAAATTGTAATTACACAATCAGATATCTTTGTTAGTACCTACATATTGGAATAATTCAATATCGCGTTTTAATTGCAATCACCAGTTCGACATTTAAGAACTGATTTCTGTTTGTTCATTGAAATATTTTCTCGATTCCTTATACATATACAATTTATGAAACAAGAACTTTCAAATATATTAGGGGTTTCCCTATAATCTCGTATTCTACTCGTAAAAGCTGTAAACATGGTACATATATTTATGAGTTTAAAGTCAAACTTCATACATAAAAAAACATGGTTTGTATTTATACAAGGTATACAAGGAATTTACAAGTTTATATGAAAATCCCTATTATTTATGTTACTACAGTTCCTGTAATAATCCATCCGTAATATTTTATCAGCGCCGTCGCTTCATGTCGTACATTGTATATGCGATCCCTGGAAAGAAGAGCATACACTTTTTAAGCATGACTTTTTTCTCTACATTCAAAATAACATAGTGCTAAAATTAAATACAACAAAGCCAGCAACATATGGTTTTCTACTGAAAATTTGTTAAATTTACAACGGAATAAGTTTATTCCTCTGACACGCACGTGTTAAATTCATTGATGGAAATTCCAAATTTTGAAATACTACCAGCTCCGGCATAGGCGTATCTAGACAATTTTTTTGGGTGGGCATGCGTCCATTGAAATTCTGCTACTTATTTCCCCATTCTCAGACTCTTAAGGCTCCATTAGTCTGGTAGTATCGTAAAGTATCGTGTCAGCTGTTTTCTTTTACACTCTTATTAATTTTTTTTTGAAATTTACCCTATTTATAGTAGGTAACTTTTTACCTACTATAATGTCTGTAAAATTACTCCATGTGTGTAAATTAAAAATTATGCACACATTGTTTGTAATATACCTACACAAAGTGTGTAAACTTAAGCACAAAATGCTTGAAAAGGCATCTTTATATGCTTAAAAATACATAGAAAATGTGCGTGTTTACACATGAAGTGCTTTTTATTAACCTAAACGTCTTTCATATTAAAATACTTTAAAGGAGTGCAATTAACAAAATTTTTATTAAATAAATAAAAATTAAAAAATATAATAGCATTTTGAAATACATTGGATTTGTTTGTGTAGACATTTTTTGCATTATAAATGCGATGCTTTCCCAAAGAGATAACAAGAGCTATTGGGGGGTACTTTTAAATTACTACCAGCATCTGTCTGTTTAAAATAAAATTTTTTACCAAATAAGACTTAATTTGAAACTTAATAAAAGAAAAATATTCATGGATTGCCTACCACTTCATGTTTAAGATAACAAATTAACATTTGGTCTTAAAGTTTCGGACTAACAAGATAATTAGTTTTAATTATTCTTGTTTTAATATCAGTGGCGGAATAAAATTTTATAAATATTTTATAAAATTAGCCATTTTTACAATAAGACCATTTAGCCTTTTTAAGTACCCTCTAAAAAAGTTTGCTTATTTTTCCTATAGTAACCAGTTCACGCTTCGTTTGAATATTTACTTCAGCGGGACAGCCTTCTGTGCCTACGGGAACAATCAGCACAAATTTCTTACAATTTCAGATCATTCAGCATCATTTAGTGTTTTAGTATGCATTTATCGAGAAAGATGCTACATTTACCTGACACGTCGAAAGACAAAATTAGCTTGTCCAAGTTGGCACCAAGCTGAAAAAGGGGAACATTGTTAAAAGCTTCCCAGTGTAGAAAATCATTACCAGATATGTGGTTATGTAACTACATACTTGGTAATGGTAACTAGTTACTTTTGTTATTACATTTCTTATTACCTTTATATGGCGATGTCGCGAAAAATAATGAGTTGTCGTTACACACCAGCATACGAAAAATCAAAAAATATATCGTTACCTATGTGCTTACCAGTACTGACAAAAATAATGAGTCTAAAAATAGATTTTCTGAAAAATAAATTACATAAAAAAAAATATTTTTCATTGTATTTTTTTTTAAATAAAATTTGCTGGTGCGGGAATCGAACCTGGGTCTACAGATTGCCAGTCAACAGCTCTACCATCTGAGCTATATCGACATGTAATATTTAATAGATAAAAACACAATTGACCTGCTGCACACAAGTAGCTTACTCGCCAACATACAAAAAAAATCAAAAAATATGTGGTTACATATATCCTTACCAGTGTTTAAAAAATATTAAGTCTAAAAATAGATTTCAAAAAATTTTCAAAAAATTTTCAAAAAAATCTAAAAAATTATTTTCTATTTGAAATGATCATAAAAATAAGTCATTATCAGTAACTCATTATTATATGTTTTAAAATAATACAGAAGGTAAGTGGGTGTCATTACTGGTAGTCCAAAAAATAATGATATGTCATTACCGTTTCTACACTGGGTTAAATTTGTAAAAGCCTGTTTCCAAAATTTGCATTACCTTTTTATTATCCCAAATATTTGCTGCCGGGCTTGATTTTTGAGAATGCTATTGTGTCCGGCAGACTATTAATTGGTACGACAAGATACATAGCTGCCACAATCAGCCATAATTAAATTTAATTTTCATGATAAGAGCAAATGAATGGCATGTGATTTCTATTTGATTATGTGCTATTTTTTTTATTTTCAATAACTAATTTTGACAAATTGTTTATACTGTTAAAAGTTGGTACATTTACACACCTTGTGCCTAATATTTGCTTTTAAGCACAAAATACCCTACGGGGAATATGGGGTCAATTGCCCTCCAGGGACCTATCCCGTGACCGGTCAACCGAAGGCATATTACTAAATTAGTACAAATATGTACAAAAGGGCATGAATTAATTTTCTAAGTATTTTCCGATCCGTTACTTTCACTGTTGCTTTTAAAAAACGTGACCGATACCGAAATAATAAATAAAATTCGCGGCATATTTTTTAAAATATTTTTTTTATTTATTTTACTCTTTTATTTATTTTGAACTTTATTTTTTTTACGATTTGCTTATTTTAGCTCTTATTTTATAATTTTTTGCTAAAAAATTTAAAGTTTTGTATTTTCAACGTTTTTTTAATGTTAAAGCTGTATTAGTTTTAACAATTGGTATTTCATTTAATTTTCTTTTTAACTTAAGGGCAATTTTTTAAATTTTTATTTATATTATCAGAGTTTTTGAGGTAATTTTCTAATTTTTAATTGATTTTTTTAATTAATTATGGCCAACGCAAAAAACGAGTCAACTACCATTAAAGGACCTATCCCGTGACCGGTCAATCGGGGGCACACTGAAGGCACTTCCACTATATTTGTGTGTGTGTTAGTATTGTTTTCTTTTCCATTTTTTTTTTGCTTGTAGTGTTTGTTTTTTCTTTTTTATTTGAACAAAAATGAAAAATATATAACTTTACCATCAGCCAGCCATCACGCATAAGCAGCATTAGCTCAGACGGTAGAGCGTTTGCCTTACAAGCAGAGGGTTGTGTTATCGAGCCCTACTTCGACGTCAAGTAGATTATTTTTAATTCTTAATTTTTTATTAGTTTATTTGAAAAGCTATTTTTAGACACACCACATTAATGCCACAAGGTGTCTAAAATGTGGCAATTGGTCATTTCCAATGACAACGCCATATTAAAGTGATATGTCTCTTTCAAAGAAAAAGACCGATCAACGACCGGTCTCCACCCCCTTGGGACCTATCCTGCGTGTCATCTGGGACCGGTCCCTTTCCCCGTAGGGTACTAATTATAGGCATAAAATTTGTAATTATAAATAATAAATGCCTTAAAGTACATTTTGTTTATTCGGTGCCTAAATTAGGCATTTTGTGTGATATTACTCAAAAATGTACCTATTATATAGCAGTGAATTTACAAGCATTTTTTAGAGTGTAGTTAATGACAGTGTACCCAACTATTTAGTTTGGAAGTACATTTGAGGTAAGAAAATCTATTGAAAATAGATTTCTACCTCACGATAGCTTATTTCTCCACACTTTACTTCCAAACTAACTTAAAAAACACTTTCGACATTTTACTTACAATTTTTCCATACAAAAAAAATTTAAAAATAACTCCCTCACTTCTGATAAAATTTTCATAATTCAATAATATTTTTATAGATCTATTTCTATCTATTTTTTCGTCCCATTTCGAACCCATTCTAACCCCATATTTTAACCACTTAAATAATAGAGGTGGTTAAAAACCGTGAGACGTTCATCTTAGAACTTTTGTTTCTAAAGATTTGAAATTTCATCAAAATAGATGTGTTTAGTTTAAAATAACTTCCTTGTTAGATATTACCTAGGAAATTTTTCTGTTCCAAAGAATCGGTTGTAGAATAACTACTTTTCCTTTACAATCCCTTCTACTGTCAATTCTAACACCGATGATTTTTGTTTAAAACTGTCCCAAAAGCAACCACTTCCATAGCACTAAAGCAGAACCGGTTGCCCTAGAATCAGTTCTGGGACTACTTACTGATTATATGTCAGTCATACCTTCAATACAAGATCCTTGGAACTGGTTCCGAAACTAGTTCCATGGAATCGGTTGCAGTGAAACAAGTTGCAGAATTGGTGTGGTAGGTAACCGATTGCAAAAAATTTTCATGGGTAACTAAGTATTCCTTTAAAATACTATTAAATCTTAGATATTTATCTCATCAAAAAAGATTCTGCTATATTTTCCTATTAAATATCCTTTTTCATTTTCCTAACTGTCCTAAAAATTCCTTCAGATGCTTATTGAATAACTCTGTGATTCTAATAATTTTTCTCAAAAAAAAAAAACTCTAAGGGCCTGTTTTAAAATCAGAACTAACATCGATTTGTTTCCTAAATATTTCTTCAGTAAGAATTTTTCAAACAACATTTCTTATTTAAGAAATATTTAAGACAAAAATAGATCTTAGTTCTGACTATAAAACTGACCCTTAGATTCCAACAAATTATATTCCTAAGAAGCCAGTAGACAGTTTTCCAACCAAAAACACAGGATTAATTTTTATTTAAAAATAATAATATTGTGATACTTTTTTCCGCCAAAATCATAGATACAAGTTATAGGTAGATTTTTTTAAAATTCTGGGGTTGGCAAAAGGCATTCTAGGGTGGGCTTTGCTCACCCCAGACCGGCCTAAGTCCGCCTATGAGCTCCGGAAAAAATACAACCCAAAAATAAAAGTAGTTTAATTTTGGCGTTTGCATTAATGAATTTAATAAGTGCATGTCATAGGAAAGAACCGATACTGTTTAAATTTAACAAATTTTCAGTAGAAAACTATGCTTGTGCATCATGTTTCAATGTGTTATTTGTTTTATATTATCTTTGCACATTATTTTGTTGGATGTAGATAGTCATGCTTTCTGAAGTAGTCCTTAATACTTTTGCTGGGATTTAATTCCCCAATATCGGATATATTGGATTCTCCACATTTTACTTATTCGCGTTAAAATCGAAGCAACAATACTGGTTTTATCATAGTCAATTCTTTCTTAAAAAGGTAAAATCAATAAAAGTTTTACAAAACAAATTTCTTATCGTTCATCTTACAATAGGTAGAAGAAAATAAAACTAATGAGAATCATTGTTAGAATTTTTTTGTGGAAATCAAATTCTGTTATACCTAAATTTTTAGTGCAATGACTGTCTACAGAAAATACCTAGGAAATGTATTCTTCTAGCACACAAAACAATATACAATGTACACACAAACACCCCGTAATCTATGTATAGATGGGTAGACAACATTCAAACAAAGATACCAAATAAAAAATTAAATAAAAAGGAGAAGAAAATAGTTAAGGGAATCATGTGAAAATCCTTCAAATCCCATTTACTATACGACCATCAATCGATATTTTAAAACCTTAACGTGCCATCAAAATGCCTCATATTGCGCATAGTTGTTCCCAGTCCAATGCATTCGTCGTTGTATTCTGTTGTGTGTGTGCTCACCAAACAAACAAACCGACACAAAACAAAAATCTATTTAAAATGTTTATGAGACTACTAGCAAAGCGGCGTCCCAGAATGAGATATATCTCAATAATAACAAAACATAAAATTTTAAAAGCAAAACAAACTCAAAGATACAAAAGTTCTCGTATCTGAGTGGGAAATACGTAAATTGTATGATATAGATTCACTCAAAGAGAAAATATATTGCAATACTTTGAGTGCATTTGTATGTTCAGAGTTACCGTGTGCCGGTATTTTATTACCAGCCGGTAAAACGTGACAATTTTTATGGCATTTAAAATAAAATCATAGTCAAGTGTGTCACATTTCTTACTTTTTAGTTTTTATGGCACAATTTTTACGACTTGTGCGGTTTTTTGTATAAAAATACAAACAAGTCTGTCGGTTGTACTTGTTCGATTTACTTGTGATGTGCAGTATGAATGATTGAATGGGTTGTTGGGTTAAATGGTGGATGAATGGGATGATATTTGCATGCATTTAATTGTGAGTTTCTGAAAATTACTGAAATTGAAACACTTATTCACATCAGACCCAGAAAATAACAAAGTTTATTACATTTTTAAGTGATTTAAAGTGCATAAACGATAGAGATTATAAAAAATTCATTGTCACATAATAATATTTAGTCCTTTTTGCGGTATCAATAAAACTACCCATTTTAAAACACTTTACCTGTGTGGTGTTTTTTATATTATTTAATGCGAAATAAATAAAAATTATTATTTTTTATTTCGACGCACAGTGGTTCCAAACTCAAAAACATGGTATTAATTATGAGTCAACTAACCTACTGATGTAATCGAAAAAAAAAATTTCACAAGAACTGAACAGAAAGATCGAGGCTTTCAGAAAATTAGTCATGTATTCATCCTGTTTTTGCACAGGATGTGTTACAAGGTGTCAAAGTTGACCATCTCGGGTATACAAAAGCTTTATGGTCGTACACTGAGAGAATTATCATCATTTCAGTAATGAATTTCTTCATAATTATACCCTACACCACACTATGTGGTCAGGGAATTATAAGTTTGTGCTGATGTTTGTAACACCAAAAAATATTGGTCGTAGACCCACCTTATAGTATACCGATCGGTTCAGAATTTTTTTTTATTTCGATTTAACGATGTCCGTCTGTCCGCCCGTCCGTCCGTCTGTCTGTCTGTCCATGCAATCTTGTGCGCACTCTACAGGTCGCAAATATTTGATGAAATTTGGTACGCAGACCTATGTTGGCCCAAGGACGAACAAGTTTGATTTTGGTGAACATCGGTCCATGTTTAGACCTAGTGCCCATATAAGGGTCCTACCAAAATTATACTGTTTATACGCTGCAGGTCGTAAATATTAAGATATTTTGATGAAATCTGGTCCAAAGACCTATATTGGCCCAATAACGCAGCCTATTGATTTTGGTGAACATCGGTCCATGTTTAGACCTAGTGCCCATATAAGGGTCCTACCAAAATTATACTGTTTATACGCTGTAGGTCGCAAATATTAAGATATTTTGATGAAATTTGGTACATAGACCTATGTTGGGCCAAGGACGAAGCCTATTGATTTTGGTGAACATCGGTCCATGTTCAGAACTAGTGCCCATATGAGGGTCCCCCCAAAATTGGCTTGGTTACAAACTGCAGGTCGCAAATATTAAGATATTTTGATAAAATTTGGTACACAGACCTATATTGGCCCAATAATGCAGCCTATTGATTTTTGTGAACATCGGTCCATGTTTAGACCTAGTGCCCATATAAGGGTCCTATCAAAATTATACTGTTTATACGCTGCAGGTCGCAAATATTAAGATATTTTGATGAAATTTGGTACACAGACCTATGTTGGCCCAATAACGCAGCCTATTGATTTTGGTGAACATCGGTCCATGTGTAGACATAGTGCTCATATAAGGGTCCCACCAAAATTATATTTTTTATATGCTGCAGGTCGCAAATATTATGATATTTTGATGAAATTTGGTACATAGACCTATGTTGGCCCAAGGACGAAGCCTATTGATTTTGGTGAACATCGGTCCATGTTTAGAACTAGTGCCCATATAAGGGTCCCCCCAAAATTGGCTTGGTTACAAACTGCAGGTCGCAAATATTAAGATATTTTAATGAAATTTGGTGCGCTGACTCACATTATAGAAAATTTTGACACAAGCCCCATTTTAACCCATTCGAATTTCGGATCCAAACAATACACCAGACTGGTGTAGGGTATTGTATAGTCGGCATGCCCGACTTTAACCTTTTTACTCGTTTCAATTAAAATTGTCACTGGAACTCATCCATTGAAACTTTTCATAGAATCTATGAAACAGGTTCCATTAAAGTCAATGTTTATGAAAAGATCATGAAATTAATGAAACTTTTCATAAAATTAATAAATCATTCAGCCAATGAAGAGCTTCATAAAATCATTTATTATAGATAAATAAAAAGTATTTAGCAAATACAAAAAGCGTAATAAAATTGTAGCATATTTTACGGACGTACAAAGTATATCTAATGAAAGAATTCATTAAATTAAAATGTTTCACAAAATTTTATAATAAGCTTATTAATGTTTCGAAAAAATTAATTTGATTTAGAAAAATTCTCATAGTCCCAAATTAATTATAATAATAAAAAATGAATTAAAAAAAAATAAAAATTACAAAAGATAATTCCCACAGTACCCGAGTAAAAAAAATAATATGATGTCATAATTAATGATCTTATTTAATATAATTGGAGATATGCTACGATCCGAAAAATGGTGGATAAAATTATATCGGATAAGATCTAAATATATTGAATCATATAGAATCTTATGCGGATTTGACCCGATATATTCGTATCTAATTTGATGTAGAAAGACATAATTATATAACGCTTTATATTGCAAGCTCAAAACTATTAAAAAATACTAAAAATAACACCATTAAGTTAAAAGAATTCAAAATTTAAATAAAACTTTAAGTATTTAGAGAGAAGTTGTACATAATTGTAACCAAGCATTTTAAGCCTTTTCATATAAACTAGTATTCTACTCGTAAAGTGTGAAAACCTGGTATAAGCAAAACGTTCTATTACCCGGTAATGATTTTGTTAAAAAGAAATAAGGGTAGGTAACCTCTACTTTCCTATTACCAAAGCTATTGTTTTAACAAGGGCATGTCCATCGAGGTAACTCCTTACTTACCAATATGTTAATCTGGACTTCCATGTTACGCTTACCTATTACCTCTAGATTACAAAAAAACCTTAAAATAATACGTTTTTTTTTCTTAAAATTTCATCTTGTTTCATATTGACTATTAAATTAAAAATTACGTAATTTTAACATTATTATTAAGTTTTGGTTATAAAAATAAGCATTTTGTAATGAAGGGGGTAAGCTCTTCTTACAGATAAGCAATCTGGATTTCGGCCAAAGCATATTTGCATCTCTGCACTATTGAATGTTTCTGAGGACCTGCGACAATATATTGATGCTGATGAAATTTCTTTCTTGGTTTTGCTTGATCATTCTAAAGCTTTTGATACGGTAGACCACCACATCCTATGTGAATGATCTAATGATTTTCCTATTCAGTTGGAATACTGCAATGTGCATATGTATGCAGATGATGTCCAGCTCTACCTAAGCAGATCAATAAGTGAACTTTATCGATCATGGCATAAACTTAATATGGATTTAACTACTAGTATTCATCGATGGGCATTAGCTAATGGCCTTTGTCTAAATCCTAACAAATCCAAATGTCTAATAATTCACAAGAAAACATTAAAACCCACGCAGGATATAAAAATTCAGCTGAATGGTCAGAAAATTGAGATTGTCGCATCCGTAAAAAACTTGTGAATTATTTTTAACGATAATCTTACTTGAAAAAATCATGTTAATAGCATTGTGGGAAAGACCTATTGCATGATACTTAGTCTTTGGGTAACACATTCTTTTACCTCTTTAAAAATCAGGAAACTCATTACAAATTCCTATCTCATGCCTTGCCTACTATATCGATGTGAATTTTTTGCAAATGGTGACTCTATCAGTAAGCGAAAATTAAATGTTGCTTATAACCAGGGCAAGGACTGTCATGCACTAAAAAATCGAAAATATGCGTCAATTTCCCCCTCCTATGACAACGCCATGTATAAGTGACCAGTCTATTTCATATAAAGGGGCCAGTTCGGTGACAGTTTATTAAAATTTCCCGTAGGGTAACTACAAGTTACTATATTTACTACAGCTGGAAAAATTCAATACAAAAAGTAAAAAAAATAACTTTGCAATTGTAGTAAAAGTAGTAAGGAATTCGAGTAAACGAAAACACTGAATATGTCTTCAAATATACAGTGGTGGCCACGAATTTATCACAATTCAAGTTTTTTCTAATTTTATTGTTGTTGCCTTTATTTTTAAAAATTAAAATAGTGGCTAAATTCGCCACGAAAGGCAAGGAGATGGCTCAGCAAATTGTACAGAATTTTAACGTAATGTTTGTTTTCTCATTTTGTCACTTGTTTTAAGTGGGCGTGGCTTTTAACGAAAAATTGGCGATATCAACCTTTTATCAAATTACATAGTAAAATTTAGGCAGTACTGATCGGTTCTGTACAAACTGTATATTTTTGGAAATCCTATAAAATTTCCTCGTGCTGCATTATTTTTATCTACAAATAGTCACCAGACTTAAAATTGCACCACTTTTCTTTGTTTTTAGCGATTTTTAATGAAGTTAACAGCACTGAAATTTTAAAGTGAATAGTTTTATGCTTTTCTTACCACAATGTAACAAATGAGTCAAGATTTTTTTTACGTTATAGTAAAAAGCATTTCATGTTAAAATTTCATTAAAAATCGCTAAAAACAAAGAAAAATTTGAACAAGTTTAAAGTGGTGCAATTTTAAGTCTGGTGACTATTTGTAGATAAAAATAATACAGCACGAGGAAATTTTATAGGATTTCCAAAAATATACAGTTTGTACAGAACCGATTTGTAGATAAAAATAATACAGCAATTCTTTATATAGATCTCAACGAAGCAATTTTGTTAAGTATGTATCAAACAAAAAATTATATAACACATCAAACATTATAAGAATATATAATTATACCCTACACCACTATGTGGTCAGGGTATTATAAGTTTGTGCTGATGTTTGTAACACCAAAAAATATTGGTCGTAGACCCACCTTATAGTATACCGATCGGTTCAGAATTTTTTTTATTTCGATTTAACGATGTCCGTCTGTCCGTCCGTCCGTCTGTCTGTCTGTTCATGCAATCTTGTGCGCACTCTACAGGTCGCAAATATTAAGATATTTTGATGAAATTTGGTACATAGACCTATGTTGGCCCAAGGACGAAGCCTATTGATTTTGGTGAACATCGGTCCATGTTTAGAACTAGTGCCCATATAAGGGTCCCACCAAAATTATATTGTTTATACGCTGCAGGTCGCAAATATTAAGATATTTTGATATACAGTTTGTACAGAACCGATTTGTAGATAAAAATAATACAGCAATTCTTTATATAGATCTCAACGAAGCAATTTTGTTAAGTATGTATCAAACAAAAAATTATATAACACATCAAACATTATAAGAATATATAATTATACCCTACACCACTATGTGGTCAGGGTATTATAAGTTTGTGCTGATGTTTGTAACACCAAAAAATATTGGTCGTAGACCCACCTTATAGTATACCGATCGGTTCAGAATTTTTTTTATTTCGATTTAACGATGTCCATCTGTCCGTCCGTCCGTCCGTCTGTCTGTCTGTTCATGCAATCTTGTGCGCACTCTACAGGTCGCAAATATTAAGATATTTTGATGAAATTTGGTACATAGACCTATGTTGGCCCAAGGACGAAGCCTATTGATTTTGGTGAACATCGGTCTATGTTTAGAACTAGTGCCCATATAAGGGTCCCCCCAAAATTGGCTTGGTTACAAACTGCAGGTCGCAAATATTAAGATATTTTAATGAAATTTGGTGCGCTGACTCACATTATAGAAAATTTTGACACAAGCCCCATTTTAACCCATTCGAATTTCGGATCCAAACAATACACCAGACTGGTGTAGGGTATTGTATAGTCGGCATGCCCGACTTTAACCTTTTTATTATACCCTACACCACTATGTGGTCAGGGTATTATAAGTTTGTGCTGATGTTTGTAACACCAAAAAATATTGGTCGTAGACCCACCTTATAGTATACCGATCGGTTCAGAATTTTTTTTTATTTCGATTTAACGATGTCCGTCTGTCCGTCCGTCCGTCCGTCCGTCCTTCTGTCTGTCTGTCCATGCAATCTTGTACGCACTCTACAGGTCGTACCTATTAAGATATTTCGATGAAATTTGGTACATAGACCTATGTTGGCCCAAGGACGAACAAGTTTGATTTTTTTGAACATCGGTCCATGTTTAGACCTAGTGCCCATATAAGGGTCCTACCAAAATTATATTGTTTATACGCTGCAGGTCGTAAATATTAAGATATTTTGATGAAATTTGGTACACAGACCTATATTGGCCCAATAACGCAGCCTATTGATTTTGGTGAACATCGGTCCATGTTTAGACCTAGTGCCCATATAAGGGTCCTACCAAAATTATACTGTTTATACGCTGCAGGTCGTAAATATTAAGATATTTTGATGAAATTTGGTACACAGACCTATATTGGCCCAATAACGCAGCCTATTGATTTTGGTGAACATCGGTCCATGTTTAGACCTAGTGCCCATATAAGGGTCCTACCAAAATTATATTGTTTATACGCTGCAGGTCGCAAATATTAAGATATTTTGATGAAATTTGGTACACCGACTTATGGCAGCCGTAGGACGAAGCCTATTGATTTTGGTGAACATCGGTCTATGTTTAGACCTAGTGCCCATATAAGGGTCCCCCCAAAATTATATTGTTTATACGATGCACGTCGTAAATATTAAGATATTTTGATAAAATTTGGTATACAGACCTACATTGGCCCAGTAACGCAGCCTATTGATTTTGGTGAACATCGGTCCATGTTTAGACCTAGTGCCCATATAAGGGTCCTACTAAAATTATATGGTTTATACGCTGCAGGTCGCAAATATTAAGATATTTTGATAAAATTTGGTACACAGACCTACGTTGGCCCAAGGACAAAGCCTATTGATTTTGGTGAACATCGGTCCATGTTTAGACCTAGTGCCCATATAAGGGTCCTACCAAAATTATATTGTTTATACGCTGCAGGTCGCAAATATTAAGATATTTTGATGAAATTTGGTACACCGACTTATGGCAGCCGAAGGACGAAGCCTATTGATTTTGGTGAACATCGGTCTATGTTTAGACCTAGTGCCCATATAAGGGTCCCCCCAAAATTATATTGTTTATACGATGCACGTCGTAAATATTAAGATATTTTGACGAAATTTGGTACACAGACCTATTTTGGCCCACGGACGAAGCCTATTGATTTTGATGAACATCGGTCCATGTTTAGACCTAGTGCCCATATAAGGGTCCTACCAAAATTATACTGTTTATACGCTGCAGGTCGCAAATATTAAGATATTTTGATGAAATTTGGTACACAGACCTATATTGGCCCAATAACGCAGCCTATTGATTTTGGTGACATTAGTTGGCTTTTACCCAGACTGGTGTAGGGTATTCTATAGTCGGCATGCCCGACTTTAACCTTTTTACTCGTTTTATTATAAATTTAATTAGAAAAAACATTTTAAGATGTACATTACACTATGGAACATTTTTGGGATTATTGTCTGGGGGGTGAGAAATTCCAAGTCAGGGTGGTGGTACTAGGTCAGTATAGTAAAACCCTCAAAGGGTTTGGCGTTCGTATGTGTAATTTTTTTTATGACCTTTTAAATTTTTTCCTTATCTTGATGTTTTTTCGCTTAGTTGTAACATTTTGGCAAAAACGTAGTTTAACATAACTCGAGAACCACTTGTCCGATTTTGATGAAACAAATTTAGAAAAATTTAGAATTACAATTTCTCTAATCTGTTTCTATACCGTTTTCCTATATGTGCAACACTTTCGAAGTTAAAAATGAATGTATGAAGGGAAAAAAGTATTTTTTGCCTAAAAATTTAAATATTTTTTTTTAAAAATTCATAAAAAATCCAAAATGGAAAAAAGTGCCAAAACTAATTACTTTCGCGTAAAGTCACATAACTCATGAGCAAAATAAGGCATAGATCATGAAAATCGATGCACGCGTTTCTCATTTATTCACAATTAGGTAAATGTATGAATTTCAAAAATTTGCTCCAGATATGCACAACATTATTTGGAGAAAACATTGACACTCACAAGCCGAACTCTCTCATATTTTTCTACTGTACTAAAAGAGAAATATTGATGTGGCAACACTGGTTCTATAATGTTCACATAAAACATGCATTGTCATCAGTGTCGCCATTTCAGTGCTTTTCGGGTATTTTTTGGTGCATTTTTCCTTCCCGTACCCGGTGATTTTTTACAAATACCCGTTTAAAAAAAGCGGGTATTTACGGTGGTTTTTCAGATTTCTGGCAGTGCTTTTAGTGCTTTTCTACAGTTTATATTTTTGGTATTTGTTCTCGTTTTTTACATTTTTCTTGAATTTTCTGTCAAAATTTAAAAAATAATACGAACTATACAAGAAATACATTTTTGCACAATGTTTGTAGTACAATTTTAAATAGCAACTTCGTTACTTTAAACTTCAAAATATTGAAATATTAGTTTGGTGCTTTTTTACCCCTTTTTAGGTAGTTTTTGAACCTTTTTTACACGATTTTTCAAAGTTAAAATGTGTTTTTAAATTCTTGATTTAAATTTTTAAAAAATTTAATATCGTGCTTTTTTACCCCATTTTTGGTAAATTTTTACCCTTTTTACCCGTTTTCATAATGCTCACGGTGCTTTTCTGCATTCAAGAGTTGGCAACACTGATTGTCATTATACTTCTTCTCTTTCTCACACTGGTTCTGTGATTTTTGTCATTCAACAAGTGCCGACGAACGCGAACAGTAAAAGTGATTTTTCTCCAGTTTTTTAAAAGTGAACAAAAGAGAACAGAATATGGAACTGTGCAAGCCAGATATAAATAGCTTTTGCTACTGCTGTGGTCAATATGTCTGAACACATAAAAAAAGGGGAAATTTCAGTACTGATTTTGTTCAAACATACGAGATGTACTTCAACCAAAATGTTATAGTGAACGAAAATTGGGTACCAAATATAGTGTGTAAAAGCTGCTACAACCGTCTAATGGATTGGAAAAATAGAAGAAGTGAAAGTATGCCATTCGGTATCCCAATGACTTGGACTAATCCTGGCGAAGGTCACAATCCATTGAATTGCTATGCATGTGCGAATAAAGGAGCCGCAAAAAGGATAAGAAAATCGTATAATTACGTTGGTGTTGCAAGTGCCGCAACACCATTGCCTCATTCGGACCACATTCCTGTGCCAAAAGCTTCTAGCCCAGATATTTTCTCTTCTACGACTGCTCCGATATATCATGCACGTGATGATTCCCCATATGAGCCATCAGTATCGAATGAGCCAATTTTAATAAATCAAAATAAGCTTGATTCAATTGTTGCCAAGTTGGAATTAACACAGCATAAATCGGAAGAGCTGGCTTCCATTTTGAAATCAAACAATTTGTTGGCACCCGGTGTGAAAGTCACAGCTTATCGAAGTCGTCAGGCAACACTCCAAAGTTTATTCCTTGTGAATGATGAAAAAACTTCTGCATATTGCCCGGATGTAGGAAAATTGATGGACGCAATGGAAATAAAATATGAAGCAGATGACTGGAGATTATTTATTGACAGTTCAAAACTCAGCTTGAAGGCGGTTTTACTGCATAAGACCAATAAAAAACCTTCAGTTCCAATCGCCTACAGTACAGAAACGAAAGAAACATATGATGCACTGGAAAATATTTTAAAAATGGTTAACTACGCCAAACATATATGGCGCATATGCTGCGATTTAAAAGTTGTAGCAATGCTTTGCGGTCTTCAAAGCGGCTATATAAAATATATGTGCTTTTTGTGCGATTGGGACACACGATTTTCCGGTGACCAATATGCATGTCACGGATGGAAACTCAGAGAGCACAGCAGGTTACAAACGGCCAATATTATTCGTGAGCCTCTAGTGCCGAAGGAGAAGATACTGCTGCCTCCACTGCATATTAAACTTGGAATTGTTAAGAATTTTATCAAAACTGTCGCCAAAAGAGATGAAGTTTTCTTGTGTTTGAAACTAATTTACCCGAGACTCAGCGAAAGTAAAATTAAAGAAGGTAAGTTATAATATCACATTCATTTCCCATAATTTTCCATCTTAACAAATTAATTTTTTCCAATCAGGCGTACTAAATGGTCCAGATATACGAAAGCTGATTAAAAGTGACGCATTCAACAATATTTTGATTGACGCTGAATTGAATGCATGGCAGGCAATTAAAGAAGTAATAGAAGGCTTGTTGGGAAAGCATCGTTCTAACAACTACGATGTTTCTGTCGCAAGGATGTTAAGAGCATTCTCGGAAATTGGTGTCCACATGTCCTTGAAAATCCATTATTTACATCATCATCTGGACTACTTCAGCAAACAATGCGCTACCGAATCTGATGAACAAGGTGAACGCTATCATCAAGTTGCTATGCCATTTGAAATGAGGTAATACTGATTTTTTATTTTTTCAAACTCATTTTAATAAAACAAAAACTTACAGATATAGAGGCAAAAAGTCGCCGAGTGCAATAATTGCGGAAATTTGCTGGTGGAGTAAGTTAGTGTGGCAAGACAAGGATGATCTTGATGATAAAGAATTTTCAGGAGATGCAGAAGGGCCAACAGTGGAGTCACACATTGACATTATGTGTGGTTCAGAAACTGACGATAGCGATGAATGCGATGCCACTAGTCCCGAACAACCACCATCGAAAAAGTCTAGGCAATATTTATTAAAATAAATAAAAATAAATAAATAAAATAAAAATAAAAAATTATAAAAATGTTTACTTAATTTCTTTAGTAGTTTATGGCCAGAAGTCTGGAGTTATTGGGGAAAATTTATGAAAAAGGCGATAAATGACACTTTTTTGAATAAAAACAAATATCAATATTCTTGTCAAAATGGGATACCTTCACTTAATTGTAAATAAAAGCAGAACGCGTTAAATTTTGTTTATAGGTTATGTGACTTTACATGAAATTAATAACACTTGATCCTTTTTTCCGTTTTGGATTTTTTATGAATTTAAAAAAAAAAAATTTTAATTTTTAGGCAAAAAAATATTTTTTTTTCTCCACAAATTTATTTTTACCGGCAAAACTGTTGATTATAAAGAAAAACATTATATGAACGGATTAAAGAAATTGTAATTCTAAATTTTTATAAATTTGTTTCATCAAAATCGGACAAGTGGTTCTCGAGTTATGTTAAACTACGTTTTTGCCAAAATGTTACAACTAAGCGAAAAAACATCAAGATAAGGAAAAAATTTAAAAGGTCATAAAAATGACACATACGAACGCCAAACCCTTTGAGGGTTTTACTATACTGACCTAGTACCATCACCCTGACTTGGAATTTCTCACCCCCCAGATTGGCTGTTGTACTGTGTTATGTAAGGAAAATAATTTAATAATGGCACCTTATTACACAAATAAAGAATATATAAAGACAGCGTTGCAAAAAAAATCTCATGCTAAACGATAATGGTATACCAATTTTTTATCATAATTATAGAAGAGCCAATGTTAAGGCAGTTAACTATAATGAAGCAATTAATCCTTCGAATATTAGACATGATACTAGTATTGCAAACAGAGATTTTGTAGAGCACAAAGATCGAAAACCAAAAAATTTTGGTGGATAACTTAATACGCAGTTATACTTTTTTCTTTTTTTACCTCTTTGACCATAATTTTAACAGCTGCCAATATAAATGTGATGTTTTGAAATAATTTTTTCGTTACAATTGAACTTTAGAAATAATATATTCTTCATTTGGAAGTATGTCATTAAACCCATTATTTGAAAATCAAAAAATATGAATATTTTTATTATAATCGAGAGCTCGTTTCTGGGACTTTGTATATATCAATTTATAGAATATTGTTAACTAGCGTTTATTATAGTTTAAATTCGTTAAATATTGTGAATTCATAAACGAAAAAAAAAAAAAATGCAGGACTTAAGGAAATTTTATAGGATTCAAAAATATGCAGTACTGCCTAACTTTTACTATGTAATTTGATAAAAGGTTAATATCGCCAATTTTTCGTTAAAAGCCACGCCCACTTAAAACAAGTGACAAAATGAGAAAACAAACATTACGTTAAAATTCTGTACAATTTTCTGAACCATCTCCTTGCCTTTCGTGGCGAATTTAGCCACTATTTTAATCTTTAAAAATAAAGGCAACAACAATAAAATTAGAAAAATCTTGAATTGTGTTAAATTCGTGGCCACTCCTATACATACCCTACGGGGAAAGGGACCGGTCCCAGATGACACGCAGGATAGGTCCGAAGGGGGCGGAGACCGGTCGTTGATCGGTCTTTTTCTTTGAAAGAGACATATCACTTTAACATGGCGTTGTCATTGGAAATGACCAATTGCCACATTTTAGACACCTTGTGGTAGTAATGTGGTGTGTCTAAAAATAGCTTTTCAAATAAATTTTTTTAACATGGCGTTGTCATTGGAAATGACCAATTGCCACATTTTAGGCACCTTGTGGTAATAATGTGGTGTGTCTAAAAATAAATTTATTTGAAAAGCTATTTTTAGACACACCACATTACTACCACAAGGTGTCTAAAATGTGGCAATTGGTCATTTCCAATGACAACGCCATGTTAAAGTGATATGTCTCTTTCAAAGAAAAAGACCGATCAACGACCGGTCTCCGCCCCCTTGGGACCTATCCTGCGTGTCATCTGGGACCGGTCCCTTTCCCCATAGGGAACTAATAAAAAATTCAGAATTAAAAATAATCTACTTGACGTCGAAGTAGGGCTCGATAACACAACCCCCTGCTTGTAAGGCAAACGCTCTACCGTCTGAGCTTATGTTGCTTATGGGTAATGGCTGGCTGATGGTAAAGTTATATATTTTTCGTTTCTGTTCAAATAAAAAAGAAACAGAAAAAACAAACACTACAAGCAAATAAAAAAATGGAAAAGAAAAAAATAGAAAAGAAAACAACACTATCACACACACAAATATAGTGGAAGTGCCTTCAGTGTGCCCCCAATTGACCGGTCACGGGATAGGTCCTTTAATAGCAGTTGACTCGTTTTTTTTCGTTGGCCATAATTAAATTAAAAAATCAATTAAAAATTAGAAAATTTCCTCAAAAACTCTGATAATATAAATAAAAATTTAAAAAATTGCCATTAAGTTAAAAAGAAAATTAAATGAAATACCAATTGTTAAAACTAATACAGCTTTAACATTAAAAAACGTTGAAAATACAAAACTTAAAATTTTTTAACAAAAAATTATAAAAAATTAAAATAAGAGCTAAAATAAGCAAATCGTAAAAAAATAAAGTTCAAAATAAATAAAAGAGTAAAATAAATAAAAAAAATATTTTAAAAAATATGCCGCGAATTTTATTTTTTATTTCGGTATCGGTCACGTTTTTTAAAAGCAACAGTGAAAGTAACGTATCGGAAAATACTTAGAAAATTAATTGATGCCCTTCTGTACATATTTGTACTAATTTAGTAATATGCCTTCGGTTGACCGGTCACGGGATAGGTCCCTGGAGGGCAATTGACCCCACATTCCCCGTAGGGTAGTTAAATTATTTTTGTGTGTAGCATTTTACCTAAAAAACTTTATTATAAAATAGAACTTAAATTTGTGTACTTTAAAATCGTACTCACTTTCGTAACTCAGAGAAAAAAGTGGCAGAAATTATTGCTCGGGGACAAGTTTCCTTAAAATAATTTTTATAAAATTTTTAAACTTTCTGTTTGTGAGCAATAACACCCGAAAACGTTAATTTAAAATTACATCTATAAAAAATTTGTTAGTGGATGACAACATATTGTATACTATGTGTTTCTCCTTCTAGTGTGGTGTTTATTGCCAACAGAGCTTCCAAATAATTAATTCTTTATAATTTTTTTTAGTTTTAAAGTATGAATTCTTAAATTGAATTTGATATTTAATATGCAATAATCTGCAAAATATGCAAAAATATGCAAAAATATGCAATAAAATTCATAAAATATGCAATAAAATATGCACTTAAAAGCAAAATATGCAGAACTATCACCGCATGTCTCGAAACTACACGGAACTACGTTTGATAATCTCATGAAAATAAGATGCTTAATATTTTTCTACAAAATCATATACAATAGAGAGCCAAACTATCAATACCAACGTCTTGATTTTCAAGATCAAAAAGAGGAAAACTAATAAAATCCTTTAAATTTAAATATCTTTCGTCAAATTGGCAATTCTTTGTAGCCGTTATTTGTCTTTGGAATAAACTCCCACTTAAACTTCAGGGAAATAGTAATGCATTAATGTTCAAAAAAGATCTTATCAAATATTACGAGTAATGAATAATGATTTCAAATATGATTTGTACAATGAAAACTTATTTTCTTTTCTCTCTCTTAATTTATATATTTTTTGATAATTGTCTGTTAATTGTATTTGATATATTATTGTAATTTTTATATTAGATTGTATTTAATTTTTAACTGAATGTACACAAATTTGTGAACATATATTTATCTATGCTCTAATTATACACACAAAAAAATAAAAATTAAATTCAGTCATGAAAACCGCCTATTCAATAAATTTTATCGTTGAAATTCCTCCAATCACAAAAATTGTCCATTCAATTAAAAATTTGTAGCTCTTTAATTGAATAAATTTGCAATAAAATAGTGATACATTTGATTAGGATTTTTATTGGTTTCTTATATGTATTTGATTAAAAATTAATCCTTTGGATTAAAAATTGATCAATATTGTATAAATTCTGAATAAGGCTCTAATCAGCTGGATAAAGCGGTAGTTGTCATGCCAACCAGGCACCAGAAAACGTTTTTTTTTTGTTTTTATCAAAAATAAATATCACTAAAATTCAAAATGTTTTTATTTCTCAATCGAAAACAAAAAATTTCAAATGCACTTTAAAATAAAAATATCCTTCAAGTTGAAATTCCAAAAATATCTTTAGGTATAAAGATGCTTTCACAATGGTAGAGTGACTCTACTCTGCAGCACAGGTTAAAATGTTTACTGTTCACAATGCAGAGTCGAGTTACTTCAAAAAATATTTGACACTTTAATACTTACATTTTGTTTCGCGAGTTTTTAAGCTTTATTTCCACTACCTAAATTTTAAAATAATTTTTTATTTATTTATTAAAATACAAACACAAATATTTTGTGTTGGTTTTACGTTTTTTAATATTTTTGTTTTTAATTTGTTGACAATTAGAGATGTATGTTTATCAGTGATGTGTTTTTTAAGGTATATTTGTCATGTTACATAGTTAACACATCAATGTTAACTCTAGAGTGCAACACATCCGTACTCCAGAGTCAAACAACTTTGACTCTGGAGTGGAATAAAAAAAGATAGAAAAATACAAAAATGTATTAGTAAGAAAGAGAAAAGAACTAATATTGCTACAGATTGGAGTACTCCATCATTGTAAACGCACCTTAAATATCAAAGATAAAAAAATTGATAAAAAAAATAAAACTTTTTAAAGCGTTTTAAAAAGTTTTATAAGTTTTATCTTTGTACTAAGTACAAAAATATGAATAGAATTTTAAAATTTTTGTTTTATTTTTATGGTGGAGATACTATTCAGGTTTTTGGTTTCAAATCTGTAGAAAATCATATAATACCCTGGAGTGCACTGTTGGGCGGTATATACATACAAACATATATTGCAAATATTTTTTTTTTTTTTTGTTAAAATGTTTGCCAATTGACTAGCATTTTGCATTAATATTATGCATTTTCGGAATTAAATCGCTGTATAAGTTTTCTAATTAAATTTTTGCACCATGAAACCTTTTTCCAATTCCGCCATTCATTCGCAATTTTTTAAGATTTTTAAAATTCATAACCTAGCAACCATAATACCCATATCTCATACCAAAGTTTGGTAATTAGTTCGCAAAAAAAAAAATTGCCAAAAAAAATTTGTAAAAAAAAAAATTTGCATTAATGTATTCTTTTGCAGAATATAAATTGCTGATTAGGTTTCTTAATTAGGACTATAATTGCCATATCTTATACCGAAGTTTGGTGGTTAGTATGCAAAAAGTTTCGCGAAAAAAAATTTTGCAAAAAGGAACATTTTTCCATCAACATATTCGTTTGCAGAATATAAATCGCTGACTGAGGTTTTTAATTTATTTTTTGTACCACAAAGCTTTTTTGCGTTCCGCCATTATCAAAATGATCAACCCCTTTTTGAAACAACAAATAAAAATCTAATATGACAATATCATATTAGAATTTGGACTTGAGGTAGAAGAATATTCTAACTAAATATATGAAAATATAGAAAGTCCGAAAAAACAATTTTTGTATTTTTTAATGCAAAAATTAAGATAATTGTTGAAATTAAAAAATTTTATAAAAAATAATTTAAAATATCAGTTACTAATACATAAACATTTATAAAAACAACTACATAAATAAAACACACGAAAAACACAACAATATACTGATGTTTTTCTCGTGGTATATGAAATGCGATATAATAAAAAAAATGGCAAGCAAATTGCAGTTTTGAGCAATTATTTAATCTATTGGATTAATTTTTAATTGACACCTTTTGAAATAATTTAACAAATCGTTTTAATTGAAAAAAGTTGAACAATATTTTTTTGTGTGTAAGATGTTATCTTGTTGCATAGAAAAGGAAATAAATAAATAAAAATAAGAAAACAGCTCCTATTTTTCTATTACAACCAGTGTTGCCATTTCAGTGCTTTTCGGCTATTTTTTGGTGCTTTTTTCCTTCCCGTACCCGGTGATTTTTTACAAATACCCGTTTAAAAAAAGCGGGTATTTACATTGCTTTTTCAGATTTATGGCAGTGCTTTTAGTGCTTTTAGTACAGTTTATATTTTTGGTATTTGTTCTCGTTTTTTTCAATTTTTCTTCAATTTTCTGTCAAAGTTGAAAAAATTATACGAACTATACAAAAAATACAGTTTTTCATAAAGTTTGTAGTACAATTTTAAATAGCAACATCGTTATATTTAAACTTGAAAATTTTGAAATATTAATTTGGTGCTTTTTTACCCCTTTTTGGTTGTTTTTTGAACACTTTTAACACAATTTTACAAAGCTAAAATGTGTTTTTAAATTCTTGACTTAAATTTTTCAAAAAATTAATATCGTGCTTTTTTACCCCATTTTTGCTAAGTTTTTACCCTTTTTACCCGTTTTCACAATGCTCACGGTGCTTTCTTGCCTTCAAGAGTTGGCAACACTGATTACAACACAGAGCGAATTTTGCTGGACGAGTTTTAATGAACATATTTATGAACAAATATTTCTTAAATTTGATGAAAAAGCTTCATATATTTTATAAATTCAGTTTTAAATAAACTTTTTCATTGAGTGTATGAAACTTTTAATAAATAAGATGAAATTTTTAACAACTTTCTATGACAAATTCCATTAATTCAATGAAAAGTTTCAATAGACGGGTTCTGGTGAAACTTCATTGATTTTATGCAAAAATTCATTAATATCATGCAGATAATTCTCTCAGTGTAGATATATTATTTTAACAAGGGCATGTCCATTGATGTAACTCCTCACCTAGTAACATGTTATTCTGAACTTTTAGGTTAGGAGTTTTTAAAAACATATTGTTTAAATTTTATTTTTTTAAACCGAACATTAATTTTAAATTCACGGGTTTAAAAAAAAAATAGAATTTCTAAAATTTTCTAGAAAAACAATTTATTTATAACAATAAAACCATGGATGGTAACCGAAACGATGCGGTTATCGGTAATGGTAACGCTATTTTAGATTATTTTGGTAACGGTATTTTAAGGGTAACGCTATTTCATTTATTTCGGTATCGGTATTTAAGGTATAACGGTTTTTTAGTTATTTCGGTAACGGTATTTTAAGGATAACGGTTTTTTGATTACTTCGGTAATGGGTAACGCTATTTTAGATTATTTCGGTAACGTTATTTTAACATTACAGACATTACATAAGGTACTAACATTTATAGCTGGTTTTACCAAATCAGACAGTTCATATACGAAAGTACAAAATTCTCGTCCCAATGATTTTTTGTACCTTATGTAATGTCTCGGTTTGAGTAAGAAAGTTATCATTTTCTTATTGCGGACAACTGAAGAGTAGAGTGATGTCTACGAAACAATTCTATTGTCTATCATGAAAATGATCAACCCTTTTTGAAACAACAAATAAAAATCTAATATGACCATATCATATTAAAATTTGGACTTGAGGTAGAAGAATATTCTAACTAAATATATGAAAATATAGAAAGTCCGAAAAAACAATTTTCGTATTTTTAATGCAAAAATTAAGATGATTGTTTATAAAATTATAATTGTATGAACATTTTTACAAATTAATGAAATGACGATATTTTATAAAAAAGATTTAAAAAAAGTAAATACTCTTGAACATTTTCGTATATGTAAAGAACATTTTCATTAAATTAATAAAGATCTAATTTATGAAATTCAATATTCATTCATTAACGAAATTATTAATTTTATGAAAGAAATGTTATGAAAAACTTAAATAATGAAATTCTGCATGGATTCTACGAAAAAAGTTCTATGAAATTATATCATTAATATCAGGAAGGATAATTCTTTCAGTGTAGCTTGAAAATAGTAACTGTTCACGTAGCTTAATCATGGCTTCAATAAGAAAAAGATAGAAAGAATTATTAATTCATTGTAGAAAAATTCTCTAAAAATTAATATTTTTTATTGATAAATCACGAATTATCAAATTAAAGAATGAGTTGGGGACCAACTTTAAGCACGATTTCAGAAGCTTTAAAGTGATATATCAACCAGTCACATAGCTAAAATAATACAAAAGTAATACGCAATTATATACCCAGCAAAATATTGGTAATGGCACCTCATTGCTGTCTGCATTACCAATAACGATATATCATTACCTTTTGCATTATTTTGTAATATAAAATAACGACTTTCCAATAACGGCCTATTGTAGTCATTGCTTTTAAATATAAAATAATGACTTACTCGCAATAGTTTAAATAAGTACTTTTTACAAAGTTAAATTCTATATATTTTATTTATTACATGTAAATATGTTTTGTGTTAAAATTTTTATGACGAGTTCTAAAATTACACACTAGCAAAAACTTTAATTTCTCTGAATCTATTTCCTGAAGCTAATAGTATCAAGTAAGCAGTCGGATAACCACTTATAATTCAACTTTTCGTAACCATTTGTGTAACCACTTATTATTACTTTTCATTTTTTAGTAAGCGAGCGGGTAAGCGTGGCTACTTACAAAAACGAACACGCCAAACCAAAATAATGAGTTTAGACGCCAAAAAATAAGTTGTGCGGAGCTATGAATTTCTATTATATAACTACTTATTTGGTAATAAAAGATTTTGCTAGGTAAGTAAAGTTTTTAGCAAATTTAAAAATTTTCACCAAATCGAATGCCAATTTTTGAGGGTTATCTTTGCTATACAAAGTATTCCAAGTTATAGAAAGTTTGATACAATTCAAATAGTGTTAAAAAATTAAAATTGTTGATTTTATATGTTCTCAGACGTTAGTTTTTAAATTATTTAATATAAACTTTATTGAGCATTCAACAAATTTTTTTTTAATTTTTGCATTGTTAACCCATCTTTATTGGAGGTCAAAAAGCATTTTCGTAGAATCCATGCAGAATTTCATTATGTATATAATATTTAATTAATATTATAAAGTTTTTCATAACTTTTCTTTCATAAAATTTCATAATTTCGTTAATGAATGAATATTGAATTTCATAAATTAGATCTTCATTAATTTAATGAAAATGTTCTTTACATATACGAAAATGTTCAAGAGTATTTACTTTTTATAAATTGTTTTTAGAAAATATTGTCATTTCATTAATTTTTAAATTTTTCATACAATTAGAATTTTATATTAAACATTAATTCTCAAATACAATAGTTTTATGTAACCATAAAAAAAAAAATTTCAAAATTACACCCTCCCCCCAGAGACTTGAGCTGGAGCCGCCACTGCCTGTGCTAAAAAAGGGTGGTTACAAGACTACTTTTCTAAAAGCCTAGACAGGCACCCGATATTAATACTTTTAAAATGTTTTATTTTGTTTTTTCCTCAATAAAAAAAATCACTTGTGTGCAAATGAATTTATTTTTCTTGATGGATATTTTGTTTTCATCATTTTTTTTATTTTTCGTTTACTTTTGGAAAACAAAATTTAAAAAATATCCGTACTGATATTTTCAGGAAAGTTGAGAATTATTTTTATTTTTGTATTGAGGAAAAAACAAAAAAAAAACGTTTTATTTTGTATTGAGGAAAAAACAAAATAAAACGTTTTAAAAGGTTTTTTTGTGTTTTTTCTGATTACAATTACATATAAATTTTGTAAAAATTCTTAAAACAACATTCATATGGACACATTTCTGCATCCAATGATATATACCTTTGCGTTATTAAAAAGTAATAAAAATTTCCGCCGAAAAGACTTCTACAAAGCATGATAGGCTGAATAATTTTGTGCAAAAGACAAACTGTGGTCATTAAAACCATAGGATTTGTGAGTAACTAACCACAAAAACTGCACCTAAAAAATTGAAAAATAATGGCGGAACGCGAAAAAGGCTTTATAGTACAAAAAATTAATTTTGATATTTAATCAGCGATTAACATTCTGCAAGCAAATATATTGATGCAAAACTATTCCTTTTTGCAAAATTTTTTTTTGTGATTTTTTTTTCCAATTTAACCCGCTAATTTTGGTATTATAGTCTCCAGATTATGGATTTTAAAAAACCCCACTTAAAAAATTGCAAAATAATGGCGGAACGCGAAAAAAAACTGTATGGTACAAAAACTGTATTAAAAGAAATGATGCAAAAATTTTCTTTTAGGAAAATTTTTTTCGCTAATTTTTTTTTGCAAACTAACCACCAAACTTTGATATGAGATAATTGGTATTATAGTCCCTAGATTATGAATTTTAAAAATCCGCACTTCGAAAATTGCAAAAAAATCGCGGAACGCGAAAAAAAAAGCTTTTTGGTACAAAAATAAATTGAAAGATTCAGTCAGCGATTTATATACTGCAAACGAATATGTTGATGCGAAAATTTTCCTTTTTGCAAAATTTATTTTTCGCGAAATTTTTTGCATACGAACCACCAAACGTTGGCATATGATATGGGTATCATACTTCCAAATTTATGAATTTTAAAAAACCGCACTCAAAAATTTTTAAACTTAATCAGCGATTAAAATTCTGCTATACATAGTTATATGTATATTGATGCAAAACTATTGCTTTTTGGAAAATTTTTGTTTTGTTTTTGAAATCTAACTAGATAATTTTGGTACAGGATATGGGTATTATGGTCCCTAGATTGTGAATTTAAAAAAACCTCGCTTAAAAATTTGCAAAATAATGGCGGAACGTGAAAAAAAGCTTTATGGTAAAAAACTTAATTAAAAACCTAATCAGCAATTTAAATTCTGCAAAAATTTTTGTTTTCGGATAATTTTTTTCGCGAATTTTTTTTTTCAAACTAACAATCAAACTTTGTTATGAGATATTAGGTATTATATGAATTGTAAAAATCCGCACTTAAAAAATTCAAAATTATGGCGGAACGCGAAAAAAAGCTTTATGGCACAAAAAATAAATTAAAAAACTCAGTCAGCGATTTACATTCTGCAAACGAATATTTCCTTTATGTAAAATTTTTTTTCGCGAAACTTTTTGCATACTAACCACCAAACTTCGGCATAAGATATGGCAATTATAGTCCTAAGGTTAAAAATTTAAAAAAACCGCACTCAAGAAATTGCAAACTAATGGCGGAATGCGAAAAAAGCCTTTATGGTACAAAAAAATATATAAGAAACCTAATCAGTAATTTATATTCTGCAAAAGAATATATTAATTGAAAAATTTTTCTTTTTGAAAATTTTTTTGTCAATTTTTTTTTTTTTGCAAACTAATTACCAAACTTTGGTATGAGATATGGGTATTATGGTCCCTAGCCCAGTGTAGAAAATCGTTACCAGATATGTGGTTATGTAAGTACATACTTGGTAGTGTTAACTAGTTACTTTTTTTATTATATTTCTTATTACCTTTGTATGGCGATGTCGCGAAAAATAATGAGTTATGCTTACACACCAGCATACGAAAAATCTTAAAATATGTCATTACCTATATGCTTACCAGTACTGACAAAAATAATGAGTCTAATAATAGATTTTCAAAAAAATTTGTTTTATAAAAAAAATTATTTTTTTATTGCAAAATTTTTTTTAAATAAAATTTTCTATTGCGGGAATCGAACCTGGGACTCCAGGTTGCCAGTCAATAGCTCTACCATCTGAGCTATATCGACATGTAATGTTTAATAGATAAAACAAGTCAGCTTACTCGCCAACATACAAACAATCAAAAATATGTGGTTACATATATCCTTACCAGTGTTGAAAAAATATTGAGTCTAAAAATAAATTTCAAAAAATTTTCAAAAAAAACTAGAAAACTACTTTTTATTTAAAATAATGATAGAAACAAGTCATTATCAGTAACTCATTATTATATATTTTAAAATAATGCAGAAGGGAAGTGGGTGTCATTACTGGTACTCCAAAAAATAATGACATGTCATTACCGTTTCTACACTGGGAGGTTATGAATTTTAAAAATCTGCACTTAAAAAATTGCAAATAAATGGCGGAATGCGAAAAAGGTTTCATGGTGCAAAAATTTAATTAGAAATCTTATACAGCGATTTCATTCCGAAAATAAATAATATTAATGCAAAAGACTAGTCAATTGGCATACATTTTAGCAAAATATAATATTTGCAATATATGTTTGTATGTATATACCGCCCAACAGTGCACTCCAGGGTATTATATGATTTTCTACAGATTTGAAACCAAAAACCTGAATAGTATCTCCACCATAAAAATAAAACAAAAATTTTAAAATTCTATTCATATTTTTGTACTTAGAACAAACAATGAAAAACAAAAAAAAAAACGTTTTAAAACGTTTTAAAAAGTTTTATTTTTTTAAAAAAAATTTTTTTATCTTTGATATTTATACCTAAAGATATTTTTGGAATTGCAATTTGAAGGATATTTTCATTTTAAAGTGCATTTGAAATTTTTTGTTTTCGAATAAGAAATAAAAACATTTTGAACTTTAGTGATATTTATTTTTGATAAAAACAAAAAAAAAAACGTTTTCTGGTGCCTGGCCTAGATCTTTCTCTTGAGTTCTTGTGAACATTTTTTTCCGATTGGATAAATAGAAGATCCATAATTACCATTTTTTGGGTTTGGTACCACTGTGTTGTTGTACGTTATGTTGGTTGTTGATGTTAATTTTGTTGTTATGTTGCCTACATTGTTGTTACTTTTGCTTTTATTGCTGCTGCAGTTGTACGCAATACACAAAAAAAAAACAAATTATATTTGTCATTAATCTCTATATATAAAAGAATAACGTGACTGACTGACTGACTGACTGACTGACTCACTCAACATCGCCCAGCCCAAACCGCTGAAGCTAGGAAGTTGAAATTTGGTATGTAGGTTCCTCTTTCGGGGTAGACGTCCACTAAGACGGGATTTTTGAAAATTCCTACCGGAACGGGCAAAAAGGGGGAAAGTGTCCCCCTTGACGGCCTGCTAAAACCCCTTTGGCTAGAAAGCTGAAATTTAAGATATGTGTTCCTTGGAGTAGGGGCTAACTTTTCTGGAAAGTACTTTCTAGAATTTTGGACAGGGACGTTGTAGAAATGGGGGTTAAAAAGGGGAAAAAGGCCCCCCTTGACGGCCTGCCCAAACCGCTGGAGGTAAGAAGTTGAAATTTGGTATAAAGGTTCCTCCACTATCGTAGACATCCACCAAGACGGGAGTTTTGGAAATTTTTACAGGGACGGGCAAAACGGGGAAAAAGTCTCCCCCTTGACGGCCTGCTCAAACTGCTGGAGCTATGAAGTTGAAATTTGGTATGTAGGTTCCTCGACCGGTGTAGACGTCCGTTGAGACGGCATTTTTGGAAATTCTTATCGGGAGGGGCAAAAGGGGGACAAAAAAAGTACCTTTTTCCAAAAAAGTACCTTTTCCCAAAAAAAGTACCTTTTCCCAAAAAAAGTACCTTTTTCCAAAAAAAGTACCTTTTTCCAAAAAAAGTACCTTTTTCCAAAAAAAGTACCTTTTTCCAAAAAAAGTACCTTTTTCAAAAAAAAGTACCTTTTTCCAAAAAAAGTACCTTTTCCAAAAAAAGTACCTTTTTCCAAAAAAAAGTACCTTTTTCCAAAAAAAGTACCTTTTTCCAAAAAAAGTACCTTTTTCCAAAAAAAGTACCTTTTTCCAAAAAAGTACCTTTTTCCAAAAAAAGTACCCTTTTCCAGAAAAAAGTACCTTTTTCCAAAAAAAAGTACCTTTTTCCAAAAAAAGTACCTTTTTCCAAAAAAAGTACCTTTTTCCAAAAAAAGTACCTTTTTCCAAAAAAAGTACCTTTTTCCAAAAAAAGTACCTTTTTCCAAAAAAAGTACCTTTTTCCAAAAAAAGTACCTTTTTCAAAAAAAAGTACCTTTTTCCAAAAAAAGTACCTTTTCCAAAAAAAGTACCTTTTTCCAAAAAAAAGTACCTTTTTCCAAAAAAAGTACCTTTTTCCAAAAAAAGTACCTTTTTCCAAAAAAGTACCTTTTTCCAAAAAAAGTACCCTTTTCCAAAAAAAAGTACCTTTTTCCAAAAAAAAGTACCTTTTTCCAAAAAAAAGTACCTTTTTCCAAAAAAAGTACCTTTTTCCAAAAAAAGTACCTTTTTCCAAAAAAAGTACCTTTTTCCAAAAAAAGTACCTTTTTCCAAAAAAAGTACCTTTTTCCAAAAAAAGTACCCTTTTCCAAAAAAAAGTACCTTTTTCCAAAAAAAGTACCTTTTCCCAAAAAAAGTACCTTTTTCCAAAAAAAGTACCTTTTTCCAAAAAAAGTACCTTTTTCCAAAAAAAGTACCTTTTTCCAAAAAAAGTACCTTTTTCCAAAAAAAGTACCCTTTTCCAAAAAAAAGTACCTTTTTCCAAAAAAAGTACATTTTTCCAAAAAAAGTACCTTTTTCCAAAAAAAGTACCTTTTTCCAAAAAAAAGTACCTTTTTCCAAAAAAAGTACCTTTTTCCAAAAAAAGTACATTTTTTCAAAAGAAGTACCTTTTTCCAAAAAAAGTACCTATTTCCAAAAAAAGTACCTTTTTCCAAAAAAAAGTACCTTTTCCCGAAAAAAGTACCTTTTTCCAAAAAAGTACCTTTTTCCAAAAAAGTACCTTTTTCCAAAAAAAGTACCTTTTTCCAAAAAAAGGACCTTTTTCCAAAAAAAATTCCTTTTTCCAAAAAAAAGTACCTTTTTCCAAAAAATGTACCTTTTTCTAAAAAAATGTACCTTTTCCAAAAAAAAAAAGTACCTTTTCCCAAAAAACATACATTTTTCCAAAAAAATAACTTATTCAAAAAAAGTACCTTTTCCAAAAAAAAGTACCTTTTCCCAAAAAAAGTACATTTTTCTAAAAAAATGTTGCTTTTCCCAAAAAATATACATTTTTTCAAAAAAAATACCTTTTTCAAAAAAAGTACCTTTTCCAAAAAAAAGTACCTTTTCCCAAAAAAAAGTACCTTTTTCTAAAAAAATTTTCCTTTTCCAAAAGAAGTACCTTTTCCAAAAAAAGTACCTTTTTCCAAAAAACATACATTTTTCCAAAAAAAAACAACTTTTTTAAAAAAAATACCTTTTCCAAAAAAAGTACAAATAAAGTACTTTGTAAAAACAAAGTATCTTTTTCCAAAAAATTTCGTTTTTCCAAAAAGTACCATTTAAAATAATATATAATTTCAAAAAAACTACTTTTTTTCCTCCCCCACGGATATCTCCACTAAAACAAGGTTTCTTGATATTCGGCATAGACGTGCGCTAAGACGGGATTTTTGGAAATTCCTACCGGAACGGGCAAAAAGGGGAAAAGTCTCCCCATAAACAGTCTCACAAATTGGAAAAGTGCCTGCCCAAACCACTGGAGGTAAGAAGTTGAAATTTGGTATAAAGGTTCCTCCACTGTAGTAGACATCGACTAAGTTTGTATTTTTGGAATTCCCTACAGGATATCCCAAAAGGAAACTCGGTATGTGAGTTCCTGCTTCTGTGTAGGCGTCCGCTTAGACGGAATTTTTGAAATTCCTATCGGGAGGGGAAATAAGGTAAAAGTCTCCTCCTGCCGGCTTGCCCAATCCCTTTTGGCCAACCTAAAATTTTAAATATGTATTCCTTGGAGTAGGACTAATTCACCGGCAACGTAATTTTTCTATTTTGGAACAGGAACATAGTAAAAATGGTGGTTGAAAGGGAAAAATGTCCCCACTAACGGCCTGCCCAAACCGCTTAGGCAATGCAGTTGAAATTTGGTATGAATGTTCCTCATCCATCGCAGATAGCCGCGAAGATGGAATTTTTGTAAATTCCTAAAGGGAGGGGCAAAAAAAGAAAAGCCTCACCTTGGGGGCCGGTAAAAACCCCTTCGGCTAGAAACCTGAAGCTTAAAATGTGGGTCCCTGGAGTGAGGGCTAACTTATTAGAAAGATACTTTTTTGAATTTTGGACAGGGTCGTTATAAAATGGGGGCTCAAAAAGGGAAAGTTGCCCCTTAACGACCTGTCCAAACTGCTGGAACTAGGAAGCTGAAATTCGGTACTTAAGTTCCTCTCAGCTTACTCAAACTGCTGGAACTAGGAAGCTGGAATTCCCTGTCGATGGATTTTCGGAAATTCCTACCGAGAGGGGCACAAATAGTAAAAGTTGGCTAGAAACCTGAAATGTAAAACATATGTTACTTGGAGTATGTGCTCACTTACCGAGAAGGTGCTTTTTGGACAGGGACATTGCAAAAATGGGGATTAATGAAGCGAAAAGTGCCGCTTAAAGGCCTGCCCAAACCGCTGGAGGTACGAAGTTGAAATTTGGTATTAAAGTTCCTCCTCTATTGTAGACATCCGCTAAGATGAGATTTTTGGAAATTTCTACAGGTAGGGTCAAAAACAGGAAAAGTCTCCCCCTTAACGGCCTGGCCAAACTGCTGGAACAAGGGATCTTAAATTGGGTTCCTTCTCCAACGTTGACGTCCCCTAAGATGGTATTTTTGGAAATTCATACCGGGAGGGGTAAAAAGGGAAAAAACTTCCCCCTTGACGGCCTGGCCAAACTGCTGGATATAGAGACCTAAAATTATGTATGTAGTAGGTTCCTCCTCCAACGCAGACGTCCTCTAAGACGGAATTTTTGGAAATTCCTACAGGGAGGGGTAAAAACGGAATAATTCTCCCCCCTTGATGGCCTAACCGAACCCTTCGGCTAGAAACCTGTAATATATAATATGTTTTCCTTGGAGTATGGGCTAACTTATCGACAAGGCATTTCTAGGACTTTGGACAGGAACGTGGTAAAAATGGTGGTTCAAAAGGGGAAAATTGCCCCCCCCCTTAACGTCAGCGTCTTTAGCTAGAAACCTAAAACTTAAAGAACAAGTGTATATGAAACACTAAAATTAAGAAACTAAATAGGAAACGAGTGGAATGAAACACTACACAAGTGGAATGAAATGAATATAAACGTTGAACGAGTAGAATTGAAATTATAGAGAATGCAAATGGATTGGAAGAGGGAATTACCTGTTCAAACACTATCCACGGAATATGAAACTTATGTAGCATTGAAACTTACTCTCCAAAAAGTTAAACAAATTTTCTAAAAGAGAAAAAACCTTAGAAAAGGAATGGAACTTATATATTCCGATATTTAAACTTCATGTAACGAAGCACCGGTGGAAGAAATCGACGCAGTAAATTTTCCAACTGAATTTGTGAATTTACTTGAATTGCCAGGTCTACCTTTACATAAACTGGAATTAAAAAAAAAAACTTTAAGACACGCTAACAACGTAGCGGGCTTTGCCCGCTATTTTTAATATTATAAAATGCTTTCCAACCCTGCTTTACGTTATTTATTTTCAATCAAAACACAAATGAACAAAACTACTTACGGGTCTATCTACCTAAGTTCGCACTTTACCAAATTATCTTAACATACACACGTATATTGCAATTTATTATGGATTCATTACTAACAATCCACTTTCATGAGAAAAAGTGATCAAATATTTATTTATTTTAAACCCATTGTTGTGCAGAATTATTTATTTGTGGTGGCTGGGTGAAGGCTTTAAATAAAAAAACTTTAAATAAAAAACGAATTTAATAAAAATTGTGGGGGGCGCAGCCCCCCCCCCCCCCTTAACCTTTAAGGCACGCTAACAACGTAGCGGGCTGCGCCCGCTAGTGTACAAATAAAAGTGTAATTAAAATTGAGCAGTTGAGTTGATTCAGTTTTTCTTTCTCATCTCGTTTATTTCCCATCCTTCGTCTTCTTTTCGCAACATTTTTATTGCCATTATGATCCAACCGTTTTGTAAATTGATTCAAATGATAAATTACGACAAATATAACGACATTTTTATTTATTTAGCGGGATAAAAAATGATTTAGCTATAGCGGGAAAACTAGCGATCTTCTGGAAGTAAGTCTTGACTAAGCGTTTTTAATTAATTTTTTTCGGAATTGTTAAGTCATTAGAATTTAGCGATTTAAGCACCGTAAGTTGTTTCGATTTCAAGTGAAAAAACTGTTATACTCCATATAAAAAAATAATTTTTCACGATAATCAGTTTCAAGTGAAAACTGTGTAGAATTTCTTTTCATGCAAATTTAATGCACAAGACTATTATTTTTCTTGGGAAAAAGTGACATTTTGTGTTTATTGTGATTGTGTATTTGTTATAAAATTAAAAAATTGTTAATTTTTATAAGTTCGAGTGAAATTTTCCCACGTGAAAAATAACTTACGGTGCTTTATCGCAAAATTTTTAATCAAAACTCTAAAAGTTCGAAAAATTTAGCGATATCAACAGAATTTTAAAAATTCATGAAATTTAGCTATTTTTCCCTAGTTTTTTTTTTTGTAAGTTTTTTATAACTTAGCTAATATCTAGCGATTTTTCAGATGGATTTAGCGATATTTTTAGGGAAAAAGTTATCAACAGTGCAAACAAACAATCACATATAAAAATTAAGTATACACAAGTGAATCAGCGAGGAAAAAGTCATTAACGTATTTCAACTATGTTTTGTGTGTTTGTGCTGTTTTAAATCATATAGAGAAAAAAAGAGTCTAATTTGCATTTTGACTTACCTTCACCATGTCAAGCTTGATTTATTAACATCTAGAAATAAAAAAATTTTTATAAATACAATTAATAAAATATGTTTAACAAACATAATTAAAAAAGGGGATAAAAATATGAATTTCAATGATGTTTTATAACAATATTACACACTACCCTTCACATGCGACAGGACACCATAAGATTTTAATTTTACACTAGTAGAAAAAGTCTGTAAAAATTGTAGTTAAAACTACTAAAAATTAAATAAAAAATACCTTAGTTTCACTGTGTCTCCTTGGATAGCTTCCCGAGCTAATACGCCTTAGTCATACGCCAAAACATCACCAAGATAATGTTAAGTAATTAAAATAAAATTATAACTAAAAAAATGCCAGTTAGGAACTCTCCCCCACTTGAGAGATCCCATTCTAAGTTCAGTGAAATCAATTTATTAAATAACAATTCCACAAAATGATTATTTACTATACATTGACCCTCTAATGCTCTTTTTCTGATTGCGAAAACATTTAAACGCTTTATTAAGGCGAGTAGAGACTCCAAACTAGCTTTGTTATTATCGATAATATATGCCAGATTTTAAATGCATTTTTGACGATTTTTCAAATATTTTTTTCTGTTTTAAAAAATTAACTTAAATTTTTTCAAATTTACGAAATTTTCATTTTACAGCCTTTTCGCTGGAAAATTGTTCCTTATATAAACAAAGCTTGAAGGCGAAAAAGTAAGTAATTATGTTTTCTATTGGTATAAAATAATTTTTTTAATCAAAAATTGTTATTTTTTCTATGGAGTATAACAGTTTTTTCACGTGAAACTAAGTAATTTGCTGAAAATCAGCGAACTCATTTTTACCAAACAAAAATAGTAATTTCAGCAAAAGTTTTGCTAACACTTAGTAGATTGCAAGGGAAAAACAACCTTGCTAAAATTAATAAAACTTTTTGCTAAATATTATTAGACTGAAAAAATTTTAAAAATTTGCACAGAAATTGTTCTTTAGTTCATTTATTTTCTGAAAGTTTAAGTCTAAAAATTGTTTTTTTTTTGTGATTTTTTCGAACATTATTTAGGAAACTTCGCAAAATATAGAAATGCCCAGACTTTCACATTGGTAGACAACGATGAGGGACATAACAATATAAAATCTCCATACATTTTGTATCGCGCATTTTTTGTATATATCTGTCCCCTTTTAGACTATTGTGCTTTATCTTTTGTCTTTTACTTAATTTTTTGCGTTTTGTTTTGCTCATTTTCTGTCGGCCATATTGCCCAAATCAGCTGATTCATATCTGGTATAATTTGTGCAGAAAATGTTGATGCTTTTATGAGAGTTCTTATTCAGTAAGTTAAAAATTATTCAAACAAAGCAAAATATATTTAAAATTTTAAGTCTGTTTGCCAAAACTGTGCATTTCTTAAATCCAAAGATGATTGCGAAACGACTCAGAAATGTAAATAAATTTGAATATCCCAGCAAAACCTTCTGTTACCAGGTAAAGGGAAATGTAATAAGAAATCAAAAATTGTAACTACTTACACTTTGGTCGCATAACACATTATTTTAACATGAGGGTGTCATTGGGGGTAAATGGTTGCCTAAGTCGTACCAGTATAGGATAAAATAAGTGATTACGAAAGAAGTACTGAAATAAGTTGTTACTTGTAATATTAAATTCACTAGTTAGCTAAAATAAGTACATACTTTTATAGAGTGATGTAAGTCATTACACATTAGTACATATTTCATTGGTTACATATAAGGAATAAAATAAGACGTTACCAGTAATGACTTTGTTTAAAAGTACACCGATCAGAGCAATGTAATTAGATTCTAAATTTTTATTAAATCGTACTTTCGCATAATAAGTAGTTACATTATGCAATACCAATAACTTATTATTTTTACCCTTATTAATAAGTTATTATAAAACACAATATCGGTAATATATTATTTTAAAGGCTCCAAATAAGTAGTGATATATCTCCATATCGGTAACTCATTATTTCATACCTCCCACATAAGTATTGATGTATCACAATATTAGTAACGTATTACTTTAGGTTTCTAAGTAAAACCAAGGGTAAAGGGGTACCCATTGCCAGGCAATGCGTGAAAAAGGTCAAACCCATTACCAAGTTTTTGCTGGGATTTTGTGAACAATGACTCAAAAAAGATAAATTTTTTTAGCCTAAAGAATTTTGTAAAATATTTCTTTGAGTCATTTTTGAATCGCAAAAGAAGGCTCTTTTGGATGCGCCACCTTCATACAAATGAAAGTTTAATAATATATTTTGAGCACTTTTCTAATTCATTTTTTGGCTCAGCCAGTAAGGCTGAGAACTCTAGAAAAATTAAATTATGAAAACTAACTTTATTCAAAAGTTGAATATCGGGTGTGTGCGAAATAAGGTTTGGGATTTCCCGGACTTTTTTATTTCCCGAGAAACGGGAATTAAAAAAATTTGATTCCCGGGAATCCCGGGAAATATTTTTGAACAAAATTGTTAATGAAAACCACCTATATAAGTAAATATTGTTAAAAAAAACACTATTTCAGTACAAATTCAGTCTGTGTATTGAGAATTCAAAGTAAAAATATCAGAATGTTGAATATTTGATTTCACATAAATTACTCTAAGCACTGCCAAATGAATTGCATGATTCCAGCAGAAAGCACCCACTTCTGGACTGTCGGAACCAAACCGTTTCATCACATTTGGCCCATTAGATATTGTGGCCACAATATTATTTTCCAAAGACAAATAAAACTCTTCTAGGCTTATTTCTACAATTCTTCTTATTTCAGATTATAAAATGAATTATTTCCGTTTATACATATGTTCAAATATCTCTTTTGTGATATTCTTGTCCATTCATCTAAGATTATAGTAAATCTCCTATTGTTAGAAATATTGCTCGATATTTCTTTTATTATGATATCTTTTACATGATTGTAGTAATTTAATATAATTTTCTTTACATCGATTTCAGTTTTTGGCAATGCCAGGTTTTTATTATAAAAACTTTCTCGAATAAACGAAGATCTAGTTATGGTGCGGATTGACAATCCGTCGACTGCGGCTAATTTGGATACCATTTCAGGATATGTTTGCCCTACCATAAAACGTTCATTGCCTATTCAGCTTACACTTTTTTCTTCGGGTACTTTGCTAATTTTAGCTGGAACGTTATTCTAGTTGTTGTTTTCTTCAAGAGAAGTTGCATGACCATCAATTATTTTTATTTTAACCAAATTTAGATGTCGGAAAACCAAATCTAGATACCTCCGTTAACCATTGGTCTTTTAGGGCAAATATTGCACTGCGCTGCATTGTCCTTTTTTGTGAAGTATTTCCATACTCCTGACATTTTATTCTTTAATTTAAAAGAATATATTAGTTTGAAAGCAGGTGTATTAAAATAAACTAAACTTACTTCAAAATATCACATTTATAAAGGAGTATTTTAAATTTAAATTCGACTTTATTTTTAATCATACCAAAGGCCTTGCAACTCTCTCAATATTTTTTATTTGAAAAAATATTAGGCGGCTTGGAACAGGAACGAACTCCGACTGGGTAATCAGGGATGGAAAAGGCTCACTTAATCGGGCTCTTATACCAAAAAATGTTCGATCGCTCTTACATATTTAAAAATGTAAGTAACTAAAAAATAGCTTTCTCTTTGGCTCGTTAAAAAACACAAAAATTAAATATTTAGATATTAGCAAATATTAGCACACATTTCGAAAAAAACACATTTGCAAAAAGCGAAATTTTTGCAACAATATATTCGCTTGCAGAATGTCGATCGCTGATTACCTCTTTTAATTCATTTTCTGTACCATAAAGCCTTTTTCGAATTCCGCCGTTATTTTGCAATTTTTAAGTGCGGTTTTTTTAAATATATAACCTAGGGATTAAATTTTTGTACCATAAAGTCTTTTTTCGAATTCCGCTATTATTTTGCAATTCTTTACGTGCGTTTTTTTTAATTTATAATCTAGGGGCTATAATACACATTTCAGACAACAAAGTTTGGTGGCTAGTTGCAAAAAAAATTGCGAAAAATAAAATTTGCAAAAAGGAAAATTTTTGCATCAATATATTTGTTTGTAGAATCTAAATCGCTGATTACGTTTCCTAATTAATTTTTTGTACCACAAAGTCTTTTTTCGCGTTCCGCTTTTATTTTGCAATTTTTTAAGTACGTTTCTTTTTAATTTATAATCTAGGGACTATAACACACATTTCATACAACAAAGTTTGGTGGCTAGTTGCAAAAAATATCGCGAAAAATAAAATTTGCAAAAAGGATACATTTTTTCATCAATATATTTGTTTGCAGAATGTAAATCGCTGATTAAGTTTTTTAATTAATTTTTTGTACCATAAAGCCTTTTTTCGCTTTCCGCGATTATTTTGCAATTTTTTAAGTGTGGTTTTTTTAAATTTATAATCTAGGGTCTACAGTACCAATTTTATATACAAAAGTTTGGTGCTTAGTTTGCAAAAAAAAAAAATAAATCGCGAAAAAAATATTTGCAAAAAGGAAAATTTTTGCGTCATTGTATTCATTTGCAGACTGTTGATCGCTGATTGAGTTTTTTAATTATTTTTTTCTACCACAAAGTCTTTTTTCGCGTTCCTCTATTATTTTGCAATTTTTTAAGTGCGGTTTTTTAAATTTATAATCTACGGAGTATAATGCCCATTTCATAAAACAAAGTTTGGTGGTTAGTCGCAAAAAAAAGAAAATTTTGGCATCGTTTGCAGAATGTAAATCTTTTAATTAATTTTTTGAACCCCAAAGCCTTTTTTCGCATTCCGGTATTATTTTGCAATTTTTTACGTATGCTTGTTTAAAATTCATAATCTAGGGCTATAATACTGTTGGAATAGTATAATTCCATAGTATAGTTCCATTCTTGATTTTTATAACTAAATTATTATTTTCCATTCCTGGTTACAATCGATGTTTTGAGTCATAAAAAGAGCGCACATAATGACCCTGCAAACATTTAAAAGATACCTTCCAAGAAGATATTTCATTTGAATGAAAATAATCAAGTAGTTTTACTTTGAAATTGTCTTCTTTTTATCACTTGGAAGATAATTCGACGATATTTGGAAAAAAGTAACTGAAAAATTTTATCTTTTGTCATAACTTTTTATGACAATATTTCGGCAATATCATCTTTGTATCATTTGGAAGATAAAGCAAATTTGTTTGAAGTCTTTTATTAATTTGGAAAAAATTAAAACTAAATTTGTACAAAACAAACAAAGATATATAGGAAATAATCTCGTGAAAAGTTAAGATTAATTGCGCGGGAAAAATCGGCTAAGATGAAATCAAAATAATTTATAAGTTGGTCAATGGATTATGTATGCAGATATTGTTTTTCATGCTTAAATTTAATAATGAAAAAATTAAATTGTTTTTTTATTGTACTGGGAGTTTATTTAGCGATATCCCTTTTATCTTACATATGAGTTATTGCTTTCATATTGCCTGAAAATATTGTTTTAGTGTAACAGTTGTTTCCGACGGAGGAAACTTCCGGAATACGAAATTGATATTGCCGGCAATAAATGTTTTCTTCCTGGCGATATGTTCGGAGAATATTCTTCGTGTTGCCATGTTTGCTGGATGATATTGGTTTGAGTATGTTCCTGTTCCAAGGCACATAATAGAACAAATACTTTCTCAGTGATAGAGAGTCCCCCAATCTCTTTATTATGTATACTCTTTGATCATACGGTTTTGTTAATTTTGTGTATGCAAACCTTAAAAAAATATTTATATTTTCAAACATTTTGATTGGTTGAATATAAATTAAACAAAATGCTCCAACAATAAACCAAGTCAAGGTATACTGCCACCCAAGATTTTAACTAAAAACTACTTTAACTAAAATATACATTTGAAAAATTTAGATAGTAAGGGCGATTATTGGTAAGAAACAAAACTTTTTTTTCATATTTCTTTTAAACATTTTACCAAGTTTTTAGGTTTTACTAATTAAATTTTGAATAAGTTATGCGAAAAATCTTTATTAGTTGAAATGCTCCTAGTCTTCCTGATATATAAACCAACCCCAGGTTATAAAATGAATTATATCCGTTTATAAAGGGTTCTTCAACAGGGACGCTACAAAAGTAGAAAGACAGGGACAGCAAACGGCGCCATATTTCTTGCCGCTCTTTTGACATTTCTCTTCGGTAAGGTTTGCCATTTCATGATGGATAGATATATGAGCCAACAACGAGTCGAATTTATTAAAATTTACTACCGACATTCGGAGTCAGTGGCCTCAACGTTAAGAGCGCTACGTCCAATTTATGGCCGTCATAATGAATGGATTCGTCAATAAACAAAATATGCGTTATTGGTCAGACATCCAATCCACACGTACTCCATGAGTCATCATTGCATCCCGAAAAAATTACGGTTTGGTGCGGTTTATGGGCCGGCGGCGTCATTGTGCCGTACTTCTTCCGTGATGATCAAGACACGTTACTGTGAATGGGAATCGCTACCGCTCAATGATAACCGAATATTTTTGGCCCCAATTGGATGATATGGACTTGGAGGATATGTGGTTCCAACAGGACGGCGCCACAAGCCACACAGCGAATGTCACAATCAATTTATTGCAAACCAAGTTTGGAGAACGTGTTATCTCACGAAATGGTCCAGTCGATTGGCCGCCTCGGTCGTGCGATTTGACACCGTTGGACTATTTCCTGTGGGGCAACGTCAAATCTATGGTCTATGCCAACAAGCCAGCGACGATTGATGAACTTCGTACGAATATCGGCCGATTTATGCTTGAAAACCGTCGAAAATTGAGTTCAGCGTCTGGACTTCTGCAAGCGTGCCCGTGGTGGCCATTCAAAAGAGATCGATTTCCATACATAATGGCATCGAACGTACTTTCACAGGAACAAAGAATTTCATTGATATCCAAAATCGTTTTTGTTTTATTTAAAAAAACTTTTGTAGCGCTCTTATTGAAGAACCCTTTACATGTGTTCAAATATCTCTTTTGTGATATTCTTGTCCATTCATCTAAGATTACAGTAAATCTCCTATTGTTAGAAATATGGCTCGATATTTCTTTTATCATGATATCTTTAATATAATGTTTTTTACATCGGCTTCATTTTTTGGCAATGCCATGATTTTATTATAAAAACTTTCTCGAATAAACGAAGATCAACGTTCATTGCCTATTCAGCTTACACTTTTTTCTTCGGGTACTTTGCTAATTTTAGATGGAACGTTATTCTTGTTGTTGTTTTCTTCAAGAGAAGTTGCATGACTATCATTTTTTTCTTTTTTTGTGAACCAAATTTACGGTTTTGTTCATTTTGTGTATGAAACTCCTACAAAAATATTTATATTTTCAAACATTTTGATTGGTTGAAAATAAATTAACCAATTAGAATGCTCCAAAAATAAACCAAGTCAAGTTATACGGCCACCCTATATTTTAACTAAAGCCGACTTTAACTAAAATATACATTTAAAAAATTTAGATAGTAAGGGCGATTATTTGTAACAAAAAAACTTTTTGTTCATATTTCTTTTAAATCTGTTGGAGGCATGTCCCTATCCCGATTTCATAAAAATAAAAAAACTAATATGCAAGTGCTTGTGCAAATTTGAATATTACTGACACTTTAGAAAACATTGTTTTCTATTGGCGTTTATACATGAATGGAAGTCACTACATTGCTAGATCTGTCAAAACAATAGAGTAGTATATTGGAAGATGACAAAGCAAATTGTGGTAAATTATTTGTTGTTGTTTTTTCTTTGATATTTTGAATGTTTAATAATGCTCCTAGACGAGAATAAGAAATTCTCATTGAGTTTGTAATTTAACTTAACAAATATTTCCAGAAGTTCGAAATCTGGATAGGGACATGCTTCCCACAGATCATTTTTCACAATTTATAAAATACGTTTGGGATTTTAGCATATTTAATTCCTTTAATGCAATTGATTTCCTTTTAGAAGATTTTAACAATAAATTTTTGTTTTGGAATTTAAAATGTTTTTTATGACCAAAATTAAAAAATCCTATTCTAAACAAAAACAATTAAAAAAATTTAATATTTTTAAAATTTCCCGTTTTCCCGGGAAAAATATATTATTTTCCCGGGAATTCCCGGCAAATTTTTCAAGGGTTACCCCGGGAATTCCCGAACCCCAAACTCATAAAAATAAGAGACTCCTAAGTTTTTCTATTTTATATTGAGCCATAAAGTATTTTGCCCAGGTTTAAGCTTTTAATAAAGAAGAAGGAATTTTTCACTTAATATTCATAAGTATGTACACAGAAAAAATTATTGCCAATAAAATTTCAATTAAAATTTTGTTTGATTTCAAATTAATTTTCAATTAAAAGTTTAATCATATCAACTAAAATTTTAATTGAAAATGAGTATGGTGTCGAAAAAAATTTTAGTTTACAATAACTACTATTGACAACATATAAAAAAACGCTTAGGTCCGATTACTGAATGTCCAGTTAGCTACTAATTAGGACTTTAACTGTCGGATAAATTGTAACTGGACATTCAGTAATCGGGCCTTAATATGCGTTGCGTAAAATCATGTTATTTTGTGTTATTGATATTTTTCTTCTATTACCGATATAAAAATTGTAAAAGTGTGTCTCAAATCAGTCAAAAACATAAGAAAATTAATAAATATTTATTATTAATATTTTTAATATCACACATTTTAATAAAAGAGCCATAACTTAATTGAAAATTTTGACGATTTTTTATTAAATTTTTAATTGATACGATTAAAACTTTAATTGAAAATTTTTCAATTAAAACTTTACAAAGAAATTTAATTGATATAACGATTTTCTTAATTGGTCCGAATTCAGTTTAATTTTTAATTGTATTTACAAATACTTTAATTGAAACTCGATTTTAATTTTTTCTGTGTAGGAGGCGAAAATGATTTAAAAGTTTTGTAGGAAGTCTGTGCAAAAAAGTCGATATTTCTTCATCGGTGTGATTCTTTTGAGACTCCATTGAATGTTTATTTTGTTATCGCTGTTTTCTATATTATGTATACTTTTAAATTCTGATTTTAATTTTTTTTAAATTTAATTATTTTTTTTTAATTTTGCTTAAAATTTTAAAAATTTTTTTGATTGTTTTAAAATTAATGAAGGTCCGCACGAAATTGGTTGACGTGGGGCCGCATTTGCCATGTATGTTATATATACTCTTTTTTACAAGGCTAATTTATTTAAAGCAAATATCAACTGAAAATGTGATATTCAAAAACTTATATTTGAAATAAAATAAAAATGTCATTAAAAAAATATTTTGTAATTTTCAAATAAAGTTTTTATTTTAATTGCTATTTTATTAATTCAAGTACATATTTTTGTGTAAATTCATAAATTCTTTATAAAGTTATAAGAGGCTTACAAAACAAATTTTTTATACAAAATTTGTTTCATAAGCCTTCTATAACTTTATAAATCATTTATGAATTTACACATTTATTTATATCAGTTTTAAACGAAACATTATTAAATATGCCGTTACCCTTTTTATGCCGTTACCAAAATAATTACATTTTCATTATCTGAAAAAATACCGTTAACTTTAATTAAAGAAGTTTATTCAACAGTGTAAATTTATTAAAAACTTTTTTTAATAAATTTGACCACTAACCAAACAAATAATGATATTAAAATTCATCCGGTGGTCGTTCTGGGAGCAATGTGAAATGATAGGGAAAACTTATGTAAATATATATAGCTCTTAATAGATTAACTTTTATTTACACTTTCGAAAAAACTACAATCTAAAATATTATTGCACTCTAATTACCGTTACCGAAACAACTATAATAAAGTTAACCCTAAAATGCCTTAATCGAAATGAATACCGTTACCAATAAAAAACCGTTATTAAAATAGCTGTGATGCCAATGGTCATAAAATACCGTTACGAAAAAAAAAATCCAATTAATACCGTTACCGTAAAAATATTGTTAACAAAATACAGCTACCAATGTCAACAGTACATAAACCCTACATATACCACAGATTGGTGAAGGGTATAATAGGGGAAAAATATAAAGTACACCCATTCCAAGGAACACGACGTTCCCCTATACACATTAAGTTTTCAATAATAAAATAAGATTTCGTATTAAAAAAGAAACTCATATTGGGAATCGTAAACTTTTTTACGACATTTTAATGGACTCTTGCAATAAGAGTGTGCGTTTTCCTTGACTTTAGTTTGTAGGAATATGGTTGTGGTTTTAAATGAATTCAAATTAGAATGAGGGAATCCTACCACGCTCGCTATCGCAGGCAATAATTTAGAATTTAGAAAATGTATTTTATTAGTTTTTATGTCTCTTGTATTTAACACGTCCCTCTGTCATTTAGAGATATTGCAAACTTAATATATTGCACGTAAAGCAAAATTACAATGCTCAACATTAGATGGCGTATATAAAATTGAAACTAGAAATTCCAAATCAATTGGAATGCATTGATACATCTAGTAAATTTAAAACTCTAATTCGTTTTTATTTGCAATCCAATTAAAATTCAAAGTAAAACACCCTCACTTTGCCAATGAATGAAACAATTTTTAAATGTATCTGTTAGGATTATTGCAAATAATATTAGAAATTCTAACAGGAATTAATACAGCGACATCTCTTTCACCTTGCATGAATTAAAGATGGTAAAAAGCAGTTATATGTTGATAATGCAGTATTGTGAAAGTAAAATCAGTTATGTGTCGCTAATGCGGTCGGTATTAGTGTTTTGTGTACACACAACGAGTATGTTTCTTTCAACCCTTACAATATTGACTAGCATAATGTTATTGACATTATAAGGTATTACCATTATGTTAACTGCACTGTTAACATAAAATTTGACTTTAACGTACACTCAGATAAAAAAGTTAGTAAAAAAATTTGTAAACAGTTTCCAATCGCACTTTACTATTTTTATACTAATTTTTAGTACAATTTATTTTTTTAGTAATCATTTTTGCTATTATCTTATTACAAATTATGGATTTTTTTACTAAATCTCGCTGCTGGTTTCAGCAAAACATTTTACTAATTTTTCAAAACCGCGTGCTAAATTTAGCAGAAAAATATACTAATTTAAAAAATTTTTTTTTTGATTTTTTACAATTCTTGTTTAGTTTATATTTGTTACTATTAATATATATATTCTAAGTTTGGAAATAACACTCAGAAAATTTTATTGTATCTCCAATGCATAAAAAGCTAATAACTGGAGAAACGTTTGCAATTTTGATTCCAAATTTCAAGTACGATGAAGTAATTATACGCTTGTTACAATCGGAAGAAAAAAAAATTTATTAGCATATTATAAATTCAATATGCTAATTTCAGCATATTGATTTTAAATTATAGTTTACAACAATTAACTGAAATTTAGTAGCTGCAACTAATTATTTATACTAATTTCATTGTACTAAAATTATGATATTTAGTAAGTTTTTTAACTGATTTTAGCAAATCGATTTTGAATTGCAGTTTTCATAAATTTTACTAAAATTTGGTAGCGGCTACTAACTTTTTCTACTAATTTTATTGTACTACAGATCAGCAGATATGTGTTGCTAAAATTAGCAAAAAATACCGCTGGGCTCAAAACAGTTAAATTTCCCGGAATAACAGCAAAATTGTCAGTAGCCATTACAGACTTTTTTGGTTGAGTGTAGGAACTAAATGAATTCATTCTTTAATATTTTTGCAAAATACCAGAGTAGAGCGGCATTTTTATTCCGATTTAAACTTATTGTGCGAATTATTATTAACTCTTAACGACCATCAAAGATTTCGATTTTTATATCCTACACCACAACGTGGACAGGGTATAATAAGTTTGTGCTGATATTTGTAACACCAAAAATATTGGACCTAGACACACCTTTTAGTATATCGATCGAACCAGAATCACTTTTTTTGTTTCAATTTATCGATGTCCATCTGTCTGTCCATGCATTTTTGTGCGCAAATATTAAGATATTTTGATAAAATTTGGTACACTGAGCTATGTCGGCCCAAGGACGAAGCCCATTGATATTTGCTAAAATCGGTCAATGTTTAGACCTAGTGCCCATATAAGGGTCACCCCCGCGCTGCAGGTCGCAAATACGAAGATATTTCAATCAAATTTGGTTCGCTGACTCACGTGGTCCCAAGGACAAAGCCTATTGATTATAGACAGGATCGGTTCATATTTGGACCTATCGCCCATATGGGCTATATTTCTGTTTTATCTTCTTTTATAATTTTTTAGGAAATTTTTACACAAGTCCATTTTAACCCATTCGAATTTCGGATCCAAACATTAGTTGGCTTTGTAGGATATTATATAGTCGGAATGCCCGACTTTAACTTTTTTACTCGTTAATTTTGTTTCTAATTCCTAAAACAAAATTATATCGTGTTATAAGTAATTTTGAACTGCAATAATTTTGGCATGTTAAACACGAATATTTTAATCGCTTTACTGATATACTGCGATTTGATTTTTGCTAAATTATGGTTTTTTCCTTATCCTTTAAAATAATTCTATAAACTTTGCTTTTGAAAGAACAAAAACCGAACCTTAGTTTTATATAATAATGTAATTTGTTACTTTAACAAAATTTATTTCAGTTTTTTGGCTTAAAATAAATATTGTTGATTTTAAAAAATTCTTTTGTTAAATTTAAAAAATCTAAATTTTAGGAAAAACTCTTTAAAACTACAGTTTTATTTGTATTTATACTAAGCCGTAAAATTTGTTTAAATTTAGGGTCTCGGGACCCTCCCCGGTCCTAGTCCATATAAACTAAGGGCATGTAAGTTCACTCCAAAGGAGCAAACATTTTGTCCGTTTTGCTCTATCTCGCTTACTTTTCGAGATATGGGCCATTTTGTGAAGTGGAAAATTTTTATAAGAAATTCCCGAGGGTCCAAGGCCTTAGCATGGTCAATTTTTGGATAACGATAACCCCTTTCGCTGGAGTATTATTCGGTTAGGGGTAGTCGAAATTTTCGTCAATTTTGCACTATATCTCTTAGTTTTCGAGATATGGGCTATTTTAAAAAATCGGGAGGGAAAGAAATAGCGCCATCTTTAAAACTTCGGATACACTGGTGGCGCCATCTACCGGGTAATAATAGAAACATGAAACTATTATATTTTAACAATAAATTTAACGAATTGGTTCTTAAAAATTAGTTACAAAACGTTTTGAAAATTAACACTCAAAACTAGTTAAAGTACTGAGGAATTTTAGTATAGTGTGAAATGAATATAACTAAAATCTTTGTTTAAATCAGTGTTTAAACTAAAAGTTTGTTAAAAATTAGTGAAATCGATTTGAAACCCGTTTGATAGATTTTTCTACTGACGTATTATTTTAAGTATGTGTAAATTCACTCAAATTTAAAAAATTTTCAAAAATGGTCGCAAATAGCTACGCTACATTATCCAATATAGCTAAAATTTGTTTCACAATATCTTCAGACGTAGAAATATAAAAATTGATATAAAGGGTGGTCCAACGATAATGCACGATGTTAATTGTGAGCATAGCTGCTATCTTCAATTACTTTTATTTGAATTTTACAGAAAAAATTAAATAATTTTTAGTTTTTATTTGTTTCAAAAAATTACAATTATTTTTAAATTAATTGAACGTTTTCAAATAAAAATATTAATTACCTTAATATTTATTTGGTATGAGTTAGAAATAAATATTTTTTTAATTGTTATTTTTATTTGAGAACAACTCAAATACTTTTTTTTAATTGAAACATCTTTTTATAAAATTTCAATTAAAATTTATTTCTTTAAAAATTTTATTATTAAATTAAAATATTTTAATTTGTAAAAATATAAAACAAAATTTTCTAATAAATATTTCATTTGCCTTCAAACAAAATAAAAATATATTTTTTTCAAATCTAATTCGAATAAAATATTTTGAAATTTTATTTGAACCAAAATCTAATAAAATAAAAAAATATTTTCCTCAAATTTTGTTCAAATAAAATTTTATTTTGCTAACGAAATGTATCAAATAAAAATTTATTTCAACATAAAATGTATCTAATAAAAATTTATTTCAATATAAAATGTATCAAATAAAAATTTATTTCAACATAAAATGTATCAATTAAAAATTTTGCTCAACTTTTTTTAAAATAGAAATTTTCAATTAGATCTGTTGTTAGGTTTTTTTTTATTCTTTTTAAAAAGTATAGCTTTTTTATGTAATGTACATGTGGGAAAATATACGGAACCGTACGATTCCGTGTAACTCAGGATTTAAACCATTTTAATAACAATATATGTGGCCTTCTCCGAGAAAAGGGACCTAGTGTGTCAAAAAACGGGTTTCGATAAAAATGAGAAAAACATTAAAATTTTATTTTTAATTTAACTTTCACACACTAGGTCCCTTTTCTCGGAGAAGGTCACATATAATATTTTTGATGGTATCAGCATTTTCGGGGCAACGAATTTAATCAGGCGTACATCTTAAATTTTAATATTTTGTGCTCTACTCAATTAAAAACCACCCTAATTTGCCCTAATTTTGCTTGTAACTTTTAAAAGTTTTTCAACTCTTTTGGGTATAACTTTTTCAGCACAAAAGGAAATCGCCTAAAACCTTTAGCGGATAATAACTGTGATGTTAGAAAATCTATCACTTGTGGAAAAAAATAGGTGCCATCAAATAGGAACAAATGGTACGTCTCTAAAATATGTAACTATGTTTTTTGAATAATGAGCAATTTCAGAGATTTTGAATTTTTGCGCTTTCAGCATCAATGTAATTGAAAAAAAGCATCAATGTAAATAAAAAAAACGAGGTCAAATTGATTAGTGTGCCTTCAGTAATAAAGAAGATTTTACAATAATAATCTCTTCATGTCTATGCGTGAAGAACTTAAAATTTCATTTTTTTTGAAGGGCACATCCGCAGTTCGAGAAATAATTAGTTGCAGTCCTGCGTAATCGGTATATATCAGTAATACTATTATTGTGTGTAAGTGCTAAATGGATCGTGCTATTATTTTGTTATCCAGAGCCATTTTAGGTTAAATTTTGTAGCTTTTCATAGATTTTTGTAGCTAAAACGGATGTAGGCACGAAACGGATAATCCGATCATTTTATTACTTACACATAACAATATTAGTGGCGATATACATACATATATGTGTCATATAACACTAGATTTACACGTTCAAGATTTTGTTTTCAAGTTGATTACACATACTGCTTGTCAAATTTAGTTGAACTTGAGTCTGTGACGTACACTAATAAAAAAAATCCTGTACAAATAGGTCAAAATTGTGCTGGCGTAAATACATTATTTCCTGTTATTTTAGCAGAATTTTTACCTATTTGTACGGGCTTTTTTAGAGAAAATATCAGAACAATTAGTTCAATTTAATCAGAACGCGTTTAACATACTTTTGTGCTAACTTTTTTTTATGAGTGTAGCCTGCACGCAACTTAATAGTCAATTTTCTTTTCAAGATGACGTGACATTTTCATGATATTTCATGTCATTTCGTGGCTATAGCGAAATATTCTTATTCCATAAAACTTCATGCCTTCTATGTTATACATACAAAAATTTGTGAATCGCAACAAATTTTTTTTTGTTTAATCCACCGTGTTTTCTTGCGGCACAATATTTGTAAAAAGAAAAACAAATTTATTTACAAGAAATTTTATCAGCTGTTTAAAACTTGACCGTCAAGTTTTCTCCCGACTTGAAAGAAAAATTGATATCAAGTTGCAGTTCAATTTTTAAAAATGTGAGTGGGTTAGTAAAAAAGTTTGAGCGTATTGAAATTTAAAAGGCAAAATTTTCAGAAAAATAAAAAAAAAATTTTCCACTTGATAAAAATAATTATTTTGATTAACTTGATCCATATAGGGTTAATGTTATCACTTTTCCAAAAAAAACACCCACTAGCAAATTTACAGAATAACATTTATCAGATTTTTAGTAAATTGGAATATGCGAAAGGTGTTATCCTGTAAATTTCCTAGTGGGGCGTTTTTGGCCAAAAGTATAAAAATTAACCCCATATGGATCACGTTACACAAAATAATTATTTTTATCCAGTTGAGATTTTGTTTTATAAATTTAATGGCTTTACAATCTCCTAGTCATAATTAATATTAAGTTTCATGGGGCTAAATTTTTTTTAAAGAAATTAAAAAATAATTCAAATTTAACCAAATTTGAGTGCTGTTCTTCCGAAAACCGTGTAAAATTTGATGAAAACATTAAAATTTTTAAAATTTTTGACAATATGAGCAATTTTTGTAAAATGTCCTGAAAAGCAGTCGCTCCAAACACAAACTCGAATTATCATTTTTCCAATTTATTTTTTTTCTTTAAGAACATTTTAAAACGCCATCTTATTTTTTCCTATTACTCACTTTTACACAAATTCACAAAATGGTTAAATACCTATAAAAATATAAAGCCAAGAAATTAACAAAAATTGTAAATTTTCTGGTTAAATTAAAAAAAATAATTGAAATATTTTGTATCAATTAAATCCTAGCAACAAAAGTAGTTGAAACATTTTTGTATCAATTAAAACATATATTCTAAATATTTCCGATTCAAATAAAACACAGCAACAAATCTATTTCATGTTTTTCTAGTTCAAATAAAAATATGAAATAAATTTATTAGAAATTTTCAGGTACAAATAAAAATTTTAGAAAAAATATTTTATTTTTAGGAAACTCAAATAAATAATTTAATTTATTATTTTATTTGCCGAATATTATTTTTATTAAAATTATTTAATTTTTATGAAACTAGAATAAAAAATTTTAGAATTTTATTTGAAAATAAAAAAATAAAATAAAAATAAAAAATATTCAATTTGTATTCGAACTATGTCAATTAAAATTATTATTTTTTTTATTTAAAAAAGATAAATTTAAAATAACAATAAAAATTTTGCGTTTCATAATTATTTTTTTAAGGAACAGAATTTAATTGAAATTTCTTTTTATAAATATAAAATAGTTTAAATCTAATTGATATTTAACGAAAAAAAATACAATTACAAAAAAATGTATTTTTAATTGATACTTTTATTTCAAATAAACAGCTATGATCGTGAGTAACACCTTAACGTCAAGTTTTTTTCCCAACTTAATTTGATATTTCTTTGTTTCAGTGTTTGACAAATTCAACCATGGAGAGGTAGGTACACAATTAAGCAGCGCGTTAAGATTGAGCAGCGCGTTAAGATTTCGTGCACTTCTTTGGTCAGCATAATCGACCAAATGTGTTTACAATCGAGAGAATTGTGCGCAAATTTCAGCAAACCGGGTATGTAGGAAATGTGAAACTGTGAGATGTGACTGTTTGGTGCAGTTTATGGGCTGGCGGCGTCATCGGGCCGTACTTCCTCGAAAATGAGGTCGGCCAAGCAGTTACTGTGAATGGTGTTCGCTATCACGAGATGATAACGGATTTCTTTTGGCCAGAAATTGAGGATATGGGCCTGGACGATATGTGCTTCCCACAGGATAGGACCACTTGCCACACAGCCAACGAAACAATGGCTCTTTTGCGCGAGGAATTCAATGGCCGTATTAGCTCAAGTCGTGGCGATGTTAATTGGCCGCCACGATCATGTAATTTGACACCGTTGGACTTGTTTCTTTGGAAATATTTAAAAGAAAAAGTGTACGTCAATAAGCCAATAACAATTCAAGAGCTAAAGCATGCGATAATTCGGACCATAAAGACATTGCCACCGAAGCCGTGGCGAGCATTTGGCCGATATTTTGTTTCAGACATAATTGTCCTAGATCCTTCTATCTTAATAAAAAATATTGAAATAATTCTCTGCAAACTTTTTGTTTTATTTACAATTAACATCGTGCGTTTTGGTTGGCTCACCCTTTATATGTATATATGTAGGAAGCTTAATTTGTTATCTTTATAAGTGCAAAAAACAACAAAAAAAAAACTTTCTAATGTTGAATAAATACTGTGGCCCCTTAACTTATCTCAATTTATGCCCTGGTTAAGACCTCTACCAGCCTTAACCACTGGTAAACATATTTTTTAAATAACTTATCCAAATTTTAACCAAGTATTTCTTCTAACCAAGTATTTCTTCTAAAATTTAACCATAGAAATTTCTGTGGTTAAGAAACTTAACAAAGGCTATTTTAGAACAATTCACCCTACATAAGACATTTTAATAAACTCAACTTGTAATTATGATTATTAAAAAAAATGAAAGCGCAGCTTTAACCAAACTTTGACTAAGAATCGCTCATGATATATATAAGTATTTTCGATGTTACCCCACATTTCCCCACTTTACCAACAATTGCATCAGTACTTAAAATATTAAAATATTAGACCAATTTGACAGAAATTACACACCTCTACAAAATTAGAAGTCGCTGCTGTTAGAAGATTGATACATACACTCAAAATAATACGTCTGTTGGCTGGACAGAAAAATTTGTTACTTTAACAAAATTTATTCTTGTTTTTTGGCTTAAAATAAAATTTGTTGATTTTAACAAATTCTTTTGTTAAATTTAACAAATCTAAATTTAAGTAAAAAATCTGTAAAACTACAGTTTTATTTGTAATTATACTGCGTCGTAAGATTTGTCCAAATTTAGGGACTCGTGACCCTCCCCGGTCCTAATCCATATAATCTAAAGGCATGTAAGGTCACTCTTAAAGAGCAACAAAATGGTTGCAATTTTGTGAAGTGGAAAATTTTTATAAGAAATTCCCGAGGGTCCAAGGCCCCACCTTTAAATTGTATGGAATAGGCCCGGGGAGGGTCCCGATACTTTAATTTGAAAAATTTTACGACTCGGTATAATTACAAATAAATCTGTAGGTTTACTAATTCCTTACTTAAATTTAGATTTGTTAAATTTAACAAAAGAATTTGTTAAAATCAACAAATTTTATTTTAAGCCAAAAACAGGAATAAATTTTGTGAAAGTAACATATTTTTCTGTTCAGCCAACACTTCATTTTGAGTTTAGGACAGATAGAACAAAACGGGCAAAATGTTTGCTCCTCTGAAGTGCCCTTGCATGCCCCCCCCCCCCCCCCCCCGGCTATATCATCTGAGGGCAACTACAATTTACAGAAGAAACTGTAGTTTTATTAATTTTTCACTGAAATTTAGATTTTTTATTCAATGTAAATGTATTCGACCTTTTTTTCTATAAAATTTTCTCTACGTTTTATTTAGATCTTCCTAAATACAGGCTTCCAAGGTCATTAAAATTGAAATTTAAATAAAAAGACTATTTATTTTCATTTTTATTCCAATCCGACGTTTCGCTGGGGATTTTCCAGCATCATCAGGGATGAATATTTATTAGATCTGGCAACCATACAAGAAGAAATAAATAATAACAACAAACTAAATGTAGCAATAGAAAAAGCATAAAACTTACATACAGTCCTTTTATAAAATTATTACATTACTTTTAAAAAATATCACAGTATTATATGTTTGACAACACAAAAACACAGATTAATTAATTAAAAATAAATGTAAAACTAAAAATAAAATATCACAGTAAAATCTCTTGCTTCTTCTAACGCTAAGATCACAGTTTGAAAGTTATTTAAACTAATGCGACGGTGTAATTTGCATTTGTTTTATCTATATCCTCCTTTGTGTTAAGCGCATATTCTGTTATCTGTTGGATTCTCAAACTTTCTAAGGTATATCTCTTTTTCTCTTTTTGTTCCCTGTCTAAAATTCTAACTTCATCAAAATCAGCTTTATATCCCTTTTCAAAACAGTGTTGTGACAATGCAATTGTTTGTTTTTCTTTTCTTATGCCAGTTTTGTGTTCATCTATTCTGGTACCAAGACTTCGTTTTGTTGTGCCAATGTAAACTTTACCGCACGTTTCGTTTTCCTTGCCAATGCATTGAATTTCGTACACCACGTTACTTTGTTGTCATTTTTCAATTTGTGTTTTTGTATTTGCAAATAATGAGTTGATTGTTTTGTATGATCTATGTGCAGTGTTACCATATATTTTTTTAGAAAAACTGTAAAAAAAAAAACTGTTTTTGTATAGAAAAACTGTTTTTCGAAAAAAATGTAAAAATCAAAAGAAATTCTGAGATCTCGAAGTATCCTGAGATTAAAATATTATCCCAGGGTCTCAATTTTCTAAATATCGAGATTTGAATAATTTAATTGCGTTTGGTATTTATAGTAAACGACTTTTTGAACAGCCTTTTAATAAAACTTTTTTTTTTAAGAATTTTGGTCTCCTAGGCCCGAATCTGAAGTTAAAAAGTTCATCGAATCACCCTTCCGAGATGTCAACCTTTTTCTATTAAACCCTGACTTAGGATAGAAAACTTTACTCGCCAATGTTGTACTTCAAAATAATCTTTATGGATTTGCATTTCACATAAAATTACCTTTCATTAGATTGAGTATTGTTATGTCGGGAATTGTTTGACGGTGTGTAAAAACCCCGTAAAAAATTACGTTTTTTAGAATTGTCCTTGATCATAATTGAAAAAATAGTGGTAAATTGTTATCCCGCATTAGCAAAAATAAAAAATCAATTTCGGCCTTTGTTGATGAGACATTGCTTTAAAAACATATAACTTTCTAAATTATCCTTCATTTAGAAATTATTTGAAGAGTTCGGCTAACAAATTTCCGTCGGATCTATGATGTGTCAGATATGGTTTAGCCAATTTTATTCCATGCAAATTTTTGATGAAATCTTTATATATAAAAGAATAACGTGACTGACTGACTGACTCAACATCGCCCAGCCCAAACCGCTGAAGCTAGGAAATTGAAATTTGGTATGTAGGTTCCTCTTTCGGGGTAGACGTCCGCTAAGACGAGATTTTTGGAAATTCCTACCGGAACGGGCAAAAAGGGGGAAAGTGTCCCCCTTGACGGCCTGCCAAAACCCCTTTGGCTAGAAAGCTGAAATTTAAGATATGTGTTCCTTGGAGTAGGGGCTAACTTTTCTGGAAAGTACTTTCTAGAATTTTGGACAGGGACGTTGTAAAAATGGGTGTTAAAAAGGGGAAAAAGGCACCCCTTGACGGCCTGCCCAAACCGCTGGAGGTAGGAAGTTGAAATTTGGTATAAAGGTTCCTCCACTATCGTAGACATCCACCAAGACGGGAGTTTTAGAAATTTTTACAGGGACGGGCAAAAAGGGGAAAAAGTCTCCCCCTTGACGGCCTGCTCAAACTGCTGGAGCTATGAAGTTGAAATTTGGTATGTGGTTCCTCGACCGGCGTAGACGTCCGTTGAGACGGCATTTTTGGAAATTCTTATCGGGAGGGGCAAAAAGGGGACAAAAAAAATACCCCTTGATGGCCTGGCCAAACTGCTGGATATAGAGACCTAAAATTATGTATGTAGTAGGTTCCTCCTCCAACGCAGACGTCCTCTAAGACGGAATTTTTGGAAATTCCTAACGGGAGGGGTAAAAACGGAATAATTCTCCCCCTTGATGGCCTAACCGAACCCTTCGGCTAGAAACCTGTAATATATAATATGTTTTCCTTGGAGTATGGGCTAACTTATCGACAAGGCATTCCTAGGACTTTGGACAGGAACGTGGTAAAAATCGTGGTTCAAAAGGGGAAAATTGGGTTTAAAATAAATAAATATTTGATCACTTTTACTCATGAAAGTGGATTGTTAGTAATGAATCCATAATAATTTGCAATATACGTGTGTATGTCAAGATAATTTGGTAAAGTGCGAACTTAGGTAGGTAGACCCTTAACGTCTGCGTCTTTAGCTAGAAACCTAAAACTTAAAGAACAAGTGTATATGAAACACTAAAATTAAGAAACTAAATAGGAAACGAGTGGAATTGAAACACTACACAAGTGGAATGAAATGGATATAAACGTTGAACGAGTGGAATTGAAATTATAGACAATGCAAATGGATTGGAAGAGGGAATTACCTCTTCAAACACTGTCATCGGAATATGAAACTTATGTAGCATTGAAACATACTCTCCAAAAAGTTAAACAATATTTCTGAAAGAGAAAAAACCTTAGAAAAGGAATGGAACTTATATATTCCGATATTTAAACTTCATGTAACGAAGCACCGGTGGAAGAAACCGACGCAGTAAATTTTCCAACTGAATTACTTGAATTGCCAGGTCTACCTTTACATAAACTGGAATTAAAAAAAAAACTTTAAAACACTCTAACAACGTAGCTATGCCCGCTATTTTTAATATTATAAAATGCTTTCCAACCCTGCTTTACGTTATTTATTTTCATTCAAAACACAAATGAACAAAACTACTTACGGGTCTATCTACCTAAGTTCGCACTTTACCAAATTAACCTATAAGGCACGCTAACAACGTAGCGGGCTGCGCCCGCTAGTTTGTTATAAAAATGTTTCGTTTTTCCAGTAAGCATATTTAGTAGTATTATATTGCCAATTTCAAATTTATTTATGTTTCGATTTGTACCTAATTTTTTACAATATTTAAAGTTTCATTTTAATTTTTGTATATACACACGTATATTGTAATTTATTATGGATTCATTACTAACAATCCACTTTCATGAGAAAAAGTGATCAAATATTTATTTATTTTAAACCCATTGTTGTGCAGAATTATTTATTTGTGGTGGCTGGGTGAAGGATTTTATTATAAAAACTGTACTTTAAATAAAAAGCGAATTTAAAACGAGTAAAAAGGTTAAAGTCGGGCATGCCGACTATACAATACCCTACACCAGTCTGGTGTATTGTTTGGATCCGAAATTCGAATGGGTTAAAATGGGGCTTATGTCAAAATTTTCTATAATGTGAGTCAGCGCACCAAATTTCATTAAAATATCTTAATATTTGCGACCTGCAGTTTGTAACCAAGCCAATTTTGGGGGGACCCTTATATGGGCACTAGTTCTAAACATGGACCGATGTTCACCAAAATCAATAGGCTTCGTCCTTGGGTCTATGTACCAAATTTCATCAAAATAGCTTAATATTTGCGACCTGCAGCGTATAAACAATATAATTTTGGGGGGACCCTTATATGGGCACTAGCTCTAAACATGGACCGATGTTCACGAAAATCAATAGGCTTCGTCCTTGGGCCAACATAGGTCTATGTACCAAATTTCATCAAAATATCTTAATATTTGCGACCTGCAGCGTATAAACATTATAATTTTGGTAGGACCCTTATATGGGCACTAGGTCTAAACATGGACCGATGTTCACCAAAATCAATAGGCTGCGTTATTGGGCCAATGTAGGTCTGTGTACTAAATTTCATCAAAATATCTTAATATTTACGACCTGCAGCGTATAAACAGTATAATTTTGATAGGACCCTTATATGTGCACTAGGTCTAAACATAGACCGATGTTCACCAAAATCAATAGGCTGCATTATTGGGCCAATATAGGTCTGTGTACCAAATTTCATCAAAATATCTTAATATTTACGACCTGCAGCATATAAACAGTATAATTTTGGTAGGACCCTTATATGGGCACTAGGTCTCAACATGGACCGTTGTTCACCAAAATCAATAGGCTGCGTTACTGGGCCAATATAGGTCTGTGTACCAAATTTCGTCAAAATATCTTAATATTTACGACCTGCAGCGTATAAACAGTATAATTTTGGTAGGACCCTTATATGGGCACTAGGTCTAAACATGGACCGATGTTCACCAAAATCAATAGGCTGCATTATTGGGCCAATATAGGTCTGTGTACCAAATTTCATCAAAATATCTTAATATTTACGACCTGCAGCATATAAACAGTATAATTTTGGTAGGACCCTTATATGGGCACTAGGTCTAAACATGGACCGATGTTCAAAAAAATCAAACTTGTTCGTCCTTGGGCCAACATAGGTCTGCGTACCAAATTTCATCAAAATATCTTAATAGGTGCGACCTGTAGAGTGCGCACAAGATTGCATGGACAGACAGACAGACGGACGGACGGACGGACAGACGGACATCGTTAAATCGAAATAAAAAAAAATTCTGAACCGATCGGTATACTATAAGGTGGGTCTACGACCAATATTTTTTGGTGTTACAAACATCAGCACAAACTTATAATACCCTGACCACATAGTGGTGTAGGGTATAAAAAATTAAAGCACGCTAACAACGTAGCGGGCTGCGCCCGCTATCTTTAATATTATAAATCGCTTGCCAACCCTGCTTTACGTTTTTTATTTTCATTTAAAACACAAATGAATAAAACTACTTACGGGTCTATCTACCTAAGTTCGCACTTTACCAAATTATCTTAACATACACACGTATATTGCAAATTATTATGGATTCATTACTAACAATCCACTTTCATGAGTAAAAGTGATCAAATATTTATTTATTTTAAACCCATTGTTGTGCAGAATTATTTATTTGTGGTGGCTGGGTGAAGGCTTTAAATAAAAAAAACGAATTTAATAATAATTGTGGGGGGGCGAAGCCCCCCCCCCCCCCGTTAACCTTTAAGGCACGCTAACAACGTAGCGGGCTGCGCCCGCTAGTTTGTTATAAAAATGTTTCGTTTTTCCAGTAAGCATATTTAGTAGTATTATATTGCCAATTTCAAATTTAATTATGTTTCGATTTGTACCTAATTTTTTACAATATTTAAAGTTTCATTTTAATTTTTGTGTCATATGCATAATCAATTTCTAAGTTTCTAAATGGCTTATAAAACAAATATTTTATACAAACTTCATTTTATAAACGTGTTATAAGGTTTTCAAATTATTTTGCATAAGCATAATTCTTAAATATTAGTTAAAAAAAATAAAAAAAAATTGTAAATAAACAAATGTGCCGATTTAATATGAAAAAACTGTAAAAAATGCATGATTTTAAAAAAACTGTTTTTTACAAGAAAAAACTGGAAACCTGTTAGGCATTCCAAAAAACTGTAAAAAACAGTTAAAACTGGCTATATGGCAACACTGTCTATGTCCAAAATAACATCTTTATCCTCTATTAATTCTCTGAGCACTTTGCTCTCAGTAAGTTTGGGAATATACGACAAGCTATAGAATTTAGTGCTGCCAGATGTGACCATATGTTTTTCCCCGGTATTTATGTGGTTTGTTACCCTGTTTATTATGTACTTCGGGAAGCTGTTGTTCATTAAACAGACTTGTTATTTTGAGTGTAGGAAAAAGTATTATAACAGTTTTTAATAGACAATTGCATGACCTATAACTTTTGCGATAGCACTTACCGTTTACTAAAAAATTAAAAAAAAACATATTTTTGACCTTTGACCGTGAATAAATTTTTTTGCGGATGTGTGATCGGTGGAGACTTTTGACATTTTATTTGTAACAGTGTACTCAAGACTTGTACTCTATGGGAATCAATATAAACTGAAATGTCTATTTTGACTGGACTATTAAGGGGGGTAAATACTGTAAAAACAGCATTTTAAAGGGCACATTTGAACGGTTGTCAAAAATTCAATTAACAATATTTTTAATATTTTATAGTTATATTTTTTTTATTTAAAATTCATGTTATTGTAGAATTTTTAAAAAATATCAGTTTTGTATTTCCCCAGCCAAAATCGCCGAGTTGCCACTTCATTACTGGCCGTTTTTAAAAAAGGCAACATCGGCTGCCACTGTGCAGACTTCATTATTTATCAGAAAATAAAAATGTAAAGTGATTCTTAATGCCAGATGAATTCTCTAGTCCTTGCCGTGGCCTGATTTTTATTTTGTTAATTTTTTTTTAACAAAGTTGCCACATAAACTTAAAAATTTCAAAAAAGGCAAGCAAAAACAGTTTTGCTTGGGAATATAAAATTTATTTGACTGAAATTCAAAAAAAGTGCCACGATAAGGACTACAGATTTTTATTGACTACGAAAGAAAAAAACCACATCGATATCGTTTTACTCGTTTTGGCTGTACAGTGGCAGCCGATTTTGTACTCATGGTTGTGGGAAAACGCGTTTAAAAATTTAAAATTAATTTTACACTAAGAAAACATCAAAATTTCTAAAAATCGTGTATGAAAAAAATTTATATCTCCTACTTTTCTACATGTGTACCAAATGTAGGACGAATCGGTTAAAGGCTAGTTCATATACTAACCCTAATATTCTTAAAAACGATGGCAAAAAAATATTATACATTTCATTTCGGTCAAAATGCTTTAATTTTTTAATTTATTTTGTATTTGTTTCTTATTTTTTATACACACTGATTACTTTTGTAGCTAATACAAAGCCACCAAAACCTGCCTCATAGACGTGCCTTCGCCCACAATCGGGGAATCGTCATTGGCTTTTCTTTAAATACTGCGTGGAATTCTTGCATCTTTGGATGTAGTTTTTTTCTTTTGTTCTGCTGTATTACGCGAAATAAGATTTCTAATAAAGACAATGAAATAAAAACGCTCCCAAAAAATTTTGTATATAAATTTAATGCATAGAATATTACTTTGTGACTAAAATATATTTTATAAAACAGATGTGGAAATTTAATTTCTTCGATTTTTTATTGATAGTTTCGGAGCATATACTGAAGAGTACACTCACAATATATTTTCCATAACCGATTGAGGTTATGGAAAATATATAATATATACCATAATAGGTAAAGTTTGTTTTCAATTGAAGAATCCATTAAAATACATTGAAACATATTGTTCAACTTTTTTTGTCAACCAATAAAAAACAAACCAGAAAAAAATATGTATCGTCTGTAGGAGTTGTTATTTTCAGTCAAATATTCTATTTTTAGATTTCTATTTTTTGAAAAAATTATTTAAATAATTTCGTTGTTTTCTGTTTTAAAACAAAAAATTCAAATATTTTCAGTTTTCTCTTTTGTTAAAAGAGTTTGTTTATATACAAAATTATTTCAATTCAAATTACAAGAAATTCTTTACTCATACACACAAACATAGCCAATAAAAATATGAACGTGTCTGTTGTGTATGGTGTAGTGTTTTGAAAATCGAAAAAAAAAACTTTCAAATATGAAAAAACAAACCACAAAATCGTTTTTTTTTACGTTTTGTCAGTTAAAAAATTGATGATTGTTTTAATACTTTTCAATTATTTTTATTTCTTTTCTGGATTGTTTAAACAATGTTTGAAAATAAATATCAAAATGGTTTGAATATAATGAAAAATCAGTAGTCCTTTTTTTAATAGTGTTTTCAATTAATTTAATATGTATTTTAGGTTGTTTTTAAGGATAAAATATTGTGAGTGTACCCTTGTACACTACAGTGTACACATCTTTAAAAGAATATATACAATTTAATAGTGCAAAAAAAAAACTTTATTATTTTTACAAATCAGTTTATTAGGATCTTCGACTTAAAATAAAAATCATTATATGTGTAAGCAGTTCAACATGACAATATGGTCGCGATATTTGTTAACCATTTTCCCAAAGTTGCCTACAAGCAACTGTGCCTATAACTCCCATTATATTTGTTTTTTTATATCGATTTTTTTTACTCAGTAGCAGTGCGGTTCCACTATGCCTGTGTATAAATTTCATATAGCAGGCTTTCATAGTGTTTGAGAGCTGTATTTCCTAGTGTTCATACACATTTTTTCCCACAGCAAATTTTACGGAAAAATTAATTTTTTGTTTAAATTAATCACAAAAATTGTGTAATGAATTAAATTCAAAAAATCAAAAACTTTTGTATATAGTTTAGTAATAGAAAAAATATAAAATTAAAAAAAAAATCTTAACACGTTCGGGTCCGATAGCATGTTAATGTTTGAACTTTAATTCCAAATATCTCCGTTAGGGGGTGCTGCAAAGCCATAAAAGTAATAAAAAATATTTTTTTGGTATAGATCTACATTTACACGAAGTTTGGTCGGAAAATTCCCAGCAATTTAAAGTGGGGGTCGAAAGGATTAATGAAGTCTATGAAGAAATCATAATCTCTGTGAAAAGGGGGTTTTGGTGTTTATCCTAAACTAATGAAGATAAATAATTGAAATTTGGCATATAGCTTCGTTTTATGACGAGAAGAAAACCAACCAAAATATTTTTGGCTACTCGAATGTTTAAGAGGTAAAACAGGGTTTCGTGGTTTTTCTTTCCATGCGGATGTGTGGGAGACTGAGGGAATCGCAATGGGCATTATGGCCTCCGAGTGAACTCACCGTTCTGGCGGACTCCCATTCAACCTAATCTAATATGTAACTATGTTTTTTTATTTAACTGATTTATTAATAAAAGTAATATAAAAAAAATACTGGAAACATTGGCCCATACTATAAAAGAGTATTTTAAATTTAAATTCGACTTTATTTTTAATCATACGGTTTTGTGTATGAAAACCCTGCAAAAAAAATATTTGTATTTTCAAACATTTTGATTGGTTGAAAATAAATTAACCAATCAGAATGCTCCAAAAATAAACCAAGTCAAGGCATAAGGCCAACCAATATTTTAACAAAAGTCAACTTTAACTAAAATATACATTTGAAAAATTTAGATAGTAAGGGTGATTGTGTTTTTAATTTGATAATTCAAATAATTGGTCAATAGGAAGGTGTAACTGAAAATATCGGTAGTCGCAACCGAATAATGTGAGAGTACACATAGTGAGAAAGCCAAAGTCAGTGAATTTGTTTTTGCGCTCATGTATGTATATTAGACCGACTCACCTTATATGCACAGAAAAAAAACCAAAAAAGTGCCCCCCTCAAAATAAACCTGGTCTTTTTTTTAGTTTTTGGCAGAAATTTGGTATTTATCTAAAGACAATATAGACAATATTGGTATCATATGAAAGGTTTTTTTGAGGCGCGTCCAGCGGTATATATAACAATCATTCCAAGAAATGTCCTCTGTTTGCAAGGATATTCTACAAAAAAACAAGTTTTGACTCTTTTGTATGAAGAATTTTGTGATTTAAATGTCAATCTTACATATCTTAATCTCTAGTCGATTTAAGTGAACACGTGTTTGAGGTTTTTTTTTTTTTGAAATTAGCGATGGTTCGCGTTTTATCAGAAATTCAATATGGTGGAGTAAATATGTCTAAAATAGGGCAATATGGATATAAGAACTTTCCTTTTGATAAGTAAATAATCGCTAAGTAGATATAGTTTAGAATTTCGCTAATTTTAAAACATTTTTCACGGTGCCCTGGACCAAATTTTGATAAAATTTTGTGTTGGGTTTTTTTCTGTTTTTTTATAAAAAAAATTTTTTCGCGAAAAAAGGATATTCCGCCAAAAAAAAGCGCGTGCTGGATTTTTTTCTGTTAAGTTGCATTTTATCTTACATCAACTAGATACTGAATTCCAATTCAGATTGCAGTAACTCGAAAATTTTAACAAAATTTTGTCCACAGCATCACTCAAAATATACGAAATTTGCAAAATTTCGAACTATATCCGCTTTGCGATGAATTACTTATCAAAAGAAAATTTTTGGTATCTATATTGCCCTAATTAGAACACATTTTTTCCTCCACATTGAATTTCTGATAAAACGCGAAAAATCGCGAATTTCAAAAAAATCTGAAACATGTGTTCACTTAAATCGACTACAGATTATGATATGTAAGTTTGACATTTCAATAACAAACATCTCCGAACAAAAGGGTCAAAAATTTGTTTTTTTATACAATATCGTTGAAAATAGGATATGTCTGGATACGCTTGAACATGTTATATAAACCGCTGGACGCGCCTCAAACCCTTTCATATGATACCCATATTGAGTATGTTGTCTACAGCTAAGATGCAAATTTATTACAAAAACTAAAAAAAATACCTTTTTTAAAAATGGTCCAGCTCGTGAGATCTCATTCCTAGACCCGAAATATTTTGGGAATCATCATAAAACAAACCAAGGTTTATTTTGAGGGGGCCATTTTTTTTACTTTTTTCGTAAGTCGGTCTAATGTACATACAGATGGGCATCGATTATCCGTGATTCAATTAACCTGGAACATCAATTATCCGGGATCTATAAGGAAAGGAAGATTTTTTATTTCAATCGATTGACCGTGATTACATCAATTATCCGGAATTGAAAAACATCTACTATTTATTTTGACGAAATTTGGTTTCAACATGTTAGCAACACTAAAATTAATATGTGTCTAAATCGAAATAAGGTTATTCCCTTGTTTGCATGTTTTTCCTCTGGTTTTTAGTTGCATTTGAAATTTACGTAGTAAGGAGTGTTGATGTGTAATTTTAGAATCGAGTAAAAAGCTAAGAAAAGTATTAACTATTCAAGAAAAATTTGATTTTGTCAACCACTATTTAAAAAAACATGTTTCTGTTCAAACACTATCACAAAAATATGGAGTGGGCAAACAAACAGTTTATGACTGAATAAAAAATAAAGATAAAATATTAAAATATTGTGCAGAAAGTGATTCAGTTACTCGCTTCCAAAATCGAAAAACTTTAAAAAGTGCATTAGAGCGTAATACGAATGATTCCGACAAAAACGTTTTAAAGGGATCCCAATTTCCAGTTTAATGATAATGGAAAAGGCTAAGTTCTTCCATTAAAAATTAAATATAAGCTTAGCATGTGTATATTCTCGAGGCTAGTTACCGAACTTTAAAAACAACATGGAATCCACAAAGCATCTGCCGACTACCCAGCTTGAAAATTACAAAGCGGCCAGCACTGGCAAAGCACCGAAATAGGTGGTATGAGTGCTTGTTAACAGCGCTTTCCCAATGCCCAAATGATAACACCGTTCCACGGTGGAGCCAATGCTTTACCAAGCCCTGGGAAAGCACCCATAAACATAATAATCAAATGCTTTGCCAGCGCTCAAATAAAAAAATGAAAGTGCTTTCCTGACACCCAAATAATACTTAACACCAATATATTTAATGCTTTGCAAAGTATTGAGATAGCACCAAGAAACATAAAAATCAAGTGTTTTCCCTGTCACCAAAATATGAGCCCTCATCACTGAAGAATTTTAAATCACTCTAAAAATAGACGATTCTTGGAGTTATTGTATTGTGGAGTCAAAAATTATTTAAATATTCACTCTTTTGGAGTTTCTTTTTCAAAAACAAAATAATGTTATAGGAAAACAAGTGCTGAGAATTCGCCCTTTTAAAGCGTTGCGAAGGTGTCCAAATTTAGTGCTTTGCCAGTACTTCTTTTTGTAAGACCACGGTATATTTGCGCTTTGCCAGTGCTTCTTTTTTGTTACCACACATAATTTCCACCTGGGTATGTATCTGCCACAATTTTTGTAAATCAGTTGGAAGAATACACATCAAAGGAAAATCTAAAATGGAGAGGAAACAAGCCTTTTTTGGAAGTGTTTCCCTGAAAGCAGTTTTAGTTGCCATTATGAACTTTTCTTAGATGGCCATAAAAATTCAAAGGACATATTATAGAAAGATTAATATTATAGAACATTAGAGAACAAGATAAAATACAAGTCTACCGTATCTAAGAGAAGCTCTTAGCGGAAAATATGAAAGTTAAGGAAAAGAAACGAACCACAATAAATGAATTTTTTAAGTAATTATTAGGGTTTGGTTAATTTATTTTCAACCAATCAAAATGTTTGAAAATATAAATATTTTTGTAAGGTTTTCATACACAAAATGAACAAAACCGTATGATTAAAAATAAAATCGACTTTAAATTTAAAATACTCCTTTATATTAAGGGCCAATAATTTTATAAGTAACGTTTTCATAAATAAATTTGATATTTTCAAGTAAGTCAGGAGTATGGAAATAATTCACAAAAAATTGCAGCGCAGTGCAATATTTGCTCTAAAAGACTAATGGTTAACGGAGGTATCTAAATTTGGTTATCCGACATCTAAATTTGGTTCACAAAAAAAAAAAAAAATTGATGGTCATGCAACTTTTCTTGAAGAAAACAACAACAAGAATAACGTTCCAGCTAAAATTAGCAAAGTACCCGAAGAAAAAAGTGTAAGCTGAATAGACATTGAACGTTTTATGGTAGGGCAAACATTTCCTGAAATGGTATCCAAATTAGCCGCAGTCGACGGAATGTCAATCCCGACCATTACTATATCTTCGTTTATTCGAAAAAGTTTAATAATAAAAACCAGGCATTGCCAAAAAATGAAACCGATGCACATTGGGGCCAAATGAATGGAAAGTGGCGATTAATTCAAAATATGAACTTTAAAATTCATGATCGTGTTTGGTACCGGGTGAAAGTGGATAAAATTCTGCATCACTAATTGCAAAAATTATACTTTTAAGTTGTTTGCTTTAGTTGAAGTGAGCACTTAAAGTTGAATAATTGTTATTTTTTTTGTGCATATTGAAAAAAAGTGAACATTTTGATATTTCAATTGATAATTTTTTCTATTAATACTTCTAAAAGTTACATTTTTATAATGGAACCGTCAACTTCAGGTAGTTTACTATATAGTACATGTTTTTTTGTTTAAATAAATGTTTTAAAAATATTAAATGTTAATAAAATAAAATTAGCCCGAAAATGGGCTATTTTTGATTTATATATGGAGTTTCAACAACTTTGTTCGTGAGCTTGCGTAAAATCGTCTATATAGTGTTATAATATCAGATCTCAACTAATAAACCCCAAAATATTTTTTTGCGATTTTTTGCGATTTTTGAGTTATGCTTGTTTTTGTGAAATAACTCAAGATGCTAAAAATCCACAAATATGAAAAAAAAAAAAACAAAACATCAAGTTGTTTTTACTTTGTTTTGTCATTATTTTCGTTATAGTAGTTGTTATTGTAGCTAAAAAACTGTGTTGTTAATTAGAGATGGGGGCGTGAGTAACTTTAATTCACGCATGCTCACGTGATTGCGTATGTTGGGTTTATTTACTATGAATAAAACTAATTAAATTATTTTACATGTGTTTATGATATTTCAATGAATTTTACTTAAACATTTGTTAATTTTAAATTATTAGAAAATTGTATATGGCACAAGTGCACTATTTTGAAAAATTGAAGGAGGTCACGCTCCCATCCCTATTTATTATTGTCATTTATTTGAGTCCTACATAATAACTGTTGGTCATATACATGCATCATACGAGTAAAGTTTTAATTTTGTTTTAAGCTGGTGATATCAATCTACTAATATAATGATAATACATTTTTAAGAATTTCTATCCATCCGTAGGGTATTATTGATTCGGTACTGACACGTTTATTTATTGTTTTAGCTGTCAATGTTTTGTGATGTGATGTTACATATTTAAAGTGTTGTGAAAGTGTAAATTATTCGGTACAGGGTTAAAGGAATTACTTTTTGCAAATTTTAAACGAATATAAATCTTATTAATTTTAGGAACATGTCCCAAAACAATTTTCATTCCTCGTCATGAGTTGCATAATTTTATGAGGAGTGCAGAACCTAAATCACTTCAGGATAAATTTAAACTTTTGAGATGGGAAGTAATAAAACGTGTCGACCCTTCGGATATGGTAGATTTTATGACAAGGTTTCATAATTTTTGCTCTAGCTATGAGATTCGGTGGCAAAAATGTCATAGAAAGAATGAAATTTTTGTAAAAAATAATAAGAATTGGCTGGATGCCTCAATGTCATTCAGTCAACCACCAGAACCACAACAAAAAAGGGGTCGCAATGATCTCTCATTTGAAGAGTGCAAAGAAAAAACAAAAGTTAAGAAATGTAAAGACATAAGAGATCAAATTTCTTTGCCTGTTTTGGCTTACGCCACACAAATGAGCTTGAGAGCTGCTGGAAAAATAGATGAGTCGAAAATTGTTAAGGAAATAATATCATCTCCAACAAAAGCCAAAAAATACCGAAAAAGTATAGAACAGGTACCACCACAGCAGTTAACTCCGGATGAACCTCTGTCCGTTTTGGTAGAAGCGAAGCTAAGTCGCCACCAATATAATGTTATTAGAAAGGTTGCACCTGAGAAATTTCCATCATATAAATTGGTCCAAAGAGCTAAGAAAAAATGTTACCCAAAGGGAGAACAAATGAAAATTTCTGAAACATCAGCGCAAGTTAGCCTACAAGGAATATTGGATCATATCACTGAACGCCTTTTGTCGGTTAAAAATGCAGATTTAAATTCGTTAGACAACGAAGAAATCGAAAAAATTACTTTATACACTAAGTGGGGCTTTGACGGAAGTTCAGGGCATAGTTCTTACAAACAAGCCTTTCATGACAGTAATGCATCTGATTCTTCTGTATTTATTACGTCAATTGTACCATTAAAATTAGTTTGTAAAAACAAAATCATTTGGCATAATCCTCGACCGTCTTCAACTAGGTTTTGCAGGCCAATTGGCCATTGCCAATTGGTCAGCTAACCGAAGAGTCTCAGGAAGCCAGAAATAAAGATTTTAAAAGTTATAGGGAGAATTTTGCCCGTAAATGCAGTCGAGAAAAAACAATGGAAGATATCTTTAATAGATTTCTCTTAAGTTCAGATCCGTTTATAACAAGCATGAACAATAGTTCTAAAAAGAAAAAAGAGCTAATGCCAAAATCTGCATTGGAGTTGCTTGTACTTCCCAGCAATCAAAATAGCAATGATGAAGATGGAGATGAAGATGGAGATGAAGATGAAGATGGAGATGAAGATGGAGATGAAGATTAAGATTATTGTAACGAATTAATTTATGATTATGAAATTGAATGTGAAGTAAATACTAACATTGAAGGTAATAATGATTATAATAAAATATTGTTGTTTTCAAAAAGAAAAAAAAAATAAAATAACCGAATTTAATTAAATTTTTTTTAAATAGTGTGTTTATGGTTATTTATCAATAAAAAAACAATTAGATTTTCAAATGTTTCATTTTTGAGCAAAATTTCAAAATTTCGAGAAAAAAGGTATGATTTTAATTTAAAAATTTTCTAATAGAAATACATATAAAATATTTATTCCTCATTATTTTTAAAAATATTACTTATTTTTCTTAAAGTACATTTAGTATGCTTTAATTTGCAATTTAATTGAATAATTTATAGCGCACCGTTCCAAAGTTACAGCAAAAAATGTGAAAAAAGAGGATTTTTTACAGAACACAAAATGGCCCATAAAGGGTTAAAAAATGTGTTTTTTCACTCTGTTTTTTTTTTAATGTTGGTTTTTTATGTATTTATAAATATCCATTAATAAAAAATATTTTTTTTTTTTAAATTACGACTTCTATGAATTAATCGCCACTTTTCATGCATTTGGCCCCACTGTGCGATGTAAAGAATATTATATTAAATTACTACAATCATGTAAAAGATATCATGATAAAAGAAATATCGAGCAATATTTCTAACAATAGGAGTTTTACTATAATCTTAGATGAATGGACAAGAATATCACAAAAGAGATTTTGAACATAAGTATAAACGTAAATAATTCATTTTATAACCTGGGGTTGGTTTATATATCAGGAAGATATAATGCTGATGAAATAAGAAGAATTGTAGAAATAAGACAGAAGAGTTTTATTTGTCTTTGGAAATTAACATTGTGGCCACCATATCTAATGGGCCAAATGTGATGAAACGGTTTGTTTCCGACAGTGCAGTAGTGGGTGCTTTCTGCTGGAATTATGCAATTCATTTGGCAGTGCTTAGAGTAATTTATGTGAAATCAAATGTTCAACATTCTGATATTTTTACTTTGAATTCTCACTACACAGACTGAATTTGTACTGAAATAGTGTTTTCTTTTAACAAAAATTATTTATATAGGTGGTTTTCATTAACAATTTTGTTTAAAAATATTTCCCGGGATTCCCAGGAATTCCCGGGAATCAAATTTTTTTATTCCCGTTTCCCGGGAAATAAAAAAGTCCGGGAAATCCCAAACCCTAGTAATTACATATGTAGCAATTCAAAAATTGCTTATTTTGCAAAAAATTTAACAAAATTTTAAGGTTTTCATCATATTTTACATAGTTTTCGGAAAAATATCACTTAAATTTAGTTACACCCTTAGTGACATGGTCCCATGAAACTTAATATTAATTCTAAATATGAGATGTGAAGCCATCAATGTGATAAAAAAAAATCTCAACTGGATAAAAAAAACTATTTTATGTAACATGATCCATATGGGGTAAATTTTTATACTTTTGGCCAAAAACGACCCACTAGTACAGTCATTTGCTACGTGACGGTCTTCTGCTGGCTATAAAAATAAATATACGTGTCGTTTTAACTTGTTACGTGTAAAGAAAAATTCAATAATGTCAGTTTGTTTAGGCTATTTAGATCAATCGATGTTTAGATTCTCGTGATTGCGGGCTCGAGCCGAGTTCAAGGAGATGTCAAAAATGTCAGAACAACAGAAAAGAAGTAAATATATCGTCATATGAAATCAAAAAAGCCGTAAGTTACTTTTAAAAAAATTTTACAGGACAAGCAAAAAAATTTTTTAAATTGTTTGCGCTTACACTTGGGGCTGTTTAGAATTTTGTTAATAAAATCGTCGTTTTCAGTCACAGGAGTGTAAAATTTTGCAGGCATATGTATTTTGATACGGTGCATCACAATCGATCAAAAAGTCGATTATGAAATTTTTGTAACTTACGGCTTTTTTGATTTTATATTAAATTAAAATTAAAATTAAAAAAAAAAATAAATAAAAATGTAACAAAAGAAAAAAATATTTTTTTTCAGTTATTTTTCATTTAATTAATTTATTCAATCAAAATCATTGGGTTCATGAACAAAAATATTAATACTATTTAAGCACAAAATTCTTTCAGTGTAGCAATTGGAAAAAGCTCACCCCGCGAATAAGTTTAAGAAAACATTGGAAATGGTTACTCAGAATGAGGCAATAGAATTTTGGAGTTTGCATTTTTCCTGAATGCTCACTGGGTTGCTTTTTCATAAATCATTAGATTCATAAACTATTTTGTTGTTAAAATTAATTGCTAGTATTTTATAATTTAACTGTTTCTATCTAAGCACGTTTTACTTGTTTAAACATATACATAGTATTCTTAAATCATAAACGATCTGCAACAATTTATATAACAATTTGTTAGTTTTTCTTTTACAACATGAAATAAGAAACAAAACGCCAGCTCTAATTCCAAAGAACTAAAGAAACATATTAAAAAAATAATAAAAAAAAGAATCCACAAAACGCCCTATTATTATGAGCTAAAACAAAGATGCCAATTGTTATGACTGATGAAATTAGAAGCAAACTTTAATTATTTGTTTCGGCGCATTTTAATGGGCTCATAAAGTAACCCTAGTACTCATAAAATATCTACAACTATGAAATATAAGGCGTCTTCTGATGATTATTTAGTTTTGCTTAAAGGCATACGTACACATTAGGGTGGGTCGATTTAGCAATCGATATTGTGCCATCTATTTTTCGATAGCTTTTGGGATGAGTAAAAAAAAGTTCCGCTACGACATATCAAAAAAATCATTTTCGAGGCGCCCAAATTTAAATTTTTTGCAATTTTCTAATAAATGTTAGATTAGCGCCATCTTGCGGTGGCTTTTTGAGACAACTAATGAAGTTGTAAACAATATAACATTACAACCTTCCCAGAAAGGTATTACTTATGAAAATCGGATAAAAGATGTGTGCATTAAACTAATTTTGAACTAATGTTTTACCAATTTATTTTGCTACAAAAATTGTGCTGATAACCGCATTTATAGCGTGGACGACAACCAGATAGTCAAGATGTAGATATCGCAGGTTGTCTGGATGTAGTACCCCGACTAAAAAAGTTTTCATATAATCTTATATGATTTGATTTAATTATAAATATTTATATGCGTGCCTTTATATAACCATATACATTTATATTAACACTTTGGTTTTAGAAATATGTTTGATATGACGTTATATCTAATCATATGCGATTTTCTCTCCAGCCATATATTAAGAGATCTGCGATACAGTTTATATATAATAATATATAATGGCGTATAAGCTTCTATAAACAATTTTATATCAAAATATATAACAAAGTTAATAGAAAGTTGTTACAGAACAATTCCGTTGTGGAAATAGAATTTTTTGCCAACCGAATTCAGTTATGGCAACCGAATTCGATTTCAATTCGGTTGCGACAACCGAATTATCGGCTGTCAGAACTAAATTCGATTGAGGCAACCGAATTACGAGGTTGCAGCAACCGAACGAATTCGGTTGGAAAAAATTCGGTTGTCACAACGGAACTGTTTTGAGAGTGTAGTTTTATGTATAACTAGTTGTTAGCATAACTTTTTTTATTAATTATTTTAATGGAATGATATAAAGCCTATGTCCATCCTTAAGGACTACTCTAAATAATGGAACAAATATTGTTGAAATCAGATGAGTAGTTACGGAGATTACATCCTACAAACAAACAAATATACACACATTACCTCTTTATTATATTAGTAAAGAAGTATAGATTATATGTGACATGATATCTAATACAAAATTTTATACACTCAGAAAACAGATTCGGTACTGGCAGCCTGATTTGTTGCCAATCGAATAATTCAGTTGCATCAAATGAATGTTTCAGCTGCTATTACCGAATTATTCTTGATACAACTGAATGTTCTTTAGTTTGACTCTAGATCATAAATTAATATCACTTTCTGTTTAAATTATTTTCAAATTAAAGAAAGATGATACAATTTTTACAAGTAAATTACAAAGAATAAAAATTTTTGAAAGAATTCGATAAGGCCAGCAAGACAGAATACATATTTTCAGATTATATAAATAAAAAACTAGGTCAAAGCAGACTGCCACCTAAAATTTTAACTAAAGCCGACTTCAACAAAATATACATTTGGAAAATTTAAATAGTAAGGGCGTTTATTTTTATTTAAAAAATTTGTAATTAAAATCGGAATTTTGTGTTAGAAAATGCGAAATTTTAAAATCAAATTTTTTTTGTCAATTGGAATTAGAAAAATTTTAAATGAAATTGAAAATCTAATTTGAAATTTAGATTTTTTAACTACATTTCTCCACAAACTTTAACGGTGGGTCTCATAATGCAGGTTTAAACTTTAGTTAATAGTTAACCCAAAAATTTGTTGTTGTTTTGTGCACACATAATAATCCATGCATAAAAATACGAAATTAATGTCAAAACAACAAAAACTTTCGTAAAATAAACCATTTTTCGTATATTTTACAATTTTTTTTTTATTTTGACATTTTTTCGTAATTTTATGCATGGATTATTATCAGTGTGTACATTTTTTGACATTTTCTTTTGTTTTTAGTTAAGTTAAAGTTAAACCTACAGTATGAGACTCACCGTAATTGTTCTATAATCAAAATTATCAGTTTTATAAACGAATTTGTTAAAATATCTATTGAAATTTTTTAAATGACGACTGGTTAAATGAAAATAAAGAAAAATTTTTATATTTCATCTAATTATGCAATTCAAATTTGCATTTCTTTTACTTTATCCTTTTTTCTCTCCTTTTTTCCTCTTTTTCCTTTTTTCTGTTCCTTTTTCCCTCTTTTTCTTTTTTTTTCCCTTTTTTTCTTTTTCGATTTTGCTGAGGGGGGGGGGGGGGGGAATTTCCCTATTTCCCCTCCCCCCTGGAGCCGCGCATGAGAAAGACATACATTTTATAAGAAAGGCCAAAACTCTAAACTAGAAAAAGTTGTTCCGACAAATTTTTGTAAAGTTGAGTTAAACGGAAAATTTATTTTGTCAGCTATTTCCAAGTTTATTAGCCAAAATTTTTATAAACAACTTTTTCTTGTTTTGAATTTGGTCTTTATTAAAATAAAACAATCCTTCAAAAGAAGGATTTCAGTTACAAACTGCGTTATTATAAGTTCAAGGAAAATCTGCGTCCTAAAATAGGCCTAAATCGCATTCAATCCTCATTTCAATCTTTTCATCAATACCAAAGATCGACCAATACCAATGTTATATATTTTAATTGTGTGTAATAAAAAAGTAACTTTTTTGAAATTTTTGAAAAAAGTGGATTTTTGGACCACTCTAATGACTATCTGCTGTATTCAGAAAACGCAAAAAAAATATTTTTTATGTTAATTTTTGTTGTCGAATCGAATGGTAAAATCAGATTTTCCAGAAATGCAGCCGTTTTTGCTCTGCAGAAAATGGGTCTCCAAATCAGCGTTTTTGGCCGACTTGCGCCAGTGGAAGGAGTTGAAATAAAAAAGAAAAATAAGCGTCATACTTTTTTTCTATGCAAAAACTTTAAAAAAAGTGATGATATCCGAAAATCAAAAAAATTTTTTTTTGACGAACTCTAGTATTTAAGTATATATAATTTGATGCATTTAGATAGAACCATTTTTCGGATTAAATTGTATCAGGTCAGATAACATGCTTATCTCGCTTGATATAATTATATATTGTGATATATGATTATATATGGTGTTATATGATTATATAACATCTTTTTTAGTTGGGACAGGCAATGAAAATGATAATTAAAAAAAAATCTAGTTTTCCTAGTTCCTAGTTTTCTTCAGTCTACTAATATTCGGCAAAAAGTTAATTGATTTTAGCAAATATTTCTTTCATTTGCAATCGACTTAGTGTTAATAAAACTTTTGCTGCGATTACAATTTTTTTGGTAAAAATCAGCTCGCTGATTTTCAGAAAACACTTTTTGTTGCAATTACCAACTTTTTCGCAAGCAAGCTCCTGACTAAAAATTTGTTGATACAGCAACATTATTTGCTGAATGTACTGACTTTTTTTTTGAGTGTACACATTTCGTTTAATAAAGATTTATCATTTACAGTAAAACTCGCTTAAGACGAACTCCGGGGGACTAGCTTAATTATTATATAAGTAAAATTATTTTCTGCTTGATGATGAAATGATGATACCTTTCTGGAAAGGCTGTAATGTGTTATTGTTTTCAACTTCATTAGTTGTTTCAAAAAGCCACCGAAAGATGGCGCCAATCTAGCATTTATTAGAAAATTTAAAAAAATTGAAATTCGGGCCCCACGAAAATGAATTTTTTGATATGTCGTAGTGGAACTTTTTTTCCACATGCTGAAATCGGCCCACTCTAATATACATACAGTACAAAAAAAAGTTGGACACATTATATATTAAAATGAAACGAGCTGCAATTTATAAAAATACAAAAACCGAAAGAAGATATTGAAAAGCATAAAATTACTGTTAATTTTACGTACAATGTGACATGGTTGTTCCAAATTAATTTTCATCGGGACAAACAATAATTACGTAAAAGGAATTAAATGTGCTAAAATCCCAAAACTTATCTGGCAAATTGTGAAAAACAATATATTGGAGGCATGTCCCTATCCGGATTTCATTCTTGTCTAAGAAAATCGTCATGGGACATAGATTACATAGATATCTCACTCTTCTTCTTCTTTTGTAAACAAACAAATTTTTACACAAACATTGAAATTTTTTTTGTATAGTTATACCACGTATGTTTAACACATTCTTATGAGATACGTGCACTGAAAGCGAATGTCAAAGAGTAAGAGATCTATGTAATCTATGTCAGGGGACGACGTTTTAGAAATTCCAGAAATACTTATTAGGTTAAATCACAAACTCAGTGAAAATTTCTTGTTCTCGTCTAGGAGCGTCATCTAACATATAAGATATCAAAAAAAAACCAAAAACAACAAAAAATTTCGCCACAATTTGCTTTGTCATCTCTTTGTTCATTTTATTTTATATAGCGTCCAACTTTTTTTTTTGTTAACTGTATCTTGATTCATAATCGGAAGAGTACTTTAACTATAAATAAAATTTTTTGATACACTGAAAATATTATAACAGTAACTGACTGTAGTTTATTTAAATAGTTATCCGAACATTTATTTTTAAATGATTATACACAGAAAAAAGTATCACAAAATTTTAAGTAATTAAAAAAAATTGTTGGCTTTTTACTTAGATATCTAACAATTTTTTTATTAAATGTTTGTAAATTGTATCAAAAATATCAAAAAAATAGCCTTAGAATTTTTTGAAACAAAAAAAAAACAAATCATTTATTTTTTGTTTTCAATTGCTCAAATGTTTGTAAATTGTAACAAAAATTTCAAAAAAGTATTTTTTTTTTGTCAATACGACAACATAAAGCGAATAATTGTTTTAATATAACAAACTCGTTGTTGAATTTTATTTTTTTATTTTTAACAAATACAAACAAGTTACAAAAAAAAAATCATTGTATTTACAAAACAAATTGTTAAAAAAAAACTGATTTTATTTTTAACAAATTACAAAAAAGTTACAAAAAGGGATTTGTATATACAAATTCCATTGTTGGTGCCTTTTTAAAAAAATTTTTGTTTGTTTATGCAAAAAAGGTGTTTAACATTACAAACAGAATTTTGTAAATTTTTTCTGTGTACAGTTAAAATAAAAAGAAATATATTTTTTAACTGTTTTTGTCGTTTATTTAAAAATTAAATTACATATAAATACGGATTTTCTGTTACAATTAATATTTTCATTTAAAAAGTTTTGTTAAAAAAAATAATTCCCTTTGGATTTCTAGGTAAGTTAAAAAAACGGATTTTGTAATTAATTTTTTGAAATTTAAAAAAACGAAATAAATGAAAAATCATTATTTTTTAAGGATTTTGTAGTTTATTTATTAACATTTAAAAATAAATGAAAAGTCCTTTTGATTTAAATGAAAAGTTAGTAGACCGGTTTTCAAGTGATTTTTCATTTATTTTAAATTCCATTTTCAGTTAATTTAAACTACAAACTATTTTAAGTGTACTGGCAACACTATTGTTTATTTGCTCTATTCTCTCAAATAAGGTGTAAGCATGGACGGTAACTGAAACCATGCGGTTACCGGTTATGGTTACGATATTTTTGAATATTTTATTAACGATATTTTAAGGGTAATGGTATTTCGGTTATATCGGTATCGATATTATAATGTTAACGGTATTTCAATTATTTCGGTAACGGTAGTTTAAGGGTAACGGCAGCCTATTATTTCGAAGCATACCGCAATTTTTTTAGAACACCAAATGTATCAACTTAATGAATGTGAAATAATCTGTAGCCATCTGCAATTGCCAAAAAAAACAGAGAATTAAAAATAACAGTATTTGAAGTATAACTGTATTTAATCTATTTCGGTAACGGTATTTTAAGAATATCGGTATTTTATTTATTTCCGTATCTGTATTTTAAGGACAAAGCACCGTAAGTTGTTTTTCACGTGGAAAAATTTCACTCGAACTTTAAAGGCCTCAAATTACAATTTAGTTTATAAAAATTAACAATTTTTTAATTTTATAAGAAAGACCCAATGTCATTTTTCCCAAGATAAATAATATTCTTGTACATTAAATTTGCGTGAAAACAAACCTACACAATTTTCACGTGAAACTCATTATCGTGAAAAATCATTTTTTTTTATAGTATAACAGTTTTTTCACGTGAAACTCAAAGAACTTACGATGCTTAACGATATTTCAGTTATATCAGTGAAGATATTTTAAGAATAACGGTATTTTAAGGGTAGCGGCAGTCAGTTGAAAGGGTTTTGAGTCGACAATGGTATTTTAGTGGTATTGACTGACCAACCTGGATGTAAGTGATGCACAAACTCAGCAAACGATTAACTTGATTATCAAAAGTGAATATTTTTTTTTTTTGTAATTTGAGAATTAATGACGTGTTATGATTATTATTAAGGAAGTAAATAGACATTTCTTTTTATTAATTCTACATTTCTAGTGTACACTGAGAGAATTACCATTACTTCAATAATGAATTTCTTGATAGTTTCAATAAAAATTGTCATTGGAACTTGTCCATTGAAACTTTTCATAGAATCTATGAAACAGGTTTCTTTAAAGTCAATGTTTATGAAAAGTTGATAGAATTAATGAAACTCTTCATAAAATTATACCCCACTCCTCCAATGAATAAATCATTCAGCCAATGAAGAGCTTCATAAAATCTATGAAGCAATTGTTGGTTGTTGTCGTTGCTAAACTGGAGTGGATAAATAAAAAGTATTTAGTATATGCAGAAACCGTAATACAGTTTTAGCATATTTTACGGGTGTAAAAAATATATCTAATGAAAAAATTCATTAAATTAAAAAGTTTCATAAAATGTTATAATAAGCCTAATTCAATAATGAAATTCCTTATTAATGTTTCGAGAAAAATAATATGATTTATAAAAAATTTCATAGTCCAAAATTAATAATAAAAATTAATTAAAAAAATAAAAATTATAAAAGATAATTCTCTCAGCATAGAAATTAATACACATCACTAAAACTCGGTCTTATGGTTACATAAAACTATTGTATTTGAGAATTTAATGTTTAAATGAAAATTTTTAAAAATTTATGAAATGACAATATTTTATAAAAAAATAAATACTATTAAACAATTTCATATATATATAAAGAACATTTTCATTAAATTTATGAAGATCAAAAATTCAACGGGACGAGAATTTTTTATTTTTGTATATGAACTGTCTGATTTGGAAAAACCAGTCAAGCCTGGATCAGCCAGACGTAAACGTAAACGTATCTCTGCATAGCTGAATTAATAAGTTAAATAAGAACAGAAGATGTGCTGTCCCAGCAAAATCTTTCATTACCAAATAAGTGGTTATATAATAGAAATTCATAGCTCCGCACAACTTATTTTTTGGCGTCTAAACTCATTATTTTTGTTTGGCGTACAGTAGACGCTCGCAAATTAGAATCTCTTTGTTTTTGAGGCAATTCTAATTTCTGAATTATTCTAATTTCTGGACGTTTTTTTTTCTAAAAACAAATTGAGTAAATTTACTTCCAAAAACTTAAATAAAACTCTTTTTAATATTTTTTAATTCAATTTTATTTGATAAAAACAAGAAAACAAAACACAACAATTCAGTCCAATATATCGAATGTATTTTTTTAAATTAAAAATATGAAATAAAAAAAAAATTGAATGGCAACAAAACATAGCAATGCAGTCCAATTACATCACATGTATTTTTTTTAATTAAAAACTAAAAAACTGTATTTAAAAAAAATTAAACAATTAAAATTAAACAATGGCCAAGTTAACAACTAATCTTTGTTTGACATATAATAAGTTATATTTGTTTGTTTTTTTGGTTTCTTTAAATCCGAAATATCATTACGGAGAGCCAAAAGATTACTTATGTACTTAGTTGAAAACAATTCACTGTTATTGCACCATTTTATTAAATTATTTACGCTTTCAATGGCTATAGTATTAGAGACAACTGATGATACTGCAACAACGTCGTCTTCGCTGCTATCTGAAGACTCACCATCGCTACTGAGAACATAAACAGATCCGTCATCAAACATATCTTCATTCCATCTGTCGATGTCTTCTATACCGATGCAATCGTTGGGAGCTATTTCTTTTAAAAGAGCTTGAGTTATCTGAATAACTTCGTTGCAGTCCTGATCTATTTGCAACAATTGTGCTATTGGCACGTCATCGTCGCTGTCGTATTGGTTAGAGTCCCAATTGGACAACTTTGACCAAGATTTCTTCATAACACTTTGTGGTACCGCATGCCAAGCTTGTTTCAGTAATAATATAGCATTGCGGATCGAATGGGATTTCAAATGATTCTTCAGTTAACCACCTTCAGCAATTAACTGAGAAAGAAACATACTTCTGTAATTGAGCTTTGTTAACTTAATAGGGTTTTGATCCATTGGTTGTAAAGCTGCTGTCACATTTGGTGGAAAGAATAATGCAACTATGTTTCCATCGTCACTTTTAAGTTTCTCAATGGGTGTATGAGCGGAGCAATTATCTATAAGCAAAATGGCTTTCGGAGGCAAATTATTTTCCTGAGAAAAGCGGATCACCTGTGAATTGAAAAAAATTTTAAAATTATGTATACTGAACCTGAAATCAATATTTTTGTTTACCTCTTTAATAAATATTCCGTGGAACCATTCGTGAAAAATCCGAGAAGTCATCCAAGCATTTTTTGAAAAGCTGTAATGCAGAGGATTATTGAAATTTTTAAAACACCTGGGTTTTTTTGCTTTTCCAATTATCAATGGAACTAATTTGTGTGATCCATCAGAGTTTGCACCAAGTAGGACTGAAATTCTGTCTTTTTGAATTTTATGTCCTGGGGCGTTTTTTTCAAAAGCAGAGACATAGGTTCTGTCTGGTAGGCAACGAAAAAATAATCCGGTTTCGTCGACATTATATATTTGTGACTGCATTAAACCCATCTCAGCGATCTTTGCACTATATCCATGAATAAAAGGAGTGACTGAAGCAACATCACTGGAAAGAATCTCGCCACAAATTTTTAAAAAACGGATACCGTGTCGCTTCTTAAATTTGGTAAACCATCCATCACTTGCCCAGAATGCATTTTCATCTTCATCGGGATATTCCTCTCTAAATATTTGTTTAGCTTTCTCTTTTAATATTGGCCCAGTCAATGTACACTTTTTTTCTCGTTGATTTAAAAACCACTCATACAGACGACTTTCCATTTTTGGATATTCAGCGCTGTGCAAAGATTTATTGTTTGCCTCCTGATATGTGTTTGAAACAGCATTTAATATTGCTGTTCTATGTGATTTGATGAAGCTGATTGAAGATGTTGTCACATTAAAATCTAGGGCTAACCGGTTCCCTTGAACGCCTTTGTCAAGCTTTTCTAATATTTTGACTTTAGTTTCCAATGATAAAGTGTTTTTTTACGTTTATTTAACATTTTAAATGATACACTTTCACATATTCTGCCAAATAATATGTACACGGGTATCAAATTTCACAAATAAACCAGCCAAAAATGTACATAAATGCGACAAAAAAAAAACAAATAGGGAAAAACATATTTAATTTGGTGATTCCCCTTTTTAGTTTTACTTTATTCAAACAGAATAAAAATAAATTGGGGATTTCCTGTGTATTCAAATAACAAAAAAAAAAAAAAAACGCTCAGAAATTAGAATTTTAAATTCGAATTTCAGAGCGTTTAATGTATTGCAAACATTGATTCTAATTTCTGGACATTCGAATTACTGAAAGCTCTAATTTGCGAGCGTCTACTGTAGTAGTTTTTATAAGTAGTCACGCTTACCCTCTTGCTTACGAAAAAATGAGAAATAAGTAGTTATGAGATTTTGAATAATAAGTGGTTACACACATGCTTACAAAAAGTTTAATTATAAGTGGTTATCCCATTGCTTACTTGATTCTTAAAAATAAGGAGTTAGGCAAATACTATTAGCCTAAGGAATTACATTCAGAAACATTTAAGTTTTCTCTAGTGTGTAATTTTAGGACTCGTCATAAAAATTTAAACATAAAACATTTACATATAATAAAAAAAATTAACTGTGTAAAAAGTACTTATTTAAAGTAATACGAGTAAGTCATTATTTTATATTTAGAAACAATGAATACAATAGGCCGTTATTAGGAAATCATTATTTTATAATATAAAATAATGCAAAAGGCAATGATATATCATTTTTGGTAATGCAGATAGTAATGAGGTGCCATTACCAATATTTTGCTGGGGTGTTTTTTGTTTCATTCTTAAGCCTGGATCAGCCAGACGTAAACGTAAACGTATCTATGCATAGCTGAATTAATAAGTTAAATAAGAACAGAAGATGTGTTGTGTTTTTTGTTTCATTCTTATTCATTCAATATAGAGCAAACGTAAATACACATCGAAAATCTGTTGTGAATAGATTTTTGTTCTGTATTTACGTTTGATCTATATTGAATGCATAAGAATGAAACAAAAAACACAACACATCTCCTGTTCTTATTTAACTTATTAATTCAGCTATGCAGAGATACGTTTACATTTACGTCTGGCTGATCCAGGCTTTATGCATTCAATATAGAGCAGACGTAAATACACAACAAAAATCTGTTGTGAATAGATTTTCGTTGTATATTTACGTTTGCTCTATATTGCATGACATAAATAAAAATGTATGAAGAAAAAAATATTTTTTGCCTAAAATATTAAAAAAAAGTAATAAACAAAAGGTTATTGATTTTTATGGTAGCGGTAACAAACATTTATTTTTACCGGAAAAACTGTTGAGTATATAGAAAAACGTTATATGAACAGATTAAAGGAATTGTAATTTTTAATTTTTTTAACATTGTTTGAGCAAAATGGGACTAGTGGTTCTCGAGTTATGTCAAAAAAAAGATATATCTCGATTCCTAGAGGTGACCCAGCGAAACGCCGGGACACGTATAACTTGTTTTTGACCGATATAACATTTCCCGTTGGTTTCATCCCATCCCGATTTTGACTGTCGCATAGTGTTATAAATACGTTTTTCTACTTTACGATTAGACTACTGAAGCCTTTAGGTCTTGAATTGTTCTTGGGTTATTGACGTACACTTTTTCTTTTGCAAAGAAGGAAGTCCAACGGTGTCAAATCAGATGATCGTGGCGGCCAATTGACATCGCCACGACGTGAGATAACACGGCCATTGAATTTCTCGCGTAAAAGAGCCATTGTTTCGTTGGCTGTGTGGAAAGTGGAACCATCCTGTTGGAAGCACATATCGTCCAGGTCCATATCAATTTCTGGGCACAAGAAGTCCGTTATCGCGATAGCGAACACCATTCACGGTAACTGATTGACGGCTCTTCTTGTTCACTATCGCGAACAACAGCAATGTTTTGCGCAAAAAAACGGGCGAGCATGCACACACAGAGAGAATTTTGCTGGACGAGTTTTAATGAAATTTTTCAGTAAACTAATGAAGTTTTCTTCACAAGGTAGATAAAAATTTCATAAATATAATGAAAAAGCTTCATATATTTTATGAATCTAGTTTTAATGAAACTTTTTCATTTAGTGTATGAAAGTTTTAATAAATGAAATGAAATTTTTTACAAATTTTATGAAAAACTCCATTAATTCAATGAAAAGTTTCAATGACGAGTTCCAGTGCAACTTCGTTATTTTTATGCAAAAATTCATTAATATTATGCAGATAATTCACTCAGTGCAGGTGGTTTCATATCCTACCGACCCGGTTTGCTGAAATTTGCTCACAATTCTCCCGATTGTGGACACATTTTGTCGATTATGCTGACCAGTGAAGTGCACGAAATGCATTTTGATTTGATCGCCCATTTTCGTAAAAGACTTTAACAATCTTAACGCGCTGTTCAATTGTGTACCTCTCCATGGTTGAATTTGTCAAACACTGAAATAAAGAAATGCCAAATTAAGTTGGGCAAAAAACTTGAAGTTAAGGTGTGACTTACAATTAACATCGTGCATTATGGTTGGACCACCCTTTGGAAAGTCAGAAAAACCAATTTTTGTATTTTTTAATGCAAAAATTAAAATAATTATTATTGTTTATTGTACATTAAAGACTTACCCCTAAATTCATAAACACTTTGTAAAATTATAGGAGGTTTATTGAACAAATTTTGTATAAAAATTACGTTTTGTAAACCTGCTATAACTTTACAAAGCATTTATGAATTGAGGGGTTAAATGTTTAAATAAAAAATAGATAGATTTAAAATTGGACTTTATTCATCAACGCATTCTCTTTCAAGAGCGATACAATCACTCCAACGCCTTTCTAATATTTCGATACATTTTTTATAGAATGATTTATCTTTTTTTTCAATAGACTTCTGTTTCCTCAATCACCTCTTCACTCCAACCAAATCTCTTCCCACCAAGCATTTTTTTGAAGTCTGAAAACAGGTAATATCTACATGTGTGTACATGCATGAACACACATGAACATGCATGATCATACATGTAAATATTACCTCAAATTTCGTTAATGCACACGTATGGTCATATCGTTGGCTTAGTCGGCAAACCTGTCAAGTCCAATTTTTATGCAAATTGAGTTTTTGATGTAGTAAGCTAGTGTAACTCAAAACACATCATTTTCAAAAAAAAATGCCATTATGTTGTTTTTTCTTGTTGTTATGCAGTGGTAAGCAATTCTATCAAGTCCAAAAAAACAAACAAAACATCGAAAACCACTTGCTAAGTCTAGCTGAAAACAACACACATTTTGTTTCAACAAATTTCTTCAATAGAATTAAATGCGACTTTTGTTTATTTAAAGATTAACTAAATAATTATTTAGTTTTTTTAACTTTTAAGGTACCCAGTGTACAATTGGAGTCCGAAAAGACTCATGAAAGAGCCCTTAGACCTTCTGAAATCATAGATATATGAGGGTGTTTTTCTTCACCGAAGAAACCTATTTTGAGCGCACTTGTATGACTCATAAAAGACTCCAAATTATGAGCATTGCTGGAAAATTTTGAACTTTCTGAGCCATTTATGAGTCATTTGTGACAAATTTTTGAGTAATTTATGAGCATTGAAAAAATTTTGAATACGCTCATAAATAAGAGTCTATTATGTTTCATTTATGACTCTAAGATTTGAGCACGTCTTTCAGAGTCTTTTATGAGTCATAATTTCTGAGCGCTCAGAAAAATGTTGGCTGGGTAACTATTACCCAGCCAGCAAATTCGGAGCGCTCATAAATAAGATTATTGTTTTTTTTATCTAAATGGCTCATAGAAATGATTATTGTTTTTTTATAAACACTCTTTTTTTTGGCAGAGAATATAAACCCTCAAAAACAATCCAAAAAGTTGTCTCTACAATCTAAAAAGCTGTCTCAAAATGAGGGTTAATTTTTCGGACTCAAAACAGATTCCAAAATTATTTAAATTTATGAGGTAAATTTCGATGTTATACGTTCGTTTTCCTGAGTCATTTCTGATTACACAGGGGGATCTTTTGGACGGACATGGATAGGAAAAAGTGAAAAAATGTTTATGTTTTTGGAGCTCATTTCTGAGCCATTAATGATCATCTTTGTTTGCTGGGTACTTATAAATTTTTTCAGGAAAAACATTGTTAATTTATAAATTTTACTAGGCGATTGTCATGAATTCTGCTGACATAAATAAAAATAAAATAAAAAAAGAAAATCTGCTAAGTCCACAAAGTTGAAAAAAAATCTGGTAAGTCCAAACTTTTATTTTGGAATTCTATGATTTTTTGTGGTTAAACAAGATGAACTAAAGAAGAAATATGCGTTTACAGATTTAAAAAAAGTTAACCCAAAAAAAAGTTAGACAGTTTTTTGTCACTCCTGAAAAATTAAACAAAACGGACTTGACAGGTTTGCCGATTAAGCCAACGATATACAGCTATGGACATATAAATGGCACATTTCACCATGAATTATTTTTTATTCTACTATATTGCAAATACTATTAACAACAAACAAGTTTTTGTTTTTTCCCAAAGGTTAATTATGCACATTTAATATTGCTGTAAACTTTAGTTGAAATTCATTAATAAAGGGTTCTTCAGTAAGAGCGCTACAAAAGTTTTTTTAAATAAAACAAAAACGGTTTTGGATATCAATGAAATTCTTTATTCCTGTGAAAGTACGTTCGATGCCATTATGTATGGAAATCGATCTCTTTTGCATGGCCACCACGGGCACGACGGTTTTCAAGCATAAATCGGCCGATATTCGTACGAAGTTCATCAATCGTCGCTGGCTTGTTGGTATAGACCATACACTCACAATAACTTTACCGTAAAAGTTCAACAGTTGTTTAAAAAGTAAATCAGTAAAGTTGTTTTAATTGAATAAGTAGTTAAATTGCAAAGAAATATATTTTTTAACTTTTTCTATCAGTCATTCAAGAAATAAAATACAAAAAATACTGACTTTCCGTAGAAGTTAAAATATTCAATCAAAATTTTCTGTTAAAAACAATCAGTTTTTAGAATACAATTAATTTTAAAATAAACGATAAATCTATTATTTTTACCGACTTTGCCAGTTAATAAAATAACAATTAAAAATAAACGACAAAATACAATTGTTTTAAACGAAAAGTGGGTAGTCCTTTTTTTAACTTATTTTCTATTGTTTTAATGTACATATTCGGTTGATTTTAAGGAAAAAATATTGTGAGTGTAGATTTTACGTAGCTCCACAGGAAATAGTCCAACGGCGTCAAATCGCACGACCGAGGCGGCCAATCGACTGGACCATTTCGTGAGATAACACGTTCTCCAAACTTGGTTTGCAATAAATTGATTGTGACATTCGCTGTGTGGCTTGTGGCGCCGTCCTGTTGGAACCACATGTCCTCCAAGTCCATAGCATCCAATTGGGGCCAAAAATATTCGGTTATCATTGAACGGTAGCGATTCCCATTCACAGTAACGTGCCGGTCATCACGGAAGAAGTACGGCCCAATGACGCCGCCGGCCCATAAACCGCACCAAACCGTAATTTTTTCGGGATGCAATGATGACTCATGGAATACGTGTGGATTGCTGTCTGACCAATAACGCACATTTTGTTTATTGACGAAGCCATTCATTATGACGACCATAAATTGGATGTAGCGCTCTTAACGTTGAGGCCACTGACTCCGAATTTCGGTAGTAAATTTTAATAATTTCGACTCGTTGTTGGCTCGTATATCTTTCCATCATGAAATGGCAAACCTTACTGAAGAGAAATGTCAAAAGAGCGGCAAGAAATATGGCGTCGTTTGCTGTCCCTGTCTTTCTACTTTTGTAGCGTCCCTGTTGAAGAACCCTTTATAAATAAAAACTTATCTTATCATTATGAAAAAAAAACCCATTGAAATGAGCTGGACACATAAATAGCACAATCTTAAAAAAAGAGAAGAAATGGTTTTAATATTGCATTTATTAAATTTTTTGGTATGTACAAAAATTTTACCGTTAATATTTAGTGCTGTGGCCTTTTTTCTGATGACAGCTTTGCACCTGCGACCCATACTTTCCACTAGTTTTTGGCAGACCAAGCTTCCTGTGCGGCCGACCACAGCTCGTCCATATTTTTGTAATTTTTCTTGGCGATTTCAACCTTGACTTCGTTCCACAGGTTCTCTATTGGATTTAAGTCAGGGCTCTGGGCTGGCCAATCTTCTCCGCACAAAACCATTTTTTTACTAGTTTGGAGGAGTGTTTGGGGTCATTATCTTGCATGAATTTCCATTTTATTGGCATGGAGTTGAAGGCATATGGCTCCATATGGTTTTTTAAATATCTAAATACTGAAACTTGTCCATTTTTCCATTGATTTTTATAAGCGGACCTACGCCATGCCAAGAAAATGCACCCCAAACCATAATACTGCCACCTCCATGTTTTACCGTCTTCTGAGTGAACCGAGGATTAAACTCTTGGCCTTTAGGACGACGAACAAAGATTCTGCCATCTGGTCCTATCCTGTTAGTTTTTGTTTCGTCACTCCATTACAAGTTTTTCCAAAAATTAATGGTATTTTCCTTATGGCTTCTGGCGAAGGTTAGCCGTTTTGAAATATTTTTTTTTTGGGAGAAGGTGCTTTTTTCAGGAAATGCGCCCAAACAAATTTGCCTTATTTAGTCTTCTTCTGACAAGTCTGCTTGATTATTCCATGTTAAAATTTTCATTAATATCTGCCTTGATGACTTGAATGGATAAATTTTCACCATTCGTACTATAGCTGCATCAGTACGTTCATCGGTTTTTCGTGGCCTTAGCTTCTGAATTTTACCCTTAGTCAATATATCGGGATCCTCAACACAAGAATTAATTGCATTGTAGACTTTTTTCGATAAATTTGCATTATGTCAGCAATTTCCGCTACTTTTTTCCATTTTCATACATTTTCCATATGATCCGCCTTTCCTCACCTGTGGCATGTTTTCCTGATCCCATTTTAAAAAATTTTTAACTTTTTATATTTATTTTTGAACTACGAAAAATATTTATTGCTTTGAATTCAATCTACACGACTACTGCCTATTTTAAGTAAATTGTGCCATTTATATGTCCACTTTAAATCAGCATTGTTAACGCAAAAATGATAACGGTAAATAATAAGCAAAACATAATGGAACATTTGAGCACTATTAACACAAACATTTTTTTCAACAACAATCAGAAGATATAAAACTTGCATTTCTAAATATATTTAGTTGGAAAATACTTAAATTTATGCGCAATTTAAATGTGTGCAATTTATGTGTCCATAGCTGTATGATTCATGTATGGAGATTTTGTAACCATGTGTGGTCATGAATGCATGTTTATGGCCATGCATGAACATACATTTAACCTGCGTGGATGCATATATGTCAATTTTTAGCTGAGATTTTTAAATATAATATTACACAGAAAAAACAGTGGGCACCAAGAATGGGAATTTGTAAAAGCAATCACATTTTATTTTAAATTGAAATTTTATTCCCAACAATTTTTTTGTATGAAATATTTGTAACTAGTTTGTAAATTGTTATCTTTCATATAAAAATTGTTTAAAAATAAAAATTCAAAGTTACAAAAAATAAAAGAATTTTTTTTTGGATTTACAAATTTCTTTGTTGGTGTCTTTTTAAAAAGTTTTTTTTTTGTATTTACAAATTTGGTATGAGAAAGGTGTTTAAAAAATTAACTAGAATTTTGTAAATTCGTTCTGTTCGTACGGTTGATAAAATATCGTGCGATTTTGGCCAATATATATTCGTGAATTTTTCGTTCTAGAGGCTAATTCAAATCGCTAGATCTACGAGGAAATCGCTACATTGACATACAGATGGACATGAGAATAAAATGTACACACATTCATACTACACAGAACGAATTTACAAAATTCTAATTAAATTTTTAAACAAATTTCTCATACCAAATTTGTAAATACAAAAAAAAACTTTTTAAAAAGGCACCAACAAAGAAATTTGTAAATCCAAAAAAAATTTCTTTTATTTTTTGTAACTTTGAATTTTTATTTTTAAATAATTTTTATATGAAAGATAACAATTTACAAACAAGTTACAAATATTTCAAACAAAAAAATTGTTGGGAATAAAATTTCAATTTAAAAGAAAATGTGATTGCTTTTACAAATTCCCATTGTTGGTGCCTACTGCTTTTTCTGTGTACTTAAATACTGTATGTAAGTTCGTAAGTAGTTTAACAAAAAAATATAAACACATTTTTAATATTTTAGACTTCGGGCGTGATTGTAAGATGATAACTTGGCGCTTTTACATATTTTTTATTTTACCAAAGATGCTGAATATCAAAGATTAAGGGGATACTTTTTTTTATATTTAAAAATAATTGTTCTGTTCGTATTACTTATTTCATCTTTTTTTCCTATGACTGGAACAAAACACCAAAAAAAGTAAACTGGTTTTAATGACTACAAATGATTTAATGTCGAACGATTTTGTTTTTATGACTGTGGTAGTTTTAACGTAAAACGTGATTGTTTGCCTGCTTAAGTTTTGGTAAACGCCCTAATGGGTTGCGTAATGATTTTCACATCGTTAAAAATAACGAAATTTGTATCTTTGCATATAGGATATCTAACTCACTCATAATATGGTCAACAACAGGAATACATAAACATAAACAACAATATAGTGAAGACAAAAGCCAAAATAAGCTTTAATAACCGTAACAATTATTAATACGGAACTAAATATAAAACATAGGTATAATGATGAATGGATTTAAAGAAGGTTTGAGTATATGAAGGTTTTGCATAATGGCCAAAATTCAAAACAGAATGAAACCAGGGGAAATGTGCAATATTCACGCACACACATTTCAATTCCAACCCAAAACCACAATATTATATATCTTTAGTTAAAATTAAACTTTAATATCCCAGTGATGAGATTTGAAAATTTTTGTTCTGTGCCAAGTGTATGACAAAAATGTGCTAAATGCGCTTTCATTGTGCCAAAAATAAATTCTTACCCAAGGTAAGAAAACATCAAATTTATTTTTGATTTTTTCCAGGAAAACCTTTCTATATTTCTTAGCAAAGTCCAAAATCTATCTATCCCCAGCAAAATATTGGTAATGACACCTCATTACTATCTGCATTACCAAAAATGATATATCATTACCTTTTGCATTATTTTATAATATAAAATATTGACTTCCTAATAACGGCCTATTGTATTCATTGTTTCTAAATATAAAATAATGACTTACTTGTAATATTTTAAATAAGTACTTTTTACACAGTTAAATTTTATACACTAATAGAAAAAAGTCCGTAAAAAATTTAGTAAAAACTACTAAAAATTAGTTAAAAATGATGCTGCAGAAAAGCTGCTAAATTAGCAGATTATTTTTGCTATATATTAGTAATATAGGAACAGCAAAACTAAAACTGTTAAATATACAGAATTTTAGTTATATATGAGCTAAATTTTTGTAAATGGAGATTAGCAAATTAACCTGCTAAAATCAGCAAAAATTTTGCTAAATAATTAGTAGCCTAAAAAATCACCAAAAAATTTAAAATTTTCGAAGTTTTTTTTTCGATTTTTTTTTAAATGCAAATAAAAATCGAGTCTTTTGAAAACAGCAGTTTACAATTTTTTAGCAAATATTTCTGCTGATTTTAGCAGAATAGACTGCTATTTGCATTCAACTAAATTTAGCTTAAAAATAGCAAAAATTTTGTAGATTTAACAGTTTATTTTTGCTATTTTTAGTCTACAAATATTTAGCAAAATTTTCTGCAGATTTTACAGTACAATTTGCTATTTTCAATTAACTAAAAGTTAGCCTAAATATAACTAAAATTCTGTAAATTTAGCAGTTTTAATTTTGCTGTTCTCATTTTACTAGTATTTAGTAAAAAAATCTGCTAATTTTAGCAGTTTTTTCTGCAGCATCATTTTTAACTAATTTTTAGTAACTTTTTCTGCTATTTTTACGGATTTATTTCTATGAGTGTACATTTTTATTTATTATATGTAAATATGTTTTTTGTTTAAATTTTTACGACGAGTCCTAAAATTACACACTAGAAAAAACTTAAATTTTTCTGAATGTATTTTCTTAAACTAATAGTATTTGCTTAACTCCTTATTTTTAAGAATCAAGTAAGTAATCGGATAACCACTTATAATTAAACTTTTTGTAAGCATTTTCTCATTTTTTCGTATGCGAGCGGGTAAGCGTGACTACTTATAAAAACGACCACGCCAAACAAAAATAATGAGTTTAGACGCCAAAAAATAAGTTGTGCGGAGCTATGAATTTCTATTATATAACCACTTATTGGGTAATGAAAGATTTTGCTGGGTCTATTAACTTTTCTTAAAGAAAAATATTCTAAAATCAATATGTTTTCTATTGACAAAATAGTAATACTTTTTTACTAGAGTTACTTTTTGTTTCCCTCTTGGGAATGGTTTTACAGAATGGTATATGAATATTTTTTTAAAACTGAATTAAATTTTTAGCGAATTAAACTTAAAATTGAATTAATTCTTTCGAGGCTGTAAGCACTTGAATTTTTAAAACCTATGTGATTATTCTGTAATATCTTCGTTGATATTTTTGAGTTTTGCTTTGTTCGAAAATGAATTTTTAATACTAGTTAGCTAAAATTTAAAAATTGTTAAAGAATGTGCTTATTAAGAATTGTTTTTTTTTAAATCAATTCATTTTCTATCAAATTTTGAATATAACCAAATTGTGCCAAAACATAGTATCGATTGTGCCAGTGTACCAATCAACCTTCGATTGTGCCAAAAACGGTACAATTGTGCCACAAATCCCATCACTGTAATATCCTCTTACGAAAGTCAAGACAAAGAAAAATGAGTCGCATAATAATAAACCGGATCAACCACTTTTATGCTGATATGTATCTAGATATACACAACAACAATTCCGAAGAAGATACAGAACTAGACAACCTGGTCGGTCAATTGTGTTTTTTTTTTTTTTAAACTACACAATATACAACAACCATCTTGCTTACTTGTTTTGATTTTCAATAGCCATCATGGTTTTCATGGTGAGAATATGGTTTTTTGCTATGGAATGTTGTGACTTTTGAACTCATTTGTTCCTTCTTGTTTGAATTATCATCCCCTTTTTATGTTGGATAAACTGAAATGGTATCACATGCCATTTTGTGTATCTATTTTTAGATATTTGTTTTAGCCTTAGATTTTGCCTGCTCGCTATATTTCTTATACCCTACACAGCACTATAATTTAGAAAACACAAGAGAAGTTCTTAAAAAATTAAATGGATTTTTTTATTTTTATTTGTCAAAAATTGACAATAAGTAATTACTCTTACAGTTAGTGGGTGTTAAATTATCCTAAATCATTATTTAAGATAATTATTTTTAACATTAGTGTATTTCAATTTGTATACTTATATGTATACATTTAATCCTTTAATTCCCAGTGGAACATAGGGCCGCTCATAGGTTTCAGTAATCATTTCAATATATGTCATATATATATCATATATCATTTCATATATGTATGCAGAGCGCATACTCCGGGGACATTTTTTCGATCCACAGTTTAGTCTGGAGTCATTTGGTTAGTTTGGGGACTGTCCTCAAACTCCTTCTAGGTCTAGCGAATAGTATGAAGACATTTTTGACTAATATACAGCATAGTTTAGGCACATTTTTGGCTATTTGTTCCCTGTACATATTGTTAAGTGCTTAGTTAAGTGTTAGTAATGAAATAACATCACAGTCTCATTATCTGGCAGACGTCTTAGTTCATTATTCGAGTCTAGAGCAGGGATCGGCAACATATACCTTATTTTGTGCTTGTATGAGTGAGTTGCAGCCTCTCACTCTCAATGCACTGACAAAGAACGTTTGTATAATAATTCGAAAATTTTAACCCCTCAATTCATAAATGCTTTGTAAAGTTATAGCAGGTTTACAAAACGTCATTTTCATACAAAATTTGTTCAATAAACCTCCTATAATTTTACAAAGCGTTTATGAATTTAGGGGTAAATGTTTATAATGGGAATATAAAATAAAAATTTAAAAGCAAACAACAACTACGAAAACAAATATCAAAAAACAACAACACAAAAAAAATAAAAAAACTTAAAAAAAAATTACCAAAAAAATGTATCAATAAACATTATGCAGAGTGTAAAAAATCTGGCAAACAAGCGATGTGACAACCTACTTCATTGAAATCTTGTAAGCGACTGATTATTTTTTTGTTCTATGTGTGAGCTTATGTAGGTGTGAGAGAGCGCCCATGGGCATAGGTGTTGCCGACCTCTGGTCTAGAGTGAGGTTATTGGTGTCAGTGTTGCCAACTCTTGAAGGCAGGAAAGCACCGTGAGCATTGTGAAAACGGGTAAAAAGGGTAAAAATTTACCAAAAATGGGGTAAAAATGCACGATATTAATTTTTTGAAAAATTTAAGTCAATAATTAAAAACACATTTTAGCTTTGTAAAATCGTGTTAAAAATGTTCAAAAAATAACCAAAAAAGGGGTAAAAAGCACCAAACTAATATTTCAAAATTTTTAAGATTAAATATAACGAAGTTGCTATTTAAAATTGTACTACAAACACTGTGAAAAAATGTATTTTTTGTATAGTTCGTATTATTTTTTCAACTTTGACAGAAAATTGAAAAAAAAGTTAAAAGAAACTAGAACAAATACCAAAAATATTAACTGTACAAAAAGCACTAAAAGCACTGCCAGAAATTTGAAAAAGCACTGTAAATACCCCCTTTTTTTAAACGGGTATTTTTAAAAATTCACCGGGTACGGGAAGGAGAAAAGCACCAAAAAATACCCGAAAAGCACTGAAATGGCAACACTGATTGGTGTGTTTTAAACAGAGTAGGAAAATAAACTATACGCAACATGTAGGGTACGGCTAAGGAACACATACCGTATCTATCGTCTTAGCGGTTGTGTGTTTGTACACAAACCGAATGCGTTATACTACGATTGTCTGATGAACGCAAACGCTACGATTATGTACTGTACTTTCAATACATATTCACCGAAGTCGTACCGAATTCGGGTTGCGTGTATACACACAAACACTAATTAGAGAGAATAGCGTATGTGTTTTCTACGCAACCAATATGGTTGTGTATTGTGTTCGCGATGTGCGGTACGCAACCCTAAAAGTACGGTTGATTAAAGTTTATTTTACTACTCTGGTTCTAAACATATCAGCCAAATTGATATTTAGGGGGTTAAAAGTGATTGTTATGGCGGTACAACAGTATATGTTAAAAAGCAAATAAAATACAAATTACATGTATTACAAAGTGATGACTTTTTGGATTTAATATGTATATCGTTGCCAGATGTAAAAATTGATAACAAGCCTTTAATTATTTCATCGTTATACCGATCGCAAATGTGCGGTACGCAACCCTAAAAGTACGGTTGGTTAAAGTTTATTTTACTACTCTGGTTCTAAACATATCGGCCAAATTGATATTTAGGGGGTTAAGAGTGATTGTTATGGCGGTACAACAGTATATGTTAAAAAGCAAATAAAATACAAATTACATGTGTTACAAAGTGATGACTTTTTGGATTTAATATGTATATCGTTGCCAGATGTAAAAATTGATAACAAGCCTTTAATTATTTCATCGTTATACCGATCGCAAAAATGTAAACTACCATCGTTTTTAGAAATGCTAGAAACATTATTGATAGAAGTTAAAAACTCCACATGCATTTTTGTTGGTGATTTTAATATTAATTTGATGCTTATGAGCCCTGAAAGTCGTGCTTTGATAGATGTTTTTTCTGAAGTTGATTTTGCTTCATGCCATAATCTTATAACTAGGCCAGAAAGTAAAACTTGCATTGATTGTGTTTTTAGTAATGTATCAAATTTCATAATGGTAAATTCAATCGAAACTTCAATATCGGATCACAATATAATTTTTTGTAAGCTTAGAATAAACTTTCGCCATACTGGAACTACGACTGAGAGGAAATATTGTATTGACTACAGAAAGTTTGGATCGTTTTTAGATGAAAACTTAGTCATTTCAAATTTAAGCAGCTCTAATGTTCAATGTGAGGATCTTGTTAACACACTTTCTGTAGCTGCATCACAAAGTACTGCTATTACTACAAAACAAATAAATATAAGACACAAAATGAGCCCGTGGATGTCTGCAGAATTAATTTCTTTAATATATTATAAAAATAAGTTGTTGACAGCTAGGAGGAAAAATAAAAATAACAGGATTATTGCAGATAACCTCAAAAGAATTAGTAAGGTCATTAAGTATTGTAGCAAGAATTTGATGAATGACTTCTACTCGTATAACATTGAGAAATGTGGAGGAGATTCTAGAAAAACATGGAAATTTATAAATAAGCAAATTGGAAAGAAAGAAGAGACATCTAAGGAGTTATTAAATAATGATGATGATATTATAACTATGAATGATGAAAAGGCTTCTATTTTTAATAGCTTCTTCTATGAATCGGTTAGAAACATGCGAGCAAGTATAAATCAAGATCCAAGTGATGATATCAATTTTTTTCAAACATTGATTCCAACTAATACATTTTTTGATCTAGAAACTACAGAGGATCGAGTTGTAGATAATATTTTAAATAGTTTAGAAATGAATAAGAGTCCTGGTTGTGACAACATAACACCAAAGATGTTGTTGATACGTAAATCTGCTGTGGTAGAAGCAATTACAAAAATATTTAATAATATGATTCAGGAAGCTAAATACCCAAATGTGCTTAAAATACACAAAATTATTCCCATTCCTAACGCTGTAAGCGCTAATAGAGTTGAGAACTATCGCCCAATATCGTTACTTTCGATCATAGATAAAGTGTTTGAAAAAATAATTTTTGAGCAAATATCCAATTACCTTGATGACAAAAATATATTGTTTGAACGTCAATATGGTTTCAGAAAAGGCACTGGAACTGAGGAAGCTGTAATTAATGTAGTGGATTGTATTTGCAATGGACTTGATTTGGGATATAAAGGAGTGGCTGGAGTATTCTTCGATTTATCAAAAGCTTTTGATTTGGTAGATCATAATATTTTACTACGAAAGCTTTATTTTATAGGTTTTTCCAGAAATACTATTGCGTTTTTTAAGGATTACTTAACCAATAGAAGCCAATTTGTTCAGATTGGTGAATCTTGTAGTAACAAGTTAGAAGTATTTTGTGGAGTACCACAAGGCAGCGTTCTTGGCCCACTTTTGTTTAAAATTTACATAAATGATATGAAAAACATAAACTTTAACGGAAAGTTATTTATGTTTGCGGATGATGTTTGCCTTTTATACAACTATAAAGATGAAAAGGTATTGAGGACACATATTGAATATGATGCTGCGATTTTGGCGGAATTTTTGCGGTTTAATAAATTAATTTTAAATAGTAAAAAAACTAAATTTGTACGATTTAAACCATATATCTTTAAAAATGATGAAGTTATGAGCGTACATATTGATGGAGAAGTGATACAGGAATCTGAAAATGTTAAATACCTCGGAATTAATATAAATCACAATCTTATGTGGGAAAATCACATTTCTAAGTTGAAATCAAGAATATCGTCGGGAATTGGTATACTGTACAAGTTTAGAAATAAATTGGATACTAAAACTAAAATGTTGTTGTATCAATCGTTAATTCATTCACACCTTACATACTTACCGGTTATTTATGGTGGTAAATCAAGCACAATAATCAAATCATTGCAATCTGCACAAAATAAGGCACTGAAAATTGTATTCAAACAACCGTTGAGGCTTAGCTCAGTTGAGTTGTACAAAGATATTGCAAAAACCGTTCTTCCTGTAAGAGGGCTTTATAAACAACAGCTGTTGTTATACGTATTTAAATGTATAAATAATATTGGGTCTCATACAATTAATTTTAATCAAAACATATCATACGCTGAAAGAATCACAAGACAGGCTTTGAATCTTAATGTTGTAAGGTGTCGTCTTGAGTTAACCAAACAACGTGTAAGTTTTGCTGGACCTAACGAATATAACAAATTACCAGTTTGGTTAAAAAATATGGAAACCTTATCTAACTTTAAAGGAAAATTAAAACAATATTTACTTCGAAATGTTGAAATGCTTCTAACAAATTAACTTACGAATTGAAGATGATATGCATAATTTATATTATGAAATTTTTTATATATATTGTTAATGTTGAACAAATTTAATTTTTTTTTTTTTATTTATTTAGAATGTTGCCAACTTGGTAGCCTCTAAAATGCCATACTTGGCGCTGAGGCGAAAACTTGTAAATTTTGTAAATAAAATATTGAAATATTGAAAAAAAAAAAAAAAAAAAAGGAATGTCTAGTTCTTCGAAACTTTTTGTTTGAAAACTTGTTAAAATTTTGAATAGTACACAATTTAATGAATCTTCAGTAGAATTCTTCTACTGAATGGGTTAATATTTTTAAAAAAATTTAATTTTTAAATTAATTTGATAATAAATAATTCTGTATCTATTTCAATTAAAAAAAAACTAAAAACAGAAAACTAAAAAATTATCTTAAAAAAACAAAAAATTTAATTTTCGAGCAGACCTTGTAATGCTCTGAGATCATCAGGATACAAGTTGTAGACCCTCTTACAAAATTGTTAAATTTGTATTACAAGATTTCCTAAAATAGCAAAAAGTAAAAATGGGACATATATCAACCATTGGTTGTCTAAGGTTTACGCTGCAATTTCAGATAACTTATGTTGCGGTTGTAACACTCGGTATTTACAGTTTTAAGTTAAAGTTTTTCGAATTCGTTGAATAATTTTTTATAATTAAATTACTTGCAGTTTCCCACAGTTCAGCTCCGAATATAATAAGTACTTCCAATTATTGAGAAGATATTATTTTATTGTATATTAGCAATTTGTTTTGAATTGATGGCTTTGACTCTCTGGCTAGTACCCAGTATAAGTGCAATTTGTCTTTTAATTTATTTCTCATTTAAATGATGTGCTCTTTCCAAATAAGTGCGGATTCTATGAACATGCAAAGATATTTTGCTTTAGTATCCGTGGGTATTTTTGAGTTATTAATTAGGAGTGGTGGATGTCCAGTGACCTTTCTATTGGTATAAATAACTTGGATTGTTTTCTCACTTTTGATCTGTATACCCCAGGCTTGGAACCAGTTTAGTAATAATTGAAGATTTGCAATAGCCATTCTGATATTTGTGTTAACTTACAAAAGAACTTTGTCGTCGGCGAATGTAGCTAAGCGTTGAAATATCGGATGTGAACAAAAGATAAAGTACTGGACCGGGGATACTTACCTGGGGAAATCCAGTTTTTATTGCCATTATTTAAAACACTGGCCTTTGTATTTTCTCAAGGTAGCTTTGTAATATTAGAAAAATGTTAATTTGTGCAGGTTCTATCGAAGTGTACAGCCAGTACTGCAGCTTTATCAAAGTTTGTGCGTGCCCAAGAGAGATCAGTTTTATTTTTTTATGACTTTAAATAACGAGTACTTTTCAAGTTTGTTTAGTAGTTAGGCTCTTTTGTTAATTTATTGAGGATGGTCTTATCTTGGGCGTTTGCAATTCATTTCTTAGTTTTCTTTTTATTTTAATTTTTTTTCTTTAATGTATACTGGAATGCTGTGTTGGTTTATTTTCTATTTGATATCTGGAGTAGAATTATCTGCTGAAAAAATCAATGTGTTGTTTAAATTTGCCAACGAACTATCCACTTCATCTGCAGTTTTGAGCGATATATTTGCAGTAAATTTTGTTTTCAAGATCTCCATGTAAAAATCCCAGTTGCTTTTCTTGTTGTAAATGAATTTGAGTTTCTATTAGTAGAAAATTGTAGGTAAGCATAATAGATGAGCGATCAGAAGACAATTCAAAGCACGATTAAATTTTAAGAATGAGATGGTTTATGTTCTTAATTATAAAAAGTCAATAAGATCTGGTTTTTTTGTTGCTTTTATATTCTTTTATTGCTTCAAGTAGTTACCTCTTGGGAGAGTTAGCCTTGATCCCTATATTGTGTTTTTAGAATTAAAGTCTCCTCCTGCTATAAAATGATGACCAAGAGATTTTAAATATTCGAGGTATTCAAGTCGGGTAGTATTATGTTTAGGAGGACAGTAGGCGGGAGATTCCACTAGAGGACCATGAATATCTTCGATTAATATGGAGGCAGAGCTTTGAAGAATTAATTCCTTTTTGAATGAATTCACTACCAGTCGAATTTAATTTTCTCTAGAAAATGGAATTCAATAAATTCCCCTGTTTAAGTAATTCACTGAATTCGTTCAAATGAACGCGTTCATCAAACAACAAATTCAAAGAATTAATTCAATTGCTATAGTTCTTTTTATTAAATCAAATGAATTAATTCACTGGTAAACGCGTTCAGTTTTATAAATCGAACGGAAAAAAGTGAATTAATTTCTTACTGAATTCGTTCAATTTCATTTTCGTTCAGTGAATTAAAAAAAAAATTAAATTACTTTCAGTGAATTAAAAAAAAGTACGTTCACTGAATTAAAAAGAAAATTACGTTCACTGTATTGAAAAAGAAAAAAATGTACGTCCACTGAATTAAAAGAAAAACGTTCACTGAATTGAAAAAAAAATTACGTTCACTGAATTGAAAAACAAAAGTTACATTCACTGAATTCAAAGCCTGTTTTCTGCCGTTCAGTAGAAGAAAACTTTTATTTATAAATAAAATTTGTAATACGAGTACTAAGCAATTTTACAGCGTTTCTCTAACACTTAATATATAATTTGTTTATTTAGTACTCGTATTGCAAATTTTATTTATAAATACATTTTTATACCCTACACCACTATGTGGTCAGGGTATTATACGTTTGTGCTGATGTTTGTAACACCAAAAAATATTGGTCGTAGACCCACCTTATAGTATACCGATTGGCTCAGAATTTTTTTTTATTTCGATTTAACGATGTCCGTCCGTCTGTCCGTCCGTCCGTCTGTCTGTCCATGCAATCTTGTGCGCACTCTACAGGTCGCAAATATTAAGATATTTTGATGAAATTTGGTACGTAGACCTATGTTGACCCAAGGACGAACAAGTTTGATTTTCGTGAACATCGGTCCATGTTTAGACCTAGTGCCCATATAAGGGTCCTACCAAAATTATACTTTTTATACGCTGCAGGTAGGGTTTGGGGTTCGGGATTTCCCGGGCGGGAATTCCCGGGAAATCCCGGGAAAAGTTTGCCGGGAATTCCCGGGAAAATAATATATTTTTCCCGGGAAAACGGGAAATTTTAAAAATATTAAATTGTTTTTGTTTCGAATAGGATTTTTTAATTTTAGTCATAAAAAACATTTTAAATACCAAAACAAAAATTTCATTGTTAAAATCTTTTAAAAGGGAATACATTTATTTGACATACAAATAAAATCTTTGCCAAGTAATTAGGAGCATTTCAACTAATAAAGATTTTTCGCATAACTTATTCAAAATTTAAGTAGTAAAGCCTAAAAACTTGGTAAAATGTTTAAAAGAAATATAAAAAAAGCTTTGTTTTTTACAAATAATCGCCCTTACTATCTAAATTTTTCAAATGTATAATTTAGGTAAAGTCGACTTTAGTTAAAATATTGGGTGGCAGTATACCTTGACTTAGTTTATTTTTGGAGCTTTCTGATTGATTAATTTATTTTCAACCAATCAAAATATTTGAAAATATAAATATTTTTGTAAGGTTTTCATACACAAAATGAACAAAACCGTTTGATTAAAAATAAAGTCGACTTTAAATTTAAAATACTCCTTTATATTAAGGGTCAATAATTTTATAAGTAACGTTTTCATTAATAAATGTGAAAAGAAAAGACTAATGGTTAACGGTGGTATCTAAATTTGGTTATCCGACATCTAAATTTGGTTCACAAAAAAAAAAAAAAAAAATTAATGGTCATGCAACTTCTCTTGAAGAAAACAACAACAAGCTAAAATTAGCAAAGTACCCGAAGAAAAAAGTGGAATCTGAATAGGTATTAAAGTTTTTATGGTAGGGTAAACATTTCCTAAAATGGTATCCAAATTAGCCGCAGTCAATCCGCACCATAACTAGATCTTCGTTTATTCGAGAAAGTTTTTATAATAAAAACCTGGCATTGCAAAAAAAGAAACCGATGTAAAGAACATTATATTAAATTACTACAATCATGTAAAAGATATCATTATAAAAGAAATATTGAGCAATATTTCTCAGAATAGGAGATTTACTATAATCTTAGATGAATGGACAAGAATATCACAAAGGAGATATGTGAACATAAGTATAAACGTAAATAATTCATTTTATAACCTGGGGTTGGTTTATATATCAGGAAGATGTAATGCTGATGAAATAAGAAGAATTGTAGAAATAAGACTAGAAGTGTTTTAATTGTCTTTGGAAAATAACATTTTGGCCACCATATCTAATCGGCCAAGTGTGATGAAACGGTTTGTTTCCGACAATCCAGTAGTAGGTGCTTTCTGCTGGAATCATGCAAATGATTTGGCAGTGCTGCGATTAATTTATGTGAAATCAAATGTTCAACATTCTGATATTTTTTACTTTGAATTCTCACTACACAGACTGCATTTGTACTGAAATAGTGTATTTTTTTTAACAAAAATTATTTATATAGGTGGTTTTCATTAACAATTTTGTTCAAAAACATTTCCCGGGATTCCCGGGAATCAAATTTTTTCATTCCCGTTTCCCGGGAAATAAAAAAGTCCGGGAAATCCCAAACCCTAGCTGCAGGTCGCAAATATTAAGATATTTTGATGAAATTTGGTACACAGACCTATGTTGGCCCAATAACGCAGCCTATTGATTTTGGTGAACATCGGTCCATGTTTAGACCTAGTGCCCATATAAGGGTCCCACCAAAATTATATTGTTTATACGCTGCAGGTCGCAAATATTAAGATATTTTGATGAAATTTGGTACATAGACCTATGTTGGCCCAAGGACGAAGCCTATTGATTTTGGTGAACATCGGTCCATGTTTAGAACTAAGGCCCATATAAGGGTCCCCCCAAAATTGGCTTGGTTACAAACTGCAGGTCGCAAATATTAAGATATTTTAATGAAATTTGGTGCGCTGACTTACATTATAGAAAATTTTGATACAAGCCCCATTTTAACCCATTCGAATTTCGGATCCAAACAATACACCAGACTGGTGTAGGGTATTGTATAGTCAGCATGCCCGACTTTAACCTTTTTACTCGTTTCTTCTACTGAACTGCAGAAAACAGGATTTGAATTCAATGGTCGTATTTTTTTTAATTCACTGAACGTAATTTTATTTTTTTTTGGTGAATTAATTCAGTAAAGAATTAACTTACTTTTTATACCCTACACCACTATGTGGTCAGGGTATTATAAGTTTGTGCTGATGTTTGTAACACCAAAAAATATTGGTCCTAGACCCACCTTATAGTATAACGATCGGCTCAGAATTTTTCTTTATTTCGATTTAACGATGTCCGTCTGCCCGTCCGTCTGTCTGTCTGTCCATGCATTCTTGTGCGCACTCTACAGGTCGCAAATATTAAGATATTTTGATGAAACTTGGTACACCGACTTATGTCGGCCCAAGGACGACGCCTATTGATTTTGGTTAAAATCGGTCCATGTTTAGACCTAGTGCCCATATAATGGTCCCCCTAAAATTATATTGTTTATACGCTGCAGATCGCAAATATTAAGATATTTTGATGAAATTTAGTACACAGAGCTAAGTTGGCCCAAGGACGAAGCCTATTGATTTTGGTGAACATCGGTCCATGTTTAGACCTAGTGCCCATATAAGGGTCCCCCCAAAATTATATTGATTATAAGCTGCTGATCGCAAATATTAAGATATTTTGATGTAATTTGGTACACCGACCTATATCAGCCCAAGGACGTAGCCTATTGATTTTGGTTAACAGCGGTCCATGTTTAGACCTAGTGCCCATATAAGGGTCCCCCCAAAATTAGATTGTTTATACGCTGCAGGTCGCAAATATTAAGATATATTGATGAAATTTGGTACACAGACCTATGTTGGCCCAATAACGCAGCCTATTGAATTTGATGAACATCGGTCCATGTGTAGACCTAGTGCCCATTAAGGGTCCTACCAAAATTATATTGTTTATACGCTGCAGGTCGCAAATATTAAGATATATTGATGAAATTTGGTACACAGGCCTATGTTGGCCCAATAACGCAGCCTATTGATTTTGGTGAACATCGGTCCATGCTTAGACCTAGTGCCCATATAAGGGTCCCACCAAAATTATATTGTTTATACGCTGCAGGTCGCAAATATTAAGATATTTTGATGAAATTTGGTACACAGACCTATTTTGGCCCAAGGACGAAGCCTATTGATTTTGGTGAACATCGGTCCATGTTTAGACCTAGTGCCCATATAAGGGTCCCCCCAAAATTGGCTTGGTTACAAACTGCAGATCGCAAATATTAAGATATTTTAATGAAATTTGGTGCGCTGACTCACATTATAGAAAATTTTGACGCAAGCCCCATTTTAACCCATTCGAATTTCGGATCCAAACATTAGTTGGCTTTTACCCAGACTGGTGTAGGGTACTGTATAGTCGGCATGCCCGACTTTAACCTTTTTACTCGTTTCCATTCGATTTATAAAATTGAACGCGTTCACCAGCGAATTAATTCATTTGTTTTAATAAAAAGAACTACAGCAATTGAATTCATTCGTAACAAAATAAATCGAACGAAAACAAATAGGAATGTATTCCATTCAATATATGGTGCTTTGTGAATTAATTCATCGAATTTTTAATGCAGAATTGAAAAATTGAATTAAGGAATTAATTCTTCAAAGCTCTGTATGGAGGTTAGTTGAATACATTCTTTTCTGAAATTTAGAATTTCGGTTCGTCTAATGTACTTTCCAGTTATTACTGCCGTTCCTCCATGGGCTATATTATCGGAGTGATTTGTGTAGAAAACTGAGTAATTCAGTATGTTTATAAAGCTTTTTGAGTGAAATGGGTTTCAGAAACCAGTGGTTTATCAATAGAACATATGTACCGTTTTATTATTTTAAAATACAAATATTTGTCCAGTTTTCTTTGATTTTTTTGCATTTTTTGTTTTTTTTTACAGTTATGCTTGCAGTCACAGAAATAAATCTGTAAAGATAGCAGAAAAAGTTACTAAACATTAGGCTGCAGAAAAAACTGCTAAAATTAGCAAAATTTTTTTGCTAAATACTAGTAAAATAAGAACAGCAAAATTATAACTGTTATATTTACAGAATTGTAGTTATACTTAAGCTAACTTTTAGTTAATTGAAAATAAAAAATTGTACTGTAAAATCTGCATAAAATTTTGCTAAATATTACTAGATTAAAAATAGAAAAAAAAACTGTTAAATCTACAAAATTCTTCTATACTGCTAAAATCAGCAGAAATATTTGCTAAATAGTTGTAAACTGCTGTTTTCAAAATGCTCGATTTTGATTTGCTTTTAAAAAAAACTTCGAAAATTAAAATTTTTTTTTTTGATTTTTTGGGATACCTACTAATTATTAAGCAAAATTTTTTGCTGATTTCAGCAGGTTAATCTGCTATTTTCTATTTACAAAAATTTAACTCAAATATAACTTAAATTATTTATACATTTAACAGTTGTATTTTTGCTGTTCCTATATTAATAATATATAGCAAAAATAATCTGCTAATTTTAGCATGATGCTACAGTCACTTTTAACTAATTTTTAGTAGTTTTAACTAAATTCTTTACAGACTTTTTTTCTATTAGTATCGGCTTTTTTCATCGTTTTTAAAGAATATACACATAAAAATAACGATACACTCAACCAAAAAAGTCTGTAATTGCTTCTGAAAATTTTGCTGTTATTACGGGAAATTTAACTGTGTTGAGCCCAGCGGTATTTTTTTGCTAATTTTAGCAACACATGTATGCTCATTTTTAGTACAACAAAATTTGTAGAAAAAATAAGTAGTCGCTACTAAATTTTAGCAAAATTGTTATAAACTGCAATTAAAAATCGATTTGCTAAAATCAGTTGAAAAACTTGCTAAATATCAACAATTTTAGTACAATGAAATTAGTATAAATAATTAGTTGAAAATTTCAGTAAATTGTTGTAAACTGTAATTTAAAATCAATCTGCTGAAATTAGCAAAAAAGTGTACTAAAAAATAAACAAATAATAAGCGTATAATTACTTCATCGTACTCGAAAAATTGGGGTCAACATTGCAAGCGGTTCTCCAGTTATTAGCTTTTTATGAATTGGAGATACAATAAAATTTTCTGAGTGTTATTTCCAAACCAAGAATATATCCATAGTAACTAATATAAACTAAACAAGAATTTTAAAAATCAACGAATTCTTGTAAATAAAATTTTTTTAAATGTTGGTTTTTGATTAAAAATAAAAATTATTCTTTCGGCCTTTTTAATTGATTAATTAGAAATTTATTAATTCAATTCGAGGCCAATTTCCTTTTTATGAATTAACATAAGTACTTTTTTCAAAAACTGCTATTCTTCTTCATCAGGATACTCTCCTGACAAATATTTCAAAGAGCTTTTGCTTTCAAAAACTTCTACACTTTCAGGTATGAAATACAAAAACAAAAAACTTTCATAATATTTATATTGTTGGTTATGCCTGTGCAGAAGACTTCGAAAATATATTTTATTGTTTGCTCCATTCCCATTTTGTTAATGTAGCAGACTTCATTTAATATGAGATTTTGATGCTTCAAATTGCATTGCACTACAGCCACTACATTCTAACGAAAACTGATGAAGGGCACCTGGAAAATCCCCGAAACGATCGTCTTTTCATTCCTGAAAGTGTAGAGGTTTTTGAAAGCAAAAGCTCTGTGAATTATTTGTCAGGAGAGTATCAGGTTTGAAAAAAAGTACATATGTATATGTTAATTCATAATAAGCAAATTGGCCTTGAATTGAATTAATAAATTTCTAATTAAAATTTTTTAAATTACATGGGGTTTTTAGAAGACGTCGTTGTCACGCGATTGAGTGACTGCATGTATTATGGTTTTGTATTGTATGTATTTTGTTATTCTATTTTCGTTAGTGTGAAGCAAAACTTCATCTAGAAACACCACCTTAGTGTATTTTTCTGCTAAATTTAACACTCGGTTTTGAAAAATTAGTAAAATGTTTTGCTGAAATCAACAGAAAAAAATTAGTAATAAGAGAATAGCAAAAGTGATTACTAAAACAAGAATTGTACTAAAAATCAGTATAAAAATAGTAAAGTGCGATTGGAAACTGTTTACAAATTTTTTTACTAACTTTTTTTATCTGAGTGTAAATTCATAAATGTTCCGTAAAGTTAAAGTAGACATACAAAAGAATTTTTTTCATACAAAATTCAATCCATACCCCTTCTATTATTTTATAAAATCCAAAAAAAATTTCTGCTCCAAAGAATCGGTTGTAGAATAACTACTTTTCCTTTACAACCGCTTCTACTGTCAGTTTTAACACCGATTACATTGGTTTCAAATTGAACGAAAAGTAACCACTTCTATAGCTCCAAAGTGGAACCGGTTGCCCTAGAATCAGTTCTGGAACTATTTATAAAACTGATTCTACTCCAGTCATAGTTCCGTGGAACTGGTTCCGGAAGCAGTTTAATTTCTAATTTTTGCTATTCTCTTATTACAAGTTATGGATTTTTTTACTAATTTTCGTTGTTGATTTCAGCAAAACATTTTACTAGTTTTTCAAAATCGAGTGCTAAACTAAGCAAAAAAATATACTAATTTAACAACAAGTGGATACTTTAAGGAAATTTTATTTACAAGAATTCGTTGATTTTTTAGAATTATTGTTAAGTTTATAATTGTTATTATTTTTCTACACTCAACCAAAAAAGTCTGTAATGGGTACTGAAAATATTGCTATTATTACGGGAAGTTTAACTGTTTTGAGCCCAGCGGTATTTTTTGCTAAGTTTAGCAACACATGTCTGCTGATCTGTAGTACAACAAAATTAGTAGAAAAATTTAGTAGCCGCTACTAAATTTCAGCAAAATTGTTGTAAACTGCAATTCAACATCGATTTGCTAAAATCAGTTGATAAGTTTACTAAATATCAATCATTTTAGTACAATGAAATTAATATAAATAATTAGTACACGCTACTAGATTTCAGTAAATTTTTGTAAACTGTAATTTAAAATCAATCTGCTGAAATTAGCAAAAAAGTACTAAAAAATATAAAAACTGTAAAATCTAAAAAAATTTAAATCAAATTTAATAAAAAAAAAATTAGTTTTTCCTCCGATTGTAACAAGCGTTTAATTACTTCATCGTAGGTACTTGAAATTTGAAGTTAAAATTGCAAACGGTTCTCCAGTTATTACCTTTTTATGTATTGTAGATACAACAAAATTTTCTGAGTGTTATTTCCAAACTGAGAATATATCAATAGTAACAAATAAAAACTAAACAGGAATTGTAAAAAATCAACGAATTCTTGTAAACAAAATTTTTAAATTAGTATATTTTTCTTCCATATTTAGCAATCGGTATTGAAAAATTAGTAAAATATTTTGCTGAAATTAGCAGTGAAAATCAGTAAACAAAAATTCGTAATTTGTAATAAGATAATAGCAAAAACTATTACTAAAAAAAAATTGTACTAAAAGTCAGTATGAAAATAGTAAAGTGCGATTGGAAACTGTTTACATATTTTTTTGCTAACTTTTTTATCTGAATGTATTCTTAGTTTGGAAATAAAACTCATAAAATTTGATTGTATCTCCAATGCATAAAAATGTAATAACTGGAGAACCGTTTGCAATGGGCTCAAACCAGTTAAATTTTCCGTAATAACAGCAAAATTTTCAGTAGCCATTACAGACATTTTTGGTTGAGTGTATGAGTTATTCACTCATATGCCCATCTCTAGTAACTAGTGAAACCTTTTGTGTGCTACTTACTCGCTTAATAAATTGGTAGTGTTTGTTTTTGCTGGGTTATTTAGAGGCCAATTGTTATTTTTTTATGTGAAACTGGTTTAGCATATGTTTTTCTTTTGTTCTCCATATATGTATTTAATACTTATGTAAAGTATTGACTCATTTATTCAATGTGCAAAATTCATTGACTGAAAAGTATCCCAAATTGTGTATATTTTTTGCGTTCTTGTCGCTGGACAACAAAAATTGTCGATTTTTCTTTCCATTTTATTTGGATGATTGTATATATACACAGAGAAAACTAAAAACGAATTTTAATTACGAAATTTGTTATATTAGTTATAATTTTAATGGAGTTTGCACCTATCACTCAAATGATACAATTAATTCCTAAAACCTGTATACGATTAATTGAAAAAAAATTCGATTTAAGTAGTAATAATGTCAATGAAAACATTAATTGAAAAAAAAACTTGACAGAAAACAGCCCAGTCAGAAATCGCCAGTGGTACAAAAAATCAAGCACTGGCATACCACTGGGTAACCATGGTATTAAAAATAAATGACTGGCAGAACACTCATTTGGGACGCTTTGCCAGCGTTTGCGAAAAGCGTTTTACCAGTATTTTTTTTACAAACATTTCGGTGGTTTATAAAAAAAACCACTGGCAAAGAATTGGTTTAGAGTGATATGCCAAGGTTTGCAACCAGTGGTTATCCAGTGCTACCTAGCCAATGCTACCAGGCGTACAAAAATCAATTCACTGGAAAACCAATGATTTCATAAAAATGCTGACGCTTCGTTAAAAAATGTTTGTAGTCGGAAGGTTCCGAGTTCAAATTTTTTTGTTTTATAAAATCAATTTTTTTGTTTGTGGGAAAGCTCTTTCAAGACCAACTTTTTTTTTGCCCTCCAAACACTGGCATACTAGTTACTAAAAATTGTTTGCCAGTACTAGCATTTTTGCACAGCCTGTAGTTGTCCAGCTATTATCACTCATTTATGTGTTTAGCCATTAAATATTATATGTCCCGTCACTTTTTGCCAGTACTTATACCACCTGTTAAAGTGTTTTGTCATCGATTTCCCGTTTGTATTTTTCTGACTGGGTAGTTTAAGAACAAAAAACAAACAAAAATAATGGATTTATAAAACACACAATTATGTGACAAATATTTTCTGAAATCCCAAGTAAAAAAAAATGATATGGAGCCATATGAAGTTATATTTAATTATATATAATCTTTTACGTAATTAGATATAATTATATCCGAAAAATGAGAACGTCTTAGTGTATCATATTGTATCGAATTGTATACAATTGTATACAATTTGGTACAATTTGATACAATTTTATGCAATTCGATACAATTGTATCCGAATTTTGTCCTCATCCAATTACATCAAATTATATCTTTTTGTATAAAATTATATAAAATGTTATAAAAGTGGACATAGTTTGATACAATTATATCTAAATATTAACCTTATATTTTTTATCATATTATATAGGACCATATCTAATAATATACAAAAATTATTTTTTTAAATAAAAATTTTTTTTTAATTACTTGTAATTGTTCTTTTTTGAATTGCAATTACATATAGTATGCAATTGTAGATGAGTTTTTTTCAATTACAATTACATGTAATTGTGTAATTGCATGTGTAATTAATTACAAAATTTCGATAAATCTTCCATTACTTTAAACAGATTTATCATGACAGTGCAATAAACATCAAAAAAATTTTCTTTTAATTTAGTAATTTTAAAATAAAGTTAACAACACTGAAATTTTAAAGTTAATAGGATTATGATATACAACCAAGATATAAGAAATAAGTCAAGTGTACGTTATAGTATAGAGAATTTCGTATTAAAGCTTCAGTGTTGTTAATGTTATGGGTGCGTAAGCCATTTTTGACTTATGCTCCTAAACAAAAACAAATACTCACGCACGAGCATTTCGTTTCTTACTCAGCACACATGAGTATATTAAAAACTTACATTCAGAAAATTCTCACGCAAAACAGTAAAAATTACTAAAAACATATGATGCAAAAAATAAACTCACACACGAATCATGCACGGGTTATTCTTACTCACGCTCACGCACAAATCACTTAAGTATAGTAATTCTTAATCACGATCACGTGTGAATAACTTGACTCACGAACATTTCGTGTCACGCGCCAATCCCTAGTAATTACTAAATTTAAAACCAGTTCAAAATCATTGATAACATGGAACAAAATGTAGTATATATAATACGGTTTTATATGGACCTTATATATTTTTATATAAAATCACTTTGAAAAAATTGCCTATGTGGGATCATATATAATTATAGATGATTTTATAAAGAACGTTATAAGTTATATATGGGTTCATATTCGTCAATATATAATCATAACTAACACAAATTATATATTTATGTATAGTGTCATACTAAATTATATAATTATGTAATTATATCTTTTATATGTTACTTTATGTACTTACATATAGCACATACATATATACAAGGACAGTATGTAATAATATAAAATCACATATGTCTCCATATTAAAACCTTTCAGGAAACAATATCTAATATATGACTATATAAAAGTATACATGCTTGAATTTAAAAGCATATGTGGCCATATGTAACTATAAGTTACTATATGCAATTACATAAAATAATATATGATTATATCAAAACTTTTTTACTGGGGATATTTAAAAATTAATTAAAATGTTAATATTTTGAATATTTGTTTAAAAAATTCCTTTTTAACATATGTTAAAAAAAAATGATAAAAAACTCTAGATAAAAGTATGAATGCTAACCCAAGTATAAAAGTTTTGATATAGTCATATATTTTTCATATAAAATTTTGTATAATTATATATTGGAACATATATACCAAGACATAATTATATAAAATTTTACGAAATTATATCCTAAATATATAAATATATCTTGTTATATATTCCACAATATATTACAATATCCACTTATATATAGACCTATATATAGTTAGATATGCCTCATATAATTATGTATAATTGTATCGAATTATATACCATTATATATAGTTGAATATGATTATATTATATTTGATACATTTGGATGATGACAAAATCCGGATAAAATTATATCAAACCATATCTTATTCCATCAAATTAGATTTAATTGTGTTAAATTAGATCTAATATGATCATAATACGATCTAGTTTCATACAATTAGATGTTCTCATTTTTCGGATATAATTATATATACATAATATCAAATGTCATATAATTTTTTTTAGTAGGGAAAACAGAAATTCAGAATAGTGTTTTAACAAAGGCACGATGTCATGGAGGCACACACAAATCATATAAGAAAGTTTTGGCTGAAAAAAATTAAAAGTGTGATTTAAGGGCGAAAAGAGTCTCAAAATTATGATAAAAAATATAGAAAAATGTCACCAGAAATTAAAAAAGTTCAATAATTTATGAAATATTTATTTCATATATTTTTATCTTTTTCTGAATTCTAATATATTGTTTTAATATTTTATTGTCAGTTTTAGTTTCTGACAATTTACTTCCGCTTTTTGCTCGTTTTTGATGGAATGTGTAATAAAGGCATGATGTTCTGTCCGATGTGCGGTCCGATAGAGATTCGGTCACCTAGCCTTATACCCTACTTGGTATTAGCTTGTTGAATTATAGTGCATATGAATGCAAAAGGATGTTCGATAAATGTTATAAGAACTAAATTTTAGTGCATGTATGATTACCACATGGCCTAGAATGCGCAAATTTTCAATTTATTTTAGGTGTTGTAAAGTTTGAAGTAAAATACAATTTCTTAAATTAAAAATATTTCTATTAATTTTAAGTTACATGTTATGAAAAGTTACATGTTATACTGCCAAAGCCAATATTATTGATTTTAGTATCATAAAAATAAAGTTAAAATGTTTAAAATGCGATAATTCTCGTACTAAAATGATTATTCAGGTTTTAAGATCAATAGTTTTTAATTGATTATAAAACTTAAGTAATCTTTCTCGTCTCATTTGTGATAGAAGATTGACAAATAAACCTTTCGTTTTAAGAATCCTTCAAATAAAAAGTATTGAATAAATGCATGACAGGTAATACCGCTAAAATATCGTTATCGATTCAAAACCCTTTCAACGAATTACCCTTGCCGAAATAACTTCAATAGCGATATTTTTAAAATACCGATACTGAAATAAATGAAATGTCAATACTCTTACAATACTATTACCAAAATAAAGAAAATATCGTTTGTCCTTAAAAACCCGTTACCGTTATTTTTAGTTTTCTGCTTTTTGTATTTATACGTGATTATTGAGTATTTTACATGCATCAAGTTCATAAGAGATTAGTTTTGTTTTTATTTTAGTTTAGTTTTTGTAAAAAATTTCCGGTACGCACCGAAATAATTGTCTACCGTTACCCTAAAAATACCTCTACCAAAATAACTGAAATACCGCTAACTTTAAAGCACCGTTACTGAAATTCCGTTGGTCTTATATAACCATACGTGTGCATTATTATGTGACCGAAAGGTTGGATTATGATCTAATAACCCATAAAAAATGGTGCTTACCCGTAAGCAGGTTTTTAATCGAAAAATTGAAATAATCTCTTACAAACCTGCTTATATATGCCATGATTTTATATGGCGAATTCCCACTTGGAAGCACTAGTTTTGGGAAAAATAGGCGCGGATTTTAGCGCATATAAAACGCTGCGATTTCATGGCTTCCAGCACGCACATTTTTTATGTCTACATTATTGACACTAAAAAGTAATGATAATATGCACACTATATTATTTATTTTACATAAACATTCAGAGATATTTATTTTAATTAATTTTCTAATTTGTCTGAATGCTATTAATTTTTTCACAAAAAATCAAAGAATTATTTTAATTATCATTTTCAACTTTGACATCGAATTAGAAATAAATTAAAAAAAAAAATTGGAAAGCTATCTATAAGTTTAGAATCACCGATATGTCCGAACAATTATCCAAAAAAAAATAGTTTTTTTAAAAAACCTCCATAATCCCAGCAAAAATATAGAAATGTTAACCTCATTTCGGAACGGAGGTAGTATTTTATATTTTTCTTAACATTACCACACCGAGTGCCAGCTCTTCAGAAACGCAGTTGAATCACCAATCACTTTTTACTACATTATCAAAAACATCCAAGACATTCGGCAATAACTCGGTAAAACTCATATAGGTCGTTTAAAATCAACGATATCAAATTTACTGCATTACAACCTTCATCCTTGTAAGGGATTAGAGTAAGCTGCTTACACGCTGCATACTTAATTTTTTTTTGTTTATTTTTATAAGGAAATCATTTTAAAGTTTTTCTTGTAGTTTGTTGCTTCGCAGTATGCTATAATAGTAAGCACTTACATCAGCGCATTTGTTTAATCCTGCTTCCAAAAAACTATAATTTTTTTACTGGCTAAGATACCAAGATCATTAATGGATTTTACAAATTCGAATTCAACTTCATCCACATAGTAGTTGGTTTGAATATGTTTAACTTAAAGCATCTCGAAAAACTATCAAGATCAGATTGGAGCAAACAATTATCATCAACATTTGTTAAAGTACAAAATATTTTCACATCATCAGCATATATAAGAATAATGGCATGTTGGATACCACAAGGAAGGTCATTAATAAATAACATGAAAGCACAGGACCTGGATGACTTCCTTGTGTAACACCAGAAGCAACTTCAATATTCCTGGAAACAGCATCTCTAAATATAAACCATTGAATTCTATCTTGTAAGTAGCATCTTAACCACATTAACAAGGGATTACAGAACCCAATTACATTCAATTTGTGCAACAACAATTGTTGGTTCACTTTATCAAAAGCTTTGCTGAAATCGATGTAAATAACATCTGTTTGTATCCAGTTCTTACAACCATTACTTACGATTGTAGAGAGTTCCAAAATGTTTGTAATAGTGGATCGAGATTTACGAAAACCATTATGTCATGGAGATAATAAGGTTGATAGATGATAATTTAGGAATAGTACTTACTTTTGCTATTCTTCTATAGTATTTCTCTTGTATTTTTCTAATAGATTTAAACAAACCTTACTCTATTAATTGTGCAAGGCTTTAAAATTACTCGAGTACTTCGAAAAAGCTAAACAATTTTGAATGGCTTACTTTAAAATGATCCTAACTCGATTTGTTATTTCTTTAGAGAAGAAGAAAAATCTTAATAAAATCTAAAAATTATGGATTTAAAATTTGTGTGAATGTAAGTCTTTATTGATAAAAAGTACATTCAAATAAATTTTGGATTCAAAGTATTCATACACTCTCAGAACAATTCCGTTGTGGCAACGGAATTTTTTGCCAACCGAATTGATTCGGTTGTTACAACCTCGTAATTCGGTTGCAGCAACCGAATTCAGTTGCGGCAACCGAATTAGATATCAATTCGGTTGCGACAACTAAATTCGATTTCAATTCGGTTGCAACAACCGAATTATCGGTTGCCACAACTGAATTCGGTTGAGGCAACCGAATTACGAGGTTGCAGCAACCGAACCAATTCGGTTGGAAAAATTCGGTTGTCACAACGAAATTGTTCTGAGAGTGTATTTTATTAAGTTTTTTTTTTCTTGCCCTTTAAAAAAATAAGAAATAGACTTATGGCTTTTCACACTAAGCCATGGATTTGGAAGTTTTCTATTTCATTAATAATATCGTACAAAAGAAGCTAATACAAAATCAATAGAGAAGAGATTGTCTAATGCGATCTTATAAAAGTAATATATAGTTGAGGTGGTTTGCTTTTTAACAACTTTTTTAGTTCCCTTTTATAAAGATCGTGGTTACACCGTATATTAAATGCATAAAATACAGACCTTTAAAAACATAAATCATTAATTTGATTTATAAATCAGATTTAATTTTGAACGAATCGATAGGCAAAACTCATTTTTTTCATTAAGTAATTCGCTACTTTAATTCAATCAATATCTTATTCAAAAAATCAATATGAATTTTATTAATTCTTTTCAGAGAATCAAACGAATTGATTCTATTTTAACAAATCAATTTAACCAATAATGATTGCCTTGAACCGCGAATCAAACCATAAAACAAATTATTTAATTAAAACAAAATTGAATCAATATAAGTTTAAATAAATCATACGATATCACGTTTATTTTGTTTAAAATAGTTGATTTAAAGTGATTTTAAATTCTTCACGGACTCATAAAATGTATAAAATTTTATTCAATTTGATTTAAGTACACTATCAGAACAATTCCGTTGTGGAAACCGAATTTTTTGCCAACCGAATTGATTCGGTTGCTGCGACCTCGTAATTCGGTTGCCCCAACCAAATTCAGTTGCGGCAACCGAATTCGATTTCAATTTGGTTGCGGCAACCGAATTATCGGCTGTCACAACTGAATTCGGTTGAGGCAACCGAATTACGAGGTTGCAGAAACCGAACGAATTCGGTTGGAAAAAATTCGGTTGTCACAACGGAATTGTTCTGAGAGTGTAAGAATTATAATTTTTCAAGCTCTAATAAAATATACTGTGGACATTTAAAATTAAAAGTAAACAATTTTGTTGTTACTTTGTATGTAATTTTCCAATATTAAGGTAGGTTTTATTGAATTTTAATATACTATATTAAGGCGGAATTTGGTTGAATTGATAAAATGTAGAGCACACTAAATATAAATTCAACTTAAATCCACACCGTAACTTTAAATTCTATAAAAAATAATTAAACAAATGTAGAAAAAATGCGTATAAACTAAAAAAAAGCATTTTTTTCGAGTTACTCGATTAATCGATCAAAATTACTCGAGTATAAACAAACAAAAAAGCATTTTTTTCGATTTTATCGAGTTACTAGATTAATCGACCAAAATTACTATAGTTATTCGTTAATCGGAATTGGCTATTTTAAATTACTCGACCAATTAGTTGACAGTATTCATCAATGAATTGCGTAAGGGTTAACCTATTTAATACCCTAATGTGTACATTAGAGCGTACGACCTTACAGGCAAAAAAAAGTGCGCCGTACACCCTCCAATATGAAGTATTTTTGCAAGGAGGTTTAAAAAAAAATTTTTTTTTGCCGAACGTAGGGTTCACAATTTTACATTTTTCGTTATATCTTTGGCATTTACAGTCGGAACTTAAATTATGATACATCGCTGTTTTTCTCTCGAGACCAGTGTTTTGCTCTAAGGGCCATTGACCTCAAGTATCCCGTTCTAGTAGTTACCCACCAGATCTCAGTTGCTACCACCCTAATGTACTCTAATGTCAGAAAACTAAAGCTCGCAAAAAATCATTAAACTTTTGCTTTGGAAGTTTTTCGATAAACCCAGTAGAAATTTTTTTTATATATTAGTTGCCGAACGTAGGGCTCGCCTTATTAAATTTTTTTTCATTGCATTTTTCGTTTATAGCAAAACACTGGTCTCCTCGAGGCAAAAAAATCGATATATCACACTTTAAAATCCGACTTTAAATGCCGAAGCTATAACGAAAAATTGAAAAATGCGACCCCTACGTTCGGCAAGAAAATTAAATTTTTTTTGAAATTGCCTTGCAAAAATACTTCATATTGGAGGTTGTACGGTAGGCTGGTTCATAAAAAACTAAAGCTGGATTTTGGTATGCGTCAGCCCGAATATATGTATATTAAGCACCGTGAAAAATTAACACATGATTTTTTTTTTTATTAAGGTTTAGGGGTCGCTACCGGGCGCTAAAGTTTGATATTTTTGAGAAAAATCGCTTTTTCTTTTTTTCTTAAGTGTGTATTAAATAAAAATCCAAAATTTATTTTTATAAACGCCATTATTGAATGAAGAATAGTAAAAAAAAATTGTGTAAGATTTTTTTCAGAACCTCTTTCTGAGGCGATTTGGCTACTCTTATCCGTCCGTCTGTTTGTACACGGAACACGGTGGAAAAATGTATAACATTAAACACGAAGGTATTTGTTTACATTCGTCTTCCCAGAAAAATTTTTTGCAATCGGTTGCCAACACTAGTTCTGGAAGTGATTCTACTAGAACCGATTCCATGGAACTAGTTCCGGAACCAGTTCCATTGATATTCTATGCAAGATATAACTGAAGGAGAATCGGTTCTAGAACTAGTTCCAGAAGTTATAGAACTAATTCCAGAAGCTCTAGAACTAGTTCCAGAACTGATTCTAAGGCAACCGGTTCGAATTAAGGTGCCTTAGAAGGTATTGCTTTTTCAAAGAAAAATCTTTGACAGTAGAAGGGGTTACAAAGGAAAAGCAGCTTCCTTAAAACAGAAAATTTCCCTGGGTTAATCTAAATAAAAAAATGATAACAAAAGAAATGTGGCCTGAAAAACCAATCCCCGCCCCAACTCTCCCTTAAATTTTGTATTTATTTATGTTATTTTCGTCTCTATTTTAATAATGGTACTTAGACCACTCAAATAAAATATTTGCAAATATATGTTTTTTATACATACACAGAACGAATTTACAAAATTCTAATTAAATTTTTAAACACCTTTCTCATACCAAATTTGTAAATACAAAAAAAAAACTTTTTAAAAAGGCACCAACAAAGAAATTTGTAAACCCAAAAAAAATTTATTTAATTTTTTGTAACTTTGAATTTTTATTTTGAAACAATTTTTATATGAAAGATAACAATTTACAAACTAGTTACAAATATTTCAAACAAAAAAATTGTTGGGAATAAAATTTCAATTTAAAAGGAAATGTGATTACTTTTACAAATTCCCATTGTTGGTGCCTACTGTTTTTTCTGTGTACATTTAAAAAGAAATATTTCAAAAATAGCCGGATGGAATACATATTTACTTAGGTTGCTGCAGATTTTATAGTAAAAAAATAAAGATAATTCGCGCGAATAATTTCCATATTTTTTGATTCGTAAATCAATTTTTTTGTTTTGATTCGCGAGTTAATGTATATTTTTTATTTGTTTAAAAGACTCCATTACAATTTAAAACATTTGCTCTTTGTATTTGAAATTATTGTTAAATTAAAGTATTCAATGAAGGTTTATTTTTTTACAAATATATTAATGACTAAAATTGATTCGCGAATCACAGAAATACAATTTTAATTCAAGAATCAAAAACTAAAATGATAATTAACGCGACTCAAATAAATCCAGACATAATTCGCGAATCAAAAACAAATTTTATTGGTTCTTTTTAAAAATTGAATTACTACCAATGATTGAATTAATTTTAAAGGTCTGGTCCCCAGCAAACATCGCAATATGAAGGCGATTCCCCATCGTATTGCCTGTATGAAAAATTCTATTGCGGCAACAATTATCTTCGTATTTTGGAATATACCCCATTTACTAAAACACGTGTCCCGAATGCAATACTTTACAGCAATATGAAAGCAATTATTCTAGAAGATAAATTGGCGATATCACTTAATTATCATCTGGACGATAAAAAAAAGTAACGTATATATCGCCAAAATATCATCTGGAAGTTAGAAATATGATATCGCCTGACAACTATTCAAAAGATTAAAGTAGGTTTTTTAATTTATAATTTTTCATTATAAACATTTTCACTTTTAATTCACCAATATTAACCTCCATTTTCATATATCATATCTATATGGATTTGAATTTGTTTTGAAATTGTACAATTGTTAAAACAAATTTGTTTACTTACCTTAATATTTGCAATATAAATTGCACAAGTTGTCTTAAATTCAACGGAACCCCAGAACAAAAATTTTCAAATAAAACCAAAATTAATTTTTGACATTTTTTTAAATATCGCCGACATATCTTTCAGTTGATAAAAAGAAGATTTATTCAAAATACTTCTTCTTTGATTTTCTTCTAAACGATAAATGATATTGGTAGCATTCGGCAGAGAAACCTTAAACTGATACCGGTGACTTGTAGCGCTTTGTGATTACTTACTCTGCTGAACGATGTTTTATTTGATTTGTTTTTAAATACACTTTTTCTACAGTTTCCTTTTATTTTTTTAAATTTTTGTTTTCGAATTATATTTGTATGTTTTTATTTGTCATTTTTACAAAACAATTTTTTTTTGCATATTTTGCATATTAAATTGCATCTGTCGAATGCACCCATTCATTGTCTTCATAACTTTTGGGTGATTTTTCTTCCGAATGCTTATTGGTCCTAATCCCAGAAAAATATTAGTAATGACACCTCATTACTATATGCATTACCAAAAATGACATATCATTACCTTTTGCATTATTTTATAATATAAAATAATGACTTCCTAATAACGGACTATTGTATTCATTGTTTCTAATTATAAAATAATGACTTACTCGTAATAGTTTAAATAAGTACTTTTTACACAGTTAAATTTTATACATTTTTATTTATTATATGTAAATATGTTTTATGTTTAAATTTTTATGACGCGTACTAAAATTACACGCTAGAGAAAACTTAAATTTTTCTGACTGTATTTCCTTAAGCTAATAGTATTTGCTTAACTCCTTATTTTTAAGAATCAAGTAAGCAATCGGATAACCACTTATAATTCAACTTTTTCTAAGCATGTGTAACCACTTATTATTCAAAATCGCATAACTACTTATTTTTCATTTTTTCGTAAGCGAGCGGGTAAGCGTGACTACTTATAAAAACGACAATTCCAAACAAAAATAATAAGTTTAGACGCCAAAAAATAAGTTGTGCGGAGCTATGAATTTCTCTTATATAACCACTTATTTGTTAATGAAAGATTTTGCTGGGATGCTTATTGGGTATAATTAAACTCCGGCGATTCCCATTTATAATCTTATGTAATAAACCGTGTGACAATTTTTATTTTCATTTGGCCTATAAGGGAAATACATCTCAACATGTCTTTTTTTAGGAAATAGCTCCATCAAATACAAAATTAACAAAAAGAGGAAGAAGGTATTTATTATTTTTAAATCGTTGACACAAATAAGTCGATTGATTTTATTCCTAAGCAGATGAGTTATAAGAGAAATAAATATTTCTAAAACAACATAAAAAGTAGTTTATAAAAATATATTTCTATGTTTGTACTGTTTTAGTAGGTCAGTTTCCGGATAATTTTTTATAATAGTTTCTAGTTCATCGACAGCGGCTACACACGAAAGCACTAAGATGTGGCTAATCGGACAGGTATCGACAGATCTATGCAAAACCAAGCTTCCTACAAAAATGGAGTTATTAAGTTTAGTTTTTTACTATAAAATCTGCCGCAATCTAAGTAAATATATATTCCATCCGGTTATTTTTGAAATATATCTTTTTATATATATGTATTAGGGCGGGTCGATTTAATAATCGCCCATGGCTCAGTGAAAATCGTATTCTAGGGATCAAAATAAGAAACTTTGCCGAAAGAACCATACCTCTAAAACGAATTCTACTACCCCCCAACTGTTGACTTTTGTCCCGTAGGGTCAAGTTTTGAAAAATCCCACTTTGACCCATTTAGAGTGCCCCAATCGAGTCCAAATGTATGACCGACCCCCACTAACTTTGGAGGGCCGATCCACCCATGCCAGTGGCACACCCCCTGGAACTCCCCTGGGTGGTTCCCCATACAAACATTTTAAAAAATCACCATTTTTGGCACTTTATTTTATTATTTTTTATTTATTTTATTTATTTTTATTATTTTATTTATTTTTTCTCTTTAGAAATTTATTTAGTCAGAACATATGTAAATGAAAAAATTAATTTAACTTAGTAATAGAAAAGAAAATAAAAAAAATTACTGTTTGAAGTCTTTTTTGCTTTCAAGTCTGGGCAATTTCGCACGGCTCTCTAATGTCGTCACCATAACAGCCTCTACATTTTCCGGTATAACTCGTTTGGAAACGCTAGCTAGCAATTGAACGTGTCGTTCTGTTGCAGGTCGTAAAATAGGTTGTGTGGGTTTTTTAAGCCACCACAAGACACAGCTGCATGTCGTAAACTTACTTAAGCTAAATCGGTTACAGGTAGAATTGAGCATAAAATTATCATAAAGGATTTTTCAGAAGTAATAAAAGGCGCACTTGCTTAACAGAATTTGTGGTCAGATTAACGTTTAATTTACATGTAAGTACTTTATGGGCAGTTTCGACAACAAAATCGGTTACAGGTAGAATTGAGCATAAAATTATCATAAAGGATTTTCCAGAAGTAATAAAAGGCGCACTTGCTTAACAGAATTTGTAGTCAGATTAACGTTTAATTTACATGTAAGTACTTTATGGGCAGTTTTGACAACAAAATCGGTTACAGGTAGAATTGAAATTACCATTTCATTCTTATTACCTCGTCTCCTAGACCATATATAACGCAACAGTTTTTGTGAATGCATTAAGTCGTTGTGAAGAACTCGAAGTGTGAAGTGCTAATTTGAGATAAAAAAATATTTAAAAAAAAATCATTCCAAATCAAGAAGTTTACAATGAATCCACCATCCTCTACACCGCAAGATGAAGCAATAACAACATCAACAACTATCGAAAACCCAATGAGTCATATACCCAGGCATGATGTTACTGTTTTTGGTGTGTCTACTGATTTGACTGATCTTAATTTACCAACCCATCTGGATATCTTGAGATATTATTTTTACTTGAGCGAACAAAAAAAGTTGTCCTATAAAGCATTCACTATTCAAGTACAAGATAAGTTGATTGGAATTTGGGAAAAACTTGGTATGGAAATAATGCTGAAAAAAAGTGTATGTAATAAATTGAATAGATTGCTTGACAAATATCAAGAGCAAATCAAGAGAAGAAACAAACCCCAACAATTTACAGAGTATGTAAAATCTCTGGAAACAATTTTTTTCATTGGAACATGTAAATGCGATTTGAAGGCAGCTCCATGTGCATGCGGTTTGGTTCCCGAACGCCTCAAAGAGTTTATGCACGATCAACATAATCAGAGAAGTCTAACAATGGATGGATTTGCGATGGAAATTGAAGAGCAAGGAGCAACGTCTATGTCATCAATGCCAACATACCAAGATCCCGATGATTCAACATACGCACCGCCACCGGTTCAAGAAGATTTGGATATAAGCACAAGTTCACAATACACACAGAGATACGATTGTTTTAACTTTGCCTTGGTATGTGACAGATTTGGCGTGCCTGATAGAGTAGCATCAGCAATGGGAACAGCTCTTTTCCAAGATTTTAAAATGAAAGATATCCATGGCAAACCTCTCATCATGGATAAATCGAAAGTTCGCCGAGAAAAAGAGAAATGCAGACAAGAAGTGCTTCGCAAACGGTTAGATGATACCAATTTGTTAGCATTTTCATTCGATGGCAGAAAAGATGATACTTTAACGAGAGATACAATTGATGAGAAGTATCATACTAGAATGGTAAAAGAACCTCATCTTGTTATTTTGAGAGAACCGAATTCTGAATTGATTGGTTACGTAAGTCTGGAACATGAAACCGCTGAATACAAAACAACCAAATTAAATGATTTTTTCAACGATAAAAATATATCACTGGATGCATTAATTGGCATATGCACTGACGTTGAGCCAACAAACACTGGCCCAAACGGTGGAATTATACGACGATTCGAATTGCTGTTAAAAAGACCATTGCATTGGTTCGTTTGCCTTCTACACTTCAACGAACTTCCGTTTCGGCATTTGTTTGAAGCTTTGGATAAATCAAACAGCACTGGACCAAGATCGGCAACCGGAAAATTGAGCCGTCAAATCGAAACTTGTGAAACTCTTCCGGTAAGTTATTGCTATCACTCATTTATTATAATTGTCAACCGTTTTTAATTGTTTTATTTTTATATATTTTCAGGTGGTGGACGGCTTTCAGAAAATTGAGTTGAAAAATATGCCCCCTGCTCCAGAAAAAATTGAATTTTCCACCGATTCCAAGTACTTATACGACATGGCCCATGCAATTTCTAGCGGCGTGGTTTCAGTGGATCTGGCAAACATCTAACCAGGGAAAATTGTACATTCTCGGTGGCTCACCAAGGCCGCTAGACTATTACGATTATATGTGACAACGGAAAATCCAGATGCAAATTTAAGAATACTGGTTGAATTTATAATTACATGTTATGTGCCAATGTACTTCAATATCAAGTATTACAGCTCTGTCGTGTACGGTAGTAGATTATTTTTCAAATTCTTTAGTTGGTCAAGATTTCTAGAACCTCGTTTACGCAAAATTGTCAATAAAGTAATTACAGATAATTCATATTATGCGCATTCGGAAAATATCTTGTTATCAATGTTGTTTGATGATAGCAAAGAAAAGCGCGACTGTGCTATCAAGATAATTCTACGCTATTGAACCGATGTTGATGACCCAACGGGACTTAGAGCTTATAAAAAACCAGATATAAACTTTTATTGAACAAGTTACACGGAAATGATCAATATGAATGACATAAATGACGTATTTGAACCACCATTCACGCGAATCATTCCATACGATACTTTGAAAGAATATTTAAATCAAGATGATCCACCGTTTAATGATCCAAAAATTCCATCACACATACAAGAAACAGAACGACACATTCAATTGCTAGCTAGCGTTTCCAAACGAGTTATACCGGAAAATGTAGAGGCTGTTATGGCGACGACATTAGAGAGCCGTGCGAAATTGCCCAGACTTGAAAGCAAAAAAGACTTCAAACAGTAATTTTTTATTTTTTCTTTTCTATTACTAAGTTAAATTAATTTTTTCATTTACATATGTTCTGACTAAATAAATTTCTAAGGAGAAAAAATAAATAAAATAATAAAAATAAATAAAATAAATAAAAAATAATAAAATAAAGTGCCAAATATGGTGATTTTTTAAAATGTTTGTATGGGGAACCCCCCAGGGGAATTCCAGGGGGTGTGCCACTAGCATGGGTGGATCGGCCCTCCAAAGTTAGTGGGGGTCGGTCATACATTTGGACTCGATTGGGGCACTCTAAATGGGTCAAAGTGTGATTTTTCAAAACTTGACCCTACGGGACAAAAGTCAACAATTGGGGGTAGTAGAATTCGTTTTAGAGGTATGGTTCCTTCGGCAAAGTTTCTTATTTTGATCCCTAGAATACGATTTTCCCTGAGCCATGAGCGATTTTATTGCCTCCCCACAAATCGACCCGGCCTAATGAGCACATATGATTCATGCATGCCCATATGCATCAATATATGATCCATATGTGTGCATGAATGATTTATATATGCTTATATGAATTTCCATATATGTTCATATGTGTGCATTAACGAAATTTCCCGAGTAAAAACAGTTACATATAGTCATATAAAATGCGATTAAGTTATATCTGTATAAATATACTGTTTCATCCGAAAAATGTCGCGATGTAATTGTAAGAGTTGTTTATCAGTTTTTATCTAATTGTATTAGTTTAGATCTCACCTAATAAAATTATACATTAGTCAGATGAAATTATATCCAATTTTTGACCTGATACAATTTTACCGATTTATATCTAATGGTATCTGTTTAGATCGTATTTGGTACAATTTTATATAATTAAATAAAATATATTTGTATCCGACATTTGCGTTATATAATTGTATCAAAGTTTTAAAGCAGATATAATTGCATCAGCTCAAAATTCAGATATAACTATATAACTTTGTATAGTAATGTATCTATTTGGATCTAAACTAACACAATGCGACATAAACCCATAAAATTGTATCAGGTCAAAAATCAGATAAAATTTCATCTGCTTAATATATAATCTAAACATTTAAAATCTAAACTGATACAATTAGATAAAAAGTGATAACCAACTGACACAATTATATCGGGCCATTTTTCGGATGAAATGGTATATGAATCACATTAAGTTCTATATTACCATATAAAGCTCCATATTAATTTTTTTTAATAGGGTTGAGGTAATATTTACATACATGATCATACATTTTCATATGTTTCCATACATGATCATGTGTGTACATTAACGAAAATTGAGGTAATATGTTCATGTATGATCACATATGAATACATATGAACACATATGAATCCTATATGGAAGTATATGGACATGTATGAATTTGTGTGACTTCATAAACCAGCATGTGTAAGTTCACACATGTCCATGAATGGATACATATATGTCGATTTTTAACCGGGGATACTTGATTTATTGATATTTTATATGTTTTTTATGTGTCCAGACAATATAAATACATTTTACAAAAATCGATAGCGGAATCACTATTTTTCACTTAATTATGGGTTTGTTAAAAAAAAAAGTTCACTTTACTTACTGCAATCCACGTTTGTAAACAAAACAAATCGTTTTGTATTGATTGCAATAAATAATAGTACATATTCGCATAGGGTATTGTAAACTTTGAAAGTTTTTGAATTGAATTACTGTAGACGTTCGTACTAGTGCAGCAGCGCATAAATTATAATTTCCTCAAGTGGTCACGTAAAAATGTCATTTCAACCTGGACAAATTGCCTCCCATGTCTAGTGACATTGTATGTAAGTCTGCATATAATTTGTTCATAGTAGTAGGAAAACATGATGTGAACGAACATAATCAACAATGATGATTGGCGGAGTATTGACGACTTTATTAGTTTCGGCCATATATCACATTTGTATTGTCAAGCCTCATTTTTTATATGTCCATTAGGGCGTCCCATATTTTGAACCTCGTTAACTATTAGCACTCAAACTATGCACATTTTTAAGCTGATTACTAGAAAACTAACCAACACAATTTTGTACTTAAAGATCTCTGCAAGCGTTTGAAATTTGACGTTTTGCGACAGTGTTTTTTATTGTAGGATATATCTTAATCATTTTGCAAACTAAAATACCGGAAAAATTTTAATGCATCAATTTTGATCCACAACCAGATTTTTTGGATTTTAAACAAAACTTTGCGCTATTATACAAAAATGCATTATTTTTCATTAGATAATATATACAATACAAGTGCACTTCACATTTTATTTAAATTGTTTAAAAACAATAAAAATAACACAGTACAACAAAATAAGACAAATTTGATGCATCGGGATTGCGACAGATCATTTCTAATAGACATTGGGACGTAGATCACGAATATGGCCTTAGAATTTTAAAGTTAGCTATAGTTTAAGAAATATTTACAAAACCGTATTTGCAGAAAATTTCAATTTTGTAATAAACTTTTTGCAAAAAAAAGTAAAATTAAAAGTATGAACGCCACTCTTTGAAAAATTTTAGTAGGATGAAATATGCCCTTTAATTTCAGCACACGTTTGGACAGCTGCGATTATATTCACTACATATGCATTTAAATTTGAAATTTATCTTTTTTCACGATTTCGATAATAATTAATCTCCGATGAAAGGAATATCCAATTTTTTAATTTATACCATTAGTACACATCTCATATTACTTAATTTATCAAAAAAAATTCGCACTTTATGTTTTAATTTTAAGTAAAAATTGGCTAAAGCGGAAAAAGATTGTTTTTTTTTAATACCTACAAATTAAGGAGTCTGCGAAGAACCTGAAATTTAAGAACTCAGATAAAACCATTGAAATATGTTATACACATATTTTCTAATCAATTTCAACAAAGTTTTAGATAATTTAAGTGCAAATTCCTAAAAATAACGATTTTAAAATATGCATGTTCAAAAAAGTACTATAAAAGAACATTTTGAATTTAGTCCGTTTTATTGTTAAACATACGGTTTTGTTCATTTGGTGTATGAAAACCCTAAAAAAATATTTATATTTTAAAACATTTTGATTTGTTGAAAATAAATTAACTAATCAGAATGATCCAAAAATAAACCAAGTCAAAGCATACTGCCACCCAAAATTTTAAATGAAATCGACTTTAACAAAAATATACATTTTTGTAAATTGGCTATAAAATTTGTGTTTCAGATTGAATTTTCGGAAAATGTTGATGCAAAAGTTGTGATTTTTTTGACAAAAAGAATTTAGTGGAATATGAATTTACGTCATTTATTAAGACTTTGCAAATCCGATTAAGACATTTTACTAGATTTGTAAAATAGGAAAATAAGTGAAGTTTTGATTTTAATTGCAAATATATCCTACCTGCTTTCCCTAATCAGAATAAGTAAATATAGTTCTGAAAGACCAAAGTCTATACTTTTAAACCAAATAACAAATTATCCGTAGTTTAGTCAGGTTTACGAATAAATAAGAAATTTTAACGAAAAAACTGAGTTTTTGCTAAAAGTTAAATTTGCGAATATTTCAAAAACTAGAGCCAATTTTAAAATTTGGTGTTCACATTCGTGATACTCATCCTAAAATCTATCAGAATTGGTATGTCGTATGCCCGATGCATTTTTAGTGTTGTACTGTGTAATTAATTAAAAATACCACCTTTTTCAGGTTTTTTGTAGTTTTGCACCTAAATCTTAATTTTTTTAGATGAGATCCGTGGAGAAATGGTCGGTTAATAAAACTGGAATAGTTAATAAAACTAAAATACTTTATTTTCAAATCAGCACACAATCACTTATATTCTACAATTGCAATAAAATTTTTTGAAACTTAGTTTGTAAAGAAGCCACCTTTTTTCGTCAAATATCAAACTTCAAACGCTTGTAGAGGTCTGCAAGCACTCTCTAAAAAAATGGTGGCTATTTTCCCCATAATCAGCTTAAAATTACAAATCGTTTGAGTGCTAATACTTAACGCTATTCGCAAATATCAAAAGTATCGGGACACCATAATGTACATACATACCTAAAAAAACAACAAATATACAGAAAGAGTTAAAATCTTTTAAGGGATTTCCTGTTTAGTATTCAATTTTTTTTGTGTACAAGCCTTTGTTCCTGGTATCTGTTCTGTTTTTATTCTGATATTTCGATTCCGAGTAAAACATTTTATACTTTAAGTCATAAATCATATTTATTCAATTTAGACAGTTTTTGTAATTGTTCGTTAATTGCTAGTTGAGGCAACAATTTAGTTTTTAATACCAAATTTGCACTCGAATGCATTTACGAGTAAAAATTACTAAAATATATACTCTTGCCACAATTTTATGTGAAACGAGTAAAAAAGTTAAAGACGGACATGCCGACTATACAATACCCTACACCAGTCTGGTTAAAAGCCATCTAATGTTTGGATCCGAAATTCGAATGGGTTAAAATGGGTTTTATCTATAAAATGATAAAAGAAAAAAAAATCGCAAATATAGCGCGTATGAGCGATAGGCCCAAATATAAACCGATCCTATCTAGAATCTATAAGCTTTGTCCTTGGGACCATGTGAGTCATCGTACCAAATTTCATTGAAATATCTTCGTATTTGCGACCTCCAGCGTGTAAAAAAGCCAACTTTGGGGGAAGGCGTGGGGCTTTTATGGGCACTAGGTCTAAACATGGATCGATTTTAACCAAAATCAATAGGCTTTGTCCTTGGGCCGACATAGGTCGGTGTACCAATTTCATCAAAATATCTCAATATTTGCGACCTGCAGCGTGTAACCAAGCCAATTTTGGGGGACCCTTATATGGGCACTAGGTCTAAATGGACGGATTTTAACCAAAATCAATAGGCTTCAAAATAAAACGTGATTCTGATTCGATCGGTATACTATAAGGTGGGTCTAGGTCCAGTGTTATTGGTGTTACAAACATCAGCACAAACTTATTATACCCTGACCACGTAGTGGTGAAGGGTATAATTATGTGTGTTTTTTAAAGCCATTAAAATGCCTGAAATTGTTTGTGTATGCAGAAATATCGTAAAACACAGTTATAAATGTATCTACACGATTTCATAACATGTACTTAAATCTCAGCTACATACATACTGGTCGATAAACCAGCGGTTGCCACTTACTTTTACTTTACGGACCCCTTGAGAAAGTTTTATTAAAAAAACCCCAAGGTCTGATAATTTTTTTTAAAACAGCTTTAAAAATATCCTAAAGTAGAAACCCATACAGCGCGACTACTCTAGAGAACCTTGTAAGACCGACAAAAGACCGGCTACATAAAAAGACTTTCAGTTACCGGAAAAGATATTCCGTGGTCCGAACTCCTAAAAATATTAGAACAAAAAGACATTTTTATTAAAAAAAAAAAAAAAACAATCAACAACAAATTTAAGCGATGCACCAGATAAAATTTGCGGGCTAATTTTGGTTAGTTTCCAATTAAAAAACTTAAAAAAAACCTAAAAAAACTAAGGCTTTTAATTCTTTTTCTACAAAAAGGCTTTTCGGAATATGTGATTTTTTATATAAAAATATAATTACAATACATCCCAGCAAAAGCTTTAATTACCATGTAATGAGTTTTAGATATTGAAATCTTAAGTGTTCACTAGTTACCTTTTAATTACTGAACTACTTATTTTAACATGGTGATGTCATTGAAGAAAAGTCCTTACACTGATGTTACCTGTAAGTAGTTTATCATTGAATATAAATTTAAAAAAGTATAAAATTTAAAAAATCAATAAGAGCTGCCAGGAATTGATCAGCGTACCTCACTATTATCAGGCAAACACTCAAACCATTAGACTACGACATCGCTATGATTTTTAATGCTTTAACGTACACATTTATTGTGGCAGCTGTTATATGTCTATTATTCACAAAACTTGTTGTTATTAAATACTGCTTAATGAACATCAACATTTCTATAAGTAGATGTTTAATATAAATTACAAAAAAAAAAAACAATGGAAGCAGACACAAATGGATCAGCGAACCTAATGTCTGTCAGGCAAAAACGCTAACCACCAGGTAACTAATTACATTCAGTGTAAAAGTAATTAAAAAGGTAAGGAGGTATAAGATCTAAGTTTTGCATGTAGTAATGACCAGTAGACCGTACCACCTTACAAGCAAAAAAAAAAAGTACACGGTACACCCTCAAATATAAACATTGGTCCCCTCGAGAGAAAAACATCGATGTATCATACTCTAAGATCCGACTGTAAATGACAAAGATATGAGGAAAAATGTATACTAAAAAGCCCTACGTTCGGCAGAAATTTTTTGTTTTTTTTTTAAACCTCCTTGCAAAAATAATTTAGAGGGTAATCACAACTGTGTCGATTGTCGACCGACGACAGCAAAAGTCGTCGCGAATAATTTAAATTCAGCGACAATCGATTGTCGACATTTTTTGACATTTAGAAAAAAATTAAAGCAAAACAAGAATATGGTTGTATTTTTTTTGCCACAATTCTTCACCAATTCAATTAGTTTTCCATTAATTCTTGTTGTTTTACATTTTTTTCTATTTAATTTTGCTTTGTTGTGGTAAATTATGTATTTTTATTTTCAATTATATTTCTTCTGTCAAAAAAATATTTTTTTTGTAAACAAAGTACGAATTTTTGCAACTCTAATACGAATTTCTGCAACTCTGTTCCCTTAATTAGTTAAAAATATGGCAACTATTTGTAAAATATTTTGAGTGTGTATTAGTGTGTCGTCACGAAAATAGAATAGATTCTATTACGACGACAGATCGCCGGACGACATGGCGACATTTTGCTTCCCATACAAAATATATGAAAAAGCACATGTCGTTGTCGACCCAGTTCTGATTAATCTCTTAGATTGGACGGTGTACGGCGAACGTTTTTTTTTTTGAGGTAATGACCAGTCATTACCAAGGTTGCTGGGATACTTTGACTCAGATGGTTTTCAATAAAGATTATGATAATAAATAAAAAAAAACTGTGATAATTTTGCTGCAGAATGCCAAATATTTATATCATATATATTTATTTATTGGATTTAAATCAGAATATTTTTTTTAATACACAAAGTTTTAAAAGAAGTGAGTATTTCATCGGAACTTTTCGCGGACACCCTAGAATGCAACTACGGACCCCCAGGGGTTCGCGACCTACCATTTGGGAACCGTTGTGCTAAACGGTCGTGACTTCTTTACATTTAATAACATTTAATGGTGTAAAACAAATAATACTAATCAAGTACACATATGTTTGGTTTGGATAGAAATACTTTTTTAAACTTATAATAACTCTGTTTACTTTTTAAATGACTTGTTGCCCATTTTCTGACGAATTTTCCTTCGTGTGTATCAATCATACATGGGAATTTTTCATTACCATTGAAATTTCATTACCATTAGTTCATACTAATGACAATGAAAAAATTTCATTACCATTTAATGGTATTGAAATATTTTTCATTAGAAAAATCATTACTAATGGTAATGAAATTACACTAATGTATAAAAAAACTAATTACAATTGATTAAAAACCATTTGCTTACAAAAAAAATTCAGGCAAATGAAAACGAACAACGGGTTTGGCCAAGGAAGTTATAAAACATGATTTTTTAAGGAGGATCCATTCCATTCCGTTAAACTTTACCTGGATATAAATAACAATGGAATGGAAAGTAGTATTTAATTTCAAATGATCATGAGCCTGAATGAGCATATTCCATCTTTGATTTCAGCGAGTTTTACTCCATTTTTACGTTTTTCTGTCAATGGCAATTATTTTTTTTAATTTATTCATTATCAATAGTAATGAAATTTAAAATCATTGTCATTAATCAATGAAATTAAATTTTAGAATCATTACCATTAATAAAAAAAATGGTAATGAAAATAATTTCATTACAATTGATATCAATGCAATGGTAATGAAATCACCAATTAATTAGTCCACCTAATGAATTAGTCCCATGTATGGTAGCAATGTATAGTGTTGAAATTCGTGTTATCAAAATTTTTTGATATTTTGTGTTTCCAAACTCAATGTTCCATCGTGTGTATCGATGTTTACTGTTTTTGCTGTGTTAGCAGTCGTGCTGTGAGGTGCTTTTGTAATTGCGCATTAAAAAAATAAAAGAGACGGAAATTGCGACAATTATAAATAATGAAAACTGGATTAAATTTCTTCCGAGCATATTTGATGTGACCAGTTCGACATACAAACAGAACTAATGTTTCGTTTGAAGTTTTGTTTGTATTATTAAAATTAAACACATGTTCTGACGAATGTTCCTTCGTGTGTAGGCAGCAAAAAGCCTGAATTAGCCAGACAAAAACGTATCTTTATGTAGATAGTTTGATGAGTTAACTAAGAATATAAAATCTCGTGTTTCTTGTTCCATTTCTTATAAACTGAACATATTGAAAAAGTAAATAGAAGTTAACGCTAAATAACCCAGCAAAACCATATAATGAGTTTTAGGTATTGAAATCCTAAGTTTTCGCTACTTACCCTTAAATTACTGAACTACTTATTTTTACGTGGTGAGGTCATTGGAAGAAAGTTATTACACTGATATTACCGTGTAAGTAGTTTATCAACAGTTCTACAAATTGATGTTAAATATAAATTTAAAAAGCAATGAGAGCTGATACGAATTGATCAGCGTACCTCGCGATTGTCAGGCACTCTAACCATTAGACTACGACATCGCTATAATTTTTAATATTTCTATGTACACTATACCATACCGCAAAAAAAAGTTCGCCGTATACATACTAGTCTGATTCATAAAAAACAAAAGTTGGATTTTGGTATGGGTCAGCGCGAATATATATTAAGAACATTGAAAAAGTAACACATGATTTTTTTTAAATTTTTTTATTAAGGTCGCTACCGGGCCCTAAATATTGGTATTATTGAGAAAAATCGCTGCATCTATTTTTTTTTTCTTGAGTGTGTATTAAAGAAAAATCCAAAATTTATTTTTATGAACGCCATTTTTGAATGAAGAATTGTATAAAAAAATTGTGTAAGATTTTTTCAGAACCTCTTTCTGAGGTGATTTGACTACTCTTGTCCGCCGTCCGTCTGTTTGTATACGGAACACGGAGGAAAAATTTATAACATTAAACGCGAAGGTATTTGTTTATATTCGTCTTCCCAGGAACATTTTTTGCAATCGGTTGCCAATCAGACTAGTTCAGGAAGTGATTCCACTACGACCGATTCCATGGAACTAGTTCTGGAACCCGTCCCATGGATCTTATATGCAAGATGTAACTGAAGGAGAATCAGTTATAGAACTAGTTCTAGAACTTGTTGAAGAAGTTATAGAACTAGTTCCATAACAAAAGGAATGTGGCCTGAAAACCCAATCTCCGCCCAACCCTCCCTTAAATTTTGTATTTATTTATGTTTTTTCATTTTCTATTTTTATAATGGTACTAAGACCACTCAAATAAAAGATTTGCAAACATATTTCTTTTATACATATTAGGCCGGGTCGATTTGTGGGGAGGCAAAAAAATCGCCCATGGCTCGTATTCTAGGGATCAAAATAAGAAACTTTGCCGAAGGAACCATACCTCCAAAACGAATTCTACCCCCCAACTGTTGACTTTTGTCCCGTAGGGTCAAGTTTTGAAAAATCACACTTTGACCCATTTAGAGTGCCCCAATCGAGTCCAAATGTATGACCGACCCCCACTAACTTTGGAGGGCCGATCCACCCATGCCAGTGGCACACCCCCTGGAACTCCCCTGGGGGGTTCCCCATACAAACATTTTAAAAAATCACCATATTTGGCACTTTATTTTATTATTTTTTATTTATTTTTATTATTTTATTTATTTTTTCTCCTTAGAAATTTATATAGTCAGAACATATGTAAATGAAAAAATTAATTTAACTTAGTAATAGAAAAGAAAAAATAAAAAATTACTGTTTGAAGTCTTTTTTGCTTTCAAGTCTGGGCAATTTCGCACGGCTCTCTAATGTCGTCGCCATAACAGCCTCTACATTTTCCGGTATAACTCGTTTGGAAACGCTAGCTAGCAATTGAACGTGTCGTTCTGTTTCTTGTATGTGTGATGGAATTTTTGGATCATTAAACGGTGGATCATCTTGATTTAAATATTCTTTCAAAGTATCGTATGGAATGCTTCGCGTGAATGGTGGTTCAAATACGTCATTTATGTCATTCATATTGATCATTTCCGTGTAACTTGTGCAATAAAAGTTTATATCTGGTTTTTTATAAGCTCTAAGTCCCGTTGGGTCGTCAACATCGGTTCGATAGCGTAGAATTATCTTGATAGCACAGTCGCGCTTTTCTTTGCTATCATCAAACAACATTGATAACAAGATATTTTCCGAATGCGCATAATATGAATTATCTGTAATTACTTTATTGACAATTTTGCGTAAACGAGGTTCTAGAAATCTTGACCAACTTATGAATTTGAAAAATAATCTACTACCGTACACGACAGAGCTGTAATACTTGATATTGAAGTACATTGGCACATAACATGTAATTATAAATTCAACCAGTATTCTTAAATTTGCATCTGGATTTTCCGTTGTCACATATAATCGTAATAGTCTAGCGGCCTTGGTGAGCCACCGAGAATGTACAATTTTCCCTGGTTTGATGTTTGCCAGATCCACTGAAACCACGCCGCTAGAAATTGCATGGGCCATGTCGTATAAGTACTTGGAATCGGTGGAAAATTCAATTTTTTCTGGAGCAGGGGGCATATTTTTCAACTCAATTTTCTGAAAGCCATCCACCACCTGAAAATATATAAAAATAAAACAATTAAAAACGGTTGACAATTATAATAAATGAGTGATAGCAATAACTTACCGGAAGAGTTTCACAAGTTTCGATTTGACGGCTCAATTTTCCGGTTGCCGATCTTGGTCCAGTGCTGTTTGATTTATCCAAAGCTTCAAACAAATGCCGAAACGGAAGTTCGTTGAAGTGTAGAAGGCAAACGAACCAATGCAATGGTCTTTTTAACAGCAATTCGAATCGTCGTATAATTCCACCGTTTGGGCCAGTGTTTGTTGGCTCAACGTCAGTGCATATGCCAATTAATGCATCCAGTGATATATTTTTATCGTTGAAAAAATCATTTAATTTGGTTGTTTTGTATTCAGCGGTTTCATGTTCCAGACTTACGTAACCAATCAATTCAGAATTCGGTTCTCTCAAAATAACAAGATGAGGTTCTTTTACCATTCTAGTATGATACTTCTCATCAATTGTATCTCTCGTTAAAGTATCATCTTTTCTGCCATCGAATGAAAATGCTAACAAATTGGTATCATCTAACCGTTTGCGAAGCACTTCTTGTCTGCATTTCTCTTTTTCTCGGCGAACTTTCGATTTATCCATGATGAGAGGTTTGCCATGGATATCTTTCATTTTAAAATCTTGGAAAAGAGCTGTTCCCATTGCTGATGCTACTCTATCAGGCACGCCAAATCTGTCACATACCAAGGCAAAGTTAAAACAATCGTATCTCTGTGTGTATTGTGAACTTGTGCTTATATCCAAATCTTCTTGAACCGGTGGCGGTGCGTATGTTGAATCATCGGGATCTTGGTATGTTGGCATTGATGACATAGACGTTGCTCCTTGCTCTTCAATTTCCATCGCAAATCCATCCATTGTTAGACTTCTCTGATTATGTTGATCGTGCATAAACTCTTTGAGGCGTTCGGGAACCAAACCGCATGCACATGGAGCTGCCTTCAAATCGCATTTACATGTTCCAATGAAAAAAATTGTTTCCAGAGATTTTACATACTCTGTAAATTGTTGGGGTTTGTTTCTTCTCTTGATTTGCTCTTGATATTTGTCAAGCAATCTATTCAATTTATTACATACACTTTTTTTCAGCATTATTTCCATACCAAGTTTTTCCCAAATTCCAATCAACTTATCTTGTACTTGAATAGTGAATGCTTTATAGGACAACTTTTTTTGTTCGCTCAAGTAAAAATAATATCTCAAGATATCCAGATGGGTTGGTAAATTAAGATCAGTCAAATCAGTAGACACACCAAAAACAGTAACATCATGCCTGGGTATATGACTCATTGGGTTTTCGATAGTTGTTGATGTTGTTATTGCTTCATCTTGCGGTGTAGAGGATGGTGGATTCATTGTAAACTTCTTGATTTGGAATGATTTTTTTTTAAATATTTTTTTATCTCAAATTAGCACTTCACACTTCGAGTTCTTCACAACGACTTAATGCATTCACAAAAACTGTTGCGTTATATATGGTCTAGGAGACGAGGTAATAAGAATGAAATGGTAATTTCAATTCTACCTGTAACCGATTTTGTTGTCAAAACTGCCCATAAAGTACTTACATGTAAATTAAACGTTAATCTGACTACAAATTCTGTTAAGCAAGTGCGCCTTTTATTACTTCTGGAAAATCCTTTATGATAATTTTATGCTCAATTCTACCTGTAACCGATTTTGTTGTCAAAACTGCCCATAAAGTACTTACATGTAAATTAAACGTTAATCTGACCACAAATTCTGTTAAGCAAGTGCGCCTTTTATTACTTCTGGAAAATCCTTTATGATAATTTTATGCTCAATTCTACCTGTAACCGATTTAGCTTAAGTAAGTTTACGACATGCAGCTGTGTCTTGTGGTGGCTTAAAAAACCCACACAACCTATTTTACGACCTGCAACAGAACGACACATTCAATTGCTAGCTAGCGTTTCTAAACGACTTATACCGGAAAATGTAGAGGCTGTTATGGTGACGACATTAGAGAGCCGTGCGAAGACTTCAAACAGTAATTTTTTTTATTTTCTTTTCTATTACTAAGTTAAATTAATTTTTTCATTTACATATGTTCTGACTAAATAAATTTCTAAAGAGAAAAAATAAATAAAATAATAAAAATAAATAAAATAAATAAAAAATAATAAAATAAAGTGCCAAAAATGGTGATTTTTTAAAATGTTTGTATGGGGAACCCCCCAGGGGAGTTCCAGGGGGTGTGCCACTGGCATGGGTGGATCGGCCCTCCAAAGTTAGTGGGGGTCGGTCATACATTTGGACTCGATTGGGGCACTCTAAATGGGTCAAAGTGGGATTTTTCAAAACTTGACCCTACGGGACAAAAGTCAAAAGTTGGGGTGTAGTAGAATTCGTTTTAGAGGTATGGTTCCTTCGGCAAAGTTTCTTATTTTGATCCCTAGAATACGATTTTCTCTCAGCCATGGGCGGTTATTAAATCGACCCGCCCTAGTGCTCATGTGTAATCGATTTTTAACAGGGTCATTAAAATGAAAATACAAATAAATTTTGCAACACATGTAAAGTTTTTGAATGAAGATCAATGACGATTTTTACTAAAGCTAGTTTAGAATTAGGTATGGTAATTTTTTCGGGGATGTGAATGTTTTTAAAAAAACGATATTACCCAGGAAAATTTTCTGTTCCAAAGAATCGGTTGTAGAATAGCTACTTTTCATTTACAACCCCTTCTACTGTCGATTCTAACACCGATTCTTTTTGTTTGAAATTGTCCCAAATGCAACCCCTTCTATAGCTTCAAAGTGGTTGCCCTAGAAAAAATTCGGTTTCCACAACAGAATTTTTCTGAGAGTGTTTGTTAAATATTCAATAACCACGTGCAATAGAGCGTACCACCTTACAGGCAAAAAAAAGTGCGCCGTACTCCCCCCAATATGAAGTATTTTTGCTAGGAGGTTTCAAAAAATTTTTTTTTATTTTTTTATGCCGAACGTAGGGGTCGCCATTTTACATTTTTCGTTATATCTTTGGTATTTACAGTCGGATGTTAAAGTATGATACATCGATGTTTTTCTCTCGAGGAGACCAGTGTTTTGCTCTAAGGGCATTTTGACCTCAAGTAGCCCCTTCTAGTAGTTACCCACCAGATCTCAGTTGCTACCACCCTAATGAACCACCCTAATGTCAAAAAATTAAAGCTCGCAAAAAATCATTAAACTTTTGCTAAGGAAGTTTTTCGATAAACCCAGTAGAAATTTTTTTTATATATTGGTTGCCGAACGTAGGGGTCGCCTTTTTAATTTTTTTTAATTGGACTTTTACTATATAGCAAAACACTGGTCTCCTCGAGGCAAAAAAATCGATATATCACACTTTAAAATCCGACTTTAAATGCCAAAGCTATAACGAAAAATTAAAAAAGGCGACCCCTACGTTCGGCAAATAAAAAATTTTTTTTGAAATCACATTCCAAAAATACTTCATATTGGAGGGTGTACGGCGAACTTTTTTTTTTGAGGTACGGTCTAACGTGCAATTACCAAAAGCACAGAATTATTTTAAGAACGACGGTATTTCAGTTACTTCGGGAACGGCAGTCAGTTGAGAATTTTGGATCGATAACCTATGGCTATCCGCTGTCGCTCTCGGCTGGTACGACAGGACCATCTCTGATCGTATGCAGCAGGCTCTGAACTTTACTCATTCATGGTATCGGGAAAAAGGGTTGATTATCAACCCTACGAAGATGATCCTGATACCGTTCACGAGGAGGAGGAAGGTTGACAATAGGCTTCTCGGACAGTTTAGGATACCTGGGGGTAATTATTGATAAGTCGTTTTCTTGGAATGATCATCTCTATTCTGTTTCCAAAAAGGCCACCAGGTAGGGTTACCAGACGGGCTTGATTTGGCTTGATTGTCAAGCTTTTTCAATGCGTGTCAAGAATAAAGAAAAAATGTCATTTGTCAAGCTAAAACGGAATTTTAGAAATTTTTCCATCAAATTGATAAGAAAAATCAAGAGAAATTAACCATTAGCAAAAAGAAAAAAAACTTATTGTTTTAAAATGTACCATGACTAATTTTTACGGATAAATGACTGTGTCCATGGTAGTAAAGCATAAAGTCTTTCTTTGAATGAAAAAGAAACGTTTGAGTTAGAAGCAAACCAATTTTTACAAAATGCTGTAAAATATTTAGAAAAAATATATGATTTTGGAGAAACATCAGTTTGTTTTAGCAAATTGCTGTTTTAAATATAAAAAAACTCGTTGTTGTCAAGGAATAATTAAGCAGAGCTGCCATTTATTTTAAAAACATCAAATTCAAATAATACTGATATGTTGTATGCAGATTACTGCTGCCTTCGGGAAGTTTTTGAAGAATTGCAAAAAGACATATCCATTGACAACATATGGGCCCATTTCTTTAAAAAATGTGGTACAATGAATGTATAAAATCTGTATAAATTTATATAATTTCAATTTTCAAGTCAATTTTGCATTTTTTTTTGCTAATTTAATTGAATTTTAAATTGTCAAGAAAAATCAAGCCTTTTTTTTTTGAATGTCAAGAAAAATCAAGCTTTTTGCTCTGAATGTCAACCTTTTTGCCAATTTCGATCTGGCAAGGCTACCACCAGGATATATTATGCCTATCAAAGGATTTTCAGGAAGACATGGGGTCTAAGGCCATATATGGTCTACTGGTCATTCAATACTATTGTTATGACTATGATTACACTCACAATATATTTTCCATAACCGATTGAGGTTTGTTTGAAAAGTAATAGGTAAAGTTTGTTTTCAATTGAAGAATCAATTAAAATACATTCAAACATATTGTTCAACCTTTTTTGTCAACCAATAAAAAACAAACTAGAAAAAAAAATATGTATCGTCTGTAGGAGTTGTTATTTTTAGTTAAATATTCTATTTTTAGATTTCTAATTTTATAAATCTTAATAATTTAAATAATTTCGTTGTTTTCTGTTTTAAACAGGCACCCGATATTAATACTTTTAAAACGTTTTATTTTGTTTTTTCCTCAATAAAAAAAAATCACTTGTGTACAAATGAATTTATTTTTCTTGATGGATATTTTGTTTTCATCAATTTTTTTATTTTTTGTTTTCTTTTCGAAAACAAAATTTAAAAAATATCCGTACTGATATTTTCAGGAAAGTTGAGAAATATTTTTATTTTTGTACTGAAGAAAAAACAAAAAAAAAACGTTTTTTTTTTGTATTGAGGAAAAAACAAAATAAAACGTTTTAAAACGTTTTTTTTAGTTTTTTCTGATTACAATTATTTACATATAAATTTTGTAAAAATTCTTAAAACAACATTCATATAGACACATTTCTGCACCTTTGCGTTATTAAAAAGTAATAAAAATTCCCGCCGAAAAGACTTCTACAAAGCATGAAAAATTTTGTGCAAAAGACAAACTGTGGTCATTAAAACCATAGGATTTGTGAGCAACTAACCACAAAAACTGCACTTCAAAAATAGAAAAATAATGGCGGAACGCGAAAAAAGGCTTTATGGTACAAAAATTTAATTTTGATATTTAATCAGCGATTAACATTCCGCAAGCAAATATATTGATGCGAAACTATTCCTTTTTGCAAAATGTTTGGTCGTGATTTTTTGTTTTTGCAATCTAACTAGCTAATTTTGGTATAGGATATATGTATTATAGTCCCTAGATTATGGATTTTAAAGAACCCCACTTGAAAAATTGCAAACTAATGGCGGAACGCGAAAAAAAACTTTATGGTACAAAAAATGAATTAAAAATTCTTATCAGAAATTTACATTCTGCAAACAAATACACTGATACAAAAAATTTTCTTTTCAGAAAATTTTTTTCGCGAATTTTTTTTTGCAAACTAACCACCAAACTTTGATATGAGAATATTGGTATTATAGTCCCAAGATTATGAGTTTTAAAAAGCCGCACTTAAAAAATTGCAAAAAATCGCGGAACGCGAAAAAAAAAGCTTTTTGGTACAAAAAATACATTAAAAAACTCAGTCAGCGATTTACATTCTGCAAACGAATATGTTGATGCAGAAATTTTCCTTTTTGCAAAATTTATTTTTCGCGAAATTTTTTGCGTACGAACTACCAAACTTTCGCATAAGATATGGGTATCATAGTCCCAAATTTATGAAGTTTAAAAAACCGCACTTACAATTTTTTAAACTTAATCAGCGATTAACATTCTGCTATACATATGTTACATACATATACATACACTCATAAAATAAACACAGTCACTTTTTTTTAGTTGTTTCTGAAGTTTTTCCGTTGAGTTATTTTTAAAGTAATAACAGTTGTTCGTAGAAGAAAAATAATTTTTAACTTTTTTCACAAGTTATTTAAAAATTTAACTAAATGAAAATACAGATATTTCGTTACAGTCAAATTTTCTAGTCAATTTTTATTGTTTTAAAGTAAAACTAAAAAAATGAACCAAAAAATGGTATTTTGTAGTAAAAGTTGTTTGAAATAAAAAAACACCAATACAATTATTTGAATTGTTTTTATTTTAAATTTTTTAGTAAAATCAAATATAAATTTAGTTCTTCGCACCGTTTTGTTTTTTATTTTTATAGTAAAAATAAATAAACTTTAAGTTGATTTTACGTATTCTTATAGTCAAATATTGATAGTCAAAAACAAATAAAGAAATTGTTAAATTAAATGAAAATGTGAGTAGACCGGTTTTTAACTGAAATTTTATTCGTTTTAAATTGTATTTGAGTTAATTTTACCTTTATAATTTTTTGTGTGTATGTATATTGATTCCTTTTTGTAAAATTTTTTTTCCCAATTTTTTTTTGTTTTTGCAATCTAACCAGATAATTTTGGTATAGGATATAGGTATTATAGTCCCTAGGTTGTGAATTAAAAAAAAACCGCGCTTAAAAATTTGCAAAATAATGGCGGAACGCGAATTAAAAAACTCAGTCAGCGATTTACATTCTTCAAATGAATATGTTGATGGAAAAATCTTCCTTTTTGCTGAATTTTTTTTCGCGAAACTTTTTGCATACTAACCACTAAACTTCGGCATAAGATATGGGAATTATTGTCCTAAGGTTAAAAATTTGAAAAAACCGCACTCAAAAAATTGCAAAATATTGGCGGAATGCGAAAAAAGCCTTTATGATACAAAAAAATAGTTAAGAAACCTAATCAGCAATTTATATTCTGCAAAAGAATACATTAATGGAAAAAATTTTTTTTTTGCAAATTTTTTTTGCCAATTTTTTTTTTGCGAACTAATTACCAAACTTTGGTATGAGATATGGGTATTATGGTCCCTAGGTTATAAATTTTAAAAATCTGCACTTAAAAAATTGCGAATTAATGGCGGAATGCGAAAAAGGTTTCATGGTGCAAAAATTTAATTAGAAAACTTATACAGCGATTTCATTCCGAAAATGAATAATATTAGTGCAAAATGCTGGTCAATTGGCAAACATTTTAGCAAAAAAAAAAAATATTTGCAATATATGTTTGTATGTATATAGCGCTCAACAGTTATCTCTAGGATATTATATGATTTTCTACAGATTTGAAACCAAAAACCAGAATAGTATCTCCACCATAAAAATAAAACAAAAATTTTAAAATTCTATTCATATTTTTGTACTTAGTACAAAGATGAAAAACAAAAAAAAACGTTTTTTATAACGTTTTAAAAAGTTTTATTTTTTTATCAATTTTTTTATCTTTGATATTTATACCTAAAGATATTTTTGGAATTTCAACTTGAGGGATATTTTTGTTTTAAAGTACATTTGAAATTTTTTGTTTTCGATTGAGAAATAAAAACATTTTGAACTTTAGTGATATTTATTTTTGATAAAAACAAAAAAAAAACGTTTTCTGGTGCCTGGTTTTAAAACAAAAAATTCAAATATTTTAGGTTTTCTTTTTTGTTAAAATAGTTTGTTTGTATACAAAATTATTTCAATTCAAATTACAAGAAATTCTTTACTCATATACACAAACATAGCTAATAAATATGAACGTGTGTGTATGGTGTAGTGTTTTGAAAATCCAAACAAAAAAAAACTTTCAAATATGAAAAAACAAACCACAAAATCTTTTTTTTTACGTTTTGTCAGTTAAAAATTGACAATTGTTTAAATTCGAATAAACCGAAAACTGGTTATTATTTGTCGATTAACCGGTTTTTTTAAAACATGTTTTTATCAAAACTATTTCTATTTTTCAACCTAATTTTTTTTAAGTATTCCCGAGTAAAAATATTTTTTATATAACCATTTATGATTTTATAGAATTATATATCGCTGAGTATTATCATATGTAACACCAAGTATAATTGTATATGATTGTATCAAAATATATTTAGTTATATAAAATCATATTAACCAGATCCACCATTTTTCGGATCTAATAATATATATTTATATATAAATATATTAACCCATATATGATTTGATCCGGGAAATGATTAATATGATTTTATATAATTATATATCTTTTGGTGTAATTATATAAAAATATACATTTAACAATACTCGACGAGATATAATTTTATAAAATCATAAATGGTTATATAAAAATCATTTTTACTAGGGTTATTTTAATAAACGAAACTGCAGTTTAGTTCTCATTTATATTAAAAATATCTTTTCACATGTATTCAAATAATTAAGATGAAAATTGTTTGTAATGATTTGAAATATTTTTTTAAATACAGTGTGACTGATGAATCTTCCTACAAAAAACGTAATTACTTTTTTTCTGTGCAATTAAGTGGTGCCATTTAAGAAAAATGTACGAGTGGGTTGATGAAATAAGAACTATTAAAACGTGTAAACTTTTTTTCTGAACATTAGTAGACTTAAAATAGCGTAATAATAATGTGATATTAAATTATGTTTTACCATAAAAATTATTTCTAGCTCTTTTTAAATGTTTGGTCGCATATATAGTTGAAAAGAACCTATTTTGATCATATTTTTAATTCAGCGCTTTTTTAAGTCTGCCTACCTGATGATGTAAAGAAAAGATTTTTTTGAAAATGACATCATCTCATATAATTTTTTGTTTGATTTATCAGACGTAAGATCAGATGATTTAAATCCCTCTTTAGCAGTTGTTTCTGTAGGGCGCCTTTAACTAATTTTCATTAGCTTTCTGCTATTTGTACAGATTTATTTCCATAACAAGAAATAATCGAAACCGGTTTTAACCGGTTTTTTTAAGAAAACCGTAACCAAAACCGGTTTTTTAAAAATAGTAATTTTCGAACAAACCAAAAACCGGTTTTCTGAAATGGCCGGTTTTTTGGACACTCTAGTTTTAATAGACTTTTCAATTATTTTTATTTCTTTTATGGGTTGTTTAAACAATTTTTGAAAATAAATAGCAAAATGGTTTGAATATAATGAGAAATCAATAGTCCTTTTTTAATTGTGTTTTCAATTAATTTAATATGTATTTTAGGTTGTTTTTAAGGATAAAATATTGTAACTGTATGTATAAAGAGCAAATATGACAAAGAAAATTGAAATTAGTTGCGGTGCAGTGGGTAAGAATGTGAACTGTTAACCTGAACGGCCGGGTTCAATACCAGAAAATTCAAAAAAAGTTTTTTTAATTTCAATAAAGTTTTGTGGAACATATTTATGTGGAACATAATATTGAATTAGATAACCCACTATTGGCTTTCACGACGAAAAATATAATTTAATATAAAGATAGTTGTCGTAACCGCATGAATTCGATTGGCAACAAATTCCGTGGCCACAACTGGGACTGTTTTCTGGGTGCATACTAGAGGGCTGAATGATTATTTTGCAAAACATTCTCTTGCATGCGCTCATACATGGGAATTTTTCATTACCATTGAAATTTCATTACCATTAGTTTATACTAATGACAATGAAAAAAATGTCATTACCATTTAATGGTAATGAAATATTTTTCATTAGAAAAATTATAACTAATGGTAATAAAATTACACTAATGCATAAAAAACTAATTACAATTGATTAAAAACCATTTGTTTACAAAAAAATTCAGACAAATGAAAACGAACCACGGGTTTGGCCGGGGAAGTTATAAAACATCATTTTTTAAGGAGGATCAATTCCATTCCGTTAAACTTTACCTGGATACAAATAACAATGGAATGGAAAGTAATATTTAATTTCAAATGAGCATGAGCCTGAATGAGAATATTCCATCTTAGATTTCAGCGAGTTTTACTCCATTTTTACGTTTTTCTTTCAATGGCAATTATTTTTTTTTAATTTATTCATTATCAATGGTAATGAAATTTAAAATCATTGTCATTAATCAATGAAATAAAATTTTAGAATCATTACCATTAATTAAAAAAATGGTAAATCATCAATTAATTAGTCCACCTAATTAATTAGTCCCATGTATGCATGCGCTGATGCCAGATTTGACTTTTTTTTAGTACTAAATATAACTGGTGTGTAATAATTGGGCTTATAATTTTTATTATAATCCAATACAAAATTTTTATGATTGAAACACTTATTGGACTGTACTTAAACGTTATAAACAATAAATCAATTTATTTACACTTTGTCTTACGATACACAAACCAAGAATGAAAAAACTCTTCTATTGAATAATAATGGAAGTATGTTTTTACAATGTGTAATTGAGTTTACTGTGTACAAATATATGGATTAATATTTGTTAACTCCTTTATTGACACCAAATATGTATAAATGTTAATATGCAATAACTACCAGGTAGGAAATCGTATGATTTTGATATTCTCCTTTTGTTGCTATGCTTAACATTCCAATACAATTGTTATTAAAATGATAATTAATTAACCAGTGGCGTTACAAAAAATTAAGTGCATAAAATAATTGTTGTATATAGCAATATTCCAAACCAATAACAAAAATTCACAATTTTGCCTATTTGTACTTATTTACAGGATATTAAAATTTAGATAATTACAAAAAAAATAAAAAAATAAAACATAAAACAAAATAAATTTTTTGGTGTTGTATAAGAAAATGTTTTGCAAAACATTCATACTGGCCTCTAGTGCATACAATCACCTTTATTTAATAAATGAAATGGTATTTGCTCAGTATTTAAAATTCACAAATTTTTTACAAATTAAAGCATTTTAACTATAGTTTTGCACTAGTAAATTAATTCCTACAGAGATTGTTTTAAAAAACAAACTGCACAAATGAATTTTTTATTTTTTTTTTATCAAAAGATGGAGTAATCCAAGCAAAAAAAAAGAAATATTGACATTTTTCTCTCAATAATCAAAAGATAAATGATATCTGAAATTTGTGAAATTATTTTAAACAATTTTGTAACGTTAGATGACATCCTACAAATATGTGATTTCTAAAGGAATTTTTAAGGATGTTTATATGTACATATGTATGTTATATTAACTAGTCTTTTTTATAAAAATATTCAATAACAATATTTTCATCATTAGGTTTGCGTTAAAAATTGTCCAACATATTTATGTATTTTTTTCGCAGAAAATCCTTTCCCTTTTTGTCTCTTAAAGTAAAAGGGTTTCTTGTTTATTGTCATATTTTACAACACATTGCAGAACGTTAGTCCGGTTTTTCTGGCGTCATAAATTATACTTAGTTAGTTTGTTTTTATTTATTCACACATTTAACGCCTTAGTTTTTCCTACTTTTTCAAAACAAACAATTGAAAAACATCTACAACCCATTGTCATGATGTTAGACATTTTACTGAATATTTACTGCTGAGAACAATGACATGATATATGCGTCTGGAAGGGTTAATTTTTAATTACGTATTTTTGTAAAAAATATGCATGTATTTTCTGCCAAACAATGAGCAACAAAATTTTAGGAAAATTGACCAAGCACATCTTTAAAATGACGAATATTAAAAAGTAAATACATACACTTCACAATATATTTTCCATAACCGATTGAGGTTTATTTAAAAAGTAATAGGTAAAGTTTGTTTTCAATTGAAGAATCAATTAAAATACATTGAAACATATTGTTTAACTTTTTATATTCGTCAATAAAAAACAAACAAACAAAAAATGTATCGTCTGTAGGAGTTGTTATTTTCAGTCAAATATTCTATTTTTAGATTTCTATTTTTAGAAAAAATAATTTAAATAATTTCGTTGTTTTCTGTTTTAAAACAAAAAATTAAAATATTTTCGGTTTTCTTTTTTGTTAAAATAGTTTGTTTATATACAAAATTATTTCAATTCAAATTATAAGAAATTCTTTACTCATACACACAAACATAGCCAATAAAAATATGAACGTGTATGTTGTGTGTGTGTTTTGAAAATCCAAACAAAAAAAACTTTCAAATATGAAAAAACAAACCACAAAATCGTTGTTTTTTACGTTTCTCAGTTAAAAATTAATGATTGTTTTAATAGACTTTTCAATTATTTTTATTTCTTTTATGGATTGTTTAAACAACCCAGTGTAGAAACGGTAATGATATATCATTATTTTTTGGACTACCAGTAATGACACCCACTTACCTTCTGTATTATTTTAAAACATATAATAATGAGTTACTGATAATTACTTATTTTTATCATTATTTCAAATAGAAAATAATTTTTTAGATTTTTTTGAAAATTTTTTGAAATCTATTTTTAGACTCAATATTTTTTAAACACTGGTAAGGCTATATGTAACCACATATTTTTTGATTTTTTGTATGTTGGCGAGTAAGCTTACTTGCGTGCAGCAGGTCAATTATGTTTTTATCTATTAAATATTACATGTCGATATAGCTCAGATGGTAGAGCTGTTGACTGGCAATCTGTAGACCCAGGTTCGATTCCCGCACCAGCAATTTTATTAAAAAAAAAATACAGTAAAAAATATTTTTTTTTTATATAATTTATTTTTTTGAAAATCTATTTTTAAACTCATTATTTTTGTCAGTACTGGTAAGCACATAGGTAACGATCTATTTTTTGATTTTTCGTATGCTGGTGTGTAACGACAACTCATTATTTTTCGCGACATCGCCATATAAAGGTAATAAGAAATGTAATAAGAAAAGTAACTAGTTACCATTACCAAGTATGTAGTTACATAACCACATATCTGGTAATGATTTTCTACAGTGGGAATGTTTGAAAATAAATTTCAAAATGCTTTGAATATAATGCAAAATCAGTAGTCCTCTTTTAATTGTGTTTTCAATTAATTTAATATGTATTTTAGGTTGTTTTTAAGGATGAAATATTGTGATTGTAGAAAAATCAACGAACTCTTGCTAAGACATGTGTTTTTTAATAGATTTTCAGAACAGCGAAAAAACTGTTACAAAATCTACTTTTAAGATATTTTATTGGCATCATTGGCCTTAATGATGATTTTACTAAATGAGACCGTGAATCATTAAGGCATATGATGCCAATAAAATATCTTAAAAGTAGATTTTGTAACAGTTTTTTCGTTCTCCTGAAAATGTATTAAAAACACATGTGACGTTTTGCAAGCCGGTCGACGATAAGCAATGATTTAGAAGAAAATTATTGTTTACGCCTTAAGTACAGTAACTCATCGAATTCTAATCTCTGATTATTTATACTTTTTATACATTGCTTAAATTTAATTACAGAATTTTCTATTAATAATTTGAACACAGATTTTTTACACTAAAACTCGTTTCGATGTTAATATTTTTTCTAATGTTTGTAAATTTTTAAATACTTATATTTTAGCTGTATTTTGTCTCATGCCTATCAACATTAAGTATTTAAAGCAAGTCTACGTTAAACCAATTGTAGTATAAAAAAATTAAAAAAAATGTTATGTTTATAGTTGTTCCGTTATAATCGAACGTACGTCAGCAAAAGTTTTTAGGAAGTAACGTGAATAAGTTACGTTAGATGTGAAAATGTATAAACGTTGAGTTTTCAACGTTGATAATTATCCGTGTTGAAAGTTAACGTGCATACGAAAAGTAATATGTTAGTTTTCGTCTTAAACGCGTTTTTATGCACTTTGAGTTTTTTTTATGAGTTAACGGATATAGTTAAGTCGAAAACACGGCTTTTATTATGTAAATTAATTAATCTACATAAAATTAGAAGAAAGCGCTGCCAATTTGAGGCTTTTAGTGATTGCATATTTTAAAAACAATTTGGTCATTTTTTGAATACTTTTATCTCTCTGTACAATACGGGATTTAAATTTTGCGGGATTAAAATTTTTTTTCTTTTTTTTGTCAATATACACAGAAGGTATTTTGATCGACGAGTTTTGATGAAAATTTTCAGTGAACCAATGAAGTTTTCTTCAAAATGTAAATGAAAAATTTCTTACATTTGATGAAATACCTTCATATATTTTATGAATCCAGTTTTAATGAAAGTTTTTCATTGAGTGTATGAAACTTTTAATAAATAAGATGAAATTATCAGCAACTTTCTATGAAAAATTCCATTAATTCAATGAAAAGTTTCAAGTTCTAGTAAAACTTCATTGGTTTTATGCAAAAATTCATTAATATCATGCAGATAATTCTCTCAGTGTACTTGTAGAAATAAGAAAGTTATATCATGTTAAACAAATTTGTTTTGCGATTTTTATATAATAATAACACCATGCGACAGTCAAAATCGGGATGGGATGAAACCAACGGGAAATGTTATATTGGTCAAAAACAAGTTATACGTGTCCCGGCGTTTCGCTGGGTCAACCCTAGGAATCGAGATATATCTGTTTTTTGACATAACTCGAGAACCACTAGTCCGATTTTGCTCAAAATTACAATTCCTTTAATCTGTTCATATAACGTTTTTCTATATATTCAACAGTTTTGCCGGTAAAAATAAATGTTTGTTACCGCTACCATAAAAATCAATAACCTTTTGTTTATTACTTTCTTTTAATATTTTAGGCAAAAAATATTTTTTTCTTCATACATTTATTTTTACCGGCAAAACTGTTGAGTATATAGAAAAACGTTATATGAACAGATTAAAGGAATTGTAATTTTTAATTTTTTTAAAATTGTTTGAGCAAAATCGGACTAGTGGTTCTCGAGTTATGTCAAAAAAAAATACCACCAAAGGTCAAATCGATATATCTCGATTCCTAGGGGTGACCCAGCGAAACGCCGGGATACGTATAACTTCTTTTTTACCGATATAACTTTCCCCGGTAGTTTGAACCCTTCCCGATCACTGACCCCTACCATTTGTCTCACAGTGTAATAGTTCTTTATTTTCAAATAGTACAAATATTTAGTTTACAATTTTAAAATAAAATATTTTTATGATAATGACATAAAGTCGTTACCATGTACTAATTTTAATATAAAATAAATTTTAAATTGATTTTGTTTTAAATATTAATTTTAATTTAGTTTTTAATAAAAATTTGATTAAAATTTTGACAAATCAATTAAATTCAAAGACCAAAAATTTTCTATATTTCATAGCTCCACAAATATATATAATTATACAATCTATTTCAACCGTCAAATATTTCTCCGTTTGAAATAGATATTACTTCAGCATTCTTAAGATAGGGTTTTTCGAAATATCTGTTTCTGTATTCTCTTAATACCGGACATTCCCCCATAAAGTGACATAAGGTTTCATCTTCATTGGTGTTACACAGAGTGCATTTTTTGTTTACTCCAATTCCGAAAAGGAGGTTATCTTTTTGGAATCCCAAAACATCACTACGTGCCTTGGAAATCATAGTTATTTTGCTTTGACCAAGATTATCATGTATGTAACTTATACCTGTGTTTAGTTACTTATAAAATCGTGTTTCACTATTCAATACCTCTGACTTCGCTTCCAGTTTGTTTTTGAGCTTGAGGTTTTGTAATAATTCAGTTCCCCTTTTGAGCCATTCTGATTCCTGCACATCTTCAAATATCAAATTAAATTCATTACCCAATATATTCATGTTTTCGGCCCAAAAAATATTCTTATCTAGTACCAATTTCGCGAGTTTGTATGGTAGCCTCTCATGGCCGATTTTGAATAATACTTTAAAAATATAGCCCATATATAAATTTACGCTGTAGAAATGACTTTCTTCTGCATTTGTCTGTAATGTTAAAGCGTAGTTTGGCGTGAAAGCTGGCAGTCTTGGAATTCGTTTTCTAAAATACCTTCGTAGTTTGTCTACTTCTTCAAATATACCAAATCACCATACTTGCGCTGCATACACCTGGATGGACCTACATACATACAGCTGGAAAAAGTTTCCATTTGGAAGATAGTGATATTATGTTATTACCAGAGAAGACAAAATTGCTGTTTTTGCTTTTCATTGCTTGTTTTACTCATACATATTTGCTTCTTTTTGGTTTTTTTGGATTTTCTGTTTTTTAGCTTTAAAATAGCTTTTTCCTAAGATTTTTGAGTTTTGAATTGCTTTTTTAAGACTTTTTGTCCAAAAATACTTTTTTTGCTCACAAAAAAATATTTTTTCTGTTAACTTTGAAATATTTCTTTTTTTAAACTGTTGTTTTTCCAATTTTTTTTGCTTTTTTATTGATTTTTTTACAATATTTTTTTGTTTTAAACACATCGGATTTTGCTTTTTTCCGTCTTCTCTGGTTATTACATAAAAAATCTTTCCAAGTTGCGTTGATACTAGATTTCGCAGAGTTATTACGTTTTTGTACATGTTTTACAAAAGACATTTTAGGCGCTAATATTACACCCAGATATCAGTATTCGCTTACAATTCTGACTTCTTGGCCTTTGTACGTCCATCTTTCTTGGCTAGCGATTCTTCCAACTTTTCACCACCATATCCCATTGATTGCAATATCTTTCTAAATTATTTATCAGTCTTTGCATGATAATGGTATTATCAGAAAGCAGCACAATATCATCAGCATAAAACAATAATCGGATGTTTGTTTCGCCAATAATCATTGCCCCTTCACGGAATTCATATAAATCATTTAGATATAGCGGGAAAAGTAGAGGTGATAATAGGTAGCCCTGCTTTACGCCTGAGAATGTTTCGAAGCTCTCGGATATCTCATTACCAGTCCACACGGCTGACGTTGTTTTCATATATATAATGGGTTGTTCAACAGGGACGCTACAAAAGTAGAAAGACAGGGACAGCAAACGACGCCATATTTCTTGCCGCTCTTTTGACATTTCTCTTTAGTAAGGTTTGCCATTTCATGATGGAAAGATATACGAGCCAACAACGAGACGAAATTATTAAAATTTACTACCGAAATTCGGAGTCAGTGGCCTTAACGTTAAGAGCGCTACGTCCAATTTATGATCGTCATAATCGTCCTAGCAGATCAATAATTGAGCGTGGGGCTACGTCAAATCTATGGTCTATGCCAACAAGCCAGCGATGATTGATGAACTTCGTACGAATATCGAACGTGAAATTGCAGCAGTATCGGCCGATTTATGCTTGAAAACCGTCGAAAATTGGGTTCAGCGTCTGGACTTCTGCAAGCGTGCCCGTGGTGGCCATGCAAAAGGGATCGATTTCCATACATAATGGCATCGAACGTTCTTTCACAGGAATAAAGAATTTCATTGATATCCAAAACCGTTTTTGTTTTATTTAAACTTTTTTACTTTTGTAGCGCTCTTATTGAAAAACCCTTTACTTTTTATAAGATTAACTATCTTATTTAAAATTCCGAGCATATGAAGCTTATAAATTAAACGTTTCTTCGGCACCTTATCAAATGCTGCCTTGAAGTCGACGAAGAAGGCATACACCTACTTATTTTCTTCAAATTTTAAACAAACCATAGATGATAGGTTGAAAATATTATCGACCGTCGAGTAGTTTCTTCTGAACCCGGCTTGATATTCAGTCAAGAAATTATATTCTTCAATAAAATTTGTTAGTATTTCATTTAAAGTACCCATCAATATCTTCGCAACACAGTTCAAGAAATTCCTCTGTAATTGTTCGGTATGTTTTCGTCTTCTTTTTTAAAAATGGGGAGAATTATGCTTTGTACAAAGGATTCATCTACTTTGCCTGATTCAAATATAATATTGAAAATGCTTGTTAATTGCAACAATGCTTGTACCCGTAAGGTACCCTATCCGAACCCGGGGCTTTATTTATTTTTTTTTATTTTTAAGTATCATCTGTATTTCTGTTGTTGTTATTGGCCTGTCAAGTTCGTCATCGACATGCCACATTGGTGCGAATTATATATCATTAGTTAGCTGTGGGGGATTTTATAATGCTTCAAAATAGGTTTTGAAATCTTCCGATGATATTTCTACTCCTCGTTGAAATGTTTGCCCTCTAATTTCCTTCGCCACTTTCCACCATTCTTTTGAATCTTTAATTCGGTTAAATTTTGTCACCAAAGATTCATTTATTTATTACATGTTAGGGGGAAATTTTCTAAAACACTTCGGTGAAGTATTGCGTTATTCTTATAGAAATTTTTTGTTACAAAAACAATTTTCATTGAAAGTTCCCTTCACTTGACCCTAGTGTTTTACTAAATTAAGTACTTAATGTAATGTATAAAATAAATACAATAGCTATTTCTATAAAAAATTTTATGAGGAGACCTACAAAACAGATTTATTTCAGTATCTAGCGATACTTTATATGGCCAAAATAATTTTGTTCATAGTCAGTCGCTATTTTTGTTTCAGAAAAATTGAAAAAGGGGCAATCTCCATGAGAATTATGACTTATCACCTGTTGCTGTTTCAAACAGTTTCAAACTTTTTTACTTTTAAAGACTAACTGAAATTTTAACAAAAAGAAAATAAAAGAAACTTCATGGTATAAAATAATTAAAGGGCTAAGAGACAATTTTGCTCAAGGATTTCCTATACAACGTAATGTTAAATTTTCAAGGAAATTTTTTCGATACAAACATACAAATTAATAACTTCAAAAAGAAAATTAGATGCACGTGTAATATTTTATTATGAAGGTATATCTTATGAACAGGTATAAATGTATGTGTGTGTTTTTTAATTGTGCAATAAAAGTGCAACAACACTAACATTATGCAATATACTAAAGTGCAGTCACAACGGTTATGTCAAGGCCATAGCTAATGCCAAACAAAAAACTTGTCATTTAGTAAAATTACCAAAATACATACATATTTTTTGTAACCCTTGTAAAAAGGTTAAAAGGAATATTAGTGATTTTTGAAGGGATATTGTTAAAAAATAAATGAAAATCTTATTTTTCTGCTGAAAGGATTTTAAAAAAAACACATTACGAGTTATTTGCAAAAATAGCCTTGAGGTGGGAAAAAACAGTTGATTATCTAAAAAACAGTACATACCATAAAAATATACATTTGATCATAAAACCCTAATATTGTTTAACTTGCAGGTACTAAATGTAAAAAAAAAATACTTAAACTTATTTCAGCCAAATGGCAATACAAATGTATTTCACTGCTCGTTCGCATTCAATAGTATAAAATTGGTTATTGACCAAAAATCAGCACGAAAATTATATGTAGAAAAAACTATAACCATGCGCAAAAATATTTATTCAAGTGTTATTTTTATGGTCACCGGTCACCTTATACGTTTATACATACATTAATACTATAGACCAGGTATTCTTAATCTCTGGTGCTTAGAAGTCAATCATTTATATTTAATGGAGTTGAATTCCCTTTTCTAAGGTGTTATCAATAAACACATTGACAGAATCAACCCCTCCCCTGTATTAGAGTCTTCCGCATTTGAACAGACAGATGAACATTAACCTACACAGAGAGAATTTTGCTGGACAAGTTTTAATGAAATTTTTCTGTAAACTTATGAATTTTTCTTCACAAAGTATATGAAAACTTTATGAAGTTTGATGAGAAAGCTCTAGTTTTAATGAAACTTTTTCATTGAGTGTATGACACTTTTAATAAATAAAATTAAATTTTTTACAATATTTTATGAAAAATTCCATTAATTCAACAAAAAGCTTCAATGGGAGAGTTCCAGTGAAACTTTGTTGATTTTATGCAAAAATTCATTAATATCATGAAGATAATTCTCCCAGTATAGCAAATCCACTTTTAACGATTGGTAATATACGGTTTTTGGTGGCTATACTCCTATTTAGAAATGGTACACAGTTGTAATAAATATGCAAATGTAATTAAACATGGCTGCCGTACAAAACAAGTTTCGGATAACCGAATTTTTTGCTATAGTTAGGACTTTTGGGATGATGTTTGAAACTTGTATATCCTTATTGAGAACATACCCAGCAAAAAACGAGTAAAAAGGTTAAAGTCGGGCATGCCGACTATACAATACCCTACACCAGTCTGGGTAAAAGCCAACTAATGTTTGGATCCGAAATTCGAATGGGTTAAAATGGGGCTTGTGTCAAAATTTTCTATAATGTGAGTCAGCGCACCAAATTTCATTCAAATATCTTAATATTTGCGATCTGCAGTGGAAACCAAAAAGCAATAAATTGAATCCAAAAACTATATTTGATATTATTAAAGTCAAATATAATTTTGATATGAATTGTCAAGAGTTTTATGAATATTTGAAAAAAAATTTTTTATTCTTTGTATTTTTATTATCTTTCTTTAATTTGAAAAATAAATTACACAGAAAGTGATATTAATTTATGAAATGAAAGAAATGCGACAGTAATATGTTGATTCAAATTGGAAGCTTGGAAAAATATTCGTAAAACTCTTGATAATTCATATCAAAATTATATTTGACTCTAATAATATCAGAAATATGTAGTTCAAGAAATTACAAAAATGTACATTCCCGAAAATTTATGGAAAAAATTTGTTAATAGTTGTTTTTTTTTGTTTTTGTTTATTCAGGTACTACTAATTTTAAGTTCAGAATAATTTTTTATCTTGTTTGTGAAGTTTTTTTCAATCAATATTTCTGATATTATTAGAGTCAAATAAAATTTTGATATGAAGTTTTATGAATATTTTTATACTAATTTAAATTGGAAGCATTGAAAAGCATTCCTGAAACACTTTACAAATCGTATAAATAAATTATGGAAATGTACATTCCTGACAATCTATGCAATGGATTGGTTAATCGTTTTTTTTTGTTGTTTATTTATGTACCACTAATTTAAAGTTCAGAATGATTTTTTTGTTTTTTTGTGAATTTTGTTTAGTGGGAATAAAAATTGTTTTATTTATAAAATAAATTTTTATTTGTATATTTTATCGCGTTGTTGATTTTTGTAAAATTAATTTATTAAAAAAAATTGTCCTCTTTTTTAAGACAAATGTCCTTTTTTGAGGTTGGCGTCCTCTTTTTCTCAAAATGGAAATGGCAACCCTAGTTACAGTTAATATTTTCATTTAAAATGTTTTGTTAAAAACAAGAATTCCTTTTCGATTTCTAGGTCAGTTGAAAAAGTGAAATAAACTAAATATCATTTATTCTTACGTATTTTGTAGTAAATTTTTTGACATTTAAAAAAACGAAATAAATGAAAAATCATTATTTTTTTAAGGATTTTGTAGTTCATTTATTACCATTTAAAAATAAATGAAAATTTCTTTTGATTTATATGAAAAGTCAGTAGACCGTTTTCAAGTGATTTTTCATTTATTTTAAATTACATTTTAAGTTTATTTAAACTACAAACTATTTTGAGTGTACTTCTTTCAATGCTTCGCAAGTATCCATTAGTGTATTTTTACTGCTCTTTTGGAAGTTATTATATATGTATATTAGGCCGGGTCGATTTGTGGGGAGGCAATAAAATCGCCCATGGCTCAGGGAAAATCGTATTCTAGGGATCAAAATAAGAAACTTTGCCGAAGGAACCATACCTCTAAAACGAATTCTACTACCCCCCAATTGTTGACTTTTGTCCCGTAGGGTCAAGTTTTGAAAAATCACACTTTGACCCATTTAGAGTGCCCCAATCGAGTCCAAATGTATGACCGACCCCCACTAACTTTGGAGGGCCGATCCACCCATGCCAGTGGCACACCCCCTGGAATTCCCCTGGGGGGTTCCCCATACAAACATTTTAAAAAATCACCATATTTGGCACTTTATTTTATTATTTTTTATTTATTTTATTTATTTTTATTATTTTATTTATTTTTTCTCCTTAGAAATTTATTTAGTCAGAACATATGTAAATGAAAAAATTAATTTAACTTAGTAATAGAAAAGCAAAAATAAAAAATTACTGTTTGAAGTCTTTTTTGCTTTCAAGTCTGGGCAATTTCGCACGGCTCTCTAATGTCGTCGCCATAACAGCCTCTACATTTTCCGGTATAACTCGTTTGGAAACGCTAGCTAGCAATTGAATGTGTCGTTCTGTTTCTTGTATGTGTGATGGAATTTTTGGATCATTAAACGGTGGATCATCTTGATTTAAATATTCTTTCAAAGTATCGTATGGAATGCTTCGCGTGAATGGTGGTTCAAATACGTCATTTATGTCATTCATATTGATCATTTCCGTGTAACTTGTTCAATAAAAGTTTATATCTGGTTTTTTATAAGCTCTAAGTCCCGTTGGGTCATCAACATCGGTTCAATAGCGTAGAATTATCTTGATAGCACAGTCGCGCTTTTCTTTGCTATCATCAAACAACATTGATAACAAGATATTTTCCGAATGCGCATAATATGAATTATCTGTAATTACTTTATTGACAATTTTGCGTAAACGAGGTTCTAGAAATCTTGACCAACTAATGAATTTGAAAAATAATCTACTACCGTACACGACAGAGCTGTAATACTTGATATTGAAGTACATTGGCACATAACATGTAATTATAAATTCAACCAGTATTCTTAAATTTGCATCTGGATTTTCCGTTGTCACATATAATCGTAATAGTCTAGCGGCCTTGGTGAGCCACCGAGAATGTACAATTTTCCCTGGTTTGATGTTTGCCAGATCCACTGAAACCACGCCGCTAGAAATTGCATGGGCCATGTCGTATAAGTACTTGGAATCGGTGGAAAATTCAATTTTTTCTGGAGCAGGGGGCATATTTTTCAACTCAATTTTCTGAAAGCCGTCCACCACCTGAAAATATATAAAAATAAAACAATTAAAAACGGTTGACAATTATAATAAATGAGTGATAGCAATAACTTACCGGAAGAGTTTCACAAGTTTCGATTTGACGGCTCAATTTTCCGGTTGCCGATCTTGGTCCAGTGCTGTTTGATTTATCCAAAGCTTCAAACAAATGCCGAAACGGAAGTTCGTTGAAGTGTAGAAGGCAAACGAACCAATGCAATGGTCTTTTTAACAGCAATTCGAATCGTCGTATAATTCCACCGTTTGGGCCAGTGTTTGTTGGCTCACCGTCAGTGCATATGCCAATTAATGCATCCAGTGATATATTTTTATCGTTGAAAAAATCATTTAATTTGGTTGTTTTGTATTCAGCGGTTTCATGTTCCAGACTTACGTAACCAATCAATTCAGAATTCAGTTCTCTCAAAATAACAAGATGAGGTTCTTTTACCATTCTAGTATGATACTTCTCATCAATTGTATCTCTCGTTAAAGTATCATCTTTTCTGCCATCGAATGAAAATGCTAACAAATTGGTATCATCTAACCGTTTGCGAAGCACTTCTTGTCTGCATTTCTCTTTTTCTCGGCGAACTTTCGATTTATCCATGATGAGAGGTTTGCCATGGATATCTTTCATTTTAAAATCTTGGAAAAGAGCTGTTCCCATTGCTGATGCTACTCTATCAGGCACGCCAAATCTGTCACATACCAAGGCAAAGTTAAAACAATCGTATCTCTGTGTGTATTGTGAACTTGTGCTTATATCCAAATCTTCTTGAACCGGTGGCGGTGCGTATGTTGAATCATCGGGATCTTGGTATGTTGGCATTGATGACATAGACGTTGCTCCTTGCTCTTCAATTTCCATCGCATATCCATCCATTGTTAGACTTCTCTGATTATGTTGATCGTGCATAAACTCTTTGAGGCGTTCGGGAACCAAACCGCATGCACATGGAGCTGCCTTCAAATCGCATTTACATGTTCCAATGAAAAAAATTGTTTCCAGAGATTTTACATACTCTGTAAATTGTTGGGGTTTGTTTCTTCTCTTGATTTGCTCTTGATATTTGTCAAGCAATCTATTCAATTTATTACATACACTTTTTTTCAGCATTATTTCCATACCAAGTTTTTCCCAAATTCCAATCAACTTATCTTGTACTTGAATAGTGAATGCTTTATAGGACAACTTTTTTTGTTCGCTCAAGTAAAAATAATATCTCAAGATATCCAGATGGGTTGGTAAATTAAGATCAGTCAAATCAGTAGACACACCAAAAACAGTAACATCATGCCTGGGTATATGACTCATTGGGTTTTCGATAGTTGTTGATGTTGTTATTGCTTCATCTTGCGGTGTAGAGGATGGTGGATTCATTGTAAACTTCTTGATTTGGAATGATTTTTTTTTAAATATTTTTTTTTCTCAAATTAGCACTTCACACTTCGAGTTCTTCACAACGACTTAATGCATTCACAAAAACTGTTGCGTTATATATGGTCTAGGAGACGAGGTAATAAGAATGAAATGGTAATTTCAATTCTACCTGTAACCGATTTTGTTGTCAAAACTGCCCATAAAGTACTTACATGTAAATTAAACGTTAATCTGACTACAAATTCTGTTAAGCAAGTGCGCCTTTTATTACTTCTGGAAAATCCTTTATGATAATTTTATGCTCAATTCTACCTGTAACCGATTTTGTTGTCAAAAAAAATAAAGTGTCGGTCATACATTTGGACTCGATTGGGGCACTCTAAATGGGTCAAAGTGGGATTTTTCAAAACTTGACCCTACGGGACAAAAGTCAAAAGTTGGGGTGTAGTAGAATTCGTTTTAGAGGTATGGTTCCTTCGGCAAAGTTTCTTATTTTGATCCCTAGAATACGATTTTCTCTGAGCCATGGGCGATTATTAAATCGACCCGCCCTAATGTATATATATTATTTTTTATTTTTTTTTTTTAATTTTTTTTTATTCTATTAGTTTTTTTTTATATTAATTAATTTGTTTAAATTCAATATTTTTTTAATTTTAAAATTTTTAAAAATATATATATATAGAAAAAATGGAGAAAAATTTAATTTTTTATGCTCCTGTAAAAATAGTACTGAAAACAATATTGAATTGGAGTGCACTTTTTACACTTGTTTAATAAGTACTTTTATTGAAGAGAATAAGGAACAATATCCCGCAGTAACAAAGTGGTGTTTTTATGCCAGCCAACTTTCATATCAAAGAATAGCTCGTGAGGTCGCGAGTTCGATACCCGGTGGCGGCAATAAAAAACTTTTGTAAAATAAAAAAAATATTTTTTTTGTGAATAATTTTTTTAAACTTTTAATTGGTGAAAAATAGCTTCCTTTGCACTCGTTCAAAAAGTACTGAAAAAACGTTGAAGACGGAGTACTCCTCTCCTATGACAATTCAATGTTATAATCATTAGTGTTTATGTTAAAAAAGAAGTACATATAGATCATAGATCGTAGTATAGGTCAAAATTATTTTGATTACAAAAGTAGTTTTTTCGGACTTTCTAAAGGTTTACCCAGGAAAAAGATTGGTTGGAATTCGATCAAAACCATTAAAATGAATTTGCAGGACGTTATTTTATTTGGAGTTGACTATAATTGAATACTACACCAAAAATATTTTACTAGGTATTAAAAATAGGGAAAATGAACTAAAAAACAATAATTTTAACAAATTATTGATATCTCCAATCAATTTTAAAATTAGTATCAGTTTAGTAATTCTATGCAGTAGAAGCAGCCATTTATTTAGTGAATATACAAGAAAATTGGGGTTACCTATAACCTTTATTACAAAAATTTCAATATTCGAAAGTGGTAACTACAAATACGGGTATCCTAATCAAATATGACCTTAAAGTCGAGTTTCTGTAAAACCAACCGAATTGTGGATTGTATTGATAACACACACAACTATTGATTGGTATTGGTAAACGAGTTTTTTACTATATTTGTTTTCCAAGCAAAACATATAAATTCAAAATTAGACTTCAAAATTAATAAGTGTTTGTGGTGTAGTCGGTAGAGAGTTGGCCTAGTACGCCGGATTTCCGAGTTCGAATCCCGGAAAAGACAAAAATTTATATGTTTTTTTAAATTAAAATAAAATATTCATATGTATAAACAGTAAATATGGCTAAGAAAATTAAAAGCAGTTGTTGTGCAGTCGGTAAGAGTGTGAACTATTAACCTGAACCTGGAACATAATAATAATATTTATGTGGAACATAATATTGAAATAGACAACCGAATATTGGCTTTCACAACGAAAAATATGATTTAATATAAAGATAGTTGTCGTAACCGCACGAATTCGATTGGCAACAAATTCGGTGGCCACAACTGAGACTGTTTTCTGGGTGTTGATATAACCAAAATCAACAACAACTTTGTTTTTTAAATAAAAGAATGCCCAAGAAAGCTTTTTTTATAATTCTATAGTAATTATAAAAATACAAAGAAAATAATCAGAAGTTGATTTGTACGCAAAACATCACACTTTTTTCGAATTCTTCCCATTTGTGTTTGCACGGTATTTTCATCCACTTTTCTGTCTGCCACATTCCAGTTCTGAACTATTCTATAGTTGACACTGCCGAACCTGTCTTTTCTTAAATTCCTTTTATAATTGACAAATATTCTTCAATTGGGCGCAATTCTGGACAATTAGGAGGATTGTTTTCTTTTGGTACAAAATCGTAGCAGTCAGTCATGTTCCTTGCATAATACAATACCAAATAGCCAGATCCATCCAAAATAATGGTTGTGTGGTGTGACATCTTGCAAATGGTAACAGTCGTTTTTGTTTTAAGAATTATACAAAATAGTGCAGCTGAAGCACATCGATTGCTCACCGAAGCTTATCATAAATATGTTCCATCGATTTCAATGTGCGAGAGATGGTTTGTGCGGTTCACCGACCGACTAGGTCAGGTCGGACTCAAGAAGAACTTGCGAAATCATTGGGAAATCACTCAATCAGCAATCTCGAAACGTTTGCAAGTAGCAAGATTCATCCAAAAGCAAGGAAATTGTGTACCAGACAAGTTGTAGCCGAGAGACGTTGAAAGACGATTTTGCGTGTCGGAAATGGTGCTTGAGCGTCAAAAAAAGAAGTAATTTTTGCATGGAATCATTACTGGAGATGAAAAATGGATCCATTACGACAACCCGAAGCGCAAAAAATCGTATGTGAATCCCAATCAGCCAAATCAACCTCCATTGGCGCCAAGGTAATGGTCTGTATTTGGTGGGACCAGAAGGGTCCCATCAGTTATGAGCTGCTGAAATCAGGCCAGGCTATCACAGGGGACCTGTACCGTGCACAGCTGATTCGTGTGACCCGAGCTTTGGCCGAAAAACGTCCGAAATATGCGACCAGACATGAAGCCGTAATATTCCATCATTACAACGCTCGGCCACATGATCCAAGACTGGATAAAAACTATATAGGAAATAGTGGTTGAGAAGTTTTGTACCACACTCACAATATATTTTCCATAACCGATTAAGGTTTATTTAAAAAGTAATAGGTAAAGTTTGTTTTCAATTGAAGAATCAATTAAAATACATTGAAACTTATTGTTTAACTTTTTTCTCAACCAATAAAAAACAAACTACTCAATTAAAAAAGTTTTGATATAGTCATATATTATCATATAAAATGTTGTATAATTATATATTGGAACATATATACCAAGATATTATTATATAAAATTTTACGAAATTATATCGTAAATATATAACTATATCTTGTTATATATTGCACAATATATAGTGCAACAAATTAAAATATCCATTTATATATACACCATTATATCTAGTTGGATATGATTATATTATATTTCATACATTTGGATGAGGACAAAATCCGGATAAAATTGTATCAAACCATATCTTATTCCATCAAATTAGATATAATTGTGTCAAATTATATCTAATATGATCATAATGCGATCTAATTTGATACAATTAGATGTTTTCATTTTTCGGATATAATTATATATAATATCAAAAGTCGTATAATTTTTTTTTAGTAGGGTACTAAAAAATATTTATCATCTGTAGGAGTTGTTATTTTCAGTCAAATATTCTATTTTTAGATTTCTATTTTTAGAAAAAATAATTTCGTTGTTTTCTGTTTTAAAACAAAAAAATCAAATATTTTCGGTTTTCTTTTTTGTTAAAATAGTTTGTTTATATACAAAATTATTTCAATTCAAATTACAAGAAATTCTTTACTGATACACACAAACATAGCCAATAAAAAGATGAACGTGTGTGTTGCGTAGTGTTTTGAAAATTAACAAAATAAAAACTTGCTAATATGAAAAAAACAAACCACAAAATCTTTTTTTTTACGTTTTGTCAATTAAAAGTTGATGATTGTTTTAATAGACTTTTCAATTATCTTCAATATTTCAATGTTTGAAAATAAATAGCAAAATGGTTTTCAATTAATTTAATATGTATTTTAGGTTGTTTTTAACGATAAAATATTGTGAGTGCACCCATCTAATAATCCATACTTTGCCCCTTCCGACTCCAATTTGTTTCGATCGATACGGAATGGTCTCACTGGAATCTGAATCACTTGAGTACAGTGTATCCGAAATTGGCTTGATTGGTTCTTGGCCTCAAAAAAATTTGCAATTCTTTTGGCGCGGAATCCATATGTTGTCAAAAAGATGGTAAAAGGTCATGGCTAACGATCGCATACTTTGCATTAATTTATATTGTACCAATTTTTCACAATAAACGCCTTAATTTTGCCAAAAATCCCGCATTTTTAAGTTATACACCAATACAAAGATCTTTTTATAACACCGAAAAACATTGAACACACCTTTTAGTATACCGGTCGACTCAAAATTACTTTTTGTTTCGATTTAACAAAGTCCATCTGAATAAGGTCTAAGTTACCCACAAGTAGAATTGCGAGAAAAACAAAAGTAAAATAACTGGACAATGGAAAAAATTCACCTGGATTTTGAAGAAATAAGTGAGCAATTTAAAAATGCACTTATAACTAAAAAAAGTAATACTTTTTGTCAATTTTTTTTTAATAAAAAAATACTAATAACATAAAAAACAAGGAAACGTAATAATTAAAATTCAGTTTTACGTCATATCACATATGGGTGATATCAAAAAATGTGATAAAAACCATTTAAACACCCAGTCAGAAAAATACAAATGGTAAAGCGATGGCAAAGCACTTTAACAGGTGGTACAAGTACTGGCAAAAAGTGCTTTCCCATTTCAAAAATGATAACATCAAAAAGCGACGGAAAAGCACTGGAGAAACAAAATTTTTTAACGTTGGCAAAACCAATAAATAGGAGGTCTGGAAATATATTTTTCAAAATAAAATTTAAAAAAAGTTCATATGAATTTTTTTTTTGGTCCTAAGCTAGCACTGGCAAACAGTTTTTTGGAACTAATATGCCAGCGTTGGGAGAGCAAAAAAAAGTTGGTCTTAAAGGAGCTTTTCCACAAACAAAAATACTGATTTTATAGAACAAAAAAATTTTAATTAAAAAAAATTAAAAAAAAAAAAATTTTTTTGCTTGCATCCGGATTTGAAGCCGGAACCTCCTGACTACAAACCTTTTTTAACGAAACGCCAGCATTTTTATAAAATCATTGCTCTACCAGTGAATTGGTTTTTGTACCACTGGTAGCATTGGCTAAGTAGCACTGGACAACCACTAGTTGCAACCCTTGGCATATCACTCTAAGTCAGTTCTTTGCCAGTGGTTTTTTTATAAACCACCGAAATTTTTGTAAAACAAATGCTGGAAAAACGCTTTTTGCAAGCGCTGGCAAAGCATCCCAAATGAGTGCCCTCCCAGTAATTTATTTTCAACACTATGGTTACTAGACCACCTAAATTTCAAAACGTATATTTTTGTTTGCTCCACCGGCAGTTTCCGATAAAAAATAATACGTGTACAAAAATTGGATCTCTTGGGCTCATACAGGCCAGTCAGTTTGAACTTTTGACCCTAAAAATGAACTAAAAACACTTCAAAGATCTTTTGCGCTGTAGCTTCTAAATTTGACGCTTTTCGCAAAAATACTATATAAGTGTTGTTATGCAGAATAAAAGCACAAACATGTTCTTTATACTAATTTTTGGCCTAAGTGTTACTTATCGCGGTGTTTTAAGTGGATAAAGTATAAACTTGTGTTAAGAATTCACTTTGAAAGGCCCTCGTTAAAATTTGGACTGAGCCAGTGAGGATCGGTTTTAATTTTTTTGTAGAGCAAGATATGTTGTTTTTATAAACCAATTACATTTGGAACATATATCTGTTATTCCACGAAAGAGATACCAAAATCGGGCTGAAGTACCGATTTATTATATGTTGTACACTAGACCGACTCACGAAAAAAGTAAAAAAAAAACATTACTCCCTCAAAATAAACCTTGGTTTGTTATAAGATGATTCCCAAAATATTTAGGGTCTAGCAATGAGATCTCACGAGCTGGACCATTTAAAAAAAAAAGGTATTTTTATTTTAGTTTTTGTAAGAAATTTGCATCTTAGCTGAAGACAACATACTCAATATGGGTATCAATATGAAATGTTTTTTATATGCGCGTCCAGCGGTATATATAACATATTCAAGCATATCCTGGCATGTCCTATTTTCAAGGATATTCTATAAAAAACAAATTTTTGACTCTTTTGTACGGAGATATTTGTGACTGAAGTGCAAAACTTACATATCATAATCTATAGACGATTTAAGTGAACACGTGTTTCAGATATTTTTTGAAATTCGCGATTTTACGAGTTTTATCAGAAATTCAATATGGTGGAAACAATATTGAATTTCAATTCATCGATGAGTGAATATAGTTTAGAATTTTGCAAATTTAGTACATTTTTTACGGTGCTCTGCACCAAATTTTGATAAATATTTTGAGCTACCCCAATTCAATAAAAAAAATTTATGAAATCTTTTGTAGGTTTAGTACACAGCACAACACTAAAAATGCATCGGGAATGCGAATTATCAATTCTGATAGATTTTAGTAAGAATATCACGAATGTGAACACCAAATTTTAAAATTAGCTCCAGTTTTTGAAATATTCGCAAAATTAATTTTTAGCAAAAAGTCAGTTTTTTCGGTAAAATTTCTTATTTATTCATATATCTGACTAAACCGCGAATAATTCTAAATATGGTTTAAAAGTATAGACTTTGGGCTTTTGCACACATACCAACTTATTTTGATTAGGTAAAGGATCTAGGATCTAATTGCAATTCAAGTGAAAACTTCACTTATTTTCTTATTTTGAAAATATAGCAAAATCCCTTAATCGGATTTGCAAACTCTTAACACATGACGTAAACTCAAATTCCACTAAATTCATTTTATCAAAAAAATAACAACTTTTGCATCAACATTTTCCGAAAATTCAATCTGAAACACAAATTTTATCGCCCTTACTATCTAAGTATTAAAAATGTATATTTTTGTTCATTTAGAATTTTGGATGGCAGTATGCTTTGACTTGGTTTATTTTTGGAGCATTCTGATTGGTTAATTTATTTTCAACCAATCAAAATGTTTGAAAATATAAATATATTTGTAGGGTTTTCATACACAAAATGAACAAAACCGTAAGTTTAGAAATAAAATCAATTAAATTTAAAATGCTCTTTTATAGTACTTTTTTGAACATAACATACATATTTTAAAATCGTCTTTTTCAGGAATTTGCAATTCAATTATATAAAATTTAGTTGAAATTGATTAGAAAATATATGTGTTACATATTTCAATGGTTTTATCTGAGTTTTCAATTTAAGATTAATCAAAGACTGCTTAATTTTTAGGTATTAAAAATATCAATCTTTTTCAGTTTTAGTCAAATTTAAATTAAGTAACATGAGATGTTTACTAATGGTATAAATTAAAATAATTTGTATTCCTTTCATCGCAGATTAATTATTAACGAAATCGTGAAAAAAGTGAAATTTAAACTTCCCGATTTTGGTCTCTCTTTCGTGGAATAACAGATATATGTTCCAAATGTAATTGGTTTATAAAAACAACATATCTTTCTCTACAAAAAAATTAAAACCGATCCTCACTGGCTCTGTCCAAATTTTAACGAGGGCCGTTTAAAATGAATTCTTAACACAAATTTTTACTTTATCCGCTTAAAACAACACGATAAGTAACACTTAGGCCAAAAATTAGTATGAAGAAAGTGTTTGTCCTTTCATTCTGCATAACAACACTTATATAGTATTTTTGCGAAAAACGCCAAATTTAGAAGTTATAGCGCAAAAAATCTTTGAAGTATTTTTAGTTCATTTTTAGGGTCAAAAATTTAAACTGACTGGACTGTATGCCACGGAAAAATCCAATTTTTACACATATATTATTTTTTGCACCCAATCTACCGGAAACTCCCGGTGGAGCAAACAGAAAAAACACTTTTGAAAATCCCATACATTTCATGGGTGGTCTAATGGTTACCCAGTGGTATGCCAGTGCTTGATTTTTTGTACCACTGGCGATTTCTAATTGGTCAGCTAATTCTTAATGCATGGATTATATTTGAGTTATATATTTTGATATATATCAGCGCATTGTCACCTGTTTTACAAAATTTATAACAACCCAGCAAAAAAAGAGATGCCGAAGCAGTAGAAAAAGCACTACAATTGATGATCTAGATGTACTTCTTTTTTAACATAAACACTAATGATTTAACATTGAGTTGTCATAGGAGAGGAGAACTCCCACTTCAACATTTTTTCAGTACTTTTTGAACGAGTGCAAAGGAAGCTCTTTTTTACCAATTAAAAGTTAAAAAAAATTCTTTACAAAAAAAGAAAATAATATGTTTTTTAGTAGGTTTGAGGTTAAGAACAAGAATAAACCTTCCTCAAAAGTTATAAACACATTAAATTTGCAAATCAGACTAGATCTAGTTTCTGCCTTTTTATGGACAGGCTTCATCAGTGATCTTCCGTTAAATTGTATTATTGTTTATATTTTTATTGTCAGATTGTCTCTATATGAATAATTTCAGAAGTGATCAAACAGACATATACAAACATTCTACTTCAGATTTTCTCTGTTTATCTTTTTATTTCCTCCGTGTCACCTTTTCACAAATATTGCCACATTGACGTATGGTTTGTACGTACAAGTGCAGGCAATTTGTGTTAATTGGAGACGGACGGCCAACAGGGCATTTTTATTTTTTATAGTAAATGGTTGTTTTTTCAAACGCATCGTATAGACTATAAAAAAAAATAATACATAAAATTTGTGACCAGTTTTATAGGTCAAATGTAAACTCCGTAACCACACAGTCAGAAATTGCCAGTGGCACAAAAAATCAAGTACGGGCATACCACTGGGTAACCACGGTGTTAAAAATAAATGACTGGCAGAACACTCATTTGGGACGCTTTATCAGCGTTTGCTAAAAAATATATTTCCAGACCACCTATTTATTGGTTTTGCCAATGTTCAAAAATTTTGTTTCTCCAGTGCTTTTCCGTCGCTTTTTGAACAGCCGCTCCTTTTGTCTAACGATTAAACTGCCAACTTAGGAAGTCGAAGGAAAAAGAGTTTATCATTTATGATAAACTTTCTTAATGGTGGCGGTTCTTCTGACTTCCTTCTTAGTAATGTTCAACGTCATGTTCCTCAAAGATCTATTCGCTCTTACATCCCGTTATATTTACAAGACTTCCAATCAAACTACTCTAATTCTGATCCCTTTTGAAGAATATTTAAACATTACAAAGAAATTAATGAATTAATTAATTTTTCTTCAAATGTAAATGTCATTAAACGTAGTATCATTTCGTACTTAAATCTGTACGTTATTAATTTGCACTTGTTAATTATGTTCTTTTAATACTATAGTATGTAAAGATTTCTATCCACAGATTTAAATAAATAAATAAAAATAATTTTCAGGATATGTTAAATTCTACACAATTAATGTAAAAAAAAAAAATAATATATTCATGTTTCTCATATAACCCGGTAAATGGCGCTATAAGTGTGGCCGAAGTTTAAAAATGGCGCTATTTATTCCTTTTTCTATATTCTAAAATAGACCTTGGTCGGGCCTTGAACACTCGGGAGTTTTTCATAAAATATTTCACAAAATTGCCCATGTTTCGAAAACAAGCGAGATAGAGCAAAACGGACAAACTTTTGATTCCAAGACCCTATAATTTGAACATATTTTAGACTCAGTATAATTACACATAAAACAGTAGTTATACTAATTTAAAAACAATTTTTTCTGTTGAGCCAACAGGTAAAAGAACTCAATCCCGCATTCGTTTTTTCAATTCTGATTGACTATTTAATAATTGAATTCTCAACCTACAATTTAACACATCCAATGAATACTGAATTGGTCTCATTCGATTAAATTTTGAAAGGCTTCAATCACCTTTCATCATTCGATTTGTTCGTACTTCTTCGTTCGATTTTAAAGTTTCAAAATTAACAAGTTTACTTTTTTTAGAGGAAATTTTATAATTTCTTACAAATACAGGAAAGGAAAGGAAAAGATAGCGAAGAAATTCTCAGTTTAATCATAAACAAAAAAAAATTCTAAAGTGTTAGAAATGGTTTTTACTGACATACGTGATACTTTTTGAGATGATTGTTGAGCTACGGAGTTTAACCTATTATGGACTAATTAAAGATTTATGCTGAGTTTCATACTGAAGTTAACTAAATATTAGCTAAAGCAAAAATTTGTTATTGCAATGGATAAGATAAATTTGAATGCTTAACTTGCCAAATCGATTAACTCCACTTAACACATGGTTAAATTTGTTAATGATGTTCTTGTAGATATAGGTTGAATGGGAGCCCGCCAGAACGGCGAGTTCACTCGGAGGCCATAAGGCCCATTGCGATTCCCTTAAACTCCCCCTCATCCACATGGAGAGAAATACCACGACCCGAAGAAATCTAAAACCATCCCGATCCCCTCAAAAAATTCGCAAGAACAGACAGGGAAACATCGCGTAGACTGTCCAGGTCGTCGAAGAACATGCATCCCAGATATCTGAGTCGCCGCTCCTTCAGTCCCGGACATTCGCAAAGCAGATGATGCACTGTATCCTCCTCCTCCCCGTCCCCACAGCCCCTGCAGTAGTCCGCCTGGGTGTAACCCCAACGCACAGCCATTCCGCCAATCGCGCAGTGTCCCGTTAGGACTCCTACCAGCATTCCGATCGTCCGCTTGCCAAAACCAAGAAGAATCTTTGTCCTCCCCGGATCAGGCAGGGGCCATAGGGTCCGAGATATCCTACAATTGGTCTAGGTTGTCCACCTTGCCCTCGTCTCCCTATCCGATATATCCCCTATCACACCGAATAGCTCCACCAGAGGAACCAGGACCTCCGTTTGTACAGGGTCCTCGACCGACTCGGAGCCATTCCTCGCACACTCGTCAGCCAGCTCGTTCCGCGCAACCCCAGCGTGTCCAGGGACCACGCCAGCCTTACCGAGTGCCGACGAATACGGTCGAGGGATTCAATATAGTGCCGTACACACCCCGATCTGACAGTATCGGATTCCAGGGCTTTTAATTCCAGCAAGACTGTCCGCAAAGATGCTAATGTCTTCACGTCCGTAAACACTGAGATATCACCACTCCGAATAACGGAGTCGGTTGCCCAATCTTCCCTGGTCGGTACAATCACCTCAAAAGTCCTCTGGAAATTCGTGACCGGTAGAATACAGTCCGTTTTACGATCCAGTAGTGCACCACCAATCCCATGCAGAATGGTACTGTGCCCCCAAGTGCGTTGCTTCAGCTCTTGCATCTCCCTGAGTCTGAGAGCTACCTTTGCCGCCGTGCCCCTGGTATAACATCCAGTGGTGGGATGCCAAGCATCACCTTCAAACTTGCCTGGGGTGTAGAACGAGCCGCCCCCGCAATACCCAGACAAGCCAGTCGTTGCACCTTTGCGAGAGTGGAGAGATATGAACCCGTTTCCAACGCCCTCCACCACACCAGTGCCCTGTAGGTCAAGATTGGTCTGATAATCGCCGTATACATCCAGTGAATGATATACGGCTGTAGACCTCTTCTCTTCCCAAAGGTCCTTCTGCAGGTGTAAAAAGCACATAAGGCTTTTCTCATTCTCTCCTCGGTATTCCTCTTCCAGGAAAGTTTAGAGTCAAGAATCACACCCAGATACTTTGCCTCCCCCGAGAGTTGAAGAGTAACTCCGTCCAAGCTAGGGAGATTGAACCTCCCCGGTTTGTACTTTCTTGTGAACAAAACAAGTTGGGTTTTAGATGGATTGACTCCCAGACCGTTCTCCCTTGCCCACCTGGATACCATCGTAAGCGCCGACTCCATGAGATCACTGACCGTCTGGAGAAATTTCCCCCTGATCAGTAGCACAACGTCGTCGGCGTATGCCACAACCTTCGTCCCCATTCTCTCCAATGAGTCAAGGATTCCATTGATCACAAGATTCTACAGAAGAGGAGAAATGACCCCCCCTTGTGGAGTACCCCTTGTGACCACCGTCCACGCCCCATCACCGCCTATGTCCGAGTTTATAGCCCTGCTCCTAAGCATATTGCCCGTCCACAGGGTTATCTGCGGGTCAGTGCCAATACCCTCCAAGGCACTAATGATCGATGATATACTCACGTTGTTGAAAGCTCCTTCCACATCCAGGAAGGATGCCAACACATAATCACGGTCGTGAAGAGCGTCCTCAATTGTGCCGACTACCTCACTCAGAGCCGTTTCCACCGACCTCCCCTTGAGGTATGCGTGTTGGGCTCTGCTGAAATTGTCTGCAGAGAGGATGCTCCTCACATGAACATTTACCAGTCTCTCCAGCGTTTTCAATAAAAACGACGAGAGACTAATAGGCCTGTAGTCCCTGGCGGTGTCGTGGTTTATCCTCCCCGCTTTCGGGATGAAGACCACCCTGACCTCTCTCCACCCAGAGGATATATACCCCGATGCCAGACTACCAGTAAAAATACGCAGCAGCCATGGCATGATAACGTCCAGGGACTCCCGCAAAAGTGCCGGGAAAATACCATCCGGCCCTGCTGATTTGTAGGGCTTAAAAGACCGTATCGCAAAAGCAATTTTGCGTTCGTCTACCATTGACCAGATGTGCTCACCTATCTGAATTGCAGTCGATGAGAGTGCGTCCAACGGGACGTTGTGCATCACCTCATCACTGCAACCCGGAAAGTGAGTCTCCATCAGGAGCTCAATGGTTTCCCTATTGCTTTCCGTATTTTTAGATTATGTTAATTATTCATAAAATTCATCCATGTATTATATTACTTTAATCATTTGGCCCATAAGGGCTTGGATTATAAATAAAAATAAATGAAAATGAAATGAAAAAATGAAAGTACCATCAGGCCTCATAAGGGATCCTGGTGCACTGGGTGCCTCGAAAGAACCTTACGAATGTTGTACGATGTTGTTGTAAAACAACGAAATTTTTATCGAACAATCAAGTGATTAATTTTTGCAAATGATTCAATTTTAAATTTTAAAAAATGCATAAATAAATAATTAAAGTTTTTCGCTATCGTCGTCAAATTTAATGAATTTTGGCACCATTTTGAATTAACAAAATTACCATTTTTGAAATGCAGTTATTTCAAACTATACGAACACCAAACAACTTCCAAATAATATGGCATTTGCAATACTTACCCCATAATGTAAACATTTCAGTGAAAATAGTAAAATGTATTAACTATATGTATATGAAATTTAAAAAAAATTAAAAAAAATTAATATATTGAGCTGGTCTATTCAGATCTCACTTTACATACATATACATAAAAAATACATAAAATTTTTGCCTAAAGTTCAGTATTTTATTCACGATTTTGCAAAAAAAAAAAAGCAGTCAGACTTTATATAAATCGCATCAATTTAATAGACAAGACCTTTGGAAAATTTACCGAAAATGTGACATTTGAGTTTGTATACACTGAGAGAATTATCTGCATGATATTAATGAATTTTAACGAAGTTGCACTGGAACTCGTCCATTGAAACTTTTGATTGAATTAACGGAATTTTTCATAAAATGCTGTAAAAATTTCATTTGATTTATTAAAACATTCACAATGAAAAAGTTTCATTATAACTAGATTCATAAAATATATGAAGCCTTTTCATCATATTTATGAAATTGTTCATTTACTTTGTGAAGAAAACTTCATTAGTTTACTGAAAAATTTCATTAAAACTCGGCCAGCAAAATTCTCTCTGGGTACTAGTAGAAAAAAGTCCGTAAAGAAGTTAGTCAAAACTACTAAAAATTAGCTAAAAATGGTTCTGGAGGAAAACTGGTAAATTAGCAGATTCTTTTTACTATAAACGATACATTCGATTTTGCATGAACACTTAATTGTAAGGGAATGATTAAAAATGGTTTGAACGAATGCAAAAGTGTATTGATCATGAAGGGGAACATTTTGAAAAAAAATAAAGCCATTTTCATTTAAAAATGTTTGTTATTATTTGCTATTCCCGAAATATAAATGGTACCCCTCGTATTAGAAAGATAAGAAGAGCAACCAGTAGCCCAAAAAATCACGAAAAAATTTAAAATTTTCGAGGTTTTTTCGTTTTTTCCTACACTCAGATAAAAAATTAGTAAAAAAATTTGTAAACAGTTTCCAATCGAACTTTACTATTTTTATACTGATTTTTAGTACAATTTTTTTTTTAGTAATCAGTTTTGCAAAATACGGATTTTTTTACTAATTCTCGCGGCTGATTTCAGCAAAACATTTTACAAATTTTTCAAAACCGATTGCTAAATTTAACAGAAAAATATACTAATTTAAACAATTTTTTTTTTGATTTTTTACAATTCTTGTTTAGTTTATATTTGTTACTATTGATATATTCTTAGTTTGGAAATAACACTCAGAAAATTTGATTGTATCTCCAATTCATAAAAAGCTAATAACTGGAGAACCGTTTGCAATTTGGACTCCAAATTTCAAGTACGATGAAGTAATTATACGTTTGTTACAATCGACAGAAAAATTTTTTTTTTTTAGATTTTACAGTTTTTGTTTTTTTAGTACAATTTTTTGCTAATTTCAGCATATTGATTTTAAATTACAGTTTACAACAATTTCTGAAATTTAGTAGCTTCAACTAATTATTTATACTAATTTCATTGTACTAAAATTATGATATTTAGTAAGTTTTTTAACTGATTTTAGCAAATCGATTTTGAATTGCAGTTTACATAAATTTTACTAAAATTTAGCAGCGGCTACTAATTTTTTCTACTAATTTTATTGTACTACAGATCAGCAGACATGTGTTGCTAAAATTAGCAAAAAATACCGCTGGCCTCAAAACAGTTAAATTTCCCGTAATAATAGCAAAATTTTCAGTAGCCATTACAGACTTTTTTGGTTTAGTGTACTCCTTGTATAAATTACTCTAGAGATAAATTAAACTTAAAATAATACGTCAGTAGAAAAATCTGTCAAAACGGTTTCATTTCGATTTGACTAATTTTTAACAAATTTTTAGTTGAAACACTGATTTAAACACAGATTTTAGTTATCTTCATTTAACACAATACTAAAAATTCTCAGTACTTTAACTAATTTTGAGTGTTAATTTTCAAAATTATTTAAAACTAATTTTTAAGAACCCATTTGTTAAATTTTACAAAATTTGTTGTTAAAATTTAATATTTTCATGTTACTGTTATTACCCGGTAGATGGTGCCACCAGTGTATACGAAGTTTTAAAGATGGCGCTATTTCTTTCCCTCCCGATTTTTTAAAATGGCCCATATCTCGAAAAGTAAGAGAGATAGAGCAAAATTAACGAAAATTTCGACTACCCCTAACCACGTAATATCCCAGCGAAAAGGGTTATCTTTATCCAAAAATGGACCTTGGCGGGGCCTTGGACCATCGGAAATTTTTAATAATAATTTTCCACTTCGAGATAGAACAAAACGGACAAAATTTTTGCTCTTTCGGGTGCCCATATATGCCCTCACATGATATGGACTAGACCCGTGAGGGTCCCGAGACCCTAGATTTGAATAAATTCTACGACTCAGTATAATTACAGATAAAACTGTAGTTCTACAAATTTTTCACTTAAATTTACATTTGTTAAATTTAACAAAAGAATTTGTTAAAATCAACAAATTTTATTTTAAACCAAAAAACAGGAATAAATTTTGTTAAAGTAACAAATTTTTCTGTTCAGCCAACATACTTACCCAGTGTAGAAACGGTAATGACATATCATTATTTTTTGGACTACCAGTAATGACACCCACTTACCTTCTACATTATTTTAAAACATATAATAATGAGTTACTTATAGAAATAATTTTCTAGATTTTTTTTTAAATTTTTTTAAATCTATTTTTAGACTCAATAGTTTTTAAACACTGGTAAGGATATATGTAACCACATATTTTTTGATTTTTGGTATGTTAGCGAGTAAGCTTACTTGTGTGCAGCAGGTCAATTATGTTTTTATCTATTAAATATTACATGTCGATATAGCTCAGATGGTACAGCTATTGACTGGCAATCTGTAGACCCATGTTCGATTCCCGCACCAGCAAATTTTATTTAAAAAAAATACAATAAAAAATATTTTTTTTTATATAATTTAATTTTTTGAAAATCTAGTTTTAGACTCATTATTTTTGTCAGTACTGGTAAGCACATAGGTAACGATATATTCTTTGATTTTTCGTATGCTGGTGTGTAACCATAACTTATTATTTTTCGCGACATCGCCATATAAAGGTAATAAGAAATGTAATAACAAAAGTAACTAGTTACCATTACCAAGTATGTAGTTACAGCCACATATCTGGTAATGATTTTCTACAATGGGTATTATTTTGAGTGTACTAATTCTTAAAAGATAATTTTTGTGCTACCGCTTAATAGAAGCGGACTGAGCTGAAATTTGGCACAGAGAGATTTTAGACATTAGGGGCAACATTGCGGAGATCGCGAATTCCAACTTTCGTGTTTTTTTAGACCAATATAATGTACAATCAAAATAATACGTCCGTAATTTAACAGAAATATTTCCAATTTTGGCTTAAAATAATATGTGTTTTGTTAAAAATTAGTAATAATTTCTGTTCAATTCCAAAAACTATATTAATATTTTAGTAGTTCTATTAATTTTTAACAAAAATGTTGTTACATTAAAAAAATAAGTTAATAGAAAAATTAGTAAAACGTCTTGTATATCAAGTTATACTAGTTTTCAGAAATTTTTTGCTGAAATTCCGTTTTAAGCAAACGTTTTAGTTTTGTTTTTTAGCACTAAACTAATTTTGAACTAATTTATTTTGCTACTAATTAATATTCATCAAAAAGTTGTTTATGATTTAAACAAGTTTTTTTTATTTGCAATCGACCAAGTGTTAGCACAATTTCTTCTGAATTTAGTACTTTTTGTGCACGCTGATTTTCTGCAACGATTTTGCTGACATTAGCAACTTTTCTGCAAGTTACCGCCTGATTCTGAGTCAACAAGCTATTTTGTTGACTTTTTTTACTTTTTTGTGTGTAGATTTAACAACATTTATTTAAGGTCAAAAATTAGAAAGTTCTTTTAAATTACAGACGTATGATTTTGAGTGTATTAAATGAACATCTGCTGTATTTAATTTTGATTTCATTTAAAATATCCGTTCATTCAAATTTCAGCATAATGATTGTCGTCATCAAGAACATCATTATAATCATTATAATTTTTAAATTATCATCATCATTATCACCGTCGCACAGTGCTTTGTCCCATAGACAAAAATCAAAAAAAAAAATTGTGTCTCCGATTTCGATGAAAATATTTTTTTGTATATATTCTAAAATTACTTAATCTTGTAAATATTAAGCGCAATTTTTATCATCTGGATTTAGCTTTTATCATACAAAAAGTGGATTTATTAAATCCAAACAAAAAGTTGGATTTATTTACCCGGGTTTACACATAACAGTAAAAACACAAATATATGAAACATACTGTTAATTTAATGTCAGAAAAAAATACGAATGAAAGATAAAAGAGAAACAAAAAGTTTAAGTTTTTTTTATTAATTAATTGTTTTTATAAAAAGAATCAGAAGAATTCGTTAAAACATTTGTGTAATACTGAATTTAGACTGAGCAAAAACCAGGTGGTTTTTGTACAAAACTAAATTACAAAAGCCAAGTCATTTACACTGGTTATTTAGTTTTGCTTTGTCACATGACTTTTTTATTTAACACTTTTCTTCATATTTTTATGGTTAAATTAAATTAAAAAAATTATTAAAACATTTAAAAATGTATAACAACACAACATTTTAAACTAAAACTGAAATATTTTAAAAAATTAAAAAATATATTTTTGACACTTGCTTTAATTTTATATTCGTTGTAACAGGGTGTATCGAAAATTACTTATAAAAGAAACCGAGTGTATCAAAAATGCAAATTTCAGATATTTTAAGTTGGTTTTTGGCAAAAACCAGGTACAATCTGGTTTTCAGTTTGTATGAAAATTGTATGCAAAAACTAAATTAATTTTATAGTTTTCGGCTGAAAAACTAAAAATGGCCAAAAACTACTAGTTTTTGCCCAGTCTAAATATACTATAAAAAACACATACTTAAAAAGATTTATCTTTAAATTAACAAACTTGTGCAAAAATTTTGGAAGAAAAACGTTTTTAAATTAGTGTTTTTCACACGAATTTATTAACGAATTCATCTGATTCTTTTTATAAAAACACACAGTAAATATGTTTAGAAAAATAAGTAGATAATAAATAAGAAAATCCACTTTTTGTATGATAAAAGCTAAATCCAGGTGATTAAAAAATACGCTAAATATTTACAAGATTAAGTAATTTTAGAATTTTCAGCTATTTCTCCATGTCATCTTGGACATGGAGAAATAGCTGAAATCGAAATGGCAATTTTTCACGCTACTGTAAGTAATTTAATTAAATACAATTGGTGAATATTAAACATTGCAGTGGAATATTTAATTGTATAGAAATATAAATTGAAGTGATGAAACTCAAAAGAAAAACTGTTTCTTGCTGTTTTATATAAAATATAATAAAGAATTTAAAATAACAATAAAATCCTACATCATTGCGTTTATTATTAAAAATTAGGATGGAAGAAGGTCGGGTAGAAAAATTCTGTTAAAATAGCTGAAAACTCAACCATCCATTGAGCACTTTGAGAACAAATTTTTGGATTTAATAAATCCAAGTGATAAGAAAAAGCTGCTATTATCCCTTCTGGTATAACTCATATCATTAAAATTTTTCTTTTTTTTAATATTTGAATATATTCGAATCAATAAAAGATAATAAAATTGTAAAAAAATCTGCAATTAACAACATATCAAATTACTTTTTGAATTTTTACAATATTTTTGCTGGGAGCCTTAAAATATCAAAAGTTAAATGGAACTTTAAAAAAATTATGTTAATTGATTTTAAAATTTGTTGTCATCCTCTTATAATTTTGTATAAAAAAAAATAAAGAAAAGAACCAATTCCTTAATTTAACTCTAAAAAAAAATTCCAAGTGTAACTTCATCTTTATGGGTTAAGAAAAAGTTTCCAACTTTCTTAGATTTTAATAAAATGGAATCATTTTTTTTCCGAAAAATTAGGGTAATAATATTAAAAAAAAGGTTTAAAATTTGGCAAAAACACATTAACTATTTCATTAATAAATCCTTAAATATACCGAATTTTTGGTTCAAATCCTAAAAATTACCAAAATTTCTACCAAATTACCAATTTTTTTATAGAAATAAAAAAAAAAATGTTTTATTTAAAAACTCTTTTTTATATCTCATTCGCGTAATAAAAGCCACATATATTCCATTTTGTAATTAAATCCCCAGCCGATAAAAAAAGAAAATCTATCTTTGAATCTATCTTTGGGAGCAAATTCACTAAAGTATTACCGCTAAAAACTCTACGAGGAACATTTTTTCGGAACATTCTAACCCTCTACCTCTTCAATGAAAGGGAATTTTTTGGTCCCCTTTTAAAAAGGGACAAAAAAAACCCGAGTTGAAGAGTTAGAGGGTTAGAGGGTTAGAATGTTCCACAAAAATGTTCCTTGTAGTGTTCTACATAAGTTTACTGAACAGATCCTAAACCTAGAATGGAAGATTCCCACGGTTTCTCCCTAAAATCCAGGTTTGTGGGACATTTGAACGCGAATTCTGAATAAATACGAAATTAACCCTTAAACACATTTTAGTTTTCAACTTGCGGGTCCTTTTTGTCCGTTTTAAAATCGGGCCAAAAAAGTCCCTTTAATTGAAGAGTTAGAAGGTTAAAATGTTCCACAAAAATATTCCTCGTAGTGTTTTACATAAGTTCGGTGAACGTACCCTATACCTAAAATGGAGGATTCACATGGTTACCTATTTTAATCATATTTAATTTTTTTATGTTTTAGAAAAATCATTTTAAGCGTTTAAAACGCATTTTTTATTAATGAATCGACTTTATCTAAATTTGGCACAAATATGACTTGACCTTATATCAATTCACGTGCTAAATTTCATGGCAATCGGATAATTTTTGCCGGTTTTAAGATAAAGGATATATGGCAGGACTCAGATTCCTTGATTCGATTTTGATAAAAATTGACACAAACGTTTCCAGTTTTATGTGTATCTCAATGCATCCTTTTTGGAATTTTACGTCCATTTATGTAGCTAATATAATATTTTTAAATTTCAGGGCCTATGGGAGGTGGGTGTGTCCTTGGCCCGATATTTCCCAAAATTAAAATTTTTCTTAACTAAAGGGTTCTACGTCAGTGCACCTAATTTCAAACCGCTGTCGCCACTCCTTCTATTTTTGTCCAATCGTTATATGCACTCAAAATAATAACTCAGTTGGCTGAACAGAAAAATTTGTTACTTTAACAAAACTTATTCCTGTTTTTTTGGTTTAAAATAAAATTTGTTGATTTTAACACTTTTTTTTGTTAAATTTAAAAAATCTAAATTTAAGTAAAAAAATCTACAGTTTTATCTGTAATTGTACTGAGCAGTAGAATTTACTTAAATTTAGGGTTTCGGGAACCTTCCAGGGCCTAGTCCATATCATGTAATGGCATATAAGAGCTATCCAATGGAGCAAACATTTTGTCCGTTTTGCTCTTTCTCGCTTAGTTTTCGAGATATGGGCCATTTTATGAAGTAAAAAACCTTTATTAAAAATTTTCGAGGGTCCAAGGCCCCGCCAGGGTCCATTTGGAATAGATATAGTCGAAATTTTCATCAATTTTGCTCTATCTCTCCTAGTTTTCAAGATATGGGCCATTTTTAAAAATCGGGAGGGAAAGAAAAAAAGCGCCATCTTTAAAACTTCGGATACATTTCTGTTGCCAACTACTGGGTAATAACAGTAACATGAAAATATTATATTTTAACAATAAATTTTGTAAAATTTAACGAATGGGTTCTTAAAAATTAGTTAGAAATAGTTTTGAATATTAACACTCAAAATTAGTTAAAGTACTGAGGATTTTTAGTATTGTGTTAAATGAAGATAACTAAAATATTTGCTTAAATCAGTGTTTCAACTAAAAATTTGTTAAAAATTAGTCATATCGATTTGAAACCGGGTTGACAGATTCTTCTACTGACGTATTATTTTAAGTGTGGGATCAAAACACTGTGCGTCGTCTCATCACATTCTTTCACACTCATCCATTATTCATTGTGTATACAGTAAAAATGTTTTTTTTACTATCAATAAAATGGCACTTAAACTACCATTAATTGTATTATTCGTGTTATAATTTTTCTGAATATTTTTTTAGTGTATAGTTTCGGTTGATTTTATTTAAATTTTTCAATATTTGTTATTATTGTGTTTTCGAACGTACATAATTCTTCATATGAGTTTATAATAATAATTTTAATATAATAATTAAATATTTGCAAAATAAATCATAAAACACATTTTAACACTTTTTTTAATGAATTGTCATATAAATATTTTTATGTGAGATTTGTCATGTTTTTTTACATTTTTATATATTTTTGAAAAAAAAAATAAATATGAAATTATGAATAATTCATTTGTAGATAATTATGACATTTAAATTGGATTCTTGAATGGGTCAACAAATTTATTTACACATGATTTAAATTAAAAAAGCATATTTTATTCAAATTTTGACAAAATTAAGATATATTTTCAATAAAGTTGTCCCTGTGATGTTAATTACTAGTTTCATAAATTCGATAAAAGTTAATTGAAATTTAACCCATAAATAAATTATTTCACTAAGGGCTGGTATCTTATCTCCAATGCTTAGTTTACTTTAATCATTGATTTAGAAATCATTGATTAGCCCTTAAACTTACTTAAAATAATATCGGTAACTTACAAAAATTTAAACAATGATTTGTTAATTTTAGATAATTTCATTTGACAATACGAATAAGAAATAAAATAAAATAAAAAAAGTTTGGAAACTCGCGAAATAAGAGTTTTTTATTGAATTTTTCGCATGATACGAGGTCATAAAATTATAAAATACATGACCAAATTGTTTTAAAAATCTTCAAATGCCTCAAATAGGAAGTGTCTTTCTGCATGCTACATGCATATCTTATTTTTTTCATTGGGTAAGTGTGTATAATTATAAATTTATTTTAATCCAGGAAGGTGTTATTAACCCTAGAAAGATAACGTACGTCTGCGAGACGTATGGATTTTGCATTTTATGCTCTCTTTCTCTCAATCGTTAACATAGAAATTTCTCACGTTTATTTATCTCAGTCGTTAGCAGTAGCTTGATGGTGGTGGTTGTTTTTCTGCGGTAAGTTGTTTATTTTCTGAGAAATGAGCATAGCATACACCTGTATGTGGAGACCACAAGAATTTAATTTGTGATTCTTGCATATAATGCACTTTGAATTTAATTTTTGTTTATTTCTTTAGTTCAATAATTTTATTAATTTCTAATTGGAGTACAAATTTTTTATTTTTTTTTAGTTTTTAAACAAAACCAAAGTTCTTCAAAGAAGACTTTAAATGTTCTCATTATTTTTAATACATATTTTATTTTAATTTTATATTTAAGTTTTCTGTAACAATAAATAAAAATAAAATGAAATTGAATAAAAAAAATTATCTCAAAAAAAATTGTATCAATATTTGACTATTTAATGTCCTTAGAAGGATTTAAAGAAGTATACGTCTCACAGACGTATCGTTATCTTTTCAGTACAAAAAAATAACGTTATCTTTCTAGGGTTAAGAAATATTTATGAAGGACAAGATGATTTTTGATGTTGTTGATACATTCAATACAAATTTTAAAGTCAGAATTTATTAGAAAACTAGGTTCAAAGGCAAAGTAAAATAACTATGCCTCTATATTATTTGTTATTTGTTTGGATAAATATATCTGGATCAAATTTAATATACACATACAGTGACATCTCCCAAAGCAGTAAATTTTTACAAACCGCGAAACTTAAACGCTTGATTTTCTTGATTCTATTTTTAAGATATCTTCCAAAAATTTTGTGTAAAAAGCAAAAATCTTCTGAAGAGTCTGTGAAATTTTGTGTTAATTGAAAAAATTAGAATTTTCTAATTTTGTGGAAAATAAAAGATATGAATCCAAAAATATTCCTCGGAAGAAAAAATATATGGCGTACATAAAAATTGTACTGCAAGAAATATTTAACTGGTCTAAACAACTACCATATAATCTTAACAGTATGCATAAATCTTAACCTCTGTTAACTGAACCTGGCCGACATTTCAACAATTTTTAAAAGAATGTGGTAGATTAAGTTTGATGGTTAAATTTTATTAAATAGTAAAAATTGGTTCAATAAATAAGCAAAATAAAAAATTTAATAAAAAACTATACTCATTAACCGCAATTTAAGATATTGCAGGAGCACGTGAAGTAGTCTTATATCTTTATATAGCTCATATTTTTCCAGAAAATTCGAAAATTTAAATTATTTGTTATTAAAAACTGCAGAATTAAAAAAATTATTGTGAAACACCTTAAACACATTTTTTGGTCAAATTTTCCTTCCACGAATCATGGTTTATTTGTGCTAAATAAAGATCAAAATTATGACAGATTCTAACAGACAATTCGTACAGAATCCAATATTATGTCATATTATTAAAATTTCCCCCAAATATTTTCATAATTCCAATTGGTATTTTTAGAGAAGATATATGTGCAAGTTACTAAAGATGTTCATTATTTAGATGGTACATAAAGATGTTGTACGGTGTTTATTTACAAATTAATTGGTCTACGTATACGTTTTTAAAAAGTTACCAACATTAGAAAAAATAACATGAATTGTAGGGTGGAAAATCTACGTTTAAGGTCTTAATCACAGAAATTTCTGTAATTAAATTTAAGCAATGTTTAGATTAAAATCAGAGATTAAAATTTGATGAGTTACTGTAATTAAGTGCTAAACAATGATTTTCTTCTTAATCATTGTTTAATATCACATAAGATACCAGGCCTAAATATATGAAATTATTTGCGACATTTTAAAAAAAATTTAAAACAATTTGTTTAAAAGTTAAAAATGCTTTAAGTCACATTTACACTCGAGAGCAAACTGCTATCATCACCATTAACAATCAAGCTATTTAGAGGTGTATATCGTCACCTAAAATGCAAAAGGGCGTAACAAAAAAAATTTAAGCCGATTTTCTGATTGATTATGATGCACTAGACTAAATTACATTTCCTTACAAAATTTTAAACTTATATGTGAAATATGTCTATAGTCGTGTTTAAAACAAGAGAAGAAAATATAGAATATGTTTAATTCTACAACGTTTTTTTTTGGTTCTAGTGTAAAAAAATAAAAAGTATTGTTACGCCATTTTGCATTTTAGGTGACGATATGCTCTATCCCTAGCAGTTTTCTCTCGAATGTAAATGTGCCTTTATAAGCATTACAAACTTCTGCATTTGCTTTCTAATAGCTCAAAAACTCACAAGGAAACTTCAGGGCGAGCTCCCAGATTTCTTTTAAATTAGGATCATAAATGTATCGGGCCAAAAAAATTATGAATATTATATTGTTATATATATATTATTTATTTATTTTATTTAATATAAAGGTATTCATCTAAAGTATTTACGCCTCGTATACCTTGTTATATTTGTACTAAGATTGTTATGTTAAAAATTTATAATTAATAATAATATAGGAATTCTTTTTTTTTGTAACGTATTACGCTCCTGTACTATAAATATAAGTCTTGTTGTACAGGAAATGAAATCAATTAAATAAATAAATAATATTCAGCAAAATTTGTTACTGATTTTAGCAGAGTAAGTTTTTATTGCAATTAACTAAAATTTAGCTCAAATACAACAAAAATTCTGTATATTTAACAGCTTTATTTTTGCTATTCTTATTATTAAGTTTACTCGATTAATGTCAAAACTTGTTTACGAGCCCTTGTAAATATACGCTTACATTTTCATGTGTAAACTTTTTCGTATTTGTACACATATTTGAATATTGTCAAAAATAAAATTATTTTGTATTTTTTTGTTTCTTGTTTTTTATTTTCTGTTTTATTTGTTTTTAAATGAACAAATTTAAAAAATTCTGTGTTTAATTTATGAAAAGATCAAAAAAGTGGCTAAATGCAAAACTGAAATGTGAATAGTTTTAAAAGTAGCGTTCATTCAAATAAACAGGTAAAGTTATAAATATACGCGATTACAAAAGGCTCGATTTTTATTTGCATTTAAAAAAATCTAATACAAAACTTCGAAAGTTTTAAATTTTTTAGGCTACTAATAATTTAGCAAATTTTTTGCTGATTTTAGCAGGTTAATTTGCAATTCTTCATTTACAAAAATTTAGCTCAAATATAACTAAAATTACAAAAGGCTCGATTTTTATTTGCATTTTAAAAAAAATCTAAAACAAAACTTCGAAAGTTTTAAATTTTTTGGTGATTTTTTAGGCTACTAATTATTTAGCAAAATTTTTTTCTCCACTTACAAAAATTTAGCTCAAATATAAATAAAAAAATTATTTTTGCTGTTCCTATATTACTAATATATAGCAAAAATAATCTGCTAATTTAGCATTTTTTTCTGCAGCATCATTTTTAACTATTTTTTAGTAGTTTTAACTAATTTTTTTACGGACTCTTTTATATTAGTGTACTCCGTTGGCGTTATTATTTCAAGTTTTAAAAAACGTTAAGTTTTGAAAAACGGAAGTATCGACAATGGTTTTATCAATGGTGTTTTGCCATAGGTATTTTTCTACATAGAAAGAACTACATTAATTCTCCTAAATAAAAAGCAAAAGGTGTTGATTTTATATTTATCCTTCAGTGTTTAGTAGGGTATTCAAGGTTTGGCTTTGTTCGAGTAACTTGATTTTGAAGTTTTAAACTTACTCGAGTAACCGCATCAATCGTGTAGTTTTTTTTCAAATTACTCGAGTAACTGATTTATTTAATTATTTTTTAGAAAAATTACTCATTTTTTCTAGGATTTATAGTTTATTAGTAACAAAACACAGCAAATGAACAATAAAAATAAATCCACAAGTAGAAGTTAAAAATTTTTTTTACATCATTCATTTATGTAAACTTTGAAATATAAGAGAGGTCTGTTAAATATTCGTTTAAAAAATAATTGGTAATGCAGTTTTCTAAAAAGATAAAAAATTTAGTCGGCTTAATTTACAACGATTCTAAATCGATTTTGTATTTCTTTAAAGGAGAAGGGAAATCTTAATAAAATCTAAAAACTCTAAATATGAATAAAAGTTTTCAATGGTAAAAATACATTCAAATAAATTTAAGATTTAGTTTCAGTTTTTATTAAGTTTTTTCCTAATCCCCTATAAAAAAATAAGAAATAGAGTTATGGGCTTTTTATAGTAGGCCATGGATATGGAAGTTTTGCAATTCGTTAATAAAATTGCACAAAAATTGCTTATATAAAATCCACAGTTCCCAAATATTTTTACTAAAAGTTAAAGAGATCTTCTAATATCATCTTTCAAAAATAATATATACACTCATAGAAATAAATCTGTAAAAATAGCAGAAAAAGTTACTAAAAATTAGTTAAAAATTATGATGCAGAAAAAACTGCTAAAAGTAGCATATATTTTTACTAAATACTAGTAAAATGAGAACAGCAAAATTAAAACTGTTAAATTTACAGAATTTTAGTTATAAGTGAAATCAACATAAAAAATTTGTTACTTTTTGATGAAACGATTTGTTAAAACAATATATATTTTATTCAAATTAATGTGTGTTTTTCTTAAATCAAATATTTTTTTTTAAATGAACATACTTATTTCCATCAATAATTCTCTACAAAACAATTGTTGTTGTGATAATTTTTTGTGCATTTTTTAACAAAATTTAATTTGTTAACTCGAAAAAATTTTGTAAAAAGGCAGTAAAGTAAATTTGATATAATTTTTCTTCCATTTGAAAAAAAGTATTTTTCTTCCATTTGTGGAAAAAAGTTTAGTGAGGTTAGTTTTGTCGCATCATTACTCGTACTAGCATATGTATTTATAATTGTCGGAAATATCAATAAATTGACATTAAGCGTTTTTGTTTTTCAAAGTATAGATAACTAACAAATTCAGTGACTTGAAGTGAATTGCTAATTGAAGATTTATTCATTTTAATTTAAATAAATTTATATAATTTTGAACGTTCTCATTTAAATAATACATTTAAATTTATGTCATTAATTTTGATATTCTCTATCTTTTTGTTATTTTGTTTAAGGCAAACTATTAATGAAAGTTATAAATATAATGTATGTATTTGAATTATTAATTTAAATAAAATAAGTTATATGTTTTTGTATATAAAATGGTTCATGTGTTTTAAATAAAGAGTTTTTAGTATGTGTTATATTATAATTTCAATTTTATATTTCATTTTTTTTTATATTTTATCAAATTCATTTTAAAAACGACATTGTGTGTATATTAGTGCTGGTAAAAACATGAGTAGTGGGTATCGAGTATTTTGGGTACTCGATACTCAAAACTACTACTCGATATTTTCAGAGTTGCATTTTGGACAGACAAAATATATAAAATGTGACTTCGCTAAAATATTTACCACAAAAATGTAAATCCGCTAAAATATTTATCACAAAACTACAGCTCTGCTGAAAGAAAAAATCACAAGTTAAATATTTAACAGTGTATGTTAAAAAACTATGAAAAATGCAATGAATAGTTGGTGAACATGTTTAAAATATGTTTATAAATTTAAATATTGAATTAACGTAAATATTTTCAAAGAATTTTATTAAAAAATTTTCATATTTAAAAATCGTTAAAAGTATTGAGTAGTATCGAGTATCCAAATCAAAAATATCGAGTAGTATCGAGTAGTATCGAGTATTGAAAAGTAACCGAATTTACCAGCACTAGTGTATATTGCTTCAAAAATTTGACATTGGTGAAATATAAAAAATAATGAAATATAAGTCTAAAAATTAATAATAAATCGATAAAAAAGTAATTAATTAAATAAAATGCATTGTTGAATTGAATAAAATGCATTGGTAAAACAAAAAAATCATTATGCATTTTGATTAAATGTAATTCTTAAGACAACTAATTTTTGTTAATACATTTAACGATATTTTGTCAAAATAACACCACATAAAATAGTTAAACGTCAAAATATAAATCTACTAAACAACCCAGTGTTGAAAATCATTACCAGATATGTGGTTATGTAACTACATACTTGGTAATGGTAACTAGTTACTTTTGTTATTACATTTCTTATTACCTTTATATGGGGATGTCGCGAAAAATAATGAGTTATGGTTACACACCAGCATACGAAAAATCAAAAAATATATCGTTATCTATGTGCTTACCAGTACTGACAAAAATAAATAGTCTAAAAATAGATTTTCAAAAAAATAAATTGTATAAAAAAAATATTTTTATTGTATTTTTTTTTTTTTTGTTAAATAAAATTTGCTGGTGCGGGAATCGAACCTGGGTCTACAGATTGCCAGTCAATAGCTGTACCATCTGAGCTATATCGACATGTAATATTTAATAGATAAAAACATAATTGACCTGCTGCACACAAGTAAGCTTACTCGCTAACATACCAAAAATCAAAAAATATGTGGTTACATATATCCTTACCAGTGTTTAAAAAATATTGAGTCTAAAAATAGATTTAAAAAAATTTTAAAAAAAATCTAGAAAATTATTTTCTATTTGAATAAATGATAAAAATAAGTCATTATCAGTAACTCATTATTATATGTTTTAAAACAATACAGAAGCTAAGTGGGTGTCATTACTGGTAGTCCAAAAAATAATGATATGTCATTTAATTTCATTTCTACACTGGGAATGCGTTAAGTTTATGGGCAGGTTTTGTTAGTTGTATAGTGATCACCCATTCATCAATTTAATATGGATTTTAGTTGATTTCACGGCAGTTTTTGGTTCAGTGTATTTAGGCTAACTTTTAGTTAATTGAAAATAGCAAATTATACTGTAAAATCTGCAGAAAATTTTGCTAAATATTTGTAGACTAAAAATAGAAAAAATAAACTGTTATATCTACAAATTTTTTGCTATTTTTAAGCTAAATTTAGTTGAATGCAAATAGCAGTCTATTCTGCTAAAATCAGCAGAAATATTTGCTAAAAAATTGTAAACTGCTGTTTTCAAAAGGCTCGATTTTTATTTGCATTTAAAAAAAAAAAACCGAAAAAAAAATTTAGAAAATTTTAAATTTTTTGGTGATTTTTAGGCTACTACACTCATAATAATCCATGCTTAAAAATACGAAAATATTTTTCGTAAATATTTTTTCGTACAATATACAAACCTTTGGTTTATATCACAAATATTTTGTATACAACAAATTTCGTAAATAATACAAACACGATTTTGTAAATTATTTTTAGTAAAAAGTACAAAAAAATTGTAATACTACAAAATGTTTGTACTAAGTTGATTGTAAAAAATTGATTAATTTTAAGAATTTCGTAAATTATACAAATAAAGTTTAATGAACAAATGTTTGTATAATGTACAAAAATATCGTAATATTACCAAATACCATTTAGTAAACATACAAAATTTTTTTTATTTAACGATTTCGTTTGTATATTTTACAAATATTTTAGATTTATTCATTAATATTTTTTGTAGAATAAACAAAATTATTTTGTATTTTTACAAAATATTTATATATTTACAAAACTTTTTTGCACGTTTACAACATTTCGTAAACTATAGTAAACATCTGTCATTAATTCTCATTTGGTCATTGAACGAAATAGTGTAAACAAAAAAGTTTTTCTTTGCTTAAAAAATCTCGAATTTTGTGCCAAGAAAAGCATTATTTACGAAAAGTTTTGCTTTACTTCTTCAATTGAATATGTTCCATTGATTTAAACGTGCTAAAGATGGTTTGTGCGGTTCAGAAGTGGTGATTTTGACACGGAAGACAAAGGCCACACAGGTCAGCCAAAAAAGTTGGAAGAGATGAATTGGAGGCATTTCTCGATGAAGATTGTTGTTAAACTCGAAAAGAACTAGCAAAATCATTCGGAGTTTCTTAAGCAGCAATTTCAAATCGTTTGCAAGCAGCAGGGAAATGAGTACCACAAGCAAGAAAATGGGTACCACACGATTTGAAGCCCAGAGACGTTGAAAGACGATTTGCATGTCCGAAATGCTGCTTGAACGCCATAAAAAGAAGTTATTTTTGCATCGAATCATTACTGACGATGAAAAATGGATCCATTACGACAACCCGAAACGTAAGAAATAGTATGTGAAGCATGGCAGAAGGGTCTCATCTATTATGAGCTACTGAAATCGGGTATCCGAAATTGGCTTGATTAGTTCTTGGCCTAAAAAAATGACCAGTTGTTTTGGCGCGGAATAAATATGTTTCCAGAAAGTTGGGAAAAGATCACAGATAACGATGGCCAATGTTTACAGTAACATAAACGCCAAAAATTTGCCAAATATATCCTATTTTTAGGATATACACCCAATTTTCTACTAGATAAAAAATTATTTTGTATTTAAACCAAATATTTATATCTTTACCAATCTTTTTTTGTACTTTTATAAAATTTCGTATAATATACAAATAAAAATTCGATACTAGAAACGAAATATCATTTGTACATATTACAAAAATATTCGTAATGTGAAAATAACCAAAACTTTCGTAAAATGAACCACATTTTTCGTTTATTTTACCTATGGATTATTATGAGTGTAATTATTTAGCAAAATTTTTTGCTGATTTTAGCAAATTAATTTGCTTTTCTCCATTTAAAAAAATTTAGCTCAAATATAACTAAAATTCTGTATATTTAACAGTTTTATTTTTGCTGTTCCTATATTACTAATATATAACAAAAATAATCTGCTAATTTAGCAGTTTTTTTCTGCAGCATCATTTTTAACTAATTTTTAGTAGTTTTAACTAAGGGGGTAATTTTCTAAAACACTTCGGTGAAGTGTTGCGTTATTTCTATAGAAATTGTTTTTGTTACAAAAACAATTTACATTGAAAGTTCCCTTCACTTCACCCAAGTGTTTTACGAAATTAGGTACTAAATTTTTTAGGCACTTTTTTCTATTAGTGTAGTTAGGTGGCTTGCTGTCGAAAGGAGTTTTCTTAAATTTTTATAAAGGTCGGCGCTGGGAAATGTATTTCGCTTATAGAGTACCTTCAAGTTTGTGTAGTAAAATACAGACCTTCAAAAACATTATTCCTTAATTCAATTTTTAAATTTGATTCAATTACGAAAGAATCGATGAGCACAACTAATTCTATTGATTGAATTGTGTGCTACTTTATTCAATCACTATCTTGTTCAAAGAATCAATTTTATTTTTGTTGATTCTTTTGATATATACAATTGATTCAATTGTAACAAATTAATTTAACCAATAATGGTTGTCTTCAATTAAATTCATTCAAAATTGAATCATTATAAATTTATGTAAATCATATCTCATTTTATTCAATTTCAAATGATTTAAAGTGGTTATGATTCAGAAAATAAAACAAATTTTATGCGAGTTGATTTAAAATAGAATTTTTTTTAAAGTTGTGATAAAATATACCGTGAAATTTTTAAATTAAACACAAAACAACAGCATACAAAATATTGTTTTTGCTTTATGTGTACTTTGGCAATTTCTTAGCAGGTTATATTGAATTTTGTAGTGAAATTTTTAAAATACAGAGTTCACTAAAAATCAAGGTTGGCAACCGATAACTTTTTAATAGCGTTATCCGTTTCAAAACCGTTTCAAATTGATAACAGATAACAATACCGAAACTCTTAATTTTAAAAAATACCGGTATCCAAAAACCTTTTCCCTTAATACCGGTATCGTCCCGGTATTAAATCGGTTTCTAATAAAATAATTTGTTTTTACGTTTTTCACAAAAAAAATATAAATTGTTTTATAAAAAATATCCAAAACTTAAAATTAATTGAATTCTATTTGTGTTTTTAATAAAAAATCGTATTGCTAGCAGGCATATTGCTATTATTTTTTTTTAAATTGAGCTGTGTTTTCGACTTAACTATATCCGTTAACTCAGAACAAAACTCAAAGTACACAAAAATGTGTTTGAGTCAAAAACTAACACATTACTTTTCCTATGCACGGTAACTTTTAACGCGGATAAATATCAACGTTGAAAACTCAACGTTTATTCATTTTCATGTCTAACAGAACTTCTTTGCATTACTTCCTAATAATTTTTGTTGCCGTACGTTCGATTATACCGTAAATATGGTAAACATTCGCTGTTTAAAATTTTTAAATACTTTAAGCGGTTAAGGGTATATTTGCTGTAAATACTTAACGTTGATAGCTATGATCGAAAATACGGCTTTGGTTTAGGAACATTGTGTTTTTTACACATCATTTATTGTAAAAAACACAATTCTTCAATAATACCGGTACGTACACACACAAAAATATACCAGAAAAAAATTTAACAAACTCGTTTGTTTGATATAGAAGTTAAATACAATAACCCTTTGAATTTGATTCAAACATTATGTTTATCACTATTGCAACTTTTAAAAATAACACTCAACAAAATGCATTGATAAACAAATAATTGAATAATTTTTCATTTTCAATAAACATAATACTTGAATCAAAGTAAAAATAAATTTTTTTTAATTTTGGGCGTTATTTTGATTTTTTTTCAAGGCATGCTATGTTTTGTTCTTCTTTTTGTAAGTTTGTCTATTACTTTTGTAGTTTCATATTTTAGTTGCTCTTTGGACTTTGATGCGGTTGCACATACTATGTGTGAACCGGAAAAGTTTAATGAAATTATAAATAATAAAATACTAAATAATAGTAATATGAAAGATTTAGAATTTTGTTGCACCTTTTATACTTTTTGTTGTTTTTTTTTATTTTTTAATAAATAAAATTAAATTTAACATGTTTTTTTTTGTTTAAAAAATTATTAAAACTTTTTGTTAAATCAACACATTCTTTCATTAAAAAATCACAAAAATTCAACAATTGCGTTTTATCAAATCAACAACTTTCTTTATTGACAGAAAAACAAAATAATTTCAACAACGTGCTTACAATTTTCATTATCAATTCTGCAAAAATCGTCATCACAGGAAATTCAAAAAAATTTTTTATTGAATCTGCGATTTTCGTATTCAAATATGAAAATTATTTTTTTGTGTGTACCGGTATTGATATTTCGGTATCAGTAATACCAATACCGATACAAATAAAATACCGTTACCAATACTGAAACAAACAAAACTAAAATTAAATTAAAGGAATTAAATGCGCTAAAATCCCAAAACCTAATTAACAAATTATGAAAAATAATCTGTTAAAAGCATTTCCCTATCCAAATTTTATTCTTGAATAAGGCAATCGTCATTGGGCGACGTATTTCTAGAAATATTTGTTAAGTTAAAGTGCAAACTCAATGAGAATTTCTTCTTCTCGTCTAGGAGCGTTTCTAAACATTTAAAATACCAAAAAAATACCACAATTTGCTTTGTCATCTTCCAATTTACTACTCTGTTGTTTTGACAGATCTAGTCACATCCATTCAAGTATAATCAACAATATAAAATAAAAGTTTTTCTAAAGTGTCAGTAATATTTATATTTGCACAAGCACTTGCATATTAGTTAAATTTTTAACAAAATTTTTTTATTGTTAAGCTAATGTTAATTCTAACCCCCATTAACAACAAACAAATAACCTGAAGTTAACACAAACTGAAAGTTAAAAAATTCAAATTTGTATGGAATTTGACATCTATAACTCTGCGTTAGCTCAAACTTTAGGTTAATATGTTTATTGTTAATGGCCCTAAATAAATAAAACTTTTCTATACTAATATAATAAAGAGGTAATGTGTGTATATTTGTTTGTAGGAGGTAATCTCCGTAACTACTAGGGATGCCAATCGGGATTGATATTTGAAAATCCCGGGATTCGGGATTTTCGGGACTACGGGATCCCGGGATTTTACGGGATTTCGGGATTTTTCGGTATTTCGGGATTTAAATTTTCCTTTATTTGTAAACATTTTTATTTTATGTAACTAATTTTTTTTTATAGAATAAAGCGTTTTATAATTATTTAATAGTTGTTAAGTAATAATGTGGTACATTTTATGAATACTGAAACATCTCAGTCAGAAATTGACAGTGGTACAAAAAATCAAGTACTTGCAGAACACTCATTTGGGCAGAACACTCATTTAGGATGCTTTGCCAGCGTTTGCAAAAATTGTTTTGCCAGTATTTGTTTTACAAAACATCACGGCAGGGCAAAAAAAGATACATATGAACTTTTTTTAAATTTTATTTTGGAAAATATAATTCCAAACCACCTATTTATTGGTTTTGGCAGCGTTTTGCCAAAGTTAAAAATTTTGTTTCTCCAGTACTTTTCCGGCGCTTTTTGAACTGCCGGTCCTTTTGTCTATTGACGTTATCATATTGGAAATGGGAAATTTTTGTTCATACTTGTACCACCTGTTAAAATACCTTGCCATCGCTTTCCGGTTTGTATTTTTCTGGCTGGGATAATATATGAAGGCCTGTCATTAAGTACACTTGCGCCCAGTATTTTGTAAGAAGCAGATTTTAAAACAGATTCGTTGCGATAACCTTGCCCACTAAATCGTGTAATTACAGCAAACAAAGTTATTTGGTTATCGTTATCAAATGTTTTCATGGAAGAATTCAAACTTACAGTCCCAGCCAAAACTTGCAGTCCCAGTTTCAGAAATCGAATTTCGTTTGGAAGAATAAATCGGTAAAATAACAAACAAACTTGATTTTTCGCATGTATTACTCAAAAACTTAATATTGTTTACCAAAATTTCAAATTTTTCTGCAAAGTCTTTGCATAGTTTACTCGAATAATCTACTTATTTTATAATTTTACCAATATCTTGGAATCAATTTCTTGTCAATATGAGAAACTTCAAGGAAAAACGTAGGTAATCTAAAATTGCTCACTTTGTTTATTTGCGTTTATATTAATATTAAAAATAAGAAAATCCCGGGATTTTTGAGAAATAATCCCGGGATTCGGGATTTTGCCAATCCCGAAAATCCCGGGATTTTCCGTTTGGCATCCATAGTAACTACTCATCTGATTTCAAAAATATTTGTTCCAGTATTTACAATAGTCCTTAAGGATGGACATACACACAGGAAAAAAATTGCCAACCGAATTGCTAAGCCTATTTTGGTTGCTACAACCAATAAATTCGGTTGGTGAAACCATATTAGAATGTGATTCCTAACTATTTTGGGTATTCCAACTGAAATTCAGTTGTGTAATCCGAATTTTGTTGTGATAATCAATATTCAATTGTACCAACTTATTTTAGTAGATGTAACCGAATTTCAGTTGGAAAATGGCATATTTTTTCTCTGTGTGTAGGCTTTATATCATTCCATTAAAATAATTAATATAAAAGTTATGAGCAATAATGTAAAAATATCCCAAAAACTAGGCCTAAGGCATGCTAACAACGTAGCGGGCTTTGCCCGCTATATTCAATAAAGAAATTCTCCTTAAATAAGCTGTGTTTGTGCGGCATTCATATCAATGATATCTCGAACAATTTTGACAGTAAAAAGCCGGAATACGTTGAAAAACTTTCAAAATCGTTCTTGATAACACTGATAGAGAGCCACTCAAATACAGATAATAATTAAGATAAAAACAGGGTTGGCAGGCAATACCGTTATCGACTCAAAACCCTTTCAACTGACTACCGTTACCCCTAAAATATCGTTACCGAAATACCGCTATCTTTAAAATACCGTTACCGAAATAACTGAAATACCATTACCCTTAAAATACCGATATCGAAATAAATATAATAACCCTTACCAATATAAATGAAATACCGGTACCCCTAAAATACCGTTATCAATATTTTTAATTTTCTGTTTTTGGCAATTGCACTGGATTATTGAGTATTTTTCGTACATTAAGTTGGTAAATTGGTTCTGTTTTTATTCTCGTTTGTTTTTCGTAAAAAAAATTGAGGGATGCATCGAAAAAACTGACTACCGATATCCTTAAAATACCGTTACCGAAATAATCTAAAATAGCGTTACCCTCATCGTTTCCGTTACCATCCATGGATAAAAACAAATTTTATATTTTTCGTGAGTATTTCGTGAGCGTGAGTACTTCGTGAGCGCGTGAGTCGTGCGTGATTATTATTTTTCTTTCGTGAGCGTGAGTCAAAATTCGCTCACGCGCTCATCTCTAGTCCACACACATATTTTATCACTACAAAGTTTAAGGAAAAATTTAATTTTTGTTTAAATTAGTCTCAAAAATTGTGTGATGAATAAAATTCAAAAAATAAAAATTTTTATGTAGAGTTTAGTAATAGAAAAAACATAAAATTAAAATTTGAAAAAAATTTTAACCGGCTCAGGACCGGCAGCATGTTAATGATTGAAAATATCTCCGCTAGGGGGTGCTGCAAAGCCATAAAAGTAATACAAAAATATTTCTTTGGTATAGACCTACGAAGTTTGGTCGAAAAATTCCCAGCCATTTAAAGTTGGGGTCGAAAGGGTTAAATATACAAATAATATAACAACCTTTTTGTACAAAATTTATTTTATAATTTTTTTTCGCCCTTACTATCTTAATTTTTCCAATGTATATTTTAGTTAAAGTCGACTTTAGTTAAAATATTGGGTGGCAGTATGCCTTGGCTTGGTTTATTTTTGGAGCATTCTGATTGGTTAATTTATTTTCAACCAATCAACAAAATGTTTGAAATATAAATATTTTTGTAGGGTTTTCATACACATAACGAACAAAACCGCTCTGTACCGAAATAATCTAAAATAGCGTTACCCTCATCGTTTCCGTTACCATCCATGGATAAAAACAAATTTTATATTTTTCGTGAGTATTTCGTGAGCGTGAGTACTTCGTGAGCGCGTGAGTCGTGCGTGATTATTATCCTTAAAATACCGTTACCGAAATAATCTAAAATAGCGTTACCCTCATCGTTTCCGTTACCATCCATGGATAAAAACAAATTTTATATTTTTCGTGAGTATTTCGTGAGCGTGAGTACTTCGTGAGCGCGTGAGTCGTGCGTGATTATTATTTTTCTTTCGTGAGCGTGAGTCAAAATTCGCTCACGCGCTCATCTCTAGTCCACACACATATTTTATCACTACAAAGTTTAAGGAAAAATTTAATTTTTGTTTAAATTAGTCTCAAAAATTGTGTGATGAATAAAATTCAAAAAATAAAAATTTTTATGTAGAGTTTAGTAATAGAAAAAACATAAAATTAAAATTTGAAAAAAATTTTAACCGGCTCAGGACCGGCAGCATGTTAATGATTGAAAATATCTCCGCTAGGGGGTGCTGCAAAGCCATAAAAGTAATACAAAAATATTTCTTTGGTATAGACCTACGAAGTTTGGTCGAAAAATTCCCAGCCATTTAAAGTTGGGGTCGAAAGGGTTAAATATACAAATAATATAACAACCTTTTTGTACAAAATTTATTTTATAATTTTTTTTCGCCCTTACTATCTTAATTTTTCCAATGTATATTTTAGTTAAAGTCGACTTTAGTTAAAATATTGGGTGGCAGTATGCCTTGGCTTGGTTTATTTTTGGAGCATTCTGATTGGTTAATTTATTTTCAACCAATCAACAAAATGTTTGAAATATAAATATTTTTGTAGGGTTTTCATACACATAACGAACAAAACCGCTCTGTAAGCATTTGGAAGATATCTTCCAAGAAGATATTAAAGCTATATCTTCTATTTTTCATTTGAATGAAAATATTCAAGTAGTATTTTGAAATTGTCTTCTTTTTATCATTTGGAAGATAATTCGGAGATATTTGGGAAAAATAATTCAAAAATTGAATTTTTTGTCATAATTTTTTATAATAATTTTGCGGCAATATTACCTTTTTATCATCCGGAAGATGAAGAAAATTTGTTTGAAATTTTTTTGTTCTTTTGGAAAAAATTTAAACAAAATTTCTACAAAAACAACCAACAGATACATTGGAAGCAAATTCCTCGAGAAAATCAAGATTTAATGCGCGGAAAAAATCGGCTGGGATTAAATCAAGACAACTAATGTGTTGGTCAATGGATTATGTATGCCGATATTCTTTTTCAGGCTTAAATTTAATAATGAAAAAATAAATCGTTTATTTTGTACCGGGAAGTTTATTTGGCGATATCACCTTTTTATCTTCCAGGTGATAAATTAGCGATATCGCCGATTTATCTTCCTGGGGTATTGCTTTGGTATTGCCTGGAAGTATTGCTTTCGGGTAACAGTTGTTCCCGACGGAGGAAACTTCCGCAATACGAAATTGATATTGGCAATATGATCGGGGAATCTTTTTCGTATTGCCATGCTTGCTGGCCATATGATTAAAAATAAAGTCGACTTTAAATTTAAATTACTCTTTTATAGTAAAGGCTTTTGTTTTTATAATTTTATAATGTTTTTACATTATTGCGCATAAGCATTATGGTATTTAAATACAAGCTGTAGTGGAAACATAACTTTAAATTCCATAACAAAATAGTCACCAACTTAAAAAAAAATTGTATAAAATAAAAAAAAAGACTTTTTCGATTTTCGCGAGTTACTCGATTAATCGACCAAAATTACTCGAAATTGGCCAATTGAAATTACTCGTACAAGTTTTTGAAAGAAATTCATCGATTAATCGAGTGATGGTTAACCGATTGAATATCCTAGTGTTTAGTATCGTACGATCAACAGGTTTGTTATTACCAGGGAAGACAGAAAAAAACAAAATCCAATGTGTTTAAAGCAAAAAAATATTGTAAAAAAGCCAGAAAAAAGCAAAAGTAAAAAAGCTTGGAAAAATAAAAATATTTTTTTAAAAAAATTTCAACGTTAAAGGGAAAAATAATTTTTTGTGAGCAAACAAAGTATTTTTGGGCAAAAAGTCCTAAAAAATCAATTGGAAGCTCAAAAATCTTAGGAAAAAGCTACTTTAAAGCTAAAAAAGAAAAATCCAAAAAAGCAAAAAGAAAATATGAGTAAAACAAGCAATAAAAAGCATAAAAAGCTAAAACAGCAATTCTGTCTTCTCAGGTTATTACGCAATTTCTTTACTACTGATATTGAGTTCCTCCTTTCTTTTTCAAGTCTTATATTTTTACAATTTAAAGAAATATTTTATGATTAAAAACCGGCTATATTCACAAAAAATAAGTGTGAGGTCTAAATTTCATACGAATCTTACGTAAAGCTATATTTATTTATTAGAAACTTTTTAATTTTTTTCTTAAATATTTAGTGAAATTTTTCATTCTTTTGTTCAAGGTGTCAATGTCAAAAATTGACGTGTTATATAAATTAAATATTTAATTGTATTATAATAAAATCTTGTCATTTTTCATTTACATAAGAAATAACGGCCAGACAAATCGTACTATGCTAATGTTTAATGTTTCATTCTTAGTCTATTCGCTTTTGTTTTGTATAATAAATATATAATAAACATAATAGTAAATGAGCTGTTTAAAAGTTCTTTTAATAAATATTTCTTAGATACATATTATATCAAATCAAAATGTTTGTTTAGTTGCAATACAACAAAGAAAAAACTTGAAAGCAAACAACCCACATATTTGTATTGTCTTTCAAAATTTTATCAATAAAAAACACACAAAAAACTTTGAATGTACTTTTTATTTTTGGGATTATTGAAAACACACAGAAAGATCCAAAAAAAATATTTGTAAACACTATTTACAAAATATGACGAAGAATTTTGAATAAATTTATAAAAAAGTTTTACCGACCTTTGATAGTTTTTATTACAACTTTTTCAGTTCAGAAGAGGCATGAAAAATTGTAAATGGCTCTGAAACTTAACCCCTTGTTGACCGACGGTACTTAAAAGTACCATTACAGTTACGAGCTCATAAAATCTTAAAAAAAAGTTGTTGTATACCTTTGGGCCATAGGTATGTTAGAGTACACTATAATTTTTCTAATAAGATCTTTTTTCGACTATTGGCGACCCCCTCTTCTCAGAATAACGGTAATTCGAAATGTATTTCAGCTGTTTGGTTAAGATATGGTGGCACTAATTTCGATTAATGAAAAATACTTATGTTATAATGAGAAATAAATTGTTTTTCTTAATACCATGGAATCAATTAATTAACAAATGCTTTAATACTAATTTATTAAAAGTACTTTTTAATTCATCCTGACCCAACGGTACTTAGGAGTACCAGTCATAACTAATATCCTTGCAGGTCCTTGACAAATTTTAAACTTTGTATATAACTTTAAGAAGGCATACTAATTAAGATTAAGTCAAAAAAAATACAAAGTTTCCAACGCTTTCGAGTCTTGGTCCATAAGGGGTTAAGCAAAAACGTACACAGCCGACGGCATTAAGTAAAGCTTAAGCGTCCAACCATAGTCGGCAAAAAAAAACGTTGGCTCAATCTCAATTGTTTTCTTTTTCTCCTTTTGGGAAGGCGCCAAAAGATTTAATCATATTGAACTCAGATCCTTTAAATCCTAAATGTGTCAGCAAAGAAGGAGATGCAAAAGAAGTAGAAAAAGCACTACAATTAATCATCTAGATGTACTTCTCTTTTAACAAAAGCTCTAATGAGTTTAACATTGAGTTGCCATAGGAGCAGAGTATTTACTACCAAAAAATAATATTTTTTTTTTTACAAATTTTGTATTTCCACCTCCGGGTGGAAATGTTCTTAGACTAACAATGAAAAACAAGAGCTAGATTTTTAAAATTATTTTATTTTGCAATATAATCTCCTGAAATTTCAATACACTTAGTTCAACGTTTTTCTAGCAATTCTATTCATTGATTAAAATGGTTTTCCTGAAGCTCCTCAAAATAATCGTTTACAGCTACCATTGCATCTTCATTCGAGGTAAAACGTTTGCCAGCAAGGAATTTTTTTAGATTTGGGAACAGGTAGAAGTCAGAGGGAGCTAAATCAGAGAAATGAGAAATGATAAATTTTCATTCAAATACGTTTTTGGTCAATTGTTAACAAATGCGGCACCTATCTTGCAGAAAACTTTTTCAACTGTAATTCTTGATGCAAAATAAAATGTACTCGATCATTTGAGATACCGATTCGCTATTTAACGCAATATTTCGTCAGAAAATACTAAGATTTGATGACTTTTTCGTATGAACAAAAAACTATTTCAAACTCAATATCTAAAGGCTTTTACAAAGGATTCTGAATGAAGACCTTGACTTATTTTTGTCTATAAAATCTTAAATTTATAAAAATCGCAAGACTATTTCCCAAAAGTTAAAAAGTCCACACTCCCATGAGTTTATTATCTGACCAATTTCATATGAATAGGCTGAAAAGTGGGATAAAAATGATCTCATTTTCGGTTCCTTCGATAAGGTATATATTAGACTCGTCCAAAAAAAAAAAAAAGTTGGAATTTTCACGCTCCACAACCCTAAAAATATGCCACTTTGAAAAAAAATGTGGTCTGATCAAAAAAATCACCAAAAAAGTTTTGTTTAGAGGTAGCACATCGCAATTGAAGTTTCGAAGTGGTACTTGTTCTATTATTTTTAATTAATTAAAAATAATGGAAAAAATGAGAAAAATTAAATATAATTATTACGATCGCGACATATCAAATCTAATATATTTTTAGGTGTACATTACGAGTGTGGAATCAAAATTGAAATCCGAGTCGCGGATTTCGCGAAATTTGAAAATTTCGTACAAAAAATGTTCAAATTTGATCTACTATGAAAATTTATTTTTTGCGTTAATATATATCTGTGCAATGTCCTATAATGTGAGATAGGGTTTTGGTAGCAATAAAATTATAGCAAGCTAAATAATAGCGGAATATTAAAAAAAGTAAAATTTTAAGTTAATTTGCAAGGATATCTGTTATCCTTTTTAAAATTAAAACGAGTAAAAAGGTTAAAGTCGGGCATGCCGACTATACAATACCCTACACCAGTCTGGGTAAAAGCCAACTAATGTTTGGATCCGAAATTCGAAATGGGTTGTGTCAAGATTTTCTATAATGTGAGTCAGCGCACCAAATTTCATTAAAATATCTTAATATTTGCGTCTTGCAGTTTGTAGCCAAGACAATTTTGGGGGGACCCTTATATGGGCACTAGGTCTAAATATGGACCGGTGTTCACCAAAATCAACAGGCTTCGTCCTTGTGCCAACATAGGTCTGTGTACCAAATTTCATCAACATAGGTCTGTGTACCAAATTTCATCAAAATATCTTAATATTTGCGACCTGCAGCGTATAAACAATATAATTTTGGGGGGACCCTTATATGGGCACTAGGTCTAAACAAGGACCGGTGTTAACCAAAATCAATAGGCTTCGTCCTTGGGCTGACATAAGCCGGTGTACCAAATTTCATCAAAATATCTTAATATTTGCGACCTGCAGCGTGTAAACAATATAATTTTGGTAGGACCCTTATATGGGCACTAGGTCTAAACATGGACCGATGTTCACCAAAATCAATAAGCTGCGTTACTCGGCCAACATAGGTCTGTGTACCGAATTTCATCAAAATATCTTAATATTTACGACCTGCAGCGTATAAACAATATAATTTTGGTAGGACCCTTATATGGGCACTACGTCTAAACATGAACCGATTTCAACCAAAATCAATAGGCGTCGTCTTTGGGCCGACATAAGTCGGTGTACCAAGTTTCATCAAAATATCTTAATATTTGCGACCTGTAGAGTGCGCACAAGAATGCATGGACAGACAGACAGACAGACGGACGGACGGACAGACGGACATCGTTAAATCGAAATAAAAAAAATTCTGAGCCGATCGGTATACTATAAGGTGGGTCTAGGACCAATATTTTTTGGTGTTACAAACATCAGCACAAACTTATAATACCCTGACCACATAGTGGTGTAGGGTATAATCAGTGTTATATATAATGAAGGCCCGTGGTAAGTAAATTTTAAAAGTATAACAAATGGATTTTTCGATAACACCGTTTACAGGTAATTAGGAATATAGCTCAGAAAACTTGAGTTTTTTTAAATTTTCAAAAATCGCGAATAATTCATAAACCACATTTTTTTTTAAATTTTGATTGCTGATTCATAATCTTCGGTAAAATAGAGATCAGATCAAGTTGAATTTTTAATTACATCTTTTCCGAAAATTTGAAAATTTTAACTAAAATATGTATTTTTTTGTATAATTAAAAAAAAAACCGCGAATTACTTAAAAGTTTCTTAATTTTTTTTAGTTTTGATTTCAAGTTCCTTTTGTTCACATTAATTAAGACCAGATGAAAAAAAATTGTTAAATAATAGCGTACAGGTTAAGAAATAATTAAATTTAAAGTCAACCCTACTTTTTGTATAAATTACTCTAGAGATCAATTACTAATTCTTAAAAGACAACATTTTGTGCTACCTCTAAATAAAAGCGGATTTAGCTGAAACTTGGCACAGAGAGTTTTTAGACATTAAGGAAGAGTTTTTTAGACAAAAAGTGGGAAACATAGTAACCTGTAAGTGTGGGTACTCAAATTAAAGGAAATTACATCACGATTTCAAAACTTATTTTTTTTCTTTTGGATCCATAACATATGTAGGTATTTTTCGACCAATAGGGGGAGTCGAAATTAGTCAAAAATTAATATGAACAAAAATGGTACTCAAATAAAAGGGTATTTTCTCACGATTTCAAAAATGAGATTCTTTTCTAATCTGTTGAACGTGAATCGAATTAGAGCCATTTTGTTAAATTTAAGGTCTCCGAAAAATTAAAAAAGTCTAAAATCACGTTATTTTAGTTTTGGTAATACCCTGTAAATGTCAATTTTTGGTTGCTTATTTTGAAAATTTTGAACATAAATGGCAATTTCAGAACTAATGTAGTTTAATTGCGCCGAAGGTGATTTTTTTTATGTTAGCTACACTCAAACTTTTTGGATGATATAAAAACGAAATTTTTTGATGAAAAATGCAATTTCAAAAGTGATATTGTTTAATTAAAAATCAAGCGATTTTTTCAAAAAAAAAATTTTTTTTAATGTCTAAATTTTTAATTCATTTATAGATTATTGAAAGAAAAATATTTTTTAAGTTGTGAGAACATTTTCAATCATTTGAGAAGCATTTTGCCATACAACAAAATTTCAAGATTTTTAGTCCGCTCTCTTAAGGGACTAAAAACGCTCTAGTTAGGACTACGTTTTATGGATAAAAAAAATAAAATTTTGGAATCGTGAGGAAATTTACTTTAGTTTGAGTATCCACATTTTATGTTCCCCCGTTTTTTGCCCCCACGGGCCTCCTGGATCAAACCCCTCCCAAAATTAATTTCGTTTTTTTTACGAAACCCCATAAACTGCAGTTTAGCACAAAAGATTGTGTTGTTTCTTGCGGATTTTGGTGAAAGTTGTCCAAATAATTCTGTTAACACCAAATTTTATAAATAGTAATAGAAATAATAATAAATAATATACTTTTATTTTTATTAAATAATCCCAAATTCTTAAAATGTTAAAAAATACCATTTGACATGAAAATCGACATAAAAACCTTTAATTAAGCATTTTCTATAAAAAATTCAAAACTAACCTATTTGAGATCATGGTGTCAAAATGAACCAAATTTTTTGAATGTTAAATAACGCTGGTTATTGTAATTCAATCAAGATATTGTAATTGGTAACAAACTTAATTAGAACATTATGTAATAATTTAGCAATTGCCAATTAATTTTCGTACAAAAAATTAAAATACCATTTAAAGTGTTTGAATACACAAGAAATTATGATTATAAAATTTAAAATTTTAATGAATCGAAATGATAATGCACTTGAAAAGTGCCCCCCATTAAGTATATATTAAATGTTTTATTCTTTGAATAATTTTTTGTTTCCAAATCAATATACTTTATAGCTATGCATTTGAAAGATCGAAAAAAAACAAAACAAATGATAGTAAAGACATGAACTTCAACGAACGATTGTTAACAATGAAAATCAATTGTAAAACCAATATACAAATGAAATGTTTACGCGTAAAAGTCAAAAAAGTCAAATACCATACAACTTATTGAAATGATGATTGTGAATGTACCCAACAAAAAAAAGATCTTGCTACTTCTTAATAGATACCTCATTGAGTAATACACGAACACACACACTCTCAGAACAATTCAGTTGTGGCAACCGAATTCGATTTAAATTCGGTTGCGACAACCGAATTATCAGTTGCCACAACTGAATTCGGTTGTCTGAACTCTTGTATGCAACAAATAGCTTTTTAGAAGTTGATTTGCAGCAATCAGCAACTTACTTTATGCATCTTACCTAAAATTCACTGGTGATTATGCTTACGATAAAACGAACTACATTCGTCATGTGTATGTAAGCTGTTGAATATTTTTGAAGTTGTTTATTTTTTGCATATCACCAAAGAAGTTTACAAGGCATGACGCATAAAGAAAGTTGTTTAGAGCAGCAATACAACTTCTGAACAAGTTGTTGTGTACAAGAATGTATTGTACAAGAATGTATTTATATTGTTGTACTATAAAGTCTATTTATATGTCCTCATCTTATTTTTTGCTGGGTATATTTGGAAAATGAAGACTTAAGCGAAGAAAATTTGAACAACATGAAAATGTGAAAAAAATAATCAAAATGAAAAACAAAATGTGGAAAATGAATTTCATTTTGAGAGAGTTTTTTTTTGGGTTTTTGTGTTCTACGTTATTTTGATGCATGTTGTTCTGTTTAAGTATTTATTCACTCAGCACATGGCCATAATTGAAATTTGAAATATTATGTGTTTTTAAAACAATTCAAATAATCGAAGTATAAAATGAAATTCTGCTACATGCATACCATATACAAACTAACGAAATTAAAAGTTTATGGGATCACAATATTAAAAATATTAATGCACCATACATACAAGGGTTGTTTAAGAATCGCTGAGCATATTTGAAATATGTATTTCAGCTACGATTTATAGAATATTTTTATAATAAATAGGCGGACTAATATAAAGGTCATATTTTGTACAGTACGAAAGTGCAAAAGTCTATTTTACTTTGATTAACCCTCTAATGATATTTCTTCTGATTGCGATAATACTTAAACTATATATTTGGCGTTGAAAATCTACTATGGACCAAATATTAAAATTTTAATTTATCGCTTTATTTAGGCGATATAGCACAATAAATGTTAACCCTTTCGACCGCAACTTTAAATAGCTGGGAATTTTCCGACCAAACTTCTTGTAAATGTAGATCTATGCCAAAGAAATATTTTTTATTACTTTTACTTTGATATATTTGGAATTAAAGTTCAAAAATGAATATGCTGCCGGTCCCGAACGGGTTAAGATCTTTTAGAAATTTTAATTTTATATTTTTCTATTACTAAACTCTACATAAAAATGTTTGATTTTTTTAATTTTATGCATCACACAATTTTTGAGACTATTTTAAACAAAAATTTTATTTTTCCTTACATTTTGCTGAGAAAAAATGTGTGTTGACACTATGAAAAATAGCTCGCAAATGAACACTATCAAAGACTGCTATGAAATTATACAATACACAGGTATTGTAGAACTGTAATGCCACTGGGTAAAAAAATTTGTTAGCAAAAAAAATAAATATAACGGGAGTTATATGCAGATAACAACGAAGTTGCTTGTAGGCTAATAAATAACAAGCAACATTGCATTAATTTAATGAAAAGTTTCAATGGACGAATTCCAGTGACAATTCATAGCTCTAATGCAAAAATTCATTGATATCATGCTGATAATTCTCTCAGTGGAGTATAACAGTTTTTTCACGTGAAATCGGAACAACTTACGGTTGTTAAGGCCTTTAAAGTTTGAGTGAAAATTTTCCACATGAAAAACAAAAATACGGTGTTTAACGGTAAACGGTGCCATCGAAAAATTAATTAGTTATACTTTTGAAATTTACTTACCAAGGACTTTCATTATATGTGACATTTATGTTAATTTTAAATAAGAAACAGATATCATTGCAAATTAAATTAAAATTTGACTTTTTTGGTATTTCGCTATTAAGTATTTAGCTTATTATAATTTTATTGTTAACAAAATCCGATCTCACATAACAGGAGATTCCATATCATAGCGGTTGATATAAGAAAACTCCTTGATCAAAGTTGAAAAATTTTTAATAATTATAAGAATTTAATTCTTCTAATTTTTTCCATTATTTTAAATTAATTCAAAATAATAGAACAAGTAAAATTTTGGAACTTCAATTACGATCTGCGACCTCTAAAGAAAAATGTTTTTGACAGACCATATTTATTTTCATATTGGTAGGGTTTTGCAAGAATTCAAACTTTTCTTTGGACCACCTAAGTGTTCATTCGGGTTCTCAAAATTGCAAGACGTTCGAATTTTCCAGCTCCTCAAGGCCCCATCAATGTTAAAAAAAGTTAAGAAAGTTTTCATTTCATAACTGCGAGATAAAGAAAAAAATAATGAAATTGGAGAGATGTTAAGAGAATCTGTACCAGCAATTCACACAACATGGTATGAAACATGCAACTCACTCAGAGTAGAGTTTGCTAAAAATCGAAAAATCTGAAAACCGCGGTTTCGGTTTTTCAAAATTATAAAGACCGCGGTTTCGGTTAATTTTCGGTTTTCTTGTGCTAATAATAGAATTGTTTTAAAATAATTAAATAAGTATACAGTAAATCTCGCTTAAGACGAACTCTGGGGGACCTGAAAATTAGTTCGTTATAAGCGAGGTTCGTATTAAAGGGATTAAAAGTAATTAAAATTTTTCTAATTATCCACAATATATTTAAAATTCCTTAGAGCAATTTAAAAAATTTGGCAATTCTTTTATTTGTTTTCCTAAATAAATTGTTTCCAATATAATTAAGAAAAAATGTCTGAGTGTTCGGTATAAAATTTGTCAAAATAAAAAAAAATATAGAAAAAATTGTCAAATTTTGTAAAGTTCGTATTAAAAATGGAAAATTGTATGAAACTTTGTTTATGGGACCATAAGAAATAGTTCGTTTTAACCGAGGGTTCGTCGAAAGCGAGTTCGTATTAACAGATGTTTTTTATATTGAAATAGTTGCCAAAACATCGGGACTTAATTTAGTTCGTATTAATCGAGAATTCGTCTTATCCGAGATCGTATTAAACAAGTTCTACTGTATAAAGTAAATGGTTTAAAACACACAGTATACTTATTACTTAAAATTCAATTGAATTTCTCACTCAAATATATGCAATAACGCCGTTTCGAGGGCTTTGCGGGAGAAAAAAAAACGCGGAAAACTATTATGAATTAAATTTTTGTATTCTTTTGTCCGCAACTAAATCTGTATTTTAAAGAGTATAAATTAAAATTTTAGCAATTTATTTAAAACAATATAAAGATAAAATTTCATAAACTTTGCGGACTACGAAAAAAGACTTTTTGAAAAATATACGGTTAAAATCTGAACTGAATATGCGAAACTCAATATCTCTTAAACCACTTGACTTTTCGGTGCAATTTTTTTTATAAAATTAGAAGCCTCAGTTTATGTTATCCGTAATAAAAAAATAAAAAATTCCTTAAAGTAATATTTAGTAGAGAACATTTTAATTACAATTAAAGCACCGTAAGTTTTTTTTCACATGGAAAAATGTCACTCGAACTTTAAATGCCTCAAATTGCAATTTAATTTAAACAAATGAACAATTTTTTTAATTTTATAACAAAACCACAATCAAAATAAACACAGAATGTCACTTTTCCCAAGAAAAATAATAGTCTTGTACATTAAATTTGTGTAAAAACAAACTATACACAATTTTCACGTTATATGGAGTATAACAGTTTTTTCACGTGAAATCGAAACAACTTACGGTGCTTAAATACAAAATTTTGTAAAATAGGAGCTGAGCTCTTTTTCAAATTCAATATAATCCCAGCCGACATTTTTCTGAGCGCTCAGAAATTTTGACTGATACAAAACTCAAATTTTAAAGTTATAAATGAAGCATATTAGACTCGTATTTCATGAGTTCATTAAAAATTTTTTCAGAGTGCTCAAAATTTTGCATTTATAAATGAAACATATTAGAATCGTTTTAATGAGTGTATTAAAATTTTTTCATTATTGAAAATTTAATAATAAATTACTCATAAACGCTCAGAAAATTATAAATTTTCCAATAATTCTCATAATTCGGAGGCTGCATCAGAAGGTGTTAGGGTTCTTTTATGAATCTCTTCTCATTTAAATTGTACACAGAAAAAATAGTAGGCACCTACAATGGAATTTGTAAAAGCAATCACATTTTCTTTTAAATTGAAATTTTATTCCCAACAATTTCTTGTTTGAAATATTTGTAACTCGTTTGTAAATTGTTATCTTTCATATAAAAATTATTTAAAAATAAAAAAAATTCAAAGTTACAAAAAAGAAAAGACATTTTTTTTTTTGCATTTACAAATTTCTTTCCTGGTGCCTTTTTAAATAGTTTTTTTTTTTGTATTTACAAATTTGGTATGAGAAAAGTGTTTAAAAATTTAATTAGAATTTTGTAAATTCTTTCTGTGTATACTCCGATTTAATTATTTTAATTGGTTAAAGTATTTAAGAAAAACCGACTTCTTTTTGTCGGTTTTCGGTTTCGGTTTTGAGGCTTGAAAAACCGAGGTTTCGGTTTCGAATAAAACCGAACAGCAAACTCTAACTCAGAGGAGAAAATAGGCTACAAACAAAAAACAAAACGGAAAAAGTGGCTATCAGACAACACCTGGAAATTCACCCAGGAAAGAAATAACTTAAAACAACGGAAGGTTGATAACCCAATTTATAACCCACAACATGCTACCTCTGCAAAAGCCGTAAAGAAATCAGCCAGAAATGATAAAAGAAAGTATATTGAAACTATGTCCGGTGAAGCGGAAACAGCTGCAGGCGCAAACAATATGTGGGAGTTACATCAAATAATCGGTCGTCTTTCAAACCAAAATGTGAACAGAAATCATGGCGTAAAATATTTAAATGGCGAGCTGCTTACAAACGTAGAAGAACAAACACGAAAATGGAAAGAGTATTTTGAAGAAATCAGTAACATTGTCGATGATAATACAGAAAGCTCCCCACGTACTGAATTACATACAATAACCAACAATACAATATCTACAGATCCTCCTAGTATTGAGGAAATTACATGTGCTATAGTAAAACTGAAAAGAAACAAAGCGCCAGGTGAAGATGGTATACCACCAAAACTACTTCAAGCTAACCCATCAATAGGCTCTGAAATTATCAATCCACATATACGCAAACGCAAGGCTTGGTTAAACGATCCATCTGGTGCGTGGACAAAATGTGAGATAGTAAAGATACCAAAGAAAAACGATTTGACGGAGTGACAGTTGTCGAGGTATTACTCTGCTCAATACTAGATACAAGGTTATTGCTACTATAATAAATAACAGATAACAGAGCATTGAAAAAACACTACGGGATGAACAAGCAGGCTTGTGACCTCATCGTAACTGTGTGGACCAAACCAATACCCTTCGTATAATAATAGAGTAATCGGTCGAATGGCGCACACCACTCTACCTAGTACTTGTAGACTTTAGGAAATCATTCGACTCCATAAAACGCAGTGCTATATAGGACGCATTAAAAGCAAAGGGTGTTCTAGCGAAATTGATAAATTTAATTAAAGCCATGTACAAGTTCGACATAATGGTATGACCAGACGCTGGAGTAAAACAAGGTTGTCCCCTATCACCATTATTGTTCGCCGTTGTTTTTGATGAGGTTCTGATAAATGTATGCAGAAAAAGAAGCGGCATTGTTTGTGATCTTCAAAGGCATCTAGAAGATTTGGATTTTGCTGACTATATCTGTCTTATATCACACAAGTTTATCGATATGCAGAGTAAAGTGAACGATTTGGTTGTGCTGTCAAATAGAGTTGGGCTGGAAGTGAATATTGCCAAAACATATGAAATGCGCATAAATAACACAATTGATAACCATATTGTAGTACAGGATCAACGAATAAAATATGTCAAATTCTCCGCTATTTAGGTTGTATGATGTCGATAGATGGAGGTGTGGAAGAAGACGTGTCACTCAAGCTAAGCTAGGCAAGGCAGCATAGCTTTCCAAGATTTCCCCAAAGTTTTATTTTATGTATTCATGTAATATGCAATTGACAAAAATGCATGTTTTTGGATACTTTGACAGGTTCTATTTCATCAGATTCTTTTGTGTCAGTCATGTGACAGGTTCTTCTGCGTCAGTTTTGGTTCTTTTGGGTTAGTCCTGTGACAGGTTAATTTACGTCAATCGTGTGACAGGTTCTTTTGTTTCAGTCCTGTGACAGGTTCTTTTGCTTCAGTCCTTTGACAGGTTCTTTTGCTTCGGTCCTGTGACACGTCACAAGGGGCAATTGACCCCCTCCTAGGATAAGCCCATGTAAAAGTTACCGGTTCGTTTCATATAAAAGAACCGGTCCAAGGACCGGTCCCCGTCCCTAAGAACCGGCCACGTGACGTCTCCGGTGATCGGTTCCTTTTCCCACAGGGAAGATATCGCTACGAATTTGTGTAACTTCACAGCATGGGAAATGTTCAGTCCTTTAATACACATTTTTGGTGGTGTAAAATTTTATTTCGTGAAACCTCTTCTTTACAGCTTGGTTCAAAAATTATAAAACTACCCATGCATCTATCACTCCCTCCCTCAAAATTAAACCACTACAGAGTAGTTTTCATAATTGATTATGATTTAAGAGCTGATAGTAATTAATTTAATTTACTTAATATTTCATGGGAGGTGGAGAAGTGTGGTTTCATACTCGTATATGCATTTATACACTAATACTATTACAATATATAAATTCCATTAATATAAATGTTAAAATTCAAACAAATATTTATGACTTACAAAATGTCATCAATCTGTAGATTAAAACAGTTTTATGCGCCTCTGATAAGGTTCATCTTCTTTTATCTCTAGTCAGAAAAACAATATTTCTTAATGACTTAAACTATTTGCCCTATTTCAATAAGTAACGCTGTAATCTGTTGAGCATTTTTATTAATTTTAAATTGTACTTTAATTAATAAATTTATTTTTTATTATTTTAATACAGTTTTTATAGCAGTGAATTGTCATTTTAATGTTGTGACAAGTGTTTGCTTTCTTGAATTGAGACATTTATAAAAAATCAAGCGATTTTTTTTTTTGCTTAATTTCATTTAAAATAAAATTTATAATTTATGTTTGAGCCTCATATTATTTGCTTAACTGATTACTGTTATGTATATTCGTTTTTTATAATTTAAATTTTATTGTTATTAGTATTATTAAAACGTATCGTACATGCTTTAAATGATTTACGCTTAATATTAAGAAAATACAATGTAAAATCTTTTTTCTTAGTTTACTTGAAATACAACAAAATAAAATATAAAATTAATGGAACAAAGATCATAAATTTAAATAATATAATATTCATGCACTACTCAAAATGATAATTGTGAATAGTGAAATGAATGTAATTTATTATATGCGCAACACCGGGTCTGGAAACATTTACTGAATGAGTGCTGAACCTAAAATCAACAGTTCGCTGACTATTAGCTCCAGCACTTAGCGAGATAGAGCAAAATTGATCAAATGTTTGCTTCAACGGAGTATCTATGCGCTGAAAAAATCACCCTGCTGGAAACATATTTGCTAGTAATACTCGTATATACATGTTTGAAAACTGTAAAAATATATTTGCCGTGGTATGTTTGCTTGCAAATATAATATGTTATATTCGCCTGGATCATATGAAATGCATCTACTGGCACTACTATTAGGGAGGGTCAATTTCTGGGACAAAAAATCGTGGGGTGGAGGGGGGGGGGGAATGATTCTACGAAGAATTCTAAGAAACTTTTTCCTAGAAACCATAGGTCTAAAATGGATTTCGAGCTTGCGGAAATTCCAAAATATGTTGTAAGTGGCGCTTTAGGAGTTTGAATAAAAATACCTAGTTTTATTAATTATACCCTACACCAGTAAATGGACAGGGTATAATAAGTTTGTCCTGATGTTTATTATTCCAAAAAATATTGAAACTATCCACCTTTAAGTATACCGATTGACCCAGAATAACATTTTGTTTCGATATAACTATATCTGTCTATATATCCACATATTTTGTATCGCAAATATTAAGATTTTTCTACAAAATTTGGTATACCGACTAAATTCGGCCCAGGGACAAAGCCTATTGATTTTTGTTCAAATCGGTCCATGGTTATGAAATTTTATAAACGGATTCAAATGGGCTCATGAATGAAGGCTATGTGACATATGATTTTATATGGAATCGGTCCATGTTTAGACCTAGTGCCCATATAAAGGTCCTCCAAAAATGGGCATATTCGCTCGCTAAAGGTCGCAAACATTAAGATACTTTGATAAAATTTGGTACACAGACTTATATCGGCCCAAGGACGAAGCTTTTTGGCTTTCAACCAGACTAGTGTAGGGTTTCGTATAGTCGGCATGCCCGACTGTATGATACCCTACACCACTCTGAAATGTTTTGATCTGAAATTCGAATGGCTTCACATGGACTTGTGTCAAAATTTGTCTATAATATGATAAAAAATTAGAAAAACGGTAAGAAATTTTGATTTCATCTAAAGTTAAATGTATTTAAGATAAAATCGGAAATATAGTCCATATGGGCGATATGTTCAAATATGGACCGATCCTATCTATAATCAATAGGCTTTGTTCTTGGGCCCATATGAGTCAATTTTTGGGTGACCTTTATATAGGCACTGGGTGTACCCATGGACCGATTTTTTTAATAATACATAGGCTTCTTTCTTGGGCCAATATAAGTCGGTGCACGAAATTTCATCACAATATCTTAATATTTGCGAACTGTAGCTTGGGATATGCAAATTTTTAGGGGACATTCATACAAGCACTAACCGTAAAAATTTACCAATTGCAAAAAAAGCAATAGGCTTTGTCCGTATGCCCATGCGAATTAGCGTACCTAATTTCATTAAAATATATTCGTATTTGAGACTTGTAGTACACTCATAAAAAAAGTTAGTACAAAAGTCTGTTAAACGCGTTCTGATTCTATTGAACTAATTTTCCTGTTATTTTGTCTTAAAATTTAGGATTGAACTAATATTTTTTGTAAATCTTATTTAGCTTTACAACTACTTTCAGCCGTATTTGAACTAACTTTTTAGTAATTTGTGTTTCTTAACTTTACAAATTTTTTTGCTAATTTAAACCACAATTATTTTCTAATTATTATATGTTTGTGTCTCTGCTATCAATATCACACAGAGATAGCGCTATATTTTAATTTTTTTATTATAAGATCGTAAAATAGTTTGTATCTCGGAAACTTAGCGAGATAGAGCAAAATGAACAAAAATTCGTCACTCTGTACCTATAAAGTAAACCTTATCAGACACATATACTCCCAATAATAAATATGGGCCCGTCTAGGATCCGATCCCGGAAGTCGAAATTTTAAGCGACATTTTAACAGAAATTTGTAGTTAAATCAGGTAAAATTTCTGCTGAATTCAGCTCAAATTTCCTAGCTAATTTAACTAAAATTGTCAATATATTTGGCAGTATGAAAAATTTAGCTTACCTAAATTTAGCAGACCGTGATTTTTAACTCCATTGAAAATTCTGCTGGCGCAAATTCAGGTACTATTTCCTGTTATTTTAGCAGAATTTTGAACTATTTGTACGGGCTTTTTTGTATGAGTGTATGCAAAAAACAATTTTGGGGGAAACTTTTAACTTCGTATTTGTAACTTGTAGCGTGCAAAAATAACAAATTTGGGGGTACTTTATATGGGCACTAAGTCCAAACGTGGACCGATTTCAACCAAAATTAACATGCTTCGTCGCTAGGATGATATAAGTCGGTATACCGAATTTTATCAAAATATCTTAACATTTCCAACCTGTAGCGTGCGCTCATTTTTAGGCTGATTTGTCATCAGCTTAGCAGTTTAGTCAAAAATAAAAAAAATTTTGAGATTTTTTTTCTTATAATAAGGAAAGCCGATGAAGACTCCTATCTAAAAAGTCCAGAACTATTATCCTGGTTAACAATACTTACATGTTAACACAAATTTTACACAAACATTGCAGTGAAGCACTACTAACAACATATTTTTGAATTTCCGCAAGCTCGAAATCCATTTTAGACCTATGGTTTCTAGGGCAAAGTTGCTTAGAATTCTTCATAGAATCATTTGCCCCCCTACGATTTTTCATTTTTTTTGCCTCCATACAAATTGACCCGCCCTATTGTCTATCATTAGGTTTGTACGATTACATTTCTAGTAAAACTAGTAAAAGAGAAAAAATATTGAAAAAGTTGTCAAAATATTCGAAAGTAATCAAACAAAATAGTTGTAAGAACAGTAAACTAAGAAAAAAAAATTTACAAAAATCGCATAAAAACGTCCGCGGAGTGCAAACTTACGAATCATAAGAGTTAATTAATTTAAAAATGAGTTCAATTTTGTCGTTTTTAAACAAAAAAACATATTACTAGTTTTTCCTAAAAGAAATTTTTAGAGTAAAAACTAGTAAAATTTCACCTTAAATTTTTTAAAAGTTCTTACTATTTTTTTTGTACTCGAACGGATTGTTGAGTAAAACAGGTGAACATGGTAAAGCTAGTAAAAAATAGCATGTAAACAAACACACTTATTGTACAGGTTGGTCTAGAATTAGGTATTGACAAAAAAAATTCTACACAAAAAGTGAGTATAAGGGTGACTAACCACAAATTATCAGTAACTTCCAAGGTGCATGAAGTACTTTACCATATATTGGAATTTAGTACTAAAAGAGACACTGTAATAGGACCATGGAGTTAATGGCAGTGTTGCCAAAACTTATTTATGAAAAAATGCTAGATTTTTTTGAGAAAAATGCTAAAAAGTGCTAAAAAATAAAAAAATATGCTATAAAAAATATGGTAAAAAAATTTTAGAACATAATGATTCAATTTATTTAAAAAAATATTTTAGTGACTTTCTATTCTATTGAACTTTCTAGTCTATTGAACTCTAAATGAGGGCTGACATAAAGCATTGATTGGTTTACTTATTTTTTACAGTTTCGTTTATTTACTTCATTTTTATTTTGTAATACTTTTAAATAATACTTATGGGTACCCTGTTTTTCTTCATTTTAGGATTGTAAAATTGAAAATTTTGAAAATGATTAAATAAATGTACAAAAAAATCTTAGTACGGCTAAAAATACAAAATTTTAATTTTTTGTAAACATACGACCCCGATTTTGTTACAATTGTCTGATAGATTACGTACCGGATACGGTATGCGATAAACGGAGTCTATTTCGAATTAATTATAAATGACGGCACGACAATGGTCCTCTTAGCGGTCCGTTTCAAACGGACACTCATTTGTGTACTCCGCTTTTTACACTGTATGACGGTACGTCATTGCGGAGTCTCAACGGATTCGAATCAGTTTCGGTGTTCCTGAAAATCCGTATTCGGGTCCGGATATGGATCCAGAAAACGGTACGAATATGGAGCTGGATTCCCGAAACCGGAACGAAACGAAGGATACGAAAACGGACCAGTTTGTTTGTTGGGTTATTAACATTTTGCAATTCTACTTTAAACTCTATTCTTTAATTTTTTTTAATTGGATCAGTATTTTTGTGCAAAATCACTTATTGGACATAAGTACAATTTTTTTTTTGTTTTATTATTCTCAAAGTTTTTTGAAGTTAAAAAAAATATTCGATGGTAGATTTTTAGTTGATCTTGAGATTGTTACGAGTATTATTTTGTTCCGTTCAAGATCAATTATCCCAAATTCCAAATAGAATTTTTAATTATTTCTACAACAAATAGAGAAAAAATTAAAAAAAAACGTTCCTAGAACCAATTATTGACAATTAATACATTTTCAAGTAGTACCAAGTACTATCATTAGATTATGGAGTTCTCAGATTGTCTTTATGAGGAAAGTTTTTTCAAAAGTTTTTCTCTATTTGTTGTAAAAATAATTGCAAATTCTATTTGCAATTTGTGATAATTGATCTAGAATCGAACAAAATAACACTCATTATTAAAAAAAAGATATAATTTTTTTATTTGGTTACATTTATAATTAAATTGTAAAATGAAAGAAAATTATTCAAGCAACCAAGGTTAGAATAAAGAGGATTTACGGCGCTCAATTCCTGTTAAATGGTCTTCAAATTGCTACAGCCAACTGAGATTTTCAAACTGTTAATAGTGACTTTTTAATGCTCATTTTGCATTATAAATAATTAAAATTTCGAGTTAATTTAACATAATTAATGTAAAGAATATAATAAACAACACAAAAAATTGAATTAAAATAGTTTAAAAATATTACACATTATACAATTTTAACATTTTATTACAAAACTCTAAAAATCCCAATTCAGTCGTTAGAAGAGAACCTTGGAAGGTGGTTGATTCAATGTTGTTTGTTACGTTTTTATATCAGAAACAACAGTAGTAATATTTTTATAGTAAAAAAACTACAAATTAATGCTAAATATTCAAAGAAACATAAAAAGCTATACAAAACGCTGAAAATATGCTAAAATTTTTTGCAAAAATGCTAAAAAAAAGTGCCATATGCTAGATGAATTTTTTTCATGCTAAATGGTTTAAAAAATGCTAAGTCTAGCATTAAATATGCTAAATTGGCAACACTGGTTAGCAGGCTTCCGAATCTGTTCACCCAGGCTTCAAGATGATGTGGCACAGGTTTAAACGAACAACTTATGATACACATAACGCAGAATAGCTACAAAGAGCAGTTTGTGAGTATAAATCGATTGATATTTAAAGTGTATTATATGTAGGTACTGTATATTTTAAATAAAATAAAAACAAACGAGAAAATCAAAAAAATAAACAAATATGTATGTATTAGGGATGCCAAACGGGAAATCCCGAATCCCGAAATCCCGGGATTTTCGGGATTGGCAAAATCCCGAATCCCGGGATTATTTCTCAAAAATCCCGGGATTTTATTATTTTTTAATATTAACATAAACGCAAATAAACAAAGTGAGCAATTTTAGATTACCTACGTTTTTTCTTGAATTTTCTCATATTGACAAGAAATTGATGCTAAGATATTGGTAAAATTATAAATTAAGTAGATTATTCGAGTAAACTATGCAAAGACTTTGCAGAAAAATTTGAAATTTTGGTAAACAATATTAAGTTTTTGAGTAATACATGCGAAAAATCAAGTTTGTTTGTTATTTTACCGATTTATTCTTCCAAGCAAAATTCGATTTCTGAAACTGGGACTGTAAGTTTTGGCTGGGACTGTAAGTTTGAATTCTTCCATGAAAACATTTGATAACGATAACCAAATAACTTTGTTGTTGTAATTACACGATTTAGTGGGCAAGGTTATCGCAACGAATCTATTTTAAAATCCGCTTACAAAATACTGGGCGCAAGTGTACTTAATGACAGGCCTTCATATATCATCCCAGCCAGAAAAACACAAACGGGAAAGCGATGGCAAGGTATTTTAACAGGTGGTACAAGTACTGACAAAAATTGCTTTCCCATTTCCAATATGATAACGTTAATAGACAAAAGAACCGGCAGTTCAAAAAGCGCCGGAAAAGTACTGGAGAAACAAAATTTTTAACTTTGGCAAAACGCTGCCAAAACCAATAAATAGGTGACTTGGAATTATATTTTCCAAAATAAAATTTAAAAAAAGTTCATATGTATCTTTTTTTTCCCCTGCCGTGATGTTTTGTAAAACAAATACTGACAAAACGGTTTTTGCAAACGCTGGCAAAGCGTCCCAAATGAGTGTTCTGCCAGTCATTTATTTTTAACATCGCGGTTACCCAGTGGTATGCAAGTACTTGATTTTTTGTACCACTGTCAATTTCTGACTGAGATGTTTCAATATTCATAAAATGTACCACATTATTAATTAACAACTATTAAATAATTATAAAACGTTTTATTCTATAAAAAAATCAGTTACATAACATAAAAATTTTTCAAATAAAGGAAAATTAAATCCCGAAATCCCGTAAAATCCCGGGATCCCGAAAAATCCTGTAGTGCCGAAAATCCCGGGATCCCGAGATCGGGATCCCGGGATTTCATACAAAATCCCGAATCCCGGGATTTTCAAATATCAATCCCGATTGGCATCCCTAGTATGTATCAATTTAATAAGTTTTAATGGGGGATTTAGTACGTGGTGAAAATTGAGATTAGGAAGACAATTTCATGCAGTTTTCATCACTAAAGCATATTTTCGGGCTAACAGAAATTTTAAATTGTGTTTATTTAATTAAAAATAGCTTGCTTTTAAGGCCTATGCCTACTTTTAGTGCAGTATTATTTTTTTTCAGTTGTCGTTTTTCGATTTCTCCATGGTGCCAAATCTGTTTAAATAAAAAACTTGAAATTGCCATAACTTTTAATTTCGTCGTGCGTTTTTTTTAGGAATATTTTTTATAAGAGAAACTAACGTACTTTACTTTGTTTGTTTGTATTTTTTGTCAAATATTTATTTTAGCAGTTGTTTTTTTCAAGAGTTTCCCAATGGCCCCCAATTTTTTTAAACAAAAAGTTTGAAATGGGCCTACAGACTTTTTTAAAAATGCTTTTGTTTTTAATCATACATAGTGTATTCAACCCCTATAATCACTTTTTTTGGAGCATTTTTTTGTTAATTCCTAATTCAAGACCAACTATATGTTATGTTTGCATCCAACAAATAAAATATGACTCACCTACAAATATTAAAGTGTTTGCCATAAATGTTCCCAAAGTATTCTCTGTATTCGTTGCAGAAATCAAACGTTTGATGACAGTCCCCAAATTCCTTTATCCCACAACTATGCGGTATGTATGTATGTAGTTATTTGTAATAATATATATAATTGCCTGTAAACATACTCAAAAATGCCTTTTTGCTGAGTGTATACATAAACGCTATAAGTGGATATGGATCATGTCTGAGAATGGACCGTAGAAACTTTAGTTTAAATACATAAATTAATTCACTTCAGTAAAATTTGGTACATTGATCCGCAAGAACAAATCCTACTGAGTTTCATTAGAATCGGCTCACGATCGCAGCTTATGCAAAAATTGTCTCTTATGCTTGTTTGCACGCTGCAGGTTAAAAATATATATATTTTATTGAATTTTGCTAAGCCAACACACATGGACCCAACGATAGACTTAATGATTTTAGACAGAATTAGTCGCCCATGTGCACTATATTTCCGATTTTCTCTTAAATGCACCTTACATTAGGGAAGTTCAAAATTTCCTATCCATTTTCTAAATTTTTACCATTATATGACAAATATTGACAACATGTCAACACACTAAAATTTCGGTTCCAAACATTAGTTGCCTTTCAACCAGGCTTGGTGTAGGGAATAACCGTCTTTACCTTTTTACTCGTTTTAAATCAAGTTTGTTGATTTGATTGAAAGATTTTTCAGATAATAAAGTATCGCGGTAAATTCACAGATTTTCTGCTCAGTCAGCAGACATGCACTTAAAATAATACGTCAGTAGAAAAATCTGTCAAACGGGTTTCAAATCGATTTGACTAAATTTGAACAAATTTTTAGTTGAAGCACTGATTTAACTAAAGATTTTAGTTATCTTCATTTAACACTATACTAAAAATCCTCAGTACTTTAAGTAATTTTGAGTGTTAATTTTCAAGATAATTAAAACTAATTTTTAAGAACACATTCGTTAAATTTTACAAAATTTATTGTTAAAATATAATATTTTCATGTTATTGTTATTACCCGGCAGATGGCGCCACCAACGTATGCAAAGTTTTAAAGATGGCGCTATTTCGTTCTTTCCCGTTTTTTAAAATGGCCCATATCTCAAAAACTAAGGTAGCGCAAAATTTATAAAAATTTCCACTACCCCTAACCGTAAAATACTCCAACGAAAGGGGGTATCTCTATCCAAAAACGGACATTGGCGGGACCTTGGACCCTCGGAAATTTTTAATACAAATTTTTCATTTCATAAAATGGCCCATATATCGAAAAGTAAACCAGATAGAGCAAAACGGACAAAATTTTTGCTCTTATATGCCCTCACATGATGTGAATTAGGCCCGGGGAGGGTCCCGACTCAGTATAATTACAGATAAAACTGTAGTTTTATAAATTTTTTACTTAAATTTAGATTTGCTAAATTTAACAAACGAATTTGTTAAAATCAACTAATTTTATTTTAAGCCAAAAAAAGCAACAAATTTTGTTAAAGTAACAAATTTTTCTCTTGAAAATTCATATCAAAATTTTATTTGACTCTAATAATATCAGAAATAGAACTAGAAATAGTTCCTAGTTCTTGCTTAAAAAAAAACTTCACAAAAATATAAAAAGTCAATCTGAACTTAAAATTAGCGGTACCTGAATAAACAAAAAAAAAAAAAAAGCACAGTGGACGCCAAAAAGAAATAAACTGAATCCGGAAACTATTTCTGATATTATTAGTATCAAATGAATGTTATTTTAAATTATTTTCAAATTAAAGAAAGATGATACAATTTTTACAAGTAAATTACAAAGAATAAAAATTTTGAAAGAATTCGATAAGACCAGCAAGACAGAATAGTCACACAAGAGTCAAATATAATTTTGATATGAATTATAAAGAGTTTCATGAATTTTTTCAACGCTTTCAATTTGAATCAATATATTACCCAGCAAAACTGTCGGATGCAAAGAACTGGAACAACTTGTGCTTGCATGCAACCTGTTCCAATTTATGTTCTATCATCGGTGATTTTTGTTTGAGTTTGTCCCAAAAGCAACAGGTTCTGTTCCTCCAAACTAGAACAGGTTGCTTTGGAACCGGTTCTAGAAACAGTTATAGAACTGGTTCTGCGACAGTGAAGCCTTCCATTTTGACTTCCAGGAATCAGTTCTATAACATGTTTCACGGAATCGGTGGTAAAAACACCTATTCTAGAACAGATTCAAAGGCAACCAGTTCAAAAAAATGTTGCTAGGTACTGTTGCATTTCTTCAAATATTCATAAAACTCTTGACAATTCATGTCAAAATTATATTTGACTCTAATAATATCAAAAATAGTTTTTGGATTCAATGTATTTCCTTTTGGCTCACACTGCGGCTTGATTAAAGAAAATATACGTTCTACGTTGGCATTATGTGCTGGTAAGAAAAAATAACCCCCAACAAGTTTTTTCATTTTTAATTAAAAAATCGCACCAAAACTTGTTATCAGTCATGTTAATTGAATTTAAGATTTTTATATAATTTTTCAGGACAAGGAATTTATTAAATAAATTTTTATCATTAAAAGCAATGTTAATTTTTTTTAATTTAACAGGTTCACTGCAGATAAGCTTCAAATTTGGCAATTAAAGTAAATGATGCCAACAATTAAAAAAAAGTTATGGATAAAAATGCAAAAAGTGGGACAACCCCTTAATGAAGAAGAAGGAGGATTGCCCCGGACACCCTAAAAAAGAAGACGGTGTCCGGGGAAAAGAGGACGGATGGCAACCCTAGGTACATTTGTCAAAAATGTCTTCAAAGTATGCGCATGACCTAGTAAGAGTTTGAGGACAGTCCCCAAACTAACAAAATGTCCTCATAGTAAACTGTGGATCGAAAAATGTCCCCGGAGTGTGCGCTGTGCATACATATGGAAATAGGCAAGTTTGTTTTAAATACCGTTTAAAAATTCAAAATCGGTTAAAAAATGACTGAGTTATAGTCTTGAAACTTTTCAAACCGGTTTTGTAATATACTCAGCTAGACCTACAACCTATTCTAGGTTACTTAACGCGTGAGTTGTCAGTGTACCCTAGTGTAATTGTTATCAGTTATCATACTCATTAGTGGCAAGCAGGCGCGGATACAAGGGGGGCTATGGGGACCGAAGCCCCCCCCCCCCTTGAGGCCCAAAACAATTTTTTTTTTTGCAAATAATGCTATAAGGGACAACACGATTAATTTTTTAAACAGATATTTTAGAATTTCACATTAAACAAGCATTTTAAATTTTGAGATTTTGTGTATATTCTTGGTTTCAAGAAGGAATTTCTTTGTTCAGAAAACATGACAGATTCTACATTTTTTTAAGAGATAATTCTTAAAAAAAAATTTTTTTAAATGCGCTTGTTTTTATAGTATTATTTTTTGATTCATTTTACGTAAGAATTAATAATTAGGGCCAATTTTATTGTCAAAACAAAGATCGATCTCAAACGAAATTACTAATTTATGAAAACAATCGTTCTTAGTTCTGACTATAGAACTGGCCCTTATATTTAAAGTTAAAAAATTTAAGTGCACTACTATTTAAAATCTCTTAAATGAACTTCTTAATTAATTTTTTAAATTTCATGGTCTTATGATCACCATCACCAACCGTAAGTAATGCTCAGAAACACCTTAAAAAATCCGGAAAAATGTCACTTGAGTGTTTACTATAATATTAGCTCGCAGATTTTTTGGTACATATTCATAAAAAATCACACATCTAAGCAAAAATTGCCCAATTTAAAATATTTTTAATGCTTTTTCGTATTATTTCAAAGAAATTGCAGACAAATTGAATATCAATTGCATATTTTCTAGTGTTTTAAAAGTTTTTTTTTTATTCGAAATAAACTGGTGTTTTTTCTTCTTTTGTGAAAAAATCACTGTAATGTATTGGATGACAAGTTTAAACCTGCTAATTGATAATGAAGCTTACACTCAAATAAAAAAGTTTGTAAAAAAATTTGTAAACAGTTTCCAATAGCACTATACTATTTTTATACTGATTATTAGTACAATTTTTATTTTTAGTAATCATTTTTGATATTCTCTTATTACAAATTACGGATTTTTTTACTAATTTTCGCTGCTGCTTTCAGAAAAACATTTTACTAATTTTTCAAAACCGAGTGCTAAATTTAGCAGAAAAATATACTAATTTAAAAATATTTTTTTTTTTGATTTTTTACAATTCTTGTTTAGTTTATATTTGTTACTATTGATATATTCTTAGTATAGAAATAACACCCAGAAAATTTTATTGCATATCCAGTGCATAAATCGGCAATAACTGGAGAACCGTTTGCAATTTTGACTCCAAATTTCAAGTACGATGAAGTAATTATACGCTTGTTACAATCGAAAGAAATTTACAGTTTTTACAGTTTTTTTATTTTTTAGTACAATTTTTTGCTAATTTCAGCAGATTGATTTTAAATTGCAGTTTCCAGCAATTTACTGAAATTTAGTAGCTGCAACTAATTATTTATACTAATTTCATTGTACTAAAATTATGATATTTAGTAAGTTTTTTAACTGATTTTAGCAAATCGATTTTGAATTGCATTTTACATAAATTTTACTAAAATCTAGTAGCGGCTACTAATTTTTTCTACTAATTTTATTTTACTACAGATCAGCAGACATGTGTTGCTAAAATTAGCAAAAAATACCGCTGGCCTCAAAACAGTTAAATTTCCCGTAATAACAGCAAAAGTTTCAGTAGCCATTACAGACTTTTTTGGTTGAGTGTACTTTAAGTTTTTGACAGATGTGCTCCAATTGAAACAATTAGACATGTAAATTGTTCCTAGCAGCAAAAAAATTTCAAATTACGTGTTTGTGGGCATTTTTTTCTTCAATAAATTTTATGATGGAAATTTCCATCGTCATGCAAAGAATGGTTAAAAATTTTAGTTTTTGATTAAAAATTTGTATTGAATTTGACAAGTAAATAAAAGTAGTTTTTAAAAACTACTATTTTTTGGTTAATTGTAAATGTAGCATTAAAATAATACGTGCCCTTGCTAAAATAATACGTTTTATAATCTAAAAGTAAGAGGTTGCATATCTTAACTTCTTCTTACAAAACTTATTACCGGGTAATAGTAGGAGGTTTGTGACTTCGATTTATGGCGTCGTTTGCCGCAGAGCTCTACCAAATATCCGAATTTCATTAGTGTTGGAAGGGACCCATCGGGATAGTTTTATCAATAGTTGTTTACTTTTGTAAAATTTAAAATATTTTTTTTAAGATGAAAACCTTTTAAATTTTAGGACATTCTTCTTGAAAAATTATTTTTTTATTTAGAAGTTGCAATAATTATGGCCAGTTTTATAGTCAGAACAAATATTGATATTTTCTTATTTATTTTGTTCTCAGGTCGTTTTTTTTTCATAAATATTTCTTAAATAAGAAATTTTCAAAGACCCTAGTTCTAACTATAAAACTGCCCCTTAAGCACTTCTTCTAAATTAAACCTATTATATTAGGACAAATTGTTCTATTCGAAAAACTCTTTGACACTGAAACAATTTTTATATTCTAGGTTTGATATGAAAGTTGTAGTATTTGGAACAATTTTTCTTATAAAACTATAACAGGAACTGCAAAAAATTTTACAATTTAGGGCACATTCCTATTATCATATTCTGAGAATTTTTCATATCAGAATCCCCATTGTGTTTCCTATTAAAATATTATTTAGGATGGGTGCGAACTGGCTAAATAAAATCTAAACTAAATCCAGGTTTCCAAAATTCTATGAAATTTAAAAAAGTTTTCAAAAAATTTTCAAATAAATTTTAAACCCTTTTGTCAATTTGTATTTAGTTTAGAATTTATTTAGCCACCTCGCTCAGGGACTTAATTTTTAAATGATTTTTACACAACAGAACATTAAAATCTTGTAATTATTTCAGTAAAGAAAACTAAAAATGTCAAAATGGTGTTGAGCAGATTTTCCCGAACCCCTTTTTTGGTACTTTTTGGAACAACATTATGGCGTTGTCAAACAGTCGATCAAAAAATAGAAAAAAGTGAAAATAAATTGGCAGAAACTAAAAATTACAATAAAAATTAAGAAAATGTTAGAATTAAAAAAAAATTACAAAAAAATATGCAAATATCGAAAATAATAATAATATCGAAAATAAAAATATATGCAGAAATTAGCTATCAAATTTCATTCTGAAAAATTTTTATTTTCAGATATTTCATAAATTATTGCACTTTCTTAATTTCTGATATTACCAATATTTTTCTAATTTTTTTTTCATAATTTAGAGATTTTTTCGCCTCTTTATTCACTTTTTAATTTTTTTTTCGGCGAAAATTCCCTTATATTCGTTTGTGCTACGATGGCATCATACCGTAATTGACGGATTTGTTTTGTCCGATGTCCGGTTCGATGTGCGATCTGATAGCGATTGGAAACCTAGTCTTATACCCTTCTTGCATCTAGTTCATAAAAATCTATAGATAGGACTACCGTATAAGATACGAAAAATGTTTAGCCCCCCCCCCCCCCCTTGAGTGAATCCTGGATCCGCGCCTGGTGGCAAGCCAAAGTATTGCTAAGGGTACCTAATACCATGTATGTAATACATGATATTGGCCCAACCCATTTTCCAAGCTTTTGCTGGGATGTAAATGCAGTTCATAATAATGTATTTTACTTACAATGCTTACTTAAAGTCTGTCTCAATTACAAGTAAGGTAAAAGTAAAATCTGGGATTATGTCAACAGAAAATGCAACTCATAAAAATGTTTAATTATTGCTATAAATGATCGTAAAATACAATCTTGTAGTTATTTCATGTTATTTTCTCTTGTTTTTTTATTGTTGTTTTTCTTTTTAATAATTCTAATATAAAGATTAAAAAGTGGAATAACGCCTTTTTATATAAAAAAACCACATGCTTACACATAAAAATATTGGTTTGTCATTTTACCAGCTAACCGCCACCGTCATTATCCCAGTGTAGAAATGGTATTGCGCTATCATTATTTTTATTGACTACACTCAAAATAATAAGTCTGTTCGCTGAACAGAAAAATTGGCTACTGTAACAAAATTAATTCCTCTTTATTGGCTTAAAAAAAATTCGTTGATTTTAGAATAATTTTTGTTACATTTAACAAATTTAAACTTAAGTAAAAAATGATTAAAACTACAGTTTTATTTGTAATTATACTAAATCGTAAAATTTATACTAAATGTAAGAACACTCCGAAAAATACTTCACAGAGAGTTTGCTTTCAAAAAACCTCTACACTTTCAGGAATGAAAAGTCGATCGTTTCGGGGATTTTCCAGGTCCCCTTCATCAGTTTTCAGAAAGTGGTGGCGTAGTGCAATGCAAACTGAAGCATCAATATCTCATATTAAATGTAGTCTGCTCAGGGACGTAACAGTTATAACTTTTATTCAAAAAACTTATTGTTTTACAATTATTTCTTGTTTCAGTATTTTTAATTTTCTGTTTATTTGCTCTGTTTGATTTTTATTTTTAATTCAAACAAAAACAATCCAAATACGATTTTTATTTTTTCAAAAATAATAAAAGTTATTTTGTGATTTTTTTTCTTTATCAAAAAATAACAGTTAAGAATATAAATCAAAAGCCATAGAACCAATGACTTCAACAATTATAATATCCTGATGATGTCAACTAGTGTTAATAAAAGATTGAATAGTGATTTAAAGTGAGTAAATATGTATATTCCAGCAACTTCCAGTCAATTTTTAATTTTTATTTTATTATCAAATAAAAAAGTTAGTGCTTAATTTTTTCAAAAAAATCATTCTGTAACTTTTATAAAAAGTTTTAAAATAAAAATCAAAAAAACAACAGAAATTTATAGAGTAAAATATAAAAATTTAAAAAATTAAAATCTTTGCCAAACTTTGTGATTTTTTTGTGCAATATGATTTATAAAATATATGCATTATTGAAATATTATAATTAAATAAATTTGGGTGGTGACTTTTTTAGAATTATAACAGTTATTTTGGGTCTCTGAGTCTGCTACATCAACAAAATGAGAATGGAGCAAACAATAAAATATGTTTTCGAAGTCTTCTGCAAAGCATAAACAACAATAGAAATATTATGAAAGTTTTTGTTTTTGTATTTCATACCATCGGTATAAATTAAATACAAATTTTATTTTTACTCTTCTTCTTTGTTAATACAAGAAGAGGATAAATGCTTTATTATATTTTTTTAAATAAATTTATATTCCTGTTATTTCAATATTAACGCAACCTAAAAGTTAATTTTACTAAAAAAAATAAATTTTAGTAAAAAAATTGTCTGATTTTAGCAAATCGATTTCCAATATGAGTTTACTAAAACTTTACTAAATTTTAGTAACAATTACAAATTTTTTTTATTGCTAAAATTAGCTAAACGGTCTGCTGCCCTAATATTAGTTAATTTTTGCCGTAATATTACAGTTTTTTCTGTAACTTTTACAGACTTTTTTATTTGAGTGTAGATTTTCTCTTGTGTGCAACCAAAAGATGAACTCTGTCGGTCGGTGTTTTAATATAAATTCCGGGAAATTCTAAAAAAAATCCTGTTGTCCCGGGAAATTAAAAAGCCTGGGAAAAGAAAACCCCTAATTACAACGAAAATCACATGTTTTTTACAAAGGTATTATTTTTCCTCTCTGTTATTTTTGTTGCTTTAAACAAAGCTCCTTTAGTGGTAAAGCAAATATTTGTATGTTGTATTTAACATTCAAACTCTTATTTTTATTTATAGTCATTAGAACGAAAGCAAAGAACTTTTACAACGATTACTTGTTATTTTTGTATTACCTACACCCTAAACCATCTTGCCTATTAATGACTAAAATGTTGAAATTAAGGCATATCCCAATAAGCACATATGTTTTAAAAACTCAAGTGCTTTAAATTTTGCTTGAAGTAAAGTAAATTTCAAATTCTAGCATTTGTATATTTAACAAAAATATTTCCAACTTGAATTTTTGTTTCCCTTTTGCTGGATTATGATATTGAAATAAAAGTTGTATTCTAGTCTTGAAACTGGAAAACATGGCTGAAATTGAACTTGATTTCAACTTGAACTCCAGTGAAATTGTTTATAGGGAATACTTAACAATTTGGCCTGTACCTCATCTGTGAAGTATTTTACCGTATCTTTTTAGTTGATCTGAAGATTTGTACATTGAGGGTTATTTTGTTCGATTTTAAGATCAAATATGACAAATACCCAATAGAACTCAACGATTTCGATTGTATATTTTACAAATAATTTAGATTTAATTTCTAGCTGTATTTTGTCTCATGCCTATCAATGTTAAGTATTTAAAGCAGATCTAACTTAAACCGATTGTCATATATAAAAATATTAAAAAGGTTATGTTTATAATTTTTCCGTTATCATCGAACGTACGTCAGCAAAAGTTTTTAGGAAGTAACGCGAATAAGTTGAGTTTTCAACGTTGATAATTATCCGTGTTGAGAGTTAACGTGCATACGAAAAGTAATGTGTTAGTTTTCGTCTTAAACGCGTTTTTATGCACTTTGAATTTTTTTATGAGTTAACGGATATAGTTAAGTCGAAAACACAGCTTCTTATATTTTTTGTAGAATAAACAAAATTATTTTGTATTTTTACAAATTATTTATACATTTACAAAACTTTTTTGCACGTTTACAAAACATAGTAAACATTTGTTATTTATTCTCACTTAGTCATTGAATGAAATAGTGTAAACAACAAAGTTTTTTCTTGCTTTGAAAATGTCGAATTTTGTGTCAACAAAGCATTATTTGCGGAAAGTTTTGCTTTACTTCTTCAATTTGAAAAAATTAAAAAACCGTATATGAAGCATGGGGCCAAGGTAATTCTTTGCATTTGGTGGGACCAGAAGATTCAAATCTATTATGAGCTGCTGGAATCAGGCCAGACGATCACAGGGGACCTGTACCGAACACAATTAATTAATTTGAAGTAAGCATTGGCCGAAAAACGCCCGGAATATGCGACCGGACATGAAGCCGTAGTATTCCTTCCTGACATCGCCCGGCCACATGTTGCAAGACCGGTTAAAAAGTGTTTAGAAGACAGTGGTTGGGAAGTTTTGCCTCACCCGCCTTATAGTCCAGACCTTGCCCCGTCCGACTACCATTTCTTTTTTTGATTTTTTAGGCTACAAATTATTTAGCAAAATTTGTTGCTGATTTTAGCAGATTAATTTGCTATTTTCCATTAAAAAAAATTTAACTCAAATATAAAAGAATTCTGTATATTTAGCAGTTTTAATTTTGCTGTTCTTATTTTACTAGTATTTAGGAAAAAAAATCTGCTAAGTTCAGCAATTTTTTCTGCGGCATAATTTTTAACTAATTTTTAGTAAATTTTTCTAGCAAATTCATGTTTCAAAGCTTACCCAGTATAGAAACGGTAATGACATATCATTATTGTTTGGACTACCAGTAATGACACCCACTTACCTTCTGCATTATTTTAAAACATACAATAATGAGTTACAGATAATGACTTATTTTTATTATTAATTCAAAGAGAAAGTCATTTTCTAAATTTTTTTTTTAATTTTTTGAAATCTATTTTTAGACTCAATATTTTTTTAACACCGGTCCTTACTATCCTTATATATGTAAGCACAAATTTTTTGATTTTTTTTATGTTGGCGAGTAAGCTGACTTTTGTGCAGCAGGTAAATTATGTCTTTATCTATCAAACACTACATAGCTCAGATGCCCAGTGTAGAAAATCATTACCAGATATGTGGTTATGTAACTATATACCTGCCCAGTCTACACGCAGAGAAAAGATATGGTTGCAGTATGATCACGGCTACAAAACTATGATCCCTACTGCCATATATGGTTGTTGCAATCATATTATTAATGTATTAATCATACTTTACAACTTATATAGTCGTCTGTAATCATTTTATAGTTTAAATCTCTCCTTTTTTCGCTTATCATATTTTTTTCTCGGCTACAATCATATATTATCTGGACAACCATATTCCGCTCTTCGAATTACAATCATATTATTATTTGTACTGAGAGATATCAAGTTTACAATCATTGGTAGGGGTTCGACAACTATAAGATGGTCAGTATACCTTTTTATGAGCGTCATTGATCAGTTAGCGTCATTCTTGTTTCAGATTTTGGGAAAAGAAGTTATAAGACGCAATCAAAGAAAATAATACATAATAAACAAAAAAAAAAAAAAAAAAAAAACAAAACAATTTAAAGATATTAATTTTAATAGTGACATTGTTTGTAGAAGAAAGAATTCGGTCCAACGAAGAACCTTCAAATTAGAATTTATTTTAAAGTGCTCAGTGTTACAAAATAAGTAAAAAGTGATTAAAAAAGTGTTTTTTTTTTTTAATTTTTGTACTGACGTAGAAAACTTATTGTTGAAGAGCGTCCATAATAAGGAGTGTTACAGCTTTTAGTTTTGTACGGAAATCAAATTGAAGAAATGTACAAAATTGAATAAAATGTAAAGAGTGCACAAAATAATCATAATATGTTCCTAGTGATCATAATATGATTCTAAGTGATCACAAAATATTCGACAGGACAATAATTTGATCACTGGGAATATATTATGATCATCAAGAAAATATTATGATCCTAAGGAAAATATTATGATGATTTTTGGATGTATCGTGAAATTTTAATACAACTTCAGCAAAATACTGGTAGAATACTATAGGAATTATAGGACAATAATATGATAATATGCAGGACAATAATACGATAATATTGGGAGACTTTTACAATCATAGTGTGATAATTTATTCACCATATTATGATAAAAATGAGGTAAGAGTATGATTGTGCCAACTATGTAATAACATGATTGTCGCAATCATAAACCCAAAAATATATGATGCTCTTAGAATATGATTATCCCAACCATGTTTTTTCTTTGCGTGAAGAAACCGTAATGACATATAATGATTTTTTGGAATACCAGTAATTACACTCACATACTTTCTGCATTATTTTAAAACATATAATAATGAGTTACTGATAATGACTTATTTTTATCATTATTTCAAAAAGAAAGTAAATTTCTAGATGTTTTTGAAAATTTGTTAAAATCTATTTATTTTTAGGTTGTTATTCTAAACTTTATAACAATGACAAAATTGTGACAACACAGAACTTTCACCATTATAAAGTTTAGAATACGGGTGTTAGACTCAAAATTTTTTCAACACTGCCCTGTGGGAAAAGGAACCGGTCACAGGACACGTCACGTGACTGGTCCTGGGGGACGAGGACCGGTCCTGGGACCGGTTCTTTTATATGAAAAGGACTAGTAACTTTAACATGGGTTTGTCCTAGGAGGGGGTCAATTGCCCCTTGTGACGTGTCACAGGACCGACGCAAAAGAACCCGTCACAGGACTGAAGCAAAAGAACCTGTCACAGGACTGGCGCAAATGAACATGTCACGGGACTGGTGCAGATGAACATGTCACAGAACTTACGCAAAAGAACCTGTCATAGGACTGACAGAAAAGAACCTGTCACAGGACTGAACTATAAATTAATTTGTATGAAATTATATAGAAAGTGATATGAAATTACAAGAATGTATTTATACCCTACACCACTACGTGGAGAGGGTATTATAAGTTTGTGCTGTTGTTTGTAACACCAAAAAATATTGGTCCTAAACCCACCTTAGAGTATACCGATCGGCTCAGAATTTTTTTTTATTTCATTTAACGATGTCCGTCTGTCTGTCCGTCCGTCTGTCTGTCTGTCCATGCATTTTTGTGGGCATTCTACAGGTCGCAAATATTAACATATTTTCATGAAATTTGGTACACCGACTTATGTCGGCCCAAGGACGACGCCTATTGATTTTGATTGAAATCGGTCCATGTTTAGACCTAGTGCCCATATTATGGTCCCCCCAAAATTATATTTTTTATACGCTGCAGGTCGCAAATATTAAGATATTTTGATGAAATTTAGTACACAAACCTATGTCAGCCCAAGGACGAACCCTATTGATTTTGGTTAAAATCGGTCCATGTTTAGACCTAGTGCCTATATGAGGGTCACCCCAAAATTGGCTTGCTTACACGCTGCAGGTCGCAAATATTAAGATATTTCAATGAAATTTGGTTCGCTTACTCACATGGTCCCAAGGACAAAGCCTATTGATTCTAAATAGGATCGGTCCACATTTGGACCTATCGCCCATATGGGCTATATTTTCTATTTTCTCTTCTTTTATAATTTAATAGAAAATTTTGACACAAGTCCCATTTTAACCCATTCGAATTTCGGATCCAATCATTAGTTGGCTCTTAACCAGACTGGTGTAGGGTATTGCATAGTCGGCATGCCCGACTGTAACCTCTTTACTCGTTTTAGTATGACGATGCCTACAGTGTTATATAACTTAGAATCGAACCATAAGTAATCATATCGGTCACGGCATATATTTTGGTTAGTTTTAAATGGGATATGAAATAACATCAATTACCATACAAAAAATTCGTTGAAAAAATAATATCAGATGTACCGTAGTGTCCCTTTAAATGCGCCTTCAAAAATATAGAGTTTTCTACGCTTTTAAGCGGGAAATCATTTATCCGAAAATTTGGGTAAATGCGCAATAACGCTTTTAGGAGAATATATGTATAAATGCGTAAAAGCGCATTAATCGAAATTAGTTTTCGTTTGATGAAAGTTTTTGTACACGATCTACATACTTACATAAAATTGATTTCTTTTCTTTAAAAGTATCTGTTCCTTAAAATTTTAAGTTTTATATATTTAGATAAAATATTTTTCTAACTCAAGTTTGAGTTTTCCAATCATCATTTTTTATTTCAGACAACTGCAATCTTTTTGGAACAACAAATAAAATTTAACATGACAATAATATATTAGAATTTCTAACTAAATATATGGAAATTCGGAAACAAGTCTTCAAATATAAAAATTCAAATAATTTTTCAAAAAATAAAAAATAGTAAAATAAAAAACTATATAAAAAAAATATAGAAAGTCTGAAAAAACAATTTCTGCAAAAATTTAAATATTTTTTTAAGTTTTAGTTAAAAATAATTTTAGTTTTTAGGATAATATTTAGTTTAACAAAAAAATTTTAAGTATTTTTAACCCTACACCACTGCGTGGAGAGGGTATAATAAGTTTGTGCTGATGTTTGTAATCGGCTCAGAATCACTTTTTAACGATATCCATCTGTCCGTCCGTCTGTCCATGCCGTTTTGTGCGCACTCTACATGTCGCAAATATTGAGATATTTTGATGAAATTAGGTACACAGACCTATGTCAGCCCAAGGACGAAGTATATTGATTTTGGTTAAAATCGGTCCATGTTTAGACCTAGTGCCCATATAAGGGTCCCCCAAAATTGGCTTGTTACACGCTGCAGGTCGCAAACACGAAGATATTTCAATGAAATTTGATACACATTTGTCCCAAGGACAAAGCCTATTGATTCTAGATAGGATCGGTCCATATTTGGACCTATCGCCCATATGGGCTAAATTTCCAATTTACTCTTCTTTTATGATTTTATAGAAAATTTTGACACAAGTACCTTTTAACCTAAGTTGGCTTTTAACCAGACTGGTTAAGGGTATTATATAGTCGGCATCCCCGACTTTAACTTTTTTATTCCTTTTTTTATAACGATTTTTTTACTCATTAACATTGCAGCTCCACAATGCTTATGTATATTTTTATATCACATTCTATGATAGTGTTCATGGGCGAGCTGTTTTTCACATTTTCTCACATTAAAGTTTAAAGCAAAATAAAATTTTTGAATAAAATTCAAAACTCTACAAATCCTATGTAGAGTTTAGTTATGGAAATAATATAAAAATAAAATCAGAAAATATCTTAACCCGCTCGAGTCCGGCAGCATGTTAACGTTCGAACTTTAATTCCCAATATCTCCGCTAGGGGCTGCTGGAAAGCTATAAAAATAATAAAAATATTTCTTTGACATAGATCTATATTTCCACGAAGTTTGGTCGGAAAATTCCCTGCCATTACAATTCAGGCATGTAAGGGTTAATCGATCAAAATAAAAATCCGAATAATTGACAACTCTAATATTTGTACCACTGGTTCAGTCCCATTTTCATCTGTCTCGGGACAGGTACTTTTAGACCGGTACTCTTTTCACCAGTCACAGGGCCGGTACTTTAAAACCAGTTGTGTTTTCACCGGTTACGGGACAGGTCACCGGGTAGGTACTTTCAGTCCGGTCCTGTTTTCACTAGTCATGGTACAGGTCCATGCAGACCGGTCCTGTTTTCAACGGTCACGGGACAGGTACTCTCACTACAGCTTACTCCTGTTTTCCCCCAGGGTGGTAAGATAATATGTAACCACATATTTTTTGATTTTTTGTATGTTGGCGCATAAGCTGACTTGTGTGCAGCAGGTCAATTATGTTTTTATCTATCAAACATTACGTGTCGATATAGCTCAGACGGTAGGGCTATTGACTGCAACCTGGAGACCCAGGTTCGACTCCCGCACTAAAAAATTTTATTTAAAAAAATTTTACAATAAAAAAATATTTTTTTTTATAAAACTTATTTTTTGGAAAATCTATTTTTAGACTCATTATTTTTGTCAGTACTGGTAAGCATATAGGTTATGACATATTTTTAGATTTTTCGTATGCTGGTGTGTAAGCATAACTCATTATTTTTAGCGATATCGCCATACAAATGTAATAAGAAAAGTAACTAGTTACCATTAGTAGGTATGTAGTTACATAACCACTAGGGTTTGGGGTTCGGGAAATCCCGGGAAAAGTTTGCCGGGAATTCCCGGGAAAATAATATATTTTTCCCGGGAAAACGGGAAATTTTAAAAATATTAAATTTTTTAAATTGTTTTTGTTTCGAATAGGATTTTTTAATTTTAGTCATAAAAAACATTTTAAATACCAAAACAAAAATGTCATTGTTAAAATCTTGTTAAAAGGGAATACATTTATTTGACACAGAAATAAAATCTTTGCCAAGTAATTAGGAGCATTTCAACTAATAAAGATTTTTCGCATAACTTATTCAAAATTTAAGTAGTAAAACCTAAAAACTTGGTAAAATGTTTAAAAGAAATATGAAAAAATAGCTTTGTTTCTTACAAATAATCGCCCTTAGTATCTAAATTTTTCAAATGTATAATTTAGGTAAAGTCGACTTTAGTTAAAATATTGGGTGGTAGCAGAGATGGGCTAAAATCATTACCATTACATTTTCATTACCATTACTTGATGTAATGGTAATGGAGCTTTTTTTATCATTACCATTTTTTGAAGAAATGGTAATGTTTTTTTTTTTTCATTACCATTGCGTTAAAAAATGGTAATGAATATTTTTTTTAATTTTCATTTGTTTTGAAAATTAAAATGAACCTTTTTTTAATTTTCATTACTTTTACCTAATGTTTACATAGTAATGAAACACCCATTTGTTTTTCATTACAATCCGTTTTTGTCGAAATTTTTTATTTTAAAAATATGAGGTTTACAAATTACTAAAAGCATTTTTTAGTTCATAATCTGAGGCCTATGGTATGCATATTTGATACCAAGTTTTGGTGTCTAGTTGCAAAAAAAAAAAAATCGCGAAAAAAAATTGCATAAAGGAAAATTCTGGCATCAATATAATTTGTTTGCAGAACATAAATAGCTGATTAAGTTTTTTAATTCAATTCTAGTACCATAGTCTTTTTTCGCGATCCGCCATTATTTTGCAATTTTGTAAGTGCGGTTTTTTTTAATTTATAATCTAAGGACTATAATACTCATTTCGTACAACAAACTTTGGTGGCTAGTTGAAAAAAAAACAAAAATTGCGAAAAAAAAAATCGCAAACAAAAAAATCCAAAAAGGAAAATTTTTGCATTAATATATTTGCTTGCAGAATGTAAATCGCTGCAAGCAAATTTCGCGTCCCGCCATTATTTTGGAGTTTTTTAAGTGCGGTTTCTTAAAATTTATATTCTAGTGACTATAATACCCCTTTCATACAACAAAGTTTTGGGACTAGTTAAAAAAAAACCGCGAAAAAAGAAAAAAATCGCGAAAAAAAATTTACGAAAAGGAAAATTCTTACATCAATAGATTTGTTTGCAGAATTTAAATCGCTGAATAAGTGTTTTAATTAAATATTTTTACCATAAAGCCTTTTTTCGCGGCCCGCCATTATTTTGGAGTTTTTAAGTGCGGTTTATTAAAATTTGTTTTCTAGGGACCATAATGCCCGTTTCATACAAGAAAGTTCGGGAGCTAGTTAAAAAAAAACCGCGAAAAAAATCGCGAAAAAAAAATTACAAAAAGGAAAATTCTTGCATCAATAGATTTGTTTGCAGAATGTAAGTCGCTGATTAAGTGTTTTAATTAAATTTTTTTACCATAAAGCCTTTTTTCGCGGCCCGCCATTATTTTGGAGTTTTTTAAGTGCGGTTTATTAAAATTTGTTTTCTAGGGACTATAATGCCCGTTTCATACAACAAAGTTTGGGAGCTAGTTAAAAAAAAAACCGCGAAAAAAATCGCGAAAAAAAAATTACAAAAAGGAAAATTCTTGCATCAATAGATTTGTTTGCAGAATGTAAGTCGCTGATTAAGTGTTTTAATTAAATTTTTTTACCATAAAGTCTTTTTTCGCATCCCGCCGTTATTTTGGAGTTTTTTAAGTGCGGTTTCTTAAAATTTATATTCTAGTGACTATAATACCCGTTTCATACAAGAAAGTTTGGGAGCTAGTTAAAAAAAAAACCGCGAAAAAAATCGCGAAAAAAAAAAATTACAAAAAGGAAAATTCTTGCATCAATAGATTTGTTTGCAGAATGTAAGTCGCTGATTAAGTGTTTTAATTAAATTTTTTTACCATAAAGTCTTTTTTCGCGTCCCACCATTATTTTTGAAAATTTGTAATCTGGGGACTATAATGCCCATTTCATACAACAAAGTTTGGTAGTTAGTTGCAAAAAAAAAAAATCGCGAAAAAAATTTGCCAAAACGAAACTTTTTGCATCAGTATATTTGTTTGGAGAATGTTAAGCGCTGATTAAGTTTTTTAATTGAATTTTTCTGCCATAAAGTCTTTTTTCGCGTTCCGCCATAATTTTGCTATTTTTAAGTGCGGTTTTTTTTTTAATTTATAATCTAGAGACATACATCAAAGTTTGGTGGCTAGTTGCCAAAAAAAAATTGCGAAAAAAAATTTCCATAAAGGTAAATTTTTTAGTGTAGAACAAAGAACAAAACGTTCTTTACATCATTATGTTAAGTAATGGTAATGAAATTTCATTTGTCTACCTAGTGTAGAAAAAATGAAAATGATTTTTTGTTTTTACTACCATTGCGTATTGTAATGAAAATTATAAAAACGTTTCATTACATGTAAAGAAAACAAATGAAATTAACATATTTTTCATTGCAATTACATTTTGTAATGGTAATGAATTTTTTTTTAATTTTCATTTTATAGATTTAATGGTAATGAAAACCAGCAATGGTCATTACAAAGTAATTAATTACTCCCATCTCTGGGTGGTAGTATACCTTGACTTGGTTTATTTTTGGAGCATTCTGATTGGTTAATTTATTTTCAACCAATCAAAATATTTGAAAATATAAATATTTTGGTAAGATTTTCATACACAAAATGAACAAAACCGTTTGATTAAAAATAAAGTCGACTTTAAATTTAAAATACTCCTTTATATTAAGGGTCAATAATTTTATAAGTAACGTTTTCATTAATAAATGTGAAAAGAAAAGACTAATGGTTAACGGTGGTATCTAAATTTGGTTATCCGACATCTAAATTTGGTTCACAAAAAAAAAAAAAAAAAATTTATGGTCATGCAACTTCTCTTGAAGAAAATAACAACAAGCTAAAATTAGCAAAGTACCCGAAGAAAAAAGTGTAAGCTGAATAGGCATTAAAGGTTTTATGGTAGGGCAAACATTTCCTAAAATGGTATCCAAATTAGCCGCAGTCAATCCGCACCATAACTAGAACTTCGTTTATTCGAGAAAGTTTTTATAATAAAAACCTGGCATTGCAAAAAAGAAACCGATATAAAGAACATTATATTAAATTACTACAATCTTGTAAAAGATATCATGATAAAAGAAATATTGAGCAATATTTCTAACAATAGGAGATTTACTATAATCTTAGATGAATGGACAAGAATATCACAAAAGAGATATTTGAACATAAGTATAAACGGAAATAATTCATTTTATAACCTGGGGTTGGTTTATATATCAGGAAGATGTAATGCTGATGAAATAAGAAGAATTGTAGAAATAAGACTAGAAGAGTTTTATTTGTCTTTGGAAAATAACATTGTGGCTACCATATCTAATGGGCCAAGTGTGATGAAACGGTTTGTTTCCGACAGTCCAGTAGTAGGTGCTTTCTGCTGGAATCATGCAATTCGTTTGGCAGTGCTGCGATTAATTTATGTGAAATCAAATGTTCAACATTCTGATATTTTTACTTTGAATTCTCACTACACAGACTGCATTTGTACTGAAATAGTGTTTTTTTTTTTTTTTTTAATTATTTATATAGGTGGTTTTCATTAACAATTTTGTTCAAAAACATTTCCCGTGATTCCCGGGAATCAAATTTTTTCATTCCCGTTTACCGGGAAATAAAAAAGTCCGGGAAATCCCAAACCCTAATAACCACATATCTGGTAATGATTTTCTACAATGGGTAATTACGAAGTTTTTTTTTTAATCACGGAATAAATATTAACTGTGTTTTTAAAAAATTTTTTAAATAGCCTAATTGCAGATTTATAAGCTAATTTGGCAAAAAGAATATTCACAAATGATTAAGTAATAAAGAAAAGTTTATTATATACTTAAAGCAGGATATAGCCTAAAATATCTCCTTGATAAAGTTTGGAAAAAGAAAACCACTGTAAAAAACTAAAAAACGTGAATTTACAATGATTAAATGAATTGTTTAAGAGTCATCCACCTAAGAATAGGTGGAATACAACATTTATTATCCAACCGAAACGAAAAACCTGCAAAAATTCCAAGACTAAAGTCTTTTTTAGAAAATTTTTACAAATTTGCATGAAAATAAAATAAAAACAAATTCAATAAAATAGTGATGCATTTATAATAAAAGCTTACTCGATATTCGAATACTTTCAGTATTCGTATTATAAAAAATTCATTAACACAATTTTTTCCCATTATTACTTCTCAGTAACCCAGCGAAAAAAGAGATGCCGAAGCAGTAGAAAAAGCACTACAATTGATGATCTAGATGTACTTCTTTTTTAACATAAACACTAATGATTTTAACATTGAGTTGTAGGAGTACTCTGACTTTAACATTTTTTCAGTACTTTTTGAACGAGTGAAAAGGAAACTCTTTTTCACCAATTAAAAGTTAAAAAAAAAATTCTTCAAAAAAAAATTATATTTTTTTTATTTTACAAAAGTTTTTTATTGCCGCCACAGGGTCTCGAACTTGCAACCTCACGATTCCTAGTCTAGCGCTCTACCGCTGAGCTATTATTTGATATGAAAGTTGACTGGCATTAAAAACACCACTTTGTTAAAGCGAGATATTGTTCCTTATTCTCTTCAATAAAAGTACTTATTAAATAAGTGTAAAAGGTGCACTCCAATTCAATATTGGTTTCAGTACTATTTTTACAGGTACATAAAAATCAATTTCTCACCATTTTTTTATATATATGTATATATTTTTAAAAATATTGAATTTAAACAAATTGATTATAAATATTAAAAAAAAAAAAATAGAATAAAAAAATATAAAATAAAAAATATTGGTCCCGCCGGGAATCGAACCCGGGACCTCTGTTTGGAAATGCCAAATGATACCAAAATCACTTTTTACGATCACTTTTAGAGCAATTACTCTTTAGAAGCAATACTTAAGTGAAGCAATAGTTAAGTAATTCGAAAAAAGCTGTAAAAATGTATTAACGGATACTTGGGAAGCAATGAAAGAAGTGATTTTTTGAAGTTGTTCAGAAGTAATTCTACAAAAGCTGTAAATATATAATAACGGATACTTGGGAAGCAATGAAAGAAGTGATTTTTTGAAGTTGTTCAGAATAACTTCTAAAAAAGCAGTAAAAATACACTAAATTAAAATAAGTAAAAATACCCAGCAAAAAACGTGGAAGTGATCTTAAGGAATCAATTTTTCATTGATTCCAAAGTATCATTAAGTTCTGATTTTCCGCTTCTAAAGCGGTTCTTTTTCACAACTTCCGAAAATGTGATTTTGAAGGAAATTAAGTCTTTCCAAATCTATCTAACTACAGATATTTCCATATAAATTTAACATTTATAACTGTGGTTAAGCACTTAACTATAATTATTTTGAGATAAGTTGTCAGGTCCAAGTGATTTGCTTAAATTTTTTACGAACAAAAATTAATTCCTTTTCACCAATTAAAAAGAACATCAAAAGGATCATAAAAGAAAACTTCCACCCTATGACAACCCTATGTAAAATTCATTGGTTCCGATCTAAATTTTCACAATATCGAATCCAAATCACTGCTTCTTTTTCTCTCCTTTTGACGATTTTTTTTTGCTGGGTACTTGTGAAGCATTAAAAGAAGTGTTTGTAAAGCACTACGTGCAATTTTTTTTGCTGGGAATGTTTAAAAATAATTTTTTAATATGTTTTGATTTGTAATAAAACATTTTAATTTCCAAAATTTACAAAACAATATATTTACCTACAATTACCGAGTCAATCGTTCACAAAATTCATATATCACTAACAATAAAAAAAGAGTATATACAAACCATTGCCAGAATTAATAAACTTTTATTATATGTTTTTGAATACAATTTTTTAATAAAGGTTTAATAGAGTTAATGAATGCTTTAGCAAATTCATATTTTAAAGCTATATTAAGAAGTTTTTTCTGAATAGCAGCGTAAAAATTCTTAATTATACACTAAAATAAAAAAAATTTGTGAATTACAGAAATGTAGTTTTTACAGAAAAGTTATCTACTTTCGTGCCAGCAAACCCTTTAGATAAGTTTAGCAAAATGGTTTGCTGCCGACTTTACCACCCTGTAGCTAACTTTGCTTTACAGCAGGCTGACTCCAAAATACCGCAGCAAAACCTTTATAATAGGTTGGACCTCTTCGCCCTTTTTTAACTTTGAAACCTAAAGTAATACGTTACTAATAATGTGATACATCAGTACTTATGTTGAAGGTAAGAAATAATGAGTAACCGATATAGGGATATATCACTACTTATTTGGAGGATTTATAATAATGCGTTACTGGTATTGTGTTATATTGTTCTTATTTGTAAAGAGTTTAAAGTCATGTAACCAATGATTTACGTACTAATGTGTCACGACTTATTTCACTCCCTACAATTATGTACTTATTTTAGCCGTTATTGCTAACAAGTGAATTTATTACATTACATATTACAAATAACAACGTATTTCAGTGCTTTCTTGCTAATCACTTATTTGAGCCTATACCGATACGATTTAGGCAACCATTTACCTCCAATGAAACCCCCATGTTAGAATAATTTGTTATGTGACCAAAAATACAAATTTTGGTTTCTAATTCCATTTCCCTTTACCTGGTAATAGAAGGTTTTGCTGGGAGAGTTTGTAAAAGCTATTCTCCTACTCTATAGTTATTGGTTTGCTGTGTTCAGATCTGTCCGGTAATTTAGATATATACAGAGGGAATTTTGCTGGACGAGTTTCATTGAAAATGTTCAGTGAACTAATGAAGTTTTCTTCACAAAGTAAATGAAAAATTTCTTAAATTTGATGAAAAAGCTTCATATATTTTATGAATCCAGTTTTAATGAAACTTTTATGAAACTTTTAATAAATAAAATGAAATTTTTAGCAATTTTCTATGATTTATTCCCATTTTTGAGTTTAGAACCACTGATTGCTGGATACATTTTAAAAGCAGTTTATTTAAATTTTGTTAAATGTATATCATTCATATTAGCAGCACGTCAGCTTTCGCAATTTGCGGAAAGCGAAAATCGGCATATATTGGCATAAATTGTTCGCCTTTGGCAACCCGAAAATTGCTCATATAATTTAAATCAGTGGTCGGCATCCATAGCCACCAGTGGCCGATCATAATCGGCTTTTCACACGTACACAACACGAATGGCAACAAAACTATCAACTAAGAGCGTAAAATTTATCTAGTAGCATGGTAGCTTTCAACCAAAGGTTTGAAAGGCTTAATTCTTTCATTCACTTTTTAAAAACTAATGAAATTTGGGTTAAATTTCATTCCCTAATAGCATTCTTATGGAATTAATTCGATAGCTTAATTCCCAATAGCTTTAAATTATATGAATTCATTCTATTTTGATTGAATTCTAACTGAATGAAACCCAATTTACCTGAATTCATTTAATAAAAAGGTGAATGAAAAATGATTTGTTTTCATTCACTTAATCAAATGAAAAATTTAAATTTGCATGTAATTGCTGAAATATTAGCATAATACAAATGAAAAACGTTTAAAATCCATCTAACAGAAATAAATAGTATCGTATGCTTTGTTACAGCTTGTAACTTGTACTACACTGCACTAAGTGAATGATAATAAAATTTCTTCATTCAATTAGTAAAATGGTGATTGAACATGCGATTTGAATGATTCAAGTTGGGAATTCATTCAATTCATATTAAAGCTTTGGGAATGAAGCTTATGAATGAATTCTTTACGAATGGTTTAAGGGAATGGTACATGAATCTTTTTAAAATCTGAATTTAATTTTCAGTGAATTAAGCTTAAATTGAATTAAGTTTTTCGAAGCTCTGCTTTCAACAAAGCAAGCCGACGTCGCTTTGTTTAAGAAATTTTAGAAAAATATTACACTCATAAAATTTTACAAGAACAGGAAATTTATTATGAATTATTTTTATTTCTTTAGTTCATTAAAATTTACTAACTAATGGAATACTTTTTAAGAATAAATAATTTATATACAAAAAAATAAACATTTTTTAAATAATGTGTATAATAAAATTTATTATGAATTATTAAAAAAAAATTAATTACTATAAATTATTTTTTTTTTTTATTTCTTTAATTCATTCATGCACTCATTATTACATTTCTTCATTAATTCATGTTAATTTATTATGAGCAAAAGTTCTTCGGCTAAATTAAGCTCCGAAGAACTTTTGCGCTGGCTTATGAGTAATATTGATATAATATGGCTAATATCAGTATTAGTAATACTCAATAATTATCAAAGGAACTGTGTGAACATGTATATTATATTTATATGTATAATGTTATTCTCATGTATGGCTTTTTTGGAAAAAGGAGATGAGCAAGCGGTAAGTTCTATGCAGACACGACATTTATTTGCCAATTTATGGCCGGTTAATGGCAATAATGAATACATTTTATATGACAATAAATAATTGGTAAAAGCACAACACGCAAGCTGAAATTAAAAAAAAAATACCGAATTTAGCTACACTTAAAATAATACGTCAGTTCAAAAATCTGTCAAATGGCTTTCATACACAGAGAGAATTTTTCTGGACGAGTTTTATTGAAATTTTTCAGTAAACTAATGAAGCTTTCTTCACAAAGTAGAAGAAAAATTTCATAAATATGATGAAAAATTCCATTAATTCAATGAAAAGCTTCAATGTACGAGTTCCAGTGCAACTTCGTTATTTTTAAGCAAAAATTCATTAATATCATGCAGATAATTCTCTCTTTTAACAACTTTTTAGTTGAAACACTGATTCAAACAAAGATTCTAAATAGTTATCTTTATTTGAGTGGGTAAATATTGTAACAGCAGCATTTTCAAGAGCATATTTGAACAATTGTCAAAAATGTAAATAACAATATTTTTATAATAAACAACCGATTTTATTTTTTTTTTTTGATTTTTTTAAAAAAGTTGCCACACAAACTTAAAAATTCCGAAAAAGGAAAGATATAAAATTTATTTCACTAAAATTCAAATAAAGGCCATCCCTATAAACATCGCTACAAGTCTTTGATAAATTTTGAGATTTCGATTTGGTATTAAATGCATTTCTCAATCCATTCTCAATAAGGCAAACCCAACCTTTGAATTAAATCTGAAAAATATTACGATACTATTTGAAAAATATAACGATACTATTTGCAAAATATTATAAAAAATGTGTGGAAACATTTTAAATTGTGGAATACAGCTCCACCATGTTCTTAGGGTATTTCCTTAAGGGAAAATATGTATTTTATATTTACCATTAATATCAGATCGTTCTTTATAATGTAAACCAGCCATAAGTAAGTAAAATTTTAGAAAAATTCGATGTTATCTTTAAACTGCAAATTTATTCATATCAAATGCAAGGTATTTGAAAAACTATTACAATTGTGCAAAACACTTGATCCTTTAAAAGACTTGTTCCCCCCCCCCCCCCCCCCTACTATCTCGAAAAGTACATAACATAGAAAAAAATTTTCTTCTATCGATGGGTCCAAATATTGCGCTCATCACTTTACACTAATTTTTATTTTTACTTTTTTTAGGTTTCTTTAACTTCTGGGCATCATCACCTGTATTTTCTCATTTCTGTTATTTTGTGCTCTTACTTAAAAAATGTTTCGGAAGTTCCTATTTTAAATACGAAAATGTTGGTTATGTAATTTTAAACACCAATGTGTAAGGTGTTATTCCACGTTTTAAAAAAATCCGTATTTCATCTTGTAATTTTTTACTATGACAAAAATAGAAAAATTACATTACCTATACACTTGATCCCTTTTCTTTTAATACACTTGATCCCAGGGATCAAGTGTGTATTTGTTGGCAAAAATGCTTTTAATCAAACAAACGAATGTTATTTGATAAACTAACAGTATATTGTACGTAATTTTTCTTAAGTATGAGTTGCCTGCTTTATTTTTAAGCTAATTTCGCTTAACAAAATCGCTTACAAGGAAGGTCTGTGCATATGGCTCACTCAGATTTGGATGAAATTTGTATATATGGTAGAGAAGATGGAAAAATAAGCAAGTGAACCTTTTTAGCAGTCCAATCTGATATTTACATAAATTTGAATTTGAGCCGATATTTTTAGAACCGAAAGTTATTTAATTTTGTCCCCTGCACCTACAAAAAAATGTTGTTGTCCCAACTGGATTTGGTTCCAACCGAATCGTTCGGTTGCTGTAACCGATAATTCGGTTGCCACAATCCAATTGCTGTTGTTCCAATTTCAATAGCGCTGTATAGAAAAATGGGGTAGTGGCAACCAAAATATTATTGAAATAACCGATTGCAGCGGTTGGAACCAAATTCGGTTGGGACAACAATTTTTTTTGTTTGTAAGTTGTATCACATATTCATATTTCGTCGAAATCTAAAGGAACCCAAAAACATAAAAACTACAAGAATAAGGTGTTTTCATATGTAATCTTTTCAAATTTGGACGAATTTTATTTTTAAACATATAACATACGGGTCAATTTGTATGGAGGCAAAAATAACAAAAAATCGTAGGGGGGAAATGATTCTACGAAGATCTCTAAGCAACTTTGCTCTAGAAACCATAGGTCTAAAATGGATTTCGAGCTTGGGGAAATTTCAAAATATGTTCATTAATATTTTAAATTTTGAAATTTTATAAGTTCAGAAATCGAAAAAATCAAAAAGCTATATTTTTTTGCTCAATTTTGTTTTTATATAAAACCTCTAACTGATCTTAAAATATTTTGAAATTTTCAAGAGGGCATTTTTTTAAGAAAATATATGAATTTTTGAATTTTTCTATTTTTTATTTTTTTTTAATTTGAACCTTAATACAATAATAACTAGGGTTTATGTCCCGGGAATTCCTGGGACGGGATTCCCGGGAATCCCGCCCTTTTTTGAATCCCGAAATCCCGGGAATTTTATGCGGGATTTCCCGGGATTTTTTTTTAGTCTTTTACAGTAGTTTTAGCTAGTTTTATTGCAATTTTAGAAGCTTTATTTAAATTTAAAGCATTGATTTTTTTTAAATTAATTAAATAAAGAATATTTAAAATTAAAAAATACGGTTTACAATTTAATAAACTGAATTAAGCAAAATTGTTTTTGGATGCCTATTGAATTTGGTTTAGTTAAACCGAAAAATATTATATTAGCAATTACCAAATTTACAAACTAAAATACTTGTCCTTCGGGAATTTTTTTCTTCTTTAAGATGATATTTGTTCAAATAACAGGCTGTTTTAAACTCGGAAAGATTTTGCAACCTTGTCTATATGTTTTGCACATGTACTGAAGTAAAATCTTACCGAAAATCTTATAGTACAAACCAGCCTTATACAACATTTCAACATCATTATTTCAGTTCCAAATACCTCCAATAAACTAGGGATTAAAGTTAAAAAATAGTAATTTTTTCGTATTTTCAATTAACATAAGTATTTTGAGTTTCGTTTACTTCAAATAATTTCATTTAAAGTTCAATTGCTATTCCTTTATTTTAAATATATTTTTTAAATATTATTAATTTTTAAAATAATAAATACATCAGATGCTTTTTCAAATTATTTTGAATTTTTTATATGCTAATTTAAAATTCAACTAAATATGAAAATTAAATAATTTCTTTTTAAGGAGTTGTGGCATTTTTCATTTCTATTCAAGAAAACTAATTAAAGTTATGAAACTATTTAATATTTTAGTGTCTACTTTTATAAAACAATTTAGGCGAATTTGCCTAAAAATTTCTGTGAAAAATGCTCACTTTTAAACTTTTTTATAAAACTAATTCTAGACGTATACTTCTGAAAATCTGCATAGAAAAAAACAAAACATCTAGAAATAGAAATTTTTGGATTTCATGTATAAGAAATTTTTAATCAAAAAATTGATTTTAGTTCTGACTATAAAATTGGTCCGACACAAGTTTGCACCCATTAACAATTCCAATATATCCTGAAAAAAGCGATCAAAATAATATAACCGTGTCTTTCACTTTTCTATATCAATTCGTTTAACAGCTTAAACCGCGAAATTAATATTTAGTTAATATATAACTAAGAGTTTTTTTAATTAGGACGGCCTTCCATATAAATATATTATATAAATAATAATTCACGATTTAAATTGCTAAAAGAATTGACCTGGAAAAAGTGGAAGACATGGATATTTAGCCCTCCTTTCAGAACATTTTCTCATGGATACAACCAAAAGAGAAATTTTGTCGAACGGTGTTTAACCAAAAAGTAGTTTTTCAAGTACATTATATGTCAAATTTATATATTTTCTAACGAGCGGGAATTCCCGGGATCCCGGGAAATTCCGAAAAAAATCCCGCTGTCCCGGGAAATGAAAAAGTCCGGGAAAAGAAAAACCCTAATAATAACCCAGTGTAGAAAGGGTAATGACATATCATTATTTTTTGGAGTACCAGTAATGACACCCACTTACCTTCTGCATTATTTTAAAACATATAATAATGAGTTACTGATAATGACTTAGTTTTATCATTATTTCAAATAGAAAATAATTTTTTAGATTTTTTTGAAAATTTTTTGAAATTTATTTTTAGATTAAATATTTTTTAAACACTGGTAAGGATATATGTAACCACATATTTTTTGATTTTTTGTATGTTGGCGAGTAAGCTTACCTGTGTGCAGCAGGTCAATTGTGTTTTTATCTATTAAATATTACATGTCGATATAGCTCAGATGGTAGAGCTGTTGACTGTCAATCTGTAGACCCAGGTACGATTCCCGCACCAGAAATTTTATTTTAAAAAAATATTTTTTTTTATATAATTTATTTTTTTGAAAATCTATTTTTAGACTCATTATTTTTGTCAGTACTGGTAAGCACATAGGTAACGATATATTTTTTGATTTTTCGTATGCTGGTGTGTAACGACAACTCATTATTTTTCGCGGCATCGCCATATAAAGGTAATAAGAAATTAAGTAAATGAAAGACAAAGAGGAGATAAGAAAATAAACAGAAGAAAATTTAAAGTAGAATGTTTGTATGTCTGTTTGATCACTTCTGAGAGCAAAAAACAATAACAGAAAGCTGAATAGGAAAGAAAAACTATGAATTAGCCACACTATGAGTAAGGCCTTAAGTGGGTTAGATGGCTAAGCTGTCGAACTCTAGTATAGTTACGTTTGTAATGTGGAAATGCATGGGCTCGATTCCTACAGCCGACAGGTTGTTGAAAAAATTATCAAATAGAGACAATCTGACAATTAATATAAACAATAATACAATTTAATGGAAAATAACTGATGACGCCTGTCCAAAGGAAAAAGGCAAAAACTAGATCTAGTCTGATTTGCAGATTAATAATGTGTTTATAGCTTTGAAAAAAATGTTTATTCTTCTTCTTAACCTCAAACCTACAGAATGTTCTTTTAGTTTGACTCTAGATCATAAATTAATATCAATTTCTGTTTTTAAATTATTTTCAAATCATAATAAGAAATGTAATAACAAAAGTAACTAGTTACCATTACCAAGTATGTAGTTACATAACCACATATCTGGTAATGATTTTCTACACTGGGAATGCACAACTGATTCTGGTAGGGGGACCAAAAAAAAGTACACGTGTATCGGCGTTTTAAAAGTTCACATCTGGCCCTATGTTTTTTGGGGGGTTAAAGTTTCCTCCCTTTCGCAAATGTTTATTGTGAATCGGCATAGAAAACGATGTTAATCTTCCATTTTAGGTACAGTATGTGTTCAGCAAACTAATATAAAACACTACGAGGAATATTTTTGTGGAACATTTTAACCCTCTAACTCTTCAGTGAAAGGGACTGTTTTGGACCTTTTTTAAAAAAGGACAAAATCGACCCGTAGGTTGAAGAGTTAGAGGGTTAAAATTTTTCACAAAATGTTCGGCGTAGTGTTATACATAAGTTCGCTAAACACATCATATAACTAAAATAGAAGATTCCCATGGTTTCCCCCTAAAATCCATGTTTGTGGGACATTTGAGCGCCAATTCTGAGTAAGAACGAAATTAACTCATAAACACATTTTCAGTTTTGACTTATTTTTGATCGAAATTAAGAAAAAACCAACCAAGTTTCATTTTCTATTTAAGTTCATTTTACGGGAAGAAGAAAAAATTAAAAATTTTAACAGACACAAGGGAATCCCCGGACTCGTCAGTGGGTAGTTTATGAGTCAATTGATCAAACTATTGTTAATTGTTAAATTGTCTCCATATGAAAAGCATTTTTCTGTATGCCGTGGCTGGGAATGGAACCATCTCATCTTACTAGCTTTTTTCTTAAATTTTTCTTGACTTCATTTAGGGTCTTTGTTTGTGTTTTATATATTCCTTTTTATCTTTTTTTGTAAACAAGAAAAGTGAAGACAAAAGCAAATGTCATACGGGCTTAACGAAATAATTGAAGTTTTGTTAATAACAGCCCACAAAATGCTTTTTTTTTTAATCAGAAAAGCCAAAGTTAACTAATACAAAAGAAATTTATTTTTCAATTAGAATGTTTCTTCTTTTTGATCCTTATGTTATTTCCTTTTTCACAAATAATTATCACAATATGAAGCGTTTTATTCGAATTCAATAGTTGGATACCAAGTGTTGACCGAGGATGACGTTACAGCTGGGAAAATTTTACATTGAACAATAGTAATTAACAATTTTTGAATTTTTTAATGCAAAAATTAAAATAATTGTAGAACAAAAGCATAACACGGCTAAGTCTCATTTAAAATATTTATTTTGTTTTGGGATAAATCTCGTTGTTTTTACAAATGTTATTGACAACGACCACACAAACATACTGTTACGAAATTGGATTAGCCTAGTATAGCGACCTCTGGAATTTTCTGGAAGAACACTACACTACATTTAAGTATAATGTTAGTACTCTAAGTGTTTTCGGAATTCTCTACCACGACGGAAGTAAAACTATATAAGGTTCATGATACAAATATACTAGGTAGATGCATTACACACAAAAAAATAAAAACTAATTTCAATCATGAAAATCGCTTATTCAATAAATTTTATCGTTGAAATTCCTCCAATCACGAAAACTGTTCATTCAATTAAAAATTTGTAGCTCTTTAATTGAATAAATTTTCAATAAAACATTGATACATTTGATTAGGATTTTTATTGTTTTTTTATATGAGTTTGATTAAAAATTAATTCATTGGATTAAAAATTGATCAATATTGTATACCTTTTAAATAGCATATTATATAAATTTGATTAATTTGAATTGTATAACTTCTAAATAAGACTCTAATCAGCTGGATAAAGCGGCATGTTCAAAACCTCACAAGAAAATAATTTATAATTTCTTACGTATGCATATAGAAATTACGACATATCGACATCACTCAGTTACAGTTAAACATTTATGAAAAGTGTGTCACATTTTAGCTTTATCAAGCAATTAATTTATTTTGCTTTAACATGAAATTTATAAACTAAAACTGGCACACTTTAAAATGCTATTCAGCAATAATGTAGTATTTAAAGGGAAGTTAATTTAATAAAAATTGTAGAAACATTAAAAACACCATTGTGTTAAATATTATTTTCTACCTTCTCCGATTAACCAAGTAACAAGAGCTTGTGTTAAAAATATTATTATCTTAGTGTATCGCCTAGATAAAACAAAGAAACAAAAAATATATATAGTTTAGTGATCGGCAAACTAGCCTTTCATTAACATTTTGGTGACCCCGACGTGATTGTTGTTTAGAGTTTCCCCCCACCAGTAGTAAGGAATTCTGAACACGACTTGAACACACGCCGCCATACACCAGTAGCACAACATCTACATTGGTGAAACCCATATCCTGTAACTTGGCACAGGATCACATTCAACTTTAAATTATTAATCACATATCCTGTACTTTGGTACAAGATCACATTCGGTACAACTCTATTGCTTATTCTGTAACCTGGCACAGACGCAACAACAGCAGACCTCATCGACAAATTAAAAGCCGGGCAATATCCTGATTTAACACCAGCTACACCCACACGATAATGGCACAGAGTCCAGAGGACTCAAATATGACTGTGTTCAGTCAATTAATAGAATCCCAAAAGACAACGGGTAACTTCATTGAGAACATTATTCGAAACGTCAAAAAGAATTCAACATCTCGGAAGACAGCACTTTATTATGAGGATCGTCACAAACGATTGGATATGGCATGGTCTGTTTCAATTAGGACACCTGCGACTAACCAGGATCCAACGGCACCAAGCGTCTCCACAACTAACTCAACAATTAGGAGGAAAAATGTGATGATGGCATCTCTCAAGCGGTTACTCATCGTAGATCCGTCAGCGGCGAATATGACTCTTAAGGAAAAGTTGTGGGAGCAAGTCCAGAACTTGCATTTCTCAATATGGGAATCCAGAAGGATACGATATGGAGGTGTATACCAATCTCGAAAAAATGATCATCGATAACTTCAAACGGTCATCGAATATAACACCAGAACGAAGATCTCAACTTGAGCAGAACAACGTTCTACCGCTATCAAAGGTAACTCTCCCACAATTCAATGGAGACTATCTTAAATGGAGAACGTTTTTTGATCTCTTTTCTCAACTTGTCGACAACCAACAAATTCCCATAGTACAGAAGATGTGGTACCTTAAATCTAACGTCATAGGAGAAGCAGGAAAACTGATAAGTCATTTTTCCGCTACAGCTGACAATTATGATGTAGCTTGGAAAATGTTACAAGAGCGATATAAAAATAAGCGAATTCTTGTCACAACGCTAATACAGCAACTACTTGATCAACCATCAACCGGGTCATCGGCAGCAGTCATTAAGCAACTGCATGACGTAACACAGGAATACTTGCATGCATTACAAAATATTGGGGTCGACACAGCCACGTGGGACCATATTTTACTGCACCTACTAGTTAAAAAACTAGATCGTAGCACCCATGTTCTTTATGAGCGATCATTACCAAGTCCAAAAGAACTACCACAGGTCAAAGATTTTCTGAATTTCCTGGAAATACGTTTTCAATCAATGGAAGCAATGGGCCAGAAAGAGAAATCATCTTCAAAGGTATGTGCTTCTGCATATTCATCCAGCCAAAACGAAATTGTATGCATACTTTGTAAAAATGGTGCTCATCCTCTATATCGGTGCCAAAAGTTTCAACAATTGACACCACCGGAGCGCCTACATTTTACACAAAAACACAAATTGTGCTGCAATTGCTTAAAATCGGGCCATTCAACCAAAATTTGCACATCAAGATCTTGCACAAAATGCAATAAAAGGCATAATACAATGCTACACCTTGTATCAACAAAGGTTTCATCAAACCAAGCAACCGACAACAAGAGGACATCATTAGCTGCAACTGCACTATCTACAAAAGATAAGCCAAACACGACCTTTTCACATACTTGTTCACCAAATGAATTAGAAGCCGCCTCACTCATTGCAGCCAACAAGCAATCACCAAATTCATACGTTTTACTCAGCACGGCAGTGGTAAAGATCCAGGGTGAACATGCAGAAGTTGAGTGCTGTGCCTTGCTAGACTCAGGATCTCAAGTCAATTTCGTCACTGAGCGTCTAGCAAAACAACTTGGTATATCAATGAAGCCATCTTTTGTAAATATTAATGGAATTGGAACAACTAACACCAAAACACAACACCGAGTAAATGTGGCACTAAAATCTCGAATTAATGGGTTTTCAACTCCACTTGAAGTATTTGTACTGCCTCGCATCATCTCGCCGCAACCATCACAACTTGAATCAGAACTAGTGCAAATAAGGAATCACCTTTCGGCATCTCAACAATTGCCGGTAAACCAAGACAATCATCTTCAGCTCTACAAGATAATGAATGTAAAAGGTGGAATAACTGATGACCATATCATCTTCCATATAACCATTCCTTTATGTGATCCAGAAACTTTCGAACTTTTTAAACCACATCCAATTCCATATCGAGCAAACAACATAATGGTTGCCATCCAGCCATGCAGTGATCTCATAGCTATTAATGCACATAGGGATCAATATTTTGTATTAACTGAAAAGCAATGGATCTCGTGTATCACAATATCCGAAGATGAGTTTTTATGTCAGAACATACAAGCCAAGTTTAACGCAGACGCGGACAGATGTTTGTGTGAAATTTCACTTCTCAATAATGACAGCCACGCTAATTGCAACATTGTACCTACCACGTTTACACAATTGGCACACAAGAATCACTGGTTGTACACAATGCAGAACCCAACTCGAATAAATGCCGTATGCGGACAGAAGCATTCTCAACTGAGCTTTAAAGGCTCTGGTCTTCTCAAAATAAGTCCAGATTGCACTCTAAAGCACAAATCCTTCATTGTGCAAGGTCATCAAACATACTCATCATCAGTTTACTCATCATACACTGCCACCACAAACATAAGTAATGTCATGTATTCAACTGAACTGCAATCATTACTGCACAATTTTCACATCAGAAACTACTCCGATCAGCTTCAAAATATATCAGACATCCAGCGCAAGCTGCACCAACAAGTATTGACAGATTTGCCATTCAAAATCCAGCACATCAAATACCATCATGCGAAGTGCAAAGAAATTTGAAAATAACACACAAAGCAACAACTAAATTATTTTCGTTGTTGTTTTGTGTGTTATTTTCAAATTTCTTTGCACATTTCATTGCATTTGAAGACACTAGGTTAGGCAGTTAGTTGATTATTAGCGATTGTGTAATTCAGTAGAGCTTTAATAAATTGTTGTAAGTTTGTGTGTGTGTAATATCGTTGAATACGAATTACACAATCGCTAATAATCAACTGACTGCCTAAATGATATAGGACAGCCTCATATCGGGTAATTTGAACAATTTCAACAATTTTTTTTTTTGCATTATCACATTTTGGCGAAATTGATAAAATATAGAGCTTACTAAAAATATATATGTTGTACCAAAATAAAATAGATGTTAAAATTAATAAATGTTAACTAATATCAATAAACTACAAAAAAGGACTCATCTTGGCTGATGGAGCTTTCAACAATGTCACAACTGATGCGATACATGGCGCTGTCTTGAATTTGGCAATGTAACTTTTGTAAGCTACTGGGCTTAAAGAAATCAAACTGAAACAAGTCAGAACAGGAACACCCCAAGGTGGGGCGATTTCAGACCTGTTGCGGCCTGTTGGCTGGGAGTGAATCCAGTAAAAGACAGCTGGTACTTTTCACCACTGGGCTGAATGGGAAGGTAAGGGTTGCATTTACTCCTCCAGGAAGATGTTTGGTTCAGATGGAGTTTGGTTCCGAAAAGGGTGTTGTGGGTGTAAATCAATCGTACGCCCTATACTCAGCAATGGCGCATTTTTTGGTGGACGGTTAGTACTGATTAACTACAGAACTATTGTACAGGATGCAGCGGTCGGCTTGGATTTACTACCGCGATAAGGACTTGCCTCTCTCAAAGCTCTCAATGCGATATTTCATATTATTCAATTGATCTACATGTGATGGCGGCCGAGACTTTCTGCAACATGATATTGAAAGGTCGGAGCCTATGGATATGCTAGACTTCTTAAGCAGTTTCCCCCGCAGCTCAGATTGCATTCGCACTACTCTACTCCTACTTCTGTAGACACTTTTCGGGTCAGATTTCTGTGTCGGCAGCAATGGGCCAGGTGGGATCAAACGAAGTGTCTTAACATTAGAGTCTTACTGACGGTTCAAGTATGAGTTGTGGGGTTGGCTTTGTTGTCTGCTCTAGCGATTGCAATATACCAGACACTTTCACGTTACCTGGTTATGCTTGAATACTGTTGGGCTCAGGTGCCGTGGTCATTTTTGTCGATAGCCGCACTGCACTTATGTGCTTCAGCTCGTACTATACATCTTCCATCCTCGTCGGACAGTACAGGAAAGAACTGTCTGCACTCAAAATAATATGTCTGTTGGCTAAAGAGAAAAATTAGTTTATTAAGTTTTACAAATTTTTTTCCTTAAAAGTTACCGGTTTCCTGCTTGCAGGCACAATCTATTACTACAGGGTTATAATTTGGCATAATTCGACATTTGACAATTTTTTTCCACCATAAGTTAAGCATTATAATATTGGCTTTTCATATTTTTTGTTAAATTATAGTCCATGAAAAAGCGTACTTTAGGAGAAACAAGAAATTTATTCTGGAAGTGACTGTAAATTAAATACATATGTATATTAATTCGGATTTGTCCCAATAAGCTTCTTGCAGTATATATGACAAAAATAGATTCTGCGGTTTTAGAAAGGGTTTTGCAAATCTAGCTCTGGTATTAATTTTATGGCCTCTCAAAACATGTGTATATTTTAAGCACGTTCTCGTCACAAAGACACACTACCCTGCAAGCATTTGGAAGATATCTTCCTAGAAGATATTAAAGCGATATCTTCTATTTTACGTTTGAATGAAAATAATCAAGTAGTATTTTAAAATTGTCTTCCTTTTATCACTTGGAAAATAATGCGGTGATATTTGGAAAAAAAAATAATTCAAAAATTGAATTTTTTGTCATAATTTTTATGATAATAACTAAATATATATTGCGCCAATGTTACCTTTTTATCATCCGGAAGATAAAGAAAATTTGTTTGAATATCTTTGTTATTTTGGAAAAAAAAATTAAAGCAAAATTTGTACAAAAACAATCAACAGATACATAGGAAACAAATCCCCCAAAAATCAAGATTTAATGCTCGGAAAAAATCGGCTAAGATGAAATCAAGATAATTAATGTGTTGGTATGCAGATGTTCTTTTTCAGGCTTAAATTTAGCAATAAATCCTTTATTTTGTACCGGCGATATCACCTTTTTATCTTTCAGGTGATAATTTAGCTATATCGCCGATTTATCTTCCTGGGGTTTGGCTTTCGTGTTGCCTGGAAATATTGCTTTCGGGTAACAGTTGTTCCCGACGGAGGAAACTTCCGCAATACGAAATTGATATTGCCGGCAATAAATGTTTTCTTCCTGGCAATATGATAGCAGTTTGGTGTTAAAAATTGTCGAAACAAAAGTAAACATTTTGTACAAACAGGCAATCGGAATAAAAATACCTAGAATTTGGTATTATAATAGTTCACAGTTCAATAATTTTGCTTCTTAATTTGCTAAACTTGGCACAACATTAGAAAAATACAAAGAGCAAGAAAAAAATCTCTTAAGTTTACAAAATTTCAGTCATATTTTAGTTAATCGAAAATAACAATTTACACCAAAAAAATCTAAACAATTTTAAATTTTTATGTTTTTTGTTTTTGTTTTTCTTAGTGCGAATAGAAATCTACACTGCAGAAAGCAAACAACTATTTTCTATCAAATATTTCTGTTTATTGTGGCAGGAGAGCCCGTTATTTGTATTCAACTCAATTAAATTTAAAGATAAATTAACTTTTGAATATATAACAATTTCTTTACTACTTTTTGTCTACTAATATTCAGCAATATTAGCAAGGTAAATTTGTAATTCAATTAAACGAAATTTGACTTAACCCTTCTTTGCATGATTTTTTCTTTTTTTGTGAAAAAAAAATCACTGTAATATATTGGGTGACAAGTTTAAACCTGCTAATTGATATTTAAGCTTACTTTAATTTATTGACAGATGTGCTCCAATTGAAACAATAGTCATGTAAATTGTTGCTAGCAACAAAAAAATTTAAATCACGTGCTTGTGTACATTTTTTTCTTCAATAAATTACATGATGGAAATTTTCATCATCATGCAAAGATGGGTTAAATATTACTATAATTTCGTATATTTAACAGTTGCATTTTTGCTGTACTTATCTTACTAATATTTAGCGAAAACGGTTTACTAATATTAAAAGCTTTCTGTGCAGCTTCCTTTTTACTAATTTTGAGTACCTTTTTTGTTCGCTATTTTTTCAGAATTTTTTTCTATCATTATAAGATTGTATTATATCAGTGATTCGTTTGATAATTCCGAATAAAATAACATAAAAGAATCGAAAAGAACAGTTGAAATTTAACTTATTCGTGAATGCAAGAGAGTTCCTAACTCTAAAAATGTGCAACATTTTTGGGCTTTCGCGCCACACAGATATTTCAAAAGGCCATAAAATAAAAAACCGAGTTAACTTTGCAAAATCCCCTGGAATTTTACTTTCATTTCGCGTTGGAACCATCGGGCTTGAAATTATTGTTGCGCTTTAAAATTAGTCGAAGATCATATTGAAATGGCGCACTCCATTGGAAATCAAAATAATAATGATGTAATTTCTTTTTAATATTTAGCCTTTCCATTAATCTATAAAATTGAAATAAAACCTTTTAAAATTAATAGTGAACAAGTAAACTGAATAAATGAATTAAAAATGCTTCCAAAAAAATTTTAAAATGTAATCTCACTGTTAAAATCAAGTAACAAAAATTTTAGACAGTATTTAAATTGTTTAATCCATTTTTACCAACATATCTTTAAAGACACATCTACCTATGCTTCTACCAAGTTTTGTCACCATGCTTTGCAAAAAAATGGGTAAAACTGCATATCACAAACGGATTGCAGAAAATTTTGAATATACAAAAAAACTAAAATTTTTGGATATTGAAATCAGCTAGAAATCAAATTACACTTGAAATGTATAATTTAGTTAAGAACTTAGAAAATGCGTAAAAATTTAATTTTTTTTTATGGTTATTACCAGGGCAACGACTTTCATGCACTAAAAAATCGAAAATATGCGCTTAAAATATGCACTATAAAATGGAAAATATGCACTTAAATATGCATTTATAACGAAATATGCACTAAAAACCAAAAAATATGCAATTAAAAATAAATGTTTTATCAAAATATTAACCCACTCAAAGGCGAAAGGCACTGATGATGGCTTTGTAGCGAAAGCCGAAAATGCGCATTCTGCCTTGCTGGTCTTATCGAATTTTTTCAATAATTTTTATTCTTTGTAATTTACTTGTAAAAATTGTCAAACTAAAATAACATTCATTTACTTAAAATAACAGATCAACTAAAAACTTTTCCCCCATTCGTTTTTTTTAATTATATTTATTAAAAACTGACATAAACGTAAAAATTCAGGTATCGGTTACAAAAAGGTTGCTCATTTACTTACTATAAGTTACTATATTTACTACAGCTGTAAAAATTCAATACAAAAAGTAAACAAAACTTTGCAATTGTAGTAAAAGTAGTAAGAAATTCGAGTAAACGAACACACTGAATATGTCTTCAAATACACATAGTTATTAAATATATTTTTGTGTGTGGCATTTTACCTGAAAAAAACTTTATTATAAAATAGAACCTAAATATGTGTACTATAAAATCGTACTCACTTTCGTAACTCAGAGAAAAAATTCCCAGTAAAAAATTGTGCTTACCCGTAAGCAGGTTTGTAAGGGAAACAATTAAAATAATCCCTTACAAACCTGCTTACATATGCCATGATTTTTATATGGCGAATTCCCACTTGGAAGCACTAGTTTTGGGAAAAATAAGCGCGGATTTTAGCGCATATAAAACGCTGCGATTTCATGGCTTTCAGTAAGCACATTTTTCATGTCTACATTATTGACATTAAAAAGTAATGATAATATTCACACTATATTATTTATTTTACATAAACTTTTATAGATAATTATTTTATTTTTCACATATTACGAGTAATATGTAATATTTTATTTTTTTCTTAACATTCATATTTTCTACCGGACCGCGTGCTAGCTCTTCAGAAGCGCAGTTTAATGACCAGGGCAAGGACTTTCATGCAAATGCATGTTTGTAGTCAGTGGCCCAAAAATGATTTTGACCAAATTTTTTTCCGAATCAATGAATTTGTAAAAAAATGGCATCGATTTGCTGTTGCATATTTTTGCATATTTTATTATAAATGCATATTTTTGCATATTTTGCTATTAAGTGCATATTTTATTGCATATTTTATGATCTTTATTGCTTATTTTTGCATATTTTGCGCATTAATGTCTATTTTTTAATATTTTTAAACATGAAATTCGATTTAAGAATTCATACTTTAAAACTAAAAAAAATTCTCAAGAATTAATTATTTGGAAGCTCTGTTGGTAATATAACACTACACTAGAAAGAGAAATACATAGTATACAATATGTTGTCATCCACTAACACATTTTTTATAGATGTAATTTTAAATTAACGTTTTCGGGTTGTTATTGCTCACAAAAAGAAAGTTGAAAAATTTTATAAAAATTATTTTATGGAAATTTGTCCCCGAGCATTAATTTGTGCCACTTTTTTTTCTGAGTTACGAAAGTGAGTACGATTTTAAAGTAATATTTAAGTTCTATTTTATAATAAAGTTTTCTTTAGGTAAAATGCCACACACAAAAATATATTTAACTATGTGTATTTGAAGGCATAAGACGAACTCACTGAAGTTCGTTTACTCGAATTACTTACTACTTTTACTACAATTGCAAATTTTTTTTACTTTTTCTATTGAATTTTTCCAGCTGTAGTAAATATATTTTCGATTTTTTAGTGCATGAAAGTCCTTGCCCTGTTAATGACTAATTACTTTTTACTACATAATCAAAAAGATCAAAGACAATCGGCAATAACTCGGTAAAACTCATATAGGTCCTTTAAAAATATCAAATTTACTTATTTTTTTTATTTTATTTTTATATGGAAATCATTTTAAAGTTTTTCTTGTATTTTGTGCTTCGCAGTATGCTATAATAGTAAGCACTTACATCAGCGCATTTGTTTGTTCCTGCTTCCAGAAACCTATAATTTTTTTACTGGGAAGTGGCAGAAATTAATGCTCGGGGACAAGTTTCCTTAAAATAATTTTTATTAAATTTTTCAACTTTCTGTTTGTGAGCAATAATACCCGAAAACGTTAATTTAAAATTACATCTATAAAAAATGTGTTAGTGGATGACAATATATTGTATACTATGTGTTTCTCTTTCTACTGTAGTGTTATATTACCAACATAGCTTCCAAATAATTAATTCTTTAGAATTTTTTTTAGTTTTAACGTATGAATTCTTAAATCGAATTTCATATTTAAAAATATTAAAAAATATGCAATAATATGCAAAATATGCAATAAAAATCATAAAATATACAATAAAATATGCACTTAAAAGCAAATTATGCAAAAATATGCATTTATAACAAAATATGCAAAAATATGCAACAACAAATCGATGCCATTTTTTTGCAAATTCTTTGATTCGGAAAAGTATTTGGTCAAAATCATGTTTGGGCCACTGACTACAAACATGCATTTGCATGAAAGTCCTTGCCCTAGTTATTACCCATTCTTAGTTGTAATAAATACTAAACAAGTTTCAAAAACCTTTAGACCCTTACAGATATGTTTGCGTTCTTACAGATATTTTTATAAAATTTTCTGCCACATATTTTTATAAAATTGGTCTACTATTAACTTCTCTTTCTCTTTTTGCTATTAAGTTTGGAAAATTGTAAAAAGGATAGCTGGTGCAATGATAAATAAATAACACCAATGTGAAAAAAATTAATTAAGCAAACAAATACACAAAATAAAACTTTTATATATAAAAATTAACTGAACAAAGTAAAAAAAAAACTTTTTAAATGCTATAAATATGTATGTGTATCTCTGCGATTTTCTGACTAAAACTATACGAATTATCATTTTTTTTTTAAATAAAGTTTTAGGTTAGAAAAGTCATTTTGTGCGTTCCCGTACTTTTGGGCAATTTTGTTATTTAGATAAAGGATTTTTTGCTTACTCTCATTTTACTGAACTTTGCACAGAAAGTAAAGGAGCACACTTAACTTAAATTAACTAGTTTTTTGTAACGGTCATAAATTTTTTCCTGTGTACATAGTTTTATAAGTTTCCCCAGTAAACAAAACAAAACGGGAAAAATTAATTAAAAACTTTTTAAAAAGACCACCCCACCGCCCGAAATAAATTCCTAGCTACGTGCCTCCCAAGACCTTCCCCGGACCAAAATCATATACCTAAGGGCATTTGAGGGTATGCAAAAGCAAACATTTTGTCCGTTTGGTCATACTATGCTTTGTTTTAGAGATATAGGCTATTTGATGAAATGGTTTGTTTTATTAAAAATCCATTTTTGGATAAAGATAAAGATTTTTGCAACTAGGTTCCTAAACATTAGATATAAATAATTTGAAAACTAAAATTCAAAATTGTGGAACGAAATATGATGTGCCTTCAAAAACAAACGACCGCAGACATTTTATCAGGGATGGAAGAGGCTCGCTCGTTCAGTTTTTGGAAATTCATAATCCACAATTAAAATAATACGTCAGTAAAAATTCAAATGGGTTTTAAATCGATTTGACTAATTTTTAAAAAATTTTTAGATGAAAAACTGATTTAAACAAACATTTTAGTTATCTTCATTTAATACAATACTAAAAATCCTCAGTTCTTCAACTAATTTTGTTCGTTAATTTTCAAAATTATTTACAACAATTTTTTTAGACCCCATTCGTTAAATTTTACACAAATTATTGTTAAAATATAAGATTTTCATGTTACTGTTATTACCCGGTAGATGGCGCCATCAATCTATCCGAAGTTCTAAAGATGGCGCTATTTCTTTCCCTCTCAATTCTTTAAAATGTAATACCCCTGCGAAAGGGTATTACATTCCGAGGGTCCAAGGCCCCATCCAGAAATGGACCTTGATGGGGCCTTGGACCCTCGGAAATTTTTAATAAAAATTTTGCACTTCATAAAATGGCCCATAAAACTGAGCAGGGTAGAGCAAAATGGAAAAAATATTTTTAGTTGAAATTTTTGTCAATTTTTGATCCATCTCTCTTAGTTTTTGAGATAGGGGCCATTTAAAAAAAATCGGGAGGGAAAGAAATAGCGTCATGGGATACATTTTTGGCGCCATCTAACGGGTAATAGCAGAAACATGAAAATATTATATTTTAACAATAAATTGTGTAAAATTTAAGAAATAGGTTCCTAAAATTAACACCCAAAATTAGTTAATGTACTAAGGATTTTAAAGATAACTAAAATATTTGTTTAAAGGAGTGTTTTAACTAAAAATTTGTTAAAAATTAGTCAAATCGATTTTAAAACTGTTTGAGAGATTTTTCTACTGACGTATTATTTTAAGTGCAGCATGTTAATGCTTCTTAATTCATTTTCTGTGGCATAAACCCTTTTTTCCCACTCTGCAATTATCTTTGAATTTTTTATTTGCGGTATATTTTAATTCATAATCCAAGGACAATAATACCCATATCTTAAAGAAAAGTTTGATGTTTAGATTGCAAAAAAAAACATGTGAAAAAAAATTTTGCAAAAAGAAAAATTTTGCCATCAATATATTCGTTTGCAGAATGTCAATCGCTGATTAGCTCTTTTAGGTCATTTTCTGCACCATAAAGCCCTTTTTCGAATTCCGCCATTATTTTGCAACTTTTTAATTACGATTTCTTAAAATTTATAATCTAGGGAATATAATACCCATTTCATACAATAAAGTTTGGTGGTTCGTTGCAAAAAAAACATAAAAAATCGGGAGAGAAAAAATTTTGCAAAAAGAAAAATTTTTGCATCAATATATTTGTTTACAGAATATAAATCGCTGAGTCCTTTTTTACGTTTCGCTATTATTTCGCAATTTTTTAAGGGCGGTGTTTTAAATTTATGATCTAGGGACATTTCATAAAACAAAGTTAAGTGAACTTTTTCTATAACTGCACAAAATTTTGGTTTTGTTTTTATTTTGCAAAATTATGTACGCAATTGCCTTCTTTAAGTGCATTTCTTATACCTGCGCATTTAAGATAAGTGCCTCAAATTTTTGCCAGTTGTACATTATTTTAATTAAAAAGATCACCTATAGATACCTCTTGTGTTTTGCTTTATTTTGCAATTCTAGGAAAAAAATACACACATAAAATAAATGTGTTGTCAACTTTTTGTGACAAAAATATCCTACTTTAGTCGTTTTTTAATCATAAAAATCGCAAGATCTAGTACAAAGCACAAAGTTGTCATCATTAGCTGCATTTGTTTTGTTTGTTTTCAGTCTGTATGAACCCGTTGTGTTATACCTGCACATTAAGCCAGGTAAACCATTTGACTAATCAACGTTTTTGGCTTTTCTGCACATAAATTCGTGTAAAAGTTTTCAAAAAAACGCCAAAAATTTTTGCAAAAAGGAAGATTTGACCATTATTATATTCGTTTGCAGAATGTTAATCGCTGATTGAGTTTTTTAATTATTTTTTTCTAACGTAAAGCCTTTTTTCACCTTCCGCTATTATTTTGTAAACTTTTAAGTGCGGTGTCTTTAAATTTATAATATAGGGACTATAATGCAAATCTCTTGCAAAAACAAATTTGAAAAAAAAAATTTGCAAAAAAGAAAATTTTGGCATCGATTTATTCGTTTGCGAAATGGAAATCGATAATTAAGTCTTTTAAATAATTTTTTGAACCACAAAGCCTTTTTCCCCCTTTCACCATTATTTACAATTTTATACGTGTAAAATTCATAATCTAGGGCTATACGAGTAATACTATTGGATATAGTGTTACTAAGGTTCCATTCTTGATTTTTATAACTAAATTTTTTCCCATCCCTGGTTACAATTGATGTTTGAGTCACACAAAGAGCGCAAATAATTATGTATGATGTAAATATTTGGTTTTTATTAGTATTGGTTTGACTATGTTCCTGTATAAATCCACATTATAGAACAAATACTTTCTCACTGATAGAGAGTTACACAATCTCTTTATATAATCTCGTTGGTATTGGATAGTTTTTTAATATTATGATAAGTTTTTTATTTTTCGCTCAACAAAAACTAATTTAGTGTAGGTATTTTCTCCAAAAAGTCATAAAATTTCAATCGATTTGGTTTATGTTTTTAATATCTTTTTATGGTTTCAATCCATTTTAATATGATTTTAATAAATCAGTGTTTATTCTGTTTCTAAGACAAATTGCTTAATTTCTTATATTGCCGAATGTTATAACAATTTTGTTATTGTTTTTTATGTATACAAATGAGTTGCTTTAAACTTAGAAATGCTTAAATTTTAATTTAATTGCTCATAAAATTTAAACAATGGTTTGAATTGTGCCCAATTTTTTTATACATGCTGATACCAGAGATGGAAAGTAAGTTTTTTTGATTTTGTTCCAACCAGACGAAAATTCTGCTTTTTCCTCACGAAACCAAAATAATTTATATACCCGGGTGAAAATATATCATATATGCTCATTTTATATTGGCATATACGGTTGCATGTATGATCATATATGAATGATATATGAACATATATGGCATATATGGGAGCATATGTATATGCGTAAATGCATTCAAAATAAAAGTTCATATATGGAAATGTATGACACCATATATAATATAATAATAATAATATAATACGTTGCATACAATTAAAAAAAAAATAAGTTAGTAGAAAAATTAGTAAAACGTCTTGTATCTCAAGTGTACTAGTTTTCAGCAATTTTTTTGCTGAAATTCCGTTTTCAGCAAAAATTTTAGTTATATTTTTTTAGCACTAAACTAATTTTGAACTAATGTTTTACTAATTTATTTTGCTACAAAAATTGTGCAGATAACCGCATTCATAGCGTGGACGACAACCAGATAGACAAGATGTATATGTCGCAGCTTGTCTGGAAACGGAAATGACAAAAAATGAAAAACAACTCTACACATATTCTATATTTAAATTTTCAACAAATAAATTAACTAAAGTAAAATTTCGCTCCAAGTTTTTTCAGTTTTTTTCAGTCTACTAATATTCAGCAAAAAGTTTAGTGATTTTAGCAAGCATTTTTTTCATTTGCAGTCGACTAAGTGTTAGCAAAACTTTTGCTGAAGATATATGCCATGCCATATATCTTCATATATGAATTGATGTATTCCCGGTGAAAAATGTCCATATATGAACTTTTATGGTTCAACCATATATGTATGGATCCGAAAAATGAGGTAACACCTTAGTATATGTTCATATATGGACATATATGAACATATACAATTATTAAATATATGCGAATACATGCGAACGTTGCTGTTCTTTATTATAAGGTTGTACTATAGATATAAATTTATATATCACATTCAACTTAGCCGCTATGTTCCTTTTTTTATTCATTGCATTAAAGATAATTCCATATTTATCCAAATATGAGTTCCTTTTACACATATGGAAAAATGTATTCTTCCAAATATGTTCATATACAAGTCCCTTTTGCATAAATTGAATAATATATACTTCCATATTTGTCCATATATGAGTGCCTTTTCCATATATGAAATAGCAGATGCCTCCATATATGTCTGTATATGAAATCTTTTTCCATATATGGAATCACATATACTTCCATATATGTTTATATAAAATCCATATATGTTCATAAAAAATCCATATTTGTTCATATGTGTCCATACATAAACCATATATGAACATACTTGAGCGTATATGAGCATTTTTCACCGGGTTGTTAAGATCCGTATGAATTTTTAAACAGAAATTGGTACAAATGATAGTACTGAAAAATCGGGGAGAACCACATCGCATGAGTTAAAGAGTTAAAGAAGAATACAAGACCCCGTACTTTAATTTGTATCTTTTCCTACGCACTGAATACATAAAAAACGTAAATGTAGAGAAGAATTTTGTTGAGAATTTATTTTCCCTCTCCGTTTTTGTACCTCCATCCCTTTATTCTATTTTATTAATTTTCACTAAACAAACTTTAATACGTTGAGCATTAGTTATAATTAATAATTCTAATAATCAGTAATTATAATAATTATTAATGCTTTTGTTTAATATTTATTTATTTTCTTTCTTTATTTTGTAGAATTGCTCCATACACAAGACTAAAAGTCTTATTTTGCAGTATGGAACTGAGGATAGGTAAATTTATGAAAATCATTAATCAATTAATAAGTTAATAACTAATTAAAAATTTTTATATAAAATACAAAAAACAATTAAACAATTACAATTAAACAATAAATATAAATATAAAAAAAAAATCAATTTAAATAATTAAGTCATATCATATCAAATAATTATTTTTTCAAATTGTTATGCCGAAAACAGTTTAAATATATTTTCTTTGAATTTTCGTGCGTTACTTAAAAGTTGCGTGCTATGGGGTATAGAATTCCAGAGAATTACTGCGAATATGTAGAAATGCCACTCCGAAATTAAACTTTTGTATCCAAATGATCTAATTCGTTTTCCCCTGCTTATATCTGAAATACAAAGTCTTCTGTACAGATGATCAGGTTTATGGGTGTATATTATTTTATGTAAGAAAACTAAAACTCTTATGTTTAGTAGATTATCCAAAGAAAGCCCATATAGCTGAGATGAAAACAATGATACACTAGAACGCCTATTAAGTCCATACACGTATCGGATTATATTGTTAAAAGCAATGTTCAATTTCCTTTTACTAGTTGTATCACATTTAGCAAATAGCTCACAACCATACAGTAAAACGGGCATCAGATATGTTTTGGCAAGTAGTATTCTTATTCTCATAGGTGTACAATGCTGGGTCCGCCAAAGAGTTCTAATCATAGAATCAGTGTTTAAAAAGTCGTAAAAAATAATTACAAATTTATTATACGTAAATAGATACTACTTTATTAGATAAGTCACAACAACAGAGTAGGAATTTGGAAGATGACAAAGCAAACTGTTATAATTTTATGTTGTTTTTGATTTTTTCTTTGGGATTTAAGATGTTTATTAACGCTCCTACTTGAAAATATAAAATTCTCATTGAGTTGAAGCTAATAAATATTTCTAGAAATTCTAAAAGTCGTCCCTTGATTATATTTTTAGGCCAGAATTAAATTCGGATAGGTACAAGCCTACAGCAAATTATTTATCACGATTTTTAAAAAAAAAAATTTGAGATTTTAGCTATTTACTTTAATAAAAAATTTATATTTTTTAACCTTTTTCGTAATTTTCTACCAATTTCGATTAATCGTATGAAATTATTCGAATTATTCGTTATTCCAAATTTGGACATTTTAAATTATTCGAACAATTTCTGAGCAAAATTGTTCGATTAATCGAATAACCATTAATCGACTGAATACCCTGATGTAAATAGATGTATTATACGATCGATTTTATATTATTTAGACTTTAAATTAAAACGAATGTATGATGTTGTTAATAATCTACTAAAACTATCAATTTCTTTAAGGTTTTTGTTGAAAAATACAAAAAAAATCGTATTTTTATATATGAGCATATATGAAAACATATATGACCATATACGGTCATATACGCTCAAATTACGGATCCGTGTATATATGGAATTATACATGAACCCATGTATTCGATCATATATCATCATAAATGACCATTTTCAACCGGGGAAAGAAAATTTGTCCAATCAATATCAAATTTCTATAAAATTTGCTGTATAAAGAATTGAACTTTTTGATCCTCAGAAATTTATTTTTAATGCAAAAAACTTTTGCAATCGAAGTCAAGATTGCAGGGAATATTGCTCAATTCAATATAAAAACCTGCTAACTTATCTCAAACTAACCAAATTTTATTGCTTTACTATACACTCTAAAAAATTTTTGTAAATTTACTACTATAAAATGGGTAAAATTTTGTTTAATTTTACGAAGATTCGGTAAATATAAACAAAAAATGCGTAAACTTTTTTCATACACACTTCCATACACAATAATACACACACAAAGTATTTTTAGACAATGTGTGTTTATAAATAAACACATTGTGCCTAAAATTACTATTGTTTTGTTAAATAAAATTTTTACGCACAAAGTTGGTAAATATACTATAATAAATACTCTGACATTTCAAATTGGAAAAAATTGAAAAAAAAATTATAAATAATAAAAAAAAAAGCGAAAACGGATTATTTCTTGTGAATTACAACATTTCCACAAACACATTAGAGTCTGGAAATAGCAACATAAGCATGAAATTGTTTTTGGTAATTATTGTTAACGCATGTGGTAGTCTAAACCTCATTTCAAAATTGAAAACGCCGTAAGAGAGACACGGCCTACGCAGGAACAACTGGGTGCAATGACTCCTGCTCAACAAAATGCCTTCTTTGCAAGGGAGGCAGTCAACCAACAACCTTCAACAATAACGGGAGAAAACGCCGTAAGAGAGATACGGCCTAGGTAAAACAACTGGGTGCAAATGCTGAACAAAGTCAGTATTCATCGTGTACTGCCTAACTTGCAAAGAAAGCATTTTGTTGAGCAGGAGTCATTGCACTCAGTTGTTCCTGCGTAGGCCATATCTCTCTTAAGGCGTTTTCTCCCGTTATTGTTGACGGTTACTGCCTCCCTTTCAAAGAAGGCATTTTGTTGAGCAGGAGTCATCGCACCCATTCAATAGTTATAACAAATTTTTATATAATGCCTTAAGATCCCAAAACGACTAATTTGGACATAAACGATTACACTATGGAACATTTTTGGGATTATTGTCTGGGGGGTGAGAAATTCCAAGTCAGGGTGATGGTACTAGGTCAGTATAGTAAAACCCTCAAAGGGTTTGGCGTTCGTATGTGTCATTTTTTTTTATGACCTTTTAAATTTTTTCCTTATCTTGATGTTTTTTCGCTTAGTTGTAACATTTTGGCAAAAACGTAGTTTAACATAACTCGAGAACCACTTGTCCGATTTTGATGAAACAAATTTAGAAAAATTTAGAATTACAATTTCTCTAATCTGTTTCTATACCGTTTTCCTATATGTGCAACACTTTCGAAGTTAAAAATGAATGTATGAAGGGAAAAAAGTATTTTTTGCCTAAAAATTTAAATATTTTTTTTTTAAAATTCATAAAAAATCCAAAATGGAAAAAAGTGCCAAAACTAATTACTTTCGCGTAAAGTCACATAACTCATGAGCAAAAAAAGGCATAGATCATGAAAATCGATGCACGCGTTTCTCATTTATTCACAATTAGGTAAATGTATGAATTTCAAAAATTTGCTCCAGATATGCACAACATTATTTGGAGAAAACATTGACACTCACAAGCCGAACTCTCTCATATTTTTCTACTGTACTAAAAGAGAAATATTGATGTGGCAACACTGGTTCTGTAATGTTCACATAAAACATGCATTGTCATTATACTTCTTCTCTTTCTCACACTGGTTCTGTGATTTTTGTCATTTGATGGAAACTCAGAGAGCACAGCAGGTTACAAACGGCCAATATTATTCGTGAGCCTCTAGTGCCGAAGGAGAAGATATTGCTGCCTCCACTGCATATTAAACTTGGAATTGTTAAGAATTTTATCAAAACTGTCGCCAAAAGAGATGAAGTTTTCTTGTGTTTGAAACTAATTTACCCGAGACTCAGCGAAAGTAAAATTAAAGAAGGTAAGTTATAATATCACATTCATTTCCCATGATTTTCCATCTTAACAAATTAATTTTTTCCAATCAGGCGTACTAAATGGTCCAGATATACGAAAGCTGATTAAAAGTGACGCATTCAACAATATTTTGATTGACGCTGAATTGAATGCATGGCAGGCAATCAAAGAAGTAATAGAAGGCTTGTTGGGAAAGCATCGTTCTAACAACTACGATGTTTCTGTCGCAAGGATGTTAAGAGCATTCTCGGAAATTGGTGTCCACATGTCCTTGAAAATCCATTATTTACATCATCATCTGGACTACTTTAGCAAACAATTGGCTACCGAATCTGATGAACAAGGTGAACGCTATCATCAAGTTGCTATGCCATTTGAAATGAGGTAATACTGATTTTTTATTTTTTCAAACTCATTTTAATAAAACAAAAACTTACAGATATAGAGGCAAAAAGTCGCCGAGTGCAATAATTGCGGAAATTTGCTGGTGGAGTAAGTTAGTGTGGCAAGACAAGGATGATCTTGATGATAAAGAATTTTCAGGAGATGCAGAAGGGCCAACAGTGGAGTCACACATTGACATTATGTGTGGTTCAGAAACTGATGATAGCGATGAATGCGATGCCACTAGTCCCGAACAACCACCATCGAAAAAGTCTAGGCAATATTTATTAAAATAAATAAAAATAAATAAATAAAATAAAAATAAAAAATTATAAAAATGTTTACTTAATTTTTTTAGTAGTTTATGGCCAGAAGTCTGGAGTTATTGGGGAAAATTTATGAAAAAGGCGATAAATGACACTTTTTTGAATAAAAACAAATATCAATATTCTTGTCAAAATGGGATACCTTCACTTAATTGTAAATAAAAGCAGAACGCGTTAAATTTTGTTTATAGGTTATATGACTTTACATGAAATTAATAACACTTGATCCTTTTTTCCGTTTTGGATTTTTTATGAATTTAAAAAAAAAAAATTTTAATTTTAAGGCAAAAAAATATTTTTTTTCTCCACAAATTTATTTTTACCGGCAAAACTGTTGATTATATACTGTAGAAAAACGTTATATGAACGGATTAAAGAAATTGTAATTCTAAATTTTTCTAAATTTGTTTCATCAAAATCGGACAAGTGGTTCTCGAGTTATATTAAACTACGTTTTTGCCAAAATGTTACAACTAAGCGGAAAAACATCAAGATAAGGAAAAAATTTAAAAGGTCATAAAAAAAAATGACACATACGAACGCCAAACTCTTTAAGGGTTTTACTATACTGACCTAGTACCATCACCCTGACTTGGAATTTCTCACCCCCCAGATTGGCTGTTGTACTGTGTTATAAGAGAATGACTCGGATATTATTATTAATAAAAACTTACTAAAAATGAATTTGTTATTTTATTTTAAAAAAATTTTGGGAGGTGCTTAAGTTAGCACAACTGTTGTAAATGTACGCATTATATTGGATTTTTACGCACTTTATGTGGATTTTAGCGCATTTTTTGTGGATTTTTACGCATTTTATGCGTATATTTACACGTGAAACGTGCTTTTTTACACACAAATTTAGTAAATTAACACACTAATTTCAAGATTTCATTTAATTTTTACGCACTTTCAATGTAAAATTACAAATTATTTGTGCACCAACTTAAACACAATGTGCGTATTTTTTTTCAATTACGCACATAGAGTAAATTTACCCAATTTATAGTAGGAGTTCAGTTTCCTACTATAAGTTGGGTAAATTTCAACAGAATTTAATTAGAGTGTAGCGATGACTGTCAAATTTATATGAAAAGATTTGTGGTTAGTTAAAGTTTACACAAATTATTGTTAAAATATAAGATTTTCATGTTACTGTTATTACCCGGTAGATGGCGCCATCAATGTATCCAAAGTACTAAAGACATTTAAAGATACTAAAGTGTCTTTAGTACGATACTACCCGTAGTAAAAAACTATTTATTGCCATAAATTTTGCAAATGGAAACGGTTTTGCTTAAAATTTTGCAAGAACAGTTTTAAGAGGTGACCCATATTATACTAAAAGTTGGACTTTGGGGACATCTTGGAAAGTTATGCTGCCATACAAAATTTTTCAAAAATCGCGATTTTAATGTATAGGCCGCTATAGATGAATACATTTTTTTTACTGAAATATTTTCCTTTTATATGGTTCCTAACAAAGGCTGTGCATTTATTGATATCGATTGTACATTCGGCGACTAAAGTCGCTGAAATAGCAAAAAACCATAAAAACCTATATAAAACGCTTATTAGTGGTTTAAATATCAGAATTAGCACATCGCATTTATATCGTAAATATGGCCACAGGTCCTGTGCTTACATTTTAACACAAAAAAATTCATGTTAATTGAACTTGAAAAATTTTTTATATAAAAACTGAATGGACAACCGCCAAATTTTAAAGACATTTAGCGAAAAATCTGTACCATTGATCGAAAAATAAAGTACGCCATTGTAATCAGCATGTTCGAAATATATAGAACTGATGGTCAGATCTCCATTAATTTTTTGAGTGTCATGCAGTGTTATTTTCTATTACTTTTTTAATGATTTTCAAAGCAACCCAAATCGGCGTAACTCCCCCAAACTTGGGGGATATTCGCCAAAAGAGCTATATACAATTTCAACAAAAAAATATTGTTAATACGGCAAAGTCCATCTTTTAATGACTGAAATAAATAATTTAGAATAAGTTCTTTAAGATATATGATTCTTTTTAATAAACAAATTTCCACTACATTAAAAAAAATAATTTAAAATTATAATATAATGATTCTTCAAAATTAAAAAAAAAACTGAATAATTAATATAAATTTAAGAATGAACACGATTGTTCTAATTTACTATTAAACATATTTTAAACATATAGAAAAGTCTTATAGACATTTTAGGCAGAGATGCACCAACTCTTCGTAGCTCCAGATGCCATCTGGTGATTGTGCCACAGAGACAGGCACTCATATAAAATTAATATTTTCACACTTTTTAAGCATTTATTAAAATCTAATTATTATTTTCTGAAAGCTTAGGATCATAGGTCTGACATATTGAAAAATTACTTTTTTATCATACGATTTGAGGAAGTTATTGCAAAATCTAGTTGCTTTCAATTATTTTTTTGGCACCCCAAAAAACACAATAACACTTCTATCTGCTACCACGTGTGATGTAAATTCATTAAAGTGGATGTCAAGGAAAGGTAATTGAAAAATGCACAAAATATATTTTTCCAATTTTTGATCTCCCTTAAAATAGGAGAAAAAAAGGTTTAGTGTATGTGCCCCACTGGCGAAGGATCCCCTCTCTACCCTACCGAATTTCAGGTAGACTAGAATTGGGCACTATAGTTCGCAATTCATTTCAATCAATTATATTTTTGAACTAGAGTGTTCTTCTAGTTCACTCGTTCATTCAAGAAATTTTTTCAATTGTTCATACACTAATGTAAAAGTCTTTAAAAAATTTGGCTGAAAAATAGATGAACTCAGCAAAATCTGTCTCTTAACATTTGATAGATACAAACAGCAAGAAAAATCTGTTATATTTTTAGCTATATTTTAGTTCATCGAAAATGAAAATTTACCCTGATAAAATTAGCAAAAATTTTCCCGGATATTAGTCGACTAAATCTTTACAATCATAAATTTTTTGTTTTTTTTTTAGTTTCTTAATTCGAATAAAAATCTACACTGCAGAAAGCAGTCTACCATTTTCAAACAAATATTTCTGTTTATTTTAGCAGGGGAGACCGTTAATTGAATTCAACTCAATTAAATTTGATTTTCTATGAGTATATGATTATATTATGTCACTGGTTTGTTAGACAATTCCGAATAAAATAAGAGAACCGAAAAGAACAGTTGAAATTTAAATTAAAATATAATTTCACTGCTAAAATCATGTAAGAAAACTTTGATACAAAGTATTTAAATTCAATCTTTAAACACACGTCTACTTTTAAGAGCCCAGAGTAAAAAGCATGTGATAGTTTGAGACCTTAATAAAAATGAAATTTAAAGGACTTATTAAAATTTAAATTTTAATAATGATTTTACAAAAATAATTTTTGACTTTTCTCCAAAGCACGTTTTGCAAAAATATTTAAAAATTTAAGGAAGATGAGAGTAATAAAAGGAATATTCCGATTTCGATGAGAACATGTGAAAATATTTATTTATAAAGCACAGTAAGTTGTTTCGTTTTCACGTGAAAAAACTGTTATACTTCATATAAAAAAAAATCATTTTTCACGACAACGAGTTTCACGTGAAAATTGTGTACACTTTGTTTTCACTTTGTTTTCACGCAAATTTAATATACAAGACTATTATTTTTCCTGTGAAAAAGTGACAATTTGTGTTTATTGTGATAGCGTTTTTCTAATAAAATAAAAAAAATATTGATTTTCATAATTTAAATTAACTTTTGAGGCCTTTTAAGTTTGAGTGAAATTTTTTCACGTGAAAAACAACTTACGGTGCTTAAGAGAAGAAAAATTCTTCGTTCAGTACATACTTTGAGAAATAAATTGTAGGTATTCAGAAAATTTTTCATTTTGTAAATATCAAAACTGGGATATTTTCTATCAACTAGCAAAGAAGCATACAAATTTGAGGAACCAGAGTAAAAAATTATTAAAAATATTGCAAAGGAAATTATTAAAATTTTTGTAATTTTTACACAGAAGTTTATATTATCAAAATATAGTAATTAAGAGCTTAATTCATAAACTTTTACAAAAAGTTTTTGAATTAGGATTTAAAGCTAATTTATGAAAAACAGTATTCATATTTGCTTAATAACGAAAAAAATAATAAAGGTTTATAATTGGTACTCATTAACTTTAAACCTTTAATAAAGTTTGGAGTGAGGGGGGTCACTATTTAATTCTTAATTACTTAATTTTCAGACATTAATCGATTAAAGCCATCCTTTCCCAAGAATGTGTGAATTCCGACAACCTTCATACATCAAACTGAAAAAATCTACAACAATTGCGTAGCTTATGACCTCTTTCGAAAAAAATGTGAAGACAAAATTATAAAGAAAAACAAAACAGTGATATACAGACCATCAAAACATTATTCAACATTCGATTACTTTTTGTGTGGTTCCAATAATATGTTCTAAAAAATTGCTTTTTTCACACATTTCTATTCATTTGCTTTATAAAAAAAAATGTTTTAATGGCTTTTAAATTTATCTTAGCACATCAGTAGTTCTCCAATTTAAGAAACTACATTTTCACTTCTTAATGCCGAGTCAATCGTTTACTGAACTTGTGAATCACTTACGACTTATTTGGGAAAAGAGAGAAAATAAAAAATAGCGTTGCCATTATCAAATTGAAAAAGTAATTTATATTTAAAGTGCGATTATGAATCAAGTTTTCTAATAAGAAATGTGTACTTTAATTATTGCAAGCTTCAAAGGCCAAATATATATTTTTTTATGAATTACACTGTGAGACAAATGGTAGGGGTCAGTGATCGGGAAGGGTTCAAACTACCGGGGAAAGTTATATCGGTAAAAAAGAAGTTATACGTGTCCCGGCGTTTCGCTGGGTCAACCCTAGGAATCGAGATTTATCGATTTGACCTTTGGTGGTCTTTTTTTTTTGACATAACTCGAGAACCACTAGTCCGATTTTGCTCAAACAATTTTAAAAAAATTAAAAATTACAGTTCCTTTAATCTGTTCATATAACGTTTTTCTATATACTCAACAGTTTTGCCGGTAAAAATAAATGTATGAAGAAAAAAATATTTTTTGCCTAAAATATTAAAAAAAAGTAATAAACAAAAGGTTATTGATTTTTATGGTAGCGGTAACAAACATTTATTTTTACCGGCAAAACTGTTGAGTATATAGAAAAACGTTATATGAACAGATTAAAGGAATTGTAATTTTTAATTTTTTTAAAATTGTTTGAGCAAAATCGGACTAGTGGTTCCCGAGTTATGTCAAAAAAAAGATATATCTCGATTCCTAGAGGTGACCCAGCGAAACGCCGGGACACGTATAACTTGTTTTTGACCGATATAACATTTCCCGTTGGTTTCATCTCATCCCGATTTTGACTGTCGCATAGTGTTATTAAATACTATTAAATATTAATGTTTTAAGTGCGTATAAAGCCTCAAGTTTTCAATTTGAATTTATTATACCACCAAATAAGGGCGCGACCAAGATATAAAAAATACAAAAAATATTTACTGCGAAGCCGACGTATCCTTCTACCAGTTTTGTCAGAAAATTCGCACGGGATCCATGCTTGGCGAAAAATGGGTTAAACAACTGACTCCATATCAGAAACGGATTGCAGAAAATTTTAAATATTGATAAAAAAAAAAACAAAAATTTTTGAAAACTGGAACCACCTAGAAATTAAATTACACTTGAACAGCCGAAAGAGTTTCTAAGCAGTTTAATTAAACGTTTTTAAGCTAATTTGGCAAACACAGTATGTATATATAATTCGTTTAATGACGAACAATTTAGCAATCCCTTAAATTAGGTCAAGCCTAAAATAAGCGTTTCATAAATTTTGGAAAATAAAAATCTCTGTTGAAACCAAAAATATTGAATTTTCATTTATTTAAAGGCTTTTTCAAGGGTTATCCAACCAAGAATATGTAGAAAATTACATTTTGTAGCCAACAAATTAAAAAAACCTTGAAGAATTGCACCATTCAAATCTTTTTTTCATAAAATTTTCTGAGATTCGTGTACAAAAAAAATAAAAAATAAATTAAACAAAATAGTGATGTTGATGTAATCAAAACATATACGTCATTCGAATACTTTCAGTATTCGCAGTAATAAACTGTATTTAAAATATTATTTAACATTATTACATAACCAAGATATGTATGTATAAAAAAATTTTTTACCGTGTATATATTTTCCCATCGTTCCTATAAGGAGCATAGGGCCTTATTTACCGTGTTTTGATTTATTATAAATTATTTTTATTGATAAAATCTTCAAAACATCGTAGATGAACGATTAACGAATCAATCGTTTACTAACTTTATGAATCACTAATATAAGGGTGTTGCCAGAATAAAACGACAAATTAACAAACTGTTTTTTAAAGATTATGCATGACATTTTTTAATATTTAATAACGAAAATGAATACTTTAGCAATTGTATTTTTTAACACAAAATTAATAAAAGTTTATGCATTAGAGCCGAAATATATAATTTAAGTTTAAAACTTAGAAAATGCGTTACAAATTAAATTTTCGTTTATAGATATTAGCCATTCTTAATTGTAATATTTAGGAAGTTTCAAAAATCCTAACCTTTTTGCGCTCTTACAGATATTTTTATAAAATTTTCGTATTGAAATTTTTCTCTCTTTATCAGTAGTGTTGCCAACTTTTGGAGTGTAAAAAGCTCAAATAAATTTCTGCAAAGTAAAAAACTAAAAACACAAATAAACAATTCACATACAAAGGTTTCTATATTTTCTTTAATTATAATTACCATCCTATTCACAAAACTATAAAAAAGCTTTTAAAAAACCGCAAATTGTTCTTTCCGAATCGGGTTTTTATGATTCGGTTGAAAACAATTAACAAACAAAAATTGGAAGTAGCTTAATTTTTAATTTAAACAGCTTTACAAAATGAATTTTTTGCAGGGATTTAAACTTTGTTACAACACTTTTATAGATTTAGACAAGCTGATTCTAAATGTTTTTAAAAATGGGTTAAAAATGCCGAAATACTCTGTGTTTGGCTTATTTATAAATTATAGAACAATTATGACGTGAATTAAAGTTTTAAAAACAGAGTTCGGAATCACGAACTTAAAGTCCATGTAAATTAATTATGAGAACTTAAACCGCATAACGCATGATGAGGTGTTTTATCTGTAACTAAAAGTAGCACAAATACCACCTTTTTACATGTGAAGGAAAAAATAACGTTTAGTTATATGTATATAAATCGAATTTATAAAAGCTGTGAATTATCTTAAGATCAGCGATATGGTCAAGCAGTTAAAATGAATTAAATTTTGAATAAAAAAATATATAAAACTACCCAATCAGAAATCACCAGTGGTACAAAAAATCAAGCACTGGCATACAACTGGGTAACCATGGTGTTGAAAATAAATGACTGGGAGAACACCCATTTGGGACGCTTTGCCAGCGCTTGCAAAAAGCATTTTTTCAGCATTTGTTTTACAAAAATTTCGGTGGTTTATAAAGAAAACCACTGGCAAAGAATAGTCTAGGAGTGATATGCCAAGGTTTGCAACCAGTGGTTATCCAGTGCTACCTAGCCAAGGCTACCAGTGGTACAAAACCCAATTCACTGGTAGAGCAATGATTTTATAAAAATGCTGACGCTTCGTAAAAAAAGGATTTTAGTCAGGAGGTTCCGAGTTTAAATCCGGTTGCAAGGAAAAAAATTATATTGGATTTTTTTTAATTTAAAAATTTTTTTGTTCTATGAAATCAATGTTTTTGTTTGTGGAAAAGCTCCTTTAAGAACAACTTTATTTTTGCTCTCCCAACGCTGGCATATTAGTTCCAAAAAAGTGTTTGCCAGTGCTAGCATTTTGGCACAGCCAGTAGTTGTCCAGCTATTATCACACATTTATATGTTTAGCCATCAAATATTATATGTCTCGTTAGCTCATAGGGTAGAGCAATCGTCTGCCAATCTGACGGCCAGGGTTCAAATCACGACAGGACCAAAAAAATACATATGAACTTTTTTTAAATTTTATTTTGGAAAACATATTTCCAGACCACCTATTTATTGGTTTTGCCAACGTTCAAAAATTTTGTTCCTCCAGTGCTTTTCCGGCGCTTTTTGAACAGCCGGTCCTTTTGTCTAATGATGTTATTATTTTGAGAATGGGAAAGCAGTTTTTGCCAGTACCTGTTAAAGTGCTTTGCCATCGCTTTCCCATTTGTATTTTTCTAACTGGGTAGTGTTTTTATGATATTTAACTGATGATGATTTTCTGACGATTTCTCATAAAATGGCTGACGATTTTGATGATTAATTTTTATATTTGGTCTGGTACCACTGCCTACAGTGACCTCAAAACCTAAAAAAAAGTTGCCATATAAAATGTTCCACTTAAGAAAATTAATGACCTTTTTTAGAACGATTTAATTTCCAAAACACGAATTTGAAAAATTGTTAAAAAAAAACACTCAAAGCACTAACCAAAAAATTAAAAAGCAGTATTTTAGTGTTTTTTTTTTTTTTGTTTTTGGCACCATGAGCAAAAGTTTGGCGTTTTGGGTCATCAAAAAGCACCATAAATAGTGCTTAAAGCATTTAATTGGCATCACTGAGTATAAAGCGGCCTATATACGAGCAAGCATGCTGTCCAGCTTCCTTGACAAACAAAAAATGGTTTTTGGAATACACGGACAAGCATGCTGTAAAATTTGACTTCGAAACCACAAAATCAACACAGCGGATGATAATGACAAAATTATTTTTATTAATGTTTTTCTTGGAATTTCATATTTGAATTTATGTTTCTGCATTTTTTAGTTTATTTATTTACGTTATCCCTTTCTTGTCACAAAATAACTTGTTAAAAATGTAAAATTCCCCAATGTTTGATGATTTTTTTCATTAGACGGTAAAGCGTGTTTGACAAACTTGCCGAAAAATCAAAAAGTATTGTTTTTCGTCCAACATGATTGGCAAACCGTCAAATTAGACATTACATGGTCAAATTCATACAGCCGTCCAGCATGCTGTACAGCACGCTTCGTCGTATATAAGCCCCTTAAGACACTTAATAAAAGAAATTTGTCTTTTAATTTGTCTGCTGAATTATCCTGTAAAAGTTATGTTCCTTTATGTTACCGCGGAAACCAGTTTTGCCATTTCATTGCTTTTCGGGTATTTTTTGGTGCTTTTTTCCTTCCCGTACCCTGTGATTTCTTACAAATACCCTTTTAAAAAAAGCGGGTATTTACAGTGCTTTTTCAGATTTCTGGCAGTGCTTTTAGTGCTTTTTATACAGTTTATATTTTTGGTACTTGTTCTCATTTTTTTCAATTGTTCTTGAATTTTCTGTTAAAGTTGAAATAATACTACGAACTTCACAAAAAATTAAAAACAAATTCACAATGTTTGTAGTAAAATTTTAAATAACAACTTCGTTATATTTAATCTTCAAATTTTTTAAATATAAAGTATGCGTTCTGTTGACCGTTCACGGGATAGGTCCTTAATTGACTCTTCATTCCCCGAAGGGTAGCTGCACTGATATAAACATATCTGTTCAAATAGCAGAAAAAGCTAATCAAAAAATTGTTAAAAAAGGGCTCTTCAGAAAAAACTGCATAAAATAAGATAAAAATAGCAAAAATAGAACTTTTCAACTACAATACGAATAATGCTGGAATAAGCAAAAACATTAGTTAAATATAAATAACACGCTATCCTGTTGAAACCAACAGAAATGTTTGCTAAAAAATATTAGAATGCAAATTTTCCCATTAAAGATAAAAAAAAAATGTTTTAAACCATTTGATTAGTTTCTTATGTTTTTAGTCTACTAATACTCAACAAAATTTACTGTTGATTTCAGCAGAGTAAATTTTCGTTTGAAACTTCCTAAAATATAGCTAAAATTTTGTAAATTTCACACATTGTTTCTTTGTTTGTATCTTTATAATTTTTTGTAAAGAGATACTGCTGATCTCAGCAGATTTTTCTGCATTTTTAAAATGTTTGACAAACGAAAATATTTAATTTAAACTTAGTTTCCTCAAAGATTTTTTAAACTTTAATTTTAGTAAATTTGGTGTTAATAAATTTGGGTCATTTTCGAACTTTTATAATTGTATACGAATTTAGAGAATGTCAAGTTTTTACAATGAACTACTAATTTTGCCAAATAATTTAAACTTTAACGTTGGGTCTCATATTGCCGGGTTAACTTTACTATTGAACAAAAGAATATGTCAAAGTATTTTATAGAAAACAACAGCAGTACCCCAGCATAAGGATCACAAATTTAATGACAAACAATTCAGTTTGAAAGCGTGTTTCGGCAAAAATATCGAAATTCTGAAATTTAATAATGTTCTCTATAAAAAAGTTTTTCTTAGCGATTCTTAAAGACTTATAACACGTTTTAAATTTAAAATTTCGATATTGTTATGAAAACTAATTTTTTTTTAGTTTTTTGCGCAATTACTCAATGTTCCGATAAAACTTAACCAGTTCTTGAATTCAAATATTATATGGAAAACAACAAATGTGCCAGTCTCCTTAAAATTTAACAATCTGTTAATATCCAGTTTTACATAGGAAACATTAACATCAGTTAAAGTCCCAGTTGATAGCTAACGGACATTGTGCAAATTATGCTAAGGACCATTATTAAAGAACAAAATAACCTAAAGTTTGAGCTTGCTTTCTGTTATGGATGATTTTTTAATTTTCAATTTCTCTTAATTTTACACACAGAGAAAAAAATCATAGGTAACCGATTTATTATTTTATATTTGAATTAACATCTTATTTTTTACGATAATTTTTAAATTAACTCTGAATTTTATTAAAACAAATAAGATTATTGTTAAAATTAACTTTTTTGTATTTAAATTAATATGTATATATATCATCATTTGATATTGTTTTCACAAAAATGAAGTATAAACTTATTAAAATTAAAAAGAACACAAACTAAACGATAGAAATTGACAATTACTTTCGTTAAAAATACATGGGAAACAAAAACAAATTTTCGTTACTTTGCTTTCGTTTAGACAATTTTCGTAATACATAAACTAGGGCTTAGTTTAATTCCAAAGCTGTTTCTATTTAATTTAATGTTGCTTCTACTTGATTTGAAAACATTTTTTCCTGTGTGTAGGATTACTGCTGCTGGCACTAAGGAGTCAGTTAAAGTTCTAGTTAGTAGCTAATGGTCCATTGTAAAAACGAGGCTAAATGTGTTAAATGTAAACAAAAATTTTAAATTGTTTGTCCTGCCAAAATATTGTCCCGCATTTTTATAAAAAATTTCTGGCAACGCTAGTTAGAACACTTTCTTTCAACAAATAAAAATTTTAAAATTAACCTACCTAAACATTTTAAAAATTTTTTCAAGAAAACGATGATTTAAGTTTAATATTACCTTGTTTCTGATATGAATATTTAAATTTAAGATAAATATGTCAACAAACCTAGAAATATAAAATAAAAAATTAATACAGTTTTTTTTTGTGATTTTAGTTTATAAATAAATTTAATATATATATTTTGAATAACTGAATCCAACGATTAAAAATTCGTAAAAAAATAGAATTTATGAAAAAAAAATATATATATGTATGTATATATTTTATGTGTTAATAAAATTTATAGGTTTTCTTTAATCATTTTAAAATACATTTGTCATAAAATGTATTAAAATAAACAAACAAAAATATATATAATATAAAAAGCACCTTATCTTATAAAACAAATAAAAAATGTTTAATTGTATGTATTTTCCCTTTAGTTTTAAGCAGAATTATTTTTTATATTTAACTCAATTTTTAAATTTCAAACTACCCACTCAATGTACCATAGAGATTGAATCTTTTGAAAAAAATTTGCAAAAAGTAATCCATATTCTCTATAATGGATCGAGAGCAAAAATGATTTGAAATTCCCAAACTCATAATTAAAAGAAGTTTTGCTTTTGTTTTGGAATGTTTTGTTTTGTGAGTAAGTTTGTCACTCAAGAGCTGCACTGTAAACAGCTCTGTAGAACCTTAAGAAGTCGGCCGAAGCAGTGACACACACTAACGTCAGCAGCACTTCGTACAACGACTCCACACATGCACACACATCAGGGGTTGTACGTGTGGTCTTGACTGCTCTCAAGCATTATGGTATTTCACTCACACCAAAATGGCAGTCATAAAATTGATATATAGTCATCCCCATTGCACTTTCAATAGTTTTAGCATTGTTGTAATATTACGGTGTACTATAGTTGATTCATTATTTGGGATGAACCATGAAAAAAAAAACAAATATGGTATCATAAATAGAATTTTGCAATTAGGATTGTAAAGATTGTGCGTATGCCGCGTAGGTGAAACTGAATGAACTATATATTTTCCAATGACTGCCAGTGTATGTATATCCTTGTTTTACCATTTAGTAAGGGCTATAAAATTTTACGCCCCTAGACAAATTGTTGTTGAGGTTTTCTTAAAGTATTTGAAAACGTTTTGTTGTAGTTTTTTTTGCTTAGATAAGATTTAATTTCTTCTTTTTGTCCGGTATTTAGAAGCAGCCGTCGCTATTTGGATTATTTTTTTTTTACTTTTAAAACACATTGACGACGCCCAAATGCCTTAATCCTTGTACCTAGTTTTTTCTTTGTAAAAAGTTTTTAAGTTTTCTTTTTTCATTTTTTGTGTTAAGTGTATTTTGTATTTAACTCTATTTGGCAATTTTCACTTGATTGGGTGCAGTTTTCCGTTTTTTTTCTTTGTTGCTAAAGATTTCAGTTAGACATTTTTAAACACTTTTGTTTTTTATTTAAGCATGTTTTATTAATGAATTTAACTTAAACGTGTGAATACAGGGTTTTTTTGGAAACTAAGTTTTTGACACATTTTGCATGTACGCATCGAGTATGATATTGTGTAAGAACGGATAAAACGATTGTGATTTCCATTAGTTTGGAAAAACGTGATTGTCTGAAATAAATTTTCAAAAGGGCACATATCGGAATTAATTTCAGTATTTACCAGTGAGTGAGACTTACAATATTGCTAAGATTTGTCACAATTAAAGGGCATATGTATTTTATTACAATTCCATATTGTATTCACTCAGATAATTATGTCGGTGACAATAAACTGAAACTGTAATTAAAAGGGCGTGTAATAAAATTAAATTAAAAATGAGTTAAAAGATAACCTACACAATGGGTTGAAATTAACTTGTGTCAAAATTTGTCTATAATTTTGAGTTTGCCTAATGTTAAGTCCATGTGAGCGTTAAGTCCAGCGATGGACCGATTATATACAAAATCAATAAGCTTTTACAGCTAAAATATAAATTTGTGTAAACATTAAAAACTTTGCTATGTTCAACTTTGATCAATTTTAATTAATTATGATGTTTAATGTTAAATTTTAATTGTAATGATGTATTTTTAAAAATTTCAATAATGTACTTTCTATTTATCTTTTTTATATTTTAAATTGTTCAAATTATATTACACTTTCTGTCTTGTATTACACTTTCTGTCTTTGTCTCGTTCTGTCTTCGTCTCGTTGTGCCGGACATCAAATATACATATGTATAAATTCAAACTCAACTTTGTCCTTGGCCCATATAAGTCTGTGTTCCAAATTTCATTAAAATTTCTATTTATTTGCGAACAACCAAACAAATATTAGCCAAATTTTAGGAACCTTTAATCGAGCACTAGAAAACATGGATGGACAGACGGACGGACGGAGGGACATCGTTGAATCCACACCAAGGGGATATCAATTACAATTACATGTAATTTGCGTTTGAAAATTTAAAATTATAAATACATATCAATGCAATTGAATTTTTAAATAAACTCAATTAACATTATATGTAATTTCATTTATAAATTACATGCCATTGTAATTAATATCAATTGAAGTTACAGAATTTAAATCCATTTTCAATTACATTTAGGATTATAAAATGTTTTTGTTAAAATGTTAGGGGAAAAATTGGTTGTGATAGGTACTTCCATTTTAAGTCTGTCGACTATTTGTAGTTCAAAATAACGCAAGACTTAAATAAATTTTATAGGATATCCAAAAAAAACAGGATATACAGAATTGATCAGTACTCTCTAAAATTTACTATGTAATTTCATAAAAGGTCGATATTGCTAAGTTTTCGTTAAAAGCCACGCCCACTTAAAATAAGTGAAAAAGTAAGACAAACAAACAAACGTTACATTAAAATTTTGTACAATTTTCTGAGCCATCTTCTCGCCTTTCGGGGCAAATTTAGCCACTATTTTGATCTTTAAAAATAAAAGCAACGAGAATAAAATTAGGAAAAACATCAATCATTTCTATTATATTTTACACCACTGTATATTTTTTCAGATCAAAAAGTTAGTAAAACAAATTTGTAAACAGAATCGTACTTTTCTATTTTTTTTGACTGGTTTTTAGTACAATTTTTTTTAGTAATAATTACTGATTTTTTTACTTATTTTCATTCCTGATTAAACTTTTTACTTATTTTTCCAAACTGACTGCCAAACTTAGCAAAACAATATACTAGTTTAACAAAAAGTGGATACTTAAGGAAATTTTATTTACAAGAATTCGTTGATTTGTTAGAATTCTTGCCTAGTTTATATTTGTTATTATTGATATATTCTTAGTTTGGAAATAAAACTCGGAAATTTTTGTTGTACCTCCAATGCACAAATTTCAAGTACGATGAAGTAATTGTACATTACAATTTAAAAATTTTTTTCTTTTTATTTTTTCTTTTAATACTTTTTTTAGATTTTACAGTTTGTTTATTTTTTTAGTATACTTTGTTGCTAATTTCATCAGACTGATATTAAATTGTAACGCTAATAAATTTCAGTAAATTGTTACAAAAAATTTACTGAAATTTAGCAGCGGCTGCTAATTATTTATTCTAAGTTCACTGTAATAAAATTATTGATATTTAGTACATTTTGTAACTGATTTTAGCAAATCGATTTAATTGCAATTTACCTAAAATTTAGTAGCGCCTACTAATTTTTTCTACTAATTTTATTGTACTACAAATTAGTAGACATGTGTTGCTAAAATTAGCAAAAAATACCGCAGTGCTCAAAATAGTTAGTAGTAGTTCAGTAGCCATTACAGACTTTTTGGTTGAGTGTAGTGGTGTTACCCTATACCAATTACTAATTACCTAATATTGCAATAATTTTTAACAAACAGTTAAAAATAACTGCAATATTATCACAATATATGTTTTTGCCTCCAGGGGACCAATGTTTTGCTCTAAGCGCCATTGACCTTAAGTATTTTGTTCTAGTATTTACCTCTAAATCTCAGTTCCTACCACCCTTGTACTACCCTAATGTCAGAAAATCAAAGCTCTGAAAACTTTTAAACTTTTAAAGGAAGTATTTCGATAATTCCAGCAGAACTATTTTAATTTTTTTTTATTTGTTTGTTGCCGAACAAAAGGGTCGCCTTTTTAATTTTTTCTTTTGAGCACAACATTGGTCTCCTCGAGACAGAAACATCGATATATCATACTCTAAGATCCGACTGTAAATGCCGAAGATATAACAAAAAATTTAAAAAGACTATCCATATTTTCGAAAAAAAACAATAAAAAAAATTTTCAAATAGCCTTGCAAAAATACTTTAGATACCTTCAAATCTAAAGTATTTTTACACGCGCACTTTTTTTGCCTGTAAGGTGGTACGGTCTAGTGTACATTCCTATAAATATCTAAATTATTTGTTGCAAAAGGTTTGTTATTAATAAAATAGTGAAATGTCAACAAAAATTGCTTCTTCGTTCCTACGATAAAAAAAGCAGCTAATAGAAATACAGTAAAACTCGGTTAAGCCAAACTCCGGGGGGAGCAAAGAAATTAGTTCGTCTTAAGCGAAGTTCGTATTAGCCAAGGTCAAATTTGTTTAACACATTTTTTTATTCACAAAATAATTTAGATTTTTAATACAATTAAAAATTTAAATAACAAGTTGTATAATTCTTTCATTGCATTTGCTATAACAAACTTTTTTAAGCATTTCTAAGGAAAATATCTATATTAAACATTTAAGATTTGTCAAATTGAAAAAAAATTATAAGGATTTACAGATTTTTATAAGTTTGTAGTAAACATGGAGAATAATATGAAATTTAGCATATGGGACTGTCAGAAACAGTTCGGTTAAATCGAGGGTTCGTCTGAAGCGAGTTCGTATTAGCAGATGTTTTTTATATGAAAAATGATGCCAAAACGTCGGGACTTCCCAATTGGTTCGCATTAACCGAGAATTCGTCTTAACCGAGTTCGTATTAAACGAGTTTTACTGTATTACGAAAACGTCTTGTATATCAAGTCTACTGGTTTTCAGCAATTTTTTTGCAAAAGTTTGGTATTTCCTTTTTTTTGTCTTTTTTGGTTTTTTTGTTGTAACTGAAATACATTTTTTTTTATATTTTACTTATAATTATTTTTATATATTTTTAGATTTTTATTTAAATTATGTCAACAATTAAATCATATCCAGATATTTTTTATTTTACAAAGGTTTTTAAATAACCCAGCCAGCAAAGTTTGGATACTTTTTTTAGTGTTCTTATTTTATTAGCCAAAATTACTCAACCCAGGTAGAAATTGCCGACGTTGCAACAAAAATTGTACTGGGAGAGCACTTTTTTCTACGAAATGCCGGTACTACTTAAAACGTGCTTCACCAGTACTGTTTTCTGAAAATTAACGAGCTTTTTTTAATTTATTAAAATTAATAATTTTATAAGTTTTATGTGTTTTTGCACCTATTACAAAATTATTTATGTAAGAGAGACATAGCCATTCTTTCCTTGTGAAGTTTCGACAGAATGCATTAAAAATCTGTGATGTACACTAAAAGGACAGTAAAGTACCAGCAAACTACTAAATTTGTTATTAAATGTACTGGGATAATACCAAAAAAATTAAATTCCAAGCCTGCGCCAACGTTGCGAAATAGCTACGGCCAAGCGTTTATTGGTCTTATCATTTTGACAACATGCTAGTACACTGAAAGTTGAAAATCCGACGCATTGCCAGTACATGTACTACCGTCTACAATACAGTACCGACATTGTGCCGTAAATAAAAACCCAATGCCAACGTTGAGAAATAACTACGGCCAAGCGTTTATTGGTGTTATCATTTCGACAACATGCCAGTACAGTGAAAGTTGAAAATCCGACGCATTGCCAGTACATGTACTACCGTCTCCAATATCGGGCCGACATTGTACAGTTTGTATTTTTCTACCTGGGAACTTATTCACATATTTTTGAAATTTTATACTTTTTCTTTTTGTAAAATTTGTTAATTTTTTGGAATAAAATATGGGATCTTTAAAAGGAATCATAAGTAAAAGGCACACAAATTTGAAGCAAATTATCAAATTCAAAAGATGGTTAAGAAATAACTCAGAAATCTATATAAATGAATATTTGGTAAGCATTTCAAGAAAAGCTGAAAAAGAGATTATTTTTGAGCCTACCCTGTGAAAAATTTCCATATATGTTCAAATATGATATCATATATATTAAAAAGTTTTATTGATTTCAGCAAGAATTTTTTCTTTTGCAATCGATTATGTGTTAGCAAAATATTTGCCCAATTTATTTTTTTTTTTACTAAAATTCAGCTCGCTGGTTTTCAGTAAAACGATTTTCCGGCATTATCAATTTTTTCTGAGAGCAACCTCCTGACTAAAATTTAAAATTTTTCTGACTCTACTGACTCTTTTTTTAGTGTATGGGTTTTTTATGTTTTCTCCCTTTTATCACATATTCAGATTTCATCAACATCGGTAGGTAGGATACCTTCGTTGTGAGTGAATTATTTTTGTGATGAATTTTTACATAAAACAAAGTTTATTTGGAATTCCTTCTTTAATTACATTAATTAAATTTTTATATGATTTGATGAAAATTTCAGATGCTCAAAGGAGAAGTTTTATTAAAACAATAGTTTCATAAACGTTATCAAGCTTTTTATAAAATTCAATAATTTTAACATTCACTTTGTGAATTATTTTAGTAACAGGCATCATTATTTCTCATCGAATAAAACTCTGTTTACTGTCATGGAAATGGTCTAGCTTACGGGAAAACTCGATAAAAATCGATTTAAGCGCTTTTAGTGAAATTTCACGAAACTCAAATTTTTGCTTTCTTACTCTCTAACTTAAGGGCAAACTCGACAAAAATCGATTTAAGAGCTTTTAGTGAAATTTCACGAAACTCAAATTTTTGCCCACAAAGTACTTTCTTACTCTCTAACTTACGGGAAAATTATGGGATTATTGTTTTTACGATTAATTTTTCAATTTAAAGTCTTGTCGAAAAGATTTTTTTCTAAAATACATATGGGTACAAATTTTTGTTAATCTATAGACAAATATTCATATAATCTAAAATTATTCTTATACGAAAAATATCAATTTTAATACCCTGTACTTTTAAAAAACAAGTAAAAATAATTTAATATAAAGACTGTTCCATTTCAGTACACATTATCATCTACATAAGCAAACATCAAATACATCACCAGCATCTTTCCATACATCCAACCATTTATTCATCTAAAGTTCTTCAGGAAAGAAAAAAATAACACAGAAGCTCCAACACACCATCATAACCAACACTATTGACATTATTACTCTCATTGCGTATGCAATAGTTGCAGCTGTTGCCTCATCACCACTGTCAGCACAATGGCAAAAGACGTGAAGAATGTTTGCAATGGTTTTTCATATCAAGCTCATACTCATTGTTAATTTTTAACTCTATTCCATACTGTTATACACATGGCAACAACAAAAGCAAATAGAAAGAAAACATTCTTATTTAAACTGTATTGTGAAAATTTTATCATAAAGTGGTAAAAGTTCTAAACTGTATTTTGTTGTTTTTGCCAACTAGTTTTTCATTTTATTAAGAACAAAAGCATAGCTTCAAGCCATTTGTAAGAGTATCAGGATATTCGGATGAAACGATATTGTGTGTGTACTGTGTGTGCAATTGTAATCATTCTTGAATTGATTGACTTTTTTCTATTCTTTTGTAGAAATATTTCCTTTCGCTTTATTTTTCTTTTTTTAAATTTTTCTGTAAAATAGAAGGGTGTAATTCTTTTATATACAAAATGTATGGATGTCCTTCAAGTAAATTGCAATTTTTTATTGCTTCACAATTAAGTAAAAAATAAACATACAAATTGAAATGCATTCATGTATATTTTTGCACATACACTAGCATATCTATGAAATAATTATTTGAACATTCTCTAGTGCTCATACATGTGTGTATGTCTGAAATAATGTTGTATGTTGATACAACTTGTAAAAAAAGGATAATTATAAATTGCAATCCAAGAACATACATACAATGTTGTTGTTCAGAACCATAATACGTATTTCAATTCTAAATACTAAAAGGTCTCGTTACTAGAACGTAAATGTAACGAGAACGAGTCGTAACGTGGTATTTTATTTTTGCTAAGTTACTCAAAATATGTAACGTGATATTAAGGAATGATAAATTTGATTTTCATAATAGTACCAACCAGTTTAAAAATAGTACATTTTCGACCCGTATAGTACCAAAACTTACATTTTTTTTTTATAAAATAACAAGCTAGAACGTTCATAAAAATTCATTGTGGATTATATTTTATCCCTGAAAATCGGATCCAACTTCATTTTAAATCGAAAATAATTTGTAGTCAATTAAGCTCATTTGATTCATTCAATCATTAAATTAGTTTATGTCAAATTTATTTGTGAATTCAATCGATTTTTATTTACTTAATTTACTTTTCAAATATAACATTTTATGTGTTCGTTTTAAACACAAGTATTTGTATAAAAATTAAAAAAAAAATTTAATTGTTTTTGACAATAAATTTGTTTTTTAAATAAACCGGATTTCTATAGAATTTTTGGATATAACCAAAATGTGCAAGTGTACCAATCAAACTTTGATTGTGCCAAACATGGTACAATTGTGTTACAAATCCCATCACTGATATGCAACTAAAAACAGCTGTTTTGCACTCTGACTTAAAAACGGAGAAAAAATTATGTTTTCAACAGAAATGCCCGGCACGTTACGACTCGCTTACGACTAGTACTCAGCACTATGTGTTTCTCATTAGGCAGGTTGAATCAGCTGATTTGTCACGTTACATTTAAGTTCAAGTAATTTGGGCTTAATAACATTGGGTTTCTAGAAGATGTTCGTTGTCACACGAATGAGTAACTACACGTATTTTGTTTTTGTATTGCATGTATGTTGTTATTGTATTTTCGTTCGTGTGAAGCAAAACGTCATCTAGAAACACCACCTAAATACAGATGGACATTAGCTTGAGCAAAATAATAACATCACACAAAGATAACGATGCGATCAGTTTAAATCATGATATACTCGTACAATATCATGGTTTCATAAGTACCCAGCAAAATATTGGTAATGACACCTCATTACTATCTGCATTACCAAAAATGATACATCACTACCTTTTGCATTATTTTATAATATAAAATAATGACTTCCTAATAACGGCCTATTGTATTCATTGTTTCTAAATATAAAATAATGACGTACTCGTAATAGTTTAAATACGTACTTTTTACACAGTTAAATTTTATACATTTTTATTTATTATAGTATGTAAATATGTTTAATGTTTAAATTTTTATGACGAGTCCTAAAATTACACACTAGAGAAAACTTAAATTTTTCTGAATGTATTTCCTTAAGCTAATAGTATTTGCTTAACTCCTTATTTTTAAGAATCAAGAAAGCAATCGGATAACCACTTATAATTCATCTTTTTGTAAGCATGTGTCTAACCACTTATTATTCAAAATCGCATAACTACTTATTTCTCATTTTTTCGTAAGCGAGCGTATAAGCGTGACTGCTTATAAAAACGACCACGCCAAACAAAAATAATGAGTTTACACGCAAAAAAAAATAAGTTGTGCGGAGCTATGAATTTCTATTATATATCCACTTATTTGGTAATGTAAGATTTTGCTGGGTACACTTAAAATAATACGTAGTGTTTCCAATTATTCGACGTAGGATGTTAACCGGTTAATGATTTATTCGAAAAATCCTTAAAATTGATTAACCGATTATTCGGGTCGGTTAATCGAGAAAATTGGCGATTAATTGCTTAATGCAAACTTTATGTATTTCTTTAATTTTTTTTATCAATAAAAACACAAAGAGCTGCCTGTTTTTGTTAAATATCAACGTGATATACATATGAAATTGATTCATTTATCTTTACATTTATTTATTTATTTATTTATTTATTTATTTATTTATTTATTTATTTTTTAATATTCAGTGCAAATATTTAATCTTATATGAAAGCACTAAATTACAAAGTAGTTATAATGAATACCGTTCATATTAAATACAAAATTCGAAAAAAGAAAAATAAAATTAAAAATAACAATAAAATATATAAAAAGAATAAAAAGAATAGAATTGTTAACAAAAGTCAGAGAAAATTTTTAACATTAAAAGTGGTATAAAACATTATATAAAAAATTGTCATGAGAATGGTTTTAAAAATATTTTAAACAAAAATGTTAGATATTATTTGTAATAATCAAATATACTTTTTTTGAATTGCGTTGCGCTGCGGACCACCTGTAAGTAATGGGGAAGATGATTCCAAATACTAATGGTATAAATAAAAAAATGTTGATCCGAAAAATGAGTGCTGTGTGGTATTTGAATAATACGATATCCTCTTTCTGATCTAAAAGGTATTATTCTATCATGTAAATATTGTGGTTGACCTGTATATATAAGCTTATGGAGGTAAATTAGCGATCTACATTTTATCAAATTCTCGAATGTAACTCCAAAGATCTGTTTCGAATAATGCGATATTCTACTAGAGCGGTCTATACCAAAGACATATCGAGTAATGCTATTAAACGCTATTTTCAGTTTACTCAAACTAGACGCATCACAACCAGAAAACAATTCGCATCCGTATAGCAATGTAGGTATTATAAGGTTGAAAAGATTCAGAATCTGAGATTTTTTTTAATTAACACTTTTATTATACTAATAGACAAAGGTCTGTAAAATTTTTGTTCATTCTACAAAAATTTCATTGAAAATGGCAGAAAGAACTGCTGAAAAGAGCAGATTTTTGGGTTGGCAAATGTTAGTAAGTTAAGAACAATAATCAATACTGCCACAATAAAATTTAATACTGCATTTAAAAAAATGTTATATCTAAAGTTTTGAAGATTTTATTAAGATTCTTCCTTCTCCCTGAAGAAATAAAACACGATTTAGAGACTTTTTATATTGAGCCCTCGTTTTAAAAAAATAGTTCTATTTGAGTTGAATGTCAGTCAATGAAAATACTAATTTACGCTTCAAAAATCAGGATAACATTTTTCTGATTTTCTCAGTCTGTTTATCGTTTTCTAATGGCTATTAACAATAAAAACATAACCTAATGTTTGAGGGACCTTACGCAGATAGCATTTTCTCAGACGAGTTTTAATGAAAATTTTCAATAAGGTTATGATGTTTTCTTCCAAAAGTGAATGACAAATTTCTTATATTTATGAAAAAGCTTCATTATTTTTATGAAGCTCTTTTTAATAACACTTTTTTGGAGTGTGTGAAATTTTTAATAAATAATATAAAATTTTTCATTAAATTTTATAAAAAACTACATTAATTCATTGAAAAGTTTCAATGGATTCCATCGAAACTTCATTGAATCAATGTAAGAATTAATAAATAGCATGCATACAGTTCTCTCAGTGTGCAGTTACGGATGTCCAATTCCATGTTACTTTAAATTTTTTAACTTTCATTTTGTGCTTTTAGGGTATTTGTTGTTTTAATTTTAATAAAATTTTAAATTCAGTGAAACGGGTTCGGGTTCCATAGTATTCTAGTGGGAACATGTTGTAGAATTGATGTGGTTTTGAGCCAATTACACATACTTTCTGGGGAGAAGTAAGAAAAGTTAGAGTTCATACAGAATTAGTATGTCAATTGTGTGACAAAGTTTAAAAACAAATGCAACCTTGCCTTAAAGGGCATGGAAATATAATTTATATTAGTTTTAATTTTTAAAAGAATTAAGACTGAATTGAAATATTGTTTATTGTATTTCCTAAAGCCTGCTCCAGCCAAATACGTCCTATATTTTGAAAATATTAAAAAAACACCTTTATTTTGGCCTTTCGCGATGTTTTTGAAAGCTTTTTTACAAATAGAAACTTTGATATTTTGTTGAAATATTTGCAAACGAATTTTATTAAAGGAATTAAATATGCTAAAATCGCAAACGTATTTAACAAATTCTGAAAAATAATCCGTTGTAGGCATGTTCCTATCCGGATTTCATTCTTTCCTAAGGAAATCGTCAGGGGACGACGTTTTTAGAATTTCTGGAAATATTTGTTCAGTTAAATTACAAACTCAATGAGAATTTCTTGTTCGTTATTAAACATTTAAAATATCAAAGAAAAAACAAAACCAACAACAAAAAAATTTCCACAATTTGCTTTGTCATCTTCCAATGTCCTACTCTGTCGTTTTGACAGATCTAGCAATGTAGTGACATCTATTCCATATCCATCCATACTTGTAATAAACAATTTTCTTTTAAGACGTATTACACTCAAAATATTAAATCAGTTCCATAAATGCACTTAAAATAATATATCTGTTTGCTCAGCAGAAAATTTTATTCCTGGTTTTTGACTTAGACTGAGATGTGTTTGAAAATTTAACAAATCTAAATCTAAGAAATTTAACAAATATCGAACGATCAGTGACCTCTTAGTGTTAGCTTTTTGATATAGATGATCTTTTACAGAGGTGAGGTAAAAAACAGCAGATCTGGCCTTATCTCAGTATATCTGATTGTACCAGATCTAATTAGGTCGGATCAGATCCAATTTTATTTTCACTTTGAATTAAAATTAAAAAATTTATACATAAAATGATCTTCTACCTAGTAGTTCTTCAATCAAAATTTATTTGTACATTTTTATTTTGGTGTCAGCTCAAATGAATAAGATCTGGTAGAGAATCTGACTAGATCTGCTAATATCTGGCCATATAAATCATGCAATTTTCTATTGCTTTAGATATGAAGATACCTAGCGCTAGATCTGTATTGGGATTCTCTAAAATTTTAACGAAAAAATTCGGTATTTCAGTTGTCAGTTTAATATGAAAACTTTTCAATTTAACCCAGCAAAAAAAGAGATGCCGAAGCAATAGAAAAAGCACTACAATTGATGATCTAGATGTACTGTTTTTTAACATAAACACTAATGATTTTAACATTGAGTTGTCATAGAAGAGGAGTACTTCCACTTTAACATTTTTTGAATATATTTTGAACGACTGCAAAGGAAGCTCTTTTTCACCAATTCAAAGTTAAAAAAAAAATTCTTCTCAAAAACATATATTTTTTATTTTACAAAAATTTTTTATTGCCGCCACAGGGTATCGAACTTGCGGCCTCACGATTGCTGGTCCAGCGCTCTACCGCTGAGCTATTGTTTGATATGAAAATTGACTGGCATAAAAACACCACTTAGTTATAGCGAGCTATTGTTCCTTATTCTCTTCAATAAAAGTACTTATTAAACAAGTGTAAAAGGTATTTACAGGTACATAAAAAGCAATTTCTCATAATTTTTTTTATATATACATATTTTTAAAAATTTAAAAATTAGAAATATTGAATTTAAACAAATTAATTATAAATATTAAAAAAAAAATTAATTATTAGAATAAAAAACAAAATTAAAAAAAAATAAAAAAAATATTGGTCCCGCCGGGAATCGAACCCGCGACCCTCTGTTTGGAAAAGTCAAATGATACCCAAATCACTTTTTAGGATCACTTTTAGAGCAATTACTCTTTAGAAGCAATACTTAACTGATTTTTTGGATGTTGTTCAGAAGTAATAAACAAAAAATTAAAAAATATTGGTCCCGCCGGGAATCGAATCCGCGACCCTCTGTTTGGAAATGAGAAATGATAACAAAATCACTTTTTGGGATCACTTTTAGATTACACTTTAGAAGCAATAAGTAAGTGATTTTTTGGATGTTGTTTAGAAGTAATTCTAAAAAGGCTGTAAAAGTATACTAACGGATACTTTGGAAGCATTGAAAGAAGTGATTTTTTGAAGTTGTTCAGAATAACTTCTAAAAAAGCAGTAAAAATACACTAAAGGATACTTGTGAAGCAGTGAAAGAAGTAATTTGTAAAGCATTACTTCCAAATTTTTTTGCTGGGAACTAACGAATTCGTTAGTTTTAAAAGAAAACTTGATAACTTAATTATAGGATTTCGACGTTAAAAAGTTACAGAATTGCCCCTCTGACCAGATATTGCCATAAAGTGTTTCACATATACCATATCTGATAATATGCGATCATATCTGTCACGGGATCTAATTAGATTGAATCATATCCATTTTGGTATAAATAGATCTGATCAGATCTAAACTTTTTCACACGGGTAGGCGAAATTTTAGTGCATTTTGAGATATTCGGCATTTTCAAAGATTGGAAGGGGACGACGTAGAGTCATTTTTAAAACTTCGGATAAAAAGTAAATTTGCAAAATGAGTTTTTAAAAATTAGTTATAAGTAATTTCGAAAAGTGATACTCAAAATTAGTTAAGGCACTAAGGATTTTTAGTATTGTGTTCAATGAATGTTTGTTTAATTTTTGTTTAGATAGTTGTTTTAAAAAATTTTTTTAAAAATTAGTCAAATCGATTTGAAACACGTTTGACAGATTTTTAACTGAAGTATTTTCTTAAATGTGTACTCAAAATAATACGTCTGTAATTTAACAGAACTATTTCTAATTGTTAGCGTGAAATAAATTTTGTTGAGACTAGCAATATTTTATATTAAAAATTAGTAAAACTACTAAGATATAACTAAACACATGTTTGTTTATTGATCGCAGGATAATTGTAGGATTACTAATTTTTGACACATAAATAATGTTGTTAATTTCAAAATTATGAAAAATTGATTTTTGTGCACCTGTGAAAATAGTACTGAAAATAATACTGAATTGGAGTGCAGTTTTTGCACTTGCTAATAAGTACAATACTTTTATTGAAGAGAATAAAACAAAATATCTCGCAATGACAAAGTGGTGTTTTATGCCAGTCAACTTTCATATCAAAAATAACTCCGCGGTAGGGAATTTGACTAGCAATTTTGAGGTCGCAAATTCAATACCGGGTGCCGGCAATAAACAAATTTTGTTTTTTTGTAAGGATTTTTTTAAAATTTTAATTGATGAAAAAGAGTTTCCTTTGCACTCGTTTAAAATGTACTGAAGAAATGCTAAAGTGGGAGTACTCCTCTCCTATGACAACTTAATATTAAAATCATTAGCGTTTCTGTTAAAAAAGAAGTACATCTAAATCATTAATTGTATTGCTTTTACCACTACTTTGGCATCTCTTTTTTCGCTGGTTAGCAAAATTTTTTGCAAATGCTGACAAAGCGTTCCGTATGAGTGTTCTTCCGCCAGATATATGTTTTTAACTATGTGGTTACCCAGCGGTACGCCAGTGCTTGATTTTTTGTACGCCTGGAAATTTCTGATCGTGAATGTTAAAACAATAAAATTTCCTTTAATAATTATTTTTTTTTTGTAAGCAAGATAGTAAGATTTTTTTTCCCATAAGTCACTTACCCAGTCAGAAAAATACAAACGGGAAAGCGGTGGCAAAGCACTTTAACAGGTGGTACAAGTACTGTCAAAAAGTGCTTTCCCATTCCCAAAATGATAACATCATTCGACAAAAGGACCGGCTGTTCAAAAAGCGCCGGAAAAGCACTGGAGGAACAAAATTTTTAAATGTTGGCAAAACGCTGGCCAAACCAACAAATAGGTGGTCTGGAAATATATTTTCCAAAATAAAATTATAAAAAAGTTCATATGTATTTTTTTTGGTCCTGCCGTGATTTGAACCCAGGCCGTCAGATTGGCAGACGATTGCTCTACCCACTGAGCTAACGCGACATATAATATTTGATGGCTAAACACATAAATGAGTGATAATAGCTGGACAACTACTGGCTGTGCCAAAATGCTAGTACTGGCAAACAATTGTTTTAACTAATATGCCAGTGTTTTGGAGGGCAAAAAAAAGTTGATCTTGAAGGAGCTTTCCCACAAACAAAAAAATTGATTTTATAAAACGAAAAAAATTTTAAATTAAAAAAAATCAAAAAAAATTTTTTTGCTTGCAACCGGATTTGATCTCGGAACCTACTGACTACAAACATTTTTCAACGAAGCGTCAGCATTTTTATAAAATCATTGGTCTACCAGTGAATTGATTTTTGTACGCCTGGTAGCATTGGGTAGGTAGCACTGGATAAGTACTGGTTGCAAACCTTGGCATATCACTCTATGCCAATTCTTAGCCAGTGGGTTTTTTATAACCGAAATTTTTGTAGTGCCAGTGCTTAATTTTTTGTACCACTGCCGATTTCTGACTGGGTTACTTTATCAATTTCACTTACTTGTTCACTTCCCAGTTAATGGGCTAAATATTGCCTTGGGCCTCATCACATGTTAAACTCATAAGTGAAGTATGGTGTAAAGTAATGCATGGACCCCTTTGATAAGGATTTGGTAATGTGTGGTTTTGTTATGTAGTTAATAAAAAACTAAGCATAAATATTTATTTATTATTTGAAAACTTTACTAATGAAAGCCAAAAATCGGTGGTCATATGATGATCTTTAAATCTAGCCAAACTATTATCTTAATCAATTTCCAATAACCATATTTATCTTAATAAATTTTTATACTTATGTACTTACAATATATTAATTCATAAAGTATTGCAATGTAATGCTTTAAAAAAAAGATTAATAAAAAAGTAAAAAAAAAAAAAACAAAGTAGAATTTATGGCTAACAAACGGTCCATTAAAACCCATACAATAATAAATGGCTAAAGTACCTTTGCCTCCATCCCCCCTTCACCAAGTCAAGCAACCAATAATAAAACTCCTTCCACCCATGTTAAAGTAAAAATATCTGAAACCAGAATAAAAGTCGTAAAACCATTCTATACAAATATAAACATACATTTTTTGTTGCTAAAAACAGGCCAGAAAAGGAATTGGAATGATACTCATACCTACTAAATGGCACGTATATAATCAAAATATTCGTATATAAATATTTGAGAGAAAAGAAAGAATTTCTATACATAAATATAATACAATTATTGTAAATTTTACGAGCATGAATATAATTCAAATTGCCATTAATTACATGAAATAATGGGTCCAAAAAAGTACATACTACTGCTTCTGCTCAACATACTGCCAAACAACTGAATTGAAATTCTAGAAATTCAGCATCTTTTTCAGTATATGAATATTCTAAAGATTGTCCATGACATAGTTTAAACAAAAACTGTTTATTATCTCTATACTACTGCGGCCACTGTTAAAAAATGTTACAAGGTTTCATCACCTTCAGATCTGAACGAAACTCCGGCTTGAATATGTTGCAGTATAGAAAAATTTAAGGGATACGTATTGCATCAAAAATTAAAAAAAAACTTATCAAAAATCTTATATCCCTCAACAAAAACCTACTTTTACTCAGCTTTTTAATAAAAATTTTTAAAGTATTTTGCTCTCCTGAACCCGCAATCGTAAAAGTTTCAGCGAATCATATTTTCGAGTTGTGGGCCTTTAATTTTTTGAACACTTATTCAGATATACGATATGTATATACTTTTTGGGTTAATATTGAGTAGAAGTGATTCAGAACCTTTTATATTTTATATGGATTTGAATTACACATAAAATTATCTTTCATTTGAGTAGTAAGGGCCGTTTATTGCAAAGCAGTTATTATTTATTTAGAAATTTATTCTTTGATTTTCTCGAGAACTGTTCAATATTTTTAAGAATTTATTATTGAGCGTTATTTGTTTCTCGGCAGCGAAATAAATAAAATATAAAAACCTGAGAAAGGAAAATATTTGCATTGTTTGTTTTAAAACAGAAAACAATGAAATTATTTAAATTATTTTTTCTAAAAATACAAAACTAAAAATAGAACATTTGACTAAAAATGTCAACTACGGACGATGCGTATTTTTCTGTAGTTTGTTTTTTATTGACTTATACTAAAAGTTAAACAATATGTTTCCATGTATTTTAATTGATTCTTCAATTGAAAACAAACTGTACAGGTGAATAAAAAGCAATTTTTCATTATTTGTTGATACACTCACAATATTTTTTCCTTAAAATCAACCGAATATGTTTAATCTACAATTGAAAATGCGTTAAAAAAGGGTTACACACTTTCGTTTAAAACAATTGAATTTTGTAGTTTATTTTTAATTGTTAATTAATTAACTGACAAAGTCGGTAAAACTGATTATTTTTAACAGAAAATGTTGACTGAATATTTGAACTTATACGAAGGTCCGTATTTTGTGTATTTAGTTCATTGAATCTTTGCAATTTAACAGCTTATTCAATTGAAAAAGCTTTACCGATTTACTTTTTAAATAACTATTAAACTTTTATGGTAAAGTTATTGTGAAAATTAAAAATATTGAATTTAAACAAATTAATAATGAAAAAATATTGGTCTCGCCGGGAATCGAACCCGTGATCAACTATTTGGATATAAACTGTGCCAAAAACCCTTCGTCTGTAAGTGTTGATATTTTCAGTCAAATGTTCTATTTTTATTTTTTTAGCTAAGTGTTGTTTTTTCAAACGAGTCGTATAGACCAAATACAATTAGTATTGTAATTAATATGTATTTTTATTAATTCTAATTTAGTAGGTTCGAGGTTAAGAAGAAGAATAAACATTTTCTTCAAAAGTTATAAACACATTAAATTTGCAAATCAGACTAGATCCAGGTTCTGCCTTTTTATGGACAGGCTTCATTAGTGATTTTCCATTAAATTGTATTATTGTTTATTTAGGTTTCTATTTTTAGAAAAAATAATTTAAGTAATTTAGTTGTTTTCTGTTTAAAAAAAAAATTCAAATATTTTCGCTTCACTTTTTTGTAAAAATGGTTTGTTTATTTACAAAATTGTTGAATTGAATTCAAATTACAAGACATTCTTTACTCATACACTATAACATGCGATATACAGTTAAATAGTTATGGCAATTCAAATTGAAGCACTTTTAGCATTTTTATAAAATTTATGAAAATTAAAAACGTGCATAAAATCGCGAGTTTTTACAAATTTCGAGATTTGAAAAAGGAAATGTACAAATGGGATCTTAGAGTACAAAAAATTAAAAAAAATGAGAAGACCAATGTTCAGATTTTTTGCGTTTTCTCATGGAATGAATGATATATATGTATATACAGTGTACAAAGAAAAAAGTTGAACACTTTGAATTTTCAAAGTGAGATTGAAATAACAACCATATTATTTGAATTTTTTTTTAAAACAACATAAGCACATTGTACGTAAAATTAGAGACTATTAATTATAGAGATAGAAAATCAAAACTTACACTACTCACCGGTAGAGGGCGCTAAATCAGTTGAGCCTATATTTAAAAACTCAAAAACTGCTGAAAACTGTTCAAAATAAGGAAAAAAAATAAAAAGGAAAATTGTCAGTTTTTTTAATAAAGTGCCATCTAGTGAAAACGATGTTCTTATAAAATATTTTTTTTGTGATGCCATACCCCTGGGTAAAATTAACAGTAATTTTATGCTTTTCAATACCTTTTCTCGTTTTTTGTCTTTTATATTGATTACAGCTCGTTTCATTTTAATATGTAATGGGTCCAACTTTTTTCTTTGTGCACTGTATGTATTAGAGTGCCCCTTAAAAATAGATTCGTCATTACATCCCCAGTTTTATTGGAAATGGTCCCAAATGGAAGAAATCAATTTTTTTTTTTGGAAAACGTTAACCCGTGCCGAAAGTTGGACGAAAATGGACCATTTTGGAAAAAAGTGTATTATTATTGAAAATTCCCAAAATTCGAAATTTAGAAAAAAATTATTTTTTATTTCATTTATTTATTTAATATATCCCTATTAAAAAAATTAATGAGGTACAACATGTGCAATCATATCTTTTTCTGATGTTGGCCAAAGCAAAATTTGATCCGAAAAATTGTGGATCATGCTGTATTCATTTATATGCACCGTAGATCTAATATGATGAAATACGATCCGAAAATGGGTATAGTTAATCATATAAAATTGGATGTGACGTAATGACAATCAAAAACTAATTTCAATAGAATGGACGATTTAATGCAATATGAGCGAACTTTGAATGAAGTATTTTTGTCTAATGGTATCAAATAAAATGTAACTTTATTGTACTAAATCTAATTATATATAGTAAGCTAAACCCATTTTTCGGATTGTATTTCATCATATTAGATCCAAGGTGTATCTAAATTAACACAGTACGATCCACCACTTTTCGGATCAAATTGTAGTTTAGGCTATACCAAAAAAAGATACGTTTGTATTTTATAACATCTAACTTTTTTACTCGGGTAGTCAAAATGATTCAGATATGGAATATTAATATTATCATTAACCCATTTTAGCCTGTGATCCAAAATGACCCACAAATTTGATAAAAATGCAAAAACGTGTTTTTTTTATATCAATTTTAATGATTTTTTAAAATGCCTATGTAATTTATAGATGTCGATTGCTCTTTGTACCACATAATAGTTGATATTAAAAAAAATAAATAAATTGGAAAAATGATAATTCGAGTTTGTGTTTGTCAAAAATTTAACAAAATTGGAATGTTTTCATCAAACTTTACATAATTTTCTGGAAGGTATCACTTAAATTTGCTTTGCTAAAAACAAACTTGAATTGTCTAAAATTCGTGGCCACAATTGTATATATAAATATTTACGGTGTTATGCATAAAGTTTCTAAAGCTTATTTGGCAAAAACAGTATGCATACATAATTCATTTAATAACGACAAATTAAAAGTAAAAGTGCGGTAGAGCCTAAAATAAGCATTTAAAAAAATTTGGAAAAAAAGTCTCAGTTGAAACCGTAAATATTGAGTTTTTATCTATTTAAAGACTTTTTTAAGGATCATGCACTCAAGAATATCTAAAATCCAATATTTTATATCCAACAAATTAAAAAAATGTGTAACAATTGCACCATTTAAGCCTTTTTTCATAAAATTTTCTCAAATGGGTGTGAAAATAAAATACAAAATAAACTAAACAAAATAGTGATGTTGATTAAATTAAAACATAATCGTCATTCGAATACATTCAGTATTCGTACTATTAAATTCTCTTTAAAATATTAGTTTTCTCTTTTTACTTCTTCATTATGTAGCAACATTTCTTTTTTTTATCATGTTTCGATTTATTATAACTAATTTTTATTGATGAAATCTCAAAAACAATATTATTCACCTACGATTAACGAGCCAATCGTTTGCTAACTTTATAAATCACCAAAAATTTATTTGATAGTGGGTCTTGCCAGAATAAACCGAGAAATTAACAAACTGTTATTTAACGATTATGCATAACATTTTTTAATAAACGATTAATAAGGAAAATTAATACATCAGCAATTAAATACCTAAAAAAATTTTTTTATTTTTTTTTGCTGAACGTAGGTCACTTTACATTTTTCGTTATATCTTTGGTATTTACAATCGGATCTTAAAGTATGATGCATCGATGTTTTTCTCTCGAGGAGACCAATGTTTTAAGGACATTTTTACCTCAAGTATCCCGCCAGATCTCAGTTGCTACCACCCTAATGTACAACCCTAATGTCAGATAATTAAAGCTCGCAAAAAATCATTAAACTTTTGCTAAGGAAGTTTTTCGCTAAACCCAGTATAAATTTTTTTTTATATATTGGTTGCCGAACGTAGGGATCGCCTTTTTAATTTTTTTTTTATTGGATTTTTACTATATAGCAAAACACTGGTCTCCTCGAGGCAAAAAAATCGATATATCACACTTTAAAATCCGATTTTAAATGCCAAAGCTATAACAAAAAATTAAAAAAGGCGGCCCCTACGGTCGGCAAAAAAAATATTTTTTTTTTGAAATCGCCTTCCAAAAATACATTATATTGGAGGGTGTACGGCGAACTTTTTTTTTGAGGTACGGTCTAATGTACATATATCCCCGGAATGGGGATAATGTCCGTTTGAATAATGACATATCGCCTTTAATTTCCAATTAGCACCTTACTTCAAATACTCATAAATTTTAATATTTTAATCTACAAATTATTTCATGGTCATACTTTAAAAGAACTTATTGAATTAGAAAAACTCTGACGTCTGTATATGCTTGATGTAAATGCTAAATATGAAAAGAAGAATATTAAAGGAGAGTAACGTCAAGGTATGTAGCTAAATATGTTAAGTATATAACAACAATCACGAGCGTACACCCTCAAAAAAATGCGGTTAGAATTAGGTTGTCGCAACCTCAATAGGGTTGGTGTAACCTCAAAAGGGTTGGTGCAACCTCAAAAGGGTTGGTGCAACCTCATAAGGGTTGGTGCAACCGAATTCGGTTGCCAGAACTTCAGTTTTGTTGATGCAACCGAATTCGTTTGTGACAACCGAATAAATGAGGTTGTTGCAGCCGAATTAATCTAAAATTCGGTTGTTGCAACCGAATTCAGTTGTCACAGCCGAATTCTTGTATCAGTGGGGTTGGTGCAACCGAATTCGGTTGTTGCAACCGAATTATTTATAAAATAGGGTCATAACAACTTTTTAAAATTCAATTTAAATTTTATTAAACTTCAGAAAAGAAAAACTGGAAAACAAATTATTTGTAACAGCATAGAAAAACAACAGGAAATAAACTAGATAAATGAATTTTGCAAATATGAATGAAAAAGGTACGTTAAAATATAATTAAAAAATTCGTATGTAATAATATCATCAATATCTCATAATAATTTTCAGATAAATGCAATATTTGTTGAAACTGGAACAAAGATGATGGATTTTGAGTTGTCATTGGATTATTTGTAACTCGATTTGGGTGAGACAAAACTAGTCACCACACGTGCCTGGTTTTGTCTGCATTTGGTATTTTGTAATTCTTAAGAAACGGTACGTATTCAAGTACATTAAAAAAATTGATTAAGAATTACCAGTTCGAAGAAAAGTTACTTCGGTTTTATCCTTTCTGTAAATGAAGATTATTTAACTTTATATTTAAGGTCTACCTAAAGAAGTATTATTTCTTTCAACTATACCGCAAATGTACGTTCGCATTAAATCCAAAAATGCTATAGTCGAAATAGTATTAAAACCGCTTTTCGACAAAGAGAACTAAAAAAACAAAAAATTTTTAAAAATAGAATTAAAAATGGGAAACATTTGGGAGCGCTTTTTCTTTGAAAAATTATAAAATATCTTTGATTTAACTAAAAGAAGGTCATTTTAATACCCTTTGGAATGTTACTTTCTGATCAGCTGTTATAAAGAAGGGGTCATTACTGCTTAACATAAATGCAAAAAGTACCCTCTGCCCCACTAAATCAAAAAGTATGTCGGAATAATGCCAAACTTATTTTTTTATTAATGCGAATAAAACAAAAATCCTAAGGTTGGCAATATTTAACCACACCTATTTCACCTTAATATTCAAAAATTGAAAAGTGGTTTTATGTTCGATTCGTATTATATAGGACAATAAATAATGTACCTAAGTTCGATATTGATGCCATATACTTTTATACACTGATAATAATCCATGCACTAAAATACGAAAAAAATATCAAAATAACGAACATTTTTGTAAAATGAACCATTTTCAGGTCATTTTAATACCCTTTGGAATGTTACTTTCTGATCAGCTGTTATAAAGAAGGGGTCATTACTGCTTAACATAAATGCAAAAAGTACCCTCTGCCCCACTAAATCAAAAAGTATGTCGGAATAATGCCAAACTTATTTTTTTATTAATGCGAATAAAACAAAAATCCTAAGGTTGGCAATATTTAACCACACCTATTTCACCTTAATATTCAAAAATTGAAAAGTGGTTTTATGTTCGATTCGTATTATATAGGACAATAAATAATGTACCTAAGTTCGATATTGATGCCATATACTTTTATACACTGATAATAATCCATGCACTAAAATACGAAAAAAATATCAAAATAACGAACATTTTTGTAAAATGAACCATTTTCGTTTGTTTTGACAAAAATCTCTATTTTTATGCCTGGATTATTATGAGTGTATACATGCATTTGGAATGAAAGGCCTCATATATAAAGTATTCCTTTAAAGTTGGCCATACACTTGCAATATTATTGTACAACTTCTCGTTTTAGTTATTTATTCTATTACCATATGTGCTAGTAGATTAAAGACCTAAATGGAAAAATTGCGCAATAATATTTCTAATGTATGGATAGCTTAAAACAATAGTTGAACATTCTCATTAGCTTAACTTCCTTACACAAAATTATTTTTACAAATATTGTTTATTTTTTCAGATTTACTTGTATGTAATGAATGCACATTTACTGAATGCTGATTGAAAATTTGTCAAATATTAATATAAATATTTCTGGGATCACTAATATTTCAAGACCCTTCTTCAAAAAGAGTAGTTTACATGATGTTTCTTATCACTGCTTTAAAAGTGTATTAAAATTGAATTCTAAAGCCACATTCACAATGATAGAGTACTCCACTCTGCAGAGTGGAGTGTACTAAAATAGAGATGGCATGATACAAAAACAAAATCCACTCTGTAGAGTGGAGTACTCTATCATTGTGAATCTGGCTTAAAGCCACATTCACAATTATGGAGTACTGGCTTAAAGCCACATTCACAATGATGGAGTACTCCACTCTGCAGAGTGGAGTGTACTAAAATAGAGATGGCATGCTACAAAAAATATGTAAATGCGAAAAAGAAAGAAACAAAATCCCCTCTGCAGAGTGGAGTACTCTCTCATTGTGAATGTTGCTTAAAACAGCTGGCCCCTTTTTAACAACCCTTTGCTTTCAGATAAATAGCAGGTATTTTCTTTTAAGATTAAGATCTAATTTGCGTTTATACTTACATATGTATATGTATAGTGTAACTTTTAACCCGAATTTTATTTTGTTATATTTCATTTATAAATATATTTATAATTCATTTATAAATATAAAAAAGTGTTTCTTTTTCCAAAAAATATTTGAGCATTTAAGCTAGAGTAATAAAAAATATTGGTTGTGACAACCTCGTTCGCTAATAAATTCTGTTGCCGCAACCTCTAAAATTCGGCTGCCACAACCGAATTCGGTTGCACCAACCTCAAAATTCGATTGTGACAACCCCATTAATGGGGTTGTGACAACCTCGTAAATTCGGTTGGAACCTAATTCGGTTGGGACAACAAATTTTTTTGCTGGGTGTATATAAGAAGAAACCAAAAGCTCTCCAAGTCCAATTTTAAGGGATGCAAAAGTTCTATAGCCTAAAAACTTTAAATCTGCACACTAGAAAAGCTTAAGGCCAACAAAATATACCACTAAAATATCCCATTTTAGCAACGTGTTCATAAATATTTCTTGCCACAAAAGTAAACAAAAATTTACCTTTTGGGAATTTCATTTCTCAACAAAAGGGAAATTTTTGTTATGGTTTACATTCACTTGCAGACTTCAATGGAAATCATACCATACACAATGAACTAATGTTAAAAACATTGAGTATCTATGTGGAAATAAAAACAAACTATATCTAGATAAAAATCATACACATAGATACTCTCAACGTATATGGACAAAAGAAGTACGTGTAAATGTTGTTTACACATTTACGGTATATACACACATAGACACGCTATAGCACTTTCACTACACATAGATACTATTGTTTGTTTAGTTCATTTATAAAATATTTGTGTGTGTGAATTGTTTACCCTATCTGTGAGATACATAGATACAAAATGATTCAAAAAAAAAAAAAACAGCCGGTTGAATGTTGGTCGGTTGCCAACAGTCAAACAAGCACGCGTAGAGCAACTCAAATGAACACAAAACGTTGAAAAGCACACATCCGCAAAAAAATCGTAAAATATTTTAACTTCTTTAAAAAAAAAAAAATTAAATAGTTAAATTTTCCACTAAATTAAAAAAATGAATTTATCTAAGTCTCAAAATAAAAGTAATTCATAAAACAAAAGTGTAATTTAGCAAAGTGTTGAACAAGTAAAATAAAAATTAAAGGTATTAATCGTTTAATTTAATTGTTGGTATTAAAAACAACAAAAATTTGTTAATATTTAATTTGTTTTGAGAAATTTGTAATTATATTTCTTGATGTGTTATGGTTTTTATTTTGATTTATCTTGGTGTGTTTTTGTTAATGATGTTTGTATTGAAGTTTATTTTTTTTTTCTAAATCTGTGTGGTTAACAAGTCTTCCGTATGTGTTATTTTTAATTGTGTATGTGTATATGTTGTGCACGTATTGGTGTGATTAGTTAGTATGTATTTCCATAAATTCTTTCTTTAGACTAGGCAAAAAAAAAAAAACAAAAAGAGTGGTTTCGGTGGCAACAAAGTTTTTTATGCATTTAAGTCAGCTGTAAAACTCGTTTATTTAATACTACTGTTGATTTCCATATAAATGTTACTTATATAATTGCATCTGAGCTGCAATAAAATTAAGGCTCTGTGCGAAGTGGCTAAATCTGTTCTATGACAAAAGAGTTTAAAATTTCTATAAAAATTGTTTTTAAAAATTTTCTATTTTCAAGGAAACTTGTAAACCTGAATTTAGTTTAGAATTAGTTTAGCCAGTTTGCACCCACCCAAAATATGAAAAAACTTATTGCCATGCAACTGTTTTCATAAAATTTAAGAACTTTGTTTTATAGAAAACTACCTAATATTACAGTTCGTTTAGTTTCAAACCGCTTTCTGTGTGGAAAAAGATTAAGTAATGCCCCTCCTTTCATTTCTTGGTTTTATTTACGTACACAGAAAAAATTAAAAGCAAGTTTCAATTAAAGTATCTGTAAATACAATTAAAAATTTAATTGAATTCGGACCAATTAAGAAAATCGTTATATCAATTAAATTTTTTTGTAAAAATTTAACTGAAAAATTTTAAGTAAAGTTTTAATCATATCAATTAAAAATTTAATCAAAAATCGTCAAAATGTGTAATATTTTATTAAAATGTGTAATATTAAAAATAGTTTTAATATACATATATTTATTAATTTTCTTATGTTATTGACTGATTTCAGACACGCTTTTTTAATTTTTATATCTGCAATAAAAGTAAAAATATGATTAATACAAAATAATATGATTTTACGCAACGCATATTAAGGCTCGATTACTGAGTGTCCAGTTACAATTTATCCGGCAGTTAAACTCAGATGTTATATGGGAGACAACAATAAATGTGTCAGTTAAGGTCCCGGTTAGTGGCTAACTGGACATTCAGTAAATGGACTTTAGAGTTTTTTTTTTTAAATATTTTGTCAATAGCACTTATGGTAAACTAGAAATTTTTTCGACACCATATTCATTTTCAATTTAAATTTTAATTAATATGATTAAGCTTTTAATTGAAAATAAATTTCAATTCAAACAAAATTTTAATTGAAATTTTATTGTCAATAATTTTGTCTATCTAGAAAAAATATTGCCCACAAATATTCAATTAATGATTTGTTTGAATAAATAGTTTTTTGTTTAATTTAAATAAATAAAAAATGTAAACAAAACATTTCATTGAATCAACTTATTTTGTTTTGATTTTGTTAAGATGGGTTTTTATTTGTCAAACCAATGTTACAGTACCTTAGAATTTTTTAGAACCGATTTTCAACTTAAAATAATCTAAACCAGGTTCTTATAAAACCGGTTCCATGGAGCCTGTTCTTTGGAACCAAATATTTACACGATTCAGAACTTATTGTAGAACCAGTTCAGGAAAAATAAGTTTAGTTGGGTTATTTTACTATTGGAGTAATTGGAAACTACTCGTAGAACAAAAACTATAAGTAACACGTACGGAAACCGAACTGGGTTGCGGCTTAGTTTTCGAGATATGGGCCATTCCATGAATTGCAAAACTTCATAAGAATCTCCGAGGATTCAGGGTCCCACCAAGGTGCAAATTTGGCCAGAATGGTCGGCGCTGTGGTGTAATGGTTAGCGCGTTGGACTGTTACACGTGAGGTTGCGGTTCGAGCCCCAACCAAGGCAACATCAATTTATGAAAATAGTAATATGTATGAGTTTTTTCTATCCCTTATACATATCGCAGCGTCCTCCTTCGGTGTTCCCATAGCACTTAACCCCACCGAAGTAAAATAATATAATAGGGCTACGAACTAAAAAAGCTTCAACAAAGTCCGCCAACTCACCATCAGATGGCGCGCAACAACTGTTCTAAAAATTCAACATCTCGCGCAATTACAGTGTTGCCATATTTAAAGCCCTTCATCTTTCACCACCTTTCAATTCTTCTCTATCCCCTTTCCAAAGGAAGCAACACGTTAATTAATAGGAAGAATTTCCTGAGTGTTGCTTCTCTTTAAAAAAAAAAAAAAAAAAAAAAAAATTCGTCAATTTTGCCTAACTCTTTTGGTTTTCAAGATATGTGCTATTTTAAAAAAATCGAGACGAAAAGAAATAGTGCCTTCTTTAAAACTTTCGATACACTAGTGGCGCCATCTGCCGAGTAATAGCAGAAACATGAAAATGTTCTATGATAACAAATAATTGTATAAAATTACACAAATAATTGTGTAAAATTTAACACTCAGAGTTAGTTAAAGTACTGACAAATTTTAGTATTTCGTTAAATGAAGATAACTGAAATCTGTGTTTAAATCAGTATTTCAACTAAAAATTTGTTAAAAATTAGTCAAATCCATTTGAAACCCGTTTGGCATATTTTTTACTGACGTATTATTTTAAGTGTAGGTGTTTATGGTCAGGGATGCATATCGTGTGAATCGACCTATCCTACTAGTATTTAGAAAAAATAATCTGATGATTTAAGCAGTTTTTTTTCTGCAAGGTCATTAACTCATTTTTAGTAGCTTTAACTAAAATATACTTTTTTCTATTAGCGTCCTTATAATTCCGGTTTAACAAATTGTATATACATATAATATCAAGCCTGTTAAACTTTCGTTAAATCGATGCTTTAAGATTCAACGCACAAAGAGCAAAAACCTATTATTAAATGTTTTTGTTAAAATAGTAGGCTATTTAACATATTTTTTACATGCTTTTTAATCCATTTTTCGCCTACCGGTGATTATAATCACCAGCACTTTTACTATTCATAAAATGTTTTTTTATTTTATTTATTTTTTGTATAAATTATGATATACTCAGTATAAAACGCTTTTTATTTACACTTCAAAAATATCAGTCGTGTATAAATATTCCGCCAATGGTGATTATAATCAATACTAATTTTCCGGAATATTGGAAAATCCACTAACTTCAAAATTTAGACTTTTCTTAATTCAGAATAGCTTTCTTAACTCAGATAGCGGCGAAAAATGGGTTAAAAAAGTCATATCAAATAGTTGTTTGTTAAACGGGGATTAAAACTGGGTTATGTTTCGATGTAATAATTGTTCATTAAACCGAAATTTTGTCAACATCTGAGAGCACACAGATACATATATTTATACACTCATAAATAAAGCCCGTAGAAATAGTTCCAAATTCTGCTAAAATAACAGGAAATGTACCTGTATTTGCGCCAGCAGAATTTTCAATGAAGTTCAGGATTATGGTCTGCTCAATTTAAGTAAGCTAAATTTTACACACAGACAATTCTAGTTAAGTTAGCTAAGAAATTTGAGCTAAATTCAGCAGAAACATTAACTGATTTAACTGAAAATTTCTGCTAAAATTTCGCTTACAGTCTTAGTTTTTGGCTCTTCGGATATGTCCCAGTTTCCGAGATATTAGCTATTTTGTGATTATACAATAAAAAATTATGAAAATATAGTGCCATCTCTATGTGATATTGATAGCAGAGACACAAAAATATAAACATTGGGAAATAATTGTGGTTTAAATTAGCTGAAAAATTTGTAAAATTAAGATAAATAAATTACTAAAAATTAGGATGCAAAGTTAGTTCAAATACGGATGAAAGTAATTGTTACGCTAAATGGGATTATCAAAAATACTAGGATGAAAGCATTTTAAATAAATGAATGTTATTTTAGTTTGACTCTAGATCATAAATTAATATCACTTTCTGTTTAGCAGATTTTTTTTTACTAAATACTAGTAAAATGAGAACAGCAAAATTAAAACTGTTAAATTTACAGAATTTTAGTATATTTAGGCTTACTTTTAGTTAATTGAAAATAGCAAATTGTACTGTAAAATCTGCAGAAAATTTTGCTAAATATTTGTAGACCAAAATAAGCAAAAATAAACTGTTAAATCTACAAAATTTTTGCTATTTTTAAGCTAAATTTAGTTGAATGCAAATAGCAGGCTATTCTGCTTTAAAAAACTGGAATTAAATAAACTTTAAGGCACGCTAACAACGTAGCAAAAATATTTGCTAATAAATTGTAAACTGTTGTTTTCAAAAGGCTCGATTTTTATTTGCATTTAAAAAAAAATCGAAAAAAACTTCAAAAATTTTAAATTTTTTGGTAATTTTTTATGCTACTAATTATTTAGCAAAACTTTTTGCCGATTTTAGCAGGTTAATTTGCTATTCTCCATTTACAAAAATTTGGCTCAAATATAACTAAAATTCTTTATTTTAACAGTTTTATTTTTGCTGTTCCTATATTACTAATATATAGCAAAAATAATCTGGTAATTTAGCAGTTTTTTTTCTGCAGCATCATTTTTAACTAATTTTTAGTAGTTTTAACTAAATTTGTTACGGACTTTTTTCTATTAGCGTAAATAACAGAAAAATCAGTTCATTTGAACCAGAACGCGTTTAACAGACTTTTGTACTAACTTTTTTTTATAAGTGTATATTTATACCCCAGTTAAATTTCAAATGCAAAATCGTTGAATCAATTAAAATTAAATTTTTAACATATACATTAGGTTCTCCAAATTGCCAGACGTTCGAATTTTCAAGGCTCCATCACTTCGATGTTACCACCTTTTATAAATTTATGCAAGCAAAAAAGTTTTCATCTGAAGGACCCTAAATGGCGATAAAGTTATACAAAAATGTATATATAAAAAAATATTTAAAAAAATCAAAATTAATACCATTGAACGCGATACATTAAATCTATTAAATATTTTAACAATAATTAGGAATATGAAGTCTAAATTTCAATGAAAATATTTTATTCCCGTATTATGGAACTATTTGACTGGAGAATTTTTAAAATTCGTGCAGAAATTAAAAATTATAGTATTTTTTTTCTCGAACTCATAAAAACGAGAATAACTCGAAAACAGTTAACAATTTAATAGATTTTATTTTATATTTTTACAGTATATAAAAGTGTGATTCACGACCTCATTTAGTAAAATCATCATTAAGGCATATGATGCCAATAAAATATCTTAAAAGTAGATTTTGTAACAGTTTTTTCGCTCTCCTGAAAATCTATTAAAAAAACACATGTGACATTTTGCAGGCCGGTCGACGATAATCTTAAGTGTTAACAAAATTGATTTAAACTTTTTTTTAATTTGTATGTAAATCTCCATATAAAAGGTTAGAAAAATCTGCAATTTTTAGGGACCTCTAAACGTGATCCAATTTCGCTAAAATGTGGTACATATGATGCAGTATTCTATTCACCACCATCTGGCCGTGAGGAACAAATAACGGACTATGTCCTGTTTCCCCATACGATTTCGAAAACATAATGCTTAATATTAATTAAAATAGTAAATAAATACAAAATTTTAAAACTTCAACTACACTTGAAATAATACGACAGTAAAAGTCTGTCAAACAGGTTTCAAATCGATTTGACTAAGTTTAACAAACTTCTAACTTATTTCGAGTGTTAGTTTTCAAAATTATTTATAACTAATTTTTAGGAACCCATTTGTTACATTTTACACAATTTATTGTTAAAATCTAACAATTTGATGTTGATCCGAAGTTTTAAAGATGGCGGTATTTCCCCCCTCACCCCCCATATTTTCAAATGGCTCATATCTCGAGAACTAAGACAGACAAAGCAAAATTCGACTACCGCTAACTATGTAACACCCCTTTGAAATGTTATCTCTGTTCAAAAATTTACCTTGGTGGGACCTTGACCCTCGGAAATTTTTAATAATTTTTAATTTTCCATTTTATAAAATGGCTTATATTTCGAAAACTAAATGAGATAGAGCAAAACGGCCAAACTTTTGCTCCTTCGGATTATCTAATGCCCAAGGCCGCCAAAAGGCGGTCTTCAGATTTTAAATAGTTTTTGGCTAAATAACAATATTTTATTAAACTTTAGAAAACTTAATTACGCACTCTTTTGCCTTCAAACTTTTTTTTGTAAAAGGGACGGTTTCAAGCAACAAGCATGTAAACTGAAAATTTTGTAAATATGGAAAAATTTACTTTTTAAAAAATAAAAAAATATTTGAAAAATCGCCAAAAATACATTTACGATCTGGCGTTCATTATCGATAATAACAAAACTAGTTTGGAGTCTCTAATTGTAAAATCAGTTAAAAATTTTTCTCCAGGACTCACAGGATAACCGCGGATGCGTCTTACGAATAACTCTCTAACTCAAAAACTAGCCAAAACACAGAGTATGTACTCAGAGATAGTAGTAAGCAAAACTAATTTCGTCAAAATCTATTGATGTTTAGTGCCAAATTCGACAAATTTCGTAATTTTCAAAAAGCGAAAATCGCTTTAACTTCTGAAATAACAACAACTGATCAACTATTTTTGGTACGTAATTTTATTTTACTGATAGTGTTATTTATAGCAAAAACCGAAATTATTTGACTACTAGGTTTCTAGATACGTCTTCAACCTTTGCTGTGCTATATCGCCTAAATAAAGCGATAAATTAAAATTTTAACATTTGTTCCATAGTGGATTTTCAACGCCAAATACATATATAGTTTAAATATTATCGCAATCAAAAAAAAGAGCATTAGAGGGTTAAATAATATAAACCAGGTCGTGGGAGGGTCCCAGGTCCTTATAATTTGAAAAAATTTTATGCTCAGTATGATTGCAACTAAAACTGTAGTTTTACGAATTTTTTACTTAAATTTAGATTTGTTAAAATCAACAAATTTTATTGTATGCAAAAAAACAGGAATCAGATTTGTTAAAGTAACAAATTTTTCTGTTAAGCTAACATACATATTATTTTAATAAAATCAATTATTTTTGTTAGACGAAGTAGTTTTTATAGGCAAGCTAGAATACAAGCGACTTGTAATTTAATAACAAAAATAATGTAATATTGGTAACTATGTAATTATTACTTACTATTTAACAATTTGTAACCACATATGTTTTAACTGCTTATCTGCATACGAATAACTACTTATTTTGGTAACCACTTGTTTCTTATATTTTTGTAATGCAGCGGGTAAGCAGGTTCATCCAGCGAATATGGACAACAACTTACAAAAACGACTTACAAATCGACCTTGTCGAATAAAACTAATGAATTTTGTGACTTAATTATATGTAGTAGACCCTTATCCTACTGCTTATTAGTTAGAAATTAGTAATGATCACTCATTACTAATATTTTACCGGGTAGCTCTTGCAAAATCGACTGTCGACAATACTATTGTTTTCCGTGATAGAAATTTTACCCGATTTCGAGTTTACTTATTTATGAGTAAAAATTTGTTTTGTTTATTTATGAGTACAAATCTTTATTTATAAATATTTTAATTTAAAATATATGATTGTAAATTAATAAGCATGAATTTAATTTTTTTGATCTCTTTATTTTTAATGTAGGGTAGAGGGGGGATCCTTCGCCACTTTTTTTCAAAGCACTGTCATTTCTTAACCCCTAAAAATTTTTCAAAAATTACTTTAAAATTGAAGATCTACATTTCTTGGTTTTAATTTTTACGGTTTTATTCGAATTATTTAAATGTTTTCTATTATTTTTTTTAATGATTTTCAAAGTACCTACCTCAAATCGGCATATTCGCCAAAAGAGCTAGAAACAATTTCAACAAACATTTTTTTTAATACAGCAAATTCAATATTTTGAAGACTTAAATAAATAATTTGGAATAAGTTCTTTAAGATCTGTGATTTTTTTTAAGCAATAAATCTCCACTATATAAAAAAAATTTAAACTATACTATAATGACTCTTCAAAATTACAAAAATCTGAAATATTAATTTAATTTCTTTATTTATTACAATAACCTAGCCTATAGGCCATAATCGGTTACAAATTTCTACTAAAAGTTTAAGAATGAATACAATTATTCTATTTTGCTACTAAACATATTTTATCTATATAGAAAAGTCTTACAGAGCATTTTAGGCAGGGATGTACAAACTATTTGTTGCGCCAGGGGACATCTGGTGATTGTGCCCCAGAGACAACCACTAAAATAAAATTAATATTTTTTCACACTTTTTAAGTATTTACTAAAATCAAATTATTATTATTTGATAAGCTTAGGATCATAAGTCTAACATAATGAAAAATTATTTTTTTATCACACGATTTGAGGAAGTTATTGCAAAAAGTAGTTGCTTCCAATTATTTTTTGGCACCCCAAAAAACAGAAAAACATGTTTGTCTGCGACCACATGTGATATAAATTCGTCAAAGTGGATGCCAAGGAAAGGTAATTGAAAAATGCACAAAGTATATTTTTATCAATTTTTTATCTCCCTTATCATCGGAGAAAAATGGGATTAGTGTATGTGCCTCACTGTCGAAGGATCCCCCCTCTACCCTACATATGTAGTATATTATTAACAAAAACACATTGATTATGTTTTAATATGTGTCAATTCTCTCTCTCTCTCTATGCTACAACCCTGACATTGACTTTTTCCCATGTTCAAAATGAACAGCCATCAGTGTTGCCATTTTAGCATATTTTCTGCTAGATTTAGCAGATTGAGTATAGCAATTGCATACTTCTTTTGTAAAAATATGCTAACTGCTTTTTAGCATATTATGTTGGACAAAAGCAGATTTTTTAGCATATTTTGTTTTATTTAATAAAAGCATATTTTTAGCATATTTTTTAACAAAATAATTTTTTCTGCAACAATATTTATAACAATAACAGCGTTTTTTTTAATCACCTGGATTTAGAATTTTTCATACAAAAAGGAGATTTATTAAATCCAAAAAAAGCTGGATTTAATAAATCCATAATAAAAGCAAAAATATATGAAACAGCCTATGAATTTAATGTCAGAAAAAAATACGAATGAAAATTAAAAGAAAAACAAAAAAAATTGAAAAACTAACAAATAAAAGGTTTTTAATAAATTTTTTTATGAAATATGTTTAGAAAAAAAAACTACACCTCTCCAAATACATATTTTTCATCTTGGACATGGAGAAATAGCTGAAACAAAAATGGCAATTTTTCACTCTACTGGAGTTATTTAATTACATCCAATTAGTGAATGTTAAATATTGCAATGGAATTTTTCAATTGTGTAAAAATATAAATTGAAGTGTTAAAACTGAAAAGGCAGACTGTCTATCGCTGTTTTATATAAAATATAATTAAAACTTAAAAGTTAAAGTAAAATCCTTCCTTTTTAAAATAGGTAGAATGTAACCCCATCTGTTGATCACTTTGAGAACTACTTTTTGGATTTATTAAATCCAAGTGATTAGAAAAAAACGGCTAATATTTTCACAACTTTTTATTTCATGCATAATTATTCAATTCTTTTTTGAATGTAAACTTTTTTAGTAGTATTGATATACTACTATAATTTGAAAATGCTACAAAAACCATAAAAAAATATTGCAACAATTTAAAATCAGTTATGTTTATTGTGAAAAAATTAAATGAGAAAGTTTTTTTTTTTAGTCTCAAAGAAAGATTAAATAGTATTTACAAGTATCTTAGAATAAATGTGAAAGTTTACCTCTCCATTCATAAACACTCTGCAAAGTTCTAGGAGGTTTACAAAACAAATTCTTCACATAAAATTTGTTCGATAAACCCCTGTAACTTTTGAAAGCATTTACGAATTAAGGGGTAAACTTTTATATTTATTCTAAGATAGTTTAAAAAAGTATTAAAATATAATTTTTATAAACATTGTTTAAAAAAAGTATTTTTCCATTAATAAGACTTTATTAAATAATACTAAAAAAATTATTTAGCAGATTTTCAGCATATTTTTTATATCAAATTTAGCAGATATTTAGCATAATGAATACAATAAAAAAAATTGCGATTTTTTAATTTAGCATATTCTAAGCATATATTTTTTATTTTAGGATTTAGCAGATTTTAGCAGAAATTTTTTAGGAATCTAGCATATCTCCATCTAAGAGTTCTGGCAACACTGACAGCCATAGAAATCAATGACCTTTTTGTGTAGTGACAAAAATTACTGGTAGATTTTGTTAATGGTTAATTTTTGTTGTTGTTTTCATAATAACATTAATTCTCCAGTTTCTTTTGATACTGACTTTCATCGTGGAAAAGAACAACAGCAAAGGAAAACATAAAAATTACCCTTTCCTCACGCACTTTTAACATACTAAGGAGAAAAAAAGATTATACATCGGCTCCTAGTTGTACGGCTCATATAACTTATATCCTACATTCAATGAGTTTCTTTGTACATAATATATCAAAATATGGGTCTTGGATCTGTTCTATGTTACTTATATTTTGCAAAAATAATCTACTACTGAAAGCAGTTTTCTCTACAAGATAATTTTTAACTAATTTGTAGTAGTTTTTTCTGCTATTTGGTTATTTAAACGATATTCATAGCCGTATATCCGGAAGCCATTTCGAATTTTTTTAGAATGAGTGTAGAGTGAAATCACTTAATAACGAAAAACGACTCTAGCAGGCCGTAAAATAATAGATTTGGTAAGAGACAAGTAAGAGGTTACCTGTCTTTATCTCAAAAACTAGGAGAGATAGAGGAAAATCGACGAAAATTTCGACTACCCCTAACTATGTAATACCTTTTGAAAAGGGTATATCTATGCAAAAATGAATTTTGGTGGGGCCTTGGACCCTCGAAAATTTTTAAAAAAAATTTTCCATTTCACAAAAGTTTAATATCTCGAAAACTAAGTGATATAGAGCAAAACGGTTACAACGTTTGCTCCTTTAAAGTAGCCTCACATATTCTTAGGGGTCCGAGACCCCATAATTTGAAAAAATTTAACGCTTTGTATAATTAAGTACAAATGAAACTGTAGTTTTGCTTATTTTGTACTTAAATTTAGATTTGTTAAATATAAAAAAAAATTTATTAAAATCAACAAATCTTATTTTAGGTGAGATAACAGGAATAAATTATGTTAAAATAATAAATTTTTCTGTTGACCCAACAGACATATTTTTTTGGAATATGAAAGTATTCTGAGATTTTTTTTTAATAACAGAATGGCAATTATTTATTTTCTTTAAAATTTAAATATGTTTCTACTTATTTTTAAAATTCGAAAACAAAATCTAAAATGCTGACATATAAAAATACTAAAAGTTAATTTTAACTAGAATCCTATTTAGTTTAATAAAAATCATATTTAATTTTATAAGATTAATACTTAATTTAAAAATGTTCATAAAAAATGCGATGTTAATATTATAAAATAGTTGCTTTAATTATGATTTTTTCTTTATATTGGACAAAAATTCACATATTTTACAAAACAGAAAGTAAGAATTTTGTGATAATTTCAAAACAACTAAAATACAAATTAATTTTGTCGTTGTTCCTTATAAAAATTAAGCTTTAATTTTACTTAACCAACAATTCTCTAAATAAAATAAAAAAATGTGAAAATGGGGTTAAAAAATCGGCCTTTTTTCGATCTTGTTGGTTTTTTTTTTTTTTAAGAGAAGCAACATTTAGGAAATTCTTCCTAATTATTAACGTGTTCTTTAGAGAAGTGAAAGGTGGTGAAAGATGAAGGGCTTCAAATATGGCAACACTGTAATTGCGCGGAATATTGAATCCTAGAACAGTTGTTACACGCCATCTAATGAAGAGTTGGCGAATTTGTTGAAGCTTTTAGTTCATAGCCCTATTATTTTACTTCAATGGGGTTAAGTGATATGGGAACACCGAAGGAGGACGCTACGATGAGGGATAGAAAAAACTCATACATATTATTATAAACACTTTTTCGATTTTTTGCTTTTTATGGTACTGTGAAAAAAGGATTGTTGCAAGTTATTCATTTTTTGTTTTATTTAGCTTTACTTAAGATGTTGTTGTAAAAATTATAAGTTTTTGGGTACTTTAATAACAATAACTCCCGAAATCAAATATTTTATATCTTATGTAGTTTATGCATATTTATTTTTAATGTTTGTGCTTTTTAGATTTAAAAAATAAATAACCGGATGATATAAAAATATAAAAAAAACAAGATTTAAAAATCGAATAAACAACAATTTAAAACTACAACCTAGTAGATTCTGATCTGAAAATTATAAATTTCAATCAATTTTATTTGAAACCGAAAATATTAAGTACATCTGTTAAGTTACAGATTTAATATTGTGAGTATGCATTTAGGCTCTACCAATATTTCATTAGTAGATTTGCAAGACATATTGTTTTAAGCAGTATATGTACTGATTTTTATAAAAAGTAATGTTTTCTGCACAGGACTTAAAACAGTACGCAAACGTAGTGTTTTTTTCATTACGGACTGATCTTCGTATTGTTCCTTTTTTTAATTTTACAAAAACATTCATATATATTTAAGGCAATTTTTTTTGAAAGTTGCAGGAAACTGAATCTAGAGATTAAAAGTATTTATAGAAAGTTTAAAAAGTAGCAATAGTTGTTCGTAGAAGCAGACCTGGGAGATTTCAATTACATTTCTATTACAATTTCTTGTAATTGAAAATTTGCACTTACAATTACAAATAGTTGTTATTGAAATTAAAAGAACTCAATTACAACTATATATAACTTGTAATTGAAAATTTTCAATTACAAATTTCAACTATATTTTCAATTTTGCTGATCCCAAACTCGCGCTTTTTGTCATTGATTCTTTTCCCAATTAAATATCAATTGCAATTACAATAACATAATAATTGTAATTCAGTTTTGTTTCAATTACAACTACATATAATTGTGTAATTAAATTAAAAATATAATAACCAGGGCAGCGACTTTCATGCTCTTAAAAATTGAAAATATGCGCTTAAAGTATGCAGTAAAAAATGCAAAATATGCACTTAAATGGAAATATGCACTAAAATCCAAAAAATGTGCACTAAAAATCCAAAAATAATCGCTTAAAACCAAAAAAGGCACTTTAAATTCATCGACTTCTAAAAATCATATTTCTTAGTCGAGGGCGTTTGGTTAAAAATTAAATCCAATCTAGATTTCAAAGTAGATGACAACTTGATATATTCCTTCTAGTTAAGTACTGCGTTAAGGTTTAGTTTTTAAAATAATATACAATAAAAATCATAAAATCTGCAAAAAAAAAATATGCACTTAAAAGCAAAAATATGCTTTTATAACAATATGCGCAAAAATTGCAACAACATTTTGTTGCAAATTCTTTGATTCGGAAAAGTATTTGTTCAAAATCATTTTTGATTAATGACTACAAACATGCATTTGCATGAAAGTCGCTGCCCAGGTAATGACTAACCCCCAGGTCTGGGTAGAAGAATAAATACAAACTCTAAATAGCTCTTTGTGATTCATTTAATCCGAAGTTCTTTTTTAATTTTCATCAGTCTTTCTCTCTCGTGTATATGTGGCTTAATAATACAAAAATATTTTGCTATCCATGTTATTACAATTGATTAAGATTGTTATCAACTCTGGTTAAATTTTAGTGAATTAAAAACGATAAATTACTGTTAAAATCTGCAAAAAAACTGAATGCATACTAATAAATAAAAAGATAACAGAAACAATCACTTAAATTTACAAAATTTTATTTAGATTTAAATCAAATTAAGATGAATGCAAAAAACAATTAATTCTGCTGAAATTAAGAGAAATACTTGCTATGATTCCAAAAGCCTAGATTTTTATTCGCCTTAACAAAAAAACTTTAAAAATTCTAATTTTTTTTTGTGATTTTTTTGTCTACTAATTATTAATCAAACTGTTTTGCTGATTTTAGCAGAATAAGTTGTTATGTACTACTAACTAAAATTAAAACCTAAAACTTGTATTTTTAACAGCTTTATTTTTGATGGTCTTATCTTATTTCAATAATCATAATAATTTCAACAGGTTTTTCTACAAGGTAATTTTTAACAAATTTTAGTATTTTAACCTAACATTTGTACGGATTTTTTTCTATTAGTGTATGTTACTAAACGTTTAGTATATTAAATTGAAGATAAAGTAGTAATAAAATAATTTACTGTTTTTATATTCAATGACTTTTTTGAACTCTATGTACAATTTTTTCCTATTTCAATTCTGGAAACCCCATTCGTGGACAAACATAGCTCGATGGTCTTCGGAAAATATTTCGATGTGTTATAAGTGAAAAATCAAAATGTATATACCGCCTAATTATGGTAGAAGTAATATCATATTATCACTACGATATAATAGAAATCTAGCTGAAACTGGATTTCGTGTAAAGTGTTAATACAGCCGTAGTTAATGAAAAAATAAGTTAATCCCTTTTTATACATTTAAAAAATATGTCAGCAAAAAATCTGTAAAACGGCTTTAAAATCGATTTGACTAATTTTTAACAAATTTTTAGTTCAAACACTGATTTAAACAAAGATTATATTTATCTTTATTTAACAAAATACTTAAACTAAGAGAGATAGAGCAAAATTTTTTTATTGCGACTATCCCTAACTATCTAACACCCACTTGATCTCTATCCAAAACCTGGAACCTTCGGAACTTTTTGATAAAAATTTTCTATTTCATAAAATGACCAATATCTCGAAAACTAAACGCGATAAAGCAAAACGGACATTTGTTCCTTCGCAATTGCCGTACAAAGCCTGATATGGATCAGGTCCGGGGAGGGTCTACTCAGTGATTACAAATAAAACTGTAGTTTTACTAATTTTTTACTTAAATTTATATTTGTATATTTATTAAGAGTATTGCTCTAATATGATATTAGTTGTCACACTTTAAAAAGCAAATTAGTAGGAAAATAAGTAAAACGTCTTGTATATCAAGAGTACTAGTTTTCAGCAATTTTTTTCCTAAAATTCCGTTTTCAGCAAAAGTTTTAGCTAAAATTTTTAGCACTAAACTAATTTTGAACTAATGTTTTACTAATTTATTTTGCTACCAAAATTGATAACTGATAACCGCATTTATAGAGCGGACGTCAACCAGATAGACAAAATGTAGATGTCACATCTTGTCTGGATGTAGTAGTGACAACGGAAATGATAAAAAAACAACTCTACACAATTTTTGTATTTAAATTTTCAGCAAATAAATTAAATAAACTAATATTTCTCTAAAAATTTTTTGAGTTTTTTTCAGTCTATTAATATTCAGCAAAAAGCTTAGTGATTTTAGCAAGGATTTTTTCATTTCCAATCGACTAAGTGTTAGCAAAACTTTTGCTGCGATTACCATTTTTTGGTAAAAATCAGCTCGCTGATTTTCAGCAAACACCTTTTGCTGATTAAAAATTTGCCGACAGAGCAACATTTTTTGCAGACTATTTTTTTGAGTGCAGATTAAAACTCAAAGTACACAAATACGAGTTTGAGATGAAAACTAGTACATTACTTTTCGCATGCACGATAACTTGCAACGTGGATAATTATCAACGTTGAAAACTCAACGTTTATACATTTTCACATCTAAAATAACTTCTTCGCATGATTCCTTAAGAAATTTTGCTGGCATACGTTCGATTATACCGCAACTATTATAAACATTAGCTGTTTATAATTTGTTAATACTTTAATCGGTTAAACGTAGATTTGCCTAAAATACTTAACGTTGATAGGTATGAGCGAAAATACAGCTATTGTCATATTAGGTTTTATTTGTTGTTTCAAAAAGGTTGATAATTCTCATGATAGACAATACAATTGTTTCGTGGGCATCACCAAACTCACACTCTGCAATTATAAAATGATGATTGGAATACGCAAACCGAAACATTACATAACGTACAAAAATTCAACAGGATGAGAATTTTTTACTTTTGTATATGAACTGCCTGATTTGGTAAAATGCAGTCATAAATCAACACTTTTTAAAAGCAACAATTTTATAGTAAAGTACCCTTTGAATGTTATTATCAGGGCAGCGACTTTCATGCACTTAAAAATCAAAAATATGCAGTAAAAAATGCAAAATATGCACTTAAATATGGACTTAATTGGCAATATGCACTTAAAACCCAAAAATATGCACTAATAATTTAAAAATAAATGCTTAAAACAAAAAACGCACTTTAAATTTATCGATTTCTAAAATCATATTTATAACTCGGTAGTGTTTGGTTCAAAATTAAATCCAAAATAAATCTCTACGTAGATGACAACTTGATGTTTAATGAAAAATAAGCACTAAAAATCATAAAATATGCACAAAATATGCACTTAAATGCAAAATATGCATTTATAATAAAATATGCAAAAATATGCAACAACAAATCGATGCCATTTTGTTGCAAATTCTTTGATTCGGAAAAGTATTTGGTCAAAATCATTTTCAGATTAATGACTACAAACATGCATTTGCATGAAAGGCGCTGACCTGGTTATTATATGTATGTTTGTGTGTTCGTTGTCAATAACATTTGTAAAAACAACGATAAATCGAACAAAACAAAATTTGCATGGGACTAGCCGTGCTATGCTATTTGTTCAAAATTATTTTAATTTTTGCATTAAAAATACAAAAAAAAATTTTTTCCGACTTTCTATATTTTCATATATTTAATTAGAATATTGTTCTATTTACTTCAAGACCAAATTCTAATATGATAAATTTAGATTTGCTAAATTAAAAAAAAAACGTGTTAAAATCAACCAATTTTATTTTAAACCAAAAAACACGATAAAATTTTTTTAAAGTAACAATATTTCTGTTGAGCCAACGGGCGTATTATTTTGAGTGCAGTAAAACGCTGATGGCCGTATAAGAAGGGGTTGGTTTACATATACATTTGTAAGCTTAAATGTAGTAGAAACAAAAACAACCGAATATCACTAGCAAAAAAAATCCATACATACATATAATACGAAAAAAAAGACATTTTATGAATGAATCTAGTAAAAAGCTAAACAAGTTGATGTATAACATTGACATTGACGTTAAATTTTATTAGGCACACTTGGCGTGCCGCTTTATCATGACGACTAGAATAACAACAACAATTTTCTTAACTTCAAACCAGGGATGGAAGATTTAAATTTTGAAATAGTACTACATACAACCAGTGACCTTCTATACCTCTCTTTCACGCTCAATTCCTTTCTTTTTATTTGTTCGTAAAGTCTTGTAAAGCAAATGTTGGTATATGTTAATATGACTCTCTTAATTCACTTTTTTCCATATTTTTGATAATATTTCAGCACATTTTTTAAATATTCAGAATTTTAACGAACAAATAATTAGTAACACTGAATTTAGACTGAGCAAAATCTACTAAGTTTTTGTACAAAACTAGTTTTTTCTTAAGTAGGTTTAAGGTTAAGAAGAAGAATAAACATTTTTTCAAAGTTATAGACACATTATTAATTTGCAAATCAGACTAGATCTAGTTTATGCCTTTTTTTATGGACAGGCTTCATCAGTGATTTTCCATTAAATTGTATTCTTGTTTATATTTTATTGTCAGATTGCCTCTATATGATAATTTACTCTCAGAAGTTATCAAACAGACCTACAAACATTCTACTTTAAATTTTTTTTGTTTATCTTCTTATCTCCTCTTTTATATATGCGTTTTGGCAAATAAAAACTAGCAAGAGCCAAAAACTAGATATTTTTCCCTCAGGCTAAATGCAGTATAAAATAAAAAAAATATTAAAATTTAATAGAAAATAATACAATAAAAGCTAAATAAAATTTCGTTTTGAAAGCAACAATTTTTAGAAAAATGTTGCAATGAAATATATTTTACGTAAAAAAATGTTTTCATTTGCCTTTCCAAGCAACACACACAACAATAAAAAACGGTGAGTACTGCAGGTGTCAACACCAAATGATACTTATTTTAACAATCCGAACGACTGATTCAAAGATATTCCTAAGATTGAAAAAAAAAAATCCGGCGCACTGCTTTTTAGAACAAATTATATTATTCCAGTGTTCAGTGGAAAAACTATAAAAGTTTTGGATTCATGCTGAATCCAATATTAATACATACACTCAAAATAATACGTCTGTTGGCTGGACAGAAAAATTTGTTACCTTAACAAAATTTATTTCTGTTTTTTGGCTTAAAATAAAATTTGTTGATTTTAACAAATTCTTTTGTTAAATTTAACAAATCGAAATTTAAGAAAAAAATTTGTAAAACAATAGTTTTATCTGTAATTATACTGAGTCGTAGAAATTATCCAAATTTAGGGTCTCGGGACACTCCCCGGGCCTAGTCCATATCATGTGAGGGCATATAGTCGAAATTTTCATCAATTTTGCTCTATCTCTTTTAGTTTTCGATATGGATCATTTTAAAATATCGGGAGGGAACAAAATAGCACAATCTTTAAAACTTCGGATACATTGGTGGCGCCATCTACCGGGCAATAACAGTAACATGAAAATATTATATTTTAGCAAAAAATTTTGTAAAATTTAACGAATGGTTTCTTAAAAATTAGTTTTAAATAATTTTGAAATTAACACTCAAAATTAGTTAAAGTACTGTGGATTTTTAGTATTTTGTTAAATAAAAGATAACTAAAATCTTTGCTTAAATGAGTGTTTCAACTAAAAATTTGTTAAAAATTAGTCAAATCGATTTGAAACCGGTTTGACAGATTTTTCTACTGGCGTATTATTTTTTTAAGTGTAGTTTTAAAATTTCTCTAGTTTTTGGTTGTAAAATTCCATAAGAAATTTTAATTGAAAAATCGAATACTTCAGTGTTTTTATTATGTTTGCGTTTTTACAAGAAAAAACTAGCAAGAGCCAAAATCTAGGTAATTTTTGCTCACTTTAAATATAGTATTAACGATTTTTAATCTACTTTCTCCAATAGTCCAAGTTTTTCATTTTATTCGGTTTTTAAGAACTTTTCCAATGAAAAATTTTTAAATTATGATTAAAAGTTAGGGATTGTTTTCCAAAGTTCAATTCTCCTTTATTTACTAAAAAAAATATCATTTGCTTCGGGTTTGCGGTACTTTTCCAAGCAAAAAAAGTGCTAAAAGTTCAAAGTAAAGACTTCTCCTTCCCTGCTTCAAACATCGAACGTCGTCTTATGGTGCTGCTATTTCTTTTGTTGCTGCTACGCCAATGTTCACGATAATGATATCTTGTCATAATCATAAACATTTAAATCATTTCATTCTCATTAAACATATTTCTTTTTCCTTAATTTTTTTGTTAGTGTTTTCTTTACGATTTTCGTTTCGTACGTATTTTATTTTTGAATTTTATTTATTATTGAGTAAGGTTATTGCTTAAAGTATTTTTTCTGCCGTATGGTAATATGACGACGACTTAATACATAATTTACTTTCATGCTTTTTCATCAAGTTTATTTACATTTTCTGTAACAGACGATTTAATGCTGCCATTAATGCCAATAAAGGCTTATTAATGTAAACGGAGTATTATAATCAATTTAGCATAAGAATATTTATATTTTATTGTACGCGCACAGACTAGACTTGCATAACATTATCTTATGATTTAGAAGATATAGGTCAGTGGAAAGAATTTTGTAGAATTATGTTTGGGAGTACAGACAATTTCTAGAGAAGAATGTGTAGTTTAGTACACTGAAAATATTATTACAGTAACTGACTGTAGTTTATTTAAAAAGTTATCCGTACATTTATTTTTTAATGATTATACAGTTAAAATGAAAAGCAATATATTTTTAACTGTTATTGTCTTTTATTTAAAAAAATAAATTACCTATATATTACGGATATTTAAAATGTTTCGGTCCAGAGTTTTGCATCCCATTTAGATTTCTAGGTCAGTTAAAAAAAGAACGAAATAAATTAAATATCATTTATTTTTACAGATTTTGTAGTTAATTTTTATAAAGTTAAAAAAACGAAATAAATGAAAAATCATTATTTTTTAAGGATTTTGTAGTTAATTTATTAACATTTAAAAATAAATGAAAAGTTCTTTTGATTTAAATGAAAAGTTAGTAGACCGGGTTTCAAGTGATTTTTCATTTTTTTTAAATTACATTTTCGGTTATTTTGAAATACAAACTATTTTGAGCGTATGCTTAAATTACAATGTATAGAAAACTCCACTAAACATTCTAGTGGATTTCGCCAGGCTCTATACAAGTCAGGGGTATGTCATCACCAAAAACAAGAGTTATAACGACATCGTTATAACTAGGTGGCACTTTGTTCAAAAAATTTACAATTTTCTTTTTTTATTTAAATTTAAATAATAACAAACAACAAAGCAGAAAAAAAAACAAACGGATATATAAATTTTATTATTTGAATATATTCCGCGCTTGTTTTTCATTTGAGCAGTTTTTGAGTTTTTAAATATAGGCTCAGCTGATACTAAACTAATACTAAATAGTTGCTCAGGTAATACTAAATTTCAGCGTCCTCTACTGGTGAGTAGTGTTAGTTTTGATTTCCTATCCTTTACAAGTCGCTCACGTGCTTTTACTGCATCTGTCGTGCACTAAAAAATATGATAATAATATTTTTTGCAATATTAACTCATTTTAGTTTTTTTTTTTGTTTGCTATTTAAACGTTGTTTTATAGCTAAATTTTGTTGTGAAATGATTTTAACTAATTAATTTTATGCACTTATTAAAAAATTCATTGACATTTATTAATATTTAACAAAAGAATATAGAATTTCAAGAGTATGCATGGATCTCTACCTCTGTTAGCTAGCTGGCTCTGGCCGACATTTCATGAAGTTGTATTAGAAGGTGATAGGTTAAGTTTTATGATTAAATTTTAATAAATATTAAAAATTGTTGCAATAAATATGCATAATATGATACAATATAATATGTAGAAAAACTAAACCCCTTAACTGCAATTTAATTTCTTAAAATCTCAGACAGAACCAATGAGAGAACGCATAATAGTACGTGAGCGACTTGAATAGAGCTTGATTTAACCGAAATAATAAGGCCCTCAACTACTGCTAAATTTTTCAAATCTCAGCCAGTCCCAGCAATAGTGTGTTAAACAGGGGTTGGTATCTAAAATCTCTTGAGATTCTATGCTCGTTGATATCACCAATGACCTTAGATCGCAAGAGTTTGCATATCTCAATCTCTGTTAACTTGACATTTTAATAAGTGATAATACACTCGCAGAACAATTCCGTTGTGGCAACGGAATTTTTTGCCAACCGTTATTCGGTTGCAGCAACCGAATTCAGTTGTTGCAACCGAATTCGAATTCAGTTCGATTGCGACAACCGAATTATCGGTTGCCGCAACTGAATTCGATTGAGGCAACTGAATAACGAGGTTGCAGCAATTCGGTTGGAAAAAATTCGGCTGTCACAACGGAATTGTTTTGAGAGTGTAGAAGGTGGTAGGTTAAGTCCTATGTAGGGAAGTAATAGTTATAACTTTTACTGAAAAAATTTCAATATTTCTAAATATTTTTTAATTTAAATACTTTTTAATTTATTTAAAGACCCTGTGTGAGTTTTGTTTTCTATTAACCCATTAACGCCTGACCCGATATCCGTTTGTCCGATTTCGATGAAACTTCGTGCTGACATTATTTTAGGTATTCGAATTGATATAGATATATTTTTTTAAATCTACCATACTTGGGACTTATGAATTAATCGCTGATATAAAACTATTCCTCCATGTTTTTTTATAAAAAATTATAAATTTTATTTCCCACGTAAAACTTTTCATTTCTATGTGAAAATAAACAGTACTTCAATTAAGGGTACTTCAGAAAACTACAAAATGGGCGTTTTAATACCCATATTATAAAATCGTACATGTACCCCAGGGTAGTAGTCATTGCCAGGCAAATATTTTTTGTGAGATAAAGGATAGCTTATACTCTTAGGCACCGAGAGGATTTTCCGAATTTACACTTCCCCAATTTTCCAGACCCCTTGCAGTGCAATTTTTTTAAATTTCAAAAATTTGTTGATTTTTGAACCTCTAAATACCCCCCAAGGAGGGGGTACATTTAACGGAGCATTTTTTTTAGGTATTCTTACCCTTTAGATACCTGGATATAGTTAGATTTTTACTACAAATAAGATTCTTTTTTTTTTGGGTATTTAAATACCCAATAGGCAGTAATGAGTACATAGAACGAATTTCCAAAATTATAATTAAATTTTTAAACACCTTTCTCATACCAAATTTGTAAATACAAAAAAAAACCTTTTTAAAAAGGCACCAACAAAGAAATTTGTAAATCAAAAAAAAAATCTCTTTTTTATAGAAAGATAACAATTTACAAACGAATTACAAATGTTTCAAACAAAAAAATTGTTGGGAATAAAATTTCAATTTAAAAGAAAATGTGATTGCTTTTACAAATTCCCATTGTTGATGCCTACTGTTTTTTCTGTGTATTTAAATACCCAAAAATTAAAATGAAAACAATTAAAAATGTGAGTTTTATTCTACAAATAATAATAATTTTGTGATATTTTTCATAAATCGCGATAATTTTTTTTTTATAAATTTGAAACAACTTTTATGGAATATCCGGATGTGGAGGAAACAGTATCCTGTGCTTATTAAATAGTCTTAATTTCAGATTGAAAAAAATTGCAAGTAAATCTGTATAGAACACTAACGAAAAGCAAAATACGTTGGGCTTCTTATGATTTTTATTTTAAAATCAAATATAAAAGAAAGTGATGGATTGTCTCGAAATAATCATTAATTAATTTTTTCAAATTATTTATAACTAGAAAAGACAATTTCTAAGAACAAAACCAAAAAAATTAAAAATTTTACTAAGTTATTAGATTTTTGTAGTCAAAATAGTTTAATGTAGTCAAAATCGGAGTATTAATTAATATTCTTCTCTAACTTTTTTTTAGAAAATAACAGCTTGAATCTCTGGTTTTATGGTTGAATTTAAGGAACCCCGCAAAACCACACATTACCAAATAATGTGTAAAGTAATGTATATCCATAGGGGCCGATGCATTACTTTACACCTCACTTCACTGATGAATTTTACAGGCGATTAACCCCAACGTAATGTATGGGGAGGAAGTGATAAAGTAATTGGTTACCTATGTGGTTACTAGGATGGAAAAAGTAATGGGACTAATAAAAAGAGGTTTTCGTAAAAAAAAAAATTATTACAAATATTTTTTTATTAAATATATAAACGTGGTCACGCTGGAATTCGAACCTGGGATCCCTGCTTGTTAGCCAAGAACTCTACCACCTGAGCTATCGACACATATAACATTTGATTACTTAAAAAGTAAATGAATTGTTGTGCTTCGTAATGGGGAAAAGTATACACCTTACACCCATGCTTACAAAAAAACACAAAGTAATGTGTCTAAAAATAGATTTTCAAAAATATTTTAATCAATACTTTCCGTTTATAAATCATGCAATACGTAATCAGTAATTGGTAAGTCATTACTTTTTGTTTTGAAATAATGCAGAAGGAAACGAGCTATCATTACAAGGTAATGCGTACCCATTACCAAAGTTTTGCTGGGAAGTATTAATTATTATTAATTGTTTCAATTAATATATAAAATATCAAAAAAAAAACATTTTAAATCTTAACCCCTCAACTAAGAATTAGGTTCTTGAAATCTCTGCCACAGCCTGATATAATTGATAGAAAATGGTTACCGCGTTGGACTGTTACATATTCAATATCCATTTGGAAAAATAATATGTATGATTTTTCTATCTGTAATACATATTGCAGCGTCCACCTTCGGTGTTCCCATAGCACTTATCCCCACCAAAGTAAAATAATATAACGGCTATTAACCAAACAGCTTCAACAAAGTTTGCCAACTCATCATCAGATGGCCCGCAACAACTTTTTTAAATTTAACATCTCGTGCAATTACAGTGTTGCCATATTTAAAGCCCTTCATCTTTCAACACCTTTCATTTCCTCTTTATCCCCTTTCCAAAGAAAGCAAAACTTTAATTAATGGAAAGAATTTCCCGAGTGTTGCTCCTCTTTAAAAAAAAGTACTATTTTTTAGAATTTTATCAGGCCATATATATCAAAACTGATTGTTTTTCAACAAGTTCTAAGTTGAGTTTGAATACATCGGGTGCAAGGATTCGAACACACAACGACTTTTAATTTTTATTGTAATTCTTAGTTTCTGCCAATTTACTTTAATTTTGTTCCTCATTTTCGATCCACTATACGACAACACCATAATGTACTGCCCGATTTACGGTCCGATGTGCGATCCAATAGCGATTTCATCTCCTAATCTTATACCCTTCTTGGTCGAACCATGAACCAATTGCAACCAAAATCAAAAGAAATAGTACTTGGGTCTATATGAGTCCTCATACCGTATTTTATCAACATAGTATGAGAGTGCAAATAAGAAATCACGAAGGATATAGATAGATCGACTCAAAAAGTGAGTTATATTGCTATGGTTACGGTAATTTTGGTAGTTACAAACTGTAGCACAAAGTCATCATACTCTGACTTCGTAGTAGAGTAGGGTTTAAAAATACAAACTTTTGGATTTTCTCTTTCATTTCACTTAATTTTTTCGTATTTTTTCCCAAAACTGTAATTAAATACTTTATTTATTTAACGAGTTCGTAAATTAAACAATTGCAAAATCGTAAAACCTTAAATTCTAGCAGCAATAAAATTGAATTTTATTACTTTTCTATCTACATACATAGCATAGTAGCATGAGTGTCTGTATATTATATATTTGCTATGAAAAGGTGGGGTACTATAATACTCGTATAATTATGAAAAACTCACACCTTCTGCATAACACAAATTCATACCAAAACTATACATATACACATACATATTCATATAAAGAATTATAAAAAAAGTAGAATATTCATAGGTGGGAAAACAATATGGTCATATATTTGCAAGTAATCACCCCTTATTTATATTATCCCTTCGATAAAAAAAACAAGAAGGTAGAAATTACATTCATACAAGAAGTTAGTGTGGCATAAAAATCAACTATAATTGATGGCTTAACAATTTTTATGTCTGACTAAGGGTAAAATAATGAAGTGCAAAAAAATCTGAAATAACATTTAATTATGTAGAGTGCCTATATTAGTGTGAGTGTATAATACATACACACACTTTCATACATATCCCTGCAAAATCTTTCATTACCAAATAAGTGGTCATATAATAGAAATTCATGCCCCGCACAACTTATTTTTGGCGTCTAAACTCATTATTTTTGTTTGGCGTGGTCGTTTTTATAAGCAGTCACGTTTTCCCGCTCGCTTACGAAAAAAATTAAAAGTAACTAGTTATGCGATTTTTAAGGCTGCCTATACACGAAGGAACATTGATCACAAAATGCCCTTTTTTGACGAAGGTTCATTCGTGTATGTTAATGTATCGTGTTGACATTCGTGGTATCAAAATTTTTTGATATTTTTTGTTTCCAAACTTAATTTTTCATCGTGTGTGTCGAAGTTACTGTTTTTTCTGTGTTAGTTCATTGAGAGCACTCATGCTGTCAATTGGTTTTGGTTTTTGGAAAATGACGACAATTATAAATAATGAAAACTATATTAATTTTATAATATAAATATGAATATTATGGGACATACAATGTGATAACCAAAAAAATAAAACTAAAGAAACAGCAGCATATGAAAAATGAACAATTAACAAATTAATTAATTTGATTTTCTTCCGCGCATATTTCATGTGATCATTTCGACAAACAAACATAACCGATGTTTCGTTTTAGATTTTGTTGTTGTGTGACATCGTCTGTATAAAAAATTAAAAAAAAAATAGAAACACATGTTCTGTGACGAATGTTACTCGTGTGTAGGCAGCTTAATAATAAGTGGTTATCGAAAAGTTGAATTATAAGAGTTACAGAAATACTATTAGCTTAAGGAAATACATTCAGAAGATTAAAGTTTTTTCTAGTGTGTAATTTAAGAATCGTCATAAAACATATTTACATATAATAAATAAAAAATGTATAAAATTTAATTGTGTAAAAAGTTCTTATTTTCGAGTAAGTCATTATTTTTTATTTAAAAACAATGAATACCATAGGTCGTTGTGTGGAAGTTATTATTTTGTATTATAAAAAAATGCATAGGTAATGATATATCATTATTGTGTGATGCAGTTTTGTCTGAGGCCGGGGTAAAACTCAGTTTGTCCAGGTTCGTCAAAGGTCTGCCTGCTTTGAAATAAAACAGCAATCGTTTCTTTTGTTCAATTCAATTGTACGATCCTGTATCGCACACAGTTTTATTTACCAAGATCTTAAAGTACTTTAATTACTTATTTAATCTAATGACTGTTATTGTTTAAACGTCTTCGATGATTCGGTGCTCAGGATGATCTTCGGCAACTCTGGCAGTGGTTGCAGTTCCTCCAAACGTCGATAGCTCTGTCACTGGTTAGATATGATTAGGTATTGAACTAAGTATCTCACGAAAATAGTAAGCAGGTGAGTCGGGTTATTCCAGGAAAACGAGGATATGTTGTAAATACGATTAGTAAATATGTCTAAGCGACTCACGAGAATAGTAAGCAGGTGAGTCGGGTTATTTCGGGGAAACGAGGGAATCTGGTAAATACGATTAGTAAATATTTCTAAGTAACTCACGAGAATAGTAAGGAGGTGAGTCGGGTTAATTCGGGGAAACGAGGGAATATGGTAAATACGATTAGTAAATATTTCTAAGTAACTCACGAGAATAGTAAGCAGGTGAGTCGGGTTATCTCGGGGAAACGAGGGAATATGGTTCCAAATAGTTCTAAGTAACTCACGAGAATAGTAAGCAGGTGAGTCGGGTTAGTTCGGGGAAACGAGGGAATATGGCAAATACGATTAGTAAATATTTCTAAATAACTCACGAGAATAGTAAGCAGGTGAGTCGGGTTATCTCGGGGAAACGAGGGAATATGGCAAATACAATTAGTAAATATTTCTAAATAACTTACGAGAATAGTAAGCAGGAGAGTCGGGTTATTTCGCGGAAACGAGGGAATAGTGTAAATACGATTAGTAAATATTTCTAAGTAACTCACGAGAATAGTAAGCAGGTGAGTCGGGTACTTCGGGGAAACGAGGGAATATGGTAAATACGATTAGTAAATAGTTCTAAGTAGCTCACGAGAATAGTAAGCAGGTGAGTCGGGTTATCTCGGGGAAAGGAGGGAATATGGTAACTACGATTAGTAAATAGTTCTAAGTAACTCACGAGAATAGTAAGCAGGTGAGTCGGGTTAATTCGGGGAAACGAGGGAATATGGCAAATACGATTAGTAAATATTTTTAAATAACTCACGAGAATAGTAAGCAGGCGAGTCGGGTTATTTCGGGGAAACGAGGGAATAGTGTAAATACGATTAGTAAATATTTCTAAGTAAAGGGCGGATTATGGGACCGTAAAGGTAAATGTGATGTAACTGTACCGTGCCGTAGCTAAAAATTACACTTATAGATTACCGTAAACGACATTACTATTTAGCATCTATTTCATGTGGTTTTATATTTTATTCTAAATTTTTCCATTTATTTGTTAATTTCTATTCCTTATTTGTTGTTTGAATCAATTTTCTTTATTCATTTCATATTTTTTCCGACTAAAATCATTCAGCTGTTTCAATGCCGGATAGAAAATTCTGATTTCAACAGAATGATCCGGCAAGTACGTTTTCATTTACGTGTTAGTAACCATTCGTATACATTTATTCTTGTGGTTTCGAAACAGCTGATTCGTTACAGATACGTTTACGGTTGGGTAAATCAGCCTTAACTCACGAGAATAGTAAGCAGGTGAGTCGGGTTACTTCGGGGAAACGAGGGAATATGGTAAATACGATTAGTAAATAGTTCTAAGTAACTCACGAGAATAGTAAGCAGGTGAGTCGGGTTATTTCGGTAACTCCGACCTTGTTGGCTTATTCGTGTATACTTCGCCGAAGGACGAAGTATAGTAAAACTCCAACTGGGTTCGGGTTAACTCGGGAACACGAGGAGATGTAAATACGATTAGTAAAATATTTCTAAGTAAAGGCTCAATTAGACGTGCCATAACCATAACCATATAAAACAGCTGTTCAAACCAATATTATGGGCTACAATGTATACGATTATTGGTGACATGCCATAACGCCATAACCGTAACCATAGAAACCAATTGAATTTTGGTTGTCTGCTATGGCGTTATGGTTACGGCTATGGCGTTATGGCACGTCTAATTTAATCTTAACTCACGAGAATAGTAAGCAGGTGAGTCGGGTTAATTCGGGAACTTTAATCGGGCTGGCTTAAGCCCAAGTTAGTTTGGAAGTATCGTAAAAAAAGTAACGTATCATTCTCATAATGAATAAAAAGAGTATAAAAAATAAAAATATTGTATTTTTTATCTTTTTCTTGTGCATACAATTAAATGTCAAGTAATAAAATAGAAAATTTCTATTTTCAACAGAACTTTTTTACGATTTTACTTGACAAAAAGATAAAAATATATTTCTATATTATTTTAACACATTGAATTGACTACAGATACGTTTTTTTACTTTACGATTAGACTAATGAAGCCTTTATTCGTGTATACTTCGCCCACGGGACGAAGTATAATAAAACTCCAACTGGATTCAAGCTCCCCTAGGCCATACAACTTTTCCCTTATAAGTAATATGTTTTATTAACCTAATAAGAATTATTAGAATATTTGCCTAGCCAAGTGAAAATATATTGTTGGTTAGGGGTATCAGCATTTCCATTAGGTATATGAATAAGTAGGTTATTTGTAACGGCACGTTACAATTGTTAATGTAGATAATAAAGAGGCGTCATTTCCAATATTTTGCTGGGATATAATATTATAAAACATATGAATTTCACACAATCAATACGAAAAAGACGAGTGGCATGTTAATTTCTAAAACAATTGGTATAGAAAATAATATTTATTTTTCACATTATCGTAGTAAATATTACCAATGTTTTGAAATACTGTCTGTTTCAGATTTACTAACAAGGAAAGTGCCAATGGCATGTCTTGGGATTTAAAAGAATGGTCAAGTTTTCGCTTTTATCATTTATTTCCTATAATTTGCAGAAAACTAGACAAGTTGTCAGTTATTGTTTTTCGAATGCAATTTCGTATTGAATTTTGTTGCTGATTTTAATTTAAATTTACATATAATAATACCTATTGAATTTAATGGAGGGAGTGACTTTTTCCGATATTCGTTATCGTTTGGGTTTAGGACTACTTTTTCAATATGCGCAGTATGGGTGTCAAAATTTATTTTCTCGTGGACTTAAACGCTGTAAACAAATAATTTTCAAAGAGATTCTCATAGATAAATAGGTTAATTTTTTATCAAACTTTTTAACCCTTAAACATAAGATTATTCCCCTAAAAAAACGTAATTATTACTTCTTCTCTAATATATACTTCAATTTTATTAAAATCGGAGAGAGTCCATTCAGATACCTTTCTTGTAAGTCAATGATTTTCCATATTGGTTATCTAACTACTTTTTAGGTTATATAAATCGCAATTTAAGCCATTCTTCCGAAGATATCTAAGCCATCGGTTCAATACTTTAAGACAAAATTCGGGAAAACGATTGGTATAACATAATAATGTTGCTAAAAACAAAATTTGAATAAAAAAAAAATGCAGGATCCGAAAAATGGGTTTTTCTAGTCCTATAGAATTGGATGTGACAATCACAACAAAAACTAATTTCAATACAATGGAGCATTTAACGCAATGTGAGCGAACTTTGAATGTAGGATTTTAATGGCATCAAATAAAATGTAACTTTAGCTGTATTTTCGCTCATACCTATCAACGTTAAGTATTTAAAGCAAATCTACATTTACCTGGGTAAAATATAAAAAAATTATAAACAGTTAATATTTATAATAATTGCGGTATAATCGAAGGTATGCCAGGAATACTTTTTAGGAAGTAACGCGAAGAAATTTCGTTATATGCGAAAATCTAAAGGCGTAGAGTTTTCAACGTTGATAATTACCCACGGACGTTTTTGTGTACTTTTAGTTTTTTTCGGAGTTAACAGATATAGTTAAGTCGAAAACACAGCTTTTGTTATACACTTACAATAATAATAATAATATAATAATACCAAACCGGTTTCAAATCGATTTGACTAATATTTAACAAATTTTTAGTTGAAACACTGATTTAAACAAAGATTTTAGATCTTCATTTAACACTATACTAAAAATCCTCAGTACTTTAATTTAGTGTGAGTGTTAATTTTCAAAACTATTTATAACTAATTTTTAAGAACCCATTCGTTAATATTTACAAAATTTGTTGTTAAAATATAACAGTTTAATGTTTCTGTAATTACCCGATAGATGGCTCCACCAGTGTATCCGAAGTTTTAAAGATGGCGATATTTCTTTCCCTCCCGATTTTTTAAAATGGAATATATCTCAAAAACTAAGAGAGATAGAGCAAAATTGACGTAAATTTCGACTATCCCTAACCGTATACCACCCCTTGGACCCTTGGGAATTTCTAAAAAAAATTTCCACTTCATAAAATGACCCATATCTCGAAAACTAAACGAGATAGAGCCAAACCGAGTAAAATGTTTGCTCGTTTGGAGTGCCCTTACATGATTTTATATGGTATGGACTAGGCCCGGGGCGGGTCCCGAGACCTAATTTTTTTTTTATTTAATTTCTTTATTTATTACAATAACCTAACCTAAAGGCCATAATCGGTTACAAATTTCTACTAAAAGAACAACTTTTACGACTCAGTGTAATTACAAATAAAACTGTAGTTTTACTTATTTCTTACTTAAATTTAGTTTTGTTAAATTTAAGAAAATAATTTGTTAAAATCAATAAATTTTATTTTAAGCCAAAAAACAGGAATAAATTTTGTTAAATTAACAAATTTTTCTGCTCAGCCAAGAGACTTATTATTTCGAGTTTATTAAATCTAATTTTCTTTAGTTAGGCAAACCCATTTTTGGAATCATATTTCATTATATTAGATCCAAGTTGGATCTAAATTAATACAGTAGGGTAAAGAAGGATCCTTCATCACTTTTTTTTCAAAGCACTGTCATTTCTTAATTACTAATTATTTAAAAAAAAAATAACTTTTAAATTGAAGATCTACATATGTATTAGAGTTCGTCACAAAAATTTGATTTTCGGATATCATCACTTTTTTTTTAAGTTTTTGCATAGAAAAAAAGAATGGCGTTTTTTTTCTTTTTTATTTCAACTCCTTCTACTGGCGCAAGTCGGCCAAATACGCTAATTTTAAGACCCTTTTCCTCCAGAGCAAAAACAGCTGCATTTATAAGAAATCTGATTTTAACATTCGATTCTACAACAAAATTTAATACACAAACTTTTTTTGCATTTTCAAAATACACCAGATAGCCATTAGAGTGGTTCGAAAATCCGCTTTTTTCAAAAACTTCTAAAAAGTAATTTTTTTATTACACACAATGAAAATGTATTTCCGGCGGTGTACATGGGTACAAAAATTTTGGATATACCGGGAACCGTTAAAAGGTTATTAGCTAATCAAAGAATTTTTCAACTTTTTTTTGCCGTTTATTTCAAAAAAATTACATATAAATACGGATTTTCTGTTACAGTTAATATTTTCATTTAAAATGTTTTATTAAAAAAGAAACGAAATAAATTAAATATCATTTATTCTTACGGATTTTGTAGTTAATTTTTTGAAAGTTAAAAAAAAACGAAATAAGTCATTTGTTTTTTAAGGATTTTGTAGTTCATTTATTAACGTATAAAAATAAATGAAAAGTTCTTTTGAGTTAAATGAAAAGTTAGTAGACCGGTTTTCAAGTGATTTTTTATTTATTTTAAACTACATTTTCAGTTAATTTCAACTACAAACTATTTTGAGTGTATAAATTTAAGAATAAATACGATTGTGCCAATAACACTTCATGACACTCAAAAAATTAATGGAGATCTGAGCATCAGTTATATATACTTCGGACATGTTGATTACAATGGCGCACTTTATTTTTCGATCTAAGGTAAAAAATTTTCGCAAATGTCTTTAAAGTTTGGCGATTTTCCATTTAGTTTTATATATACAAAAATTTTCAAATGCAATCACAGGACCTGTCTTCATATTTTGGCTTAAAATTTGATGCATAAACCAAGATATTAGGCCTATTTTTTAATCACTGGATTTATTTTTGGATTTATTTTATTTTGTTAAAAAATTAATGGTTTGTTTTTTAATTTGAAAAATTTATAATTTTTATAAATTCTTAAACTTATTCGCCAATATAATGTGCAGGAAAATCATGAAATTTTGTAAAAATGTGAACACAGGAATTGAAATAAGCTAAATCCAAAATGGATTTAAAAAATAAATAAATCCGTTTTGGATTTAGCTTAATTTTATTCCAGAAATTCCATTTTCGCAAAATTTAATTTTTTTCTTTCACATTATATAAGGGAATAAGTGTTAGATCTGGATAAAAATATAAAATTTTAAAAATTGAAAAACAAAATGTGGATTTTTTAACAAAATAAAATAAATCCAAAAATAAATCCAGTGATTAAAAAAAACGCCAATTAAAACCACTGTTTATATTTTATTTGGATTTTTACGGTTTTTTAAGGTTTTATCCAATTGAATCGCTGAAAGCAAAATCGGCCTTAATAAATTATATGGGTTAGTAAAGAAGCAATTAAAAGGAAAATATTTCAACACAAAAAAATGTATTCATCTATAGCGGTCTACACATAAAAAAATTTTATATGACAACATAGTTGTCCCCAAAGTCCAACTTTTACACTCAACCAAAAGAGTCTGTAATGGCTACTGAAAATTTTGCTGTTATAACGGGAAATTTAACTGTTTTGAGGCCAGCGGTATTTTTTTATAATTTTAGCAACACATGTCTGCTGATCTGTAGTACAATAAAATTATTATAAAAAATTAGTAGCCACTACTAAATTTTAGTAAAATTTATGTAAACTGCAATTCAAAATCGATTTGGTAAAATCAGTTAAAAAAGTTACTAAATATCAATAATTTTAGTACAATGAAATTAGTATAAATAATTAATTGCTGCTACTAAATTTCAGTAAATTGGTGTTAACTACAATTTAAAACAAACTGCTGAATTTAGCAAAAAGGTGTACTAAAAAAAAAAAACCGCAAAATCTAAAAAAAAAAAATTAAAATCAAATTTAATTAAAAAAAAATTTTTTTCTTTCTTGTAAAAAATGTATAATTACTTCAACATACTTGAAATATGGAGTAAAATTTGCAACCCGTTCTCCAATTATTACCTTCTGCATTGGAGATACAATAACATTTTCTGAGTGTTATTTCCAAACTCAGATTATATCAATAGTAACAAATATAAATTAAACAAGAATTATAAAAAATCAACGAATTCTTGTAAATACAATTTTTTAAATTAGTATATTTTTCTGCTAAATTTAGCACTTCGTTTTGAAAAATTAGTAAAATGTTTTGCTGAAATCATCAACGAAAATTAGTAAAAAAAATCCGTAATTTGTAATAAGAGGATAGCAAAATTGACCACTAAAAAAAAATTTTACTAAAAATCAGTATAAAAATAGTAAAGTGCGATTGGAAACTGTTTATACATTTTTTTGCTAACTTTTTTATCTGAGTGTACTAAAAAATTTATATGACTTTTGATATTACATATAATTATATCCGAAAAATAAGAACATCTAATTGTATCAAATTATATCGTATTATGATCATATTAGATCTAATTTGACACAATTAGATCTAATTTGATGAAATAAGATATGGTTTGATAAAATTTTATCCGGATTTTGTCCTCATCCAAATGTATCAAATATAAGATAATCATATCCAACTATATATTATGGTATATAATTCAATACAATTATACATAATTATATGAGGCATATGTAACTATAAATAGGTCTATATATAATTGGATATTGTAATATGGTGCACCATATATTGTGCAATATATGTATAACAAGATATAGTTATATTATATCTTGGTATATATGTTCCAATATATAATTATATTAAATTTTATGTAGTCATATATTAATGACTATATCAAAACTTTTTTACTTCCCGTGTAAAAAAGATCAGATCTGGCCAGATCTCAGCACATCTTACCAGATCTAATTAGATTTCAAAATTGGGGACAAATTTGAGATCTAATTAGATCTGATCAGATCTATGCATATCTGGCCAGATCTTCGTATATCTTACCAGATCTGATTAGATCTCAAAATTGGGGACAAATTTGAGATCTAATTAGATCTGATCAGATCTAGGCATATCTTGCGCATTTGTCCAGATCACTTTAGATTTGAACAAATGTGGTACTAGATCTGATCAGATCTTGCCATAAGGTATTATCACATATGCCATATCTGATCATATTTGATGTGATCTGGTACAGGATCTAATTAGATTCAATCATATCTATTGAGAACCAAAAAGATCTGGTCAGATCTAAACTTTTTTACACGGGTTGGGATTTTATTCTTTTTTTTTTAATTTTCGTACCAAATATTGTGTTTAAAATGAAGAAACTATCAGAGTTTAAAATAAAAAAGTGTTGAAAAACCCAAACAAAAGATTTAACAATTGATGGAAATGTAATTCTGTGAAACAAATTATTAAAATATGTACACAAAAATATTAAAAATAAAGTGAGTTAAATTTTTCGAAAATTTCGTATTTTTTATTTAAAAAAATCCTTAATAATCGCAATTTTAAATTGTTGTGATAACCAAAAAGTTGGGTTCATCGAAATCAAATGAGGTAAATGGATTGAATCCCTTTAAAATAATTTTCGCTTTCAAACGAAATTGAATACGACTTTCAGGGACTTCATTCAAATAAAAATCTGAATCAAACGTCAGCACAAAGTTATTATATTCCATACCACATAATTCTTGGTATAATTCTATAGAAACAAGTTCAAATATCGACTTTTCCGATTGTGTGATAGTATTTCCCGGCTTATGCTATCTATTCCGCTGATATTCTAATTTCCGAATTGTAAATATCGGCTCGACAGTTTACGAGATAAAGCCAAAATTATGATCTTGATTTTTCGGGTATTTTATTTTTTTTAACTTCACACGCTTGGTTTCTAGCCGGGTCATATACCTAGATACTAGTCTAACAGTTAAGTCTAGATAGCGAATAAATATCAAAGAATAAAAAACACGAAAAAGAAATAATTTTTTGAACTTTTCCTGGTACAAAACGCTGAAAAAAATTGCCGGCAGCCAAATTTGAGCCTGAAATGATCACTACCTCATTAACGAATAAAATTATATAGGTCCCGTGAAAGAAATCGTATAAAATCTCTTTGATTTGGTTATACAATTAAATACCAATACATTCAATATCAGTTAGGACCTCTTCATGATTACCAGGTCAAAATATGGACCGATATTAACCATTTTCAATAGCGTTAGTAATCGATGCAGTACAAACTTATGTATCAAATTTTATCAAATTATCTTTAAATATGCGATCTTGAGTTTAATTATAAAGATCCTTCATTTTATATGGATAGACGAACCGACATCATAAGCACCAACTCAATACACCCATAGAGTGGTGTAGAATACAAAAAATATTTTTTGGTACTATGGAGGTCGGAAAAGTACTATTTTTTAAGCAGGTTGTAACTATTTTGAAAATACCATTTATCATCCTTGATGTAAACTGCAAATTTTGAGTGCTTGAAAAATTCGAAGACTATATTCCAAATCAGGTGATCAAAGTTTATAAGACCTAGAAAATAATTTCATAGGGAGGATATCAGTGTTGTTACAAATAACTTACAATACCAAAATTTCGTTAAAATTTTAGCGATATTAAAAGTTCTGACATTAGGGTATATTATAGTTAACTCAATTTTTTTTTCAACGGACAGATACCAAATAGTTCATATGATTTCTAACTAAAACTTTGTTTTTTATTTTTTTTTTGTATAAAATATAAAAGTAACATAATGTTTGCAATTAATTGACATCATTTGTTTCATATTTTATATGATTAGACATTCTGTTGCCATCTCATACCATGACTCCACAAACTTCCCCAAAGACCACAATTTATTTTTATCTAATGACAACTCAGTAGTAGTCGTAGTTGTAGTTTAAGAATTACAGAGTCTAACAAATGTTGTTACTCCAATGTTAAGTTTAGTTTAATTTAGTTTCGTTTTTGTGGTTTCTTTTTCGAGATGCTGGCATTATAATTTTAATAAATAAATTTTAATAAAATACAAATGCTGCTTGCTACATTTGTTCCATACTTTATGTTAAATGTTGGTTCAGTTTGCGGTTTCATTTAAATATTTCTATTAGTTGATTTTATTTAGAAGAAGAGGGTATACTGAATGACACTTGGAGTGTGCATTTTTTATTCTGTGTGTAGGTGGTGGCCCTTGTGTCAGTAACGAAAGCTTTAATTTAAAAAGTTTTTCGATTACATTTTTACAATCCAGTAGATGAAACACCCACTGGTTGTTCTGCAGTTCATACATATGTTACCTTAAGCGATGAAATTATAATAGAAAAGAAGCTGAGGAAGAAAATCATATAAAAAGTTTGATTAGACAACCAGAAAACAAAAGAAAAGATAAGAACGAAAAATATTTTCATTTAATTGTTTTAACATGGAATGAAGATATTTTGTAAATATGTGTTTCTTAAGAAAACTTAATTTTTTGCAGCTTAAGTTTTTGGCAACAATGCAAAAGTGCAATATTAACCCCCAACCTGTAAACTACCATCCAGCTTACGTAAACGGTACACAGGTGCCAACTGGATTTTGGTCTTTTTTTATTTTCGTTTAGGTTTAAAAGAATAAAATGCTGGCAAATGTATAAGTATAATACATGATTTTAGGGTAGAATTTTATAAAAAATCGGAAGCATCGCCTACATTTTGCAAAACAGGCACCGAATGAAAATGAATTTTTGAAAAAAAAAATGTTTTTAGAAAAAATTAAAAATTATATTTGTTTTTATAAGGCCTGTTATCTTATGTAATATTAAACAATGATTAACAAGAAAATCATTGTTTACCACTTAATTACAGTAACTCGTCAATTTTTAATCTCTGATTTTACCCTAAACATTAATTAAATTTAATTATAGAAATTTCTGTATTTAAGAACTTAAACATAAATTTTGCATCTTACAATTCATGTTAGTATTTACATCTTTTTCTAATGTTAGTACACCCAAAATAATACGTCTGTTAGCTGGACAGAAAAATTTGTTACTTTAACAAAATTTAGTCCTGTTTTTTGGACTAAAATAAAATTTGTTGATTTTTCTTTCTTTAAATTTAACAAACCTAAATTTATGTAAAAAATTTGTAAAGCTACAGTTTTATCTGTAATTATACTTAGTCGTAGAATTTATCCAAATTTAGGGTATTTGCTCCAGTGGAGCAAAAATTTCGTCCGTTTTGCTCTATCTCGCTTAGTTTTCGAGATATGGGCAATTTTATGAAGTCGAAAATTTTTATTAAAAATTTCCTAGGGTCCAATTCCGAAATTTTCATCGATTTAGATCTATCTCTCTTAGTTTTCGAGATATGGACCATTTTAAACAATCGGGAGGAAACGAAATAGCGCCATCTTTAAATCTTCGGATACAGTGGTAGCGGCATCTACCGAATAATAACTGTAACACGAAAATATTATATTTTAACAATAAATTTTGTAAAATTTAACGAATGGGTTCTTAAAATTTAGTTTTAAATAATTTTGAAAATTAACACGCAAAACTAGTTAAAGTACTGAGGATTTTTAGTATAGTGTTAAATGAAGGCGTTATCTCTATCCAATAATGGAATGGAAAAACTATAATCTAAAATATTGTTATACTATCGTTACCGAAATTACTAAAAACAAATGAATCTTAATTGCGTTAATCGAAATAAATAAAATTCCATAAAAATCCCGTTACTACAATTGCTGAAATGCCGTTGGTCATAAAATACCGCAGACTTGGGCATTCGAGTTCTTTTTGGTGACCGCTCTTTCTAGGTCAATAGCTATTCGTCAATTTCGTTCAATCGTTCAGAAAAAAATTTTTTCTATCGTTCGTTTGTCAATTTTGAAGAGGTAGCTAATTCATATAGCTTGTCTTTTCATTAACAAGGATATAAAATATCAGACAAATTAAGAATTTTAAGAAAAAAGAAAAATGTTTAGTGTAGAAAATATTTTTAATTAATAAAAACAAATAAAATTATATCCGGCTAAAGGTAATAAAATGAACGATTGAACTAGAAGAGCGATTAGAAGTGAACTAGATCTTTAGATCAATTGAGTGACTAGTTCAATTGAACTAGTTCGTTCACGAACTACACAAGTCTAAAATATCGTTACCAAAATAAATAAAATAAAATAACATTGCCGTAAAAATACCGCTATCAAAATAGCGCCACTTTAGTCAAAAATGAAAAAAGTATTTTTGGATTCAAAAAAATTTTCAAATCTTTGATACTAGCTAAAATAAAAAATTCCCGGGAAATCCCGCACAAATTTTCCGGGATAGCGGGAATGTAAAATGAGCGGGATTCCCGAAAATTCCATAAACCCTAGTGATAATACATTGGAAACCTTTACAAAATTTTGATTTTTCTGGTTTTATAGTTTTAAATCCAAATGGTTAAGTCCGAAAATTATATAACTTTTTTTTTGGAAAATCACACCTGAGCATGTTCCCCATAAAAATATAACAAATGTGTTTCATAATAAACAATAAAATATAAAAAGAAATTAAAACCAAAAATTAACATTAATTTTTGGCATGACAAAACTATGGAAACCTTTAAGGATTTGAGCCGCAATTGATTTTAGCTACATAAATTGAATCTAAAATAATGGAATGCGAGTGGAAAGTTAGTCGTAGTCCAGTAAAACTCGCTTAAGGCGAACTGCGGGGGACTAGATTAATTAGTTCGTTGTAAGCGAGCTTCGTATATCCACAAAATATTTAAATTTCCTTGAAACAACTTTAAAAATTTTACAATTTTTTCATTTGGTTTCCTGAATATATTGTTTGCAATATATTTAAGAAAAAATGTTTGTGTGTTCGGTTTAAAATTTGCAAGAAAACAAAAAAAATTGTCGAATTTTGTAAAGTTCGTATTAAAAATGGAAAAATATATAGAAATTTGTTTGTGGGACCATCGCAAACAGTTCGTTTTGATTTTTTTTTTTGAGTTTTTCCTCTTTGTTTTAACCGAGTGTTCGTATTAACCGATGATTTTTATATTGAAATTGTTGCCAAAACTTCGGGACTTCTAAATTAGTTCGTATTAACCGAGAATTTGTCTTATCCGGGTTCGTATTAAGCGAGTTATACTGTATTTTGATATCAAATCTTTAAATGGATTTGAAAAAAACAACTTCTTGCAGATTCGAAAGCAAAAGATATTATTTAAAATTTTGCATCTCATCCCGATGCACCCGGCATTCGTGGACAATCCTCAATGGGGTAAATACACTTACTAGGGACTTTATGCACGTTTGGCTGTCGGTGAAAACAACGATATCCTCCAAAGATATCCTTTTACACCTTATTCAAGGCATAACCCGCTGTATGATCACTACCTCACCCTGTAATATGCTGCACTGATCCGGCAGCCCAAAGGAGAGTTGCTAATAATAGCGAATCAATATTCATATTCATACTTTGATTGCAACAATCATGTATGGCAGTAGGAAACATAGGTTTGTAGTCGTGATCATCCATGACTTTTCTTTGCGTGGCTAACTTTTCTACTTTCAGAAAAAAATCGATTTTTTGCAATAGTAAATTAATCGTTTCAAGCGTGGATAATTATTCACGTTGAAAGTAAACGTGCATACGAAAATTTGTGAGTTAGTGTATGTTAGAGTTAACGAATGTAGTTAAGGTGAAAATACAACTAATAATATTGGCTTAACGAATTAATAATAATTAATTTTAATGAATTTTGCATAACAATTCTTACAATTTTGAAAGTTAAAATTCTGCAAAATGACAAAAAAGCGTTTTTAAATGTTAGCGTCTGATCAATAGAAAATCCCCTATTGGAAGGAAATTTTACTCGAACAAATTTATTTATTGCTCAAAAAGTATCCTCTAAATAACGCTAATGGAAGTGGACGTTATTGGTAGCAGACTTGGTTGTTAATCATTACATTTCGTAATTAATTACTCATGAAATTACACAATTACATGTAATTGTAATTAAAAAAACTCAATTACAATTACATATTATTTGTAACTGTAATTAAAAAAAGAAAAATTACATGTAATTTGAAATTGAAAATGTTCAATTACACATTACATGTAATTGTAATTGAAAAATATCAATTATAATTAAATGTTTTGGGGAAAGAAATAATGACAAAAAGCTAAAGTTAGGGTCAACCCAACATGACGAATTCTTTTTATACTTAGCCACGCTACCCACCTATCCCAGTCAATTTTTTCTACAAAATTTCAACAAAAAACCTTTTTAATTGTAAATATAATTGAAATCACTTTCAATTACAATTACTTGTAATTGAAAATTTTGAATTACAATTACATGAAATGTAAAGACCACATTTTCAAAAAACATTGGGAATAAGTAATAAATGCAAAATTCCAAGTTACACGACATTTCCCTACTTAATGAATTAGTAAAAGTTTCGCTATATTTAAGAAAAACTTATTTCTTATGACATTTTTTGCATTTAATGAAAATTTTTCTTTAAAAATCAAGTTTAAAAAAAAAAAATTATATAGCTTTGTATTAATTTTAAAAACAGTTAGTTTATTCCATGAATAAAATTTAAAAAAAGTTGAATAAATGTTAAATTGCTTGAAAGTTTATAAAACATTTTCTCTATTTATATCTAAAACATTTTCTCGAATATCTCAACGCTTTTATCCCGTTAATAAACATGAAAATGATTTGATTTAAATAAACTCATTCCGAAACTTATATTATTGTTTTTTGTTTTTTTTTTTTTATAAATATTCAGAATAAAACAATTCAAATTCATGTATTTTTAGTTCTGTTTCAAATTAAAATTCAACTACTATTTTTTGTATCCCTGAAGTAATTTAAACAAAGTCATCAGACACCAAAATAGTCATTAAGTGCACACACCATATCCCAGTAAACAGCAGTAGAAAAAAACAATAAAAAATATACAAACATACAGACGGACTGACTGACATATACCGACCCTTGCAATATTTTCCTGCTTTTAATACTTCTATACAATTCGCGTAGACTTATCATTTATTTTCTAATTTGCTGTAAACAAAAATGTAATTTTATCCTAGAATCTCCTGTGGAATGAACAAAAAACTAGAAGCATTCAAATGTAAAAGCCAGACATGCCATAATCATCAAACAGCCAACACAAAACGTTGGAGCTTCAATTGTAATAAAGACAAATACACAACTTTCATACCAAGCATTTTGCAACCACGTAAAAATCAACTGTTAATTGCTTTTCACTCAAACTAAACTTTTTTAGAAGAATAAAAGAATTTGCTGAAAAGAATTTTGCAAAAAACTCTATAAAATAAAGATTTTCTTTTATTTCTCTCTCTATTTTATAGAGATCATATCTTGCGATAAAAAATAATAGAAAATTCGTTAAACGATTTTCCAATATTGTCACGTTTCTATTTTAAGATTAAAAAAGATTTCACAGATATAAGTTTTGAGCTTGCTAAAATTTACGTGCGATATTATTTTAAGTTTCCGATTTGTTATTTCATCAATTCAAAATCGCAATTGAAGAGTTAACAAATTGCCGCACTTGTAGCAAATAGTTTTTCTTTTTTGTATGTGTGTGTTTTTGTTTGGTTTGAGGTGTGGCAACTTATTAAACCCATAAAGCACCATCAATATAATGCAATGATACCAATATAGCTTTTTTCGCTTAAAATAAAAACTTTTTTGTTTTGTCTAACTTAACTCATGAGCTAATCTCTGATATTGATGAAATTCGTATATGCAGTAGAGTAAAGAATTCTAAGTTGGGGTGTCTGGTGTTATCAGACATCTCGGGGATTTAGGGGGTTAAAAGTGGGATCAACAACTACCCTTTTTCTGGGTTTGCAAGTTATTTATCGTTTCCTTCAAAGCAACTATAAAATGGTATATTTTCGGATTGGGATTTTCCAGAGCCTATTACCGGCACATTTTTTGTTACTTTTTTGGTTTTGTTAAAAATTTGTTAATTTTGTGCTACTTTATATTAAGATATATTACTAATATTTATATATGTATAGTGTTACCACCAAATTATATACATTAATAACTATTAAGTTTGAGCGCACACGTATTTTTTCTTTTTTACAATATTCGTGCTACTTTGGCTCTCATTGAAGTTTTGCTAAGCTATTTTTATGGTATTTTCTGGAACTGTGCAAAATCGTAGGCATTATGCATATCAAACTTCTGCATTTGACGAATACATTATTTTTATCCAATTGTTATATCGAATGTTGAATATTTCGGACAAGCTGCCGAACAATATACAAATACAGTAGTTCCAACTTAAATGCTTCTACATGGGAGCAATTCCGTATAATGCGTCCCGCTTAAATGAGTTCCTTGGGCTGAGTTAAATTAGCTGAAATTCTTTTCTAAAAGTATTAATTCTTTGGATAAAAAAAACCTTTAAAATAAAAAATTATTTAAAATTGTTTGTTAGAAACAAAATTATTCCAGCAAAACATTTATCAGAACCAGAACTAGTTCTACAACTAGTTGCCAATACCAGAAATTATTATTCTTAGAACTAGTTATAGGGAATCGGTTGAGGAAAAGGTACTAACACCAGAGCCTATTTCAGTATCCGTGATTTTTGTAAGAAATTTTCACGCTCAGAACTAGTTGCAGGAAGACATTAAGAATCCCTCAGACAGATCGGTTTTAAAACTAACATTTTTAGATATATTGGAACAATATGACATGGGCTCAAAAACTAATTACCCCATTATTACGCATTTATCCGACATTCTGTATAAATAATTCCCCGTTTGAAATGAAAAAAACTCCATTTTTCGAGGCTTAATTAGGTGGGGACTATCGCACTAAAAAATGGTCGATTTTCTTTTGCCAAGTTTGCCCCTTAAATCCCCCAGTGGGTCAAAATAGTGAAATAGGTTATTCTTACATTCCCATTCTCTATTACATATCTGAATTTGGTAGATATCAAAGAATTTGACATGAGTAAGGCTCGGAAGTTCTTGTAAATACATGTTTGTTGACATTAATTGCCCGACCAAAAAAAAAATTAAATCTAGCATATATAGTCATATCTGATTTGATATAGATCGATGTTTAATCTTTTACAAGTTTATCTCAAAATTGGGGTATCCAGTAATATCCAATTAGATCCCTCAACTATATTACGGGATTAAATTAGATCAAAATTGATCCCAAAATTAGGGATCCAGTAATATCAAATTAAGAACCTGATACACTAAGAGAATTATCATCACTTCAGTAATGAATTTCTTCATAGTTTCAATGAAAATTATCACTGGAACTCGTCCATTGAAACTTTTCATAGAATCTATGAAACAGGTTTCATTAAAGTCAATTTTTATGAAAAGTTCTTAAAATTAATTAAACTCTTCATAAAATTAATAGGCCACTCGTCCAATGAATAAATCATTCAGCTAATAAAGAGCTTCATAAAATCTATGAAGCAATTTCATTTACTATTATTTATTATAGATGGTTGTTGTCGTTGGTAAGCTGGAGTGGATATATAACAAGTACTTAGCAAATGCACAAGGCGTAATAAAATAGTAGCATATTTTACGGATGTACAAAATATATCTAAAGAAAGAATTCATTAAATAATATGATTTATAAAAAAATTTCATAGTCCAAAATTAATAATAAAAAAGTAATTAAAAAAAAAATATAAATTATAAAAGATTATTCTCTCAGGAAATGACGATATTTTATAAAAAATTAAAAAAGTAAATACTATTGAACAATTTCATATATATAAAGAACATTTTCATTAAATTTGTGGAGATTTAATTTATGAAATTCAATGATTTTTTTTAATAAAATTATGAAATTTTATGAAAGAAACGTTATGAAAATTTTCATAATATTAATTAAATATTATATACATAATGAAATTCTTCATTGGTTCTACGAAAAAAATTATATGAAATTATATCATTAATATCATGAAGGATAATTCTCTCAGTGTAGAGTCCAAAATATCCCATACGAATAATTAATTAATTTAGGAAATTTTTCGTTTAATTTGTTAAGAAAACTCCATTAATTTACTGAAAAATTCAATTCCAGCAAAATTCTATCTGTGTTCTAACATTAAGTCCTAATTGTACATAATACTGGTCCAAGGGCTTTCTGAAATTTTCAGGATTTGAAATAATAAAATTTAAATATTATTTAAATTTTATAAATTTTAAATCTTATAAAAGTAAAAAAAAATGTGGTTTCATTGCTTAGTGATATTTTATTCTTAAAAGTTAGCATCACTGATACTAACCCTCTGCTATTTAAACCTTTAAAAATATCATCTTAGCATATAGAATGTAGTTGGATAAGATGGTAAGTTTTCCATTCTAACTAATATTTGTAAGTACAATGCGTTGGCATGCTTCGTTCATGCAAATTCCAATTTGCCCTTACTTATTTTCAAATAACCATTATTTAGGGTTGTTTTTTTTCAAACAGTTGTGTTTCAGACATACATACTTTCATATATATTCCACCATGCATTTGTTGGTTACGCTTTTCCTTTTTTAAGAGCACATAAAAAAATTATATTTATGATGACTTTGACAGTTAGGTTAGTTAGGTTTTGTGGCAGTAGCAAGCAACATCAGCTTAACTTGCCTTAAACGAAAATCTCATAGAAATACTTTGGTTTAAACAATAAGTATTTAAAATACAAATACATACTCGTACTCATACATTTGTTACCTAATACAACCAGTTGAGGGTGAAGGTGTTCGTTCTTCTTCGACCCAATGTCTGTAAAAAATTTTTGTTAGTCTTTGTCCTCCTCCAATTTAGTACTGTATTTAGTACCATATAGTAAACTACTCGCATTCATACTCGTACATATTTCTTCGCATCTTAACGCCGCCAAGAGACTCTTAACAAATATGGCACGTACTAGTCGAACCCATAAGTTTACGTTTTATCGGTTAAAACTGTGCAATATTATAAATTTTGCATTTTATCTAACACATTAGTTTGTTGGCATAGTAAAAATAAGTACACAGAAAGAAAGATTACGATTATATAGGAGCGCAAACATATATTTAGTAGTATGAATATAGGGTGGCAGTTAAAATTCAATTTTTGATTTTCTCTTACAACTGTCCGAAATATTATGGTTCTTGGTCTAAAACTGATATGGTAAAATTTTTAACAAAATCGAATAATTCTAAGCCATTTCAAATAAAATTGTTTATGCTGAACACAAATCGCAAAACAATTTTGAAATCGTTTAAAGAATTTTCGGGATATCGAGATTATTTTTGTGATTTCATAAGTATTTTTATATTCATATATGTGACCTTCTCCGAGAAAAGGGACCTAGTGTGTGAAAATGAAGTTTTGAGAAGAACGCATTTAAAGTTAAATTAAAAATTAAATTTTAATGTTTTTCTCATTTTTATCGAAACCCGTTTTTTGACACACTAGGTCCCTTTCCTCGGAGAAGGTTACATATATAAATACTTATATTATTATATTCATATATTTATTTATATTCATATATATAAATGCATATTATAAGGCATAATAGAGATAATTTTTTTTATTTGTTCTAAAATTCCGAAACTTCGAGCTCAAGGGATCACGGCTTAGAGTTTTCATATTTGACCCAAATTTTCGGTATGTGATTTTTAGACTAAATGTCACACCAATCCGTTCAGGTTATAGAAAAATATATTTCCCCATAAATTTTATCGCACCCTAATAAATATGTATTGATATTTATAAAAGGTGTAAGATTTGTCTATGTAATATTCTTCTATACAAGTTAATGTAGAGCAAATGGTTAGTAAATTCCCTCTAGTATTTATAAACTAAATACTAAAACGTGAGGAAACTCTTTACCAGTCGTATCATTTGTATTAAACATTCAATGCTGCGAAGCCATACTAATAACTAAATGTGTTTTGTCTAAAAACAGCGATTAGAAATTATTATTGATAAAAGATAAGGTTTGTTCATTACTTTTTAAGAACAAACCTGATCTGAACGTCTACTTATAGATTCATTATAATTGTTAATTTGTTGTGCGTGTACAAAAAATGGATGATTTTTACGGAAAAATAATCAAATAAAATACTTACTCGAGTAATTTTAAAATCTTACACTATCAATCGAGGTAAGTACTCGAGTAATTTTAAAACCTTACACGATTAATGGAGTATAAGTTTAAAACCTTAAAGAGTTACTCGGTTACTCGAACAAAGCCAAACCAGAGTAATTTGAATACCCTACTTGATATACAAGACGTTTTACTAATTTTTCTGCTAACTTATTTTTTTGATTGTAGTACCAGTTCGATATCGTTTTTTTAAGACCAGTATAATGTTTATAAATATTTATTTTTAGTTTAAAACAAATCATGCAATATGCATAGGCGTAGATAGGCCGGTCTGGGGGGGGGGGGGTTTAGCCCCCCCAGTTTTTTTTTAACAATTAATTTTTACTTGAAATAAAAATTCTTATCCATTTCTGACTCAACTTTCTTATGAAAGTAGATGATCAGTAATGACCAGGGCAAGAAATGTCGTAAAAATCGTGTTTTATATACATAAAGTATTAAAAATCGGAAAGTTTTTATTACAAAGTTTTTAAACATGAATTTAGTATTTATTTCAGCGTTTTCAATATTATTTTTGTTAAGTAGGCTAAAGTATTATTATCTTAAAAGTAGTTTAAATATCATCGTCAAAAAGTTAGTAACTATATTTATCGAACACTTTCGTTTCCGTGAATTAAAAGATCCAAAAAATGTTTATAAATTTAAGAAAAAAAATTATTTTAAAGGTAAATTTTCAAAAAAAAAACCAAGATTTTGATAGAATCAAAAGTACGATTTTTAACATCTATTTTTAGCAAAATATTCAAAAATATGCATTTATTGGCATAATATGCAATAAAACATGATAAGCTACAACACCCGGTGAAAAATGTTCATATACGCTCAAACATGTTCGTATATGCCCAGTCAGAAAAATACAAACGGGAAAGCGGTGGCAAAGCACTTAAACAGGTGGTAGAAGTACTGGCAAAAGGTGCTTTCCCATTCCCAAAATGATAACATCATTAGACAAAAGGACCGGCTGTTCAAAAAGCGCCGGAAAAGCACTGGAGGAACAAAATTTTTAAACGTTGGCAAAACGCTGGCAAAACCAATAAATAGGTGGTCTGGAAATATATTTTCCAAAATAAAATTAAAAAAAAGTTCATATGTATTTTTTTTGGTCCTGCCGTGATTTGAACCCAGGCCGTCAGATTGGCAGACGATTGCTCTACCCACTGAGCTAACGAGACGTATAATATTTAATGGCTAAACACATAAATGAGTGATAATAGCTGGACAACTACTGGCTGTACCAAAATGCTAGTACTGGCAAACAATTTTTAGTAACTAGTATGCCAGTGTTGGGAGGGCAAAAAAAAGTTGGTCTTGAAGGAGCTTTCCCACAAACAAAAAAATTGATTTTATAAAACAAAAAAAATTTTAAATTAAAAAAAATCCAAAAAAAATTTTTTGCTTGCAACCGGATTTGAACTCGGAACCTTCCGACTACAAACATTTTTTAACGAAGCGTCAGCATTTTTATAAAATCATTGGTTTTCCAGTGAATTGATTTTTGTACGCCTGGTAGCATTGGCTAGGTAGCACTGGATAACCACTGGTTGCAAACCTTGGCTAATCACTCTAAGCCAATTCTTTGCCAGTGGTTTTTTTTATAAACCACCGAAATTTTTGTAAAAAAAATACTGGTAAAACGCTTTTCGCAAACGCTGGCAAAGCGTCCCAAATGAGTGTTCAGCCAGTCATTTATTTTTAATACCGTGGTTACCCAGTGGTATGCCAGTGCTTGATTTTTTGTACCACTGGCGATTTCTGACTGGGTGGTTTATGTATGGACACATATGAACAAATATGGATTTTTTATGAACATATATGGATTTTATATGAACATATATGGAAGTATATGTGATTCCATATATGGAAAAAGTATATGATATTCAATTTATGCAAAAGTGACTTGTATATGAACATATTTGCAAGATAACATTTTTCCATATGTGTAAAAGGAACTCATATGTGGATAAATACGGAATTTATTTAATTCCATTAATAAAAAAAGGAACAAATGTAGCGCCTCATTCGAATGTCATACATAAATTTATATCTATAGTACAACCTTATAATAAAGGACAGCAACGTTCGCAAGTATTCTCATGTATTTAATAAATGTATATGTTCATATATGTCCATATATGAACATATACTTAAGTGTTACCTCATTTTTCGGATCCATACATATATGGTTGAACCATAAATGTTCATATATGGACATTTTTCACCGGGCATATATTAAAATATTCACTTATAGCAAAATATGCAAAAATATGCTAAATACATATTACCAATTCGATGCCATTTTATTGCAAATATGTATTTGCATAAAGTGCCTTTTTCTAATAATAACTTAACTTAAAACTAATTTTTAAATTTTTTTTGGAGAATTTTTTCCTTAATATACTTTATTTTGTAAAATAAATTAAAAATCTCCCAATCTGAAATTAATATTCAACAATGTTTCAGCAAAAATTTCCGCTAATTTCAGCAAATTTCCCTTCTGTGTGTTTTCTACTAATACTCAGATAATTTTTTGCTGATATGAGAAGGGTAAGTTGTCAATTAAAACGAACCAAAATATCACCCAAATATAGCTGAAATTTTTTATATTTAACAGTTTTATTTTTTCTGTTTTTATCTAACTTAAATTTACTTAACAGATTCTGCTCCAGTCGGCAGTTTTTTCTGCAGGGCCATTTTTAACAAATTTTTAGCAGCTTTTTCTGCTAGTTGTACAGATTTATTTCAATCAGTATATTTGTATTGCTGGTGTTAGTCATAAAACAAAGTGCAATTCAAACAAAATGAAATGAAATGAAATGAAATTTGATAAATTACAAAAAACCCAAATTTTTATAAGACGGGGCTATGCCCCCCCCCCCCCCCATAAGAAAATGGTCTAGCTACGCCGGTGGCAATATGTGCAGAGAAGGGTTGTTGAAATTGTCAAGGCCCAATGAATTTTGCTATCTAAATATTAGAAGTTTACGCAATCAAAAAACCAAAGGTTTTCATCTTAAAGTGCATATATGACGATAAGGTTAATGTTAAATAGAAAAAATTAATTTTTTTTTCAGACTCTAATAGAAAAAAGACAGTAAAAAATTTAGTTAAAACTACTAAAAATTAGTAAGAAATTTATTTTTGCTATATGTTAGTAAGATAAGAATAGAAAAAATAATACTGTTAAATATACATAACCTTAGTTATATTTAGAAAATAACAAATTAACCTGTTAAATTAGCAAACATTTTGCTAAATAATTGGTAGTCGAACAGACGAAGAATCCATAAAGTATATCGAGACCCTAGATTCAACAGTCTACATCTCCAAAAATAAAATTGTTCATGAGAGTAAAAAAAACTGATTCAATCTTCTAGAACATTGTTTAAAAACGGCAAAAATATTCATATACTAATTGAAAAAAAAAACTGTAAAAGATGCATGTATGGAGATTTATGTATCCATGTATGGAAAAGCATGCAGGTTTATGAGCAAACACAAGCATACATTAAACCTGTATGAATCCATATATGCCGATTTTTAGCCGGGCAGTTAAATCAGCAAAAAGTTTTGCTGAATAGTTAGTGGCCCAAAAAATCATGAAAAATTTTAAATTTTAGAAGTGATTTTCCGATTTATTTTGTAAATGCAAGTAAAAATCGAGCCGCTTGAAAACAGCAGTTTACAATTTTTTTTTAACAAATATTTCTATTAATTTAACAGGATAGACTGCTATTTGCATTCAACTAAATTTAGCTTAAAATAACAAGAATTTTGTACATATAACAGTTTGTTTTTGCTATTTTTAGTCTACTAATATATACCGAAAATTTCTGCAGATTTTACAGTAAAATTTGTGATTTTCAATTAATTGAACGTTAACTTTAATGTAACTACAATTCTGCAAATTTAACAGTTTTATTTTTGATGGTCTTATTTTACTAGTATGTATTTTGCAAAAAAATTCTGCTGATTTCAACAGTTTTTTCTGCAGCATCATTTTTAACTAATTTTTAGTTGCCCTTTCTGCTATTTTTACAGATTTATTTCTGTTATTGTATTTATAGATATTTTGAAATTATTTGCGTTTCATACGGTGCTAATGTAGATATAGAGTTTCGAAAAAAAAATATAATATAATTTTATGAAAATACTAGCAGATACGTAGTTTTGATAAATATAAAAAATATGCATTATTAGGAACATATTGACAGTTTAACGCATTTTTAAAAAATGTTATGCAAGCTTCTTTAAAAAAGGACGATTAAACATAAGAAGTTAAAAATTTAACCTATTGACGACGAATAGTTGATATGTGTTTATTTATACTTTTTATGATATTGATAAAACTTGCATGATGATTTTAGCTACTCTTGATTTGATCGACAACAGAAAGTTGTTGTTTCGAAAGTTTACATATAAATTGAGGTCTGTAGTGGGATTCTCTAACTTTTTAACGACAAAATTCGGTTGTTAAATTGTCAGTTTACTATGAAAACTTGTCAAGTTAACAACCGAATTTTATCGTTAAAAAGTTACAGAATTGCACCTCTGATACACTCAAAAGTTATCGAAATTTCGGAGTTTATTTTTTTTATAACTTTTTCCTATTTCTGTTTTTAGATTTTTTTAATTTAAAAATTAATTTGGATTATATACTGAAATTTTTAGTATTTTTTGCATTGGCATAGCTCACAAATTAAAAAAAAAAAAATGTAGAAGCAATTTTTACGCCTTTAAGAACTGAAACTATTTTAACAAAAATGCATGTTTTTGCATATTTTAAATTTAATTCATATTTGGTGCCTTTTTAATGCATATTTTGTGCGTTTTAATGCATACTTGTGCATTATTCTTAGGAGAATTGAATTTGTAAAAAAATATAAAAATGTTATGCGTTTTCATATTTTGATTCAATCAAAATGTTGTTTTATTTTATTATTTATCTAAAAATATACATTCTTAAAATCCTTATTTCTGTGTCTAATCCAATATTTTTGCAAAAATAGTAGTTTTTAGTGCATATTTTTTATGTTTTAATGCATATTTATGTATCTTCTTTAACCACATTTTTTATTGTTAAGTGCAGGGAATTCCTTGCCCTACTCCTTAGTATACATGGTACTTCATTCAATATAATAAGAACTCCTATATTCACTCTATGAAACCCAAATTAAAACTAGAAAATAAACCTTCTTTACTTAAAAATATAAAATAAGTATTATCTATTGAAATTATGTCCTCATCCACAAATTTTGCTAAATAACAAAAAAATCTCATCATATCCTTTATAATAAAATATTAAAATTATATGGCAGTTTTTTCAAGCATATTAATAAAAACTTCCAATTTCCCCCAAACCTTATCACAAATTTCTAGATTTCTTTTCCTATTTAATATGAAAAATAAAGGAATGTACATAAATAGAGGAACAGTAGTACGCTTTTGCACCCTGTTATCGAAAACCATAACTTATTAAACTTAATGGTCATATTTAGAATTTTCATTCGTTTCAGATGCTGCCACATTGTTTAGCAGCAAGAAAAAAGGATACCAAGTATACAACACCCACTATGCTGAACGATTTTTTGTTTGTTCTTTAATATTCACAGTTAATCAAGAAAACGAAACCACGTTTTCTATATGAATTGAGGAGCACATGGCATACAAACACGACTACAACAACAAGAGCAACGGTAAAATAGAATTACATATGGAGATATGTTGAATCACTGGCAAACCAAGAATAGTAAACGATAGTACGTGCGCAACAGCATTTTCCAATGCAAAACAGTAGTTGAATGTGTATTTTATACTCCCCCCCCCACACATTGCTTTCCACAAACTACACCTGATAGAGAAACAAACCGGCAATCGTTGAAATAACGTAAACAACCCCAAACCACCAACATTGACATCAATGGCAGCCCTACTTCTCGTAAGCTTTTGTTTTTATGTGTGGAACAAGTGGTTAAATTATCGTCTGATGTTGTCAAATACAAATAACATTTTAAAGACGCGCAACTATAATTTTTTGTTTCTAGCTAGCTATACCAGAGATGGAACATTTTTGGTTTTTAAAGTGGTACTAAAATTTATCAAAGAAAGACGCGCAACTATAATTTTTTGTTTCTAGCTAGCTATACCAGAGATGCAACATTTTTGGTTTTTAAAGTGGTACTAAAATTTATCAAAGAAAGGACTTTTTCGAAACTGACAGTATTTAGGCCTTGTGCGAGGTGACTAAATTTTTTCTAAACTAAATACAAATGGACAAAAGGGTTTAAAATTTCTTTGAAAATTGTTTTAAAACATTTTCTAATTTAAAAGAAACTTGTAAACCTGAATTTAGTTTAGAAATAGTTTAGCTAGTTCGCACCCACCCTTAATTTAATCTTAAATGGGCAACTGAAAATACATTTTGAGCATTTTTTAGACCCTAGCTGATTTTTTCTAATGAAAACATTCTATAATTCCAAAGTATTTAATTCAATTTTTGTTCCCCTAAGTTCAGATTCATAAATGTTATGTTGATAATTACTTTTTCAATCATTTTATGAATCAGAGAATTATTGATAACACTATACAACAGCCTGAAAATCTCCTTTTGCTTAATATTTTCTATTACACTTTGGTGTGCTGAATTCAAATTTAGCAAAACAAATATTTTTCAACGGATCATTTTTTATGTATGAACTTAAAAATCATAAGGGGTATTTAAACATGCTGAAAAGAACCGGCCTGCTGGTTTTACAGGCAAACATATGTATATTTATTATTAAAATATTAGCATCCCAAAAATATAATAATGATTCAATAAAGTTGCAAATATATCTTTGTTTAGATGAGAAAATATGACTCACCTACAAACATTAGAGTGTTTGCCTGGAAACATAAATATAATAACGATATAAGTAAAATACTTCAAATACTTATATACTAGTTTGTAAACATATATAATTGACTGTAACCAAACACTGTAGTGTTTTTATATGAAACATATATTTTCCCACAAAAAATAAAGATATAATTGAAAATTTATTTTATCATTATTGTTTGTGGAATGCAAATTCTTTTAATTCCCAAATTTAAAATTGCCAAAAAAAAAAACTGGGTTATCGCACACAAATTTTGAAACAGCGGTTTCTCCAAAATAGTTCCTTGAAAATTTTTCTTGCAAGATTCGGAATTAGCAGCAGCGATATTTTATTGGAAAATATTAATTGAGAGAGGAGATTCTACAAAATCATTAAATTTGTTGAATAGTGTAATCACTTTAAATCCATGATTTTAAATTGAATAAAGTGAGGTTTGAGTTACATAAAAAAACTTCTTCTAATTCAATTTTGATTCGACTGCATTATTTGTTTTATGACTTGATGCGCGCACTATAAATCAAGGCAACTATTTTTGGTTAAATTGATTTGTTGAAACTGAATCAATTCGTTTGATTCTATGAGAACAATAAAAAAAAATCGAACTGATTGTTTGTAAAAGATATTGACTAAATAAAGAAAAAAATAATTCATTCAATATAATGAGTTTTGCGAATCGATTCGTTCAAAATTATATCAGATTTAAGAATATAATTAAGGTCTGATTGTAATCAACTTTTCGGATTGAAATTGAGTGAAAAAATAGTTACCTTAAGCAGCTGCAAAAAAAAACTGGTTTAGTGTGGTCAGGCAATAGGACTAAGGATTTTTGAAAGAAATTTTTTAGATTCTTCTAATTTGCGGAAAAGTACTAGTTGCAAGTTAGAAAAGAACTGAAGTACTAAACATTCCATCCCTGATTTATATCTTGCTACTTCTTTTTATCACCACTATACCTTTAGACATCTCTTGTTGTCGAGCTTGGTTTGTCAAACAAATATCATTATCGTTATTATCGCATGTGATTTGTAGTTTTGTGACTTTTTTATACTAAAAAGGATAAAATATGCCAGGTTTTTAAAAGGTTTGTTTACAGGCCTTCAAATAATATTATTTTTTATATTTCTATGTATCAACCAGCAACAAACACGGACGTCAAACTCAAACATTTACGGGAATACCTACCAAACCAACGTTGAGGTTGAAACCAACACAATAAAATATATATATATATATATATTTGACGGCGATTGTGTGTGTGTGTAAGTGCGGAATACCGGAAACTCTAACTAACCAAATATCCTTATTGCGTATCCTGTGTGGCCGTGTCTATGATTTTGTATGACGACGGTTATGATGATGAGGTTGTTCAGAATTGTGTCGTGTGTATGCAGTACTTAGGTAAGAAACAATTTGAATGAACGAACTGAGCTGAACTAAACTGGCAAGCGTCAAACAGCAGCTGTTATAACTGAAAATAAAATTGTAATTCAAAAAGCAACTTCAAATTCATTTGTGTGCGTTTTTCCTTCAAAAAATCTATTCCATTCAGTTGCAAATACACAATCATTGAAGCAACAGCTTTATAAAATATCTCACCTCTTCATCCTAACACACCTCGATAACAATTCGAAAAAAAACTCGCGTAATTTTATCACTTTTATTTCGGAAACAGTACAAAAATAATATCACAATTTATTTGTTTATCATTTATTTTTTTATACACTTTAAAAACCCGGAAACAACACTAGTGCAGTTTTTTGTTTGTAAATTTAGATTAATCACGGTTTTTAATCACAATTTTGTTCGTCAGTGTTAAATTCTATCATCTGTTGTATTTGTGCAACTTCGTACACGTATACTGAATGTATCCTGAGTGTATCCTATCCGGTATACCTTCAGTATACGTAACACGAGGAAACACCATCATCGTGGGACTCCAAAACAATTCACAAGTGGTTGTATTTATTTAATATTTTTACTAACACTTTAAGTTTAAATTTAATCATTTCTTATTTATTTATAACTAACAACAAATAAAGCATTTTATTTATTCCAAAATCTGTTGTGTGGTTTTATTTCCGAAGATATTTCAGTTTTAATTGTTTTTCTATAAAATTATGGAAAAATTAGAAAACGAATTAGAACACAATAAATCTATACACTCAAAATATAACGTCTGTTGGCTGGACAGAAAAATTTGTTACTCTAACAAAATTTATTCCTGTTTTTTGGCTTAAAATAAAATTTGTTGATTTCAACACTTTTTTTGTTAAATTTAACAAATCAAAATTTAAGTAAAAAATAAATGAAGATAAATAAAGTATTTGCTTAAATCAGTGTTTCAACGAAAAATTTGTTAAAAGTTAGTCAAATGGTTTTGAAACCGGTTTGGCAGATTTTTATACTCACATAAGGAGTGAGATCATAAAAATGTTAACACACATAAAGTTAAATAAAAAACAAACCACCGAATTTTAAAACTCCAAACTAAATTTTTATTAAATCAAATTTAATACAAAATCAAACAAAAAAACCGCATGGAATTCTAAACACTACGAACAAATTATCCACTTTCTCCGGAAACCCTTCCGTTAAGGCTTTTATGGTAGTTTCTGTCACCTTTTCAGAGCAGGTGGTCCATCTACATTTGAAATCTTGAATGTCCTGGGAGACCTTTTTTGTGCCCTTTAATTCTCTTTTAACAAGAGCCCAATATCTCTCCACTGGACTGAGTTCCGGGCAGTTTGGTGTATTTGCCTCTCTTGGTACAAGAACCACATTATTATCATTATACCACTCCAGCGCTTTCTTGCTGTAGTGACAAGATGCTAAATCGGGACAAAAGTAAGTGGATATATGGTGCTGACTCAAAAATGGAAGAAGTCTCTTCTGCAAACACTCCTTGATATAAATTTCGCTGTTTATAGAGCCAGATGTCACAAATGACTAGCTTCTTTGGCCGCATCTACATATGGCTTGCCATACTAGGAATTTTTTAGGGAATTTCGTTTGGTTTTTCGACCTAAATTTTTCTGCAACATTTCCTCGAATATCGGAAAAATAAAATTCTTGACCAGGGAGCTGCGAAAAATCAGCCAGGACATAAGTTTCGTCGTCCATTACACAACAGTTGTATTTTTGTATAAAATTTCATTTCAATTTTCGAGCTCTGGTTTTGGCCTCCAAATTTTTAAAACCGTTTCTATCGGGAACTTTTTGAACTTTGTAGGACTTTAGTCCTGCCTTACGTTTCACTTTACGTACAAAAAAGTCCGAGCATTGGGCTAACCGAGCTGTTTTTCTGCCAGATGTGTTAGGATCTCTCTTAAGGATGCTTTTAACTTTATATGCCTTACCAATGTTACGATAACCAGTCGTTGTTCCTGTTCCCGGCTTCCTTTCAATTGTTAGGTGTTCCAGATACCTTTTTATCACTTTTGAAACTGTTTGGCGGCATACATTAGTTTCTTTGGCAATTTTTTTGTATGTCCATGTTTGGTTTTGTTGAAAATATTTAATTATTTTTGAACGCACTTTTATTTCATCGTCCATTCTGTAAAAAATTGCTAATTAAAGCTCATGATGTAAATTAATTTATGAACTGACATATTTTTAAAATGTAAACTGCAGAAAAAAAAAAATATTAGAAGCTTTAAACCAAAGTTATAGGTAAAAATGTGTGTTAACATTTTTATGATCTCACTCCTTATTATTTTAAGTGTAGGTAAGCAGCAACATTAAACTGTTGCATAGCATATGATCGTTACTCGCTGAAGTTCGGGTTCTATAGATTTTCACGAAAGCTACCCAGCAAAATCCCAGCAGTAAGTGCTCATTAATAATATCTAAATAATAAGCAGAACTACTTCATATAACTTATTGTTAAAACTAATTATTTTTATTTGAAAACGTCGTTTTTGTAAGTAGTTGTCGTATTTGCTGCATGCAAACACGCACAAAATTTGTGCACCTGCTTATCCTCTGCATTACAAAAATATAAAAAATAAGTATTTACCAAAATAAGAATTTATTCGTATGCTGATAAGTAGTTAAAAAATAAGTGGTTACATGTTGTTAAATAATAGTGCTTAAGGCGCGTTTACAGTTGTAGAGTGACTCTACTCTGCAGCACAGATTAAAAGTTACCCAGTATAGAAACGGTAATGACATATCATTGTTTTTTGGACTACTATTAATGACACCCACTAGAGTTTGCTGTTCGGTTTTAACCGAAACCGAAACCGCGGTTTTTGAAGCCTCAAAACCGAAACCGAAAACCGACAAAAATAAGTCGGTTTTTAGCAAATACTTAAAGCAATTAAAATAAATAATTAAATTACATATTATTGAGCCTAGAATTTTGAAAAGGGTTCAGCTCTTAGTTTACAAAATTCTGTATTTAATTGTAATGAACAATTTCTCCATTAAATATTACTTTAAAGATTTTTTGTTTTTACTACTACAGATAATATAAGCTGAGGATTATAATTTTAGAAAAAAAATTTCACCAAAAGTCATGTAGTTCAAGAGATATTGAGTTTCACGTATTCAGTTCAGATTTTCACCGCTTATTTTTCAAAAAGTTTTATTGCGTAGTCCGCAAAATTTATTGTATAAAATTTCAACTTTATATTGCTAAATTCCAAATTTAAACTCTTTAAATACAGTTTAATCTGCCGAAAAAAGAATAAAAAATTTTAATTTATAACGGTTTCCACGTTTTTTTTTTCGAGGGGAATGGTGTTATTGTCTTTATTCGAGTGAGGAATTCAATCGAATTTTAATAAATATCGTGAATGTATTGAAATAATTAATTGTTATACATACATATTAAATTATTTTAAAACAATTCTATTAATATCACAAGAAAACCGAAAAATAACCGAAACCGCGGTTTTTATAATTTTGAAAAACCGAAACCGCGGTTTTCAAATTTTTCGGTTTTTAGCAAACTCTAGACACCCACTTACCTTCTGCATTATTTTAAAACATATAATAATAAGTTACTGATAATGACTTATTTTTATCATTATTTCAAATAGAAAAAAATTTTATAGATTTTTTTGAAAATTTTTTGAAATCTATTTTTAGACTCAATATTTTTTAAACACTGGTAAGTATATATGTAACCACATATTTTTTGATTTTTTGTATGTTGGCGAGTAAGCTTACTTGTGTGCAGCAGGTCAATTATGTTTTTATTTATTAAATATTACATGTCGATATAGCTCAGATGGTAGAGCTATTGACTGGCAATCTGTTGACCCAGGTTCGATTCCCGCAAATTTTATTAAAACAAAAATACGATATATTTTTTGATTTGTCGTATGCTGGTGTGTAACCATAACTCATTATTAGCGCAAGGAACTTCATGCACTTAAAAATCGAATATATGCGCTTAAAAAATACGGCTAAAAACGACAAATGTGCATTAAAAACATGAAAAATATGCAATAAAATACACTATTTTTGCAAAAATAACACACTTTACAACATAAAAATATATGCTCGTTAGACACAGAACTCGATACTCGATCGATCCATAGGCCAATTAAGTTTTTAAGAATGGTTATTTTAAAAATAATGCAAAAAAATATTTTGATTAAATAAAATTAGTAGAAATTTGTAACCAATTATGGCCTATAGGCTAGGTCAGGGGTGGCAAGACTTTTTTCGCTGCGTGTCAGAAACGGACAAATTTTTTTTGAAATTTTTCCGCGTGCCACCTTAATTTTAGTTGTCTTTTAAAAGTCATTTTTTGAAAATTATAAAATTTGGAAAATTTGTTTTAAAAATATCGCAGATGTACATATTTACCAGCGCTATGGATAACCCCCATGAAATAACTCCGAGGAGAGAAATGAAATAACATCCAAGAAATGATGTAAAAATGTTTGAGGGTTATTTATTTTTTTTGGTTTAAATTAGATTATTTCATTATGAAAAAATACCCACTGAAATAAAATTGAAATATTTTGGACATTATTGCCTTTTAATTTTTTTTTGGGGGTTATTCCATTTTTGGTGGTTTTTTAATTTTGTTAAGAAAAGTAAAATTTTTGGGCGCCATCAATTATTTAGGTAAGAAACTAGTTGAAAAATGTACCTCAGGGAAAAATTTGATTTAGTTAAAATAAATAGCTAACATTATGGATTTGGAAAGAGAAATTTCCATTTCAGATGAAATGGCTCTGCGAAACACGATCAAAACCCAAATTCAAATTCCAGCAAAGGGAGTTATTTCATTATGAAACTTATTTTCAGCATTAATTTCACTGAGGGTTATTTCGTAGCACCTATTTCCCCTCTAAAAAAAGTTAATTTTTTAGATCCAATTTTATTACAGGTTGTTTTCCATTTTTGTGAAATTTTCTGGTACTTTTTATCTCTCCGATTATGGGCATTTTCCCATCGAAACATTTAAACTTCTTTCAATCTAGAATTTTAGAAATTTTCCCAGAATTTTCTGATAATCGAATTTGCGAGTTCTATATTAACCATATTTCTGTAAACAAAAAATGATTTCAATGCAGAGTTTTAATTATTTTAAAAGACGATTTACAAGCTCTATGAAAAATTTCACCATAATGGAGTTAAATCAATTTTGTAGCGAAATTTAACATTTAACTGAATTTCTAATAGTTTAAAGTTTTTGAAAATATTTAACAAAACGTCGCGTGTCACCTGAAATCCACTCGCGTGCCACTACTGACACGCGTGTCATAGTTTTGCCAGCCCTGGGCTAGGTTATTTTAATAAATAAAGAAATTAAATTAAAATTAAATTAAAATATGAAAACGTACTAATAAATTTTAATCTTTTCAAATTAAAAAATGCTACTAAAAATAAAAAATATGCACAAATATGCGCTAAAAAGAACAAAGTATGCATTAAAAAAGCACCAAATATTCATTTAAGTCAAAATATACAAAAACATGCTTTTGTCAAAATATGCAAAAATATGCAACTACAAATCGATGCCATTTTGTTCTAAATTTGATGATTCGGATAAATAGCTCGTCCATATTATTTTTGGACTATCGAGAAAAAACACGCATTTGCATGAAATTCTTTGCCCTACTCATTATTTTTCGCGACATCGCCATATAAAGGTAATAAGAAATGTAATAACAAAAGTAACTAGTTACCATTGCCCAGTATGTAGTTACATAACCACATATCTGGTAATGATTTTCTACACTGGGTAACTGTTCAAAATACATAGTAGAGTACCTTCAGGGTAATATTTGACATTTCGAAAATTACACAGTTTTTAGTGAATAACTTGACACGACTTCCACTGCATTTAATATAAAATAATTTTGGATTTCATATATTATTCCTAATTGAAACAATTTGTTTTTGTTTTCAATATTTTTTTATTCAAATTTGTTGATAATTAGAAATGTGTAAAAATTAGTGATGTGTTTATTTAGGTATTTATATTTGTCATGTTAATGTTAACTCTAGATATACTCTAGATAGGCATTGCTATGCCGCGTTCAACTCAGTGGAGGCCCAGAATAAGAGCGCAGATGCTAGCGATTTACGATCTGAGAAAAATATCGTCAGAAATAACGACATACAGCGGCAGCGACATAATTGAGCATATGTTATATATAACAAGGAGACTTTATGCCACTCATATGTCTCTTAGTTTATTTCAAACATAATGTACAATCAGTGTTACCATATATATTTTTATAAAAACTGTAAATAAAAACTGTTTCTTTACAGAAAAACTGATTTTCAAAAAAATTTTAATAATCAGAAGTAATTCTGAGATCCCGAAGTATCCTGGGACTAAAATATTATCCCATCGTATGAATTTTCAAAATATCATTTGAATATTTTAATTGCCTTTGGCATTTATAGTAATCGACTTTTTGCATAGTCTTCTAATACAATTTTTTTTTTAAGAATTTTGGTCTCCTAGACCCGAATCTAAAGTTAAAAAAAGTTTATCGAATCACCCTTCCGAGATTAACCCCTGACTTAGGATAGAATACTTTATTGGTTATTGTTGTACTTCAAAATATTATTTATTGATTTGTATTCCATATAAAATTGATTTTCATTTGATTGAGTATTGTTATGTCGGGAATTGTTTGTTTGAAAAAACTATGTTTTTTGGAATTGTCCTTGATCATAATTGAAAAAATAATAGTAAATTGTTATCTAGAATTGGCAAATATTTATTAAAAAAATAAAAAACAATTTTCGCTTTTTTGATGAGATGTTGTTTTAATTTTTTATAAAAATATAAATTTCTAAATTATCCTTCAGGTGTATGACTTGTCAGATATGGCTTAGTCGATTTTATTCCTTGCTAATTTTTGATGAAATTTGTTATTATTGTTTCGTTTTTCCAGTAAGCATATTTTGTAGTATTCCCAGTGTAGAAAATCATTATCAGATATGTTGTTATGTAACTACATACTTGGTAATGGTAACTAGTTACTTTTGTTATTACATTTCTTATTACCTTTATATGGCGATATCGCGAAAAATAATGAGTTGTCGTTACACACCAGCATACGAAAAATCAAAAAATATATCGTTACCTATGTGCTTACCAGTATTGACAAAAATAATGAGTCTAAAAATAGATTTTCAAAAAAATAAATTATATAAAAAAAAATATTTTTCATTGTATTTTTTTTTTTAAATAAAATTTTCTGGTGCGGGAATCGAACCTGGGTCTTCAGATTGCCAGTCAACAGCTCTACCATCTGAGCTATATCGACATGTAATATTTAATAGATAAAAACATAATTGACCTGCTGCACACAAGTAAGCTTACTCTCCAACATACAAAAAATCAAAAAATATGTGGTTACATATATCCTTACCAGTGTTTAAAAAATATTGAATATAAAAATAGATTTCAAAAAATTTTCAAAAAAATCTAGAAAATTATTTTCTATTTGAAATAATGATAAAAGTAAGTCATTATCAGTAATTCATTATTATATGTTTTAAAATAATGCAGAAGGTAAGTGGGTGTCATTACTGGTAGTCCAAAAAATAATGATATGTCATTACCGTTTCTACACTGGGATTATATTGGTATTTTTTAATTTACTTATGTATGTTACGATTTGTACTAGGGATGTCAATGGGGATTGATATTTGAAAATCCCGGGACTACGGAATTTTTCGGGATCCCGGGATTTTACGGGATTTCGGGATTTAAATTTTCCTTTATTTGTAAAAATTTGTATGTTATGTAACTAATTTTTTTATAGAATAAAGCGTTTTATAATTATTTAATAGTTGTTAATTAAAAATGTGGTACATTTTATGAATATTGAAACATCTCAGTCAGAAATTGACAGTGGTACAAAAAATCAAGTACTTGCATACCACTGGGTAACCGCGATGTTAAACATAAATGACTGGCAGAACACTCATTTGGGACGCTTTGCCAGCGTTTGCAAAAATTGTTTTGCCAGTATTTGTTTTACAAAACATCACGGCAGGGCAAAAAGAAGATACATATGAACTGTTTTTAAATTTTATTTTGGAAAATATAATCCCAAACCACCTATTTATTGGTTTTGGCAGCGTTTTGCCAAAGTTAAAAATTTTGTTTCTCCAGTACTTTTCCGGCGCTTGTTGAACTACCGGTCCTTTTGTGTATTGACGTTATCATATTGGAAAAGGGAAAGCAATTTTTGTCAGTACTTGTACCACCTGTTGAAATACCTTGCCATCCCTTTACCGTTTGTATTTTTGTGGCTGGGATAATATATGAAGGTCTGTCATTAAGTACACTTGCGCCCAGTATTTTGTAAGCAGATTTTAAAACAGATTCGTTGCGATAACCTTGCCCACTAAATCGTGTAATTACAGCAAACAAAGTTATTTGGTTATCGTTATCAAATGTTTTCATGGAAGAATTCAAACTTACTGTCCCAGCCAAAACTAACAGTCCCAGTTTCAGAAATCGAATTTCGCTTGGAAGAATAAATCGGTAAAATAACAAACAAACTTGATTTTTCGCATGTATTACTCAAAAACTTAATATTGTTTACCAAAATTTCAAATTTTTCTGCAAAGTCTTTGCATAGTTTACTCGAATAATCTACTTAATTTATAATTTTACCAATATCTTGGCATCAATTTCTTGTCAATATGAGAAAATTCAAGAAAAAACGTAGGTAATCTAAAATTGCTCACTTTGTTTATTTGCGTTTATATTAATATTAAAAAATAAGAAAATCCCGGGATTTTTGAGAAATAATCCCGGGATTCGGGATTTCCTGTTTGGTATCCCTAATTTGTACCTAATTTCTGACAATTTGAAAGTTTTATTGTAATTTTTGGGTCATATGCATAACCACTTTCTAAGTTTATAAATGGCTTATAAAACAAATATTTTATACAAAATTCATTTTATAAACGTGTTATAAGGTTTTCAAATTATTATGCATGAGCACTTTTATATTTTAATTCTTAAATTTTAGTTAAAAAATTTTTTTTTTAAATTTGCAAATGAAACAAATGTGCCGATTTAATATAAAAAAAACTGTAAAAAAAACCATGAATTTAAAAAAACAGTTTTTTACATGAAAAAACTGGAAAACTGTTAGGCATTCCAAAAAACTGTAAAAAACAGTTAAAACTGGCTATATGGCAACACTGTGTACATTGCTAAACGATGAACCAATGAGCTACTAATAATGTTCAGTATCTCAGTTGAATAAAGAAAACAAAATGTTAATAATTTAAAAATTTCATTTTTTTTTTGCAAAAAAATAGAAAAAGAGTCAGAAGAGCCATTGATTGCCTTTGTTAGCTGTACTCTTTGATATTACAAAATGTAGTGAACACCAGCAAAAATAACAATAGAGTTGACAACATTGGTGAGAGTATGAGAAAGAAAAAATGGGAGAATAACAAAAACCGGCATTAAAATAAAATAGATTCTATCTAACAACAGCTACGCCCAGCGATTTTTAAATGTCAAAATCACTGTTGCCAACTTTTTTCCTAAAAATATCGATAAATCAAACTAAAAAATCACTGGAAAATAGCTAAATTATAAAAAACTTAAAAAATTTAGCGATAAATCGCTAAATTTCACGAACTTTTCAGGATCTGCTGAAAAATTTCCAAAAAATATTTTTCGAACTTTTTAAAATTTTCTTAAAAAATTATCGATACCTCGCTGAATTTTTCGAGTTTTCCATAAAAATTTAGCGATAAATCGCTGAATAATAATGACTCAAAAATTCTGCCAAAGAAATGAATGTAAAAAAATGCTAATAAAACGTCAAGACTAACTTAAAAAAAAGCTAGTTTTCCCGCTAATAGCTAAATCATATTTTATCCTACTGAACGAGTTGAAATATCGCCGTTATGGCAACACTGCAAAAAACTGAGGTTGTATGCGTTTGCCGATCCCTGCTCTAGAGTCAAACAAGGATTAAAAAGAGATAGCAAAATACAAAAATGTGTTAGAAAACAATCAAATTTGCTACATATTGGATTACTCTCTCATTGTGTTAGTGTGAAATAGAAAACAATCAAATTTGCTACAGATGGGATTACTCTCTCTTGCATTTTTGCAATTAAATAAGTAGCAGCGCTTAAGCTAGACTGCTTATAAAAACGACTTCGTCTAACTAAAATAACTAGTACAGACGAGGAATTATAAATAGTAAAACATTTTAGTGCCATTATATAACCACTTTGGGGTTAAAAAGTCAAGTCAAGAATTATCCCACACGCAAAGAAAAAACATGGTTGGGATGACCATATTCGAAGATCATTATATATTTTTGGGTTTATGATTGTGACAATCATGTTATTACATAGTTGTGACAATCATACTCTTACCTCTTTTTTGTCATAATATGGTCAATAAATTACCTCACTATGATTGCAAAATGCTCCCAATATTAGCATATTATAGTCCTACATATTATCATATTATTGTCGTATTATCCCTATAGTATTCTCCCAGAATTCTGCTGAAGCTGGATTGAAAAGATATGCATGTTATAATTGACAATATTTATTCAATGACTAATTTACACATATATAGAGATAAAAATAAATTATGGAAGCTACAAAATGCAGAAAAATATTGCGAAGAATACAATTTCACAATACATCCAAAAATCATCATAATATGTTCCTTATGATCATAATATTTTCTTAATGATCACAGTATTTTTCCAATGATCATATTAATGTTATGTCGAAAATTTTGTGATCAGTTAGGATAATATTATGATCACCAGAAACATATTATAATTATTTCGTGCACTCTTTATATTTTCTCCAATTTCGTACAGTTTTTCAACTAGACTTCCGTACAAAATGAAAAGCTGTAGCACTACTTATTATGGACGCTCTTCAACATTAATTTTTCTGTGTGAGTACAAAATAAATCACTTTTTTTTTATCACTTTTTACTTATTTTATAACACTTTAGAGTACAATCTAATTTCAAGTTTCCTGGTTAGACCGAATTCTTTCTTCCACAAACAATGTTACTATTAAAATGAACACCAAGAAGTTTTTCTTTTATTTGCTGTTTTTTGTTTTTTTTTTAATATGTTTGTTTTCTTTTATTGCTTCTTGCAACTTCTTTTCACAAAATCTCAAACAACAATGACGCTAACTGATCGATGACGCTCTTAAAAAATATACTGACCATCTTATAGTTGTCGAAATCATACCAATGATTACGAACATGATATCTCTCAATGCAAATAATAATATGATTGCAATTCGAAGAGAGGAATATGGTTGTCCAGAAAATATATGATTGCAGACGATAGAAAAATATGATAACCGAAAAAAAGAGAGATTTTAATTATAAAATGATTATAGACTACCATATAATTTGCAAGGTATGATTAATACGTTAATAATATGATTGCAACAACCAGGTATGGCAGAAGCCAACATAGTTTTGTAGCCGTGATCATATTGTAACCATATCTTTTCCCTGCGTGCATTTATCATTTTTTGAGTTTCCTTCATGTTGGTTCCAAAAAAACCTTATAAAAGTCCCAGCAGAAATTACTGCTTGCTTGGAAGCAGTTTTGTCAGGGAAAGTTGAGCAGTGAAGCGATTGCATTATTGATGATATCATGCTTGATTTTTGGTCGAGATAGCTCGCGTGAAAGAACTTGTTTGGAGATCCGAAAAGGCATGAATTCACCGCTTCTAATTAGTGCTCCTGTTTTTCTTTTAAAATGTCGATAATTCATGCCTTCTCGGAAGTGCATATTATAAAGCTCTTAAACTATTTAAAATCATGCCTTCTCAATAGCACAATACTCCTGCATATTTTTCCGTGTAGAGAAAAATGCCTCTTATTTTTAGTAAAACCTCTTATTTCACTGTGAGACAAATGGTAGGGGCCAGTGATCGGGAAGGGTTCAAACTACCGGGGAAAGTTATATCGGTAAAAAAGAAGTTATACGTGTCCCGGCGTTTCGGTGGGTCAACCCTAGGAATCGAGATATATCGATTTGATCTTTGGTGGTCTTTTTTTTTTGACATAACTCGAGAACCACTAGTCCGATTTTGCTCAAACAATTTTAAAAAAATTAAAAATTGCAATTCCTTTAATCTGTTCATATAACGTTTTTCTATATACTCAACAGTTTTGCCGGTAAAAATAAATGTATGAAGAAAAAAATATTTTTTGCCCAAAATATTAAAAAAAAAAGTAATAAACAAAAGGTTATTGATTTTTATGGTAGCGGTAACAAACATTTATTTTTACCGGCAAAACTGTTGAGTATATAGAAAAACGTTATATGAACAGATTAAAGGAATTGTAATTTTTAATTTTTTTAAAATTGTTTGAGCAAAATCGGACTAGTCGTTCTCGAGTTATGTCAAAAAAAAGATATATCTCGATTCCTAGGGGTGACCCAGCGAAACGCCGGGAGACGTATAACTTGTTTTTGACCGATATAACATTTCACGTTGGTTTCATCCCATCCCGATTTTGACTGTCATTAAAATAACTTTTTTCCGCATTTTAAAAAATTTTGATAAAAGAACCGCAAAAATATTTAAGCAATCAAAATGTATTACTCATTTCATGCCTTTTTGAAAAGCACAGCAAAAAGCCATGTAAACAATTAATTAACTTAGTCCTTTCATTAGTGCTGTTGACGAAGCAATACATTTTTAGAAGCGGTAAAAGTAGCAGTAAGGAAGCAGTAATCGTTTTAACTGCTTCCACATTTTTGCTGGGGTTTGTTACAAAAAGAAAGGTATTCCAAAAAAGGTTTGATCGAATTTATTTGAAAAGCACACTGCAGGTCGTATACACAAAGATATTTTAATAACATTTGAAACACTGAAGCCCAAGTATAGGGTTGCCATTTCCATTTTGAGAAAAAGAGGACGTCAACCTCAAAAAAGGAGGAAATTTGTCTTAAAAAAGAGGAAATTTTGTTTTTTAATAAATTAATTTTACAAAAATCCACAACGCTATAAAATATACAAATAAAAATTTATTTTATAAATAAAACAATTTTTTTCGCACTAAAAAAAGATTCACAAAAAAAAATCATTCTGAACTTTAAATTAGTGGTACATTAATAAACAAAAAAAAAAAACAACGGTTAACCAATTCATTGCATACATTTTTAGGAATGTACATTTCTATAATTTCTTGATACGAATTGTAAAGGGTTTCATGAAAGTTTTTCAATGCTTCCAATTTGAATTAGTATAGTACTGTCGCATTTTTCAAATATTCATAAAACTCTTGAAAATTCTTATAAAAATTTTATTTGAGTAAATGAATGTTCTTTTTGTTTTGACTCTAGATCATAAATTAATATCACTTTCTGTTTAAATTATTTTCAAATCAAAGAAAGATGATACAATTTTTACAAGTAATTTACAAAGAATAAAAATATATTAGAAAGAATTCGATAAGACCAGCAATACAGAATACGTATTTTCGGCTTTCGTTACAAAGCCATCATCAGTGTATTTCGTCTTGTGTGGGCTAATATTTTAATGTTGTCTACTTATGTGACCGCTGAAAGAAAATCGAATTTCGTATCAACAACTCAACTTAGACTAACATCAACGAAATTTAACAATGCCATTTTTATCCTTTGTTATTATTACTCTATTTTGCTTTGAACCTTAATTCTTAAGATATCTCAGCTGATTCTATTCAATTGACTCTAATAATAATAGAAATAGATGTAGAAATAGTTTCTGGATTAAATTTTTTTCTGGCGTCCACTGCGTCTGGATTAAAAAAAAAAACTTCACAAAAACGACAAAAAATCATTCTGAACTTCAAATTAGTAGTACCTGAATAAACAAAAAAAAGCGCAGTGGACGCCAAAAACAAATAAATTTAATCCAGAAACTATTTCTGATATTATTAGAGTAAAATATAATTTTGATATGAATTATCAAGAGTTTCATGAATATATTTAAATTTTTCTATCAATATATTACTGTCGCATTTTTTCAAATATTCATAAAACTCTTGACAGTTCATATCAAAATTATATTTGACTCTAATAATATCAGAAATAGTTTCTGGATTCAATTTATTTCGGCGGCCACTGCGCTTTGATTAAAAAAGATAAACGTTTTACGTTGGCATTATGTGCTGGTAAGAAAAAATAAAACTCAACAAGTTTTTTTCATTTCATAGCAAACATCATTTTTAATAAAAAAAATCACATCAAAACTTGTTATCAGTCATGTTAATTGAATTTATGTTTTTTACATAATTTTTCAGGAAAAGGAATTCATTAAATAAATGTTCATCATTAAAAGGAATGTTATTTTTTTTTAATTTAACTGTTGGCTCACTACTGATAAGCTTCAAATTTGACAATTAAAGTAAGTGAAATAACAGTGACAGAACCGCGATGCCAACAATTCAAAAAAAGGTTATGGAGAATAGTGCAAAAAGTAGGACAACCCCGGACACTTACTAAAAAAGGAGGACTGCCCCGGACATCCTAAAAAGAGGACGGTGTCCGGGGAAAAGAGGACGGATGGCAACCCTACCCAAGTTCGAAATCTTGTGAATTGAATTAGAGCCGCTCCATGTTCAGATCAAGAGCCTATATAAGGCCTTCCTAAAATTAGCTCTTGATGCTTTTTCGCACTGATTGGGCTAACTTAATCCTCCCAATGAGTAAGCCTATTTTTTTTAATCGATTCATGTGTTGACCAAGTGCCCATATAAAGGTACCGCACATATGCCGCTAATATAAAAATATTTCGATAAAATTTCTAACACTCAATAACACTATGCGACAGTCAAAATCGGGATGGGATGAAACCAACGGGAAATGTTATATCGGTCAAAAACAAGTTATACGTGTCCCGGCGTTTCGCTGGGTCACCCCTAGGAATCGAGATATATCTTTTTTTTGACATAACTCGAGAACCACTAGTCCGATTTTGCTCAAACAATTTTAAAAAAATTAAAAATTACAATTCCTTTAATCTGTTCATATAACGTTTTTCTATATACTCAACAGTTTTGCCGAAATAATGATAAAAATAAGTCATCATAAGATACTCATTATTATATGTTTTGAAATAATGCAGAAGGTAAGTGGGTGTCATTACTGGTAGACCAAAAAATAATGATATGTCATTACCGTTTCTAAATAAACCAAAAATTGTCAAAAATTTCCAATAAAAAAAGAGATTTGTTACTATTATATTCTTTACTCTTGTTGTCTTATCCAGATTGAAATACCACAGGACAATATTGTAATAGCTGTAACCGTTTTTCATATTAAAATCTTGGTGGCGTTTTCACAGACAAAATTTGTTAAAATTTAAAATTGAGTAAAACATGGTCGAATCAGGAATTGTCCGGGAAAGAACAATTAAAAAGTGGGTAAAATATTTTCCATTATTATTCTTTCAAATATAAATGCTGTATATATTCTTAAATAAAGTTTTAATCTAGAGGAAACAAAATCTGGATACCTTCTTGAACAAAAAAATTACTAAAATTCATGGTCCTAAAAATCCTAAAATGCTAATAACGATTTAAAACCCTTTTAATGGACTAGCGTTAGACTTAAAATACACTAACGAAATAATTTAAAATGCTGTTAACCTTAAAATACCACAATGATATTATTTAAAATACCATTAACCCTAAGACACCCTAAGAAATAATTTAAATTCCGTTAACCTTAAAATATCCTAAAAAGTACATAATATATTGAAATTCAGTTTATATCAACTACTTTTATTTAACTGCTTCTACAGTTATTAACCAAGTATGGATTCCAATTATGGATTTTTTACCAAGAATGGTTTGCGTGCGAATTTTTTAACAAAACTTGGTCGATAGGTTGCTTTCGCGCCCTCTAGTGGTATATAAGTATTTAAAATTCAATCTTTAACACTTTGTACGCAATTGAAAAGCTAATATTATTTAAAAAAATTTAATTTCTGTATTTTGATAAAATTTAAATTATTTCCATCACACTTCTTTCAAGATTTTTTTAAAAATTTGGCATTTTTAGACATTTAACAAAAACTAATTTCACAGATTTGTATGCTTCCTTGCTAGTCGAGAGGAAATAGGCCACTTTTTTAATTACAGTAAAAAAAACGGATTAATTTTCTGCATACTGCATAAGGTTTAAATACTGTTAACCCTAAAATAACTTAACCTTAAACCATTTATGCCTGATCCCCTATTCTTTTCCGATTTAGACGAAACTTCATGCTGATAATACTTAATCTCTATATATAAAAGAATAATGTGAGTGACTGACTGACTTACTGACTGACTCAACATCGCCCAGCCCAAACCGCTGAAGCTTGGAAGTTGAAATTTGGTATTTGGGTTCCTCCTCCGGCGTAGACGTCCGCTAAGACGGGATTTTGGGAACTTCCTACCGGAACGGGCAAAAGGGGGAAAAGTCTCCCCCTTGACGGCCTGCCAAAACCCCTTTAAAATATGTGTTCCTTGGAGTATGGGAAGGACAAAAAGGGGACAAAAAAGGACCTTTTAAGAAAAGTACCTTTTACCAAAAAAGTTCCTTTTCAAAAAAAGTACCTGTTTTCAAAAAAGTACCTTTTTCCAAAAAAGTACATTTTTCCAAAAAAAAAAATACCTTTTTCCAAAAAAGTACCGTTTTCCAAAAAAGTACCGTTTTCCAAAAAAGTACCGTTTTCCAGAAAAAGTTAATTTTTCCAAAAAAAAGTACCATTTTCCAAAAAAAGTACATTTTTCCAAAAAAGTACCATTTTCCAAAAAAGTAACATTTTCCCAAAAAAAACTGCCATTTTCAAAAAAACAAAAGTACCTTTTCCAAAAAAGTGCAATTGTCAAAAAAAAGTACTTATAAAAAGTCCTTTTTTTCCTTACTCAACTAGGACGGGATTTCTGGATATTCCTTTTTCCCAAGATGGACTTTTTCCAAAAACAGAACAGTACTTTTTAAAAAGAGGAGGCAGGAAGTTGAAATTTGGTATAAAGGTTCCTCCTCTATCGTAGACATCCACAATACTGGATTTTTGGAAATCCCTACAGGGCGAAAGTCTTCTCCTTGACGACCTGCCCAAACTACTGGAACTAGGTAGCTGAAATTCGAAATGTAAGTTTCTTCTCCTGTGTAGATATCCGCTAAGACGGAATTTGTAGAAATCCTATCGTGAGGCGAGAAAAGGGAAAAAGTCTCCCCCTTGACGGCTTGCCCAAACCTTTTTGGCTAGAAAACTAAAATTTTAAATATGTATTCAATGGAGTAGGGCTAACTCATATTGGAACAAGAACATGGTAAAAATGGTTGCCGAAAGGTGAAAATGTCCCCAATAACGGCCTGCCCGAACCGCTAAAAAAGCTTCATATATTTTATGAATCTAGTTTAAAAATTTTTATGGAGTGTATGAAACAAGGAAAGACTCCCAAGGAAAGACTCCCAACGGGGACCGATCTTCGGATATGTTGTAGGGGCGAAAAATTTAAAGGACACGTATTTCTTTTAGCTGCCCAAACTAATATTTACGGGTTAAAAAATGGGGCCAAAAACGACCCAATTTTTGGGTTTTCGTTTTATTTCATATTTCTTTCAAAGTACCTATAGGAAAATTTGTTGTCAAAGGAAAGGTATTTGAGAGGCCTTTCTAGCGGTGTATAAAAAATGCTTAAGCATGCCCAGTGTAGAAAATCATTACCAGATATGTGGTTATGTAACTACATACTTGGTAATGGTAACTAGTTACTTTTGTTATTACATTTCTTATTACCTTTATATGGCGATGTCGCGAAAAATAATGAGTTATGGTTACACACCAGCATACAAAAAATCAAAAAATATATCGTTACCTATGTGCTTACCAGTACTGACAAAAATAATGAGTCTAAAAATAGATTTTCAAAAAAATAAATTATATTAAAAAAATATTTTTTATTGTATTTTTTTTTTTTTAAATAAAATTTGCTGGTGCGGGAATCGAACCTGGGTCTACAAATTGCCAGTCAATAGCTCTACCACCTGAGCTATATCGACATGTAATATTTAATAGATAAAAACATAATTGACCTGCTGCGAACAAATAAGCTTACTCGCCAGCATACAAAAAATCAAAAAATATGTGGTTACATATATCCTTACTAGTGTTTAAAAAATATTGAGTCTAAAAATAGATTTAAAAAAATTTTCAAAAAAATCTAGAAAATTATTTTCTATTTGATATAATGATAAAAATAAGTTATCAGTCACTCATTATTATGTTTTAAAATAATGCAGAAGGTAAGTGGGTATCATTACTGGTAGTCCAAAAAAGAATGATATGTCATTACCGTTTCTACACTGGGATGCTTATTTGTTTATGTCATAACACAAAATATCAAAATTTTAGGTGGTTTTGTATGAAAATGATGTATACAGGGTTAAAGTCCAAATTCACATATATTAATCCTTATCATATTTAAGTCAGGAGGTGTCTCGGCTTTTTTCGAAATTCGGTCTACTTCGGACGTATTTTCCCGAAGGTCTATATTTTTAAAGATTTGGGAACCTCTGACTACTTAACATATCGTCATATAAAATGAAAAAAGCCGTGAGTTACATTTAAAAAACTTTACAGGAGAAGCAATAAACTTAATAAAATGAAAAATAAACCAAATTTTTTGAAGATATTTTTCAGATTAATGTTATTTTTGGTTTTCGAAGTAAAAAGAATATCATCAAACCGGACCGAATGGAATCAATTTGTTGTGGCCCTTTGTTCCCAATAGGAACCACAGGACATAATATATTTGGTTTTCGAAATAGTATTTGAAGAAAAATATCCAATTTTTGCATTATTTTCAGAGCTACGAAACTTATGGTCTTGGTAATTTTTAGGAAATATTTTCGTATTTTCTTCATTAATAGGCTAAACATAAATTAGTTTCACTATCCAACAAATAAAAACCCAGACCTGGGGATTTCAATTACAATTACTTGTACATATTCAATTACAATTTATTGAAAATTACATTTACAAGCAAATATAGTTGAAATTAAAAAAAAAAAACTCAATTACATTTACATGTAATTGTATTTGAAAAATTTTAATTACAAATTGCATTATATTTTTAATTATATTTAGAATTAAAAAATTATTGTTCCCGTGTAAAAAAGATCAGATCTGGCCAGATCTCAGTAGATCTTACCAGATCTAATTAGATCTCAAAATTGGGGACAAATTTGAGATCTAATTATATCTGATCAGATCTAGGCATATCTGGCCAGATCTAAGTAGATCTTACCAGATCTAATTAGATCTCAAAATTGGGGACAAATTTGAGATCTAATTAGGTCTGATCAGATCTAGGCATATCTGGCGCATTTGTCCAGATCACTTTAGATTTGAACAGATTTGGCACTAGATCTGATCAGATCTTGCCATAAGGTATTATCACATATGCTATATCTGATCATATTTGATAAGATATGGTACAGGATCTAATTAGATTCAATCGTATCTATTTAGATCCAAAAATATCTGATCAGATCTAAACTTTTTTATACGGGTTGTTAAAATGTTGTAAAAAAAAAATTGGCTGGCATAGGCGTGGCCAAACATAATAAGAATACGTCATGTTGTGTTGATTCCTAACTCGCGCTTTTTGTCATTATTTCTTTTTCCAATAAAATCCAATAAATTCTATTTGGTATTTTTCAGTTACAATTACATGTAATGTCTAACTTTGTAAAAAATATAGTTTTTTTTGAAAGGCTTAACTCAGCTTTTTGGGGTATGAATTGTTTGTGCTTGCACTTAGGGCTTTTAGAATTTTGTTAATAAAATCGTCATTTTTAGTCGTAGGAGTGTAAAAGTTTGCAGGAATGTGTATTTTGATAAGGTGAATCATAATCAATCAAAAGGTCAATTTGAATTTTTTGTAACTTACGGCTTTTTTGATTTCATATGACGATATGCAGTATGGGTATCAAACTTTTTCTTTTCGAGAGTACGTTCCGGTTACAATGGAGTTTTTCCCAAATATCTTTTTTGGTTGTTATACAACATATCATGTAATTTTACATCAGCTAATGTAGTTTTCAATAAGCTTTCGGAAAATATATAACATGATATAGGAAAAAAAGCTTTAGTGTAATATTAAGGATAATATGTTTTTAAGTAAAGTCCTATACAACATAGTACAGTGATGTAATTTTTTTTCATATGTGAACCCTTGATTAGACAATTAAAAAATATATTTGATTTTTTACAATTAGTACACTGAAAGAATTATCCTTCATGATATTAATTATATAATTTCATAGAATTTTTTTCGTAGAACCAATGAAGAATTTCATTATGTATATAATATTTAATTAATATTATGCAATTTTTCATAACTTTTCTTACATAAAATTTCATAATTTCATTAAAAAATTCATTAAATTTCATAAATTAGATCTCCATGAATTTAATGAAATTGTTTTTTATGTACATATATGAAATTGTTCAATAGTTTTTACTTTTTTTAATTTTTTTATAAAATATCGTTATTTCCTGCGAGAATAATCTTTTATAATTTTTATTTATTAATTTTTTATTATTCATTTTGAACTATGAATTTTTTTTATAAATCATATTAATTTCTTCGAAACTTTTTTTTATGAAACTTTTTAACCCTTAAATGCATGATCTCTTTGATTTTGACAATTTTTTTATATATGATTTCTAAAGGCGTGTACATTTAAAAAAAAAAATACAAAAAAAAAGTATTTTTAAAAAAGGTGATTTTTATTGAAAAATTTTTTTGCCAAAGAGCTAAATTGTGATTATTTTAACGTGTATAAAAAAAAACAAAAAAAAATCTATAAACTACAATTTATGCACTTATTGTCGCCAAAATGAATTTTATTGCGAGAATACCACTTTAAATATTTAAACAAATATTTTTGAATATTACACTTTTTGTAAAAAAAACGCGTGTTTTAGAGTTTTCACCAAAGATTTTACTCTAACTGTTTAAAAATTCTGCGCTAAACTATAAGAACACTATATACAGAAGGGGCCCATAATGCCCAAAAATACAGTTTTGTACATCAAGTAGGTTTTTTTTATTAAAAAACCGGTATGTTGCCAAATGGCTACACCATGCATTTAATGGTTAATATAATGAATTCTTTCTTTAGATATATTTCGTACATCCGCAAAATATGCTACGATTTTATTAAGCCTTTTGCATTTGTTAAGTACTTTTTATTTATCCATTCCAGGTTAGCAGCGACAAAAACCAATTATAATAAATAATAGTAAATGAAATTGATTTATAGATTTTATGAAGCTCTTCATGAGTGAATGATTTATTCATTGGACGAGTGGCCTATTAATTTTATGAAGAGTTTCATTAATTTTATGAATTTTTCATAAATATTGACTTTTTCATAGATTCTATGAAAAGTTTCAATGGACGAGTTCCAGTGACAATTTTCATTGAAACTATGAAGAAATTCATTACTGTAGTGATGATAATTCTCTCAGTGTATATAAGTTATTTCTATAACATATTATATATCATTTTAAAGCAAATTTTGAAATCTAGTTTCTGGTTTTAATAAAAATTTTATTAAACTAAAAAACAACATAATATTTTAAAATATATTTAAAATGATTTTAAGTAGTCAGAAATTGCTTTTTAAGTTTTCGACTTTGAATTTCAATAGTACAAATATATCACAAACCCATGTGACTTTGATTGATTTCCGGAATTCCAAGGAAGTGTAAAAGTTAAAGAATATTAAAGGCTTATTTCTTGTTTTAACTGATTATTTTACTGAGCTTCTTTCGAGAACATAAAACATTATTTTTAAAGCTGTTTTGGTTAACCTACTAATAGCTATATTCCCTCAAAGCTCAATTTTTCTTCATCGTTTTTTGTTTTATAATCTCAGGATTTATTGTACATATATGCAGATGTAAATGCGCCAGCAGATATTAACTAAAACATTGACGGTTAACAATAAAATCCACTAAAGAAAATGAAACCAATATTCAATGGTCGTATATACATTTTGATCTAACAGCTAATGTTAATAAAACATAAAAAAAATATAAAAAAAACATAAAAAATTAATGGCATTATTCATTAGTTAAAACCACCGACTAAAATCGAGTGCGGAAGGTTTTTTTTAACCCACAAATTTAAATAAGGGAAAGTTGTGCATTCGTTATGCTGCATGCATTTAGAAAAAACTGTGAAGACATTTTTCAAAAAATTTTCATATATAAGTAATACAACTTCGTTAAGCGAACAGAAGTTATTGGTAGTGTACATATATTTTATGGGGGGAAATGGGGTAAAATAAACGAAATTTTAAATGAATTATATATTTACGATTAATACAATAATATGAGTATTCCATATACGAATTAAGTCGGCTAACTTATCTAAAAGAATGTTTATTTTAACACTATTTAGAGTTATCTAAAACGAATAAAATTTGCATTAAAATGACTCTGGATAGTCTTTAAATATGCGTACTTTTAGATAAGTTAGCCGACCTTAGAAGTCAAAAAATTATTGGTCCACAAACAAAAAGTCTGTAGTGTTAAGGGATTAAGTTAACGATATATTAGTTTTTTAGGTAACGGTATTTTGAGGCTAATACCGTTATTTTCGCATACCGTCAGTTATATCGGCGCATACCGAACAACTTAATATAGTCAATAATGCATCTCATTCATCTTCACATATATTCATCACAAACGACCCTTTAATTGAAGAGTTAGAGGGTTAAAATGTTCCACAAAAATACTTGTCACGAAATTCTACTATTTATAAGTCTCTGAAGACATCAAAGTTAAAAATTAAAGTTTAATGCCAGAAATAAGGCAAAACTTAAAATGTGTTTAAGGGTTAATTTCGTGACCCTTTCACAAACGATCCGTAAGTTGAAGAGTTGGAGGGTTAAAATGTTCTGCAAAAATATTTGCCATGAAATTTTACTATAAATCTCTGAAGACATCAAAGTTTAAAATTTAGGTTCAATGCCAGAAATAAGTCAGAACTTAAATATGTTTAAAAGTTAATTTCGTGCTTATTCAGATTGACGCTCAATAGAGCACCCATATGCGCAAAAGTTTTATTTTTTACCTCCACACGCACTTTTTGGTAGATTGGGCGTAAAAAAAATAATATCCCCGCTAAAATTGATCCTCTCTGATTAAAACAGGCAATTCAACCGCGGCTTTTAGCCCTGAAAATGGACTAAAATTAGTTCAAAGCTAAACTGCGCTATAACTCTTTTAAAGTAAATGTTATATAGAAAAATACTAAATAAGCATATCTATAGGAAATAATGTGGCTAGCATTTTTTTATGCACATTTTTGACTTATAAATGACGCGTCATGGTGATTTCTGTGGTTAAAATCAAACTGATTTATATAGTTAAACACAAATTTTGACTTTAACCACTTAAATCAAAATGACGCGTCATTGATACATCAAAAGTGTGTGTGAGAAAAATGCTAGCCACTCAGTGTTGCCGCTTTTTGAATAATTATTCTAAAACGGGACTGTTTACACATTCTTTGGATAATTTTTGAATAATGACGTTTTTGTGTATTGTGTAATTTCGCATTTTACTGAAAAACTTACTAAATTTCATGCTTTCAAGACCCACATCAGATAAAATGAGTTTATTTTGTGTAACATCTTCCCCAAATTTCCAGTTTCTAGTGAACTATTTTTGTAAATTAGTTCAACATAAAACCCAATTTAGTTAGAGAAAGTCAAAAATGTCGCTGTTATTTCAATTAACTTGGCATCACTTACTTTTATTGCCAAAATGTGAAGCTTATTAGCAGTGAGCCAACTGTTGAATTTTTAAAAAATTTAACATTGCTTTTAATGATGAAAATTTATTTAATGAATTCCTTGTCCTGAAAAATTATGAAGAAACTTAAATTCAGTTAAGGGGGGTATCGACTCCAAGAAAATTTTTGTTTTCGAATTTTTCTTATATTTTATTTAGATGGAGCATACTTTTCTCTATATGCTCCGAAAATTTCAATAAAAAATTCGAACAAATTAAATTTTCATATGTTGTTTGTAAAATATGTTTTAGTCCCAAAGTAATACTCTATGTGGTAAATTTGTGTGCAACACTTTTTGTTTGCATTTTTATTAACTTGTTTTTATTAGAAATCGTATATATTAAAACAGGGCAGAATAAAAAGATAAAAACTACATCAAAAGATGTAAAATTGCAAGCAGTTTTCAAAGAAAAGCCAATGACGATTCCTTGATGGATGTTGAAGACACGTATTATGGGCAGGTGCTGATGGCTTAATATAAGTTATAAAAGTAATCAATATATATAAAAATGGGGGAAAAAATACGAAATAAATTAAAAAATGTACAAAATTATAGCATTTTTACAAAATAATATGAGTAGCATTATGTATAATTATATATTTACCATCGTTTTTAAGACTATTAGGTTTAATATATCAAATACCCATTAACCGATTCGTCCCAAATTTGGTGGACATGTAGTAAGTTTGGAGATATAACTTTTCTTCATTTACAATTTTTTGAAATTTTGCTGTTTACTTAGCTTAAAATTAACTTTAGACTTCAAACGCGTTTTTCTCGCAACCATGAGTTCAAAATCGGCTGCCACTGTACAGCCAACGTGGGTTAACCGATTTTGATTCGGTTTTTTTCTTTCGTAGTCAACAAAAAACTGTAGTCCTTATCGTGGCCCTTTTTTTGAATTTTAGTCAAATAAATTTTAAATTCCCAAGTAAAATTGTTTTTTCTTGCCTTTTTTCGAATTTTCAAGTTTGTGTGGCAACTTTGTTAAAAAAAATTAATAAATAAAAATCGGGCCACGATAAGGACTACAGAATTTATCTGGTATTAAGAATCACTTTACATTTATATTTTCCAATAATTAATGAAGGCTGTACAGTAGCAGCCGATTTTGAGTTTTAAAAAAAAAGGCTATTAATGAAGTGGCAACCCTGGCGATTTTGGTTGGAGAAATTTAAAACGAATATTTTTTAAAAATATTGCAATAATAAATATTTTAAATAAAAAAATAAGATAGTAAAAATATTGTTATTTGAATTTTTGAGAACCGTTTAAATATGCCCCTTAAAATTCTGTTGTTACAGTATTTAACCCCCTTAACACAGGTTTTGGTGCGATTTTTTTTTTCATTAAAATTTATGTTTTCTATGATATGAAAAAACTTGTTGAGTTTTACATAAGGCCAACGTAAAACCCGAGCTTTGAAGAATTAATTCTCTTTTGAATGAATTCACTACCAATCGAATTCAATTTTCTCTAGAATTGAATGAATTCCTTTTCTTAATTCACTGAATTCGTTCAACTGAACGCGTTCAGCAAACAACAAATTCAAAGAATTAATTCAATTGCTGTAGTTCTTTTTATTAAATCAAATTCAGTGGTGAACGCTTAATTTCAGTTTCGTTCAGTGAATTAAAAAAATAAAATTACGTTCAGTGAATTAAAAAATAAAATTACGTTCAGTGAATTAAAAAAAATGCGTTCACTGAATTGAAAAAAAATTGCGTTCACATAATTAAAAAAAACTACGTTCGCTGAACTGAAAAAAAATTGCGTTCACTAAATTGAAAAACAAAAATTACGTTCACTGAATTCAAAGCCTGTTTTCTGCAGTTCAGTAGAAGAAAACATTTATTGATAAATAAAATTTGTATTCAGTTAACGTATTTTTTTTCAATTCAGTGAACGTATTTTTTTTTTAATTCAGTGAAGACATTTTTTTTAATTCACGGAACGAAAATGAAATTGAACGAATTCAGTGATGAATTAATTCAGTAAGGAATTAATCCACATTTTTTTCCGTTCGATTTATAAAATTGAAGGCGTTCGCAAAAAGAACTATAGCATTTGCATTCATTTCCCTACGGCATAGGCGTACCTAGACCATTTTTCTGGGGTGGGCAAGGGACCTATATATGTTCGGTTAGTTATTAGCTTAAAAAACACTTACAACTTTTTCATACAAAAAAAACTTTTACAAATGACTCCCTCCCCACGCAAAGAAAAAACATGGTTGGGATGATCATATTCTAAGAGCATCATACATTTTTGGGTTTATGATTGCGACAATTGTAGGGGCGCTTGTAGCAAAACAACCCCAAGTAAATAAAGCTTATTTTTAAATGCGTTTTCTTTTAACGGTCACAAGTGATTTTTTTAATATTGCGACTCTGTGATAATGCAGTTCTCCTTGTGTCGTAAGGTTGAGTGCAATTAGATTTTGTGCATTTGTGTTGAATTTTACTGTGTGTGTATATCGACTAGTTAGTATTAGTGGTAACTAACATAATGCTGAATAAGCGTTTATTTTCCCAAAATTTTTGGTATACTAAACTGGTGTAAAATATATGGTCAGGCATAGACATCTTTCTTTTGCTGATTGCCGCCATATCACCATTAAAGGGAAGACACTTTAAGGAAAACCATTTTTGAATCTTCGAATTTTTTTCATTTTGTAACAAGTAAGTTTAACTTTAAAAAAAAAAATATTCTATTGTTTTTTTAATGAATATTTACATTAATTTTTAATAGACTTCTACTAATATTTAAAATGGAAAAAACGAAGGTTTTGGCGGTTTTTTTAAATTAAAACCATAGCTGTGGGCTATTAGCAAAGAATTGTTTTGCTATACAAAAGCATAGAAAAAAGGTAACATACACACACAGTTTGAGTCAAAAAAAAAAAGATGCACAGATCTAATTGCTACCCCTTAACCAACAGGATTTCTAGCGCAGCACAGGGTCACAGCACGAACCAGGCCAAGTTCGTTGGATTTTTTTTTTGGGCAGCGAATTTCTCAACTGAGGATCTTGTGGTGTTTTTTTCTCAACAACGAGCCACCTTTAATGGGAACGGGAAACCCTCAGCACAAACCCGACGGCAACGCAACATCTCTCAACAAAGTGAAAGTGTTAGTGGTTTTACTTTTAGTTTGAAAAGAAAAGGGAAAAACTACTTAAAATAATTTAAAGAAAAAGTGTTTAAAATTTAAAAATTTGCCTCCTACAAACGGAAAGAAAAATGTTTTATTAAAAAAATTATAAGTGGTTAAAACCCCAAAATGTAAATTCCTACCAAAATAAATAGAACAGAAAAATCGCTCAGGAAAAAAACTACAACATAAAGTTCACACTAACCGTACCAAAATCAAAACAAAAGAAAACCAGAGAAAAAAAATTAAGTAATAAGTGAAGCAATTGTTTTTTTGTGAAAAACCAAAAATATTTAAAATTTAATTTTTCGAATTAAACTGTGTATAATTTTTTTTGTTATTTATACCCGAATATAGGCTGTGAGTGCAAAAATCAATAAGCCTAATAAATATGTGCAAAAACCTCATATAGAGTCAAGAATTTAAAAGGAAAAAAAAGAAATTTTAAATTGATAATATTGGGAAAAATTGTGTTAATTTATATTAAAAATTGTGTGGAAAAATTCAGATTTATAAACTTCCATTTGTGCATACTTGCGAAAAAAAGAAAAAAAAAAACAAGAGAAATTATGGAAAAATACAAAGAAGAACCTAAATTTTACTTTAGCCAATAAATGTTCTAAACATCCACAGTCAGCAGTAAGGAGTCCAGCGAAAGATCTTTCGACGTGGGAACCTAATAAACTGTAAGTTTGGTTTTAAAATTTTATTTGTATTTAATCGCATTTAATCGGTATTTTATTAACAAAAAAAGAAAAAAAACTTAAAAGAATATAAATTACATGTACATGTTTTTTTTGTTTGCTTAAAAGTGTTGAGTTAATGTAAAATTACAAATACCGCGGTAATTGACACAAGTTTTTCGCAGCCCTGGTTGGCACAGCGCGTGCGTCTTTGCCTGGAATCTCAGAGGTCGTGAGTTCGAGTACCGGTGACGGAGATATAATTTCTTTTATTTTTTTTTATAATTTTTTTGTTTTATCGCGATATTCGATTTTTTTTAATGTTGACGTTAAAGTTGTTTTATAAAATTTGCCTTTAAAAAAAAAAGAAAGAAAAATTGTGCATTCACTAACAGAGAAAGAGATAAAACAGTCAAAATCAACACTAAAACGTATTTTCATTAAGGGCCATATCATCATAATTGTATTTTGGTTGGAAAAAAAAGCTATTTTTAGCTTGGTATTTAAATTTTAAATCTAATTGTGGTATGACAGTAAAATCCGGCTTAAACGAATTTCGTGGTAAATATTAGTTGCATAATAACCAATGTAAAATTTGTTTCAATTTTTTTTTGCCACAAAATATTTTAAATACCTTTAATCGATTTAAAAATTTATTTGTTTAAAGGTTTTGAAAGTGGCAAAAGAATTATATGGAAATAATAAATAAATTTCCTCAGTTATTAATTCTGTATTATGGGATCATGCCTAATATTTACTGCCTTCCGCAGCATGATCATGGTTGGGTGGGGAAAATGTCGTGTAAACATCTAAACACGCATACAGTCAACAAAATTGGTTTCCCAGCTCTGTAAAATTTCTTGATTTCCTTTAGTTCCGTTTTCGTTTATATCTCTCTCTCTGTCTCTCTCTAAATACCATAGCATGCAAAACTAAAATAATAATTCCTGTAGTTTGATATTGATATTCGCGATCATGTAGCACCGAACTCCCCCATTAGCCGACGAGCCGGAAGCTGGAACAAAAGCATGCTACCGCTACAGTCTTGCGAATAAACATCTTTTAGTTATTTTTATAAACGTTACATGCTACACAATCATGTTATTACATAGTTGGCCCAATCATACTCTTACCTCATGTTTATCATAATATGGTCAATAAATGATCACACTATGATTGTAAAATTCTCCCAATATTCTTATATTATAATCCTGCATATTATCATATTATAGTCCTATAATCCCTATAGTATTCTCCCAGTATTTTGCTGAAGCTGGATTAAAATTTCACGATACATCCAAAAATCATCATAATATTTTCCTTATGATCATAATAATTTCTTGATGATGATAATATTTTCCCAGTGAAAATTTTGTGATCACTTAGAATCATATTATGATCACTAGGAACATATTATTATTATTTTGTGCACTCTTTACATTTTCTTAAATTTTGTACATTTCTTCAATTTTATTTTCGTACAAAAGTTGTCTACGTGAGTACAAAATATAAAAAAACATTTTTTTAATCACTTTTTACTTATTTTATAACACTGAGCACTTCAAAGTAAAATCTAATTTGAAGGTTGCTGGTTAGACCGAATTCTTTCTTCTACAAACAATGTCACTATTAAAATGAATATCAGTAAGTTGTTTGCTATTTTTTGTTTTTTTATTATGTATTATTTTCTTTGATTGCGTCTTATAACTTCTTTTCACAAAATCTTAAACAAGAATGACGCTAACTGGTCAATGACGCTCATAAAAAGATATACTGACCATCTTATAGTTGTCGAAACCATACCAATGATTGTGAACATGATATCTCTCAGTACAAATAATAATATGATTGTAATTTGAAGAGAGGAATATGGTTGTCCGGATAATATATGATTGTAGCCGAAAGAAAAATATGATAAGCGAAAAAAGGAGAGATTTTAACTTAAAATGTTTACAGACGACCATATAACTTGTAAAGTATGATTAATACATTATTAGTATGATTGCAACAACCATGTATGGCAGTAGAGATCATAGTTTTGTAGCCGTGATCATATTGCAACTATATCTTTTCTCTGCGTGCCTCCTGATAAAACTTTCATAATTTTCTAAACTCAATAATCCTGGTAGCTTATGCTATCTGCAGGTTTTTATAGGGAACTCTGAAAAGTGCTCTTTTTCGGAAGAAAACCTCGTACAAGCAATGTATTCCAAGCTATTCTCTCAGATTAGTATGAAATTTGGATATGTGTTAGAGTTAGAAATTTGAGATCAACCTATCCCATATTTCCGTCCACCTCGGGCGAACCCACTCTAATCCCATGTTTTGGCCTCTTAAATTACCGAGATGGTCAAAAACCGTGAGATGTTCATCTTAGAATTTCTACAACATATTGAAATTTCATCAAAATTGTAGTTTTTATTTTGATGTAATTTCCTTGTTAGATATTAACTAATTATTCCTTTGAAAAACTATTAAATCTAAGATATTTATCGCACCAAAAACTAATCCAACTCTGTGGTCCTTATAATCTTTCTTTAGAGCTAGTTTTGTGATCAGAGCTAAGATCGATTTGTTTCTTAAATACTTCTTAAGTAAGAACTTTTCAAACAATATTTCTTAAATATTTAGGAGATTTTTAATAAAAGAAAATGGATCTTAGTTCTGACTATAAAACCGACTCTTAGATTGCAACAAATTATCTTCCTAGGAAACCAGATGACATTTTTTCAACCAATAATGATATTTAAAAAAAAAATATTGTAATACTTTTTGCCATCAAAATTATATTTACAAGAATTATAAGTAGATGTTTTAAAATTCTTGCCCACCCCAGACTGGCTTAAGTCCGCCAATGTCCTACGGGGAAAGGGACCGGTCCAAAGTGAAACGCAGGATAGGTCCCAAGGTGGCAGTGACAGGTCCTTGAGCGGCCTTTTTGTTTGAAAGAGACACGTCTCATTAACATGGCGTTGTCATTGGAAATGACCAATTGCCACAGTTTAGACACCTTGTGACAGTAAGGTGGTGTGTCTAAAAATAGCTTTTCAAATAAAATAATAAAAAATTAAGTGGCGTCGATGTAGGGCTCGATAACACAACCTTCTGCTTTAAGGCAAACGCTCAACCGTCTGAGCTAATGATGCCTCGCTGATGGTAAAATTATATATTTTTCGTTTCTGTTCAAATAAAAAAGAAAAAACAAACACTACAAGCAAATAAAAAAAATGGAAAAGAAAAAAATAGAAAAGAAAAGAACATAAACCCACACACAAATATAGTGGAAGTGCCTTGAATATGCCCCCGATTGACCGGTCATGGGATATGTTCTTTAATGGCAGTTGACTCGTTTTTTGCGTTGGCCATAATTAAATTAAAAATCAATTAAAAACTAGAAAATTATCTCAAAAACTCTGATAATATAAATAAAAATTTTAAAAATTCCCCTTAAGTTAAAAAGAAAAGTTACTAGGTACTTTACCCATTGTTAAAACTAAAACAGCTTTAACATTAAAAACCGTTGAAAATACAAAACTTAAAATTTCTTAGCAAAAAATTATAGAAACTTAAAATAAGAGCTAAAATAAGCAAATCGTAAAAAAATAAAGTTAAAAATAAATGAAAGAGTAAAATAAATAAAAAAAATATTTTTAAAAATATGCCGCGAATTTTGTTTTTTATTTCGGTATCGGTCAAGTTTTTTAAAAGAAACAGTGAAAGTAACGGATCGGAAAATAGTTAGAAAATTAATTCATTCTCTTTTGTTCATACCCGGTGAAAAATGTCCATATATGAACATTTATGGTTCAACCATATATGTATGGATCCGAAAAATGAGGTAACACCTAAGTATATGTTCATATATGGACATATATGAACATATAGATTTATTAAATATATGCGAATACATGCGAACGTTGCTGTCCTTCATTATAAGGTTGTAAGATAGATATAAATTTATGTATGACATTCAAATTAGGCTCTACATATGTTCCTTTTTTTATTCATGGCATTAAATATAATTCCATATTTATCCAAATATGAGTTCCTTTTACATATATGGAAAAATGTATTCTTCGAAATATGTTCATATACAAGTCCCTTTTGCATAAATTGAATAACATATACTTTCATATTTGTCCATATATGAGTGCCATTTCCATACACTCACAATATTTTATCCTTAAAAACAACCTAAAATACATATTAAATTAATCGAAAACACTATTAAAAAAAGGACTACTGATTTTTCATTATATTAAAACCATTTTGCTACTTATTTTCAAACATTGTTTAAACAATCCAGAAAAGAAATAAAAATAATTGAAAAGTCTATTAAAACAATCATCAATTTTTTAACTGACAAAACGTAAAAAAAAAACGATTTTGTGGTTTGTTTTTTCATATTTGAAAGTTTTTTTTTTGTTTCGATTTTCAAAACACTACACCATACACAACAGACACGTTCATATTTTTATTGGCTATGTTTGTGTGTATGAGTAAAGAATTTCTTGTAATTTGAATTGAAATAATTTTGTATATAAACAAACTATTTTAACAAAAAAGAAAACTGAAAATATTTGAATTTTTTGTTTTAAAACAGAAAACAACGAAATCATTTAAATAATTTTTTATAAAAATAGAAATCTCAAAATAGAATATTTGACTGAAAATAACAACTCCTACAGACGATACATATTTTTTTCTGGTTTGTTTTTTATTGGTTGACAAAAAATGTTAAACAATATGTTTCAATGTATTTTAATTGATTCTTCAATTGAAAACAAACTTTACCTATTACTTTTTAAATAAACCTCAATCGGTTATGGAAAATATATTGTGAGTGTATATGAAATAACAGATGCTTCCATATATGTCTGTTTATGAAATTTTTTCCATATATGGAATCACATATACTTCCATATATGTTCATATAAAATCCATATATGTTCATAAAAAATCCATATTTGTTCATATGTGTCCATACATAAACCATATATGAACATGTTTGAGCGTATATGAAAATTTTTCACCGGGTATTTACTAATTCAGTAATATGCCTTCGGGATAGGTCCCTGTAGCGCAGTTGACCCCTCATTCCTCGTAGGGTCGTAACAAAATATATGGAACGAAAGCAAATATAAATTAATTACATTCAATATATGGTGCTTTGTGAATTAATTCATCGAATTTTTAATTCAGAATTGAAAAATTGAATTAAGGAATTAATTTTTCAAAACTCTGCGTAGAACTTATATTTTCTTTAATTAAGGCGCAGTGATAATTATTAGAGTCAAATATAATTTTGATAAGAATTGTCAAAAGTTTTATGAATATTTGAAGAAATGCGACAGTAATATATTGATTCCAATTGGAAGCGTTGAAAAATATTCATAAAACTCTTGATAACTCGTATCAAGAAATTATAAAAATGTATGCAAAAAAATTGTTAATCCTTGTTTTTTTTTTGTTTATTCAGGTACTACTAATTTTAAGTTCAGAATGATTTTTTATCTTTTTTGTGAAGTTTTTTTTTTAATCAAGGCTCATTGGACGCCAGAAAAAATTGAATCCAGAAAATATTTCTGTTTGTATTTCTGATATTATTAGAGTTAAATAAAATATTAATATGAATTTTCAAGGGTTTTAGAATATTTGAAGACATGCGATAGTAATATATTGTTTCAAATTGGACGCGTTGAAAAACATTTCTGAAATCCTTTACAATTCGTATCAAGAAATTATAGAAATGTACGTTCCTGAAAATGTGTGTCATGAATTGATTAATCGTTGTCTTACAGTACAGAATAATTTTTTTGTTTTTTTTTGTGAAGTTTTTTTAGTGGGAATAAAAATTGTTTTATTTATAAAATAAATTTTCATTTGTATATTTTATCGCGGTGTTGATTTTTTAAAAATTAATTTGTTAAATTGTCCTCTTTTTTAAGACAAATGTCCTCCTCTTTTGAGGTTCACGTCCTCTTTTTCTCAAAATGGAAATGACACCCCTAATTGTAGATAAACTGTGTCTAAAAATATTAACCGATTTTCTCCAAATTTAGCACATACATAATAGTAGATTGTAATTCAAACAATATTTGCCAACTTTCTACCAAATGTAGTTATGCAATGAAGTAGAGGTGAAAAAAAAACACTTTTGCACATTCCATATACGTACACCAGTCTCGTTGAAAGCCAATTAATGTTTGTATCCAAAATATGATTAAGTCAAAATTTGTTTATCAGAATTTTGATTTTACCTGTATATCATTTTTTGTCATTTAGAATTGTCTACTAATCTGGAACCTTGGACATTTTTATATTTTACAAAGTTTCCTAAATAATGTTCGAAAAAATCACAAAAACACAATTTTTGGACTTAAATTTTCAGCAAACAAACTAACTAAATTACAATTTTTCTGCAAATTTTATGAGTTTTTTTCAGTCTACTAATATTCAGCAAAAAGTTTTATTGATGTTAGCAAGGATTTTTTCCATTTACAATCGACTAAGTCTAGCAAAACTTTTGCTGAAATGACTTGTTTTTTGGTAAAAAAAAACCTTTTTTGCTGAATTTACTGACTTTTGAGTGTAATGTTACGTGTATTTAAGAGGAAATCGGAAATATAGTCCATAAGGGCGATAACTCCAAATATGGACTGAACCTTACTACAATAAATAGGCATTATTCTTGGGCACATTTGAGTCAACGTGCCAAATTTCATTGAAATATCTTCGTATTTGCGAATTGCACGTCCAATTTTTGGGAGACCTTTATATGGGTGCAAGGAAAAGCTCCCAACGCAGACCGGAAGATCTTAATGAGTTTCGGATATGTTATAAAGGAGAAAAATTTAAAGGAAACGTATTTTTTTAGATGCCCAATCCTGTACTTAAGGGTTAAAATATGGGTCAAAAATGGTCCAATTTTTATATTTTTAAAGATTTGAGAACCTTGACTACTTAACATATACAATCTGGGTATCAAACTTTTTTTTCCGACAGTACATTCCTGTTCTGTAAAACTAAATTTAAATTTCAGACATGTCGCCATATAAAGAATATGAAGAATGGAGTTTTTCCCACATATCGTTCTTGGTTGTTATACAACATGCCATGTCTTTCTGCATCAGCATACATTTTCGTAAAAATATATTTTTGGAGTACTTCCTTTCGAACATGAAAAAACAAATACCATCTTTCAAGTTTAAATGCTTTCTATTTCATAACCGTTATCCCGATTTTGATGATTAATACCTCATTTTAAGGATAACAGATAGAGATGGGCACGTGAGCAGAATTTTGTGTGATTCACGCGAATTACGCGTGGGCGTGAGTAAAATATGAATTTACTCGAGTGAGTGAGTGTGAGTACAAAAAATTGCTCTTGAGTGATTGTGCGTGATTAGAATTTTTCTCTCGTGAGCGAATGTAAGTCAAAATTCACTCACGTGCCCACCTCTAATAATAGATAATAGTTTTTGAATTTATTGATCTCTTTTTTTATAGATTTATCATTTTGAATATATGGGCAAATCTACGGAACCGGGCGATTCCATGTAACTCGAGATTTTAACCATTTTAATAACAATATATAATATTTTTGATAGTATCAGCATTTTCGAGGCAACGAATTTAATCAGGCGGACATCTTAAATTTTAATATATATACTGTTAATGTGCTCTACAACTACCCTAATTTAACCTAATTTTGCTTGTAACATTCAAAAGTTTTTCAACACTTTTGGGTATAACTTTTTCAGTACAAGAGGAAATCGCCTGAAACCTTTGGTGGACAATAATTCTGATGTCGAAAAATCTGACACTTGTTGAAAAAATAGGTGCCTTTAATTAGGAACAAATGGTAGTTCGTTAAAATCTGTAACTCTCTTTTTTTTTGAATAAAGGGTAATTTAAGAGATTTTTAATTTTTGCGCTTTCAACCTCAATGTAATTGAAAATTTTTTGACACTGACAAATAAACAAAACTAATGACGCCAAATTGATTAGTGTGCCTTCAGAAATAAGGAAGATATGATAATAATAATCTATTCATGTCTGTGCGTGAAAAACATAAAATTTTATATTTTTTGGAGGGCACATCCGCAGTTTGAGAAATAATTAGTTGCAGTCCTCAGTGATCGGTATGTATCAGTAATACTATTATTGTGTGTAAGTGCTAAATAGATCGTACTATTATTTTGGTATCCAGAGCCATTTTAGGTTCAATTTCGTAGCTTTTTATAGATTTTTGGAGCTAAAAGTGATGTAGAAACGAAACGGATACTCCGATCATTTTAACACTTACACACAACAATATTAATGTCGATCTATACCATATAAGCCAGATTTTAACCATTAATTCTTTTATCTGTGGATGTGCCCGTCAATTTAAAGTTCAATTTTTAGAGTATTTTGCAGCGAAAAGTGATGTAGAGCATAAAATAAAATCCGATCTGTTTAGCACTTTCATATAATGATAGTTGTGATAACCGTTTCAGATTGATTGGATTCCACAATTCTGAAAACTGTGGAGGTGCCTTCAATTTCAATTTAACCTTTTAGCGATTTTTGGAGAAAGATATGCAGTAGAGAATACAAAGTTCATCCGATCCATTTAGTACTTTCACAGAATAATAGTAGTGGAGATATATACTAGGGATGCCAAACGGGAAATCCCGAATCCCAGGATTTTCGGGATTGGCAAAATACCGAATTTTCTAATTTATTAATATTAATATGAAAGCAAATAAACAAAGTGAGCAATTATAGATTACCGTCGTTTTTTCTTGAATTTTCTCATATTTACAAGAAATTGATGCCAAGATATTGTAAAAATAGAAATTAAGTAGATTATTCTAGTAAACTATCCAAAGACTCTGCAGAAAAATTTGAAAATTTGGTAAACATTAAGTTTTTGAGTAATTCATGCGAAAAATCAAGTTTGTTTGTTATTTTACCGGTTTTTTTTCCAAGCTAAATTCGATTCCTGAAACCTAATTTTGGATGGGACTGTAAGTTTGAATTCTTAAATGTAAACATTTGATAACGATAACTAAATAACTTTGTTGCTGTAATTACACGATTCAGTGGGCAAGGTTGTCGAAACGAATCTGTTTGAAAAACTGCTTACAAAATACTGGGCGCAAGTGTACTTAAGTGCAGGCCTTCATATATTATCCCAGTCAGAAAAATACAAATGGGAAAGCGATGGCAAGGTACTTTAGCAGGAGGTACAAGTACTGGCAAAAATTGCTTTCCAATTTCCAAAATGGTAACGTCATTAGACAAAAGGACCGGTTGTTCAAAAAGTGCCGGAAACGTTGTGCCGAAAATGTTGGCGTTTTGCCAACATTTTTAACGTTGGCAAAACCAATAAATAGGTGGTCTGGAGTTATATTTTCCAAAATAAAATTTAAAAAAAATTCATATGTATCTTTTTTGGTCCTGCCATGATATGAAGCCAGGCCGTCATATTGGCGGACGTTAGCTCTTCCCACTGATCTAACTTGGTGGCTAAAAATGTAAATGAATGATAACACAGTACAACAAAATAAGAAAAATTTGATGCATCGGGATTGCGACATATCATTTCTAATACACTTTGGGACGCAGATCACGAATATGGCACTAGAATTTTAAAGTTAGCTATAGTTTAAGAAATATTTGCAAAAACGTTTTTGTAGGAAAATTAAATTTTTTAAGAAACTTTGTGCAAAAAAATATAAAATTGAAAGTAATAACGCTATTTTTTTGCAACATTTTAAAATGATGAAATATGCCCTTTAATTTGATATATTGCACGTTTTGACAGCTGCGATAATATTCCCTATGTATGCATTTAAAATTGAAATTTCTCTTTTTTCACGATTTCGGTAATAAATAATCTGCGATGAAAGGAATATCTAATATCTGAATTTGTACCTTTAGTAAATATCTCATGTTACTTAATTTATCAAAAAAATTTCGCATTTTCTGTTTCAATTTAAAGTTAATATTGATTAAACCTGAAAAAGACTGACTTTTTTAAAACCTAAAAATTAAGGAGTCTGCAACAAGTCTTAAAATATAAAACCCAGATAAAACCATTCAGAAATATTAAACATATGTTTTCCAATCAATTTCAACAAAGTTTTAGATAACACTATGCGACAGTCAAAATCGGGATGGGATGAAACCAAAGGGAAATGTTATATCGGTCAAAAACAAGTTATACGTGTCCCGGCGTTTCGCTGCTTCACCCCTAGGAATCGAGATAAATCTTTTTTTTTTTGACATAACTCGAGAACCACTAGTCCGATTTTGCTCAAACAATTTTAAAAAAATTAAAAATTACAATTCCTTTAATCTGTTCATATAACGTTTTTCTATATACTCAACAGTTTTGCTGGTAAAAATAAATGTTTGTTACCGCTACCATAAAAATCAATAACCTTTTGTTTATTACTTTTTTTTTAATATTTTAGGCAAAAAACATGTTTTTCTTCATACATTTATTTTTACCGGCAAAACTGTTGAGTATATAGAAAAACGTTATATGAACAGATTAAAGGAATTGTAATTTTTAATTTTTTTAAAATTGTTTGAGCAAAATCGGACTAGTGGTTCTCGAGTTATGTCAAAAAAAGACCACCAAAGGTCAAATCGATATATCTCGATTCCTAGGGGTGACCCAGCGAAACGCCGGGACACGTATAACTTCTTTTTTACCGATATAACTTTCCCCGGTATTTTGAACCCTTCCTGATCACTGACCCCTACCATTTGTCTCACAGTGTAATTGAAGTGCAAATTTTGAAAAATAACGATTTTAAAATATGCATGTTCAAAAATGTATTTGATTTCCTTTTGCCATAGTAAATTCATATAAAATTTTATAAAAAAGATGTAAAATGTGTATTTCAGATTGAATTTTCTGCAAATGTTGATGCAGAAGTTGTGATTCTTTTGATAAAAAGAATTTAGTGGAATATGAGTTTATGTCATATGTAAAAATTTTGCAAATCCGATTAAGGGATTTTACTAGATTTGCAAAATAGGAAAATAAGTGAAGTTTGCACTTTAATTGCAGTTATATCCTAGATCCTTTATCTAATCAAAATAAATTGATATGTTTCCAAAAGCCCAAAGTCTATATTTTTAAACCATATTAAAAATTATCCATGGTTCAATCAGGTTTATGAAAAAATAAGAAATTTTAACAAAAAAACTGTCTTTTTGCTTAAAGCTTAAAGGAAAAAAATTTAAATTTAAATCTTCTCACTATAAACTTTTTTTAACGACGCGTCATTTTTATAAAATCATTGCTCTACCAGTGAATTGATTTTTGTACCGCTGCAATTTTTGACTAGGTAGTAGCACTGGATAACCACTTGTTGCTAAAGTTCGCATAGCACTCTAAGCCCATATATTGCCAGTGTTTTTTTATAAACCACCGACATTTTTGTAAAACAAATACTGGCAAAACGCTTTTTGCAAACGATGACAAACGCTTAACAACTATTAAATAATTGTAAAACGCTTTATTCTATAAAAAAAATTAGTTACGTAACATAAAATTTTTATAAATAAAGAAAAATTTAAATCCCGGAATCCCGAAATATCCCGAAATCCCGTAAAATCCCGGGATCCCCAAAAATCCCGTAGGCCCGAGGATCCCGGGATCGGTATTTTCAAAATCCCGAATCCCGGGATTTTTAAATATCAATCCCTATTGGCTTCCCTAATATATACCATTCAAGACATATTTGACCCCATAATTCTTTAAATGTGCCATTCAATTTTGTGCTGAAATTTTGAGGGAAATTTATATGGGCACTAGATCCATAAATAGACCGATTTAAACCAAAATTAACAGACTTCGTTTTTGGACCGATATAAGTTGGTCTCGCAAATTTCATCAAAATATCTTGATATTTGCGACATGTAGCATGCGCACAAATTACATGAAATGAGAAATTAAAAAACAACATTACTTAAAATCAATAATAGAACGCGATCATGCGTTTTCGAATAAACTTATCGTGATGATTGCAAAATTTTTGTCATCCTTTTTCATTAACTCGAGGTAAAAGTGTGTAAAAACCACTCAAAAATAGCCAAAAAAAAAGGCTTTTGTTAACTTTGAACTCAATTTTCTCAAAAACCAGATGTGTTGGGAAAATTTGGAAACCAAATTCGGACTCAGCATGGAAAGGTTACTTGAAAATGTGTGGTCGCATGCCCGAAAAATACAAAAATTTAAAAATACTTAGTAGCTAAAATGTGTGCGGTTTTTTGTTTATAACTTTTTTAGCACTCAAAAAAATTGATTTACGCGAACAGGTTACTTTATTCTAATACATTTTAAATAAGTTAATCTAGAAAAAAATGTGTGCCACTAATTTGAACTTTTTAAAATCTGAAATCGACCTGTTTGGTAGATTTTCCCATATGTATGTACATTAGAGTGGTCCAAAAAAACATGAAAGTTGGAATTCGCAATCTCCACAATTATACAAAAAAATACATATTTTAGTTAAAATTTCTAAATTTTCCGAAAAGATGTAATTAAAAATTCAACTTGTTTTTGCCTTGTAGCGCAAATTTCTCAAATCTGATCTTTATTTTAACCAAGAGTATGAATGCAAACAAAATTTAAAAAAAATTTGTGGTTTATGAATTATTCGCGATTTTTGAAAGTTTTTTCAAGAGGTATTTTCCTAATTACCTGTAAACGGAGTTATCGAAAAATCCAATTTGTTATACTTTTACAATTTACTTACCACTGGCCTTCATTATATCCCTACGGGGAAAGGGACCGGTCCAAAGTGACGCGCAGGATAGGTCCCAAGGGGGCAGGGACCGGTCCTTGATCGGCCTTTTTGTTTGAAAGAGACACGTCACTTTAACATGGCGTTGTCATTGGAAATGACCAATTGCCACAGTTAAGACACCTTGTGAGAGTAAGGTGGTGTGTCTAAAAATAGATTTTCAAATACACTAATAAAAAATTAAGAATTTAAAATAATCTACTTGGCGTCGAAGTAGGGCTCGATAACACAACCTTCTGCTTGTAAGGCAAACGCTCTAGCGTCTGAGCTAATGTTGTTCATGCGTGATGGCTGGCTGGCTGATGGTAAAGTTATATATTTTTCGTTTCTGTTCAAATAAAAAACAAAAAGAAAAAACAAACACTACAAGCAAATACAAAAAATGGAAAAGAAAAAAATAGAAAAGAAAACAACATTAACACACACACAAATATAGTGGAAGTGCCCTAGTTTGACCGGTCATGGAATAGGTCCTTTAATGGCAGTTGACTCGTTTTTTTGCGTTGGCCATAATTAAATTAAAAAATCAATTTAAATTAAGAAAATTACCTCAAAAACTCTGATAATATAAATAAAAATTTAAAGAATTCCCCTTAAGTTATAAAGAAAAGTTAAATAAAATACCAATTGTTAAGATTAAAACAGCTTTAACATTAAAAAAACGTTAAAAATACAAAACTTAAAATTTCTTTGCAAAAAATTATAGAAATTTAAAATAAGAGCTAAAAAAAGCAAATCGTAAAAAAATAAAGTTAAAAATAAAAAAAGAGTAAAATAATTTTAAAAAAAATTTTTTAAAATACGCCGCGAATTTTGTTTTTTATTTAGGTATCGGTCAAGTTTTTTTAAAATCAACAGTGAAATAAACGAATTAGAAATTTAATTCATTATCTTTGGTTCATATTTGTACAAATTGAGTAATATACCTTCGGTTGACCGGTCACGGGATAGGTCCCTGGAGGGCAATTGACCCCACATTTCCCGTAGGGATATAACACTGATTTTAATTTTAAAAAGGATAAAAGATATCCTTGCAAATTAACTTAAAATTTTACTTTTTTTAATATTTCGCTATTATTTAGCTTGCTATAATTTTATTGCTACCAAAAACCCTATCTCACATAACGGACATTCCACAGATTCATATTAATGGAAAAAAGAAATTTTCATAGTCGCAAATTTAAGAAAACATCCTGATCAAAGTTGAATATTTTTTGTATAAAATTTTCAAATTTCGCGAAATCCGCGACTCCGATTTCAATTTTGATTTCATATTCGTAATGTACCCCTAAAAATGTATTAGATTTGATTTGTCGCGATCGTAATAATTATATTTAATTTTTCTCATTTTTTCCATTATTTTTAATTAATTAAAAATAACACAGTACAACAAAATAAGAAAAATTTGATGCATCGGGATTGCGACACATCATTTCTAATAGACATTGGGACGTAGATCACGAATATGGCCTTAGAATTTTAAAGTTAGCTATAGTTTAAGAAATATTTACGAAACCGTATTTGCAGAAAATTTAAATTTTGTAATAAACTTTTTGCAAAAAAATGCAAAATTAAAACTGCGAACACCACTCTTTGAAAAATTTTAATAGGATGAAATATGCCCTTTAATTTGATATATCGCTCGTTTTGACCTCTGCGATTATATTTACTACATATGCATTTGAAGTTGAAATTTCTCTTTTTTTACGATTTCGTTAATAATTATTCTGCGATGAAAGGAATATCCATTTTCTTAATTTATACCATTAGTAAACATCTCATGTTACTTAATTTATCAAAAAAAAAATCGCACTTTGTGTTTTAATTTTAAGTAAAAATTGGCTAAAGCTGAAAAAGATTGATTTTTTTAATACCTAAAAATTAAGGAGTCTATGACGAATCTGAAATTAAAAAACTCACACAAAACCATTGAAATATGTAACACACATATTTTCTAATCAATTTCAACAAAGTTGTAACGATTTTAAAATATGCATGTTCAAAAAAGTACTATAAAAGAGCATTTCAAATTAAGTCCGTTTTATTGTTAAACATACGGTTTTGTTCATTTTGTGTATGAAAACCCTACAAAAATATTTATATTTTAAAACATTTTGATTGGTTGAAAATAAATTAACCAATCAGAATACTCCAAAAATAAACCAAGTCAAAGCATACTGCCACCCAAAATTTTAAATGAAATCGACTTTAACAAAAATATACATTTTTGGAAATTGGCGAAAAAATTTGTGTTTCAGATTGAATTTCGGGAAATGTTGGTGAACAAGTTGTGATTTTTTTGACAAAAAGAATTTAGTGGAATATGAATTTACGTCATGTGTTAAGACTTTGCAAATCCGATTAAGGGATTTTACTTGATTGGCAAAATAGGAAAATAAGTCAAGTTTTGAATTAAGTTGCAAATATATCCTAGATCCTTTCCCTAATCAAAATAAGTAAATATAGTTCTAAAAGCCCAAAGTCTATACTTTTAAACTATATTAAAAATTATATGAATAAAAAGGAAATTTTAACGAAAAAACAGACTTTTTGCTAAAAGTTAAATTTGCAACTATTTCAAAAACTAGAGCTAATTTTAAAATTTGGTGTTCACATTCGTGATACTCATCCTAAAATCTATCTGAATTGATATGTCACATGCCCGATGCATTTTTAGTCTTGTACTGTGTAATAGAACAAGTACAACCTCGAAACTTTAATTGTGATGTGCTACCTCTAAACAAAACTTTTTTGGTGATTTTTTTCATCAGACCACATTTTTTTCAAAGTGGCATATTTTTAGGGTTGTGGGCATGAAAATTACAACTTTTTTTTCTGAACAAGTCTAATGTACATATTTTATAAAACCTGTGTTTTCGACTTAGCTATATCCGTTAACTCAGACGAAATCGTGTTTGAGACAAAAACTAGCACATTACTTTTAGTATGCACGTTAACTTGCAACGTGGATAATTATCAATGTTGAAAACTCAGCGTTTACAGATTTTCGCATATAACATAGCTTCTTCGCATTACTTCCTAAAAAGTTGTGCTGGCATACGTTCGATTATACCGCAACTAGTATAAACATTAACAGTTAAATGAATGTACTTTTAGTCTGACTCTAGGTCATAAATTTCCGTGTACAAAAGTTTAGATCTGATCAGATCTTTTTGGATCTAAATAGATATGATTGAAACAATCAATCAATTTTGACAGGGGTTAATATTACTTTATATTAAAATTCTCTTTCAAATTAAAGAAAGATGATACAATTTTCACAAGTAAATTGCAAGGAAAAAAAATGTTTAAAGAATTCGATAAGGCCAGCAAGACAGAATACGTATTTTCGGCTTTCGCTACAAAGCCGTCATCAAGCAAATCGAATATCACAACTCAACTTAGACTAATATCAACGAAATCTAGCAATGCTATTTTTATCCTTTGTTATTATTACTCTTTTACAAAATAAAAGATCAACTATACATACCCCTCATTCATCTTAGAAGCACATGACATGGTGTAAAATCGAATTTAAATAACATACATTTAAATTTAAGGGTTCGTTGTATTTCAAAAATCTGTGTGTATCATACACAGAGTTGAATAGAACCAGCTGAGATACTTTAAGAATTAAGGTTCAAAGCAAGAAATGAATGAGTATACTTCTCATAATGTTTTTCTTTGAAAGTTAACATATATACAAAAACTAAAATCTACATTATAGCCTAGAGAGATCCCCATAAAGACAATCTGATGATAGTGTTTTGATTACACCATTGGTTCTAGGAAAGTTTTTTTAACATATTTTTAATAAAAGATTCTCAAAACGGCAGTTTTTTTCGAACAAAACAAAATATAAAACACTAGAAAATACGCAGGATAAGTCTCGCGGTCCTACAAGTGCCAATTCCAGTCCATTTGTTCCTCTTCTTTTAGAGGTAGTGTCCGAAGATCCCGCCCTTAATGGTTTCCAGCGGTGTATTGACTGGCATCGCTGTGGAGACATTTAACGCAGAACCTGCCCTAGCGAACTCATCTGCCGCTCATTTCTTCTATTGCGTCGACATCTTCATTTTTTTTTTATTACATTAAATTCAGAACATAAATTTAAAAAAATAATTAAGAAGTTCACTTAAGGGGTTTTAATAGTAGCGCAATTAAAGTTTTACAGCCAGAACTAAGTGAGATTATTTTTTCAATAATTCTTAAAGCCCCGTTCACATTATCACACAAGTGCTTATACTTTTCTTCACACAAGTATGACAAAAAGTATGCTGACATTTTTTGGTTGTCAAAAAGGTATAAAAGAAAATCTTTTCAGTGTTTAAACTGTTTTCGACACACACAACAAATAAATTAAAACAGTTATTTTTTCTTCTATTATTACTTTTTTCACCATGTTGTTTTTAATCTTTGTTTACATTTATTTGTGAATAACACAACACTTGTGTTGAGACAAGTGGTAACTTTATGAAATATTTCAAAAAATAAATCTTGTCAAAAAAGTGTGACCGCTTCTTAAAATGTGTGCACCCATTTTGACATGTGTGTAACGAACAGTGTTCACACTATTATACATTTTCGTTATACTACACATTTCTGACATGTATAACACACTTGTGTGATAATCTAAACGGGGCTTAAGTAGTTTGTTTGAAACCGATCTTACCCAGCAAAACCTTGGTAATGGGTTGGACCTTTTTCAAGCATTGCCTGGCAATGGGTAACCCTTTACCCTTGGTTTTACTTAGAAACCAAAAGTAATACGTTACTAATATTGCGATACATCAATACTTATGTGGGAAGTATGAAATAATGAGTTACCGATATAGAGATATATTACTACTTAGTTGGAGGCTTTAAAATAATATATTACTGATATTGTGTTATAAAGGGTTTTTCAACAGGGACGCTGCAGAAAGACAGGGACAGCAAACGACGCCATATTTCTTGCCGCTCTTTTGACATTTCTCTTCAGTAAGGTTTGCCATTTCATGATGGAAAGATATACGAGCCAACAACGAGTCGAAATTATTAAAATTTACTACCGAAATTCGGAGTCAGTGGCCTCAACGTTAAGAGCGCTACGTCCAATTTATGGTCGTCATAATCGTCCTAGCAGATCAACAATTGAGCGTCTAGTGGAAAAATTTGAATCCATAGGCACAGTACAAAATGTTCCCGTGCCAGTGAGACAAAGAAGTGCCCGTAGTGTCGAGAATATTGCTGCCGCTGAGGCTTCAGTTGAAGAAAGCCAAAATGTGTCTCTCACACGTCCTTCTGAAGCGTTGGGCATCTCTGTGACGTCGTTGTGGCGAATTTTGCGAAAAGATCTTGGCCTACATCCTTACAAGATCAAATTGACGCAAGAACTGAAGCCGCTTGACCACCAGAAGCGTCGTATGTTCGTGAATTGGGCTGAGCAACAACTTGAAAATGATTCGGATTTTCATCGAAAAATCATCTTCAGCGATGAGGCTCATTTCTGGCTGAATGGCTTCGTCAATAAACAAAATATGCGTTATTGGTCAGACAGCAATCCACACGTACTTCATGAGTCATCATTGCATCCCTAAAAAATTACGGTTTGGTGCGGTTTATGCGCCGGCGGCGTCATTGGGCCGTACTTCTTCCGTGATGATCAAGACCGGCACGTTACTGTGAATGGGAATCGCTACCGTTCAATGATAACCGAATATTTTTGGCCCCAATTGGATGATATGGACTTGGAGGACATGTGGTTCCAACAGGACGGCGCCACAAGCCACACAGCGAATGTCACAATCAATTTATTGCAAACCAAGTTTGGAGAACGTGTTATCTCACGAAATGGTCCAGTCGATTGGCCGCCTCGGTCGTGCGATTTGACGCCGTTGGACTATTTCCTGTGGGGCTACGTCAAATCTATGGTCTATGCCAACAAGCCAGCGACGATTGATGAACTTCGTACGAATATCGAACGTGAAATTGCAGCAGTATCGGCCGATATATGCTTGAAAACCGTCGAAAATTGGGTTCAGCGTCTGGACTTCTGCAAGCGTACCCGTGGTGGCCATGCAAAAGAGATCGATTTTCATACATAATGGCATCGAACGTACTTTCACAGGAATAAAGAATTTCATTGATATCCAAAACCGTTTTTGTTTTATTTAAAAAAACTTTTGTAGCGCTCTTATTGAAAAACCCTTTATAATAACTTATTAATAAGGGTAAAAATAATAAGTTAATGGTATTGCATTATATAACTGCTTATTATGCGAAAGTATGATTTAATAAAAATTTGTAATCTAATTACATTGCTCGGATCTGTGTACCTTTAAACAAAGTCATTACTGGTAAAGTTTTATTTTATTCCCTATATGTAACCAATGAAATACGTACTAATGTGTAATGACTTATTTCACGCCATACAAGTATGTACTTATTTTAGCTAACTAGTGAATTTAATATTACAAGTAACAACATATTTCAGTACTTCCTGCGTAATCACTTATTTTATCCTATACCGGTACGACTTAGGCAACCATTTACCCCCAATGACACCCCCATGTTAAAATAATGTGTTATGCGGCCAAAGTGTAAGTAGTTACAATTTTTGGTTTCTTATTCCATTGCCCTTTACCTGGTAATAGAAGGTTTTGCTGGGTAGTTCTGACAATAAAATTTACTCTAAATATTAATTTTTCAGTAAAATGACTCAAAACATTTGTTCAATTTTAAAAAAAATAAGTCCTCATTCATACTAAACCCAAAACTAGGAGTTTTCGTATTTTTTAAGTTTTCGATTTGAAATTTGTATGGGATTTAATAATCGAAAAGAATCTGAAAACTACTAGTTTTGGGTTCAGTATGAAGGAGGCATTAATTCATTCTCATTCTATAAAAAAAGCTCATTATAAAAATATTTTGAGAATTATCTCTTGAAAAAATGTAGAATCTGCTAGGTTTCCTAAACAAAACAAATTCTTGAATATAAGAATCTACACAGAATCTCAAAATTAAAAATATTTTTTCAATATGAAATTTTAAATCTTCCTTTAAAAAATTAATCATGTTAACTATTATGCTGCCTACACACGAAGGAACATTAGTCAGAACATGTGTTTAATTTTTGCTTGCATTTTTTAATACAGACGATGCCACACACAACAAAACCTCAAACGAAACGTCAATTAGGTTTGTTTGTCGAACTAATCAGATCAACATATACGCAGAAGAAAAGCAAATTTAATTAATTTGTTAATTATTAATTTTTCATATGCTTCTGTTTTTTAGTTTTATTTTTATAGCTATCACATTTTATGTCCCATAATTCTGTCAAATTTTCATATTCATATTATAAAAACGAGTAAAAAGGTTAAAGTCGGGCATGCCGACTATACAATACCCTACACCAGTCTGGGTAAAAGCCAACTAATGTTTGGATCCGAAATTCGAATGGGTTAAAAGGGGCTTGTGTCAAAATGTTCTATAATGTGAGTAAGAGCACCAAATTTCATTAAAATATCTTAATATTTGCGATCTGCAGTTTGTAACCAAGCCAATTTTGGGGGGACCCTTATATGGGCACTAGGTCTAAACATGGACCGATGTTCACCAAAATCAATAGGCTTCGTCCTTGGGCTGACATAGGTCGGTGTAGCAAATTTCAACAAAATATCTTAATATTTGCGACCTGCAGCGTATAAACAAAATAATTTTGGGGGGACCATTATATGGCATGCCGACTATACTATACAATACCCTATTGTATAGTCGGGCATGCCGACTATACAATACCCTACACCAGTCTGGGTAAAAGCCAACTAATGTTTGGATCCGAAATTCGAATGGGTTAAAAGGGGCTTGTGTCAAAATGTTCTATAATGTGAGTAAGAGCACCAAATTTCATTAAAATATCTTAATATTTGCGATCTGCAGTTTGTAACCAAGCCAATTTTGGGGGGACCCTTATATGGGCACTAGGTCTAAACATGGACCGATGTTCACCAAAATCAATAGGCTTCGGCCTTGGGCCAACATAGGTCTGTGTATTAAATTTCATCAAAATATCTTAATATTTGCGACCTGCAGCGTATAAACAATATAATTTTGGTAGGACCCTTATATGGGCACTAGGTCTAAACATGAACCGATGTTTACGAAAATCAACAGGCTTCGTCCTTGGGCCAACTTAGCTCTGTGTACCAAATTTCATCAAAATATCTTAATATTTGCGACCTGCAGCGTATAAACAATATAATTTTGGTAGGACCCTTATATGAGCACTAGGTCTAAACATGAACCGATGTTCACGAAAATCAACAGGCTTCGTCCTTGGGCCAACTTAGCTCTGTGTACCAAATTTCATCAAAATATCTTAATATTTGCGACCTGCAGCGTATAAACAATATAATTTTGGTAGGACCCTTATATGGGCACTAGGTCTAAACATGGACCGATTTTAACCAAAATCAATAGGCGTCGTCCTTAGACCGACAAAAGTCGGTGTACCAAGTTGCGACCTGTAGAGTGCGCAGAAGAATGCATGGACAGACAGACAGACGGACGGACGGACGGACATCGTTAAATCGAAATAAAAAAAAAATTCTGCTTTCAATGAACTAACCATAGATTACATAGATCTCTTACTCTTTGACATTCACTGTCAGTGCACGTATCTCATGAGAATGATTTAGACATACGTGGTATACCTATACAAATAAATTTCAATGTATGTGTCATTTGTTTGTTGATAAAAGAAGAAGAAGAGTGATATATCTATGTAATCTATGGAACTAACACAACAAAAACTGTAGGGGAGAGTCGGTACCTTGGTACTTTTGAAAATGCTGTGCCAATATCTCTAAGATTAAGATAGATGCAAAAAATCTTTAAATGCAGAAATATTAGTGTTGGTGTTGTTATAGTTTGCAAATAATAAAAACTTTAATAATTCCTATGCATTTTAAGAATTTATAATTTTTTTAGAAAAGCAAAAAAGTTACTAAATTACAAATTGGAGTGGACCTTGGAAATCGTAAAAAATGAAGGGAATTTCTTAAAAAAAAATATTACCCTATAATGAAATTTGCTGAATTATTTGCAATAGAGTTAATATCTACTTGAAATTAGACCATGCAATTTAATATTTGCCTAAAAACATCATTTCCAAAAAATGGCGAAAATCTTAAATCAAAAGTTATTTTGTAGCGAGTTAAATTCAAAAAATACAATTAGCCTATGGAGCTTCAATTAATCATGTACTGGAATTTGTTGGATACACAGAAGAGGAAATATTCAAAAAGTTCCAAGGTACACTCATTTTAATTTTTGCGAAAAAGATAATTTTTTTCTTATTTGCACAATATAGGTAAGAAATTTACTGATTACTGCATTAAGAAAACGACAAACTTTATATTTTTAAGCGCATATATTGGAATATCCTGATTATTTTTAAGAAATTAGTTTAATTTTTTTTCAAAAATTTACTTTTGTTGATCCAAGGTACACGCACCCAATTTTAGGGTACCCTATAGACTTATGTGAAACTCTGAGTAGTCTAAAATGATCATTGGGCAAAATAAAAAACCTCATAAAAGAAGACTTTACAGTAAAACATTAGCAATTAAGAGAAAAATGCAAAGTTTCAAGGTACACGCGATCCAAGGTATACGACTTCCCCTAAACATCGTTGCCCACGATGGAAAATTTAGTTTGGAAACACAAAATATCAAACAATTTTGATATTTAAGGCACAAAAGTTTTAACACAAATTTCAATGCGAAACATTGATGCAGACGATGGATGTTCCTTTATTTTTAGGCAGCTTTATAGCATTATTTAAAAAAAATAATTGTTTTGGTCTTCAAGGGCTAAAGGCCCCCCGCACAAATATATAGTGGTGGAAAATATAATAGAAAAGATTCAAGTTTTTCCCAATTTTATTCTCGTTGCCTTTATTTTTAAAGATCAAAATAGTGGCTAAATTTGCCCTGAAAGGCTAGGATGGTTGAGAAAATTGTACAAAATTTTAAGGCAATATCGACTATTGTGGAACTAATTTATGTAGTATTGACATAAGTTTAAATCTGAACTAACATTTTTTTTGTTATTATTTAATTTATCTCAAAAACCTTTATTTTATTTTGGTTGTTAACTATTAAATTAAATAAATGAATGTTATTCTAGTTTGACTCAAGATCATAAATTAATATCACTTTCTGTTTAAATTATTTTCAAATCAAAGAAAGATGATACAATTTTTACAAGTAAATTACAAACAATAAAAATTATTGAAAAAATTCGATAAAACCAGCAAGGCAGAATGCGCATTTGCGGTTTTCGCTAAATATTAACCCACTCAAAGGCGAAAGGCAATGATGATGGCTTTGTAGCGAAATCCTTAGAGCAAAAACACTGGTCTCCTCGAGAGAAAAACATCGATGTATCATACTTTAAGATCCGACTGTAAATGCCAAAGATATAACGAAAAATGTAAAATGGCGACCCCTACATTCTGCAAAAAAAAATAAAAAAAATTTTTTTGAAACCTCCTTGCAAAAATACTTCATATTGGACGGTGTACGGCGAACTTTTTTTTTTTGCCTGTAAGGTGGTACGCTCTACTGTACATTAAGGCACGTTTTTGCCTTATCTGCACAGAATATATGTATGTATGAAAGAAAAACCTTCCCTTATTACAAGAGCATTACAGCAGCGCCATCTAGAGGAGAATAGCCATACCAATACAATATAACGATTTTTATCTAATTGGTATTGCATTCTCATTGTGCGCATGATTCTTCTTTGTCTTGTTACCAATTGGGTTGACATTCGCACTAAATTCAACCTATTTTTAATTGTTTAGCTGCAATTTTGGTATTAACAAATAACATAAAAATATTTCAGCAAAGAGTTTAGAAAATAAAGAAATTTCAATCCTCTCAGTTAGTGAGTAAAAATATGCAAAATGTGTCTGCCAATAGGAAATTAAAATCTATCAACAGCATCATTAGAAAATATTATTTTATTATTAAAAGAGCACGAAATCTTTTAATAATAAAATAATATTTTCTAATGTTGCTATTGATAGCTTGCGCCATATTTATTATAGTTGATGCACACAATTTATCAATTAATTTTTGGTTTTCCTTAAGGCGAGAGAATAACATAACCAGTTATTTCAGGCACTGTCTTTTAAAAACCAAAAATCTACAGTTTTGTGTATTCTTCAAGAAAATTAATTAATGCAAAATATTGGGTCTTTTTGTTAGCATTTCTATAAAAAAAATAGTAAAGTTTGAAAGTATGAAATAATTGCCAAAACTTTAATTTCACTTCAAGTGGGGTGAAAGAATATTACATCAAAAAAGTAGTAAATTGAAAAAAACTGAATTAAAAATTTAAGGGGTTACATGACATTCGCAGCAGAGAAAACAGACCTTTTTTTAAAAATTCATAACTGAGTCAAAAACAAACATTTTTCCAACATGGTTTTATAGAGCACCAAACTGGCGGCAGAGAAAAAAAGCGGGCCTTGTGGTTGCAGCGCTGGGAGTCGCAAAAATTGTCAGATCTGGAAAAAAATGACTTTTTTAAATCTTAACAAAATTGGTTATCGTATGAATAACCAATCGAATAATAATAAATTTTTTTTCGCATTTTTTGCATAGTAATACCCACATATTACAAAGGTTTTGCTGGGTATATACTCGTCATATAAATGCAGTAAAGAAAAAATGGGGTACAATGTAAGACTTTTGATGATGATTTTTGGTTACTTTCCTAGTTTAGAAACCGCAATGACATATCAATATTTCTTGGACTACCAATGAAGACATCGACTTACTTTCTACGTTATTTTTAAATATATAATAATGAGTTACTTATATATAATCCTTTAAATTATTATTAAAACATAGGGCCACAATGAGTTACTTATAACTAGTTAATTTTTCCATTGTTTCATGCAAAAAATAATGCGTTACAGATAATGACTTATTTTTACCATTATTTTAAATTTAAAGTAACGTTCTAGATATTTTTATAAATTATTTTAAAAATCTATATTTAGACTCGATATTCTTTCATCTCTGGTAAGGATATATACACTTGAAATAATACGTCAGTAGAAAAATTTGTCAAACGGTCAAATCGATTTGACTAATTTTTAACAAATTTTTAATTGAAACACTGATTTAAATGAAGATTTTAATTATCTTCATTGAACACTATTAGTGGGTCCAAAACCGTAACCGAAAACCGGTTTTTTTAGTTTCAAAAAACCGACCGGCTTCGAATAATTTCTAAATTCGAATAAACCGAAACCCGGTTATTATTTGTCGGTTAACCGGTTTTTTTAAAACATGAATTTTTTCAAAACTGCACATATTTAAAGCATCGTTTGAAAATTCTATATTTTTACTGCATTTTTTTTTTTAATTATATTTTAAAAAACTGCTGTTTTGTTCTCTTTTATATAATTATAGGTATTCAAATAAATATGATATGAAAATCCTTTGTAATCGTTTGAAATATTTTCTTAAATAATTTTAGTTGAATGCAAATAAAAAAGTATTTCTACTGTTTTCAGATAGATCGTCTTTCCATTAAAAAAAAAATATAAATTAGGTTTTGGAAATGTAGTAATTGTTTTTCTGTGATGTTATTAATTTACTAATATTGAGCTATTTTTTTGCTGATTTAATATTTATTTAATTTAAACGTTTTATTATTATTTTTATAATAATGTGATATTAAATTATATTTTACCATAATATTGATTTTTAGGGCTTTTAATTAGTTGAAAAGTCGCTATTTTGTTCTTTGTTCTTAAAAAGTTTGCATAACTACATCTGATGATTTAAAAGCAAACCGATTTGCGAAAAGATTTTTTTTCACAATCACATCCTCTCATAGATTTTTTTTATTTATCAGACGTAGAATAATGTAAATCCCGCTTTAATTCAGCTGATGTCAGCAGTTGTTTTTGTCTTAACTAATTTTTATTAGCTTTTTCTGCTATTTGTACAGATTTACTTTCATCACAAAAAAAAACCGAAACCAGTTTTAACCGGTTTTTTGAATAAAACCGTAACCGAAACCGGTTTTTTAAAAATAGTAATTTTCGAAGAAACCGAAAACCGGTTTTCTGAAATTGTCGGTTTTTTTTGGACACTCTAAACACTATACTAACAATCCTCAGTACTTTAATTAATTTGGAGTGTACATTTTTAAAATAATTTATAACAACCCATTTGATAAATTTTACACAATTTATTTTTAAAATATATTATTTTCATGTTTCTGTGAGGGCACTCATATGCATCTATCTCGCTTAGTTTTCATGATATGGACCATTTTAAGAAGTGGACAATTTTTATTAAAAATTTTTGAGGGTCCAAGCAGTGTTTCCAGGTTAATTTTACATAAAATCGTCAAATATTTTTCAAAAAATCGTCAAAATCGTCATTGCGTTTTGCCATATCTTTAAAATTTTGTTAAAAATCGTCAAAACTTTAATAATCAAATATTTTTGTTATTATATCCCTAAAATCATAATAAAAAATTTTAAAAGTGACCCGATTTTGGCGTTTAAGAAAAATTCTAAAACTAGTTTTTTATTTGATTGGTTGAAGTTAAGGAAACTTTCAATGTAAATTGATTTTGTAACAAAAAGAATTTCTATGGAAATAACGCAACACTTCACCTAAGTGTTTTAGAAAATCCTTTAATACTCGTATCTCCAAATTTCAAACAGTTTTATGTATGTATTGAAAATTTACCATATGTGACCTTCTCCGAGAAAAGGGACCTAGTGTGTCAAAAAACGGGTTTGGACTTAAGAGTGGATTCTGGTACCTAAAAGGGTGTAGAATAAGATGAAATGAGTTAGATTTCTGATAAAAATTTATTTACCATACCAAATCGCATCTCCCAACTGAAGGTGTGTTCAAAGTGATAATACGTCACATATACTGAAATTAATCGAAAAATTTTTAATTAAAATCGAAAAAATTTTTAGATTTTAATGTACTTAGTCTAGAAATATTTCACAGGTACCTACTAAAAAATTTACATGAAAAAAGAGTCCAATATGAGATATATATCGAAAAACACGTTACATTTATTAGAGATTTAGAAAAAAACTATTTTAAATAAAAATAATTACCAGATTCTGTGTTAGTTTTCCTACAAAAAAACCATCAGATTTTAAAATTTCTACCTTAAATAAAAATCTCATGATAAATATTTATAAACTACCTGAATAAATTTTCAGATGTATTGATTTAGATAATGGAAAAATAACGTATTTTTGAACAATTGCTGTTATATTTTCTATTAAAAAATTCGTCGTTTTTAAGAGGAAAATCGTCAAATCGTCGTTTGGCTATTTTCGATTAAAAAATCGTCAAAGTGACTATAAGTCGTCAAAACTGGCAACATTGGGTCCAAGGTCTATTTTTGGATAGAGATAACCTCCTCACGGAGGCATTATATGATTACGTGGAGTCGAAATTTTCATAAATTTTGCTCTATCTTAGTTTTCGAGTTTTTCGAGAAATAGCGCCATCTTTAAAACTTCGGATACACTGGTGGCTCCATCTACCTAGTAATAACATGAAAATATTGTATTTTAGCAATAAATTTTGTAAAATTTAACGAATAGGTTCTTAAAAATTAATTATAAATAGTTTTGAAAATTAACCCTCAAAATTAGTTAAAGTATTGAGGATTTTTACTACTGTGTTAAATGAAGATAACTGAAATATTTGTCTAAATCAGTATTTCAACTAAACTGTTAAAAATTAGTCAAATCAATTTGATAATTGGGTTGACAGATTTTTTACTGATGTATTATTTCCAGTGTATAGATTCTAGATATGATTGGTCCATATTTTTACCTTTCACCCATATGGACTATATTCCTAATTTTCTCTTAAATACACTTAACATTAGGTAATATTATTACCGTTTTTCTAATTTTTTATAATTTTGTAGACAAATTTCAACCCCTTCGAATTTCAGGTTTCGTTTTTTTATATATCAGATAGTTTAGATGGTAGAGCCGCTGGTCTTGAGTCGCAGGTTCAGTTTCAAGCACGAGCAAATTTTATTAAAAAAAATTTAACAGCAAAAAATATTACTTTATAAAACTAATTTATTTTGAAAATCTTTTTTTTGACGCATTATTTTTGTAGTAAGTTACTAGTAAGCATATAGGTAACGACTTCTTTTTTTTATTTTTTTATGCATACAAAAATAATAAGAAAAGTAACTACATATTTAACATTACCAAATATGTAGTTATAAACAACATATCTGATTTTCTACAGTGGTTTTTTAATAACTTTTTACTGAAAATTTGGCACCCCTAAACGTCACACACAATTGCTATTGTGTCTTCATAGAAAACAAAATTTCAAAAATTATTAAAGTACATTATAGAGATGTGCACGTGAGTAAATTTCAACTCACACTCACTCACTACAATCACGCACAAGCAATCATGGAAACTCACGAAATAAGAGCCTATCAGAAAAAACAGTAAAATGAAAACATTAAGATGACCGAGCATGCCATATGACTCGAGCTTGTATCGAAACTGAATCATTTTTTCGTAAAATTTCATCGATATCGAGTTCGATATAATCAGAAGAATGAAGGTATTTTCCTATGTAGCTTGCAAGGTGATATATATATATATTAGAGCGGGTCGATTTATAGGGAGTGAAAAAATTCACCAATTTCCCTATGATTTCCGTATTCTATGGGTTATTCCATGAAAATTTGCCGAAGGAACCATACCTCTATCGTTAAAATCGAGTCCCCTACTTTTTGTTGGTAGATTTTTTCCCAAATTGACGTTCGTATGAAATATTACCTACACGTTCACATCCATAACTCAAAAACTATCGATCGGGTTTAATCACCAGTAGGAAAGGTGAGCTCATTTTGATCAATGTACAAAAAAAAATCTCCAACATTGGTCCAGCGGTTCAAAAGTTACGGGCATTTTTGTCCAAATTTTGGAGCATTTTTCCATTTTTTTCATGATTTTGTCCAAGAATTTTACTTTCATGGCCATTTTTTTGGCTCAATCCATTATTTTATTCAATTTACAATTCAAAACGAAGAGGTTAAGCCCAAATTTATCGAATTCGGTTGATTAATTCATGCGATATTGCTAAAACAAAATAACACATAAAACCAAATTTTTGTTTTTTCCCCTTTTTATTTTTTTTTGTACAAAAATTCAAATTAAGAGATAATAAAGTATCTATCAACCTATTAGCAAAAAAAATATTCAGTTTGAGTGTAGTAAAAGACAAAATGTGAAAAAAACCATTATTTTTTCTGAAAGTCTTGTTTGCTTTCAAGTCTGGGTGTTTTCGTACGGCTCTCTAATGTCGTCGCCATAGCGCCTTCTACATTCTTTCCTGCAACTCGTTTAGCAGTGGCAGCCAGCAATTGGACATGTCTTTCCGTTCCTTGAATGTGTAAAGGAATTTGTGGATCATCGAACGGTGGCACTTCGTAATTTAAATATCCCTCCAAATGTTCATACGAATAACTTTGCGTAAACGGTGGTTCGAATAAAATGGTATCGTCATTTAAATCAATCATATTTGTATATTCCGTACAATTAAAGTTTATAAGAGATTTTTTATAAACTCTAAGTTCCGTTGGGTCGACAATATCTCTTCGGTAATGTAAAATCTTCTTTATAGCAATGTTTCGTTTTTCCATTCTATCATCAAATAACATAGATAGCAAGATATTTACTGAGTGTGCAAAATATGGATTATCTTGAATTACTGTATTTACAACTCCAAGTAAATTCGGTGGTAAAAATCGTGTCCAAGTAATAAATTTAAAAAGTAATGTACTACCGTATACGGCAGAGCTATAATACTTAACATTGAAATACATTGGCGTGTATACTTTTATTATATAGTTAGCCAGAATTTTTAAATTTTCAGTTGGATTATTAGTTGTCACATACAACCGTAATAATCTATTGGCTTTGGTGAGCCAACGAGAATGTGCAATTGGCCCTGGTTTTATGTGAGACAAATCCGCAGGAACCACACCATTAGAAATTGCATTGGCCATTAACATCAAGTACCTCGAATCAGTAGATAATTCTTCTGGATTTAAATCACCAGGAGGCATATTTTCCAAAGCGATTTCCTCAAAATCGGTTACCACCTGAAAAGAAAACATAAAAGCTAAAAAATAGAATAAAAAATGGTAAAGAATCAGCTATAAAAATTACATACCGGAAGATTTTCACAATCAGCAATTTTTGAGCTCAACTTTCCGGTAGTTGATCGTGGTCCAGTGGTGGTTGATTTTTCTAAAGTGTCAAACAAATGTCTAAACGACAGCTCATTAAAGTGCAGAAGACACACAAACCAGTGCAGTAGTGGTCTCTTTAACTGTTTTTCGAATAGTCGCAAAATTCCACCGTGTACGCCAGTATTTGTTGGTTCACCATCAGCGCATATGGCAATTAATGAATCTAGAGACAATTGTTTTTCTTGGAAGAATTCGATCAATTTGTTGACTTTGCTTGCCGCAGTTTCACTTTCTAGTTTTGTGTAGCCTATCAATTGAGATTTTTGTTCCCTCAAAACAACTAGATGAGGTTCTTTAACCATCCTTGGATGCAATTTCTCATCAATTTTTTCTACAGTTAGAGCATCATTTTTCCTGCCGTCGAATGAAAATGATATCAAATTCGAGCCATCATACCGCTTACGAAGTGCGTCTTGTCTCCATTTTTCTCTTTCTCTACGAAGTTTACTTTTATCCATGATGACAAGATTGTCATGACCATCTTTTACGCCCAGGTCTTCCATCAGAGCTGTTGCCAATGCTGATCCCATCCTATCATGCACACCAAATCTGTCACACATCATTGCATATTTTTTAGTATTGTATCTGGGAGTGTATGTTTGTGGTGGTAGAACTAATTCTGAACCTCCTCTCACATCAACTTCCATTTCGTCATAATGTGGTTCGTATGTAGGATCGTTGCTCACTGAGATTTTTGGTATAGCCGTTGGTATCGTCTCTTCACTTCCATTATCGTGTTCCGGTATCGTTTGTATTCTGTCATTATATTGATCGCGCATGAAATCTTTTAAGTTTTCTGGGATAGATCCACATGAGCAGTCGTTTTCTTTCAAGTTGCATTTACATTTTCCAATGTTGAATAATTGGTTTGTTGATTCTACGAATTTTTTGAATTCTGTTGCGCGTTTTACTTGTTGTTTATCTGCATTACTATATGCGTCAAGCATATTATTCAATTTTCTAATGATGCTACCTTTGAGTATAAGTTCAATATTAAGTTGATTCCAAATTTCTAACAATCTGTCTGCTACTTGGGGAGTAAATCTTTTATACGAAAACATTTTGCTTTGGGCTTTTGAACGTTCGGCCAAGAAAAAATAGAACTTCAATATATCTCGTTTAGTTGACAGATTAATATCAGGTAATTCACAGGCCACGCCAAAAGAAAAAACATCATGAGAGACCAAATGTTGCAAACTACTGCGTTGGGTATCTGTTGGATTTTGCGATGAACCAGGCTCTGAATCCATTTTTTAAACCGTCACTAAAAGAATTAAATATTGTTACGATTATCCTTTTATAATCGCTGTTAAAATATTGTTAAAATAATAAGTCCTTGATTTAATAAGTCCTTGAAATTGATTTACTTTAACTTTATTTAAACACAAAATTTATTAAAGTAAACACAATTAAGTAGTGTTGCCAGAAGTGTCTAGATGGTGCTGGTTACATCATTATAGAAACAGTGTTATAGGAAAAAGTTATTTCTTATGTCCCTTATGGAAAAATGCTCCAAAATTTGGACAAAAATGCCCGTAACTTTTGAACCGTTGGACCAATGTTGGAGATTTTTTTTTGTAAATTGATCAAAATGAGCTCACCTTTCCAACGCGCCTACTGGCGATTAAACCCGATCGATAGTTTTTGAGTTATGGATGTGAACGTGTAGGTAATATTTCATACGAACGTCAATTTGGGAAAAAATCTACCAACAAAAAGTAGGGGACTCGATTTTAACGATAGAGGTATGGTTCCTTTGGCAAATTTTCATGGAATAACCCATATAATACTGAAATCGTAGGGAAATTGATGAAAAATAAATCGACCCGCCCTAATATATATATATATATATTAGGCCGGGTCGATTTGTGGGGAGGCAAAAAAAAAATCGCCATTTACATATGTTCTGACTAAATAAATTTCTAAAGAGAAAAAATAAATAAAATAATAAAAATAAATAAAAAATAATAAAATAAAGTGCCAAAAATGGTGATTTTTTAAAATGTTTGTATGGGGAACCCCCCAGGGGAGTTCCAGGGGGTGTGCCACTGGCATGGGTGGATCGGCCCTCCAAAGTTAGTGGGGGTCGGTCATACATTTGGACTCGATTGGGACACTCTAAATGGGTCAAAGTGTGATTTTTCAAAACTTGACCCTACGGGTCAAAAGTCAACAGTTGGGGTGTAGTAGAATTCGTTTTAGAGGTATGGTTCCTTCGGCAAAGTTTCTTATTTTGATCCCTAGAATACGATCACTGAGCCATGGGCGATTATTAAATCGACCCGCCCTAATATATATATATATATATGTCCTTTATTTATTTAAATTACGTAGTAAAAAAAAGAGATTACACATAACACTTAAATAAAAAGTTCACGAAGAACATAGGGCGTCAACGAATTCTCTCCATTTATTTCTGTCTCCGGCAAGTGATTTAATTTGGTTCCAGGTTTTACGAGCTGTTTCATATTCTTTTTTGGTACAGCGTATCCATGTATTACGTGGCCTTCCTTGTCTTCGTTGTCCCTGGGGATTCCACTCAAGCGCCGCTCTAGCGATTTCAGTTTGTGGTCGTCTTAGGATATGACCGATCCATGTCCATTTCCTTTTACGTATATCTAATTCGATTGGACAACAGTTTGCCTTTTGCCAAAGAGCTTCGTTTGAGATCCAATTCGGCCAGTATATTTGAAGGATTTTTCTCAAACATCGATTAATAAACGTTTGGATCTTTCCCAATGTCAGTTTTGTAAAGCTCCATGTGGTACAGCTATATAGCAATACAGATTTTACACTGCAATTAAATATGCGTAATTTTGTCTTCTTCGAGATGTTGTTTGCACGCCATATTCTGTGCAATTTGAAGAAAGCAATGCGAGCTTTATTTATCCGATCACAGATATCAGTTTCAGACCCGCCATCTTTTGTAATCTTGCAACCAAGGTAGTCAAATGATTCGACATCTTCAATTAACGTGTTTTCTACTGTTAATGGGGTCGTTATATGGGTACCTATACGCATAAGTTTTGTCTTATTAAAGTTTATTCTCAATCCTACTTTTTTGGCATTTTCGGAGAGTCTCTTTATTTTGGCTTCAATATCCACATATCGATGAGCCATTAGACAAATGTCATCAGCGTAATCTATGTCGTTTAGGTACTCTGCCATATTCCAACGAATGCCAAACGGCGCCTCCTTGTTTGTATCTTCCATTACACAGTCCAAAAGCAAGAGAAATAATGTGGGGGACAATATACAGCCTTGTCTAACCCCAGTTAAAGTTGTGAAAGGACGACTTTCTTTACCATTAAAACGTACCTTACACTGTGCATCTTTGTAAAGTTCGCGTATAAGGGTAACAATCTTTTCCGGTATTCCCTTGTGATATAGATTCGAAAAATTGTTGATTTATAGATTCGATATTTTATCGAAACAACGAATACTTTTCGAGGGAAAATATGATTAATAATAAAACGAAAACATTTTTTTTTTCTTTTCTTTTTTTACATTTTTCCTTGTTTATTTTTTTTTTCTCTTTAATTAAATTTTCTTCAATTTTAATTTAAATTCAAAGTAATTTTGTTTTGTTCCAACACCAGCCACGATTCGAACCAACGGCCTTTGGTTTAAAAATGTATCGCCTTACCCCTTGAGCCAAACCGTAATGATACATATAGTTTCATAAACATTTTTTTATAATTCAAATTGTTTTTATTTTATTTGAATCTACCTTTATAAACTTCATATTACCCAACAAACATGAATGTAAAAGTTAAAAGAAATGACCTAGGTGTAAGAACGAATATGCTGTTCTTTTCCAATTTTTCGTAAATAAATTTAATGCTTAATAGAGAAAGGCCCTAACTCGACTTAATGTTTAATTAGAGAAAAATTAAATCTGAAAAACTTTGATTATACTTTTTATTTTACTGTTTTTGATATATTTAGTTAGAAAATCCGAAAAAACAATTTTTGTATTTTTTAATGCAAAAATTGAAATAATTGTTTTACTGTTTTTGTATTAATAAAAAAAATCATTCAGAAAAACTCTGTATCGAAGGTTTTTAGATTTGTGTTGCCTTCCCTTCAATAGAAATTAAGAATGAAGTTAGGGTATTCCTTCATTAAGCCATCGATATTAAACTTTGAAGCAAAATTGCATAAAAATATGTGTATACAAAAATAAAGTAAAATATTTTAAAACCGTCCTGTTTAAAGATAATTATTTTAAGAGTCACAATATACTCTGAATTAAGATGAGAATAAGATTAGGTCGTCAGCAATAGAAATTTGCATAAATCAAAGTACCTAGAATTTAGTATTTAGTGTGCAGTTTATAAAATTCAATTTTAATTGAGAAAAACTTGCTTTATATTTACTTTTTTGATTTTTAAAGTTAAACTTTTATTTGAATAGAATTTATAACTCTCTATTTTCTTATTTTCTGACACGTATAAAACTTTTTGAGAAAACAGAATAACTTTAAAAATTTTATAAAATGTAAAAACTATCTTTTTTACTTCCACGTAAAATTAAAAATAAAAAAACTCTATAAAAAAGCCCGTAAAGGGCATTATAAAAAGTGTTTGTTTTTAAATTTTATTTTTGTATTTTATATTTTTAGTTTTCGTAACTATTTGTGTGGTGAATATTTAAGTCGTATATGTATGTCGACCCTATTGATAGCAACTGACATCGAAATTTCTTCATATTTTCACAACCCGGTAACCCCGTGACTGTCAAACCAATTTAAACATTTTTACTAACAATCCAAATAAATTTGGAAATCGATTTCGATAATTTTGTTGTAGTAAACTCTGGTTTGAAATATTTAATATAAAACAAACAAAATAATTTAGATATAAACGAAGTTTACAGTTGTCCAGTTTTTCTTGTGGTGCATATACAAAACCCCGTTTTTATAGATTCAAATTGTTTGCTGGGTACATTTGTTTGTTTAAATTTCTTTTTGTTCAATTTATAGATATGTCAAAATATTTTAAATTCACATTTAATTCATACAATTTTCAAATAGGTTGTGGTGTAGATGTCTGAAAAAGTGTTAATATTTCGGTTTTTTCTTAATGGAATCAGTAAGTTTAGTCATTATAAACCTAATTGCAAAAAATCTCTTCTACAAGTTATCGCAATAACTTTTTTTGCACAATTTTAATTTTTTTGTGGTAACGGATTTTACATTTCTGCAAGCAAAAGATATAACAAAAAAAATTGCGTACGAATTTTCTTCAATTTAGTAGTTTTTCGTATTTGAGTTTTCAACATGCTTTCCAATGATATATAATTGGTGTTTATCAAATTGGCGGTTTCGGGAATAAAAATACAATTCATTCCGGGAAAAAAAATTTGTATGTTTTTTTTTTAATTTTGTATTTTTGGTCCTTTTAAATGCTTTTCAAAAATATAAAATTTTTTAAAATCCAGTCCGCGGTTACGAAGTTACAAAATAATATATTAAAAACATAACATTTCGCGATCAAAAAATTCTTAAATTGTGTGAAACAAATTTAATTTGTCAAACTAATGTCAGTTATGACTCGCAATATCGATTCGAAACCAATGAAATACAAAATCAATCGTTTTTCGCTCCAGCAGTTTAGGGTAAAAAAACTGATAACTTTTCTTTAATTGACGCAAAATTATTAGTTGAATCGTCTTTTGACGCATAAATATTAGTTGAATCACCTCTGTTTATGGTTATTTTAAAATATTTTAAACATTTATCTACATTTATTTGAATGAAATCTGATGCAAACAATTGTGGTTACGGAGTTTACATTTGATTACTTTTTTCGTTTTCTTTCAGAAACGCTTTGTCAGAATTTTTTTTTCCGAAACAAAATCGCATGATGCCTACAAGGTGAATCCAAATATGACATTGTTTTTCTTACTCGTTAAATAATTTGGTGTAAAAATTAGGAACGGAGTTTACAACATTTTTTCAAATCTTATTAAAGACATCCATTTTCATCTCGAGAATGTTACATGCTGCAGAAAAGCTTCAAGTCTGTCATACTGGATGATTACTTACAGTCCAACGATCATTTGAGTATAAATAACATTATACTTTTCGCAATAAAAATAATAGATAACTCCAAAATTCTGGTATATGCATTTTTATCAAAAATTATGACGAAAAATCGTTACAGAATTGAAGTCGTGATAGCTAAGATATACGAAAAAGTTTGTAAAATGTGTTAATTTTTATTAAAAACGGCACCTTTCCTCTTCATAAAAATTCTTACGGTTAGTTAGTATTGCTTATTAAAATATAAGCTATTAAAGTTAAAAAACCTTTGTCACAAATTTTATGTATTAACCAAAAATTGGTCAGATTGTATAAATTTTGTAAAACAGGTGACAATGCGCTGATATATATCGAAATATGTAACTCAAATGAAATCCATACATTAGAAATTAGGTGGTTACACGGTTTTTATCACATTTTTTGATATCACCCATATCCTTTTTTACTTTTATTAGGTAAACTACGTTTTTAACACTAAAAAGCATAAAAAAAAATTATTAATCGCGCAATTTTTGGATGAAAAAATATCGATAAATTTTAATATTTAGACTTGAAATAGATTGGAAAACGAACCAAACTTGCGAATAATAAAAAATACAATAAATTGAGAAATTACGATATGATAAAGTTTCGAAATCGATAAAATTTTCGATTACAAAATGTGTTCGAGAAACCTTAAAATGACGACTCTATTTCATATTGATTTCTATTAATTTTTTAGAAAAAACTTCGATAAAGCTTCGCAATGATGAACCGCTTCGAAACTGTGCATACTGGGCGAATTTTGAAATTAAAACTAAGAATTGGGTGAATATATAATTTTGCCATTTATTTTGTAGTTACATATAATATGAATTAGCTAAAGAAAATGAAAGTGAATATATGTATAGTAAAAGCTCAAAAAAATCCGTTAAAATTCGAGTCACGTACATTTACCCACGAACTTTTTTTGTATACCATAATCACGTGAGTGTTATTAAGCAAAATTCTGTTCACATTCCCATCTCCAGTACGCAAAATATGCATGTTTGAAATGGTTGTTACAACAATCATTATGACTGGCGTTGGTTGTGTCGTTCATAGTATGAACTTCATACTTATCCATGCCTGTGTTTGAGCGAGTTCTTTCTTGCTCTATCTCCTACTCAGAGCAACAACAAAAATATGAGAATTTTAATTCGGCCATATTTGATTTTGGAAATGTACTTTGAGACACTTACATATATAGTGTGGTTATTGTTTTGTCAATTTAAGTGGTGGATGATTCTATAAGTAACATATTATTATTACCTCCACCTAAATTTAAATCTAACATATCTACCGATTTCTTGTATAAAAATTACTAACCAAAGTGTATCTACTCCCGATTAAAAGAAATTTATATTGGGCTTTATACAATTTTATACGAGAAATGGGCCCATATAATTTCAAAAGTTTGCATCAATTTAGTTATAATTTGATAATAATTATTGAGCGATATAATTTGATCAGATTTAATATAGTGGTATAAAATTATAGCTGAAATGGTACAAACATATAGAAAATCAAATATTGTTGTACACTCAAAAAAAGACTTGTAATATTACTGTTAGAAATGTGCAAATTTTTGTGTAGAATAAAACACTAGCTTGAATTTATGCACAAAATCCTTGAACAATTTATTTAAACACTTTTGCCTACAAAGCTAAGCACAAAATGTAGTACTTTGTATGTTGGGTAACATGTTTCAAAGTTTTTAAGCATTAACTCTTTATAATTACACACATTATGCTTGAATTTTCTTGATAGACATAAAGTGTGTAATTGTAAATACTTTCATATTAACAGAAAAAATGTCAGAATATAATCAAATGAAAATAAAATATTTCACAATTATTGGTATATCAACTAAATAAGCGTATTTCCACGCTATTTACGGACAAAATTAAAACTTAAATATTCTATTTAAATATCCGAGAAAAGTATAATTTATAATGGAAAATATAAACAAATTTTCGGTGTTCGCATTAGAAGTGAGTAGATTAAAGATTGCAGCTAAGGGCATTGAATTTCATATTTTATAATCATTAATATATTTTTTTCAGATAGCCCACACCTCCTGTAGTAGCAAGTAGCTGGCATAAAGGACAAAATTTGTTCAACTAATATTATTAGACTTCTCGCAGTCAAAATAATAGCTGGTTTAAAGTGATGTAAATTTTTCAATATGCAATGAAGGAAGAAGGAGCTGTTTACGATGTCCTTTTTACCGTCTTAACAAAAGAATTTTGAGGTCTTTCTCCATCAGATTCTTGACAACACTTCTTATGAGAAAACGCCAAACTTAATGTTATTTTTCGTAAAAAACAAAGTGCTCAAATTTTAATGGCATTTTTATATAAAGAATTTTCTTATAAAAACCCTTATGTACAAAGAAATTTCATTCCTATATAAAACCCATCAGATTTTGGGTCGTTTTTCCTAATGAAAAACTTATGTTATGATGATTGTTTCTTTAGGTAAACTATAAAAGTTAAAGAGTTTTTTAAGGACTTTTCTCATAGGGAACACTCCAGATTTTAGGATTTTTCTAGAGGATAACTTTCTGATTCTTAGGATTTTTCCTGTAGTAATGTTATTAGATTCAGTTTATGTGGGAACCCCCTCAAATTCTGAAGAACTTTTTATGTAATTTTTTCATCAGATTTAAGGACTTTTTCCTATAGAAAAATTGTTAAATTTTGAGGAAACCTGTATAAATCACTCACATTATATAGGCTGTTTCTATATTTTCAGATTTTAATACATATTTTAATTATTTGTTGTAATCGAGAATATTTATATAAAATGTTATTGTTGTTATATAGAATTTCTACTGTAATTGTATTTGTTGTAGTTATATTTTATTTCAAATTTGTTTTCTTAATAAAGCAATAATTTTAATAATTCATGCATTAAATATAGCTTTTTTAGACACATAAAATTTTAATTTCAACAAAATTTTAATATTGCTAAACTTTTTTGATACAATTATAAAGGTACTTTTAAATTCATTGTGTCTATTACTTTTAAACACGAAGTGTCTATATATATAGAAATTTTAAACCGAACACAAAGACATTTTTTTTTAATATATTTCAAACAATATATTTAGGAAACCAAATGAAAAATTTGTAAAATTTTTAAAGTTGTTTCAAGGAAATTTAAATATCTTTTGGATAATTAGAACATTTTAAAAAAATTTTAGCCCGGTTAATACGGACCTTACTTGCAACGAACTAATTTATCTGTCCATCGGAGTTCGTCTTAAGCGAGTTTATATTGCATTTTGTTTTTAAACATTGTGCCTATTTTTGTCCAATTTATAGTAGGTATCAAGTTTCCTCCTTTTAATAGAGTAGATTTCAACAAAAATTTATTAGAGTGCATAACCATATAGAATCATATACAAAAAAATGTGTTAATTTAATGATACACATAACTACACTAATAGAAAAAAGTCCGTAAAAAATTTAGTAAAAACTACTAAAAATTAGTTAAAAATGATGCTGCAGAAAAAAACTGCTAAATTAGCAGATTATTTTTGCTATATATTAGTAATATAGGAACAGCAAAACTAAAACTGTTAAATATACAGAATTTTAGTTATATATGAGCTAAATTTTTGTAAATGGAGATTAGCAAATTAACCTGCTAAAATCAGCAAAAAATTTTGCTAAATAATTAGTAGCCTAAAAAATCACCAAAAAATTTAAAATTTTCGAAGTTTTTTTTCGATTTTTTTTTTAAATGCACATAAAAATCGAGCCTTTTGAAAACAGCAGTTTACAATTTTTTAGCAAATATTTCTGCTGATTTTAGCAGAATAGACTGCTATTTGCATTCAACTAAATTTAGCTTAAAAATAGCAAAAATTTTGTAGATTTAACAGTTTATTTTTGCTATTTTTAGTCTACAAATATTTAGCAAAATTTTCTGCAGATTTTACAGTACAATTTGCTATTTTCAATTAACTAAAAGTTAGCCTAAATATAACTAAAATTCTGTAAATTTAGCAGTTTTAATTTTGCTGTTCTCATTTTTAACTAATTTTTAGTAACTTTTTCTGCTATTTTTACGGATTTATTTCTATGAGTGTATATTCATAGAATCACATATGGTTAATCCCATAAATTGAGGTTTAATATACAATTAGATATAACCCAATACATTATCACATATAAATCCAAATCGAAGAAATTTATATTGTTTGTATCTGGAAATATCAACATAAATATGAAATGGTTTTTGGTAATTATTGTTGACTCATGTGGTAGTCTGAACCTGTTTTAATGCAATACCCAGCGAAATTGTCAGATGCAAAGAACCGGTAGTAGAACAACTTGTACTTGCATACAACCTGTTCTATTTTATGTTCTATCATCGGCAATTTCTGTTTGAGTTTGTCCCAAAAGCAACTGGTTCTTTTCCTCCAAACTAGAACAGGTTGCTTTGGAACCGGTTCTAGATCCAGTTATAGAACTGGTTCTGCGACAATGAAACATTACATTTTGACTCCCAGGAATCAGTTCTAGGACCTGTTCCATGGAACCGGTGGTAAAAAGACCTGTTCTAGAACAGATTCAAAGGTAACCAGTTCAAAAAACTTTTGCTGGGTATAACAATAACACACATATTAAAATTTTACGTAATTCTTCTTAGATTTTTAAATTAATTGCATTATTTTAATCTAAAATTGTTTTCATTTAATTTATTTATTGTATGTTAGTACGAATACATAACTCATGATTAATAAAAAACTTTCCAAAAATGAACTTATTGTTTTATTAAAAAAAAATTGGTTTTATGTGGTTAACTTTAAATACAGCTGTGGTAAATATACGCATTTTTGTGGATATTTACGTAAAAATGCACGTAAAACGTGCTTTTCTACGTCCAAATTTCGTAAATTAAAACATTAACTTCAAAAATTCTCTTAATTTTCACGCACTTTCAATGTGAAGTTACTCATAAAACATAATGTGCGTATTTCTTTTTCCAATAGAAATTTTGCCATAGAGTAAATTTATACAATTTATAGTAGGAGTACATTTTCCTACACATATAATAATCCATGCATAAAAGTACGAAATAAATGTCAAAACAACAAAAACTTTCGTAAAATTTTCCAATTTTCGTATATTTTACGAGAATTTTTGTTGTTTTGACATTTTTTGGTATTTTTATGCATGGATTATTGTCAGTGTACTATAAGTTGAGAAAATTTCAACAGAAATTTATTAGAGTGTAGACCGATTCTGAACAAAATCAATAGGCTGTTTCCATGTGAATAAGCGTATCAAATTTCATCAAAATGGCTTACAGACAGACATCGTTAAGTATAACCAAAAAGTGATTCTAAGTCAGTCGGCAGAGCTTTGCAGAATTAATTCCTTAATTAAATTCTTCAATTCCGAAGTAAAAATTCAATGAATTAATTCACTAAGCGGCATATATTGAAGGGATTTTTGTTTTCGTTCGATTTATTTTGTTACGAATTAATAAAAAAAAAATACGTTCACTGAATTAAAAAAAAATTGCATTCACTGAATTGAAAAAACAAAACATACGTTCACTTAATTCAAAGTCTGTTTTCTGCCGTTCAGTAGAAGAAAATATTTATTTACAAATATTTACAAACAAATATAAAATTTGTAACTAAGCAATTTTACAGCGTTTGCTAGTAAAAATAATCCAATTATATATTAAGTGTTGGAGAAACCCATTGTACTTTATCAACCTACATGATTAAAAAATAAAGCCTTTTACTATTAAAAATAAAAACTTAACAGATATAGATGAATTTGGAAAAAAATATAACTATTAATTTTTCAAACTTATGCTTCCCCGTAAAATGCAGATGCTTGACTATGACGTATTTCATTTGTACGTTTTTATAATACTAAGAACTCTACAAGCTGTTAAAATATGTTGTTGCTTCTCATTTGAGTTGAGTGAACGTATTTTTTATTTTTCAATTTAGTGAAATTGTTTTTTTTTTAATTCAGTGAACGTATTTTTTTTTTAATTCAGTGAACGTATTTTTTTTTAATTCACTGAATGTAATTTTATTTTTTTTAATTCACCGTGGTGAATTAATTCAGTAAGGAATTAATTAACTTTTTTCTGTTCGATTTAAATTTAACGCGTTCACCAGTGAATTAATTCATTTGATGTAATAAAAAGAACTATTGCAATTGAATTAATTCTTTGAATTTATTGTTTGATGAACGCGTTCAGTTGACAATTAAAAGGAATTCATTCAATTCTAGAGAAAATTAAATTCTATTGATAGTGAATTCATTCAAAACGGAATTAATTCCTCAAAGCTCTGTCAGTCGGTATACTATAAGGTGGGTCTAAGTCCAATATTTTTTGGTGTTGCAAACATCAACACAAACTTAGTATACCCTGTCCGCGTAGTGGTGAAGGGTATAAAGGAATAAGAAAATATGGAATACATAGTATCAATTTGACAAATTCTTTAATATAAATATTAAATAATTTAAACCAAGCGTGATTTTTTTTTATAAATTATCATCTTACTTGTCAACTAAAGTAAAATGAATAATTGAAATTCATTGAACTGCAACAGTGGTTGTCCAACATGGCTCATAAACATGTCACAAGTTAAGTATAAGAGTATTAAGAATGATGAAAAAATCTTTAAAAAATAAACGTAATCTCAACATTGTCAAAAAGAAACCAAACAAAATTTAAAAGAACGTATTTCATGAACAAAATCATGACAAACAATACATTGCAACGCTGACGACAATGATATTTGGTTGGTTGTCGAACAACCCAAATCAAAATCTTCCTTCATGTTTTTAACGATATCTTTTGTAATTTATTAACTAAAAAAATATATTGTGTACGTACAACCAAGAAGTCTGACTTATTTTGTTTATTTAGTATGCAATTGCGATTACTTAACAAAAAAATAAAAAAAGATAGCGTTGTCTTGGGCATGATTAACGAGACAATTGAACATTTTGTTTTGTTTTCCGATGAGATTAAAAATGGTAGAATTTTAAAAATCTTTTCGAATTTTTTTATTTCTTTCTTATTGTATGCGTATTTTTAGTGTTTACACTTAAAAAAAATACGTTAGTAAAAATATTCATCAAGCGTATTTCTAATTAACTTGACTAATTTTAAACAAATTTTGAAATGAAATGCTGATTTAAAAACGGATTTTAGTTATGTCATTTGATTCACCCAGGAAAAATTTTTACAATCGGTAGCCAACCACACATATTATACAACTGGTTCCACTGCAACCGATTCAATGGAACTGGTTCCGGAACCAGTTCCAGGGATCCTATATTGAAGGTATGACTGACGTCGAATCAGTTCTAGAACTGGTTCCAGAACTTATTTTAGGGCAACCGGTTGCACTTTGGAGCTATATATGTAAGTGGTTGCTTTTGGGACAATTTCAAACAAAAATAATCGGTGTTACAATCGACAGTAGAAGGGGTGTAAATGAAAAGTACGCAGGAAAATTTTTTATAATCGATAGCCAACCACACCCATTCTACAACTGGTTCCACTGCAACCAGAACTGATTCTAGAGCAACCGGTTCCACTTTGGAGCTATAGAAGGGGTTGCTTTTGTGACAATTTCAAACAAAAAGAATCGGTGTTAGAATCGACAGTAAAAGGGGTTGTGAATGATGAGCAGCTATTGTACAACCGATTCTTTGGAACAGAAAATTTTCCTGGGTAGCATTCTACAACTAATTCTTTAGAACAGAAAATTTTGTTGGGTAATTAATACTGTAACACATTTTTGGCGTTAATTTTTGAAATTATTTACAAACAATTTTTAGGGTTAGTCAGCTTTTGCACAATTTTTTGTGAAAATATAATTTATTGTTAAAATATAATATTTGCATGTTTTTGGTATTACTCGGCAGATAGCGCTACCAGTGTATCTGAAGATTAAAGATAATGCTATTCCTTTCCCTCCTGATTTTTTTAAATTGAACATATCTTCAAAGGTAGGAGATGAAATTTTATACAACCCTAGCCTCAACAGGTTTTGACCCTCACAAATAAAAAAAAAAAAAACTGTCCAAGATCTTGAAAAATAAAAAAGATAGAACAGAGTAAAGAATTTCCATTGAACTTACATACATTTAAAATTAGATGATAACAGTTAATTTTTATATAAATAAATAGCTAACTGCACTCTAATAAATTTCTGTTGAAATCTACTCTATTCAAAGAAGGTAACTTGATACCTACTATAAGTTGGGCAAAATTAGGCACATTACTTCGAAGTAACTACTTTGGGCTTTTTACTCAAAATTTACCAATTGGCTGGTAGAATAGCATGAAATATAAACGAAAATTAAATTTCTAGTCTACTCCCAAGCAGACTAGATTTGTGAAGTAATTGCTTAAAAAACCCTGTATTTCCCCCTATTAGAAATATCTATTTTTTATTCATATTGGACATTGGCTCTCAACTCTGGCGGGTATTATACAGCAAAAAGTACTGAGAACTTAAGGGAGTTTCTGTAGCTAAAAGATCTCAGAATATGAGAAATTGATGGAGGAAGGAGTCATGTAGACATTAAAATTGTCCAAACATTAAAAGACTGAAAGGACCAATTTCTGAATATTCCACAAAAAATAATAAATAACTACAATTTGAAAACAATTTAATTTGGTAAAATTTTTTGCCAAATTCGTATTAAATACAAAATGTTATTTCTTGAAAACTATATAATTCATGGTTTCAAAAAATGAAAGTGGAATCAATCTATTGCGGGAATTTTTTTGACAACCGCGAAAAAGTTAAATCATATTTCCCTATATTTTTCAACACCTAGACTGCTTCGCCATGTAATTTTTTATTTTTGTAAAAAATTCAAAAAGTTATATACGAACTGTACACTCAAAAAATATTGACAGTAACTACATGTTAGTTTTTTGTGTAGTAATCAGTTGTTGTTGTTTTTAACTGTAATTACAGTTGTTTTTCTATGGAATAATGGAAATAAACTGTTATGATTATGATGAGTTTTTAAAGTAAACATTTATTTTTGTTAGTTATTTAAAAATTAAAAAATTTCATTGAATTTCGTTGAATTTTAAAAAAATTTTATTTAGTTTATATTTGTTATTATTCATATATTCCTAGTTTGCAAACAAAAATCAGAAACTTGTATCTCACATGCATAAAAACCCAGCAAAACCTTCTATTACCAGGTAAAGGGAAATGTAATAAGAAACCAAAAATTGTAACTACTTACACTTTGGTCGCATAACACATTATTTTAACATGGGAGTGCTATTGGAGGTAAATGGTTGCCTAAATCGTACCGGTATACGCTAAAATAAGTGATTACAAAGGAATTACTGAAATAAGTTGTTACTTGTAATATTAAATTCACTAGTTAGCTAAAATAAGTACATATTTGTATGGATTGAAATAAGTCGTTACACATTGGTATATATTTCATTGGTTACATATAGGGAATAAGATAAGACGTTACTTTGTTTAAAAGTTCACCGATCCATGCAATGTAATTAGATTATAAATTTTTATTAAATCGTACTTTCGCATAAGTAGCTATATAATACAATACCAATAACTTATTATTTTTACCCTTATTAATATGTTATTATATAACACAATTTCAGTAATATATTATTTTAAAGCCTCCAAATAATTAGTGATATATCTCTATATTAGTAACTCATTATTTCTTACCTCCCACATAAGTATTGATGTATCACAACATTAGTAACGTATTACTTTAGTTTTCTAAGTAAAACCAAGGGTATAGGGCTACCGATTGCCAGGCAATGCGTGGAAAAGGTCCAATCCATTACCAAGGTTTTGCTGGGAACATAACAACAAGAGAACCATTTCGAATTTTAAATGGGCGGCAGTAATTACACAAATTTTTATAATCGAAAGAAAAAATTGTTATTTTTTATTAAAATATGTTTTATAATATTAGAATAATTAACTAAAAAAGAAACATTAGCTTTTATCTATTCTGTCAGTTCTTTTAAATTTTTTAGTAAACATTTGTCAGCTATTCTTTATTTTACGACATTGTTAGTTATTTTTAATGCTTTTGTTAGTTATTTTTCAACAATTAAAAATGACAAAGTTTTTATTTTAAAGGTAAATACTTTTGCCGCCTTTGTTTTAACTGTCATTTTCAGTAGATTGTACCGACAAACTTTTTGAGTGTATAAGTAGAGCGGCGGCGAGCAGAATCAATAATTTTGGCCTACCGACTCTTCAAAATGAGCTGTGCCATTAGCTTAGAAAAATAATTGTTTTTCAAAACTGCAGTCAGAACAAAATGTTCTAGTACACCTGCAATGTTTATATTTAAATAGAATAAAAAATACTAATTTTGAAAAAATTATATATATGATGTGATCATGAGAGTATTTTTTGGATTAATAAAAATATTTATTTATGGCAAATTTAAAAAAATTATGTAATCCGCTGAAGCTTATTTAAGAAGCCTCTTATCTCTCAAGATTCTTGAACTGATAACATAGATATTTAAAAAAATTATTTAAAAAAATTTTTTCATTCATTTCTTTTTTTAATTTTTTTTTTGTGATTTTTTAGCAATTTTTTTGGTGATTTTAGCAGGTTAAGGCGTTACTTTCTATTAACTATTAAAATTTAACTAAAATTGTGTATATTTAAAAGTTTTACTTTACTGTTCTTATTTTACAAATATTTAGTAAAAATAATATACTTATTTCAGCAGTTTGTTCTGCAAGGTAATTTTTATCTAATTTTTAAGTAGTTTTAACTAAAATTTTTAGAGACTTTTTTCTATTAGTGTACAATAGGGTCGATCGTATTTTTCAACTTGCGATTTAAAGCCGTCCCCCTATAAATGTGCCTTTGCGTATAATAATACACCATGAAAAAAATTAAGGTGATCCTGCCTAAAAGGCCCTGAAGTTTGAAATAGGATTTACAAGGCGAATAAAAAATACTTTTTTGGTTTTTGAAAATACTGCCCTTAAATAACTGTATTTTTGCAAATACATGTAAATAGAATCATAATCTATACGGAATTACCTCTCTGCTAGTGTACAAAAATCCAAAAGCGGTTACAAAGTATTTAAGTAATTGCAATTTCCGCAGACTGTTGTAGAGTTAAAATGAGATAAATTATGAAAATCGTAAAAAATATTTTTTTCAAAAATTTACAATGTTATACTCTAGTTTCATTTCTAAGATCCTTAAATATTCAGATATTAATTTTTGTTTCTCTTGGGTTATGATAACCTAGTCCAAGGTATTGCCAAAGATGGGATTTTTTTTCTATAAATTTGCAAAACTCTAATTTTGAGTTTTTAAAAATTTTGTTCAATAAAATATAAAAAAGTGATCAACGCATAGAGGTTTATTAAATTCACCCTAGAGAATAATTCTACTGAAAATTATACATATCACTCTTTTAACTTAACTACTGACGGCGTTTTAAATTTGAAAATCTCAGAGAAAAGTGTAATTTTAGCCAATAATTTAGATAATAGTATTAATTTTTATGTTTTTAGCTAGCTGTAACAAAATCACTTCCGATTTCTTTTAACTCTGATGCAAGAGATTGTTTTCCGAAAATTTTGTAAAACTCCGACAACGTTAACCCTTTCTTTACCAAGGTCAAAAGTGAAATTTTTCGATTTTTCCTGGAATTGCGGAATTTGGTGAAAATTGTCAAAATAACTCTATTAACACCAAATTTTATACATAGTAATAAAAACTTAGAAAGTAACCCTTATACCCACATGGGTCAAAATTACCCCAAATATTTGAAATGTAAAAAAGTGCCATTTGGTATCCATTATACATTCGGATAAGGACAAAATCCGGATAAAATTGTATCGACCATATCTGATTCTATCAAATTAGAACCAATTGTATCCAAGTAGGTCTAATATGATCTAATATGATTTAATTTGATACAATTAGATGTTCTCATTTTTCAGATATAATTGTATATAATACCAAAAGTCAAATATTTTTTTTGGTAGGGCATTTTGAATTGTAATTTAAAAAAGAACAATTACACGTAATTTGTAATTAAAAACTCTGAATTGCACATTACATGTAATTCATATTGAAAAAATGTCAATTAGAATTACATTTTTTTGGAAAAAGAATTAGGGACCAACCCAACATGACGTATTCTTTTTATGCTTGGCCACGCCTTCCCAGTCAATTTTTTTGTTGAAAATTTTGAAAAAAATTATTTTATTATTCCAAATGTTATTGAAATTAGTAATTGATAATTGAAATCACTTTCAATTACATAAAATTTTTAATTGAAAATTTTCTATTATAATTATATGTTGGCTTTATTTTAATTTCAATTACATTTAGTTTTAAATGTAATTGAAATTTTTCAATTAAAAATTACCAGCAATTGACTAATGACTTCCGTTATTAGGAAGTCATTATTTTATATTATAAAATATTGTAAAAGGTAATGATATATCATTTTTGGTAATGCAGATAGTAATGAGGTGTCATTACCAATATTTTGTTGGGTTGAGGCTGAAAGCGCAAAAATAAAAATCTCTGAAATTACTCTTTATACAAAAACAGAGTTACAGATTTTAAAGAAAAGTTACAAGTAAAGTTAGGGTAAATTAGGGTAGTTTTTAATTGAGAAGAGCACATTACCAGTATAAATATTAAAATCTAATATGTCCGCCTGATTAAATTCGTTGCCTGGAAAATGCTGACACCATCAAAAATATTATATATTGTTATTAAAATGGCTTAAATCCCGAGTTACATAGAATCGCCCGGTTCCGTAGATTTGCCCATATACATAATTTTTAGAAAAATTTGACATAGGTCAAATACAGTCCGTAGATTATGAATTAAAAACAAAAACGAATCGCAAAAATTGCAAGATAATGGCGGAATGCGAAATAAGCCTTTGGGGTACAAAAAGTTAATTAGAAAACTTGATCAGCGATTTACATTTTGCGAACCAATGTATTGATGGAAAAAATTTTCTTTTGGCAAAAACAGACTTTGGTGAAATGGGTATTATAGTCCCTAGATTATAAACTAACAACAACCGTAATCAATAAATGGCAAAATAATGGTGGAACGCGAAAAAAGATTTTATGGTTTATCAATTAAAACCCTTAATCAGCGATTAGCATTCCGCAAAAAAATGTATTGATGGAATAAATTTCCTTTTTGTAAAAATTTTTTTCCGCATTTTTTTTCTGGCAAACTATTCAGCAATTTACATTCTGGAAAAAAATATACTGATTCAAAAAATTTCCTTTTTGGAAAAAAATTTTGCCCGATTTTTTTTTTTTTTTTTTTGCAAACTAACCACCAAACAAATTTTGGCGTATGAAATGGGTATTATAGTTCCTAGATTATAAATTTAAAACAACCGCACTTAAAAAATGGCAAAATAATGGCGGAACGCGAAAAAAAGACTTAATGGTACAAAAAATTAATTAAAAAACGTAATCAGCGCTTAACATTCTGCAAACGAATATAATGGTGCAAAAATATTACTTTGTACAAAATTTTCGCGATTTTTTTTTCGATCTAACCACCAAACTTTGATATAAGATATAGGTATTATAGTCCCTAGATGAAGGATTGACAGGAACGACTCGTAAAAATTGTAAAATAATGGCGGAATGCGAAAAAAGTCTGTGGTACAAAAAATTAGTTAAAAAACTTAATCAGCGATTCAAATTTTGCAATTTGAATACATTGATGAAAGATTTTCTTTTTAAGCAAAATTTTTTTTGCAAACTAACCACCACACTTTGATACAAGAAAGAATCCAAGGGATATAGAATTGTGAATTTTAAAAAACAACACTTAATAATAATTTACTAAATAATAATTTTTCTGGTTACATACAATTTTTTAATGAGCATCAGCCTGAGCCAGCAATTTCCAAGCCTGATTTCAGCGAATCTTCTGAATTTTGACGTTTTTCGAAAAGCTTATCTGTCAATGGTAATTATTTTTTTTTCAACTGATACACACAGAAAAAAGATTGGTTGGTAATCGGTTATCTCAATAAAACATCAATATGGTAATACGAATTTTTATTGTAATTCTTAAATATTTGAAATTGCTAGAGCCTTTCTATATTAGTAACTACAATAACAAAATTATATTGAAATGAAAGTATTTACAGTACAAAAATTTGTTCCTTTTACCAACCTTTGTATTTTTGAAAACTAGTAGACTAATTCCATATATAGAACCAAAATTAATATGGTATAATATACTTTGCTCCCAAATGTTGGCGATAACCACAAAAAACAAATGTTAAAAGCAACATATTCTTAAGTAAAAATGTGTTTCCAGTTATTACTATCAATTACCTGTTGTTAAGATAAACCAAAAAATTGTATAATAATTATTTTTCGGTGGTAATAACTAAAAAAACATTTTCTCACTTGGCTTGGGCTTCTGAACCGAAATAAAATTGGGCGAATCAAATACTTGTTGTAACTACTGTCGTCATTGTCATTTAGAAAATTTTTAATATAATTTACAAATGAATTGTGCTAATAATTGGAAAAATGTTAAAATCAAAAAATAAAACAAAAAGAATTTGGATTACAAAAAGTGTTTTCAACGTGCCAATTTACATCTGGAAAAATTTGCTAAGTGCAGGATTTCATTTCTAATCACTGATTTTTGCTGAAATAATATGCTAAAAAGGAAAAAAAATTAAGAAAATTAAATCTATACAGTGTTTTTTTAAAATATGTTTGTTAAAATATATAATAAATTAACCGTTTGTTGCAAAAATCACCACTCCAAAAGTGCCAGGAATGTTATTTGTGTATTTATACTTCCAAAAAAAAATTTTTTTTTTCCTTTTTATATAATTTCCTCCACTTTGAATGGTACTAATCGTTGATAATAACATGTGAAAAACTTAAATTATTTGTGCATAAAATTTAATGATTGTTCGTAACCGATTTTAAAATTTAAACCGAAAAATATATAGTTTTTAAATAAAATATATATATATGTTCCCTCGGTTCCTATAAGGAGCATAGGGCCTTAAAAAAAATGTACCATAATAAATATGTCAGAAAATTTATGAACTTTTTTTTATTTCATTTTATTGTTAGGACTAATAAATAATCAGTAGTCGGTCGTTCCTTTCTTTCAGTACCTGCAACTGAAATCATTTTTAATTTTCAATCTCTTCAACTAATATATTCAGCGACAAAAACCGAACCAAGTACTAAAAAACCGTTGCCTCTAACAAAATTCGGTAATAACAAAAGAAATTGCTGCATAATTTTGTGATAGTGCATGGGACCGTATAAATTCGATTGGCAACAAATTCGGTTGCTACAACGAATCTGTTTTCTGGCTGTACATTATCAATGGTAATGAAATTAAAAACCATTGTAATTACTCATTGAAATCAAATTCCGAAGTCACTAACATTAATTTGAAACAATGGTAACGAAAATAATTTCATTATCATTGATACACAGAAAAAACTAAAGACGATTTTTAACAACGAAATTGATTATATCAATTAAAATTTTAATTGATGTTGCATCTACTACTTAAATGATACTAGCTGTATTTTCGACTTAACTATATCCGTTAACTCTGAAAAATACTCAAAGTGCATAAAAACGCGTTTAAGACGAAAACTAACAAATTACTTTTCGTATGCACGTTAACTTTCAACACGGATAATTGATAATTGAAAACTCAACGTTTATACATTTTCACATCTAACGTAACTTATTCGCGTTACTTCCTAAAAACTTTTGCTCACGCACGTTCGATTATAACGGGATAATTATAAACATAACCTTCTTAAAATTTTTTTGTACTACAATCGGTTTAACATATATTTGCTTTATATACTTAACGTTGATACACATGAGACAAAATACATCTACTATTAACTACTAAAAAGTGTATACGATTAATTGAAACAAATTTTGATTATATATAATAATAATATATAATAATATCAATTAAAACACTAATTGAAAATAAAAAAAAAAATAATATGAAATTGTAAAAAAGTGTGTATGTCATGTTTATATATTTGAAGTACTGCTATGTGTTTGTTTTGTTTGTGAACTGCAAAGATTTTGGTTCTTATACTAAAAATTTTCTATATATGCATACAGTTAAAAAAAAAGTTTGGGAATTATACAACACATAATTATGTAACAAATATATTTAAACAAAAAATATTTAAAAGTCAATTAAAATATTAATTGATTCAATTAAATTCTTATTTATTATTTTTAATATGTATTTAATTAGATATTTAAGGTTAATAATTTTTTCTGTGTTTAAATCAATGTTAATAGCTGTGTTTGTGCGGCAGTCTATCAACGTTGGTTTACGTCATTCATATACAAATTTGACATTAGTAACGTTAAGAGTTAACATTAAACGTTGGCTAATGTCAAATTTATATGGGAATGACACAAGCCAACGTTGATAGCTTGCCGCACAAACACAGCTAATGAAATCGTCAATTAATTAGTTCACCTAATTCATTAGTCCCAAGTACGAACTAGGTGAGGTGTTACACTCATTTTCAATAATGTTTTTCAAAAGGTGTGTAAGTAAAAAAACAATTCAATGAATAAATGGAAAATGAAAGTATATTTAAAGAATGCTTATTTCTTGATAGAAAAAATTTAACATTTATAGTACAGCCATTTGTTTAACAAGGAAGATCTGCAGAGTAGTTCGCTCAGATTTCGATGAAATTTGGATATTTTAGAGGAAAACAATGAATATGTATATTAGGATGTCCCTTAAAATTCCGATTTGCCGATTTTCGTTCATTACACCCCCCCCCCCCCCCCAGTTTTATTGGAAATGGTCCCAAATGGAAGAAATCATTTTTTTGGAAAACGTTAACCCGTGCCGAAAATTTTATTTCATTTATTCATTTAATATAGTCAAAATGATTCAGATATTGAATTTTGACTTCAGCGGATATTATTAACCCACTTTAGCCTGGTATCGAAAATGACCCACGAATTTGATTAAAAATGCAATAACGTTTTTTTTTTAAATTAATTTTAAAGATTTTTTAAAATGCCTAATTTGGAGAAGTCGATTGCTATTTGTACCACATAATAGTTGATATTAAAGAAAACAAATAAATTGGAAAAATGATAATTCGAGTTTGTGTTTGGAGCGACTGCTTTCCAGGACATTTTGCAAAAATTGCTAATTTTATCAAAAATTTAACAAAATCTTAATGTTTTCGTCAAAGTTTACATAGTTTTAAATTTGATAAAACTGTAATTATCTTTACATTTGTTTAAAAAATCGTTAACCCTTAGTGGCCTGGGGTCAGAGACGACCCACGAAACTTAATATTAATTATGACTACGAGATTTGTAAATTGACAAAAAAATCTCAACTGGATAAAAATAATTATTTTATGTAACATGATCCATATTTTTATATACTTTATACTTTTTACTTTTGGCCAAAAACGACCCACTAGGAAATTTACAGAATTACGCCTTTCATAATTTTCGAAAAAAATATCACTTTAAATGAATCAAAAGAAAAGAATAACGTCTTTTCAAATAGAAAACAATAAATGCATAATAAACAAAGCTTGTAATTAGAATCTAATACGATTACAAAACTAAAATTGCTATTAACATCGGACACTTTTGACCAAAAAAACGTTTTCCAAAAAAAAAAATGATTTCTGCCATTTGGGACCACTTCCAATAAAACTGCGGGTGTAATGACGAATCTATTTTTAAGGGACACTCTAATGAATATCTAGGGGGTGGAACGGAGGGGTGAATATTGTTGACAATTTGGAATGGCAAATTCCAATTTAAATTTATTTGTGTCTACCCTACGGGGAAAGGGACCGGTCCAAAGTGACACGCAGAATGGGTCCCAAGGGGGCAGTGACCGGTCCGTGATCGGCCTTTTTTTGAAAGAGACACGCCACCTTAACATGGCGTTGTCATTGGAAATGACCAATTGCCACAGTTTAGACACCTTGTGACAGAAAGGCGGTGTGTCTAAAAATAGCTTTTCAAATAAATTAATAAAAAATTAAGAATTAAAAATAATCTACTTGGCGTCGAAGTAGGGCTTGTTAACACAACCTTCTGCTTGTAAGGCAAACGCTCTACCGTCTAAGCTTATGTTGCTTATGTGTGATTACTGGCTGATGGTAAAGTTATATATTTTCCGTTTCTGTTCAAATAAAAAAGAAAAAGAAAAAAACAAACAGTACAAGCAAATAAGAAAAATGGAAAAGAAAAAAAGTGGAAAAGAAAACAACATTAACTAACACAAATATAGTGGAAGTACCTTGAATATGCCCCCGAATGACCGGTCGTGGGATAGGTCCTTTAATGGCAATCAATTAAAAATTAGAAAATTAACTCAAAAACTCTGATAATATAAATAAAAATTTAAAAAATTCCCCTTAAGTTAAAAGAAAAGTTAAATGAAATGCCAATTGTTAAAACTAAAACAGCTTTAACATTAAAAAAACGTTGAAAATTATAGAATTTTAAAATAAGAGCTAAATTAAGCAAATCGTAAAAAGATAAAGTTAAAAAAAAATAAAAGGGTAAAATAAATCAAAAATATATTTAAAAATATGCCGCGAATTTTGGTTTTTTATTTCGGTATCGGTCAAGTTTTTAAAGGCAACTTTGAAAATAACCGATCAGAAAATACTTAGAAAATTAATTCGGTCTCTTTTGTTCATATTCGTACTAATTTAGTAATCGCCTTCGGTTGATCGGTCACGGGATAGGTCCCTGGAGAACAATTGACTCCTCATTCCCCGTAGAGTAGCTATAAAGAACTAGTTAAAACAAAAATATTGATACTAATATTGCATACGTTTCAGTATTGCCACCAGTAAAACAAAAAATTACACAGCTGAAGGTCAAAAATTATCCAAAACTGTATGAAATTACACAAAAAAGTTTATACATTTTTTTATATGAATGGGGGAATATTTAGTTGGTCTCTTATTTTTAAGTAAATGAATGTTCTTTTCCAGTTTGACTCTAGATCATACATTAATATCACTTTCTGTTTAAATTATTTTCAAATCAAAGAAAGATGATACAATTTTTACAAGTAAATTGCAAAGAATAAAAATATATTTGAAAGAATTCGATAAGACCAGCAATACAGAATACGTATTTTCGGCTTTCGCTACAAAGCCATCATCAGTGTATTTCGTCTTTGGGATAAGGTTCAAAGCAAAATAGAGTAATAATAACAAAGGATAAAAATGGAATTGTTAAATTTCGTTGATGTTAGTCTAAGTTGAGTAGTTGATAAGAAATTCGATTTTCTTTCAGCGGTCACATAGTAGACAATCATTGAAATATAAGCCCACTAAAGACGAAATACACTGATGATGGCTTTGTAGCGAAAGCCGAAAATACGTATTCTGTATTTTTATTCTTTGTAATTTACTTGTAAAAATTGTATCATCTTTCTTTGATTTGAAAATAATTTAAACAGAAAGTGATATTAAATTATGATCTAGAGTCAAACTGGAAAAGAACATTCATTTAATTTTTTTATATTCTTCCAAATAATATATGAGGCCATTTAGACCAACTCTTCTGCACGTTGTGGGGCAGAATTAAAATATTTTGGAAATAATGTAGTGATTTCTTATTGGATTGGTTGAAATTACTATGAAATTTCTCAGGATAGAAGTCAAAGTAATTTCAAGCTTAAGTTTTTTCCGGCCGAGCCCACAGTGCCACTTGACACCAACCAGACCCTCTCGAGCATTGTGAAAACCTGCCTAAAATTTTAATTTTTAAATAACCTCCAGGTCCAGTTTTCTACAGAGCGAAATCAAAGCCAATTTTTATGAAAAATATTGGTTACACAGTACAACAAAATAAGAAAAATTTGATGCATCGGGATTGCGATATGTCATTTCTTATAGATTTTGGAACGCAGATCACGAATATGGCCCTAGAATTTTAAAGTTAGCTATAGTTTAAGAAATATTTGCAAAAACGTTTTTGTAGGAAAATTAAATTTTTTAATAAACTTTTTACAAAAAAATATAAAATGGAAGGGTAATAATACTATTTTTTGCAACATTTTAAAATGATGAAATATGCCCTGCGATAATATTCCCTATATATGCATTTAAAATTAAAATTTCTCTTTTTTCACGATTTCGTTAATAAATAATCTGCAATGAAAGGAATATATAATATTTGAATTTGTGCCTTTAGTAAATATCTCATGTTACTTAATTTGGCAAAAAGAATTCGCATTTCCTGTTTTATTTTTAAGTTAGTATTGACTAAACCTGAAAAAGACTGACTTTTTTAATACCTAAAAATTAAGGAGTCTGTGGCAAATCTTAAAATATAAAACCCAGATAAAACCATTCAGAAATATAAAACATATATTTTCTAAACAATTTCAACCAAGTTTTAGACAATTAAAATGCAAATTTCGAAAAAATAACGATTTTAAAATATCCATGTTCAAAAATGTACTTTATTTCTTTTTGCCATAGTAAATTCATATAAAATTTATTTGAAATAAAAAAGATGTAAAATGTGTATTTCAGATTGAAATTTCTGCAAATCTCGATGCAGTAGTTGTGATTCTTTTGATAAAAAGAATTTAGTGGAATATGAATTTACATCATACGTAAAGATTTTGCAAATCCGATTAAGGGATTTTATTAAATTTGCAAAATAGGAAAATAAGTGAAGTTTTCACACTAATTTCAATTATATCCTAGATCCTCACCTAATCAAAATAAGTTGATATCCCAGCAAAATCTTTCATTACCAAATAAGTGGTTATATAATAGAAATTCATAGCTCCGCACAACTTATTTTTTGGCGTCTAAACTCATTATTTTTGTTTGGCGTGGTCGTTTTTATAAGTAGTCACGCTTACCCGCTCGCTTACGAAAAAATGAGAAATAAGTAGTTATGAGGTTTTGAATAATAAGTGGTTACACACATGCTTACAAAAAGTTGAATTATAAGTGGTTATCAGATTGCTTACTTGATTCTTAAAAATAAGGAGTTAGGCAAATACTATTAGCTTAAGGAAATAAATTCAGAAAAATTTAAGTTTTAGTTCTAGGACACGTCATACAAATTTAAACATAAAACATATTTACATATAATAAATAAAATTTTTATAAAATTTAACTGTGTAAAAAGTACTTATTTAAACTATTACGAGTAAGTCATTATTTTATATTTAGAAACAATGAATACAATAGGCCCTTATTAGGAAGTCATTATTTTAAATTATAAAATAATGCAAAAGGTAATGATTCATCATTTTGGGTAATGCAGATAGTAATGAGGTGTCATTACCAATATTTTGCTGGGATGTTTCTAATAGCCCAAAGTCTATATTTTTAAACCATATTAAAAATTATTCGTGGTTTAGTCAGGTATATGAATAAATAAGAAATCTTAACAAAAAAACTGTCTTTTATAGTATACCGATCGGCTCAGAATTTTTTTTATTTCGATTTAACGATGTCCGTCTGTCCGTCCGTCCGTCCGTCTGTCTGTACATGCATTCTTGTGAGCACTCAACAGGTCGCAAATATTAAGATTATTTGATGAAATTTGGTACATGTTTAGACCTAGTGCCCGTTTAAGGGTACCCCCCAAAATTGTCTTTGTTACACGCTACAGGTCGCAAATACGAAGATATTTCAATGAAATTTGGTACACAGACCGATGTCGGCCCAAGGACGACGCCTATTGGTTGAAATCGGTCCATGTTTAGACCTAGTGCCCATATAAGGGTAACCCCCAAAATTTTCTTTGTTACACGCTGCAAGTCTGCTGCAAGAAATTTGGTTCGCTGACTCACATGGTCCCAAGGAAAAAGCCTATTGATTCTTAATAGGATCGGTCCATATTAGGACCTATCGCCCATATGGGCTATATTTTCGATTTTCTCTTTTTTTATGATTTTATAGAAAATTTTGACACAAGTCTGTTTTAACCCATTCAAATTTCGGATCCAAACATTAGTTGGCTTTAAATCAGACTGGTGTAGGGTATTATATAGTCGGCATGCCCGACTTTAACTTTTTTACTCGTTTTACATGAAGTTTGAAAAATATGTTCACTAAACATGAACAATATACGGGGTTAAAAATAGAAATTAAATATGGAACAATGTTTTTGATTTCTTCTTCATTGGGCTTAGTTTTGAACAAATTTATGAAAAATTAGTCGGAAAATAGAAATTTATGGTAAATATTTCACAAACTCATTTAATCGAAATATCGACTAATTTTCATTTCATTATTAAAAAGCTCTGAAAAAGAATTTACGGAAATTTTTTCAAAAAGTGAAATTACACGAAAACTACACAAAAATGGCATTATTCAAATTTCCACCAAGTTCTCTATATGTTTCAAATTATAGAATGCAAAACTAAACATGGTGGTGCGGTGTATGTCTTGTGAATCTAGACAAGGTCTTAAGCTGCCTACACACTAGGGAACATACTTAAAAAAAGAGAGCATTTTTTGTGAATGTGTGAGTGCGTTTGTGTGTGTGTGAGTGTTGAGAGCGTGCATTTGGTGTTTACAAAATTTTTTGATATTTTTTGTTTCCTCAACCATGTTCCCTAGTGTGTAGGCAGCTTTACAAATGTCTTTGTCTTGATACACTCAACAGAAAACAAAAAAAAAAAAGAACATGGAATGGCTACTGAAAGTGTTGCTGTTATTACGGGAAATTTAACTCTTTTGAGCCCTGCGACATTTTTGCTAATTTAGTAATGCATGCCTACTGATCTGTAGTACAATAAAATTAGTAAAAAAAATTAGTTTTGTAAACTGTGATTTAAAAATTATTTGCTAAAATTAGATAGGAATTTTCACTCGAAGAAAAACATGTATGATATTTATAAAAAGATTCATAAATGTAATGGAAATATAAATAGTTGTTCATCCTACGTAAAACATGGCAAATATTATAAAGCTTTTTGTTAATGCAAAATTATGACATGTTCCTTCATATTTATGAGGGAACATATCATGTATTTGTGACTAAAGTATTTTAATTGCGAATATTGATTGCATGTTAAACGAATAAGATTTGTTTAAATTAGTAGAATATTTTGCTAATTTTACCAACACGGTTTTTTGGAAATCAGCAACGAAAATTAGTTGAAAACTCAATATTTTGTAAAATGAGAATAGTAAAAAGTCTACTAAAGTATATATTTTTACTTTTAATTATTATAAAAATAGTAAAGTGAAACTGAAAATCGTTTAAAAATTTTTCTACTAACATTTTTGCCTGAGTATATCTAATTTAGATATGGTTTCTTTAGAATAAATTTGTAAATCTTAAAAAAACTCTTTATACCTTTTTTATTAATATTGTCTGCGCTCATCCAAATCCCATCCAAATTTCGTGACCCATACTGCAGGCTTTCCTTGTAAGGCAGCAAGAAGAAGGGTGGGCGAATAGGAAACATTTAAAAGCTATTAAATAAACATTTGTGTAACATTTTAAGTAAATATTTAATTAGGCTATTAATTATAGCTTGTGTTAGCTGGTTGTGTGTTGAACATTCATCTATATATTACAGTGGCATTCGCTTATAACGACCACCGCTTATAACGAACAGTTTTTCTGATCCAAACCCATTAATGTACCTATTTTATACAAATAAATACGGTTAGAGCGAACATCCATTACAGCAAATTTTTATATAACGAACTAAAGCTTTAGTCCCGTTTACAGGTTTTCAATCAAACTATTTCATTACAAAGAACACAGAAATCGGCTTTAAAATGAAAACTGTTTTGCAAATCTTAAAAATATCAGATTTTCAACTGAAAATTACAGAAAAAAGCCTAAATCATTTAAAACATAATGCAAACAAGAATTATGTAAATATTACAAAGAAAGAATTTTCACATTTTGAGAAACTCATGAAAAACTTAAAAGATTTTAATAATTTTTGTGAATTATTAAAATTTTCAATCAATTCTGTTTGTGAAAACCCCTATTTCTTAGAGCAACTTCAAAAGCTTTATGTACACAGATAAAAATTGTTTGTAAATACAAATAAACTTCTTGTACATACACTCAAAATAATAAGTATGTTGGCTGAACAGAAAAATTTGTTACTTTAACAAAATTTATTACTCTTTTTTGGCTTAAAATAAAACTTGTTGATTCCAAAAAATTTTGTTTATTAAATTTAACAACCCAGCAAAACCTTGGTAATATGTTGGTATTACAGAACACATTACCTGGTAATACCATACCCCTTACCATTGCATTATTTCATAACTAAAATGTAATGCCTTACGTATAATGTGCTGCATAACTACTGGGTAGTAATAGCAACTTATTACCAATGATATATTTAAACACCTCAAAGAAAAGAGTTACTTGTAATACACAACATGAGTTCTAAATAATAGCAGCGACTTATTACAGATGGGATATTTTACAACCGTAAAATAAGGAGTTACTTTTAATGTGATACGTGATCACTTAATAGAAATAGCCACTTATTACCGATGGTATATTCAAATACCTCAAAATAAGGAGTTATTTGTAATGCGATACATGAGTGTTATTTTCTATTTCAAATATTCGATACAAATAATTTATATGTTTTATACATATTGACTGAAATATTTTTTATGTTTTTTGTTAACTTTATATTAATCTGATAAAATATTAATTAAATATGAATATGCTTCGTTTTAGCATTTATAAAAAACCAACACGATAACATCTTATTTTAATTTTTTTTGTAAGAAGTAAGTATATATTTTTATACAGTAAGTAAGCGCATAATTTTAATGTGTTATTTCAGACCTGTTTGTAACACATTTTTTTGGCCTTACTTTAAGCTGTTATGTAAGTAGTATTGTGCTCAGTATCGGTTATGTAAGTGGTTACGTAACTCCTAACATGTAACATTAAAGTAACATGTTCTTATGTTGTTACCTAGCCCTCTTTTGGAAAGTACATACCTCCAATGACATGCCCTTGTTAAAATAATAGCTGTTGGAATAGCAAAGCAAGAGGTTACATACCTTAATTTCTTCTTACAAACCTTATTACCAGGTAATAGAAAGTTTTGCTGGGAAATTAGTAAAACTACAGTTTGCTTTGTAATTATACCGAGTTCAAAAAAAATTTTTCAAATTAAGGTCTCGCAACCCTACCCGGGCCTAGTCCATACCATCTAAAGTCATGTCAAAATTGAAGAATCAAATTCGTTGATTTAATAAAAAAAACACATATTGAATAAAAAATATATGTTTTTTCAAAATTTCATTCATAAAAGGATGAATTTAATTAAAATCATACCAATATAAGTTTTATTTGTATTTAAAAATAAAAAATATATTTAAAATTTTCATTTCTTATTGAATTTCGGTACTTTTAGTACTTTTTGTAAGCGTTTACGCATTAGTAGAATAGATTTGTGTCGTTCATGAACAAACTAGTTCAATTAAACCATTTACTCTTTGGAATGATATGAACTAGATCTAATGATATTAGATCGGTCTTGGAACAATTGTTTATATCTATTTTTTTAAATAAATTGTTTGAAATTGAAATACCTTTTAGGCAATAGTAATACTTTTGTTCAAAGTTAAGAACAAAAGAGTCAAACTTCATAAAAACAAAATTTTTATTTCACCAAAACCAATTTTTTTAGTTTTGATAAAGTTGCATATTTTCTGGTGCCTTTAGCTTGTAGACAACTATATTGAAAACAACATATTAAAGGTGAATAGTACGGCCCTATGCTCCTTGCAGGAGTAAAAGGAACAAATATATATATATAGAACGGAAAAAGTGGTGAAAGGAACAAATCAGTTCACGACACGTAGTTGAGTCACAGTTCAAAACCAAAAAGAACGATTTGAACGAACTAGTTCACTGACTCAAATTGACGATGACCGAGTCAGCAATGAACTTATTGAGTTTCAACAAACAAGTTTAGTTAAAAAAAACTTGAAAATTTGTCATGATAACAAAATACTAATTCAATTAAAAATGTTGTTGAAATGGAAATTAAGTTTTAACAATTATTTTTATCATTTAAAATTTGGTGCTCCTAACTTTAAAAATGTCCAATATTTTTGCGATTTCGCACCACATAGTTATTTCAAGATGCCATAAAATAAAAAACCGATCTAAATTTGTAAAATCCTCTGGAATTATACTTTCTCGTTAGAACCATCGGGCTTGAAATTATTGTCGCGCTTTGAAATTAGTCTAAGATCATATCATATTGGAATGGCGCACTCCATTGGAAATCAAAATAATAATAGGCGTGTTCGTTTATTTACTACAAGTTACTACTTTTACTACAGTTGGAAAAATTCAATAAAAAAAGTAAACAAAACTTTCGAATTGTAGTAAAGCTAGTAAGAATTACGAGCAAAGGAACACATTGAATGATGTAGTTTACGTTTAATATTTAGCCTTTCCGATAATCTATAAAATTGTAATAAAACCTTTTAAAAATAATAACACAGTATTTAAATTGTTTAACCTATTTTTTACCAACATATCTTTAAAAACACGTCTACCAATACTTCTACCAAGTATTGTCAGAAAATTCGCACGGAATCCATGCTTGGCAGAAAATGGGTAAAACAATATATATCACAAACGGATTGCAGAAAATTTTAAATATTAACAAAAAATTTAAATTTTTGAAAATTGGAGTCACATAGAAATCAAATTACACTTGAAATATATAACTTAGATTAGAACTTAGAAAATGCGTTAAAAATTAAATTTTCTTTTATGGTTATTAGCCATTCTTAGTAGTAATATTAAACAAGTTTTAAAAACCTTTAGGCCCTTTCAGGTATTTTTGCGTTCTTACAGATATTTTTATAAAATTTTCTGCCTCTGTCAACACACAAATTATTTTGAAGGTAAAATTAACTAAAAATACAATTTAAAACGAATAAATTTCAGTTAAAAACCGGTCTACTCACATTTTCATTTAATTGAACAATTTTTTTATTTGTTTTTGACTATCAATAATTGACTATAAGAAACCGTAAAATCAACTTAAAATTAATTTATTTTTACTATAAAAATAACAAGCAAAATGGTGCGAAGAATTAAATTTATATTTGATTTTACTAAAAAATTTAAAATAAAAGCAATTCAAATAATTGTATTCTTGTTTTTTATTTCAAACAACTTTTACTACCAAATACCATTTCTTAGTTAATTTTTTTAGTTTTACTTTAAAACAATAAAAATTGACTAGAAAATTTGACTGTTACGAAATATCCGTATTTTCATTTAGTTAAATTTTTAAATAACTTGTGAAAAAAGTTAAAAATTATTTTTCTTCTACGAACAACTGTTATTATTTTTAAAAACAACTCAACGGAAAAACTTCAGAAACAACTAACAAAAAGTGACTGTATTTATTTTGTGAGTATACTGTTAACTTATCTTTCTCTTTTTACTATTAACTTCGAAAAATTGTAAAAATATAAATATGTGTATCTGTGCGATTTTTCAGACTAGAACTATACGTATTTTAATTTTTTATCTTTTAAATAAAGTTTTGGGTTACAAAAGTGATTTTGTGCGTTCCTGTACTTTTGAGCAATTTTGTTATTTAGATGGAGGATTTTATTCTTACTCTCATTTTACTGAACTTTACACAAAAAGTAAAGGAGCACAATTAACGAGTTTTTTGTAACGGCTATAATTTTTTTCCTGTGTACTCAGTTTTATAAGTAAACAAAAAACAAAAAAAACGGGAAAAATTAATTTTAATTTAATTTATTTTTTCAAAAAATTAAACAAAAAAATCATACGCCACCGTAGACAAATACATTGAGTTGGACACTGAGGCGTATGATTTTTCCCCTTATATTAATTGCTGGAACCGCGCATGCACCCATGAAAAGGTTATCTCTATCAAAAAGTGGACTTTGCTGGAGTCTTGAATGCTCGGAAATTTTTAATAAAAAATTTAAATTTCATAAAATATGCCATGTCTCGAAAACTAAGCAGATAGATCATAATAGACAAAACTCCTATTCCTTCGGAGTCCGTACATGTTCTCAGGTAATAACTATGACCCAGGTCCGGGATCCCGTGACGCAATAATTTTAATAAATTATACGACTCCGTATAATTACAAACATAATTTACAAATTTTTTAGTTTAGTTTAAATTTTTTAAATTTAACAAAAATGAGCTAAAATCAACAAATATTATTTTAAAAACAGGAATATATTTTGTCAAATTATCAACAGTTTCTGTTGAGCCAACAGACATATTATTTTGAGTGTACCTAAAAATAATTTAATTAATTGCCAAACCAGAGTGCACCGCCCTTTTTATTTGCGTCCTGTATTTCCTGCTTTGTGACTTAGAATCCGTTAACGCATAAAACGTGAGTTTATGTTGACGATCTTTCTTTCTTACTTTTTCTTAATTTTTTTTTATTTAAAAAAAAATCCCATGGTGCTTGAATTGCTTTTAATAATGTAAAAGTCTTTCCAGTCATGTTACAATTTTACCATGTTTCATTAAGACACAGTTGTATAAATGTTTGTTCTTATTTTATTTCATTTTTGTATTTTTAGTTACCCAGCAAAATCTTTCATTACCAAAGTGGTTATATAAATGAAATTCCTAGCTCCACACAACTTATTTTTTGGCGTCTAAACTCATTATTTTTGTTTGGCGTGGTCGTTTTTATAAGTAGTCACGCTTACACACTCGCTTACGAAAAAATGAGAAATAAGTAGTTATGAGATTTTGAATAATAAGTGGTTACACACATGCTTACAAAAATTTGAATTATATGTGGTTATCCCATTGCTTACTTGATTCTTAAAAATAAGGAGTTAAGCAAATACTATTAGCTTAAGGAAATACATTCAGAAAAATTTAAGTTTTCTCCAGTGTGTAATTTTAGGACTCGTCATAAAAATTTAAACATAAAACATATTTACATATAATAAATAAAAATGTATAAAATTTAACTGTGTAAAAAGTACTTATTTAAACTATTACGAGTAAGTCATTATTTTATATTTAGAAACAAAAATGTTAATCTAAAAATTATATTTCTATGCTTTAATAATAAGATATAATCTTGTTGCATAGAAAAGTCAATAAAGTTGATAAATAAATAAAAAAAAATAAATAATGAATACAATAGGCCGTTATTAGGAAGTCATTATTTTATATTATAAAATAATGCAAAAGGTAATGATATATCATTTTTGGTAATGCAGATAGTAATGAGGTGTCATTACCAATATTTTGCTGGGTATGTCTGTGTTTTTTTGCAGTTAAATTTTGCTGACAAGGAAAGTCTCGTTGCACTGACTCTCAGATCTTAAGGAAATTTAAATATCTGATAAAGCACAAAGAACTTAGATATATAGGACCAAAGCCGCAAAATTTAGCTAGTGGTCCCCGATTTTTGGTTGGTTACTCTCATAGAAATAAATTTTTAAAACTAGCAGACAAAGCAACTAAAAATTAGTCAAAAATGATGCTAAGTGCTAGTAAAATAAGAACAGCAAAAATAAAACTGTTAAATTTACACAATTTTAGTTATATTTAAGTTAACTTTTAGTTAATTGAAGATGACAAAATTTACTGTAAAATCCGTAAAAAATTTTGCTAAATATCAGTGGACAAAAACCAACTGTTATATCTAAAAAATTTTTGTTGTTTTTAAGCTAAATTTAGTTCAAAGCAAATAGCAGGATAGACTTCCTGTTAAAATCAGCAGAAATAATTGCTAAAATATTATAAACTGCTAAAATATTATTTTCAAAAGGCTCGATTTTTATTTAAATAAAAAAAAAATAAAAAAAATTTAACTGTTTCGTGATTGTTTGGGCTACTTAATATTAAGCAAAATTTTTTGTTGATTTTAGCATGTTCATTTACTATAATCTATACTTGCTATGTTACTAATTTATATAGCAAAAATAATCTGCTAATTTTAGCAGTTTTTTCTATTAGTGTAGGACTAAAGCCCAAATTAGTTTGGAAGTAAAGTGCGGCGAAATGAGGTATCGTGAAGTAGAAATCTATTTTCAATAGATTTTCTTACCTCAAATGTACTTCCAAACTAAGTAGTTCTGTATACTGTCATTAACTAAAAGTAAACAGCTGACACGATACTTTACGATACTACCAGAAAAGAAAAATATATATTTTTTTGCCTTGTAATTTAGTAGGTGAAGAATTTCCAAAAATTTAATTTTCATCATTTTAAATATTTTACTATGTATTTGTTTTTGTATTTTTTTTTTCAAAACCGTCGAGATACAAACAACTTTTATTATGCATCAATATTATTCTTCACCGAGGCCAAATATTTCCTTATTATGAAATAACATAATAAGCACTTTCTTCAAAAAGTCTGCTGGAAAATATTTAAGTAACTGCAATCCAGCAAAATCTCAGTAATGGGTGCACATAACTAATATCTAAATAATAAGCAATAGAATTAGGGACTACTGCTTATAATTCGATGTCAAAACTTATTATTTTTGTTCGACAAGGTCGTTTTTGTAATTAGTTGTCCATATTCGCTGCATGAAAAAACGCACAAAATTTGTGCACCCACTTACCCGCTGCATTATAAAAGTATATAAAATAAGTAGTTACCAAAATAAGTAGTTATTCGTGTGCTTATACGCAGTTAAAAAATAAGTGGTTACAAGTTGTTAAATAATACGACTTATTTATATACTTACTAGTGGTTAAAAAATAAGCACATTATCGTTATAAGTAAACTAGCGGGCAAGCCCGCTAGATTTAGCGGCTTACCTTAGGACAAGTTTTTGGGTTGTCAGCGGGGTTGACTAGCGGGCAACGCTACGTTGTTAGCGTACCTTAAAGTCTAAAATGTAATTTGTAAAATGTAAAACCTAACTAAATAGTTTTCCAAGTAAAAATTGTGAATCTAATATTTTTCTATATCTCCATAAAAATCCTCTTCAAAATCCAAAAGCGTTTCTCGAGAAAATAGTGAATATAATTTATATTCTAGTTTAGGGGTTTTTTATAAAAAGAATCTCAAAGAAGGACCTTTCGAAATTCGGATAAACTTGGAAACTTAAAATTGAACATTTAGGTACATCGAGTGATATTAACATTAAATTATAAGGGATTTTGGATATTCGGAAATAAAGAATACCAAAAGGCATAAACATTTTGATGTATATACTATGGTACTTTTTATGACTTTATAATTAAGTAGTATTTAAAGGGGATTAAAATGGGTGCAATAATAAGTTTTCAATCTTCTTAGCAAATTAAACTCTTATTCGCTATTTAACATGATGTTAGTACGTAAAAACAGCAGGTGTTACCGTCATAAAGCGATTTTAAAAATTTGGTATTTTTATATTTTGGTATCTTCTAAGCAAATGTAACTATATAAAAGCATGAAATTTGGCACGCTTAAAAAATACTTGGTTTTAAAAGACTTTTATGTTCCGATTCTAAGTCTATATTGAAATTTTTTCACGTTTCAGTTTTAAGTAATTCTTGGTTTAATCTTTGTAAAAACTCTATTTACAATCACGAATTGTTATGAAATGATATGTAATATTAACATTTAAAAACAGATATGGAAGGAGGAGATGTTAGAAACAAAAATTTTATATTTTTTTGAAAGGTGATATGAGACACCTCATTCTTCTACGAATTTAACCTTTTTTGTTTACTTTTCACCTACTAATTACAGGAGGAAATAAATTCAAGTCCGTAGGACCAAGTGATAAGTCAAGCCGTTTAAAGAGCCCTTCTTTCTCTCCGAAGTTTTTAAAGACCCTTCTCTGGGCGCTTGTTTATAGAACGAAAATACTTGTATTTAAAATGTTATGCTTCTAGGAACAAAATAAAGGACAGACATAAGGAGAAATTTTAAACCCCGTTTATTTCTCCATTGGTACTTATACCAATATTTTACCGATCTGTCCATATTGAAAACAACTTATATCTTAAGGATCAAATCTTTAGCTCAGAAAAGTTTTGCAGTTAATTAAGAAGAACACTTAACGCCTTCTAAACCACCTACTTCAAATGAAAATTGTTAAAAGTATATTTTCAGTGAATTACCCCACATCGCAAAGTACATACATTTGGATTTCTAGTCGATGGGTTTTTGTTAAAATGTCAAAAAATCCCGTCTTATAGATGTAAAAAAAAAGTGTTTCCACAAAAAAAAAAGATTACGCAAAAAAAAGTGTACACAAAAAAAGAGTAACAAAAAAGTGTTTCCACAAAAAAAAGTTTGTGTTTGCACAAAAAAAAGTTTCCAAAAAAATGTTTCCAGAAAAAAAAAATGTTTCCACAAAAAAAAAACCTTTCCACAAAAAAAAAAAAAAGTTTCCACAAAATAAAAAGTATTTCCAAAAAAACAAAATATTTCCCAAAAAAAAAAAATTTTCACAAAAAAAAAGGATTTCCAAAAAAAAAACTTTTTCCAAAAAAAAAAAAAGTTTGCACAAAAAAAAAATGATTCCACAAAAAAAAGCTTTTCCAAAAAAAAAAAAAAAAAAATCCACAAAAAAAAGTATCCACAAAAAAGTGTTTCCAAAAAAAAAAACTTTTTCACAAAAAAAAAAAAAAAAAAATTAGAAAAAAAGGTTAAAAAAAATGTTTCCACAAAAAAAAAGTGTTTCCACAAAAAAAAATTGAGACGAGATAAATGAGATAGGATGAGCTGAGATTAGATTAGGTTAATGCTATAAGTGCTGCCTGGTTGTCATAGCAACACGAATATTTTATATGTAGGGGAATATATAGGAAAATCTGAATGCCATATCTCCGGAACCACTGGGCCAATTTCGTGCAAACTTCACATAAACCATCTACAGACCATCCTCAACGTACCCTGAAATCAGTTGACTCGTTTCCGCAGTTAGTGGTACCCTTCTTTTTATATATATGGATAAGTAGTCGCGCGAAAGCTAGACTGCTTATAAAAACGGCTTCGTCTTACAAAAATAACTAGTACTGACGCCGAATTATAAGTAGTAAAACATTTTAGTTTCATTATATAACCACTTATTTGGTAATGAAAGATCTTGCTAGTAATTACTCCAGACTATTGTTTATTCCTACAAATGAAATAAATTATGAAAATCGTAAAAAAGTACAATATTTTATTCGAAAACTTATAATGTTATACCCTAGTTTTATTTCCAAGATCTACACATATTCAGATATAAATGTTTGTCTCTCTTGGATTATACTAGTCCTAGGTATGGCCAAAGATGGAATTTTTTAAATTTTCAAAACTCTAATTCTCAATTTTATAAAATATTGTTCAGCAAAATATAAAAAAGTTTTCAACTCATAGAGTTTTTTTAAGTACACCTCGGGAAATAATTCTACTGAAAATAACACATACCCCTCTTTTAACTTAGCGGTGACGGCATTTTAAATTTGAAAATTTTAGATAAAACTGCGATTTGGCCAATAATTTATATAATAGTATTCATTGTTGTGTTTTTAACTAGCTGTAACAAAATCACTCCCGATTTCTTTTAATTCTGATACAACAGATTCCTCTCCGAAAATTTTGTAAAACTTCGACAACGTTAACCCTTTCTTTTCCAAGGTCAAAAGTGAAAATTTTGAAAATTTTCGATATTTCCTGAAAGGATATCAAAACATTGTTGTTTGTTGCGGAATTTGGTGAATATTGTCCAAATAACTTTGTTAACACCAAATTTTGTATATAGTAGTAAAAGATTAGAAATTAACACTTATAGGCATTGGGTCAAAATGACCCCAAATTTTTAAAATGCAAAAAAGTGCCCTTTGACATGAAAATCGATATAAAAACATTTAATTAAGATTTTTTTAGAAAAAAAATCAAAATTAACCTATTTGAGAGCATGGTGTCAAAATGACCCATTTTTATATTAAATAACAACGGTTGGCTGAAAAATTTATGTAGCGTGAGTTAAAAAAAATGTTCGTGAGTGAGTCGTGTGTGAGTAAAATTTTTGTGCGTCGGTTTGCGTGATTATATTAAACCAGATTGCGATATTTTTACAATTTTGGAAAAACTTCAGAGAGTTTTTTTTACAGTGAATTTTTTCTAATTATTTAAATTTTAATTTTTAATGAAAATTCTTAAAACACATTGACACGGTGCAAAAATATAATTTAAATAATATACATTTAAATTTAAATTTAACGGTTCGTTGTAATTCAAAAATCTGTGGTTATCATACACAGAGTTGAATAGAATCAGCTGAGATATCTTAAGAATTAAGGTTCAAAGCAAAATAGAGTTATAATAACAAAGGATAAAAATAGCATTGTTAAATTTCGTTGATGTTAGTCTAAGTTGAGTTGTTGATACGAAACTCGATTTTCTTTCAGCGGTCACATAAGTAGACAACATTAAAATATTAGCCCACACATGACGAAATACACTGATGATGGCTTTGTAGCGAAAGCCGAAAATACGTATTCTGTATTGCTGGTCTTATCGAATTCTTTCAAATATATTTTTATTCTTCGTAATTTACTTGTAAAAATTGTATCATCTTTCTTTGATTTGAAAATAATTTAAACAGAAAGTGATATTAATTTATGATCTAGAGTCAAACTAAAAAGAACATTCATTTACTTGAAATTTTTCTTTTAGTTCAACTAATTTTAATTCTCTTTAATTACTATTTAATTAAATTTTTTAATCATTTATTTTATTTCATTTATTTGTTTAATTAATTAAAATGAAACTTGTATTCAATAAAGAAAGTTTCCTTAAAAAATTAAAATAAAACAGAAATTTCGTATTTTTCGTGAACATTTCATAATCGGGAGAATTCGTGAGCGTGATTCAAATTAAAATTAGTTACGTGACCGTGATTAAAAAAAATTGTTAGTGCGTGGTTATTATTTTAGTTTACAATAATTTTGCTAAAATTTAGTAGTGGCTACTAATTTTTTCTACTAATTTTATTGCACTACAAGTCAGTAGACTTAAATTAGCAAAAATACCGCTGGGATCAAAACAGTTAAATTTCGCGCAATATGAGCAAAATTTTCAGTAGCCTTTACAGACTTTTTTGGTTGAGTGTATTTCTTATAATTTTATTTTTGTCGATTTAATTATAAGACAATATATAGATTTATGTGCTGTAACTAGTGTATTCAGTCGATTAAATCGAACAATTTTGTTCAAAAACTGTTCGAACAATTTAAAATGTCCAAATTTCTAATAACGAATAATTTAATGCGATTAATCGGTTAATCGAAATTGGTAAAAAATTAAAAAAATTTTTTAAAACTAAATATTTTTTATTAAAGTAAATATGCTAAGATCCCACAACTTATTAAACAAATTGTGAAAAATAATTTGCTGTAGGCTTCCCAAAAAAAAATATGTTGAGCAAAAAACTGGCAAGTCCGTTGAAATTCCGTCAATGCCGGACCGATACGTCGTGTAAAAAACGGACTGACTACGTTTTTAGAATGCCGTTTTTGGTCCGTATCCGTACGGTTTTTTTTAAACAAAAACGGACTCGTATATTTAAAAATTTTTCCACATTTTTATTAATTATATATACTAGTTTTTTTTATTGTTTTGTTATAGATTTATTAAAAATGAAATTTATTTTTTAATTTTAAATTACATTTTAATTTACTATATTTACATTTGGTGCAGCTTACGTCTCTATCTCGTATCAATTTACAATAGAAGGCGAAGACCTGTCAATTCAACACAAAAAGTGGCATTTGTGTTGAATTCCTACAATAAAATTGAATATCTGCATGCTTATTGAATAATTGAAATTGAATATCGTAATTGCATTCGCTTGCAAATAAACCATCTTTAAAACACAATAATTTCAAAAAATCTTACCATCTGGTGTATGTATGTAACTTGAAGTCCTTTGGTTGATGCGATTTTCAGAGGGATTCGCGCTATTGCGACTTATTTTTCCTCCCAATATTATTTTTCAGCAACTAAAGGGCTGAGCTGTATTTTTTAATATAATTTTAGCACTTTTTTCTAAAAATAAAATAAGACGGATGAAGTCCGTATTTAACGGTACAGAGTGGATAAATATCAACGAAAAACAAAAAAATTATAACAGTTTTCTTTGTCAGCTTCCAAAATACTACTCTGTTATTTTGACAGATCAAGCAAAGTGGTGGGCAAAGCCCACCCTAGAATTAAAAAAAAAAAATCTGGCTATAATTCTTGTTCTATGATTACATTTTTTTAATATCAGTTAATCCTGTGTTTTTGAATGGGAAAATGTCTTCTAGTTTCCTAGGAAGATAATTTGTTGGAATCTAAGGGTCAGTTTTACAGCCAGAGCTAATATCGATTTTTGTCTTGAATATTTCTTAAATAAAAAATGTTGTTTAAAAATTCTTACTTAAGAAATATTTCAAAAACAAATCGGTCTTAGTTCTGACTATAAGAGAAATATTTCTTGGATTTAATAGTTTTTAAAGGAATAATTAGTTAATATTACACTCATAGAAATAAATCTGTAAAAATAGCAGAAAAAGCAACTAAGAACAGTTTTTTTTGCTAAATACTAGTAAAATAAGAACACCAAAAATAAAGCTATTAAATTTGCAGAATTTTAAGTTAAGTTAACTTTTCGTTAATTTAAAATGACAAATTGTATTGTAAAATCTACAGAAAATTTTGCTAAATAGTAGTATACTAAAAATAGCAAACACAAACTGTTATATCTATAATTTTTTGTTATTTTTAAGCTAAATTTAGTTGAATGCAAATATCAGTCTATAATGTTAAATTAGCAGAAATATTAACTAAAAAAATTGTAAAACTGTAGATTTAACAGGTTTATTTTTGCAGTTCTTATTTTACTTTTTTTAAAAAAATCTTTTAATTTAACACTTTCTTTTGCAGCAACATGTTTATCTAATTTTTAGTTACTTTTTCTACTATTTTTACAAATTTATTTCTATGAGTATACTATTTTGAGGAAATTTCAATATGTTGTAGAAGCAAAAATTCTATGATGAAAATGTCAGTTTTTGATCACCTCGGTAATTTAAGTGGTCAAAATATGTGGTAAGTAAGAATGGGTTCGTCAGATGTGGAAGAAAATATGAGACAGGTTGATCTTAGATTTCTTTTCTCTATCAAATATCAAAATTTTATACTATTCTGAGCGTATAGCATTCCTTGCACGAGGTTTTCTTCAGAAAAAGATGCATTTTCAGAGTTTTTTATAAAACACATTTGAAAATTTTATCAAAAGGGAGGGAGTTATTTTTAAAAGTCTTTCTTTGTATGAAAAAATCGCAAGCATAACGTCGAAACTGTTTTTAAGATTAAGGGTCTGAGAATGGGCAAATAAACAGCGAAACATAAATGGGGCCCTTGCCCACCCCAGAAAAATGGTCTAGGTACGCCTATACCACAGACCAACCTAACCCAGCAATATTTTTCTAGCTCATAAAATCCCCATTATTTTCCAATTTATTCTTTAGAAATTTGATAACTCTTTTTGAGAACATACTTCAGGTTCAAAGTCTATTTAACTTATATTTCGTTGCTTTTTTAAATTTTTTTTTGTTTTATTTAAATTATATTATGTTTTTTATTTAAATAAATACAAATTTTAAAAAATAAATGTTTTAATTGGAAACAGTGTAAATTTAGTTGCAAAAACCGAAATATTTTTAGAGTTAGTACTCACAACTGAAAATATACAATTTCATACCCGAATCAATCAATAATGCCGACCGAATGCAACATTAAATATGATAATAGTTGTCGTAACCGCCACAATTCGATTAGCAACAAATTCGGTTATCATAACTAATCTGTTTTCTGGTAATGTATTAATTTCTCAAAACTTTTTTACTTGGATGTGAAGTTGGATAAAAGAATTTTTCAAAAGTTCTCAAAAAAAAGTTTCGAAAAAACTTCAAGCTTATTTTTATCCCCTAAAGTATGATTTCTCAAGTATGTTTATCACCAAATTTTTTTATTTTTCCGCTCTGTCACATATCCAATTTTCATAATCTAAGAGTACGCAAAAGGAGACTTTCCTTGTGAGTACATTAAATATCAATGTGCATATACGACTTGTAGCCCCACTCCCCATTAAATGGAAATTTGACTTGAGAATAGTATGTAATTGGTATTTAATATGGAAAATTATTGACAATACAATTGATATTTTATGACTAAAAAAGTTGCCATTATTTTATGGTAAATTTTTACTCGTTTGTTCAGTTGGTTTGTTTCTTATTTCAAAATTTTGAGAGTTAAAAGAAAATTTGCATAATTTAAAAAAACTTATGTTGACAATTTTTATCCACAGTTGTATATGTGTACATAATAATGACCTTCAATGTGTTTACGATTTTTTTTTCCAATTTTATTGTAAAAACAATAAAAAACTAATTAATTAATTTTCTTCTATCTAAAAGTAAAACCACACAAACATTTGTATTCTAGTTTACATTTTGTGGGAAAAAATAATGAGCAAATAGCAACAGAAGCAACATATTTTTTTAAGAACATAACTCTCACTTTCTGGTCATAAAATAAACATTTGAAATTTTTTAATGTCTGTAGAGCACACATGCAGTGTTGTGTTACTTGGTTTATTTTTAACTACATTAATACATAGGAAGGAGCAATATGGTATTTTCAAGTTCGTCATACATACAAAATAAATGGTCGTAAAAAATATTTGTTTCAAAAATTATATGTCAAAGACCTTACAATTTAACAGCAATTATAAAGTGGAATAATAACCGTCATAAAATATTGTTTTAGTTTAGAACAATATACGTATACAAAAAATAAAAGGGAAAATTAAAAAAAGGTTTAAATGGCCTCTAGCAAGTATGGCTAATAATACTGAAAAGTAAATACATACTATACCTATAGGATAATTGTTTTTGAGTTGTTAGAATTGCAGTTGATGCCTTTTGTACAAAAATTTTACCGCAGTGATGGAAAATTGACAACCTCTTTATCCACAAAATTAATTCCTGCACTCTCAGAACAATTCCGTTGTGGCAACGGAATTTTTTGCCAACCGAATTGAGTCGGTTGCTGCAACCTCGTAATTCGGTTGCAGCGACCGAATTCAGTTGTGGCAACCGAATTAGATTTCAATTCGGTTGCGACAACCGAATTCAATTTCAATTCGGTTGCGACAACCGAATTATCGGCTGTCACAACTGAATTCGGTTGAGGCAACCGAATTACGAGGTTGCAGCAACCGAACGAATTCGGTTGGAAAAAATTCGGTTGTCACAACGGAATTGTTTTGAGAGTGTGTACATATGAAAAATCATTTAGAAAAATCTAGGGCTACACTCAAAAAAAAAGTCAGTAAAGTCAGCAAAAAATGTTGCTTTGTCAGCAAATTTTTAGTCAGGAGCGTGCTTGCAAAAAAGTTGGTAATTTCAGCAAAAGGTTTGCTGAAAATCAGCGAACTGATTTTTACAAAAAAAAATAGTAATCTTCAACAAAAGTTTTGCTAACATTTAGTCGACTGCAAATGAAAAAAATCCTTGCTAAAATCAATAAACTTTTTGCTGAATATTAGTAGACTGAAAAAAACTTAAAAAACTTGTAGCGAAATTTTATTTTAGTTAATTTATTTGCTGAAAATTTAAATATAAAATATGTGTAGAGTTGTTTTTCTTTTTTTGTCATCTCCGTTTCCAGACAAGCTGCGACATTTACATCTTGTCTATCTGGTTGTCGTCCACGCTATGCATGCGGTTATCAGCACAATTTTTGTAGCAAAATAAATTAGTAAAACATTAGTTTAGTGCTAAAAAAATGTAACTAAAAATTTTGCTGAAAACGGAATTTCAGCAAAAAAAATTGCTGAAAACTAGTACACTTGATATACAAGACGTTTTACTAATTTTTCTACTAACTTATTTTTTTGAGTGTAAGTGAGTAATAGGCCTAAGGTTGCCAGACGGCCTAGAATTCCCTGAATTTTCCAGTTGCCAGCTAAAATACAATTTGTCCAGTTAAAAAATATTTTCTTTAATTTTGAAAAACAATTATTTTATTAATTATATTTTTTTATTCATTAAATTAATATTCAGCAGCATTAGCCCTAGAAAGTGATTCCTGAACAGGAGACCGACTCACGAAAAAAGTAAAAAAGTGCCCCCTCAAAATAAACCTTGGTTTGTTTTATGATGATTCCCAAAATATTTCGGGTCAAGCAATGAGATCTCACGAGCTGGACCCTTTTTAAAAGTCTTTTTTTAGTTTTTGCAAAAAATTTGCATCTTAGCTGAAGACAGCATACCCAATATGGGTATCATATGAAAGATTTTTTAGAAGCGCGTCCAGCGGTATATATAACATGTTCAAGGATATCCTGACATTCTATAAAAAAACTAATTTTTGACTCTTTTGTACGGAGATATTTGAGATTGAAATGTCAAACTTACATATCATAATCTATAGACGATTTAAGTGAACAAAACTTTTCCCGTTTTATCGGAAATTCAATGTGGTGGAAACAATATGTTCTAAATAGTGCACTGTGGATATCAAAACTTTTCTTTTGACAAGTAAATCAACGCTAAGTGGATATAGCTTGGAATTTTGCAAATTTCGTGTACATTTTGCATGACTAATAGAAAAACTAATAGAAAAAAGTCTGTAAAACATTTAGTTAAAACTACTAAACATTAGCTAAAAATGATGCTGCACAAAAAACTGCTAAAATTAGCAGATTACTTTTGCTATATGTTAGTAATATAGGAACAGCAAAAATAAAACTGTTAAATATACAGAAATTTAGTTATATTTGAGTTAAATTTTTGTTAATGGAAAATAGCAAATTAACCTGCTAAAATCAGCAAAAAAATTTGTTAATAATAATTAGTTGCCTAAAAATTCACAAAAAAATTACAAATTTTAAAATTTTTTTCCATTTTTTTAAATGCAAATAAAAATCGAAAACAGCCGTTTACAATTTTTTTAGCAAATATTTCTGCTGATTTTAGCAGGATATACTGCTATTTGTATTCAACTAAACTTAGCATAAAAATAGCAAAAATTTGGTAGATATAACAGTTTATTTTTGTTATTTTGCAAAATTTTCTCCAGATTTTACAGTACAACTTGTTATTTTCAATTAATTAAAAGTTAACTTAAATATAACTAAAATTCTGTAAATTTAACATTTTTAATTCTGCTGTTCTTATTTTACTAGTATTTAGCAAAATAGTCTTTTTTGCTAAATACAAAACTTGGAAACCGTATTCGAAAATATACACTCAACCAAAAAAGTCTGTAATGGCTACTGAAACTTTTGCTATTATTACGGGAAATTTAACTGTTTTGAGGCCAGCGGTATTTTTTGCTAATTTTAGCAACACATGTCTGCTGATCTGTAGTACAATAAAATTAGTATAAAAAATTAGTAGCCGCTATTAAATTTTAGTAAAATTTATGTAAAATGCAATTCAAAATCGATTTGCTAAAATCAGTTAAAAAACTTACTAAATATCATAATTTTAGTACAATGAAATTAGTATAAATAATTAGTTGCAGCTACTAAATTTCAGTAAATTGCTGTAAACTGTAATTTAAAATCAATCTGCTGAAATTAGCAAAAAATTGTACTAAAAAATAAAAAAACTGTAAAATCTAAAAAAAATTTTTTTTCTTTCGATTGTAATAAGCGTATAATTACTTCATCGTACTTGAAATTTGGAGTCAAAATTGCAAACGGTTCTCCAGTTATTGCCGTTTTATGCATTGGAGATGCAATAAAATTTTCTGGGTGTTATTTCTAAACTAAGAATATATCAATAGTAACCAATATAAACTCAAAAAGAATTGTAAAAAATCAAAAAAAAAAAAAAAATATTTTTAAATTAGTATATATGCTAAATTTAGCACTCGGTTTTGAAAAATTAGTAAAATGTTTTTCTGAAATCAGCAGCGAAAATTTGTAAAAAAAAATCCGTAATTTGTAAAAGAGAATAGCAAAAATGCTTACTAAAAATAAAAATTGTACTAATAATCAGTATAATAAGTGCGATTGGAAACTGTTTACAAATTTTTTTACAAACTTTTTTATTTGAGTGTATCTTTACAGGGATACTTTATTTTCTTGAATTTAAAAAAATGTAATGAAATTTGAGTAGGTGGACTATATAATATTCATAAAAAATTGTTTGGTGGATAGCAAATTAACTAAATTGAGAAAAGGGTGGGTCTAGAATTATTATTTCAGTCCAAAGTTCATAGGTACCCTTAAAATAATACGTCAGTAGAAATATCTGTCAAACCGGTTTCAAATCGATTTGACTAATTTTTAACAAATTTTTAGTTGAAACACTGATTTAAGCAAAGATTTTAGTTATCTTCATTTAACACAATACTAAAAATCCTCAGTACTTTAACTAATTTTGAGTATCAATTTTTAAAAACCCATTTGTTAAATTTTACAAAATTTATTGTTAAAATATAATATATTCATGTTACTGTTATTACCCGGCGCTATTTCGTTCCCTCCCGATTTTTTGTAATGGCCCATATCTCGAAAACTAAGAGAGATAGAGCAAAATTGATGAAAATTTCAACTACCCCTATTCGTGCAATAACTACCCCAGCGAATGGGGGTATCTCTATCAAAATATGGACTTTGGCGGGGCCTTGGACCCTCGGAAATTTTTAATAAAAATTTTCCATTTCATAGAATGGCCCATATCTCGGAAACTAAGCGAGATAGAACAAAACGGACAAAATGTTTGCTCCACAGGAGGGCACTTATATGCCGTTACATGATATGGACTAGGACCGGGGAGGGCTCCGAAACCTTGAAATTCTACGACTCAGTATAATTAAAAATAAAACTGTAGTTTTACAAGTTTTTTACTTAGATTTAGATTTGTTAAATTTAACAAAAGAATTTGTTAAAATCAACTAATTTTATTTTAAGCTATAAAACAGGAATACATTTTATTAAAGTAACAAATTTTTTTGTCCAGCCAACAGGCGTATTATTTTGAGTGTATGAAATCCGTATAGGTACAAGCCTAGAGCACATTTTAGCACATTTAAAATGTCCAGATTTCGAATAACGAGCAATTCGAATAATAAAAAAATATAGTTTTTAAAAATGTTTCTAATTTTTTTTTTACCAATTTCGGTTAATAGTATTAAATTATTTGAATTATTGCATCAAAGGAATTAAATATGCTAAAAATCCCAAATTGAATTATTGTTCGATTAATGGAAGGAAGATTAGTAGATTGAATACCCTAGTCAGGAGTAAAGAAACGAAAGGCCGCAACTGAGAAAGAAGCTTTGACGGAATATATTCAGGTTTTATTTGGAATTTAAAAAAATGTTTTAGTAGAAGTCTGTGCAAAAAAATCGATATTGATAGAATTGTGTAATCATCCCCACAGAATTGCATATTACACAGAAAGAATTTTGCTGGATGAGTTTTAATGAAATTTTACTGTAAACATAAAGAAAATGGAAATTTTTTTAAATTTGATGAAAATCTAGTTTTATTGAAACTAGTTTTAATGAAACTTTTTCATTGAATGTATGAAACTTTAGATAAATAAAATGATATTATTTCAACATTTTATGAAAAATTCCATTAATTCAATGAAAAGTTTCAATGGTCGAGTTCCAGTGAAACTTAACTGGTTTTATGCAAAAATCATTAATATCATGCAGATAATTCTCTCAGTGTATGGATTTTAGATATGTTAAATAAAAAACCCAAACATTTATAAATTCATTGTGAAAATTCAAAAATGGTTTAACACAATTACGCCTTTTTAAAATAAATAAACAAACACGTTTTCATTTGTTTGTAAGTATGAATGTAAACTTTATGAAAATATATAAGGAAAACGAAAAATATTGCTCAAAACATATTTTGAATTCTCATGAGAAGATCAACTGTTTAAAAGACAAAAAAACATTTAATTGTGTGAAAGGATTAAAGGGGTTACTACTACACAAATAATAACCGCCATAGAACAAAAAAAACGCCCTAATACCTTTTTATAAAAAAAATTTACGCCATCATAGTTTTCATACAAATTACGACAATATAAAATTAATATTTTTTATAGTCATTCCTCTCAAAATAAAAAAAATCGATAAACCGCATTTAGTAATGTTTCAGAACATTTAAGTATTGGGAAGTGGGGTAAAGCAATAAAGCGCTTTGTTTAGCTGCTAAAAACACGAATAAATAATATCTGTATTCGAGTGGTTAGCGGTCTAACTTCCTACCCTAAAAGAACACAATTAACTTATTCGTTAGTTGGATTTTTTGGCGATCTTTTTAATGAAAATAAAATACTTACAGTAGTCAACGCTACAATGCGTCTGCAAAAATGCAATAGTACATTTATAAAAATATTGCCAACCATTGGTTGTAGGAAAATTTTTTCATAAGTTTTTTCTCTATTTCTTGTAAAATAAATTGTGAATTCTATTTGGAATTTGTCATATTGGATCTTAAAACCGAACAAAAATAATACTCAATCTTCAGGTCAACTAAAATCTACGTAAAATACTCAAAGACAAGGTACAGTCCAAATTGTTAAGTACACACAAAATAATGAGTCTGTTGGCTGAACAGAAAAATTTGTTGCTTTCCTATTTTTTGGCTTAAAATAAAATTTGTTGATTTTAACAAATTTTTTTGTTAAATTTAACAAATCCAAATTTAAGTATGAAATTAGTAAAACCACTGTTTTATTTGTAATTATACTGAGTCGTAAAATTTGTTCAAATTAAGATCTCGGTACCATTCCTGGGCCTAGTCCATACCATCTAAAGTTATGTAAGGGCACTTCAAAGGAGCAAACATTATATCCGTTTTGCTCTATCCTCCTTAGTTTTCGAAATATGGGCAATTTTATGAAGTGGAAAATTTTTACTAGAAATTCCCGAGGGTCCAAGGCCCACCATGGTCGCCAAGATATTATACGGTTAGGGGTAGTCGAAATTTTTTGTAAAATTTAACGAATGGGTTCTTAAAAATTAGTTATAAATAGTTTTGAAAATTAACACTCGAAATTAGTTAAAGTACTTAGGATTTTAAGTATAGTGTTAAATGAAGATAACTAAAATATTTATTTAAATCAGTGCTTCAACTAAAACTTTTTTAAAAATTAGTCAAATCGATTTGAAACCCGTTTGACAGATTTTTCTACTAAACGTATTATTTTAAGTGCATCTATGATATCAATTTAGAAGCAAAATTCCATTTTTGCCACGTTTTTTTTGCCATTCTACTTTTCCCATATCTACAAACAAATATATTTTCAAATTCAAAAATCTATATCAACTTATCTATGTCCCTTAGTTTTCGAGGTATGGGCAATTTTATGAAGTGGATATTTTTTATTAGAAATTCTCGAGAGTGCAAGGCCCTACCATGGTATATTTTTGGATAGAGATCACCCCGGCAGGGTTAAAATTTTCATCAATTTTGCTCTATCTCTCTTATTTTTGGAGATATGGGCCATTTCAAAAAATCGGGTGGGAAAGAAATAGCGCCATTTTTACAACTTCGGATATACTGGTGCGCCATCCACCGCGTTTTTAAATTTTATAAAATTTAACGAATGGGTTCTAAAAATTAGTTATAAATAGTTTTGAAAATTAAAAGTAGTTAAAGCACTGAGGATTTTTAGTATAGTGTTAAATGAAGATAACTAAAACTTTGTTTGAATCAGTGTTTAAACTAAAAATGTTTTAAAAATTAGTCAAATCGATTTGAAACCCGTTTGACAGATTTTTCTAGTGGCGTATTATTTTAAGTATATCAGTGATAAATTAAAAATCGCGAAATTTAAGGGTTAAATAGAAACACTATGTTGCGTAGTTTGAGATTGTATTCAGTTTATAAAATAAATAACGCAGGAAAAAGGGAGTAAAGAATCATAAAAAATATTCCAACCCTTTTTTTAAATGGGCTCTACTATTCTATACTTGAATATACGTTTTGGTAATAATAAGTAAAATTTTCTTAAGAAAATCATCATTTAAACGTATTGATGGGTTATACATAATATAATTTAGGAAAATTTCACTTTTATTATGTTTTGTTAAAAAAAAAAAAACAGAATAGCACAATAACAACAAATGACGTCTTGTTTGTAAGCTGTTGCCTTTTGTTTATATTACTTTAACTGTTTCCTTTTACTTTTTTTAGTTTAGCGAACATAAAACGTTTAAAAAAGCATTTACTACGTTTTATATTCGGCATATATCATAAATTGCAAACAATATCAGAAATAGACGTGTAAAATATTAAAAAGGTGCGTTTTCTGCTATTCTGCGTACCATAAAAAATTGTGTGTTTTAACTACAAAAATTTCATGCTTTCGTTATCCTAGGGTCAAAACAACAACAAATTTACTTAAACTCTAAAACAGGCAGGCAGTCGAAATGAAAGGGAAAATTTGAGAAGGTGCAGATACAAACTAACTTTTCAAAGTAACCCTTTATTAAAGTTAGTAAAAAGGTTAAAACAAGACAATGTTGTTAAAAAAGAAGCAAATACCTTTTAAGAAAAAAGTCACCTGATGCGTGGTATATCGCTTGCGGTGTTTTATATTCTACAAAAAAATTTTAAGATTTCCGCAGGTAAACAAAAAAGGGTAAATGAGGACAAAAGAAATTTTCATAGCTAAAATTACATTTTGCGAAACAAAAATCATAAAATAGCATTCACTTTTAAAAATATCTACGAGGTTAAGGTTTGTTTTGAGAAGTCATTTAAGCCTACATGACCCTTACTAGCATATTGCTTATATTTATTTGTCAATCAATTCAATTTGAGTGATTGCTATTTTTTAGTATAGTGAATGAACTCTTCGAATTCATTATTTTTCTGATTTATATTATTACATTAATAGAAAACCTCAGAAAAAATGTTAAACTACTGAAAATTTGTTAGAAATGGCCTTGCAGAAAAAACTGCTGAAATTAGCAGATTATTTTTGCTAAATTTTAATAAGATGGGAACAGCAAAAATAAAACTGGTAAATATACAGAAATTTAGTTATATTTCAGTCAATTTTTAGTTAATAGAAAATAACAAATTAACCTGCTAAAATCAGCAAAAATGTTTCTAAGTTCTAAGTGTAAAAAGTTTTTTTCCCTTTTTTTATTAAAAAAAAAAAATCTAGCCTTCTGAAATCAACAGTTTAAAAATTTTTTAGCTAATATTTCTGTTGCATTCAACTACCCAGCAAAATTGTCGGATGCACAGAAGCGGTTGTAGAACAACTTGTACTTGCATGCAACCTGTTCTAATTTATGTTCTATCATCGGTGATTTTTGCTTGAGTTTGTCCCAAAAGCAACATGTTCTGTTCCTCCAAACTAGAACAGGTTGCTTTGGAACCGGTTTTAGAACCAGTTATAGAACCGGTTCTGCGACAGTGAAGCCTTCCATTCTGACTTCCCAGGAATCAGTTCTAGAACCTGTTCCACGGAACCGGTGGTAAAAACACCTATTCTAGAACAGATTCAAAGGCAACCAGTTCAAAAAAATGTTGCTGGGTACATTTAACTTTAAAGTAATGAAATTTTTTTGATTTATCAATTAATTTTTGCTATTTTTAGTATGTTAATAATTACCATAATTTTCTGTAAATTTTAGAGTATAATTTCTTATTTTCAATTACATAAAAGTTAACTCAAATGTAACTAAAATTCTTTAAATTTAACAGTTCTAATTTTGCTGTTCTTATTTTACAAGGTAATTTTAACTTATTTTCAGTAGCTTTTCAAGCAATTTTTACACGTTTATTTCTATAAGCCAAATACTGAAACTGGCGTATTTAATGTAGGATGATTTACATTATGCTTGAACCAAAATTAAGTAATTCAATGCAACTAGTTTTATTTAAGGTGCAATAAATTAATAAATGACCATTTCACAACTAGTTTTTCTGAATATCTTTCAGTTTTCAAGTAATAATGAAAATACAATTTAGAGCGTATACATACATTTCAGTTCATTTTATTTCATACCAACCAAAACTAATATAAATGAATAAATATAATTTCAATTAAATTTAATTTAAACTAATTAAATATTTGGGACACTAATACTCGATTTCCTAAACATTGAGTCCAGTATCAACAAATCTTAATTTTTGTCACGGTACTGCTCGAAAATTTTCTAGGGAAGTAATCACAGTCCTAAAATTGTTATTCTCTATGGTCTTTATATTATATCGAAAATTTAATTTTTATTTTTGGTAAGTATAAATTAAAGTGAACTAAATCAATGGCCTTGCAACTCTCTCTATAAGAAAAACATTATGTGTCTTCGAACAGGAATGAATTCCGACTAGTTAATCAGGGATGGAAAAGGCTAACTCAATCGTTATATTCCCAAAAAATGTTAGCTCTTACATATATAAAAATATAAGTAGCTAAAAAAATAGCTTCATCTTTGGCTCGTTAAAAAAATTAAAATTAAATATTTATATATTAGCAAATATAGCAAAAAACTTAAATATAGCTTTAGAGTTGATTTTATAGGAAGAAGAAGAAGAAAACATTTCCAGTAGCATTTCATAAATTATTAAAAATTGTTTAACTACACAAGGGACCCATATCTTATAAGTATGGTGTTTAGCTTTCAAAAACAATTTTTCCATCAATATATTCTTTTGCAGAATGTTAACTGCTGGTTAAGTCTTTTAATTAATTTTCTGCACCACAAAGCCTTTTTCGCATTCCGTCATTATTCTGAAATTTTTTTTGTGCGATTTTTTTTTTAATTCATAATCCAAGGACTATAATACCCATAACTTATAATAAAAATTGGTTAGTTTGCCAAAAAAAAAAAATTGACAAAAAAAAAATTCAAAACCGAAAAATTTTGCGACATTATATGCGTTTGCAGAATGTAAATCGCTGGTTTTAATTAATTTTCTGCACCATAAAGCCTTTTTCTAATTCCGCCGTTATTTTGCCATTATATTTATAATATATAACCTAGGGACTCTAATACCCATTTATACAATAAAGTTTGCTGGTTCATTGTAAAAAAAAATGCGAAAGAAATTGCAAAAAGGAAATCACTGTACTTGTACTAAATTTATATAATACTACATTAACACTTATTACAAAAAACTAGTAGTTTTTGAAAACTATGTACTTGTATTTAGTTTAAATTTTAAATCAAAGACTAAATGTTTTTAAAAACTACTAATTTCTGGTTGGTGAAAGAAAAAGTGGGTCTTGGTAAAATATTTTTGGTTAACAAAAAATCAGCACAAAGTCGTTATACCCTAACCACATATTCAGGTATGTCACAAACGCAAATTGCTTCTCCAGAAGTAAATGGTATTTTTGCATATTTAGACCATATATAACAGATAAAAATAATTAATTATAATTTAAGAATGTTGTTTTTAATAATTTCACTTAAAAAAGTTTTCGTTAGAAAACATATTTAAAGTTTTAACACATATTTCGCATAAAATAAATATAATTTCGATGTACAATTTCGTAACGTTTTACTTTTGCTTCTTCAGGTTTTTTGCGTTTTCGTAAATTCTAAAATGTTGAAAAAAGGCTTTTTGTGGTAAATTCGTGTTCCAACTGCTAAATTTTGATATAAGTTGCCATTTGTAGTTAAAAAAGAGAAGATCCTGGTCAAAATTAAAAATTTTAATTTTTTAGAAGAAATTATGTTTTGCTAATCAATAAGAAAATTGTTGTAACAACAAAAAGCTTTTTAAATCTAAATTTTTTCATGTGAAATAGTTAATGACACTTTAGGGAATACAAACCAAGCACTATTGAAAAGATTTTATTAGTTTAACTGCTCTAAATACCAATTCCACTTTGGTTTTTGAAAGTGGAATGAAACGAAAACGAAACTTTTAACGTTTGAAGTACCACTATAAAGCCTGTAGCATACTCGATACTTACCAGAATGTTTTATTTTCAACACAAAATTATCTGTAGCACCCTAAACTGCAAACTCAGAAGGAAAAAATTGTTTTCGATCACTTTAGGAAAAAATTGCGGAAGTGAAATTGCGAAATCAAATCAATTCCGAAAAAAAACCTGTGACATGCCTGATTATCAGAAAAGACAAAATTGCTGTTTTAGCTTTTTATTGCTTGTTTTACTCATATTTGCTTCTTTTTGCTTTTTTGGATTTTTCGTTTTTTAGCTTTAAAAAAGCTTTTTCTTAAGATTTTTGAGCTTTTAATTGCTTTTTTTGAAGACTTTTTGCCCAAAAATACTTTTTTTTGCTCACAAAAAAATATTTTTTCTCTTAACTTTGAATTAAAAAATAAAAAAACTGTTGTTTTTCCAAGTTTTTTTACTTTTGCTTTTTTCGCGCTTTTTTTACAATATTGTTTTGCTTTAAACACATCGGATTTTCCTTTTTTCTGTCTTCTCTGCTGATTATAGGGTTTTATTTATAAAGCTCGTTTAAAAAATTCAAATCTCGGTTTATCCAATACAAAAATCAAAATAATACGTCTGTTGGCTGAAAAAAAAATCTGTTACTTTAACAAATTTTATTCCTATTTTTTGGCTTAAAATAAAATGTGTTGATTTTAACACTTTTTTTTTGTTAAATTTAACAAATCTAAATTTAAGTAAAAAATTTGGAAAACTACAGTTTTATCTGTAATTATACTGAGTCGTAGAATTTATCTAAATTTAGAGTCTCACTTAGTTTTCGAGATATGGGCCATTTTATGAAGTGGAAAATTTTTATTAAAAATTTCCGAAGGTCCAAGGCCCCACAAAGGTCCATTTTTGGGGATAGCGATAACCCCTTTCGCTGGGGTATTGTAGGGTTAGGGGTAGTCAAAATTTTCATCAACTTTGCTCTATCTCTCTTAGTTTTCGAAATATGGGCCATTGTAAAAAATCGGGAGGGAAAGAAATTGCGCCATCTTTAAAATTTCAGATACATTGGTGTCGCCATCTACCGGGTAATGACAATAACATGAAAATATTATATTTTAACAATAAATTTTGTAGAATTTAACGAATAGGTTCTTAAAAATTAGTTTTAAATTATTTTGAAAACTAAGACTCAAAATTAGTTAAAGTACTGAGGATTTTTAGTACTGTGGTAAATGAAGATAACTAAAATCTTTGCTTAAATCAGTGTTTCAACTAAAACTTTGTTAAAAATTAGTCAAATCGATTTGAAACCGGTTTGACAGATATTTCTACTGACGTATTATTTTAAGTGTGTGCACAGTAAAGCCCCAAAAATAGCATAACAATAATTCTCGGCCATAGATCCATGTTCTCAAAAAGTATCGTTAGAAAATATACAGCGGTTCAAGTTTGGCAGTGAAAGGATTAAATCAATATTCAAACTAAAAATTTGTTAAAAACTAGTCAAATCGATTTGAAACTCTTTTGACAATTTTTTTTACTGACGTATTATTTGAAGTGCAAAACTGATCGGGGCTCCGGACTACGTGCTCTCTGTTATGTCTGTTAATCTAGTTTTCGAATTAGCATGATGCATATTATCTGCATGACAGTTTCCGAGAGAAATCCCAAATAGGGATAGGGAAATTTTGGGTGTTTTCGGCTTTTTTGAAGTAAAACTTTGTTAAAATTTTACATGTCAAAAATGTGTCTTTCCAGCCGGGCCAGGCGCCCAAGACTAAGCCTGTTTTGGGTTTTACTTTCAAAATTGGTACTAGTTAATCAGTCTTCGAACTTTGTGACTTTTGAAACGCTATCAAAATTAATAAAATTATGCAAGAAATTTTAGGTAAGCAATTATTAGATTCTTTGCCCAACAGTCTCTGGTAACAGAATAGTTTAGGAAATTGTTCGATATATAATTAAATATGCATTAGCCTAATCAATTAATGACACAATTTCAATTGCCATATTGTTTAACATATTAATTAATTAAATTTCCATTAAATATTATTTTTACATATTCTAGATATGCCCGAGAGTAAATATAACACAAAATACTAAACGATGACTACAACCACACACTAGCAGTTTAAGTTAATTCAACTTCATCGATTGCAACAATCAATTTGGTCTCATTTACTATTAGAATACCGCACCGTAGTCACAGTCATTATCATAATGAAAAAAAAAAACAAATATTTAGTTTTTACACAATTTATTTTCCGGCATGGGTTAAATTAACTTGGCATGGCATTATCAATAAATTATGTCTGATTAGTTTTTCTATACGAGTAAAGTTTTTCATCTATATATTTTCTCCATACAACCTATACACTCAAATAAAAAAGTTATTAGTAAATTTAGTAAAATATTTTATAATACACTTTACAGTATTTGTACATATGTACATATTTTTAGTATTAAATTATATTTTAATAAAAATTGCTGCTTTATCTATTTACAAATTGATAAATTTTGTACTAAATTTCGAATCAGATTTAGAAAAATATTTTACTAATTTTAAAAATTATACTAAAATTTTGTATCTGTAACTTATTTGTTCCGCTTATTTCACGTTACTAATATTTACAGATACGTTTTAAAAAAATTGGGAATTAGATCTGGCCTACAATTAGGAGACCTTTCTGCAACAATTACAGACTTTTCTGTAACTTTTACATACATTTTGATGTGAGTGTATCACTTAGCTAACAATCAAACAGAAGTTACTCTTAGGAGTCATTTACTTATTGGTAGCAAATAAGGTAACAGTATAAAAAAAGTATATAAATAAGGAACAACCTCATTCATGGAACACCAAACAAATATCATCATCATAAATTACGTAACAAATGTCTCTATTTCTAGTTACATGTAGTATGAGTACCTTGTCCTCCAACATCCTACATTTTACCTTAAATATCTGTATTGCAAAAAAGTTTTTGTATGGTAAATGTATTTTTAGTTTAAATAAAATGAAAAAAGTTTTTCTGCCCTTGATATATCTACCACTAACTAAACAAACAACCCACCATGCACTCATTCACCTGTACATTTTTATTAGAAATATCTAATGTGTCGGTGTATGTATCAATATACCACCCACTTTTAACGAATACACATATACATACATCCCATTATCCTTGAACGCCCATCATCTAAAAGTATGTGTAGTGTATTATTTACGGTGGGCAAATGCGGCCCTTTATTGAGTTAAAGTGTGGCCCATTAAAATTTGGAAATTCGATTTTTTAACATTTTTTGAAATCGTTTTTCTGAGATTTTACCAAAATATTTAGATTAAAATAAACTTAAAATAAAAACATTTCTTTGAAAAATCTTAACTGAGAATTATCTAATGATTGATATCAGCAGAACCTATTTGCAAGATATAAATAAGTAAGATAAAAACAGCAAGAAAAAATCTAGTAAATCCACAAAATTTGAATTTTGATTGAGTTATTTTTTAATTAATTAAAACCATGATGCAATTACCAAAAAAAATATTCTCAAGATAAGCAGACAAAAAAATAGTAAGAACAAATTGTTATATATAGATCTTCGTAAATTTAAGTTAAATTTAGTTGATTGTAAATTATAATTATGTTATCATGCTAACATCGAATAAAATTTTTACTTAAAAATAGCAAAATGCTTATTTCAAAATGGAAGATTTTATGCGCATTAAACAAAATTTTTCAATTATTTTTTTTTTGCCATGTTTTTTCCACAAAGTTTTGGCTGATTTTAGGAGTGTAATTTGTTATTTGCAATTCACTAAAATATAGCTAAAATTTTGAAAATTTAATAGAATTTTTCTTTGCTATTTTTATCTTACTAATATTTAGCAAACAGATTCCGCTGATTTTAGCAGTTTTTTCGCAAGGCACTTTTGAAATAATTTTTATTTACTTTACCAAAAAAATTTAGAAACTTTTTCCTTTTGGTGAAACAAAATTTTCTCATAATAACGTCAAATGAGTTTATTTAAATATTATTTGTTAAAAATTACCTTCATTATTAAAATTACTTTTACTATTGTTTCTAGTTACTTCTTTTTCAATAAAATACCCGAGTAAAAAAAATTGATCTCGCGCAATATCTAATTATATCCAATTTGATATTGTTTAAGATCTGCTGTAATATCTAGCTGATCCAATTAGATCTCAAAATTTGGTGTATCCAATCATATCGTATTAGATCCCATTGTATATATGGGGATAAACTAAGATCAAGTTATATCTCAAAATTGGGAGGTCCAGTGATATCTTTGGGGATAAACCTAGATCTATTTTGATCCGAAAATTGGCGGATCCAGCTATATATTTGCGGATATTTTTAGATCTAATTTGATCCGAAAAATGGCGGATCCAATTAGATCCAGCTATATATTTGGGGATAAACTTAGATCTAATTTGATCTCAATTTTGGCAGATCAAATTAGATCCCGCAATATATTTGTGAATAAACGTATATCTAATTTGATCCGAAAAAGCGGCAGATCGAATTAGATCTAGCTATATATTTGGGGATAAACTTAGATCTAATTTGATCCGAAAAATGGCACATCGAATTAGATCCAGCAATATATATGTGGATAAACTTAGATCTAAATTTATCCGAAAAATTCCTAATCGAATTAGATCCAGCAATATATATGGGGATAAACTTGGATCTAAATTTAACCGAAAAATGGCAGATAAAATTAGATCCAGCAATATATTTGGGGATAAACTTGGATCTAAATTTATCAGAAAAATGGAAGATCGAATTATATCCAGCAATTTATTTCGGTATTAAAATGGCAGATCGAATTAGAAACAAAAATATATTTGGGGATTGACATCTAAAAGTATCCATAAAAATGACAGATAAAATTAGATGCCGCATTATATTTGGGTACTACGTAAGATCTCCATTTATTTGGGATTAAATAAGATCCCAGACATATAATGCCAACTGTTCAAAAAATAATAGACTGGCAGAGCACTGATTGTATAAAAATTACAATATTTTGTTAAAATAAGGTTTAAACTCAGAAGGGCTCGAGTTCAATATGCATTTCTTTTACAAAATGAATTTCTTTTTATAAAATTAAAATTTTTTTTTCTACCCGAGTAAAAATAGTTATATAGGAAATTATATAATTTAATATGGACTAATATGTTTATATATAGTCAAGTGTAACACTATATCTTTGCGGATATAATTATGTATAGCTTTGAGTTTTTCAAAAATTTCTTATATGATGTCATATATAGATCAGTATAAATATACATGTCCCCATATATATTTGTATGTGCCATAAATATTTACATATGCTATGACAATTTTAATACATCGTCATATATAATTAAAAATGGCTTTATCGGAAAATATATAAAGTTTTATATAGATATGTTTAAGTATAGCGCAATGTAAAAAAATCTATGTTTTTTTTGAGATATATTTATGTATGATTTCAAAATATAAAAGGCGTACTCATTATAACTCCTAAATTCCTTGTAAACCTTGTATAAATACAAGCCATATTTTTATGTAAGGAATTTGACATTAAACTCATAAACATACCAGGTTTACACAGTTTACGGGTAGAATACAAGTTTATATGAGAAGGCTTAAAATGCTTGGTTAGAATTATGTACAACTTCTTTTAAATTTTTATTTAAATTTTTAATTCTTAACTTAAGGGTATTATTTTTCAGTACTTTTTAATAGTTTTTGTTTTGATCTTGAAGTATGAAGCGTTATATAATTATGTCTTTCTACATCAAATTAGATATAATTATATCGGGTCAAAATCCGGATAAGATTCTATATGATTCAATATATTTAGATCTTATCCGATATAATTTTATCCACCATTTTTCGGATCATAGCATATCTCCAATTATATTAAATAAGATATCATTACATATGACATCATATTATTTTTTTTACCCGGGTATTCATTTTTTTTTATAAAATTATATATTTATTTTTTTATTAAATTGAAATCTTTGAATAAAATAATTTTATTTACATCTTTTTGACGCTCTACACCATTTCCAATTGTATTAATTGTTTTAAAATTTATCAATTGTATTTCAGAAATAATCAATTGAATTTCAGTTTTATCAATTGTGTTTCAGAACTCATCAATTATTTTTCACATTTATGAATTGTATTTCAGAACTAGTCAATTAAAATTTTCTAAAATACATTTAATAATTTCTGGAACACCTTTTTTCGATGCTTATAAGTTAGCTCGAAATGCTTTTATCATTCAATTAATTTGTAGCTATCACACATCTATAACAAGTCTCGTTAGATTAGAGTGTAGAGGTCCTGGGTGACAATCTGGTGGACTGGGTTAAATTTCATGTTTTTAAAAGCAAATATTAAAAAAAGTTTTCTCAATTTTTTCAAAAATGTTTTTTGAAATCTATTTTTTTGCCAAGATAGTTAATGCAACGTTCTGCCAACGCATAACCGACCATCGCCAACGGTTTGCCAGCATTGTGCCGATTATATTTTCCTGTCTGGGATGTTAAACTTAAACCTATTGTATATTAACATTAATTAACACTAAATTTTTATTTTTAGGAAATACATTTTTATTTTATTATAAGTTAACATTAAATTAAATTTTAGATAATGGCACCAATTTGTAGTTGTTTTTATTATATATTAAATCGTATATTCATAAACATTCTATACAGTTAGACGAGGTTTATGGAACTATTTAACTTTATAAAGTGTTTATAAATTATAAATTAAATGCACAAATATATATGTTAAATGTACGTGAACAAATTGTTGATATGGACCCACAAATTGTATCTCAACTGATATTGGAATTATTGTACCATTACCATACATCAATATATATTGAATGATATACATATATTACAATATATGACACTGTATTATAAATATTGTTAATGAAGTAACATATCTAATAATATTTTTTATAGCGCCATACATAGTTTTACATTATTCAAATTAAACCATATATGGAATTGTATTCAAAATGTTGATGTGGTACCAAATTTGACCATATATTGTTTAAATTGTGCCATATATGACAATATATTGTTTAAATGATACCATATATGTCTATATATTAATATTGTTTAAATGACACCATATATCAATATATATGGGACTATATATGGTAGGATATATTATCATATCTGCATCTGTATTAAAAATGTCGTTCATCAGGTACCATATATGAGTATATATTGTTGAAATGGCACCATATATGACAATATATGGTTTAAATGGCACCATATATGGTAATATATTGCTTAAATAACACCATATATAAATATATATGGCACTATATATGGTAGCATATGTTATCATATGTGGAACTGTATTAAAAATATTGTTCATGAGGTACCATATATGGGCATATATTGTTGAAATTGCACCATATATGATAATATATGGTTTAAATGGTGCCATATATGATAATATATGGTTTGAATGGCACCATATATGATAATATATGGTTTGAATGGCACCATATATGATAATATATACCTTAAATAACACCATATATAAATATATATCGCACTATATATAGTACCATATATTATCATATCTGGAACTGAATTAAAGATTTGGTTTATGAGGTACCATATATGACTATATATTGTTTAAATGGCACCATATATGATAATATCTAGTTTGACTTTCACCATATATAATTATATATTGTTTAAATGATACCATATATAATTATATATTGCTAAAATGCCACCATATATATTAAGATATAGTTCTATATATAACTATATATGCAATAAGATCAACCATGTTATGTAATATATAATTATATATGCCATATCTAATATTATGAAGGCCGATATCTAATTAGATGAAATTATATATGGCATAATATAAGGAAATTTTTTCGGAAAAAACCTCATATATAATTATATATGGATATACATAACCACATGTCTAATTATATATTGTAATATATGCCACATATGATTATATATAATTTTTTTTACTCGGGTATCTCTAAAGGCACATCTACACGGGAGAGAAATCTCGTAGAGTTTGCGCTCAATTTGTCATCTCTAATATAGTTGGCACTAATTTTTATCGTAAAAGTATCATCTCTAGTTGTCAATTATTAGTTTTTATTAAAATTGTTATTTTTCAAAGAATAATTTTTTCTCCAAATACCAAAAAGTGCATTTAATCAAATGAAATGTTCAATAATGTAACAAAACATTTTCAAAATTGTTACTAATTATAAAAAATTGTGTATGACAGCAATTGTCAATGGTTTAGAGTAGGCACGTAGCTAGGAATTTATTTCGGGGGGGGGGGGGTCTTTTTAAAATTTTTTTGGTTAATTTTTCGCGTGTTTAATTTTTTTTTGTGGTACACTAGGGAAAACTATGTTGAAAAATTTATTACCCTTACCAAAAACTCGTTATTTTAAGTTATGTGTGCTCCTTTACTTTTTGTGTGTAAAGTTCAGTAAAATGAGAGTAAGCACAAAATTCTCACTCTAAATGACAAAATTGCTCCAAAGTACGGGAACGCACAAAATTACTTTTCTAGCCTAAAACTTAGTTAAAAGGAAAAACTAAAATACATATAGTTTTAGGCTGACAAATTGCACAGACGCACATATGTTTTGCGTTTAAAAGTTTTTTTTAACTTTATTTAGTTAATTTTTATATATAAAAGTTTTATTTTGCGTATTTCTTTCCTTAATTTAAATTTAAAATTTTTTCATAATGGTATTATTTGTTTATCATTACACCAACTGCCCCTTTTACTATTATCCGAAGTTAATAGTAAAAAGGAAACACAAATATACCATTTTGAGCGCTCTCATTTGCCAAATTTTCGAGTACGGGAATGCTTTTTGGTAATAATGGTTTCCGCGGTAACATAAAGGAATAGACCTCTTATGTGGTAATTCAGCAGAAAAATTAATTTATTAATTGTCGGATACGGATAAAGAAAGAAAGAAAATTTCAATATAAAAATGTTTTTTTCTAAAATAGTCAGAGGCACAAAATTTTATAAAAGCATCTCCAAGAGCGCAAAAACGTAAAGGTTTTAGAAACTATTTGAATATTACAATCAAGAATGGCTATAAAAGAAAATTTAATTTTTAACGCATTTTCTAAGTTCTAAACTAAATTATATATTTCAAGTGTAATTTAAATTCTGGGTGATTTCAATTTTCAAAAATTTTTGTTTTTTTTTTGTCAATATTTAAAATTTTCTTATCCGTTTCCGATATGGAGTAGGTATGTTGTTTTAATTCTTAATGAAAGAAAAATTCCAGAGGATTTTACAAAGTTAGCTCGGTTTTTTATTTTATGGCCTCTTGAAATATCGCGAAACCCCAAAAATATTGCTCATTTTTATAGTTAGGAACTCTCTCGCGTTCGCGAATAAGTTAAATTTCAACTGTTCCTTTCTGTTCTTTTATTTTATCCGGAATTATCAAACAAACCATTGCCATAATATAATCTTATACTGATAAAAAAAATCCTGTAAAAATAGCAAACAAAAAAGGTACTCAAAATTAGTTAAAAGGGGCCCTGCAAAGAAAACTTTTGAAATTAGTAAATCCTTTTTGCTAAATATTAGTGCGATAAGAACAGCAAAAATGCAACTGTCAAGTGTACGAAATTTTAGTAATATTTGAGCTAAATTTTGTTTAAGCGAATTGCAAATTTATCTTGTTAATACCGGCAAAGAAATGTTTATGAATATTAATAGAAATTGTTATATATTCAAAAGTTGACTTATCTTTAAATTTAATTGAGTTAAATACAAATAACGGTCTCTCCTGCTACAAGAAATATTTGCTAGAAAATAGTAGACGATTTTCTGCAGTGTAGATTTTTATTCGCATTAAGAAATTAAAAAAAATACTAAAAACTTAAAATTGTTTGTGATGTTTTAGTCGACTAATATCCAGGAAAATTTTTGATTTTATCTTGTTTAGCAAATGTTCCGCTCAGTTCAGCTGTTTTTTCAGCAACATTTTTTAAAGACTTTTATATTAGTGTATAAACAATTAAAAAAATTTCTCCAATGAACGAGTGAACTAAAAGAACACACTAGCTCAAAAATAAAATTGATTGAAATGAATTGTGAACTACAATGCCCAGTTCCAGTCATTTTTATTCCGACTGTCTGTTTGTACAAAATGTTTAATTTTGTATCTAAATTTCCGGGTGTCCTGACATTTTTACTCACAATTTCTAAACCGATTTCGACAATTTTTAACATAAAACTGGTTATAACAAACAATTTGAATAAAATTAAGCAACTGATAGTGCGTCTTTGTTACGTGAACGTGATTAAAATTTCAAGAGGACATCAAATTAAAATCTGAGCTAGATTTTCAAAACCCTTTGAGGATTTTGTTTTAGCAACAAGCTGACCTTGATGATTATTTTGCAAGGTCTTCTAAAATCGCAGAATATATTTTTCTTAAATATACTGCAAGAAGCTTATTGGGACAAATCCAAATTTATATATGTATTTAATTTGCAGTCACTTCCAGAATAAATTTCTTGTTTCTCCTAAAGTACGCTTTTTCATGGATAGTTAATAATTTTAATTTTAAAAAAATTACAAAAAGCCAACATTATAATGCTTAATTTATGGTGGAAAGAAAATTGTAAAATATGAAAATTATGCCAAATTATCACCCTAGAGTACAATCAGATAAAAAAAGTTAGTAAAAAAAACTTGTAAATAGTTTTCAATCGCACTTTACTATTTACGAGTATGTACTGATTTTTAGTTGCTGATTTCAGCGAAACTTAGTAAAAAAATATACTAATTTAGCAACAACTGGATACTTTAAGGAAATTTTATTTACAAGAATTCGTTGCTTTTTTAGAATCCTTATTTAGCTTATATTTGTTGTTATTGATATATTCTTAGTTTGGAAATAAAACTCATTAAATTTAATTTTATCTGCAATGCATGAAAAGGTAATAACTGGAAAACCGTTTGCAATTTTTACTTCAAATTTTAAATATGTTGAAGTAATTATATATTTTTTAGAAAAATATATATTTTTTTTTATTAATTTTGATTTTGATTATTTTTTTTTTAGATTTTACAGTTTGTTTACTTTTAGTACCCTTTTTTGTTAATTTCAGCAGATTGATTTTAAATTGCATTTTACAGCACTTTACTGAAATTTAGTAGCGTCTACTAATTACTTACACCAATTTCATTGTACCAAAATTATTGCTATTTAGTAAATTTTTTAATTTATTTTAGCAAATCGATTATGAATTGCAGTTTACAACAATTTTTCTAAAATTCATTTTAAATCAATAGACATATGTTGCTAAAATTATCAAAAAATACCGCTGGACTCAAAACAGTTACATTTCCCATACTAACAGCAAAATTTTCAGTAGCCATTACAGACTTTTTTGGTTGAGTGTAATACCTACAAGCAGGAAAACTGCAATTTTTAAGGAAAACCAAATTTTAATTCATCAATTTTATGTTTAAATTATAACAAATATGACCAAAACTATTAGTAGTAACATTAAAAAATAGCCACTTATCAATGAAAAGGTGCGAAAAAATTTTCAGTTTCCTATTTGCGGGCACATTTTATGAAGTTTTTTTCCAGTAAATTGGAGGATTGCATTCTCTTTATTTTCTCACCTCTTTGATTATGCCTAGCACACATAACTATTAAGGATTTTCACAAAAACGCCTTTAACAAAAAAATTTTTTAGAAAACAGTTTTCGCAATTGGATTTCGAGTCAATTTTATTTATAAAAAACTTTAGAAATTTGGCCACTTGCTATTTGATTTCAACTAAAAATAAATATTTTTTATTAAATTTTTTGAAAAACGTTATTTTCGACGTATTTTGTTAAGTTTTAAATTTGTCAAATCATTTCGGCTACGTGCCTGGTTTAGAGATTATATTGCGTAGACTTATACAGAGCTGCATTTTAATAAAATCTCGCGAGTTTTCTATCCCGTGTAGATGTGCTTTAAAAACACATCGAAAAATTATAGGAATATAACAAAATTTTAAAACAAATTCAAAAGTTTTGGAATAAATACCTATATTGTTTTTTTTTCAAATTGAGTTAAAAATTTTTAGAAAAACAGCTAAATTTATTTAAAATATTAATAATTCATGAAATACTAGCTAGAAATAAATTTATTAATGCTCAAAAACAGCAAGAATGTCTTACAAAAAATTGCTAGATTCTGCTAAATCGTATTTTATCCAGCTAAATATATATATTTTTTTTAAGGAAAGCAACACTCAGGAAATTATTCCTATTAATTAATGTGTTGCTTCCTTTGGAAAGGGGATAGAGGATAAGTGAAAGGTGGGGAAAGATGAAGGGCTTCAAATATGGCATTTGTTCCAGAGTTGTTTCTTGAGATGTTCCTGGAGGGCGTCTGGAAATTTCTGAAACTGGGCAATAATACTTTTTACCTTTTTCTATACAAACATAAAAACATTAGTTACATCAGCTTTCATTTTAGCTGCCCTTTATAATATATGAAAAATTATAATATACGAGAAGCCCTTGGTGACAAATTCGTGGCCATCCCTGATTTATAGAGTACGTTCGAATTTTTCTATATATTGTGTGGAAACTCTTGTATATTTTTACGTAGTAGCAAATTGCACCACAATATATTTTTCTTGTTGAATTTTTTATACAACATATACAAAATAAATTTTTAGATTACATACATAAATTACCACATACAGTAAAACTTGTTTAAGGCGAACTCCGGTGGACCAGAAAAATTAGTTCCTTGTAAGCGTGGCTCGTATTAACGGCGGTAAAATTTGCTTAAATTTTTTTTAATTCTCCACAAAACATTTGAAATTCTAAAAATAGTTTCGTAAATTTTTCAGTTCCTTTCCTTGGCTTTAGAATTTATTAAAATATAAAAAAAAATATATAAAAAGAAATGAAAAAATTTAGGCAATTGTAGTAAAATAGAAATTGTACGAAATTTAGGTTGTGTGACCATCAGAAACAGTTCGTTTTAACAGAGTATTCGTCTTCCCATATTATTCATATTCATATAAACATGGGTTTTTTATACCGAAATTGGTGCAAAAATGACGGAAATTTCAAATTTATTCGTACTAACCGAGAATTCGTATTAAAAGAGTTTTACTGTACTCCGATCTTTAATATATAAACTTATATCAAAAAGTATACAGAATTTTTAATATGCGAAAACTGAATACATAATTTTTGTTAGTTTCTATATGAGTGTTCTTAGAGTCATGATTGCTATTTTCTTTAGTTAACGGTGAAAGTAGGACTTTCCGGACTTTATTCATTTCTTCGGAAACGGGAATCAAAAAGTGAATTTCACGGAAATACGACAATGATTGTAATGAGTTTAAATAATATGGAACGAATTCATATTATATTCAAAAGTTGCACTAAAAACTGAAGTGATTATGCATAATAATTTGGAAACACGCTTATAAAATGAATTTCGTATGAAAAAATTGTTTTATAAACCATCTACAAATTAAAAAGTGATTATGCATATGACCCTAAAAAATATTAAAATGAAATAACTTTTACCAATTTATTATTTTACTTACTCAAAATTATACACCAAGAACGAAATTATTGGAAATGTTCCTTAGGACACTGCTCATTTTAACGTTTTCTTGCTTGCCTATATTACCTCTCCTAAGGTGTTAATAAACTGGACTTTTTATTTTGTCTTTAAAAAGTCTGGCATTTATATTAGGATTAGTTAAACATCCCAAACAGGGTTATGGGAATTTGGTTCTGATAAATGATTTACCTACAAAAAAAATTTGTTGTCACAACCGAATTTGGTTCCAACCGATTCGTTCGGTTGCTGCAACCGAAAAATCGGTTGTTTCAACCCTATTTTGGTTGTCACAACCCTATTTCAGTTGGGGCAACAGCAATAGGGCTGTGATAACCGAATTATCGGTTGCAGCAACAAAACAATTCGGTTGATATAGATAGATATTTATTTCTCATTATTAGAACTAACGAATAAAATTCTTTCGTAGTTTGAGTGGTATAACATGATAAAAGGTCATAATAACAATTACAAAAATAGAAACAATATATTAAAAAAAAAATTTAACAATAATGACAAATATTAAAAATTTAAAATATATATATTAGGGCGGGTCGATTTAAAAATCGCCCAAGTGACAAGGAAAATGGTATTCTAGGGATCAAAATAAGAAACTTTGCCCGAGAAACCATACCTCTAAAACGAATTTTGAATCCCCGACTTTTGATGTCCCAGGGGGGTTCCAGGGGTGTGCCACTGGCATGTGTGGGTCGGCTTGCAAAGTTAGTGGGGGTCGGTGATACATTTAGACTCGATTGGGGCACTCTAAATGGGTCAAAGTGGGATTTTTTAAAATTTGACCCTAAAATTAAACAAATATGGGGCCATATTAAATTAGATAAAATTTTATAAAGCTTTACATATATAAGTGATGTTAGTGATAAAATCGGATCTTTTTTTAAGAACTGATTTTCATGATTTGTATTTATATGCATTCAAAAATTTTAATTAAATCAATTTTTTTGTATTTTAAAAATTTTGAATACTTTATTAGCACAACCCATTAAATGGTAAGGTGGAACAGTTTCCATCGTTATTTAAAATTTAACAATTTTTTTTCTCATTTTGCTTTTAAAAATCATCCACCTTCTACTTAGAAGTTTTTTTTTGCTAATACTTACATATATGTTTTTGTTTCTAACATTTTCTCCCTATTTATTGTATATAAAAGTGTAGTGGTTATATTAGAAGTAAAGAAAACATGTTGTTCATATTTCTTTATAGAATTTTAAGATTCGACATTTTTTGTTAAAATATTTGCGTTGTCATCTTAAAATATTTTAGCAAAAATATAAATTTTTAAAATTTGTTTGAACACCGAAAAAAAAATGTCAAGTGACCCTGTGGGAAACAGGGGTCAGCTGAAATGAGAGTAAACTGCACAGGTGTGAAATAATATATACTGAGACCTGGTCCATGACCGGTGAAAACAGAACCGGTACGAATGGGCCTACCCGTGACTGGTGAAAAGAGCACCCATCTTAAATTAACTGTCCCGGGTCAAGTGAAAACAGAACTGAGCCAGGTTGTTTCATTCAAGAGATTTAAACACTGAAGTGTGCCTTTAATTACAAATTGTCGAATTTTAATGCTGACACTCACAGAAACCAAAAAAACACAACTTTGCTGTTAGACAACCAATATGCATTGGTAATAGGGTATTCAATTAATCGGCTTTTTATTTTAATCGATGAATAGTGCAAATAATTATTTGGGTTTTTTGATTAACCGATTAATCGAACAAAATTTAAAAATTAATCGATTAATCGAAAAAAAATTTTATGTAAAATAATATACATATATTTTTGTATTTTTAATAATTTTATTTAAAAACGAGTAAAAAGGTTAAAGTCGGGCATGCCGACTATACAATACCCTACACCAGTCTGGTGTATTGTTTGGATCCGAAATTCGAATGGGTTAAAATGGGGCTTGTGTCAAAATTTTCTATAATGTGAGTCAGCGCACCAAATTTCATTAAAATATCTTAATATTTGCGACCTGCAGTTTGTAACCAAGCCAATTTTGGGGGGACCCTTATATGGGCACTAGTTCTAAACATGGACCGATGTTCACCAAAATCAATAGGCTTCGTCCTTGGGCCAACATAGGTCTATGTACCAAATTTCATCAAAATATCTTAATATTTGCGACCTAAACAGTATAATTTTGGTAGGACCCTTATATGGGCACTAGGTCTAAACATGGACCGATGTTCACAAAAATCAAACTTGTTCGTCCTTGGGCCAACATAGGTCAGCCTGCCAAATTTCATTAAAATATCTTAATATTTGCGACCTGTAGAGTGCGCACAAGATTGCATGGACAGACAGACAGACGGACGGACGGACGGACAGACGGACATCGTTAAATCGAGATAAAAAAAAATTCTGAACCGATCGGTATACTATAAGGTGAGTCTACGATCAATATTTTTTGGTGTTACAAACATCAGCACAAACTTATAATACCCTGACCACATAGTGGTGTAGGGTATAAAAAAAAACAAAAATAATTTTAGTGACTCTTTTAAAACTCCTATAAACAAAAATTGTAATAATTAAGATATTGTAATATGTTGTCAAAATATTTAAATATTTAATTATAATTAATAGTACAAATGCTTATCAATTATAATAGTTATTAAGGCTTTCGCTTAATATTAATATTTAAAAAAATTGTTAAAAAATAATTAAAAGTTTGATTATATTTAAATAGATATCACTACATTGTAAGATCTGTCAAAACAACAGATTAGTCTTTTTGGAAGATGACACAGCAAACTGTGACAATTTTTTGTTATTTTTGTTTGTCTTGCATATTTAAGATGTTTCTTAACGTTCCAAAAATTCTGATTGAGTTTAAGCTAGTAAATTTGTCATATTTGATCTTAAAACCGACCAAAAACAACACTCATTAAGCTAATAAAGATTTCTAGAAATTCTAAAAAGTTGTCCCTTGATGATTATCTTATGGCAGAATGAAATCCGGTTTGGTAAAAGCCTACACAAAATTATTTTTCACAATTTCTTAAACAAGTTTGGGATTTAAGCATATTTACTTTAACAAAATTATATATATTTTTTAAATATTTTTATTTATTTTTTATTTATTTATTTAGTTATTTCTCGTTATTAGAACAATAAGAATAAAATTCTTTTATAGTTCAAATGGTATAACATTTACAACGTCATAATAGTAATGATAACAAAATATTTAGCACTGAGTAAAAATAAATTATATAAATTAAAAATAGTAATGTCAACAATTATAATAATGTAATTTTTATGCCAATTTCGATTAATCGATTAATCGTATTAAACAAAATTGTTCGATTAATCAAATAACGGTTAATCGATTGAATACCCTATTAGGTAGCAATAGTTTATACTGCAGAGCAGTATAAACCACGACCACGGAACATTCGTTAGCGGAATGTTCCGTGATCGAGCTCTACTGATGCCCAGTCGATTTTTTCAAATTCAAAATTTTTTATTACAATAATTGAGCGAACCAATTCTTTTGCGTTAGTCACAATAACAAAATTTGTAGCCAGTGTCTGAATATCATCAAATATTGGATATGTTTACCATATAAACTTTTCATACGCGAATGAATTTATTTAAAACAAATAATTTAAATCCCATTTCTTTTCTTTCTGTGTATTGTAATTTAAATATAAAACTTATATGTGCAAATTCCTAAGTTTACTTATTTTTACATTAAATGTTTGATTTTCTTTGACTTCTTTATACATTCATAAATTGTTGTTATCTGAATCTACAAGAATGAAAACCTCTTTAGAAAAGTAGAAGATAAATATAGAAAGTTAAATGTATAAATATTTATATACAGAAGAGAGAAGGTCGCGTGGGTGATTTGTGAAACGGTCACGAAATACAGATAAAATATCGCACTAGAATGTTTTTCTACTTATTGGTATTAAAACAAATAATAATAAATAAGAAAAGAACATTAAAAAAATAGAAACGAAAATTAAATTTTTTTTCTGATTTTTTAGTCTACTAATTATAATTATTCAGATGCAATAAGCAATTTAAAAAAATAGCGCTCCAAATAATGCAGAATTTTTAAAAATTAAGCATTTCATATTGAAAAAAAATGACTTTAGAAAAAAAATAATTAAAAATATTGCAAAGGGGCGGTTCATAACAGCAACGAATTTTATTTTTAGGAAAAATGTTTAGGTTTTGAAATAAATTAATATAAAAACAATTAAATTGAAAAATGCATGCAAAATGTAATGTTACTTTAAACAACAATTTACTCCTAGTTTTCTAGATGTGGGCCACCTTTAAAAATCTACAGGGGATGAAATAACATCTTGAAAACTTTGAACATAGTACACTACTTAACAATGGTAAAATTACAAATAAGTTCCTGAAATTAGTTACAAACCATAGTTTTTTAACTGAAACTTATTCAAGTCTGTTTAAAATAAGTTTGTTAGGTTATTATATTTTTTTTTAAAACATTGGGTGTTTAACTTAAAAATGCGGGATCTTTTGCAAATTTTAGGCGTTTATTGCGAAACATTGATGCAATATAAATTTATTCATAGTATTGGACATCGCTAGCTATGACCTTTTCCCATCTTTCTGGCAACATATGGATTTCGCGCCAAAAGAACTGCTCATTTTTTGAAGCCAAGACCGAATCGGGTCAATTTCGTATACCCTGTTTTGAATCTGAGCGTATTTTAGTAGTGAGAACGTTCTGCATTGATTGAAACAAATGGTAGTAGGACGGGGCAAGGTCTGAACTATAACTACTATTTTGTAAATAGTTTTAAACCGGTCTTGCAACACGTGGCCGAGCTTAGTCATGATGGAATATTACGGCTTCACATCTAGCCGCATATCCCGGGCGTTTTTCGGCTAATACTAGCTTCAAACGAATCAATCTGTTCGGTACAGGTCCCCTGTGATCATCTGACCCGATTTCAGCAGCTTATAATAGATGGGACCCTTATGGTGCCACCAAATACAGAGCACTACCTTGGCAACATGGATATTCGGCTTTGGAGTTGACTTGGATGGTTCGCCAAGCTTCACATACGATTTCTTGCGCTTTAGGATAAATCCTGCTTCTTTCAAACGTTTTGAAATTACTGCTTGAGTGACTCTCAATGATTTTCCAAGTTCTTCTTGAGTTTGACAGCTATCTTCATCGAGTAATGCTTCCAATTCATCATCTTCGAATTTTTTTGGCTGACATGGGCGGTCTTTGTCTTCCGTGTCGCACATTGAAATCGATGGAACATATTCAGTATAAGCTTCGGTGAGTAATCGATGTGCTTTAGCTGCAATTTTTTCAAATTGAAAAAGTAAAACATCATCTAATATGAATCCCTCATTTTTAAGTTATACACCCAATATGTATAAGAAAAACTTTTGAAACATGGTTACTTTTTACTATATTAAAACTAACAGACTAGAAATACGGTTTTCTATAACGCTGTCTATAAGAAAATCTTCACTTTTAAAGGACTTCTTTCTACATATTGCAAATATCCACATTCGTGAATAAAATCCTACATAAAATAGCATCTGAAGATTATAAGGGATACTTAAGGTGGTGTATGATCTCCGTAACTATTTTTTTGTTGCTTTTCGTTTTTAAATGAAATTTAATTCGATGGCACGTTTGGTAAAATGGCCTTATGCGTGCCTAGAATACATTGTCATTTCACATTGCAAACATTTTTTTTTGTTTTAGCCATAATTTATACACAAAATATAGTAAGTAGGTAGAGTGAGGGTAGAAAAATGTTACTACTATATATTAGTTTGCTTATAAAGAACCCATACATACAATATAAACTCTTATAGAAACCACAAATGTTATTCATTTTAAGAAAGTATAAGATGGCATGTCAAGGTAACCTCTCAAATTAAAACTGTAGAAATACTTATAAAAAAATGCATCAATATTTTATATTATAGTTATATAAATTAATTTACCTACGTATGTAAATATATATAAAATTGTTAATTCAAAATTAAAAACTATGCATTTTTATAAACATTTTAATAAAAATTAACATTTATTTGTTTACTATCTGTAAAAAAAACAGGGCAAGGGACTTCATGTAAATAGAATATATTTTTGCCAATCACCCAATTTGCAATAAAATGGCATATATATATGTTTATGCATATTACGCTATAAATGCATATCTAAAATTATTTCAGTGTATGTCCAATTTTTTGGACACGAGTAGGTTGTGAAGAGAATTTTCATTCCGATTCCTCTTGTTCAACCTAGCCTAATATATATGTTTTAAAAACAATTTTTTCTTCAATATATAAGAATATTTTTTTTTTTTATCACGAAGACAAAAATGTAAGAATGATTATATCAACTAACTTTCCGACTACAATAAACGGTAATTTTCAATGTTTAAACTACTTTTTAAGGCAAACAGCTACAAGAATGTAAATGCTAATATAAAAAACACTTATAAGATCAATAAGAAAGGCGTATTTTTTATATTTTAAAAGCATATTTTCCGATTTTTAAACAGGTTTGTCAACTGATTCATAAGGTTAGCGACAATGGATAGGATATCGGTATTTTAAGATATTGCCTTAAGTTATTATAAGGTTAACGGTATTTAAATTTATTGTATTTGGTTTTTTTAAGGTTAATGGTATTGATAGTTATTTCGTATATTAAAGTTAACGATTTTGAAATGATTGACAACTTACGGATCTTCACTTTGTGTCAGTGTAAACAAAAGCATTAGCTATCAAATGATGATCTATTTAAGAAAAAACAAAAAATTTAAAGTTATTTCGTTAGGTTATTTTAAGGTTAACCGTATTTAAAATTATGTCGTTATGGTATTTTAGGGTTAATGGTACTTTAAATAATTTTCGTTAGAGTATTTTAAGGTTAACGGTATTTTCAGTTGTTTCGTTAGTGGTGTCTTAAAGTAAACGGTAGTCATTTCGTTACTGGTATTTTAGGATTAGCGTTTGCCAACCATGTTTTTAACACATGTTTTAAGTACACTGATAGAATTTTGTACATAGTATTAATGAATTTGTTCATTAATACAATGAATTTGTTCATTGAAAAGTCCCCAAAGAACGGTTTCATTGGATTAATGAAACATGTTTCATTAAATCAAGTTTAATGAATGGATTCATTGATCTAATGAAAATTTCATTGAATATATGAATTTTTTCATTAATTTTAAGATAAACATTATGAAAGTTTCATGTGTTTATTGAATTAAATTCATTACTTTTATGAAATAATTTCATTAATATTTTTCTTCAAATAATGTAAACTGGATTTATTTTATAAATAAATATAAAAATTTGCGAGAATTATGAGACATAAAATGTGAAAGCTAAAAAAATAAAACTAAAAAAACAGCAGCATAAGAAAAATTAACAATTAACAAATTAATTAAATTTGATTTTCCTCCGCGCATATTTGATGTGATTAGTTCGACAAACAAACAGAACTGATGTTTCGTTTGAGGTTTTGTTGTGTGTGGCATCGTCTGTATTAAAAAATGTAAACAAAAACGAAACACATATTCTGACGAATGTTCCTTCGTGTGTAGGCAGCATAATAAAACTAACCTGGAACTTATGTATTGTATAATTACATAGGAATTAGATAATATTCCCCCTTTTTTTCTGTGTGTAATGTCTACAAATCAAATAAAATCCGCAATGAAATTTTAAAATAACGCGCAAAGCAACAACTATTAAAATACTTTTGTTGTTGCTGTTTGTTATTTGTAAATTTTATCGCGTTTTTTATTTCTTCACTACGTAAATTAAAAATACTTATTTTGCTGGGTTAAACAAACAGAAGAAAACTGTATTATTCTTCTTATTTTATTAAAATAGCGGAGATACGGGCAAGTCCATGTTTTAACTTTCACCCGAAATAAGAGTCTCCGACAACAATTTTTTTTTTTTCCTATTCAACCCAAAAAGTACTATCTGGGGAAAAAATCAACTTGTTCCCTTAAAGATGAAATGCCGATATAACTCCTGGTATATAGGGAAATATAAAAAGAGGTGAAATTGTACCTGAAATCAATTTTATAAGTTAAATTTTTTGTTTATGAAATTTTCATTAATTTAATGAATTTTTTTATGAAATTATGAAAAATTAAAAAAAAATCTAATGAAAAAATCATAACAACAATGAATTTTCATTCAGTCAATGAATTTTTTCATTAAATCAATGAATCCATTTTAATGAAATCGAATCATTAATGCTATGAACGAAAATTCTATCAGTGTACCTACCTACATAAAACACGACTTTTAGAGAAGGAACTTCCTTCGCCTGCTAATAAATAATTCAGGCGTTTAACAAATTTTTCGTTGCTGTCGTCATTATTTTAATTTTTGTGTGTATAATTTTAACAAATAATGTAGGTTGTTTAATTGGTGGGTTAAACTGAATTCCCAGCAAACAATTTTACAATTTTTCGAATATAAATTTTGTTTTGTGAATACCGAATTTTAGTTATATTTAGGTTAAATTTTTGTTCATATAAAATAAAAAATTAATTTGTTAAATCAGCAAAAAATTTTGGTGATTAGTAGCCTAAAAGTCACAAAAAAGTTTAAAATTTTCGAAATTTTTTTTCGATTTTTTTTAAAATGCAAATACAAATTGAGCCTTTTGAAAACAGTAGTTTACAATTTTTTCTAGCAAATATTTCTGTTAATTTAACAGGATAGACTGCTATTTCCATTCAACTAAATTTATCTTAAAAATAACAAAAATTTTTAGATGTAACAGTTTCTTTTTGCTATTTTTAGTCTACTAATATTTAGAAAAATTCTTGGAGAATTTACAGTACAATGGCTCATATGAATAAAAAATAGATATTACTAATAGGGGGAAATACAGGGTTTTTTAAGCAATTACTTCACAAATCTAGTCTGCTTGGGAGTAGACTAGAAATTTAATTTTTTAATTTTCGTTTACATTTCATGATATTCTACCAGCCAATTGGTAAATTTGGGGTTAAAAGCCATTCCTAAGCCCAAAGTAATTACTTCGAAGTAATTGCTAAGTTTTATTCATATGACCCAATGTATATTTTCAATTAACTAAAAGTTAATTTTAAATATAACTAAAATTCTGTAAATTTAAGATATTTTTAGTTACTTTTTCTGCTATTTTTACAGATTTATTTCTATTAGTGTATAATTTAAATCCCCCAAATTCTTATTGGGTCTTCTGAGAAAAAAATAAAAAAATAAATTTTTTTCGATATTCAAAAAAAAAAAAAGAAATAAGAATATTTAAAAATTAAAATTCAAAAATCGGCCATGACAGATTTGTGCGGAATTTCGTAAATTTAAATATATAAGAAATTTTTGAAAATCGGCTAAGAATTGTGGCCTGAAATGTTATTTGCTTAAAAAAAATTAATTTTGGACACACTGTGCAGTGGAGACAATAAAAATATTGTTTATATTTCAGCATTACAATAAAGTTTTAACTATATTGATTTTAAATTAACAACAAATATTGGCTCATATGAATAAAAAATAGATATTACTAATATGGGGGAATATTGGTCAATTTTAAATGTATATATTTTTATTTTATGCTATTCTACACGCATATGGATAAATTAAGCGTTAAAAGTCATTCTTAAGCCAAAAGTATTTACTTCGAAGTAATTGATACAATTTATTCATATTTATTCATTTCGTCAAAATAATATTCTTATCAAAATAAAAATACATTTGAAACTATAAGACACGCTAACAATGTGTTAATAAAATAATAAAAAATTGAAAACAATTACAGTATGGCCCCGCTTAACAAAAAGCATTAAGGACCATAAAATTTTTATTTTATTAATTCCTTAACTATCGCAATTTTTATTATTTCGATTACCAATGATAAGCGCCATCGGGTTCATCCGTTAAATGTAGTGGCACTATAGTCCAAGCGATTCTGAATCTAATCGTGACAAATTTTGTTCCACAAAAAGATGTTTAGTAAATCAAATTAACAAAAATTGAAAATATTGTTTACTGGGTTAAACCACCCAAGTTGGTAGTGGTGTGCAAATTTAAACAATAAAAAGCTTAATTTACATTAAAACAAAAATTTTGAAACAATAAAAATTTTAAAGCGTGACTTAAGGTAATTGTCAACTTAATTTAACATTTTTAACACTTTGTTTTATAATTTTTATATTTGATTTACCTTTTTATCCGTCAGTTCGATCGACCAAACAACCATTTATTCATTAACTAATTTAATTATCAACATATTTGTTATAATTTTGCATGGTAATATTTTAATTTTTTGTATAAATAAATTTTTTAATTATTTTATAATGGAGTTACTGAAATGTTTAAATAAACAATAATAAAATAGAAATAAAAAACAAATTATCATACAATGTATTATGGCAAATGTTTTAAAAGTGTTTAGTAGAATGTAAAAAAACAAATTATAAACAATACAAGACATTATATGGTCTGCTGAACAGAGACCAGAAAAATTAAATGAATAAAAATTCAATTCACTCAGAAACAATTTTTATTTAAAATGATTTCAAGCATTTTAACAAAACAAAAAATAAAAAACTAAAATGCATTATGCATTAGTATAAATTTTATTTAACACATTGTAAGAGTACATTCATATTTATTGTTCGTTTTTGAAAACTTTTTAAGAATGATACATTTTTCTGGGTTGTCTTCCTCCTGAACTTTGCAATTATTATATTTTTTTCTTTTTTTATGATTTTGTAGTAATAACAGAATACAAACTTTTGATTAGTATTTTTCGTTTTATAAATTTACAAAATGGTATTACAGTAAAGACGGTTAGAAAGGACTATCGGCAAATCCACAAAAAAAAAACTAAAAGCTAGTTTTAACTACGAAATTGATTACATTAATCAAAATTTTAATTGATTTTGCACTATATTGATACTATTAATTGTAAAAATTGTATTCGATGAATTGAAGCGAAATTCGATTAAATTAGTAATTATATCAATTAAAAAATTTATTGAAAATGAAATAATATCATATTATCCAAAAAAGTACGAGTATGTGTACTAGGAGTATAATTTTTTGCAAGTTCCCAAAGCAAAACCAAATAGAGAATATTGTCCTAATAATAAAAACAGTTTCTTTAATTCATTTTGTTAAGAAAACCTCCCGCACCGAAAGCGATTTGTAAAATTTTTAAATATTGCATTAGTATCGCGACTTTGTGAAATTTTCTTTTCAAAATGGTGCGAAATAGTTTTCACTGATGTTTGTATTAGAAAATTAGAAATAGCTAACTAATTCGAAGTGAAATTTTATTTTAATTAAATTAAAAAGAAAATTCAGTTATATGAAGTTTCAATGTGTTTGGTGCGGGAACTTTTTTAACGATCTCGAAAAAGTAAAATCGTAGTTCTTAATATTTTTCCATGCTCTACTTGATTTTGCCTTTTGGGAGAAATGCTATTTGCAAAAATTGTTAAAAGTTATGTCCCTAATGTGCACGTCACATTTCCAGTATATTGTATATTTGTAAACGTGACTAGTTGCAAGTATGTTTTTTTCATACTTGCGACTAGTTGATTGAATGAACTATTTAATTGACGATTTCATTTGCATTACAATTGATCAATTGCAATGTAATTTTTTGGCATTAAAAAAATTCCCAAGTATGGTGTTTGTTTGTGAACTGCAAAGCATTCAGTTGTTATACTTAAAAGTTTCTACTTATTCATACAGTTTAACACAAAAAAAAAAATATATTTGAATTATTTGATAAAAAATATTTGCTGAAATATTGCAAAATTAGTTGATACATTATTTGATTCAATTAAATATCTGCTTAAAAACAAGTTTTATTTTTAACGTAGCTTTAATTACATATTTAAGGTTAGGAATTTTTTCCTCTGTAGTGACTATAGGCTAATTTACAAAGAAAAGTTAGTTTAGTAAAAAGTAGATTAACTGTTTAATGGAGCAATAACATAAATACAATTAAACTTTTAAATGAAATTGAGCCTACAATTGATTTTTTAAATACAAAGAACATGTTTGTTTCTGATGAATTTTCTTTTATTAAATAGCCAACAAACACATTTGCTGAAACTCATAGCAAATTTTAAAACCCGATGTTCTTAACTTGATTGTTATTATTATTACTCTTATTTTTTGTATTAATTAAATAGTTTATTATTCCAACAAACGAGTTTGTTGAAACTCAAAGCAAAATTTAACAATCGAATTTTTTGATTTCTATTTATTTTTTAATTTAAAAACACCCCTTAAATAAAAAATACATTTTTTTCAAAAAAATATTTTTTTAAAGCAACATTTTTTTAATGAAGAATAATAACGAAACCTAACAAAACCCAAAAATAGGTGTTTCAGACCTTTCGTTAACTCGTTCTTCTAATTTTTGGGTTTTTAGGATACAGTAATATTTTTGTTCGATATTAAGAAAAAAACAGTCAAACTTCATTGCTGGTGTTCGTATTAAAAAATCATCATTTTGGAGGCACAATTCGTCAAATTGCCATTTGTTTATTTTTGATAGTAAAAATCGTCAAATCAGTCAACACTGTTCACGGCACATAATTCAGTCACAGCTAAAAAAAAAAACCTTTTGAAAAATCTAGTTCACTAACTCAAATTGACGATAATGAACGAGTAAGAAAATAACTTGTTGAGTTTCAACAAAATGTTTGTTTGTTTACATGTAAGTTTTTAATAATCTTACTAGTTTTTTATCTTAGATTCATTTTAAACAAAATATTTGCGAAATTTCTCATATCAACAAAATATCTAAATGAATCAGTTATTAATGTTGTTGAAATCAAAATTGAATTTCAACAAATTTTTGTCACTTGAAATTTGGTGATATTTTTATCCGTGAAAGAAGTCGGTATATGATGATCAACATATAATCCATAATTTGATTTCGTAACTACTTCTAATCTGCGTTTCCATTAGTAAGTGTGTACAACTCTAAATTTTCTTATAGCGACGCTTTCCAATACTAAAAAATATTCAGACAAAGTCTGGTAAAAATTAATTTTAATGTTATGCTATCGAAAATTTTTTTACTAACTCCGCCATTTTCCGTGTTTACCTTATGCAGGATTGCTATCGCTGCCCTTGGTGTTTTAAACTGACAAATTTAATCTTTTAATTGTCAAAAAAATACATACGTAAACGACGAAGATTAAAAAAGTGGATGAACTTTAATCACTGTATAAACGGGCTATATGAATTTTCATTCCCAGCAAAAAGCTTAAATCGAAAAATACTGGTTGCAGAACGCCTTATATTGAATCATCATATGTTCTAATTTATGTTAAAAAATCTGCTATTTTTATATGGAGTTTCGTCCAAATTAGAACAGGCTGCTTTGAAGCCCTAGTTACCAATGGCCTAAGTTAAATGTCAGTCTAATAGAACATTTACTGTAAAAGCTATTTAAAAAACTTCTTGAATTGTATTTTCAAAAGTATATAATATAATAATACATATTGTTCTTGTTAGTATTCCTTGGCAATTTCTTCAACATGTCTTTCCGCTTCGTTTTTCTGTTAATTTGGTAAAATTGTTCACATGTGATTGCACAGCAAATTTTGTTCAAGGATAATTTTCATAAATCACGCTTAATATGATGATGTCTTATTTACAAAAATGATACTACATAAATTCTAAAAAAGTAATATTATATTTGACAAGAATTATAGCTTGACAACAAACTTAAATTGTTTTTAAAACACAAAATTAAAGAATTTATGACAAAATTGTGTCAAAGTTTTAAAAATAAATCTCTTATTTCTGGGTCCTAATTCGATTTTTTTTTATACTTTACAGTAAAAGGCAAAAGCTTGATCAAATATGAAAAAATGTTAACATAAATTTTTCTTTGAATACACTATTTTATGAAGCCCAGCAAAATCTTTCATTACCAAATAAGTGGTTATATAACGAAACTAAAATATTTTACTGCTTATAATTCGGCGTCAGTGATAGGTATTTTTGTTAGACGAAGTCGTTTTTATAAGCAGTCTAGGTTATGCGCGGCTACCCAGCCAGAAATTGACAAACATAAAAGCGTTCTGAAAGCACTTTATATGGTGGTTCAAGCATTATCAAAGCAACATATTTTTGGGTTTTATAGTGTTCTCAAAATTGATTAATTTTTGAGCCTTTAAAATTTTTCTAAATCTTTTTTTTTTAGTCATTTTTGAATCAAAAAAGAAGGCTCTTTTGGATGAACCACTTTCATACAAAAATTTTAATTTTTAATAATATTTTTTGAGTTTTTTTTTGATTAATTTTTTGGCTTGTTTGCTGGCTGGGTAAGTTCAAAAATTATAGGATATTAAGAGAAATGTAGATGTGTTCAATTTTTTGTTGGTGTAGGGTTCTGACGACATTTTGCTGCAGCCAACCAGCGACCAGTTTTTGATAAAATAGGTAAGATTGGGAACCCGCGGTAACGTAAAGGAACGGGCCTAATGTAAGAAATTTAGATGAAAACAACACTGAAATAGGTATACATATGGTGGAAGCTAAATGCATTCTTAAAACATTTTATAATGAATCCATTGCTATTCCTCTTACATAAATAATTGTAACAAAACATCCCAGTCAGCAAACAAGCCCAAAAATTAATAAAAAAAGCTCAAAAAAATATTATTAAATGTTCAAATTTTGTATGACAGTGGTTCATCCAAAAGAGCCTTCTTTTTTGATTCAAAAATTACTCAAAAAATGATTTTAAAAAAATCCGAAGGTTCAAAAATTAATCTTTTTTTGAGCCTTTTTTGAATTGTTTACAAAATATTAAAATTTGTTTACATTTCTGAACTACCTTTTGGATTTAATAATTTGGATCTATTTTAGAATGCTCATATTTTCGTCCAAAATATGAGCAATTTTTGATGAAAATTTCAAAAAAATGTGTTTTATTTGGCTAATTTTTGACTCAGAATAAGAACCCTCATAAAATATCCAAATTTTGCTGGCTGGGATTTCAAAAGTAATAAAAATTATTTTCTTTCTTTTAATCAACAGTTGTAAAATTTGTTAAAAAACGTTATCAAAGCATTTTAAAGATGATATTTTCCAAACGTTCTCAAAACGTTTAATTTTTGGTATAGACAATGCTTTGAGAGTACTTAGTTTTTTGTACAATCATCAATTTCTGGCTGGGTAGTTATTTAATTAAAAAAATACTGTGATATTTGTAACTACTTATTTTCTAACTACTAATAAGAATACGAGTAAGTCTTATTATTTAACAACCTGTAACTACTTATTTTTTAACAACTTATTAATATACGAATAACTACTTATTTTTTTTTTCTAAATATATTTCATATAAAAATTTTTAAGAAAAACCCTTTATTTGCTAGTTTTGCAATTTTTTTTCTCTTTTAATTTTTATTGGTATTGTTTTTTGATATTAAATTTCATATATTTGCATTTTTATTGCTATGTGTAAACCCAGATAAAGAAATCCAACTTTTTTTTGGATTTAATAAATCTACGTTTTGCATGAAAATTCTAGTGCCAGGTGATTAAAAAATGCGCTTATTAATTTAGCCTTCCTAAATCTACAATTTTTTGTACTTTTAGTATTTTCTTCCATCATTTTGGCATTAAAATTGACTTTGTCCTTTCCCTTAAATTACTATTTGTATTAAATATTTGTCTAAAAGGAATATAAGAATTAAAAAACCTATTTTGAAATGTGTGCACGCTCTCCAAAAAAAAAAAAAAAATAGACTACATAGAAAAAAAACACAACTCTGAACTTTAAGTTTGATTCCTTGTATACTTTCTTCTGCAGATTACCTAAGTTTATTATATAGAATAAAAAATTTTGTAAATAGATTTTTCTGAAAATCATCCACAGTCGTTTATACAACAAATACGGAATGTAAATGGGTAGAACCCAACTTGGTTTTAAATAAGAAGTGATCAAACAGACATACAAAGATTCTACTTAAGATTTTTTTGTTTATCTTCTTATCTCCTCTTTGTCACCTTTTTCACAAATGTGGCCACACTGACGTATGGTTTTTAGGTACAAGTGCAGGCAATTTGTGTATATCGGAGACGGACTGCCAGCAGGGCATTTTTATTTTTCTAATAGTGTTGTTTTTTCGAACGCGTCATACAGACCAAATGCAATTAATATTGTAATTAATATGCATTTTTATTCATTTTAATTAAGTAGGTTTGAGGTTAAGAAGAAGAATAAACATTTTTTTTTAAAAGTTATAGACACATTATTGATTATCATACTTTAAGAACCGACTGTAAATGCCAAAGATATAACGAAAAATGTAAAATGGCGACCCCTACGTTCGGCAAAAAAAAAAAAAATTTTTTTTTGAAATTGCCTTGCAAAAATACTTCATATTAAAGGGTGTACGGCGCACTTTTTTTTTTGCTTGTAAGGTGGTACGATAGAACCCTTGCTTTCCCTTCATTTCGCATGTCAAAGTTTGTGCTTTTTACCCCTCAAATAAAGAATTATAGTTAAACATTTTCGAGGGCTCGCAATGGGAAAGTGGGATTTACCTACTACATATTTGTTGCCTCAACCCTCCTCTACAAATTACCTTTGGGGATACTTACTCTTGTCGAACACCATTTCGCAAGCATATTTGCCTGTGGCTGTCAAAGGGTTAAGCGAAGATTTGCTTAACCCTCTCCTGCATCAACTTTAATGGCTGGTAATTTATCGACCAACCTTCGTGGACATGTGGATCTATGTCAAATAAATATTTTCTATTACTCCCAGTGTAGAAACGGTAATGACATATCATTATTTTTTGGACTACCAATAATGACACCCACTTACCTTCTGCATTATTTTAAAACATATAATAATGAGTTACTAATAATGACTTATTTTTATCATTATTTCAAATAGAAAATAATTTTCTAGATTTTTTTTTTTTAATTTTATGAAATCTATTTTTAGACTCATTTTTTTTTAAACACTGGTAAGGATATATGTAACCACATATTTTTTGATTTTTTGTATGTTGGCGAGTAAGCTTACTTGTGTGCAGCAGGTCAATTATGTTTTTATCTATTAAATATTACATGTCGATATAGCTCAGATGGTAGAGCTATTGACTGGCAATCTGTAAACCCAGGTTCGATTCCCGCACCAGCAAATTTATTAAAAAAAAAATACAATAAAAAATATTTTTTTTATATAACTTATTTTTTTGAAAATCTATTTTTAGACTCATTATTTTTGTCAGTACTGGTAAGCACATAGGTAACGATATATTTTTTGATTTTTCGTATGCTGGTGTGTAACCATAACTTATTATTTTTCGCGACATCGCCATATAAAGGTAATAAGAAATGTAATAACAAAAGTAACTAGTTACCATTACCAAGTATGTAGTTACATAACCACATATCTGGTAATAATTTTCTACACTGGGCTCTTATGGCTTTGCACACACAAAACAATAATTTTCATATTTGAATACGAAAATCGCAGATTCAATAAAAAAATTATTGAATTTCCTGTGATGACGATTTTGAAAAATAATGATAATGAAAATTGTAAGCAAGTTGTTGAAATTATTTTGTTTTTCGGTCAAGAAAGAAAGTTGTTGGTTTGATAAAACACATTTATTGAATTCTTTGTGATTTTTAATAAAATTAAGTGTTCCCGAGTAAAAAAAATTATATATAATCATATGTGGCATATATTACAATATATAATTAGACATGTCGTTATGTATATCCATATATAATTATATATGACGTTTTTTCCGAAAAATTTTCCTTATATTATGCCATATATAATTTCATCTAATTAGATATCGGCCTTCATAATATTAGATATGGCATATATAATTATATATTACATAACATGGTTGATCTTTTTGCATATATAGTTATATATAGAACTATATCTTAATATATATGGTGTCATTTTAGCAATATATAATTATATATGGTATTATTTAAAAAATATATAATTATATATGGTGTCATTTAAACTCGATATTATCATATATGGTGCCATTTAAACAATATATGGTCATATATGGTACCTCATTAACAAAATCTTTAATTCAGTTCCAGATATGATAATATATGTTACTATATATAGTGCGATATATATTTATATATGGTGCTATTTAAACAATATATTTTCATATACGGTGACATTCAAACCATATATTATCATATATGGTGCCATTCAAACCATATATTATCATATATGGTACCATTTAAACCATATATTATTATATATGCTGCCATTTAAACAATATATGGCCATATATGGTACCTCATGATCAAAATTTTTAATACAGTTCCAGATATGATAATATATGATACTATATATAGTGCCATATATATTTATACATGGTGTTATTTAAGTAATATATTACTATATATGGTGCTATTTAAACCATATTTTATCATATATGGTGCCATTTCGACAATATATGCTCATATATGGGACCTCATGAACAACATTTTTAATACAGTTTCAGATATAATAGTATATGCTACTATATATGGTGCAATATATATTGATATATGGTATCATTGAAACAATATATTACCATATGTGGTGACATTTAAACCATACATTATGATATATGGTGCCATTTCAACAACATTTTTAATACAGTTCCAGATATGATAACATATGCTACCATATATAGTACCATATACTTTGATATATCGTATCATTTAAACAACCCGAATAAAAATAGTTACATATAGTCATATATGTGATTAAGTTATATCTGTATAAATATACAGTTTCATCCGAAGAATGGCCCGATATATTTTTATCAATTGTTTATAAATTTTTATTTAATTGTATCAGTTTAGATCAGACCTGATTAAATTATGTGTTAATCAGATGAAATTGTATCCGATTTTTGACTTGATGCAATTTTATCGGTTTATATGTAATGGGGTCAGGTTTGATCGTAATTGGTTCAATTTTATATAAATAAAATATAATTGTATCCGACATTTGCCTTATACAATTGTATTAAAGTTTTAAACTGATATCAGGTCAAAATTGGGATATAACTATATAATTTTGTATACAAATATATCTAAAATTGTATCAGGTCAAAAATCAGATACAATTTCATCTGATTAACACATAATTTAATCAGGTCAGATCTAAACTGATACAATAAGTTAAAAACTGATAAACAACTGATACAATTTTATCGGGCCATTTTTCGGATCAAATGGTACATGGATGACTCTAAGTTATATATTACCATATAAAGCTCCATATTATTTTTTTTAATAGGGAACATACCATATATGGTGCCATTTAAACAGTATATTGTCATATATGGTGCCATTTAAACAATATATGGTCATAAATGGTAACTCAACTACAATATTAACTGTATTTCAGAAGGTATTAATTGCATTTCACAAATTTTAAATGTATTTCAGAAATTATGGAATGTATTTCAGAAATTATTAATTGTATTTCAGAATTAATCAAATCTATTTCAAAACTTGTTGATTGTTTATCATAGTTAATAAAGAAAAATTTCTAAATTACATTTCATAATTTCTGAAATACAATTGATAATTTCTGAAATACAGTTTGATAATTTCTGAAATACAATTAATAATTTCTGAAACAGAATTGATAAAACTGAACTTCAATTGACTAGTTCTGAAATACAATTCATAAATCTGAAAAATAATTGATAAGTTCTGAAATACAATTGATAAAACTGAAATTCAATTGATTATTTCTGAAATACAATTAATAAATCTTAAAAACAATTAATACAATTGAAATGGTGTAGAGCGTTAAAAAGATGTAAATAAAATTATTTTATTCAAAGATTTCAATTTAATAAAAAAATAAATATATAATTTTATAAAAAAATTTATAGAAAAAAAATTTTAATTTTATAAAAAGAAATTCATTTTGTAAAAAAAATGCATATCGAACTCGAGACCTTCTGAGTTTAAACCTTATTTTAACAAAATATTGTAATTTTTATAAAATCAGTGCTCTGCCAGTGTATTATTTTTTGAACAGTTGGCAATATATGTCTGGGATCTTATTTAATCCCAAATAAATGGAGATCTTACGTAGTACCAAATATAATGCGGCATCTAATTTTATCTGTCATTTTTATGGATAGTTTTAGATGTCAATCCCCAAATATATTGCTGTTTCTAATTCTATCTGCCATTTTAATACCGAAATAAATTGCTGGATCTAATTCGATCTGCAATTTATGGGATAAATTAAGATCCTACCAAATCCCCAAATATATCACTGGATTTAATTCCATCTGCAATTTATCGGAAAAGTTAAGATCTTACGCAATCCCGAAATATATTACTGGATCTAATTTCATCTGTTATTTTTTTTCATAAATTTAGATCTTACGTAATCCCCAAATATAATCCTCGATCTTATTCGATCTGCCGTTTTCCAGATAAAGTTAGATACAACTTAATCCTAAAATATATATGTGACCTTCTCCGAGAAAAGGGACCTAGTGTGTGAAAATTAAGTTTTGAAAAGAACGCATTTAAAGTTTCATAACGCATTATCACTTTAAACACACCTTCAGTTGGGAGATGCGATTTCGTATGGTTAGGTGCCTCAACTCATTTCATCTTATTCTACACCCTTTTAGGTACCAGAATCCACTCTTAAGTCCAAACCCGTTTTTTGACATACTAGGTCCCTTTTCTCGGAGAAGGTCACATATACCTAGATCTACTTTTTCGCATAAATTTAGATCCAAGTTTATCCCCATATATATTGCTGGATTTAATTTGATCTGCCAATTTTCTATTCAATTTATATCCAGGTTTATCCACAAATATATTGCTGGATCTAATTGGATCTGCCAATTTTCGGATAAATTTAGATCTAAGTTAATCCACAAATATATTGCTGGATCTAATTCGATGTGTCATTTTTCGAATCAAATTAGATCTAAGTTTATCCCCAAATATATTGCTAGATCTAATTCGATCTGCCACTTTTTCGGATCAAGTTAGATCTAAGTTTATCCACAAATATATTACTGGATCTAATTCGATCTGCCAAAATTGAGATCAAATTAGATATAAGTTTATCCACAAATATATAGCTGGATCTAATTGGATCCGCCATTTTTCGGATCAAATTAGATCTAAAAATATCCCCAAATATATACCTGGATCCGCCAATTTTCGGATCAAAATAGATCTAGGTTTATCCCCAAAGATATCATTAGATATCTCCCAATTTTGAGATATTACTTGATCTTAGTTTATCCCCATATATACAATTGGATCTAATACGATATGATTGGATACACCCAATTTTGAGATCTAATTGGATCAGCTAGATATTACACCAGATCTTAAACAATATCAAATTGGATATGATTAGATATTGCGCGAGATCAATTTTTTTTACTCGGGTTGATTTAGTAAAAAGTTTTAATCATTTTTTCTAATAAAAAACATATAAAATTTAATTTAAATTTATTTATTGAAAAATAAAAAAAAATATTATATATTCAGAAAATCTGAGGATTCAAAAGACTCTAAACGTATTTTATTCTACAATGCAAACAACTAAATATTACTTTTTAATTGAAAACATGACATTTTATGAGTTTTACCTTCATCATATATTATAAATTTACTTGCAACCGCATTAAAGTTCAAAGAGCAACTAAATATATAAAACTGCAAAGGTAAAATAAACACAGTAACAAAAAGAAAACAAAAAGTAGCATGCCTTGACAAATCAAAATAACGGCCAAAATTTAAAAAATGTGATTTTAACTTTGTTTCAAGTATTATGTTTATTGAAAATGAAAATTTATTCAATTATTTGTTTATCAAATGCATTTTATTGAGTGTTATTTTTAAAAGTTGAATATTGATAAACATAGTGTTTGAATTAAACACGAAGGGTTATTGTTCAACTCTTATTTCAAACAAACCAGTTTGTTAAATTTTTGTCTCGTATATTTTTTTGTTTTGCAGCACCCCCTGGCGGAGATATTTGGAATCAGATTTCAAACATTAACATGCTGCCGGTCCTGAGCGGGTTAAAATTGTTATAAAACAATATTCTAGCTAAATATATGATTGTTTTAAAATTTAAGTTTTATATTTTTTGATCACATAATTTTTGACTACCCAATAAACCTTTGAGAAATTTTGAAATTTTTGTTTGATAACAAACGTACATTTCAAATTATTCTCCTTAAAATAATTGTAGTCCTTGAATTAAATTCGAAAAATATTCCAAAAAAATTTTAAAAATACATTTGAATTTGTTTTTAATAATTTCAAATTGTTGTGTTTACCTTAAGTGTATATCTCAAGCATTATTTTTGTTTAAAAAAAACGTTTGATATATTTCGTATATTTCGAGATTTTATCAAATGTTTTTCAAAGTAGAAAAATATTTTATAATAGAATTTGAGAACGGTTTGAGAAAATAATTTTTTTCAATAATTTTTTTAATAGCAAAAAAGAAATAAATAAATAAAAATAGAAATCATTACTGAAAATTAAGAAAAATTACGAACTTTCTGTAAGTACCGCGATTATGTCCTTTACAAGTAATATATACGATGGACTTTATTGCTACAACCTTAATTTGAAAAGTAGGTAAGTGCTAAAATTGATATATCCTCGGATAGGATACAACTAACATTTTTTTGTAGTTTTATAACAGATTTGCTACTTGGATGAGCACAAACTTTAAACTCACGTGGATTATGAAAGTAAGGTGAGTTAATTTTATAAATATCAGTCACAAATATCATAATTATATTTTGTAACTCTAGGAGTACCGTTACGAATTTAGGTAAAAGGCTAAAATATCTTAAGCGCCAATTCCTACACACAAACTTTAGTTTATTTACATGTTTTTTGACCGCAAAGTGTCGCTTAAGATAATTTTTTTCTTTATTAAACAACTTATAAACTTGGACACTCTCGTAAATGTATCATTCACTGTTGGATGCCTTATTCAAATTGCTTTTATTTGGCAATTAATAAATTTTTTGACCCAACATTAAAAAACAGGAAAATTAAAATCGCTTAGTTTTTGGCCCACCCTTTTAACCCCTAAAAGTGAGATTGAATATGTAAAAAGTAGAACATATTTGTTATTTTTTATCTTTATAACATATCCAGATTTTATAGAAATCGGTCTCTTTTAAGACCTTAAGATATTTTGGCGGAAATGGCTGGATATATTTTACTAACATAATCTTTTATCTTTTCTTTGTAGATGCAGAAATCTCTATGCAGTTTCTTAATATGCAGAAGATGGAATAATGAAGGAATTCTCAAATATTGCTAAGATAAACCAAATATCTAATATTTTTAATATTCTGTATAACTTTTTTCTAAGTGTAAAAAAATATAAATTTTATAAAAAAAAAAAAAATTAAAAATGTTTGATTTTTAGATAGGAGAAAAATTTTAAAAATATTATTATTTTGAAGTCATTATCAACAATATTCCTCGATTTAAATTTTCTGTTTTCAAGTTTGAGAAAGATAAAGTTCTCAAATCATTATCAACAATATTATGAAATTAAATTATGTATTAATATCGAGTCTAATAATTGAGTCGAAAAATATTTACAAAAAAGCTTGATATCAACAAGCCGTTTTTATTGAGAACCCTATAGTTCTCAGTTCGAGAACTACAATTTCTCAACCGTATTCTCTAAGGTTAATATTTCAAAAAATTATTAATATAAAATCGAATTCCATTTAGTTTTAAAGGTAAATGTTTATTGGGTAATTAAAAGTTTAGCCTTTATATATTCACAAAATTTACTATAAAAAAAATCGATCGACTTTATCGAATGAAGAATTCTGTATAAAGAACAAAACTTTCTACTAATGTTAGAGAAGAAAGTAAATGCAAAGTTAAGGTCTCTACACACAAAAAAAATATACCAGAAAAAAATTTAACAAACTCGTTTGTTTGATATAAAAGTTAAATACAATAACCCTTTGAATTTTATTAAAACATTTAGGTTGTTCATAAGGGGTGTGCTATCTGTTGTATCGTCCTAACAAAAAACAGAGTTGTTAAAATTTTTATTTGTGTTTAACAACGATTTTCTATTCAGTTTTCTATCGGTTAGCACACTCAAACAGAGGACACTAAACATACGTAAAAATGTTGTATCGTGCTATTCTCAAATGTTTTATTTTTTCAATTTAATTTTTAACAACTCTGTTTTTTGTTAGGATGATACAACGATACAACAAATAGTACACCCCTTGTGAAAACTCTTATTATGTTTATCACTATTGCAACTTTTCAAAATAACTCTCAACAAAATGTATTTAATAAATAAATAATTGAATAATTTTTAATTTTCAATAAATATAATACTTGAATCAAAGTAAAAATAAAATTTTTTAAATTTTGGCCGTTATTTTGATTTTTTTCAAGGCATGCTATGTTTTGTTTTTCTTTTTGTAAATTTGTCTATTACTGTTAAACATATTTAAGTTGCTCTTTGGACTTTGATGCGGTTGCACATATTATGTGTGAACCGGTAAAGTTTAATGAAATTATAAAGTTATTTAGTAATATGAAAGATTTAGAATTTTATTGCACCTTTTATAATTTTTGTTGTTTTTTTATTTTTCAATAAATAAATTTAAATTAAATTTAACATGTTTTTTTTATTAAAAAACTTATTAAAACTTTGTGTTAAGTCAACACATTCTTTCATTAAAAAATCACAAAAATTCAATAATTGTGTTTTATCAAATCAACAACTTTCTTTATTGACAGAAAAACAAAATAATTTCAACAACGTGCTTACAATTTTCATTATCAATTCTGCAAAAATCGTCATAACAGGAAATTCAAACATTTTTTTTTATTGAATCTGCGATTTTCGTATTCAAATATGAAAATTATTTTTTTGTGTGTAGAATATGTTTGTAATAATTTGTTTTGCAAAATTTATCGTTAGAAATGAGAAATGTACTGTCAAGAGGTGTTGTACATATACAACAAATGCAAGAAAGGGTTAAATACTTTGCGTTCATTGGTAAGATCAAAAGTCCAGCTTATGGACACTTAAATAACGACATTGAGAACTCATACTTGACTTTTGCAAATCCGTAGAACTCAATATAAAAAAATACAAAGTTGACTTCGATATTTCGATTGGTTAACAGGTAGAGCATCTGAGTTCAAATCAAGGCACCACCAGAAAACATACAAATGTTTTTTTTTTAATTTTATTTTTGTTTTATATTTCAATAACACAATCACCAAATCCAATTTCGTGGAGCTGTATTTAAAGTTGTATTAACTGATATAATGAAAGAAATAGGAACCACTTCTTAAAATTTTGCTTCCTTCAAATGTATTAAGGTTGTTTGCGAAACTAAATTCAGTTGTGAAAGTGGAAAATTAAATTTTGAACACTTTCGTCAATTTATATTTAGCTTAGAGTAAAGTTAGGCACCCCTTGCAGGGCCTAACTAAAATATACATTTATTGTAAAAAAACAAAGCAAAATAGTTTGTCTACTCTGCAGTTAACTTGAAATGTAGATCTTTTAAATTTTTCACAATAAGCGACAAGTAACTGCACAAAATAAAACATAAAAATCATTATAAAATGCATTAAGCAAATGTATAAATACACTGAACATTCTATAAAGGAATCAATTAAAAAAAAAAGAAATAAATTATACGGGCACTTCTAAATTTTCGGAATAGCTACATATATGTGGCTTTAGATTTTTGTAAAGATTAACAAAAAATAATTAAAATTTTGTATTTACTTTTCCGGCATTTTTGGAGGGTGACACTTATAGAATTATGACACTTAAAGCGTATGACAATTATAAACTTTTAGTGTATCATCAATCCGTCTGCATATGAAAATATTCATGCATCGGTTTGTACATGTATACACACAAAATAATAATTTTCATTTTTGAATACAAAAATCGCAGGTTCAAAATTATTTAATTTCCTGTGATGACGATTTTTGCAGAATTGATAATGAAAATTGTAAGCACGTTGTTGAAATTATTTTGTTTAACGGGCAAAAAAGATTGATGTTGATTTGATAAAACACGTTTATTGAATTCTTTGTGATTTTTTAATAAAATTAAGTGTTGATTTAATAAAAAGTTTTAATAATTTTTTTAATAAAAAACATATAAATTTTAATAAAAATTTATTTATTGAAAAATAAAAAAATATTATAAAATTCAAAAAATTAAAGGTGCCAAAAGATTCTAAACGTATTTTATTCTGCAATGCAAACAACTACATATTACTTTTTAATTGAAAACATGCTATTTTATAAGTTTTACCTTCATAATATATTATAAATTTATTCAGTAATAATAAACTCATAATTTCATCAAACTTTGCGGTTCACACACAATATGTTGCGTGCAACCGCATCATAGTTCAAATAGCAACTAAAATATAAAACTTCAAAGGTAATAAACACATAAGAAAAAGAAAACAAAAAGTAGCCTTGACAAATCTAAATATCGGGACAAATTAAAAAAAAATTATTTTTACTTTGTTTCAAGTATTATGTTTATTAAAAATGAAAATTTATTCAATTATTTGTTTATCAAATGTATTTTGTTGAGTGTTATTTTTAAAAGTTGCAATATTGATAAACATAGTGTTTGAATTAAATACGAAGGGTTATTGTTTTTAACTCTTATTTCAAACAAACCAGTTTGTTAAATTTATTCTCAAATATTTTTTTGTGTGTAAAGAATATATAAAACGAATTTTTCAATTAACAAGTCAAAAAGCATTTCAGAAAAAAATATGTCATGCATATAAAATATCTAGTATATACATAAACCAACGGTTCTCACCAACTGCTTCTTTTACGGTCTCCCTGAGGCATTTCTACTAATATCACCACAGTATGAATATACTATTTATCTACTTCAAATATTCCGAAAATTGGAAAAAAATAAATATGGATTTAATATTAAACTACTAGCTCCATCTGAAATGCTTTTGTGAACCCCCAGGGGGCGCATACTCTTGTTTCAGAATTATTGATATAAACAACGAGCATAGAATCTCAAGAGTATGCATTCTCCTCATCCTCTGTTAACAGGCTCTGTCTGACATTTTAAGAAATTTTAGTAGGGGATGATAAGTTAAGTTTTATGGCAAAATTTTAATAAATATTAAAAATTGTTTCAATAAATGTACAATATATGAAAAAACATAATGCAAAAATTAAACCCATTAACTGCAATTTAGCTTCTTGTAATATCAGAAAAAGCCAGTGAGAGAACAGTTAATTGAGAGACTTTCATATAGCCTGATATAAACAAAAGCAATATATTAAAAAAAAAAAATTCAACATTAAAATGGTTGAAACGTTGAATGTTATTCCTTAAATTTATCAACTGCAATAATTCATTTGAAGAGTGTAACTCACAATCCCATAGATGAAATATCACTTGTTTTATCTTCTACGAATACATTTTGGTTAAAATTATTTTTGACTTGAATTGAACAACAAATACTTAACATTCGTACAAAAAACAAAGACTTAAGTTGTTGGGATTGAAATTTCGTATGAAAGGAAGGATGGTAACATAGATAGATTTGACTTCTTGAAATTCATTTACGCCATTGTAATTCAACACGCAAACATGCCGCATTTATCAGTTTAGAATATTTTAATTTATTTACATTTATTATTATTATATTGTATATTTTTGGATTCTTTTTCATTTACTCAAAATACAATTTTAAATAAGAAATACACAATATTTTTTTTTAACATGTTTTATAATATTTATATTGAAAGTGTTATCTTTGAGGTTTTAGTATGTATGGAATAACATGTTCATGTATTTTTTGAAATGTCTGTCATTTTTATTTTCAAACTCAAGTGTTTAATTACAATTTTTATGTACTATTTGTATATTGTTCAAAACCATATTTATTCAATAGACATTCTTTGTAGAGCAATTGAAAAACAAAATACTTTAATAATAACCGACGCCAATGTTATTTTTTTGTTGAGACCTTGTGGGTTGTATATTTAAACAAGAAATTTTCAACATTTTTCTAAATACAATAATATTTCAAGTGTAAAAACTCAAAATTAGTTGAAAATCTTCCATTTTTCTTTATGAATATAAAAACAGAAATTTTACTGTTTAACAAAAAGTTGTAACCTCTTGAAAAGAAAATATGAAATAAAATAAACCAAATTGAAATTAAACCAATGAAAAACATAAATTTTATCACCATTAGTAAATCACAACAAATAGTTTAACTCTCAATTTTTTGTAAATAAAGTATATAAATTTACTTAATAATGTCCAGAGATAAATTGAAAATGTCATGTAACAATAGATTTTCTGTTTCAAGATAATCTTTCAGCGCTAAAATTAAAATATTGAACATTTCCTTTTAATACACTTAAAATCTTTTGTTGAAAACATGTGATAGGGGTCATCGTTTTTCTTGTTATTTTTTAATATTTAAACTTAGTTAAAATAAATTAATGAAATTCAGAAAATAAACAAACTTGTAGAATATTTCTTAATTTTTTTTCAAGTTTTTTATGCTAATGAATTTACCACATGTTTTGTTAAAAGATTTGTTGAATTTCTCTGCCCGCCTTACTAAATCAGTCAATTCGTTTAAATATTTAATAATTTTTTGTTTGGCCTCCATATCAATTTTAGTATTTTGACTCTTCTTTTTTTGTTGTTTAATACAAACTGGTTGGTTTCTTTTATTTAGATGACTGATTTATGTTTTTTAAAAAATAAAAATTCAAAATGACGGATAACAAGTTTGTTGTGAATTGTGAAAGTAATAATCACGTAATGTTTGACAGAGATATTTTTATTGAATGTGTAAATTAACAACATGTTTATAAAATTTTACAAAACTGGAAATTCTTTAAAAATTTACAAACAAATTACAAATTTTTTCACAATTATCCATACAAAAACGAATACTTAATTCGGCAAGCAAACAAATTTTATTCTCATTATCGAATTACTTTGGTCTTTTCCGATTTCTTGTTGTTACAACTGAAAAGGTTGGTCACCACAATTCAACTATTCAATTGCTAATGGATTCCGTTGTAAGCATGAATCTGTTTGCTCTGTGTAGTGTTAAAATGTTGTGAATATTTACAAAAATTATCTTTGGAAAGTTTCAGCCAACGGGAAGTTGCGTTTTTTTTATCTAAAAATCTGAAATTTTTGAAAAAGGTAAAATTTTTCAATCAATTTTTTTTTACGAAAAAACATTTTTATTTCTTTCTTATCAATAGAAAAACTTAATGCACTCATAACAAATTTAAGACATAGGTTCTGCTTAAATTTTTAGTTAAAAAAAAAAACAAGAACACAAAATTTTCGGTTTGTTTTCTCACTGAAAATAAATTTTTTTGATGAAAAGTAGAGCCCGAAGATAAATTTCAATTTGGCTGAAACTCTTCAGTAACACACTTAAAATAACACGTCAGTAAAAAATCTGTCAAAAGGGTTTCAAATCGATATGACAAATTTTTAGTTCAAACACTGATTTAAACAAACATTTTAGTTATCTTTATTTAACACAATACTAAAAATCCTCAATACTTTAAATAACTTTGAGTATTATTTCAAGTGTAGGAACAACTGTGCTTTCGGAATTCAAATTTATTTTATTTTACCAAATTTAAAAAAAGGGCCTTAAAAAGAACTGACAACCAACTACAAAATAAAGAAAACTGATCAAAATCGGTTAACTCATCTTGGCTGTGCTGCCAGTTTTGAACTCATGGTTGTAAATTTAGTTGTAAGAACACCGAATTTAAATTTTTTATTTTATTTCACACAAATAAGATTTTCGGAAATATTTTACAACATTGCCTATATGTTTTGCACGTAAACCAGCCTTAAGAAGTGTTTTCAAGATTTGGCTTCAATTTAACTATAAAGCAGTGTTGCCATATAGCCAGTTTTAACTGTTTTTTACAGTTTTCCAGTTTTTTCATGTAAAAAACAGTTTTTTTTAAATTCATGGATTTTTTTACAGTTTTTTCATAATTAATCGGAACATTTGTTTCATTTAGAATTTTTTTTATTTTTTTAACTAAAATTTAAGAATTAAAATATAAGTTCTTATGCATAATAATTCGGAAACCTTATAACACGTTTATGAAATGAATTTTGTATAAAATATTTGTTTTATAGGCCATTTCTAAACTTAGAAAGTGATTTTGCATATGACCCAAACATTACAATGAAACTTTCATATTGTAAAAAATTAGGTACAAATCGAAACATAAATAAATTTAGAAATGCCAATTAGGTTGTTCACAAGGGGTGTGCTATCTCTTGTATCGTCCTAAAAAAAGGCAGAGTTGTTAAAATTTTTATTTGAGTTTAATAACAGTTTTCTATTCGGTTTTCTATCTGTTAGCACACTCAAACATAGGACACAAAATATACGCGAAAATGTTGTATCGTGCTAGTCTCAGATGTTGTATATTTGCAATTTAATTTTTAACAACTCTGTTTTTTGTTAGGACGATACAACGATATAACAAATAGCACACCCCTTGTGAAAAATCTTAATATAATACTACAGAATATGCTTACTGAAAAAACGAAACATTTTTATAAAAAATTTCATCAAAAATTAGTACGGAATAAAATTGGCTAAACCATATCTAACACGTCATAGATCATTTCTAAATGAAGGATAATTTAGAAATTTATATTTTTTTGAAAAAATTTTTAAAACAATATCTCATCAAAAAAGGCCGAAATTGATTTTTTATTTTTTTTTTAATAAATATTTGCCAATTCGGGATAACAATTTACTACTATTTTTCCAATAATGGTCAAGGACAATTTGAAAAAATTTAACTTTTTTATGGGGTTTTACTCACCGTCAAACAATTTCCGACATAACAATACTCAATCAAATGAAAGTAATTTTATGTGGAATGTAAATCCATAAAGAATATTTTGAAGTACAACATTGGCCAGTAAAGTATTCTATCCTAAGTCAGGGGTTAACAAAAAAGGTTCACATCTCGGAAGGGTGATTCAATGAAGTTTTTTAACTTCAGATTCGTGCCTAGGAGACCGAAATTCTTAAAAAAAAAGTTTTATTAGGAGGCTGTGCAAAAAGTCGATTACTATATATGCCAAAGGCAATTAAATTATTTAAATTTCGATATTTTTAAAATTGAGATATTTTAGTCCCAGGATACTTCGTGATCACAGCATTTCTTCTGATTTTTAAAATTTTTTAGAAAAACAGTTTTTCTATAAATAAACAGTTTTTATTCACAGTTTTTCTAAAAAAAATATATGGTAACACTGGTATAAAGTAACAAAACCCATTAAAAAGCTAAATATAAAAAATACATTACAAGTACGAGTATCACTACCGACGGTATGCATTTAATTCATATACGATTATATGTATGCATAGCGCATGCTACTGGTTCATTTTTTCGATCTATAGTTTAGTATGGAGACATTTGGATAGTTTGGGGACTGTCCTCAAACTCTTTCTAGGTCTAGCGCATAGTATGAAGACATTTTTCACTAATATACAGGATAGTTTGGGCACATTTTTGGCTATGTCCCCGAACCATGAGCAATACATACATACGTATATAAATATACAAAATATTATTTGTCATATTTGGTTATGGTGTATTAATTCTTGAACTAAATTTGTAGCAAATGTTTTCTAAAATTGTCTTTCAACATTTGCAAAATTTATATACAATCGAATACCATTATAAAATAAAGTTTATTATGGGACAAATTTAGAAATAAAAAACAACAGAAAAAATTGATTAAATAAACATAATAATACTTTCTTAATTAGTAAGGGAAGAACAGGAAAACCTTTAGACTGCCACATTAAATTGTTAAAAATATGATAGAACTTTAATAAAAATAAAAATAAGAAAAACATAACCAGTTAATATTTTTAAACCATAGAAACTGGAAAAATGTGTAAATAAAAAATGTACATAAAGTGTCACCTCGCTTAACGCAACATTTATGAATGCAACTCATATTTAATTCAGGCGTTTTAAAATAACAAATTTTATTCTGTAAAAATAAATAATCAAGCTCGAAACAAATTTTGTTTATGTTTCATTAAGCAAATTTATAATTTATGTTGAAATATTAGATCGTATAGGTAATAATTTTTATTCGAAATTCTATTTTAGCTCAACATATTTAGCATAAGAAAATGTTTGACTAGGTTTTTGCAATTGCCTTGGTTGCGTAAATCAAGATCGTACTGCATATATATTTTGTCTTTATGCACTTAAAAAACAGAATTCTTTTGCCATGCATATCAAATATCCTTTTAAATTCATAAAACTCATTTTCGTAACCGATATCGAAAAAAAAAAAATAAAAACAAAAAAATGTCATTAAATGGCACTTGTCACGACATCTTGAAATGGGACTTTACAAAACTGGACGTTGGATAAAGTATTGTTGGTTGTGTAGAATAATAACTATTGAGATTATATTGCAAAAATATTATATACTAACATACACTCAATTCACTGGACACACTTTAACCAGTAAGTCACTGTTAAGCGACAGGGAAATAAATTTTCAAATTTATATCGAATTGAAATTAAAAACGCATTTAAAAGCACTTAAAATATTCAAAAATCCATATATACATTCTACATACAATAATGACGAAATTTTGAGGCACAGTCAAATCTCCCAATAGCGGACAGCGACGGTCGCAGATAATTTTTCCGTTCTAATTAAAAACTTCAAAATTAATGTATTTATATTGAATAAATGTTATGGGAAAGAAAAATTGCCTAGTGTTTTAATAACTTAGGACTGGTAACTTATCTCCAATAAATATTTTACCTTAATCGTTGATTAGTCCTTAAACTTAATAATTTCAGCAAGGTAAGTATTACAATTAAATCAATGATTTGTAAAATTTTAATATTTTCATTTGACAACACTAATAACTAATAAAGGGAATAAAACAGTTTTGAAAACCGACGAAATTGTGTGTTTGATAACTCGAAATTCTTCTTAATTTTACTACAATTGAAATTTTCTAGCTCTAGTAAATGTAGTAACTTGTAGTAAGTAAACAAACATGCTTAATGATGGACAATATTATACAATAGATGACCGAATAGTTGCTTTTTTCATTATGTAAGTGTGAATAATTATAAATTTGCTTATAGTCCAGAAAGATATTATTAAGAAATATGTGTCATAGATAAAATGATTTTGGTTGTTTTTTATACATTTAGGGCTGGTATCTTATCTCGAATGATTATTTTACTTTAATCATTGATTTGGAAATCGTTGATTAGTCCTTAAACTTATTTAAAATAATATCGGTAAATTATAAAAATTTAATCAATGATTTGTTAATTTTAGATATTCTCATTTGACAATACAATATTACAATACGAATTTTGAAAACTCGCCAAATAAGAATTTTTTATTGAATTTTTCGCATGATACGGGGTGATAAAATTATAAAATAGATGACCAAATAGTTGTTTTTAAAATCATCAATCGCTAAATACCTCAAATAGGAAGTGACTTTTTGCATGCTACACGCATATCTTAATTTTTTCATTTGGTAAATGTGGATAATTTTAAATTTGTTTTTAGTCTATGAAGGTGTTCTTAAGAAATATTTATGAAGGATGAGATAATTTTTGATGTTTTTTGAAATATTCAATCCAAACTTTATATTATTAGAAAACTAGGTTCAGAGGAATACTATATTATTTGTTATTAGTTTAGGTAATCACATCTTTATCGAATTTAATATACACATACAGTGACATCTCCCAAAGAGTTAAATTTTTACAAACCGTGAAAGGTAAAATATTAATTTTCTTGGTTCTGTTTTTAAGATATCTTAAAAAACAAAAATTTTCAGAATCAAAAATTACTATTTTCGAATTCTGTGGAGAATAGAAGATATGAATCCAAAAATATTTCTCTTTGGAAAAATATAAGGCGAGATTAAAATATACACTGCAGGAAACATTTAAGTACGGCAACAACTGTATTTTTCCCGAGGAATAATCTTGGTCTAAATAACGAGCATAGAATCTCAGGAGTATACATAAAATTGACTATCCTACCTACTATGTGGTAGGTTCAGTTTTATGGTTGAATTTTTAGTAAAAATTGGTTCTAAAAAACTACAGTCATTAACTATAATTTAAGGCCTTGCCGGAGAGAGCAGTAGCTGAGCGACTTACATAGGGCCTGATCTTATGTCTTATATCTTCATATATCTCATACCTTGTTCACATTTTTGGTGTCTCAGAATAATATTTGCTCCCACGAGTCTTGGTTTGTTTTTACTAAATGAATATCAAAATTATGATCGATTCTAACAACCCATTCGCACAGAATCCAATCTAATGTCTAAATATTTTCCGATTTCAAATTGGTCTTTTTAGAGAAGATATACAGTGGTGGAAAATATAATAGGGACATTCAAGTTTTTTCTAAATTTTTTCTCATTGCCTTTATTTTTAAATTATAATTATAATTTAATATTGGCTAAATTCGTCCAAAAATACAAGGAGGTGGTTCAGAAAATTGTGCAGAATCTTAATGTGAAGTCTGTTTTTTTATTTTGTCACCTGTTTTAAGTGGGCGTGGCTTTAAATGAAAAATAAGCGGTGTTGATCTTCTATCAAATTACATAGCAAAATTTAGCGAGCACAGATCGGATCTATGCAAACTGTATATTTTCGGAAATCCTATAAAATTTTCCTAAATCTTGTGTTATTTCTATCCACAAAGGGTCCGCAGACTTACCAAGACAGTGTCTTAGACATCAACATCAACGTCGTCCCCTGACGATTTCCTTAGGCAAGAATGAAATCCGGATAGGGACATGCCTGCAGCGGATTATTTTTCACAATTTGTTAAATACGTTTGGGATTTTTAGCATATTTAATTCCTTTGATGCAATTAATGTTTATCCCGATAAAAAAAAATAAAAAAAAAAAAAATTTCAAGTTTTTGTTATTTAACAGTATATGGTGCCACCTGTGTATCGGAAATTTAAAAGATGGCGCTATTTCTTCCCTCTCAATTTTTAACAATTGCCGATATCTCGAAAACTAAAAGAGATAGAGCACAATGGACGACTACTTCTAAACATATAATGCCCTCGTGAAGAGCTAGGGTAAAATGGGCTGCTAGGAGTAGCCTTACATGCCCATAGACGACCTTATAATTTGAAAAAATTTTACGACCCAGTATAAAAAAAGATAAAACTTTACTAATTTTTTACTTAAAGTTAGATTTGTTTAATGTGTTCAATTTAAGAAATACAGTAGTGAAAATTTACTTTTTGTTAGTTTGAACCAAGAAGCATATATGTATAACAAGGAGATAAAATCGCTATCGGATCGCACATGATCCTGGTCAAAGTTGTCAGAGAACATTATGGCATTTTTGGCGTGGAATCCGATAGCGATTGTAACTCCTAGTTATAGGTATATGCTTCTTGTTTGAACTCATTTAGATAGATAAATATTAAGTTAGTATGAGTATAAAAAATATATAATAAATTTCACCTCAGTCAAATAAAAATTGCCTTTGGGATAAACTACATCTAAAACAAAAAAAAAAAAATCTAACACATCGCAAAAAAAAAATTTTAATTTTTAGAATTGACTATATTCGTTTATCTATAGACAATTCAAACTTAAAACTTTCTTTTAGGGTCTGAAAAAAATCATTTTTTTAATGGCACATCAATGCCGTTATATATTTATGTATATTAACTAATATATTGGAAAAATTCTTTCGCGTGAAAATTTTGAGTGATAGCTATCAAAGCCATCAAAAATGTAAAAGATTAGACTAGAAAAATACCACTAAAACAATTTTTATAAAATTTAAGACATTTTTCATTCAGATTGTTAAGAAAATATACTGAAAAATTTCATTAAAACTCGTTCAAGAAAATTCTCTCTGTGCAGAGTTTTCCAAAACAATTCTTTCTTTAATTGGAGTTACTTGATGGGTGCTCCTCGAGAAAATAATTTTTAGAGATATTCCCACCGCTTTATGTATGCTATTTTCAATGAAATTTCGAATTCGTCCATTAAAACTTTTTATTTAATAAATGCAGTTTTTTATACAATTTTAGAAAAAATTTCAATAGAAATTTAGAAAAAATAATTCTATAGAAATTATGAAGCTTTTTCATAATACTACATTTATACCTGAGCAAAAACTACCCGGTTTTTGGGTCTTGTAGTTTTTAACTTGTCAAAACGCACACAAAAAAAAAAACAAGGAAAAAATAGTTTTGTACAAAAACTAAGTGGTTTTTGCTTAAGTATAAATGTAGTATAAAATTTAAGAAATTTTTCATTCACTTTGTGAAGAAAACTTCATTAGTTTAATAAAAAATGTGATTAAAACTCATCCAAGAAATTTTCTCTAATGGCAGATGGGACATCAATTATATATAAGCTATATTTTTCTTAAAAGTATGTTCAGCATTCTTTCAAAGAATTTTCTATATATGATGAAGGCTGCACTCAAAAACTGGAACACCTGTACCTTCTCAGAACAAAAATTATTTTGAGAGGGTACTTAACGGAACCACTATTGATCTTGAATTCTTTTGGGCTTAATGTTGTAAATGTAACAGAAATCCATCAGAAATTTATTTTTAAACAAGAATTAAAAACATTATTGAAGAACAACATTATTTCCATAAAAGCTAACGTTTTTCTGGAATTAGTAAAGTAAAATATTTTGTTGTTCATTTTAAGTCTAAATTTAATTACAAATTTAATTACAACTACACATAATTTGTTAACGCAATATGACATATATATACATTTTCTTTCCAAATTGGCTTTGATATTCAAAATCGGACTTCTTCTTATATCTAAAATTTTTTATAAAAGAAAACCTTTAAAAATTTTGAAATTTTTAATTTTAGCGACTATATTTAGAAAAGTTATTGAGATATTTATACACACTTAAGTTTGAAAAATAGGCCACGGAATTAAGCTCAAACTGTGTGAAGCGTTTTCTTTCCGAAACTATAGTTACTAAATTTTAAATTTTTTATTGAAAAAATCGGCTGAAAAAATAAAAAAAAATTAAATCGCGAATTGTGCAAATCCTAGAGCCAATTTGAGCAAACTGATTACAGATTCGAAATCAGCACCCACTAATTATCGTAAAACCACTACAAAGTTGTGCAACTTATAAATATTGTCATATTTTGTAGAGCTGTGTAATTGCTCAAAACTTTAATTTGTTTCTTTTTTTTCTTTTAATCGCTTAAAAGCAATTTATTAAAATATATATAATATATTGTTGCTGTTTTTTGTTGGTTTGTTTATGTAGTTGTTTTTATAAATGTTAATGTATTAGCAACTGATATTTTAAATTAATGTTTATAAATTTTATTAAATTCTCATTAAGTTTATTATTATATTTTAAATATTATAATTTTATTATAATAATTAAATAATAACATTAAATCTGTATTTTCATTTACTCTAAAACATTCTTATAAAACAATAATATAATTTTTGAAATTTTAAAAAGTATACTAAAAATTATATAAATAAAATTAATTTATTCTTGTTTTCAAAAAAAAAGGAAAAACGATTTTTTTCAGAAAAACAAATTTTTGTGAGATATTTTTTCACAAAACCATAAATAAATCAATTAACTGAACGAAAATTGCATGCATACTTTATTTTAACTAAATTCAATGTTATGAAATCCAAGCTAAAAACAATAAAATTTATTTTCTTTAGAGTTATTTATCCAGCTGATTAGAGTCTTATTAAGAAAGTATAAAATATTGATAAATTTTCAATGCAAGGGATTAAGTTTTAATCAAACGCATATAGAAAACAAAAAAAATCCTGATCATAAGTATTATTATTTTATCGAAAATGTTTTCCCTTAAAGAGCTACACATATTTCATTGAATCAATAATTTTCATAATTGGAGGAATTTCTACGATAAAATTGATTGAATGTGGGTATCGTCAATGTAATTAATTTAATTTTTTTGTGTGTATAATAAAAATCGATTTTACAAAAGGAATGATAAGATTTTAAATTTAAACAAACAAATATAAAAATTGTATTATTCGCTAATCAATACAATTTTATTAACTAGTAATTAATAACATTTTTTAACTTTCTGATTTGAAACCTCTCATTCTCCTTTTTGTAAAATCAATTTTTGATTAAATACGTATATATAACACCTTAGTTATTTTTTGAATATGTATAACTAAATAAGTAAATAAATAAGTAGATAAATAAATTTTAAATAATATTTTGAATTTTCTTTTAAAGAACTTTTTCAAACGAGTTTTTATCTCCATGTATTTTACCGTATAATAAATAAAAAATTAAGTAAAAAAGGAAACATTTAACTTTTTAAATGTGTCTATAATTTTATAAAAATATTCAAGGAAAAAGAGGTCGTTGTCGAAGGGTTAATACCAGGTAGCAAAAATATTATATTAATGCTTCATTTTATCGAGGAGAACTGTAAAACATCAACCTTAAAATATTATTAATGAAAAATATTAAAGAACTGTTTTTATCCTTAAAACTTTTGTCTTTGTTTCATTTAAAAATTTTAAAATAAATTTCAGTTAGTAGATAGGTATAAGACAACAACTGTGTTCTATGCGATGTAATAAAAGTATAATATTATTTTTTTCGCTTTTATAATGTTATAAATTTTGTAGCCATTTAGATATTTATCGATTTTTATCACAAAACAAAACTGAAGAATCCCAAGTGTGCAATTTATATGTATACAGTATAGAAATACACAATGTGAAAGGTTTTAAAAGAAACTTAAGAATATAGAAAACTTTGTACTACGCCCAAAAAATTATAAACAAAATACTATATGACATATAATACACAATTTATATAAATCCCCTTTATTTACTAGTATATGGGGAAAAAAAGTTATATACAAAAATATGTAAATAACTTTTAAACCAAATAGCTTTCTTCTGCAAAAATGTTACAATGCAGAAATCGCCTCCACAAGGAGAAAAGTTAGGAACTAAAATAAAGGGATATCTATGGAAATTTTATAAATTAATTTAAAAAAATAAAAATGTTTTAAATTCAAGTCTTTAAAACTAAGTAAACTGGATATTTTAAAATTTTTAATTAAGAAAACCCATTATTTTCAAAATTCCCCCTATTTACTATGTCCAGCCTAGACATAAACCAACACAACTCGTACCACCTAGTGGTAATTGCTGACATCTTGTAATACCACTTAAATACACCAGAGAACAGCACCTCACGCACACCAAGCTTATCAAAGGCAACAACAAACATATTTATATAAATTTCCCTTTTGCATGTCGAAACGCACACATTCACCCATTACCATGTTGTTTTGTTACTCTACCAACACACTACCAAGCACATTACTAACACTACAACAATGTGACAATTCCTGTTTTTTTTTGTTTTTCGTTCATTCATCGGCCATATATACGTTTGCTATTGGTGGTTGTTTTTTCTGGTTTATTCTTGCGGCCATGCGTCTTTTAAAATCATAGCCATCATCAATCCGTAAGCATTACAAGCCATTATTAAAAATGTAACAGTATTTGTGTATTTTGTTGTTTGTTGTGTACGGTTCGAAATGCCATACTTGAATTTTTTAATTCAACCATATTGGAAATTTATCTTGTTTATCGTACGTCGTTCGTTAATGCGTGCGCATGAAGAATTTACAATCAATTTCATTTATACATATATTTTGTTATGCCAAAAACATTTTGGTTTATCTACCCTATATTAACCGACAAAGAAATCAGTGTGTATAGAATGTAGAATGTAGTGTGTATAGAATAGAATGTACAAAGCAAAAAAAAAAAAATCTAAAAATTTAACAAAAAATACAAATTTATTAAGAAACCTCAGCATTTTACTGTCTCCACTTTAGTTTTTCTATTTTTAACTCTTTTCACAGTTCATGTCTGCTTTCAAGATAAATTTTCACTCTTTCTAATGGGTTCCCATTATCATTCTTTATACTATTGGCTCTGCTTTGGTTATTTAAATTGTCCAACATATTAGTTGTGTATGCCGTTGGCAAACTGAATATTTTAGTTGTAGATTTTATTTTTTGATAAATTCTGATATGTTTGTATCTGACAGGGGAACTCTTCCTTGTCAGAATTGCGATTTTGTCGAAATTCCATATGTGATAAATAGGGTTATTAGTGTTCCGTCGAGGAAATTCCGGTAATTTTTCATTCCCGCAATCCCGGGAATTCGTGCGGGATTTTTTATTTTTATAAATCTATAAAAATTTAAGCTAATGCTATAAATTTTAATTTGAATTTAAAATAATATTGATACATTTCTTGCATTTCCAATTCAAAATTCAAGAATACAACTCTTTGCGAGTGACTTAAATTCTTCTAAACTACACTCTAAATAATACGTCTGTTGGCTGGACAGAGAAATTTGTTACTTTAACAAAATTTATTCTTGTTTTTTGGCTTAAATTAAAATTTGTTGATTTTAACAAATTCTTTTGTTAAATTTAACAAATCTAAATTTAAGTAAAAAATTTGTAGAACTACAGTTTTTCTGTAATTATACTGAGTCGAACAATTTATCCAATTTGGGGTCTCGGGACCCTCCCCGGGCCTAGGCCATATCATGTGAGGGCATATAAAGGCACTCCCGTGGAGCAAGCATTTTGTCCGTTTTGCTCTATCTCTCTTAGTTTTCGAGATATAGGCCATTTTATGAAGTGGAACATTTTTATTAAGAACTTCCGAGGGTCCCGCCAAGGTCCATTTAAAACTTCGGATACATTGGTGGCGCCATCTACCGGGTAATAACAGTACCTTCAAAATATTATTTTTTAACAATAAATTTTGTAAAAATTAACGAATGGGTTCTTAAAAATTAGTTTGAAATAATTTTGAAAATTAACACTCAAAATTAGTTAAAGTACTGAGGATTTTTAGTATTGTGATACATGAAGATAACTAAAATCTTTGCTTAAATCAGTGTTTCAACTAAAAGCTTGTTAAAAATTAGTCAAATCGATTTGAAAGCGGTTTGACAGATTTTTCTACTGACATATTATTTTAAGTGTTTAAAGTTTCCTTGAAAATCACTTGAATGCTGCAGAAAAAAACTGCTGACATTAGCAGATTTTTTGCTAAATACTAGTAAAATAAGAACAGCAAAATTAAAACTGTTAAACATACAAAATTTTTGTGATTTTTTTATTTTTTTATTTTAGTTAATGTACTGCATATAATAATATGATTACATCACTCCCATTGGAGCTTCCAGCATTTTTGTGATATTTGAGTTAAATTTTTGTAAATGGAAAATAGCAAATTTACCTGCTAAAATCAGGAAAAAATTTGGCAAAGTAATTAGTAGCCTGAAAAATCAAAAAAAAATTTAAATTTTCGAAAAATGTTTTCGATTTTTTTTTATGGAAATAAAAATCGAGCCTTTTGAAAACAGCAGCTTACAATTTTTATATATACACTCAACCAAAAAAGTCTGTAATGGCTACTCAAAAATTTGCTGTTATTACGGGAAATTTAACTGTGTTAAGCCCAGCAGTATTTTTTGCTTATTTTAACACATGTCTGCTGATTTGTAGTACAATAAAATTAGTAAAAAAAATTAGTAGCCGCTACTTAATTTTAGTAAAATTTATGTAATACTGAATTTAGACTGAGCAAAAACCAATTGGTTTTTGTACAAAACTAAATTGCAAAAGCCAAGTCATTCACACTGGTTATTTAGTTTTTCTTTGTCACAACACTTTTTTATTCCACACTTTTCTTTCTTTTTTTATTATCAAATTAATGTAAAAAAAATTTTAATACATTTAAAAAACAATAACAATACACAATTGCAAATTAAAACAGAAATATTTCTAAAAAATTAAAAAATATTTTTTGACATTTGCTTTACTTCTATATTCGTTGCAACAGGGTGTATCGAAAATTAATTATAAATGATACCGGGTGTATCAAGACTGCACATTTCAGATATTTTTATTTGGTTTTTGGCAAAAACCAGGTATAATCTGGTTTTCAGTTTGTATGAAAATTGTATGGAAAAACTAAATAAATTTTGTAGTTTTCGCCTTAAAAACTAAAAATGCCCAAAAACTACTAGTTTTCGCCCAGTCTAAATACACTATAAACTGCAATTCAAAATCGATTTGCTAAAATCAGTTAAAACCTTACTAAATATCATAATTTTACTACAATGATATTAGTATAAATAATTAGTTGCAGCTACTAAATTTCAGTAAATTGTTGTAAGCTGTAATTTAAAATCAATCTGCTGAAATTAGCAAAAAAAAGTGTACTGAAAAATAAACAAACTGTAAAATCTAAAAAAAAAATTAATAAAAAAAACTTTTTTTCTTTCGATTGTAACAAGCGTATAGTCGTACTTGAAATTTGGAGTCAAAATTGCAAACGGTTCTCCAGTTATTACCTGTTAAAGCACTGGAGATACAGTAAAATTTTCTGGGTGTTATTTCCAAACTAAGAATATATCAATAGTAACAAATATAAACTAAACAAGAATTGTAAAAAATCAACGAATTCTTGTAAATAATTTTTTTTTAATTAGAATATTTTTCTGCTAAATGTAGCACTCGGTTTTGAAAAATTAGTAAAATGTTTTGCTCAAATCAGCAGAGAAAATTGGTAAAAATAGCAAAAATTTTGTAAATATAACAGTTTATTTTTGCTATTTTTAGTCTACTAATATTTAGTAGATACTTATTGACCAAGAGTTTGCAAATTTTAGCAACACATGTCTGCTGATTTGTAGTACAATAAAAATAGTAGAAAAACTTAGTATCCGAACTAAATTTTGCAAATTTTTTGTAAACTGCAATTCAAAATTGATTTGCTAAATCAGTTAAAACATTTACTAAATACCACTAATTTTAGTACAATGAAATTAGTATAAATAATTAGTAGACGCTACTAAATTTCACTAAATTGTTGTAAATTGCAATTTAAAATCATTCTGCTGAAATTAGCAAAAAAGTGTACTAAAAAATAAACAAACAAAAAAAAAATTACATACAATCAAATTTAAAAAAAAAAAATAAAAATTTTTTTTCTTTCGATTGTAAAAAATGTATAATTAATGCAACATACTTGAAATCTGTTCGGTTGGGGCAACCGAATTACGAGGCTGCAGCAACCGAGCCAATTCGGTTGTCACAACGGAATTGTTTTGAGAGTGTAAGAATATATTAATAATAACAAATATAAATACAAGTATTCGAAAACATCAACGAATTCTTGTAAATAAAATTTTCTTAAGGATTCCACTTGTTGTTAAATTAGTATATTTTTGTTAAGTTTAGCACTCGGTTTTCAGATTTTAAGCACGGTAAGTTGTTTTTCACGTGTAAAAATTTCACTAGAACTTTAAAGGCTTCAAACTGCAATTTAAATTAAACAAAGATACAACCAAATTATAACAAAGATACAACCACAATATACACAAAATGTCACTTTTTCACCAGCAAAATAATAGTCTTGATTGTCGTGAAAAATCTTTTTTTTTATATGGAGTATAACAGTTTTTTCACGAGAAACTCAAACAACTTACGGTAATTTTGTGAATAAAATCCGTAATTTGTAATAATACAATTTGTCATTTTCAATTAACTACAATTTAACTAAAATTCTGTAAATTTAACAGTTTTGCTTTTGCTTTTCATATTTCACTAGCATTTAGCAAAAAAATCTGCTAATTTCTGCAGATTTTTCTGCAACGTCATTTTTAACTAATTTTAAGCTGCCATAAGACCTTTCTCCATTTTCTCAAAAGAGCGCTTGTAAATTTCCTCGATGGCATTAGGACCGTATCATCAGCATAATATGCTGTCTTCATGTAGGACGGAACCGAAAAATCTGATGCGTAGATTCAGTAAAGCAGAGCCGACAAAACTGAACCTTGGTGCAAGCCGGTCGTTATTGTTTTCGCCGTTGATATATCGTACAGAGACTATAAACGTTCTGTTTTCAATAAAATCGGCCATAATTTAACTAAGGTATTTAGGAATGTTTGCAGTAAAGGGTTTGCATAATAAACAACAGCGTCGAAAGCTTTTTCGATATCTATCAAAATCATCCCTGTTTGTGTATTTTATTGGTTAGTGTTTTGAACTAAATTCTGTTTATTTGATGAATAGTATTGTATCCTTATTTTGAACACAAATTGTTCACTAGAAATAATGGAATAATCAGTAGCGAATTCGTTAAGACGAGCCAATATGCACTAAGTTTTCATACAGTGGATCTTTAACTGATAGGATTGTTTTTAGGTTTTGCCGGCTTGTATATAGTTATAACACTTTTAAGTTTTTGAAGATGAATTCCAGCAAATTTAAAGCAATACCTGCAAGTACCTTTAAAAGCATGTTATGTATTTTATCACAACTTGTAGATTTTGCGGTCTTAAGAGATAAAACAACGTAGTATTTGTTTTTTCTCCAAACGACATTGTCTCACCCCCAAAAAAATTTTAATTGAAAATAAACCTGCAATACAATTTTTTTTCTTTTTTTTTTGTGCAAGTTAAATAATTTGTCACTTTATTCTTTTTGCACGTTATCAAAAAATATTTCTATGGACGATTGAATAAAATAAGTTAATAAAAAACATATTTTATTGCACATACTATTCGTATTTTATTTAAATAATATGTATCTTAAAATAAAAATTGTGTATTTACAGTAATATCATACATTTTAAAAACCAGTTCTTTTTCTTTGTTTTTTTTTTTTTAGCAATTCGATATAAAAATTTAAGAGAATTCTATTGAAAATGAACTACACGTACGAAATAAATACTGTCGAAGAAATTGTCAAATAAATCAATCATATTTATATAAATGACCCTGATATCATTACCAGTTAAAAACATTAAATAGAAAACAAAAAAAATATGGTTAAATATTTAAAACGAAATGAAATACTAGTAGGTAGTGTTTGCCTTAAGTTACACTATTTTCAAAAAGTATTTAAAATTTTAAGAAAACTTCTCCTTACATTTACACTCTTTCTAGTAAACTTTATGTACATACATACTTGCCACCTGATACCATGTAAGTTTAACACTTATCAACAGTTATGTGAAAATATTTTTAAATGCCTACACTGAGGGAATTAATTATCTTCGCTTCATAGTTTCAATAAAGATTGTCACTGGAACTCATCCATTGAAACTTTTCATAGAATCTATGAAACAGGTTTCAATAAATTCAATGTTTATGGAAAGTAAATAAAATTAATGAACTCTTCATAATATGCATAGAATAATCCGCCATTGAATCATTCATTCAGCCTTCACAAATTAAATAAATTATACATTCATAAAATTTCTGAAGCAATTTCATTAATTACTAATAGGGCAAGGAATTCCATGCAAATGCATGTTTTTTCTGGATAGTCCAAAACTAATATAGACTAAATATTTATCTGAATCATCAAATTTAGAACAAAATGGCATCGATTTTTAGTTGCATATTTTGTCATAAATGCATGTGTTTGCATATTTTGACTTTAAATGCATATTTGGTGCCTTTATAATGCATATTTTGTGCTTTTTAATGCATATTCGTGCATTTTGTTCATTTTTAGTAGCATTATTTATTTTGTAAAAACGTATAAAAAATTGATACGTTTTCATATTTTTATTCAATCAAAATAAACATTCTTAAAACTTTATTGACCTATGGGAAATTTTCGAGTTCTGTGTCTGTTTGCAAAATAACTAACTTAAATATATTTTTATATTATTTTTAGTGCATATTTCTTATATTTTTAATGCATATTTTTCTTTTTTAACCGCATATTTAAGGCGCATCCTTGCCCTAATTATTTTTTATTATAGTTAGTCCTTGTCGCTGCTAAGCTATAGTAAAAATTTCGACCTTTCGTGCGTTATTGGAAAAGTATTTAGCAAATGCAAAAAGCATAACAAAGTTATATCTTAAGGATATACCAAAAATATCTAATGAAAGAAATCATTAAATTAAAACGTTTCATAAAATTCCATAATAAGCTTCCGTGAATTAATGGAACCCCTTATTAATATTTTCGAAAAATTAATTATAATTCAGCCAACGAAGCTCTACATGTAATTTATAAAACAACTTCATAGAAGTGCAAAATTAATAAAAACAAAAAATATTAAACGCTTTCATCGAAAGTAATGCACATTACTAAAACTGGGCCGGCATAATGGTTGATTACAACTATTTGAGAATTAAATCTTAAATAAAAAGTTTAAAATGTATGAAAATATACAAAAATTAGTCAAATGACGAAAAAAATTCTATGAAATTGTATAATATATATCATGAAGGATAATTCTTTCAGTGTATGAAATGAAGCATACAGATTCGATTTAACACATTTACGTTCAACTCTTGAAACATAGTGTATGATAGTATTTACTAAACCCTAAGTTAAGCTTTTGTCAGTTTACACATAAGGTTAGATAACTTATCCATAGTTTTTTTTTTGTTTGTAGGCAAAGAAGCAACCTACGTACTCATTGATGATGGTATGGATTGGTATGTAAAGAAAGACTACAGTTTTGGGTATATCATTTATATGAAAAACATTTTTTACCAAAACGTGTTGTGGCATAAATTACAATTAAACAATATGGCAGACATTCAGTCAGTGACAACAAATAATGCGACAATGTTTAACTAATGGCTTAGTTTAGTTTGATTCCAATATATTGTACTGCAGACGCGGACCGAGGAAAAGGTTTTGGGGACGGAAGTTAGAGCAATTTTTCGATTAATTTTTATATCTTTGTATTGAAAATTTTTATTTTGGGAGAGAAAATGTCCCAATTCCCTCTCCCTTGATCCGCAGCTGTTATATCGTTACTGCTAAAAAAAATAATGCAATTGAATTTTTTAGTGCTGTTTCACTCACTCCTTAAAAACAACCTAAAAAACATATTAAATTAATTGAAAACACAATTAAAAAAGGACTACTGTTTTTTTATTATATTCAAACCATTTTGCTATTTATTTTCAAACATTGCTTAAACAATCCATAAAAGAAATAAAAATAATTGAAAAGTCTATTAAAACAATAATCAATTTTTAACTGACAAAACGTAAAAAAACAATTTTGTGGTTTGTTTTTTCATATTTGAAAGTTTTTTTTTGTTTGAGTTTTCAAAACACTACACCATACACAACACATACGTTCATATTTTTATTGGCTATGTTTGTGTGTATGAGTAAAGAATTTCTTGTAATTTGAATTGAAATAATTTTGTATATAAACAAACTATTTTAACAAAAAAAGAAAACCGAAAATATTTGAATTTTTTGTTTTAAAACAGAAAAAAACGAAATTATTTAGATTATTTTTTCTAAAAAGAAATCTAACTGTGGGTCTCATACTGCAGGTTTAACTTTTACTTAACTATAAACAAAAGAAAATGTCAAAAAAATGTACACAAAACAATAACAATTTTTTTGGGTTAACTATTAACTAAAGTTTAAACCTGAAGTATGAGACCCACCGTAAAAATATAAAATTTTGACTGAAAATAACAACTCCTACAGACGATACATATTTTTTTCTTGTTTGTTTTTTATTGATTAATAAAAAAGTTAAACAATATGTTTCAATGTATTTTAATTGATTCTTCAATTGAAAACAAACTTTACCTATTACTTTTTAAATAAACCTCAATCGGTTGTGGAAAATTTATTGTGAGTGTTGTCATGACAAAATGTTATAAATTTAAACATACTAAATAGAAAAAGATTTTGTAAAGAAAAGAGTTAAATTAATTAACAATATTATAATAGAGGATATTAAATACACATTTAAGTAATCACTAGGGCAATTTGCATGAAGCAAATGCATGTTTTTTCTCGATAGTCCAAAACTAATATGTATTAAATATTTATCCGAATTATCAAATATAGAACAATATGGCATCGATTTGTAGTTGCATATTTTGTCAAAAATGCATGCTTTTGCATATATTGACATACATTTCGTGCACTATGGGAATTATGTAGGTAAAATCAACTGCAAATGACAGTTAAAATAACTGCACTTGAAGTTAAAAAGGTATAGACTACATTTGCATTTAAATCAACTGCAATGTGAAGTTATTTTTAACTGTTAAAATCAACTGACAAATGTAGTAAAAACATCTACAAATGCAATTAAAGCAACGTACATGCAAATTATTGTAAAACTTTACCAATAACTGCAAATGTAGTTAAAATAACATAAATAAAAATTATTTTAAAAATTATTAATTTAATAAAAACAAATTTATGTAAAAACTCTTAACTTAATTTTATTCCATAAAAAATTTAAAATTGACAAATCAAAATTTACATTTAATATCACTTTTAGTGTTCACTATATTGTTCTAGATGTCCGTCTGTGAGGGATGAAATATTGTTTGGCTTCCTTTTTATCTGCAGGTAGAAAAGGACGAACATATAAAAGAACTGAAAGAAAATAAATACAATATATTTTAATATTTCCGTAAAAAAACTTATATTTTATGTTATAAAACTTACCTTATTACTTTAATAATTCAATAAAATATATAACCTTTTCCTTATTACGCGTATTCACTCTTTATCGTTGTTTTATGACTAACCCAGTGTAGAAAATCATTACCAGATATGTGGTTATGTAACTACATACTTGGTAATGGTAACTACTTACTTTTGTTATTACATTTCTTATTACCTTTATATGGCGATGTCGCTAAAAATAATGAGTTGTCGTTACACACCAGCATACGAAAAATCAAAAAATATATCGTTACCTATGTGCTTACCAGTACTGACAAAAATAATGAGTCTAAACTTAGATTTTCAAAAAAATTAATTATATAAAAAAAAATATTTTTTATTGTATTTTTTTTAAAATAAAATTTGCTGGTGCGGGAATCGAACCTGGGTCTACAGATTGCCAGTCAACAGCTCTACCATCTGAGCTATATCGACATGTAATATTTAATAGATAAAACCATAATTGACCTGCTGCACACAAGCAAGCTTACTCGCCAACATACAAAAAATCAAAAAATATGTGGTTACATATATCCTTACCAGTGATTAAAAAATATTGAGTCTAAAAATAGATTTCAAAAAATTTTCAAAAAAATCTAAAAAATTATTTTCTATTTGAAATAATGATAAAAATAAGTCATTATCAGTAACTCATTATTATATGTTTTAAAATAATACAGAAGGTAAGTGGGTGTCATTACTGGTACTCCAAAAAATAATGATATGTCATTACCGTTTCTACACTGGGAAGACAAGAGAAAACATGTTCTTCCTATAGATTTTCATATTTTGATTCAAACAAAAAAACTTGTTTTTGTTATTTAAGAAAAAAGATTTCTTGAAAATCATTTTGACCAAAAATTCGTAAAAGCAATAAACTCGGTATTTAAGTATTGGAAAAATAACTGAATTATATACCTTTTTTATATTTTAAGATGCTTCATTTTTGCAAAACTAAGGATTTTTAGTGCATATTTCATATGTTTTTAACACAAATTTTTTCTGCTGTTTTGCAGCTATTTTGTAGGCGCATATTTTCGTTTTTTAAGTGCATGAAATTCCTTGCTCTAGTAATCGCACTAAAAAACAGAAAAGTTTACGGAATATTAAGTAATTTAACTTAATTTTAAGAAATTTGGGAATGATTTGGTTTCAAATGAAATTTAACTTACACTTACTACAAATAAGCAAATTTTGTCTTAAAATTAGTAAATTTTGTCTTTAGTTTTTAGAAATTTTACTTAAATTTGGTATAAATTTCGTAAAAAAAATCTTATAATGAAGTAAATTTTTCGTAAAATTTGAAAAGCTTGAACGTGTAGTATAGAATAAACTTATTTTTATTTAGTTTATAAATTACTTATTATATTAAGTTTACTCAAAACAAACAACAAAAAAGGAAAAGGTCTGTGAAAATTTTATGCCGTTTTCTTTTCTGAAAAAAGTGTTGCCTTTTTTCTGCCCTTTTTTTAAAAAATGTATTTTTGTGCATAGAAATAATAAGTAAATATAGGCATATTAGGTATAAAATTAAAGGTATTTTAAAGACCTATTTAACTATGCTTCAAAAATGTCCAACAATATTCAACTTATTTAACAAAACACCAAAATATAGAAAAATGTGACATTTTGTTAAATTGCACGAAAATTAGGGAATAATTAGACATATTTTATACACAGTTAGATTGATATCTGAAATAACTTTAATTTGATACCAAATTTGTCTATGTTTACCTTTTATTACTAAACACAACAAGGCATTTTGTAAAAAAAGGGCAGAAAAAAGGCAACATTTTTTTCAGAAAAGAAAACGCCATTAGTTAAAATTACACTTAGAGAGTTATGTCATTAAAATTAACTGCAATTGCAGTTATAAAAGTGTACACTTTAATTGCATTTGAATTAACATAAATTCCAGTTATTTTTAACTGCAATTGTAGTTAAAACAACTGCATTATCATTTTATTTTAAATGCAATTGCAGTATAAATTTTTTTATCACTGGATCAGAAAAATTAAAAAATAAGACAGAACTGCTTTTATGTATTGAAAAAAATAGAACTTTTCTGCGTTTTTAAGTTAGATATTTTCTTTTAAGATAGAGAGAAAATGTGGAATTCTGCAAAAAAGGACTCTTAAAAGAAATTTAACATTTATGTTTCGAAAAAATAAAATATTTTAACAAACTAATGTACATCATAGGAATGACAAAATGACCTTCAAGTATTTTTCCCAACTTAATTTGACATTTCTTTGTTTCAGTGATTGACAAACTCAACCATTGAGAGGTACACAATTGAGCAGCGCGTTAAGATTGTTGAAGCCTTTTACGAAAATGGGCGTTCAAATCAAAATGCATTTCGGGCACTTCGTGATTTCTTTGGTCAGCAAAATCGACCAAATGTGTCCACAATCAGGAGAATTGTGTGCAAATTTCAGCAAACCGGGTCTGTAGGAAATGTGAAAACACCTGTACATGCTCGCCCAGTTCGTTCTGCGGAAAACATTGCTGTTGTTCGCGATAGTGTGGCAGAACAGCCGTCCACCTCGACTCGTCGTCGTCCTCAGCAATTGAACATCTCATAAACATCACTGATGCGAATTTTGAATAAAGATTTGAATTTACACGCCTACAAGGTTCAATTGACTCAAGAGCTGAAGCCTACTGACCATTTGAAGCGTCGTCAGTACGCCGAATGATTGGTTGAACAGACAGAAGTGAATGGTGACTTTACAAAGAAAATCATCTTCAGCGACGAGGAACACTTTCACCTCAGTGGATTGGTTAACAAGCAGAATTGCCGCATTTGGGCAAATGAGAATCCACGAGTGATTATTGGAAAACCGATGCATCCACAAAGAGTGACTGTTTGGTGCGGTTTATGGGCCGTCGGCGTCTTCGGGCTGTACTTTTTCGATAATTCGGTTAAGCAGTTACCTTGAATGGTGTTCGCTATCGCGAGATGATAACGGACTTCTTGTGGCCAGAAATTGAGGAAATGGATCTGGATGATATATGCTTCCAACAGGATGGTGCCACTTGACACACAGCCCAGGAAACAGTGGCTCTTTTGCGCGAGAAATTCAATGGCCATGTTATCTCACGTCGTGAGAGGTGTATTTTTAGTATAATTTTCTATATCCGCACTTTTGGTGCATACACCTACATATTTTCTGTCTGGTTGTTGTCCGAACTATAAATGTGTTTATCAGTACAATTTTGGCAGTAAAATAAATTAGTAAAACATTAGTTTAGTGCTAAAGACCTAAACTTTTGCTAACTAAAACTTTTGCTGAAAACACAATTTCAGCAAAATAGTTGCTGAAAACTAGTAACTTGATATACAAGATGTTTTATTAATTTTTCTACTAACTTATTTTTTTTGGGTGTACCAAGTTAAAAGATTCCACCATTCAATAATTCATTCCATTCTTTTTTTAGAAAATACTTTCTCTGTTATTCAAAAAAAACTTTCAAACATGAATTTGCTAAAGCATTCATTATCTCTATTAAACCTTTATTAAAAAAGTGTATTCAAAAATGTACAATAAAAGTTTATTAATTTTGTTCTTGATTCTGGCAACACTTCGTATATTCTCTCTTTTTATTGTTAGTGATACATGAATTTAGTGAACGATTGACTCGGTAATTGTAGGCAAATATATTGTTTTGTAAATTTTGGAAATTAAAATGTTTTATGACAAATCAGAACATATTAAAAAACGATTTTTAAACATTAGCTGTGTTTGTGCGGCAATATATCAACGTTCGCTTATGTCATACCCATATAAATTTGACACTAGCCAACATTCAGTGTTAACTCTTAAAGTTACTAATGTCAAATTTGTATGGGAATGACATAAGCCAACGTTGATAGCTTGCCGCACGAACACAGCTGTTACTGAGAAGTAATAATGGGAACAAATTTTGTTAATGAATTTTTTATATGAAAGTATTCGAATATCGAGTATGGTTTTATTATAAATGCATCACTATTTTATTGAATTTGTTTTTATTTTCATGAAAATTTGGAGAAATTTTCGAAAAAAAAGAGTTTAGTCTTGGAATTTTTGTAATTTTTTTGTTTTGGTTGGATACAAAATATTGTATTCCATCTATTCTTGGGTGGATGACTCTTAAAAAATTCATTTAATCATTGTAAATTCACGTTTTTTAGTTTTTAACAGTGGTTTTCTTTTTCCAAACTTTATCAAACAGATATTTTAGACTATACCCTGCTTTAAGCGTTTAATAATTATTTTTTTTATTAATCATTTGTGAAAATTCTTTTTGCCAAATTAGCTTAAAAATCTGAAATTAGGCTATTTTAAAAGTTTTTGAATAACACAGTTAGTTTGTAAATACAATAAATTTGTATATTTTTATAAATCAAAAGAATTTTCCATTTAGCAATAATTTGAATAGAAATTTTATATACAAAAAATTGGGGAACTGCGTCAGAGTTTATTTCTATACTATGTGTTTAAAGAAAATCAACATTACCTACTGACACATATTTTTTTTTTTTAAATCAGATCTACTCTAATAAATATTAACGACATCCCATAAAATTTGCTCAAGAAAACAAAAAATATCAACATCCGTATATAAATGTGTAAACAAATTCTTAATATTGCGACCTCTATAGAAAAAAAGAAGGAGAAAAGAAATAAACAATGCCGAAATACCACCTAAAAACACATATAAAAATTTAACGCGCAAAGTGACTACTATTTACTATAAAAAAGTATGTTCAAAAGTGAATAAATGGTGTCTTGACTTTTTACGAGCGTATGTTGTTGTCAAGTCAGAGTATATTTTGAAGAAGAAGCAGCAGCAGAAAAACAACCAGACTTTTATTCATAAAAAAATAATAATCTTTACACTTGTACAACGCACTTAAACATCTTTTTAATGACATCATAATAATACTTTATTTTGCTTATTTTTACTATTATAATCTTGTGGAAGGTTCATCAATGTCTAGCATATGTCTAGCTCGGAAACTTTAAACTGGACCATAAACCATGAATACGAACATATATCATCATGGAAATTTACCTCCCACATTTATTGTCACCTACAGTTGTTCCCTCTTAAATGCGCCCGCTTAAATGAGTTCCCCGTTTAAATAAGAAAAAAGCGATAGCAAAAATGCATTTAAAAAAAAAATCATAATACTTCCCGATTCCCCTTTTAAAAGGGAATCATTAAAATATTCTACTATGTATCTATTAATTTCCGTTTTTCTGTCATCTCTATATTTTACACTTAAAGACATCGACTTAATTAAAAGTGCTTACTGGCACGTTTTTTTATTTTCTTCCCTTGTTTTAGAAAAATATAAACATTGACGTTGGGCTGAAAAAGTTTAATAATAATAACAAAATAGTTCGAAACTAATATTTTTTATAGTTTTTGCATATCTTCGACCCTTTTTCGTAAACTCCAGGTCCAGTTTTTGCATCAGCTTTAAAAGATTTATATAATTTAAAATTTTGAACTTGTTGAAAACTTACATACATCAGAATAAATATTGAAAATATAAAAAGCTATTTGGAAAAGGCAACTGTTTGACAATAAGTTGCCATATCATAAATTTGGGAGTAATTTTCTCGAATATGACCGATTTTTAGATATTTCCAACGGGATTAGAGAATTAAAGTCGCCATGTTTGAGTTCATCACAGTCGAGTTATTAAGACTGCCGAAACCTTTTACTTCTTCCTCCATCCGCAAAAAATCGCCATTTTTTCGACATCGTTATTTACCAATAAAATGTGTTTCTAAAGGTATAAATATTTTGACTAAAAAAAATCAATCTATAAAATAAAAATTATTTAAGAAACTAATTATTTCCCAACAAACCAAACGATATCGTTTCGAATTCGTAGCAATATCATTTCGATGATAAGTTTGTCCGAGAATGATATCATTAACGATTCATAAGTGATAGGTACTGTGAAGAAAAATGCACATTCGTTAATGATATCGTTTTTCATGAAATAACGATATCCCCGTGTAAAAAAGTTTAGATCTGATCAGATCTTTTTAGATCTAAATAGATATGATTGAATCTAATTAGATCCTGTACCAGATCTCATCAAATATGATCAGATATGGCATATGTGATAATACCTTATGGCAAGATCTGATCAGATCTAGTGCCAAATCTAAAGTGATCTGGACAATTGCGCCAGATATGTCTAGATCTGATCAAATCTAATTAGATCTCAAATTTGTCCCCAATTTTGAGATCTAATTAGATCTGGTAAGATCTACTAAGATCTGGCCAGATATGCCTAGATCTGGTAAGATCTACTGAGATTTGGCCAGATCTTATCTTTTTTACACGGGTCGTTATAATATCGAAAATATCAGGCATCGCGATAATATTTTCGTCATATTCAAAAATTTTTGTCGTTATTTTATCACTATTCCATAAAAATATCGTATGATATCATTAACGATATCGAAATAAACAAATATATATATCTTTAACGATTAAATTCGAACAAAAAATATGATTTTTTTAGAAACTTTATCGTTACGAGTTCATATTTTTGTATCATAAACGATAGCAATTATTATACTTTATACCAAATCGTTAATGATACTGTATCGTTTTATGGTTTATTGGGTTTTACCTAAAACTTAAAATTTTAAGGAAAAGTCTTCTTTAAAGGAAATTATAAAGGAGTCCTCGTTCAAATGCGCAAAATACTCGGCATTTTTGAAAGCGCAGTTAAGCGGGGACTACTGTACATATATGTATGTGGTATGTTTAACACATACAAGACATGCGTACATACCCTACGGGAAATTTTAACAAACTGTCACCGAACTGGCCCCTTTATATGAAATAGACTGGTCACTTTTACATGGCGTTGTCATAGGAGGTGGAAATTGACCCCTTGTGACATGTCACAAGACAAATCCCAGGACAGGTCCCTGAAATTGAGAGTTCAGTAACCTGTCCTAGGATTTGTCTTGTGACATGTCACAAGGGGTCAATTTCCACCTCCTATGACAACGCCATGTAAAAGTGACCAGTCTATTTCATATAAAGGGGCCAGTTCGGTGACAGTTTGTTAAAATTTCCCGTAGGGTATGTACATAAAAATGACAAAATCAATTTTAATCACTCAACTTTTACGGTTGTCATATTCAGCTATAACTGCTAAACTCTCGTCTTACCTTGACATTGGATAAAAAACAAGGAAGGCCAATAAAATCTAAACGTCGTTAAATATTTTATGTTCTTTTTTTTACTGTTATAAAAAAAATACTGTAATGAAAAAAGCAAATAAAAATCATTAAAAGTGTTCATTGTATTGTACATTAGGGTGTCCCGAAAAAAAAGTAATAAAATAAATGCATACAAACAATGAGTACACTCAAAATAATACGTCTGTTGGTTGGAAAGAAAAAATTGTTACTTTAACAAAATTTATTCCTGCTTTTTGGCTTAAAATAAAATTTGTTGATTTTAACAAATTCTTTTGTTAAATTTAACAAATCTAAATTTAAGTAAAAAAAATCTGTAAAACAACAATTTTATTTGTAATTATACTAAGTCGTAAAATTTGCTCAAATTTAGGGTCTCGGGACCCTCCCCGGTCCTAGTCCATATAATCTAAGGGAATGTAAGGTCACTCAAAAGGAGCAAACATTTTGTCCGTTTTGCTCTGGCTCGCTTACTTTTCGAGATATGGGCCATTTTGTGAAGTTAAAATTTTTATAAGAAATTTCCGAGGGTCCAAGGCCTTACCATGGTCCATTTTTGGATAGAGATAACCCCTTTCGCTGGTGTATTATTCGGTTAGGGGTAGTCGAAATTTTCGTCAATTTTGCTCTATCTCTCTTAGTTTTTGAGATATGGGCCATTTTAAAAAATCGGGAGAGAAAGAAATCTTTAAAACCATGGATACTCTGGTGGCGCCATCTACCGGGTAATAAAAGAAACATGAAAATATTATATTTTAACAATAAATTTTGTAAAATTTAACGAATGAGGTCTTAAAAATTAGTTATAAATAGTTTTGAAAATTAATTCTATACATACAGAACTACTTAAAGTACCAAGAATTTTTAGTATAGTGTTAAATGAAGATAACTAAAATCCTTGTTTAAATCAGTGTTCAACTAAAAATTAGTCAAATCGATTTGAAACCCGTTTGACATATTTTTCTACTGACGTATTATTTTATGTGTAATAATGAGCTGAATACGGAAAATGGGTATACAAATTTTGGAGGGAGCTTTAGTTCAGTTCGTTTAAAGCTGGCTATATTGATGTATATTAATTAGCGATGCCAATCCCAAAATCTTGGAAATAATTAATAAAAGTATGTACTGAATCCCGGAAATTTATGCTCAACTACAGGGATTTTTACAGTTGAAAAAATATTTTGTAATTTGTCCAAAATTACAACGCTGTTGATATTTTCTAAACCGCTTTTGTTAAATATAATTTTATACAAATATACAGTGTGCAATATTTCTCATAATATTTCAGAAATCATTGACAACAATTCAGAGTTAAAAGTTGTATTTCAGAAACTTGCACTTGAATATCTTCACTACACAAAAAAAAATATTGTTAAACTGTTTTCAATTAAAACGATTTGTTAAATTATTTCAAAAGGTGTCAATTAAAAATTAATCCAATAGATTAAATAATTGCTCAAAACTGCAATTTACTTGACATTTGTTTTTATTCTATCGCTCAAAAGCATTTCATAAAAAAGAGAAAAACATCAGCATATTGTTGTTGTTTTTCGTTTGTTTTATTTATGTGGTTGCTTTTATAAATGTTCATGTATTAGTATCAGATATTTTAAATTAATTTTTGTAAAATTTTATAAATTCTCTTATATATTTTCATTTTGCCATATTAAATCTGAATATTTATTTATTCTAAAACATTATAAACTAGTAATGTAATTTTTGAAATTTGGTTTAATAAAATCAATATTTTAGTTAAACAAAAACTGGCAAAAAATAAATTAAAAATTATTTTAAATAAAATATATTTTATTTAGTTTTCAACAAAAGCAAACTATTTTTTAATTTTCCAAAAAAATTTGACAGAGTCGTTATGCCTCAGAAAAAAGAAGAAAACTAATTTCTGCGAGAGAATTTTCATATAAGTGTAAATAAATCTATCAAATGAATGAAAATTGCATGCAGGCTTTATTTTAATAAAATTCAATGTTATGAAATTCATTCTAAAAATAAAGAAATATATTTTTTTTATAGTTGGCATGACTTTATCCAGCTGATTAGAGTCTTATTTAGAATTTATACAATATTGATAAATTTTTAATCCAATGAGTTAATTTTTAATCAAATATATATAAAAAAGCCAATAAAAATTCTAATCAAATATATCACTATTTTATTGAAAATTTATTCAATTAAAGAGCTACAAATTTTTAATTGAATGGACAATTTTTGTGATTGGAGGAATTTCAACGATAAAATTTATTGAATAGGCGGTTTTCATGATTGAATTTAGTTTTTATTTCTTTGTGTGTATATGTGAAAAACAAGCAAATATATGAAATACAATCAAAGTAATTGAAAATTCTAAAATGTAATTGGCAATTATGAATTAAAATGATATAAGAATAGAGAATAGAAAATTGTTATAAAAAGAACTGCACATAAAATATCGACTGAGATAAATTCTTAGTTTTTAATGTTTTTAATTCATTCGATCTTAACAAAACGTATAAAACAGTTATATATTACATTCGAAATTTTTATAAATTTTTTGAAATAAAAAATTACCAAAATGGCAAAAAATCACAAAATCCATAAAAATTTCGGGTCCCCGGATCCCGTTTTTTAAACTTTCAAATTCCGAATCCCGGGATTTGAAAAAACCAATCCCGATTTGGATCCCTAATTTAATGTGTTCTTAAATTTCAAATTGTAAATTTTAAATCCTAACATACACCAGTTTTATTCGATTTGATATCAAATGTTAAACGTTAACCCACGCCGTATCGCATAGAAAGTTCTCGATTTCTTGTGACATATTATTTCTACACTCATACACTGAGAGAATTATCTGCATGATATTAATGAATTTTTGCATAAAACCAATGAAGTTTCACTGGAACTCGTCCATTGAAACTTTTCATTGAATTAATGGAATTTTTCATATATTATCAAAAATTTCATTTTATTTATTAAAAGTTTCATACACTCCATGAAAAAGTTTATATATTATAAACTAGATTCATAAAATATATGAAGCTTTTTCATCGAATTTAAGAAATTTTTCATTTAAGTTGTGAAGAAAACTTCAGTAGTTTACCTAAAAATTTCATTAAAACTCGTCCAGCAAAATTCTCTCTGTGTAGAAATAAATCTGAAAAAAAAGAAGAAAAAGTTACTAAAAATTAGTTAAAAATGATGCTGCAGAAAAAAATTGCAAAATTAGCAGATTTTTTTTGGTAAATATTAGTAATATAGAAACAGCAAAAACTGTTAAATATATAGAATTTTAGTAATATTTGAGCTGAATTTTTGTTAACGGAAAATAGCAAATTAACCTGCTAAAAACAGCAAAAAATTTTGCTAAATAAGTAGTAGCCTAAAAAATCATCAAAAAAAATTTTAATTTTCGAAGTTTTTTTTCGATATTTTTTTTAAATGCAAATAAAAATCGAGCCTTCTGAAAACAACTTTTGACAATTTTAGCAAATATTTCTGCTGATTTTAGCAGAATAGACTGCAATTTTGTAGATATAACAATTTATTTTTGCTATTTTTAGTCTACTAATATTTAGCAAAATGTTCTGCAGATTTTACAGTGCAATTTACTATTTTCAGTTAACTATAAGTTAACTTTAATATAAATAAAATTCTTTAAATTTCACAGTTTTAATTTTGATGTTCTTATTTTACTAGTATTTAGCAAAAAATCTGCTAATTTTGGCAGTTTTTTCTGCAGAATCATTTTCAACTAAATTTTAGTAACTTTTTCTGCTAGTTTTACAAATTTATTTCTATGATTGCATATATTTTTTGTGTGTTGGTGATGAAAATACTATTTTTTTTAATTGTTCAAAATTTTCGATTTTTGCTACTACTAAATTTTCAAAAAAAAAAAATATGTTAAATTTATATTACGTGAACATTCAATAGTTAAAACATTTACCCCTAAATTCATAAACGCTTTGTAAACTTATAGGAGGTTTTTTGAACAAATTTTGTACGAAAATGACGTTTTGTAAACCTGCTATAACTTTACAAAGCATTTACGAATTTTACATTTAAGGCAAATCACTAACCCAATACATTCATATTATTGTAATTAATTTTTGCGTAACCTATTTTCACTATTCACCATTTTTCAGTGGACTATAAACACAATTTTTCATTTACCCAATATAAAGCAAATTTTGCTGGCTTTTAGAAAAACTAAACAAGAAATATATATAAATGTAACAAATTTAGGTTTTTCCTTTGTTTATTGGAAGAAATCAAAATTAAATTAAATTTTGGAATTTGCGTAATTTTTGGCCATTTACTGTGACCAGAAACAACAACGAAATTGGATGAAATAAACGCAGAATGAATATTTGACATTTTTTGTTTGCAAAACACTTATCTTTCCATGTTAAAAGATATCGTCATATGACGACGCTAGGATAATATGGGTTAATTGTATGTTATCATTAGGACAAGGAATTTCTTGCAAATGCGTGTTTGTTTGTAAAAGTGATATGGAATAAATTTTTATACGAATCATCAGATTTACAATAAAATGGCATCAAATTGTAGTTGCATATTTTGTAAATTTGACAAAAATAGATATTTTGATATCCTTAATGTATATTTATGCGTATTTTTAATTTTTAGTAGCATTTCTGTAATTTGCTATTAAAAATATTTTTCTTTTCTTTATTTTGAAAAATATACTTTCTTAAAATATTTTTGACCTAAGACAAAACTTTAAATTCTATTTGAAAACAACTAACTTCGCAGCCAGCAAAATTTGGATAAATAACAAATAAAACACATTTTTTTTATCAAAAGTTCGTAATTTATTGGACGAAAATATAAGTCTTCTTTCTGAAAGTATATTATTAAAGGCACAAAAGTTTGAAGAAATTACTAAATGACTCAGAAATGAAGATAAATTTAAAGGTTTTTGAACAATCCAAAAAAGAAAAAAAAAAAGATTAATATTTGGGCCTTAAAATTATTTAGATCTCGTTTTTAGTATTTTTTTAATAAAAAATAAAGGCTCGCTTGATGAACCACTTTCACACAAACATTGGACTTTTAATGTATTTTGAGATCTTTTTTGATTCAGTTGTTTGCTGGCTGAGTTACATATTTCTTTATATTTTAAAGTTTGTACATTTTTATTTTTTAGATGCATTTTTAGATGTATCGAGTTTTAGTGCACCACTTTCCTTGGCCTATTTACTACTATTTGTTTCACTTGCAGTGGACTGTAAAATGTGTATCGTAATTTTCTACAATGCTATTGCCAGTTGTCGATAAAAGTCGTAAAGAGTTTCGCTCTGTAAATGTACAGTCAAGTTTAATATCGCCATTTAAAGTTTAATTTTTTTGTCCGACACTGTATGAAAAAACACGCAAACAACTATCTAAGAGTTCCTCAGAGCTTGATTCTGTGTTCGATGAAGCAATGAAGTATCACTGGAATGAAGTATCTCTTGAATAAAATTTTCATTTACTTTATGAAAAAAAACACAAAGATTATACTAACCTAATACATGCAATTGGCATAGGAATAAATAACTCACGCCCTAAACCATGACCCTCGTTGCTGACCCTAATTGGCATGATCAATCTGTTTTAGTTATTTTCTAATTCGTTACGATACTACAATATTTGTCGGGACACCCTATTGTACGTAGTCTTTTCGTAAATGGTTGTTAGTTTAGTTTATATGACCATAACCTACCACAACAGCGTGTGCCCTAATTTGTTTTATAAATGGGGACTAATAAAATGTGTTTTCTACAGTTCATTGAGTTTTACTAGTTGATTTATTTTATATCGTTTATTCACTCGTTTAAATATAATATAACAATAACAAATGAAACTCATCATAATTTGTAATAAAACATGTTTATGATTACTACTTGTACCATTACCAGGATCGTACGCAGAAATTTGATACGGTGGGGCTCATATATGATTTAAGCCTTTCACACCTGACGAAAATGCACAGAGCAAAATTTAAGAATTTAATTGACATGGTACCATTAGTCACTCACGGGGGGAGGGGGGATTTACTATTTTTATATCTTATAAGGTACACTCATAGAAATAAATAGGTGAAAATAGCAGAAAAAGTAACTGAAAATTAGCTAAAAATGATGCCGCAGAAAAAACTGTTAAATTAGCATATTTTTTCCTAAATACTAGTAAAATAAGAACAGCAAAATTATAAGTAATTAATTTATAGAATTTTAGTTACAGTGGGGAGCATTATTGAGTACATGTCAGCACTTGAGGAAACTTACTAATGCAGGCATAAAAATATCGGACAAGGGGACTAAAGTATACTTTTCAGAAAGCAAAAGGTTCGCTTAATCTAAATCTGGCCTCAGAAATGACCTTCCATATCAGACTTTCGAGCTATATAAATGGGAAAAACTTTACTTTTCTTCAAAATATTTCGAATCGTATGTTTCCTCGAAAAATATTTTTAACAAGATTTGTAACGGCATCTGAATATACTACTCTTCCTCTTTAAAATAGTTTTTGAATTCTTTTGATAACATATTTTTTTACGAATATATCGTTTTTTGAAATTTGGGTCTTTTATTTTTTTTACAATTTTACTTTGAAATTGCGGTGAAGGCCCAAATTTCAATAAACGATATATCCGTAAAAAAATATGTTATCAAAAGAATTCAAAAACCATTTTAAAGAGGAAGAATAGTATATTCAGATGCCGTTACGAATTTTGTTAAAAAATATTTTTCAAGAAAATATACGATTCGAAATATTTTGAAGAAAAGTTAAGTTTTTCCCATTTATATAGCTCGAAAGTCTGATAAGGAAGGTCATTTCTGAGGCCAGATTTAGATTAAGCGAACCTTTTGCTTTCAGAAAAGTATACTTTAGTCCCCTTGACTGATATTTTTATGTCTGCACTTGTAAGTTTCCTCAAGTACTGACATGTACTCAATAACGCTCCCCACTGTATATCTAAGTTAAATTTTAGTTAATTGAAAATGATAAATTGTACTGTAAAGTCTGCAGAAAATTTTGCTAAATATTAGTAGACTAAAAAAAGCAAAAAAAAAACTGTTATATCTACAAAATTTTATTTTATTGTTATTTTTTAGCTAAAAGGCTCGATTTTTATTTGAATGTAAAAAACTGTGAAAAAATTCGAAACTTTTAAATTTTGTCTTGATTTTTTAAGCTACTAATTACACAGTGATACAAAATCGAACTTTCCGAATCGGAATGGGATGAAACCAAAAGCAAATGAATGTTGACATTTTCCATAAAAAACCATCAAGGGTTTTTTTAGTTTAGCGCGAGATTTACTTTTTCACACGCTTTTGAAGTTGGTGATTTTGGAACGCTGTTTAACAAGAAAAAATCATCACAAATTTAATAAAATAATGCTTATTTATTTTTATTATCCTGGAAAGTTATGGTATCTTACTGTTTTTGGGGTCGAGGAATCCATTTTCGATATTTATTTTTACTTAAAGCTCACGATAGATGGCGCTGTCATACAAATCTTGGAGATTGTCGTACACTCAAAAAAAAAAGTCAGTAAAGTCAGCAAAAAATGTTGCTGTGTCAGCAAATTTTTAGTCAGGAGCGTGCTTGCAAAAAGTTGGTAATTTCAGCAAAAGGTTTGCTGAAAATCAGCGAGCTGATTTTCACCAAAAAAAATAGTAATCTTCAGCAAAAGTTTTGCTAACACTTAGTCGACTGCAAATGAAAAAAATCTTTGCTAAAATCACTAAACTTTTTGCTGAATATTAGTAGACTGAAAAAAACTCAAAAAACTTGTAGCGAAATTTTACTTTAGTTAATTTATTTGCTGAAAATTTAAATATAGAATATGTGTAGAGTTGTTTTTCTTTTTTGTCATTTCCGTTTCCAGACAAGCTGCGACATCTACATCTTGTCTATCTGGTTGTCGTCCACGCTATGCATGCGGTTCTCAGCCCAATTTTTGCAGCAAAATAAATTAGTAAAACATTAGTTCAAAATTAGTTTAGTGCTAAAAAAAATATAACTAAAATTTTTGCTGAAAACGGAATTTCAGCAAAAAAAATTGCTGAAAACTAGTACACTTGATATACAAGACGTTTTACTAATTTTTCTACTAACTTATTTTTTTGAGTGTAGATAAAACTGTGTTTTTAATTTTTTTGAGGCTAAAAAATCTATTTTTGATTTTGCCTTCATTATAAAACATATTTCTAATGGTATTACGAAGTAAGAAAAAAAAATACTGAATGGACAACCGCCAAACTTTAAAGACATTTAGCGAAAAATCTGTACCATTGATCGAAAAGTAAAGTACGCCATTCTAATCAGCATGTCCGAAATATATAGAACTGATGGAAAGATCTCCATTAATTTTTTGGGTGTCATGCAGTGTTATTACAACTTTTAAATAAAAGTATAATTTACAAGAATAATGTTCCAAAATTTTAAAGGTTTTCAATATGAAAATTTTGGAAAAAAACTTTAAATTTTAAAAAATAAACAACTAACTAGGAAACTTTCCCGATGGGTTTTAATTAGGGATGGGCGCGTGAGTGAATTTTGACTCAAACTCACGAAAGAAAAATAATAATCACGCACGACTCACGCACGAACATTTTTTTATAATCCCGCTCACGAAGTACTCACGCTCACGAAATACTCACGAAAAATATGAAATTTGTTTTTTATCTTAATTATTTAAGGAAACTTTATTGAATATAAGTTTTATTTATTTATAATTAAAATTAGCTTAACTATAAAAAAATGTTGTTAAAAATTTAACTAATATGCAAGTGTCCAGCAAAAACAGACATTACCGAGTAATTAAGCGAGTAACACACAAAGGGTTTCACTACTTACCAGGCTGTTTACTCGCAACATTACTTTTGTTCGCGATGTCCAAAAATTCATGGTGGTCATTACGCTCTCGCTTACATTGAAAGTGCGAATAACGAGTTACCCATAGTGTAAGAATAAGTAGTTACTCACAAAGATAGAATAAGTGGTTACTTAATAGTTATAAAATAAGCCTACATTGTGAAATAGTTTGTCATATTGTAAAAATAACTTTTTACCCCGGAAAATTTTCTATTCAGTTGGAAAATTGTTCGAAACTATGGATGGTAACCGAAACGATGCGGTTATCGGTAAGGGTAACGCTATTTCAGATTATTTCGGAAATGGTATTTTAAGGGTAACGCTATTTCATTTATTTCGGTAACGGTATTTTAAGGATAACGGTTTTTTGATTATTTCGGTAACGGCATTTCAAGGATAACGGTAGTCAGTTATTTCGATTCATCCCGCAATTAAAAAAAAAAAACAAACGAGATGAAAAACAGAACCAGTTTACCAACTTAATGTACGAAAAATACTCAATAACCACGTTCAATTACCGAAAGCAAAAAACTAAAAATAACGGTAACGGTATTTTAGTGGTAACGGTATTTCATTTATTTCGGAAACGTTATTTGAAGGGTATCGATATTTCATTTATTTCGGTATCGGTATTTTAAGGATAACGGTATTTAAGTTATTTAGGTAACGGTATTTTAAGGATAACGGTATTTCAGTTATTTCGGTAACGGTATTTTAGGGTTTTGAAAGGGTTTTGAATCGATAACGGTATTTTAGCAGTATTGCCTGCCAACCCTTTTCGAAACAATTTAATAAAAAAATATTAATATAAAAAAAACTAAATCAGTACTTATTTTATCAATTACCAGTAAGTGATTACTTTGCAAGAATAAGTGCTTCTATATTTTATTATCAGTAAGTCATTATTTTGTATTTTAAAGTAATGCAAAAACTAATGACCTATCATTACCTGGTAATCCGTATGTTAATGACCTGTCATTAGCCAATTTTTTTTATAAACCACCGAAATTTTTGTAAAACAAATACTGGCAAAACACTTTTTGCAAACGCTGGCAAAGCGTCCGAAATGAGTGTTCTGCCAGTCATTTATATTTAACACCGTAGTTACCCAGTTGTATGCCGGTGCTTAATTATTTGTACCACTGGTGATTTCTGACTGCGTCACTGACACTTTAGAAAAAATATTATTTTCTATTGTTGATTATAATTGAATGGATGTCACTACATTGCTAGATCTGTCAAAACAACAGAGTAGTATATTGGAAGATGACAAAGGAAATTGTGTTTGTTTTTTCCTTGATATTTTAAATGTTTAGAAACGCTCCTAGATGAGAACAAAAATTTATCATTGAGATTTCACCTTAACTTAACAAATACTTCTAGAAATACTAAAAATGTCGCCCCCTGACGATTGCTTTATTCAAGAATAAAATTTGGGTAGGCACATGCTTTTAACAGATTATTTTTCAAAATTTCTTAATTAGGTTTTGGGATTTTAGCGCATTTAATTCCTTCAATTTAATTTTATAAAATTTTTAAACAACTTGAAAATTTCACCGTAAAACTTTAAATGTTAATCCAAATTTTTGGGGAGGAACAAAATTTTTCAATGTTTTGTACACAAAGTCGATTTCTTTTTTACATAAGAATTCTGGCAGAAGTAGAAAACACCCGTTCGCTACAGTGTTGCCACCAGTAAAACAAAAAATTATACAGCTGTAGGTCAAAAATTATCCAAAACCATATGAAATTACACAAAAAATATATTTTTCATATTATTTCAAAATAAACTCTCCTGGGCACAGTGGAGAAGAATACAAATATTTTGGGAAGAATTTTGCCATTTCTTACCGACTGATATGAATTTTCACACTGTAAGTTTTGGATGGCCGAAACTGCGGGTGCTTTGCCATTCGCCTCCAAAGTTTTGCCATTTTTTCTATTTATAAACCGATTTTTAAAGACGTAACATTTCTATAATTTACAAAGTGCAAAAGTTATTTGAATTTTAAACCTAAAATTTAGCATTTTCGCTATAACCTGTTCCGTGTTTTTGCCTTCTGCAAAAGCAAATCCAGGCCAATTTCTCTGAAAAAATTATAACAAATTATTCTATTAACTAAAGGGAATTTCAATGCAATATCTTTTTCAGGATTAAAATAGCGTGCTTTTAAGTTTAAATATTAAAAGTTTCTTTCAGAACAAAGTGTTTATGTTTTTCAGAAATGCTACTTCATTCAGATGCATTGCATGCAAAAATATTACTTACTTGCTAATTATTCTCTCCCATACTCCTGAAAACTTAAACGTTTATATTTAAATTAAACCAATTTTTCTCTGAGTGCGAAGCTGGAATTTAAAAAAAAAGCTGGAGTAGATCCTCCAAGGCGTCCGTAATGTGATGGCATAAGCCCTTTTTCAAAAATTTCATACGATTCTGTTGAAATCTGAAACATGTTGGATTTACAGAATTCTAAAATATTCTGATTCTGCTCCACCTGGCTGAGTTAACAAAATTTTTGTCTGGTCAAAGCCCAGTACCATGATAACTACAGCAAAAAAATGTTCAGACACCAGAAACCACAATCTCAACAAACTCAAACTTTCCCACTCTTTCGCTGAATTTTTAAATGTTCTTGCAAACCAAAAGAATTTTTAAAAGAAGCTTGACAATTATTTTCGCAAAAAAATAAACAAAAGGCGGTGCTTTAAACAAAACAAAATAATACATATCACCATTTTAGATTTCTGCTAAATTGGGTTTAGTGTTGAAAAAGTTTACAAAAGAAATTCACTAGAAAAAGGAGATTTGTGGTAAATGTTTCACTGACAAACTCGTTTCGTCTAAATATGGACTAATTTTTATTATTTTTTTAAAAAGCTCTGGGACTTTTAAAAATTTACGGAAATTTCCATAAAAAGTGAAATTACACAAAAACTACACAAAAATGTCATTATTCAAAAATTGTCCAACGAATGTGTAAACAGTCCCTTTTTTGAATAATTATTCAAAAAGTGGCAACACTGGTTCGCTAGTACCTGAACATACTAGAATACACATTGTTTGAAGGAGGGGCAGATCTCTGGATTTTTTTCAAAATTGTAAAGTATCGCAATCTGGTTTAATATAATCACGCAAACTCACTCACTCAAACTGAATAAATAAAATGGAATTTTTCACAAAATATTATAAAAATGCTATAAATTCAATGAAAAGTTTCAATGGACCCGTTCCAGTGAAGCTTTTTTGCAAATAGTGCAGATAGTTCTCCCAGTTTAGGTTAAAGGTAATGAGTTTTTTTTTTCAATTTAAATATTTTTTATATTTCCAAACTCAGAATATATCAACAAATATAAACTAAACAAGAATTCTATAAAATCAACGAATTCTTGTAAATAAAATTTTCTTAAAGTATCTACTTGTGTTAAATTACTATATTTTTTTGCTAAGGTTAGCACTCGGTTTTGAAAAATTGGTAAAATGTTTTGCTGAAATCAGCAACGAAAATTAGTAAAAAAAGGTCCGTAATTTGTAACATGAGAATAGAAAAAATTATTACTAAAAAAGAATTTTACTAAAAATCAGTACAAATATAGTAAAGTGCGATTGATAACTGTTTACAATTTTTTTTACTAACTGAGTGTATGCTTGGTCGTGTGTTGTAGTATTTGTTTTATATAATTTTTTCATATTCTTTTCGTTTATTTAACCTTCTTTTTAAATTTTTAACTCTACTATTTTCTTGAGCTTAAGGTTTGGTTTTTATTTTTAAAAAGTTTTTTATTTTCGATATTTCGCTACTCCAATGTGTAGCATCTTCAGGAAATAAATGTCTCAAATATTTTTAAGATGAAGGGACTTTTGGCGATTCAGAACAATATTTATAATTATATACAAGATTTACACAACAAAATTTTAAGATTAACATTAAAAGAAAAACACCAATTACTGAAACATTTTCAAAGTGAGATAGAATTGATAAAAAGTAATTTAGAGACATATTTAACTGAAAATGAAATGAGAGAATTTTTAAGATATCAAGAGATAATTGCAGCATCATTTAATGAGAAGGTAAGAGGAGTTCATAAAAGGAAATTTGAATGTTTAAGGGAAATACAAAGGAAAGAGTTAGGAATTAGATTTAATAAGAAATGGTTTATTAATAAGACTGACTTAGATATTCCGACAGACGTACAGTGGATACTTTCATTAGGACACAAACATGCATTACCAGTTAAAAGAGAAGATTTTCCGAAGTTGAGTATGATAACTGATGCAGAGGACTGTATACAGACAATACCGGATAAGGAAGAACAAGAAATAGCTAGAAATAGATTAACAAATGTAATTAATAGCCATTTGAATAGAATAACATTGACAAACAGAGATAGATACATTTTGGATAAAGTAAAAGAAGCCGAAATTTTCTTAAAAAAGAATAGGGATTTATTTATATTGAGATCTGATAAGGGAAATACAACTGTAGCTATATGGAGAAAGGATTATGATATGAGAATGAACAATATCGTAGGAGATATTACAAAATATAGTTTACAAAATAGGGATCCAACGAATAGATTACAAAAGATTAATAATAATTTAGTTGATGAACTTTTTAAAAAGAAAATTATTATAAATACAGAGAAAATTAGACTTAAGACTAATATTTCTACAGCACCTAGATTATATGGGCTACCTAAAATTCATAAAGAAGAATTTCCATTGAGACCAATTTGTTCTTTTATTAATTCTCCATCATATGAACTCTGTAAATACATTACAAACATTTTAAAGAAGATTACAGAAGAATCTAAGTACAATGTAAAGAACTCACTTGAGTTTAAAAATAGATTATTCAACAAACGGATACAGAATGATGAAAAATTAGTTTCTTTTGATGTAGTTTCTTTATTCCCAAGTATTCCTGTTGATTTGGCAATGAATATTATAAGGGGAAAATGGAATGTTATTGAGGAATATACAACTATTGGAAAAGACTTATTTTTCCGTATTTTGAAATTTTGTATAGAGGATAACAGATACTTTCAATACAGTGAGAAGATATATTTACAACGGAAAGGACTTCCAATGGGATCACCTGCTTCTCCAATTGTGGCTGATATAGTTATGGAAGAATTATTGGACACTTGTATTAAAAAACTTGATGTTAGACCAGGGATAATGACTAAATATGTGGATGATCTATTTTGTGTCATTTCTGAAAATGCAATTGATGATATGCTAAGAGCATTAAATGAATTTAGTCCTGATATTAAGTTTACCATGGAAAAGGAGTGTGATTCTAAACTTTCTTATTTAGATACTTTGGTAATAAGAAGAGGTAATAATTTGATAATGGATTGGTATCAGAAACCAACAGCGTCAGGTAGAATTATTAATTTTTATTCAAAACATAGTAAGAAAATCATTATTAACACTGCAAAGAATTTGATAGAAAAAGTATTGACTATTAGTGACAAAAAATTTCATAGAAAGAATGAGGAAATAATTAGGAATTTATTAAGAGATAATGATTTTCCGATAGGATTAATTTCTTCATTGATAAATCAGTATAAATTTAGGAGGAATAGTAACACAGGGAATTTAATTGAACAGAAGATTTACAAGTCTATGGTCTATATACCGGGAATATCAGAACGTTTAGAGAAATCAAAGATAATAGATACTAATAGATATAAAATAGCTTTTAAATCATACAATACAGTAAATAAATTATACAGTAAGACAAAGGATAGGATACAAAAATTGGACATGTCAAATATAGTATATAAAATACCATGTAGTGGAAATGACGGAGAGAATTGTGATAAAGTATATATAGGTACAACAAAGAATAAATTGAGAACTAGAATAGCTGGACATAGATCAGATCAGAAATATAGACATATTAATTCACAAAAGACAGCATTATCTTCTCATTGTTCAAGTTTAAATCACTATCCTGACTTTGAAAATGTATCAGTTTTAAATACAGAACACAATTATAAACGTCGTTATATATTAGAAATGTTACAGATAATTAATACACCAACAACAAATAGAATTAACTTTAAGGCAGATATTGAAAATGTAGCTCAGAATTATAGATATTTAATACAAAAGAAATAGCACACATTACATTAATTTATAACACATTATATTATACATTTTTTATTGTTAATTATTGTTATTTTTGTTTGTTATACTTTTATACCAAAAACTTTGTTTGCTGGTATAAATGTATACATACAATTTATAATTGACAAATGCTTTTCAAATTTTTTCAAACTTTAAAATTGTTTATAATTTGTTCATTTAATTGTTATTTCCTGAAGATGCTACACATTGGAGTAGCGAAATATCGAAAATAAAAAACTTTTTAAAAATAAAAACCAAACCTTAAGCTCAAGAAAATAGTAGAGTTAAAAATTTTTTCATATTATTTTCTTTTAAAATAGTCATGGTTTTTAAATTAGTCCTTAATATTTTTAATGGAACTTATGAATACACTTTCTTAAAAGTTTTTGGTGTAGTTTTGAAACAGAGGAAAGTTGTTATTTTTCTATTACAAAACTTAATATTTCAAAAAGACATGATCGATGTGATCATCATGTGCCATGTTATTATTACTAAGGTTTTTTAATTGCAAAAAATCTCTTCTACAAGTTGTCGCAATAACTTTTTTTTGTAGAATTTTAATTTTTTTTGTAGTAACGGAGTTTACATTTTCACGAGCAAAAGGTATAACAAAAAAAATTGCGTACGAATTTTCATTAATTTATTAGTATATCTTTAATTTATAAATATTAATTGAATCACCTCTGTTTATGATTGTTTTAAAATATTTTAAACATTTACCTAAATTTTTTTGAATGCAATCTAATGCAAACAATTTTGGTGGCGGAGTTTACAGTAACGGAGTTTACATTTGGGTACTTTCTTCGTTTTCTTTCAGGAACGCTTTGTCAGAATTTTCTTTCCGAAACAAAATATTATGATGCCTATAAGGAGAATCCAAATATGCAATTTTTTTCTTACTCGTTAATAGTTTGGTGTAAAAATTAGGAACGGAGTTTACAACATTTTTTCAAATCTTATTAAAGACATCCTTTTTCATTTCGAGAATGTTACATTCTGCAGAAAAACTTCAAGTCTGTTATACTAGATGATTACACTATGCGACAGTAAAAATCGGGATGGGATGAAACCAACGGGAAATGTTATATCGGTCAAAAACAAAAAAATACGTGTCCCGGCGTTTCGCTGGGTCAACCCTAGGAATCGAGATATATCTTTTTTTTGACATAACTCGAGAACCACTAGTCCGATTTTGCTCAAACAATTTTAAAAAATTAAAAATTACAATTCCTTTAATCTGTTCATATAACGTTTTTCTATATACTCAATAGTTTTGCCGGTAAAAAGGTTATTGATTTTTATGGTAGCGGTAACAAACATTTATTTTTAATATGAACAGATTATAACACTGTCTCACAGTGTTATTTACAGTCCAACGATCATTTGAGTATAAATAACATTTATACTTTTCGCAATACAATTAATAGATAACTGCAAAATTCTGGCATTTTTATCAAAAATTATGACGAAAAATCGTTAGAGGGTTGAAGTCGTGGTAGCATAGATATACGAACAAGTTTGTAAAATGTATTAATTTTTGTTAAAAGAGTTACTTTTCCTCTTCATAAAAATTCTTACAGTTAGTAGTTAGCTTCATTGGTTATTAAAATATAAGCTATTAAAGTTGAAAAACCTTATGAGTTACCGGTTACGGATTTTACATTTGGCCTATAAAATTAGTCACAAATTTTATGTATTAACCAAAATTGTTATTGGTCAGATTGTTATAAATTTTGTAAAACAGGTGACAATGCGCTGATATACATATATCGAAATATATAACTCAAATGTAATCCATGCATTAGAAATTAGCTGGTTTTTATCACATTTTTTGATATCACCCATATATGAGTTTCCACTTTAGCCAACCACAATTCCTAGTAAAAAAACACCAGTTTTTTCGAATAAACAAAAATTTTAAAACACCAGAAAATATGAAAGGATATTCAATTTGTCTAAAATTTCTTTAAATAATACAAAAAAAAAACAATAAAAACATTTTAGTTAGAGTAAATTTTGCTTAGATATGTGATTTTTTATACCCTACACCACTATGTGGTCAGGGTATTATAAGTTTGTGCTGATGTTTGTAACACCAAAAAATATTGGTCGTAGACCCACCTTATAGTATACCGATCGGTTCAGAATTTTTTTTTATTTCGATTTAACGATGTCCGTCTGTCCGTCCGTCCGTCCGTCCGTCTGTCTGTCTGTCCATGCAATCTTGTACGCACTCTACAGGTCGCACCTATTAAGATATTTCGATGAAATTTGGTACATAGACCTATGTTGGCCCAAGGACGAACAAGTTTGATTTTTTTGAACATCGGTCCATGTTTAGACCTAGTGCCCATATAAGGGTCCTACCAAAATTATATTGTTTATACGCTGCAGGTCGTAAATATTAAGATATTTTGATGAAATTTGGTACACAGACCTATATTGGCCCAATAACGCAGCCTATTGATTTTGGTGAACATCGGTCCATGTTTAGACCTAGTGCCCATATAAGGGTCCTACCAAAATTATACTGGTTATACGCTGCAGGTCGTAAATATTAAGATATTTTGATGAAATTTGGTACACAGACCTATATTGGCCCAATAACGCAGCCTATTGATTTTGGTGAACATCGGTCCATGTTTAGACCTAGTGCCCATATAAGGGTCCTACCAAAATTATACTGTTTATACGCTGCAGGTCGTAAATATTAAGATATTTTGATAAAATTTGGTATACAGACCTACATTGGCCCAGTAACGCAGCCTATTGATTTTGGTGAACATCGGTCCATGTTTAGACCTAGTGCCCATATAAGGGTCCTACTAAAATTATATGGTTTATACGCTGCAGGTCACAAATATTAAGATATTTTGATAAAATTTGGTACACAGACCTACGTTGGCCCAATAACGCAGCCTATTGATTTTGGTGAACATCGGTCCATGTTTAGACCTAGTGCCCATATAAGGGTCCTACTAAAATTATATGGTTTATACGCTGCAGGTCACAAATATTAAGATATTTTGATAAAATTTGGTACACAGACCTACGTTGGCCCAAGGACAAAGCCTATTGATTTTGGTGAACATCGGTCCATGTTTAGACCTAGTGCCCATATAAGGGTCCTACCAAAATTATATTGTTTATACGCTGCAGGTCGCAAATATTAAGATATTTTGATGAAATTTGGTACACCGACTTATGGCAGCCGAAGGACGAAGCCTATTGATTTTGGTGAACATCGGTCTATGTTTAGACCTAGTGCCCATATAAGGGTCCCCCCAAAATTATATTGTTTATACGATGCACGTCGTAAATATTAAGATATTTTGACGAAATTTGGTACACAGACCTATTTTGGCCCACGGACGAAGCCTATTGATTTTGATGAACATCGGTCCATGTTTAGACCTAGTGCCCATATAAGGGTCCTACCAAAATTATACTGTTTATACGCTGCAGGTCGCAAATATTAAGATATTTTGATGAAATTTGGTACACAGAGCTATTGGCCCAATAACGCAGCCTATTGATTTTGGTGACATTAGTTGGCTTTTACCCAGACTGGTGTAGGGTATTCTATAGTCGGCATGCCCGACTTTAACCTTTTTACTCGTTTTATATAAAAATTAATTCTGAATTCTTTATTGTCTTAGAATTAACAAAAATTTTTTTGAATGTAAAATTTTTCTATAGTGAAAAGTAAACAAATATGAGGAGTTTCTTCGGAAAATTTTAGAATTTGAGTATTTTTGTGTCAAAAAATCTTAGGGCCAATATTGTAGTAAGCACTTAAATAAAAAAATATTTATGTGAAATTTTTTTACGAGAATTTATGGTGTTTCTGAGTATTACTAACGGTTGAAATGGTCATCCTAAGACCATTAAATTTCAAAATTATTTAAGAAGTTCACTTAGGAGGTTTTAATAGTAGTACACATAAAAAAATTAGTGCTCACTTTAAAATATAAGGCTATGTTTATAGTCAGAATTAAGCACGATTGTTTTTTTTTTAATATTTCTTAAGTAAGAAATGACGTTTGAAACCGATCTTAGTTCTGACAATAAAACTGGCCCTAAATATTAATTTTGCAGTAAAATGCCTGAAAATATTTGTTCGGTGCCAAAAAAAATGGTTAATGATTTCATATTAATTCTACAAAAACAGCTTATTATTAATTGAAAGATATCTCATGAAAAAAATGTAGAATCTGCCAGGGGTCTAATCGCCGCTTTCGATATCGAGTATTCTATATCGATTTTTTTTTTTAATTTGGGGTGATGGCGTTCGATAGCGAGAGTATAATCGAACAAAACTGTCGAAATCATATATTTTTGCATTGTTTCGAAACAAAAAGCATTTGAACATTGTTTTAAAGTACTTTTTATAAACGAATAGGTTTCAGATTTCAGGTAAAAGTAGTAGAAAAGAAAAAGTTGTGAAAATATAAAAATGTACTCGAAGCAAAAAATTGTAAAAATAGTACTTAAACAGACAAAAAAAATTAAGAAAACCGGGAAAAATCGCACGCGGTTTGCAACCATTAGCGCATTTACTTTATAAAACTAGTTCCCCCTTAAATTCTTCACTAGTTTTTTTTATTTTTTTGTACTCGAACGAATTTTTGAGTGAAACTAGTAAAAATAAATCAAAAAAATCAATGTAATATAATTTTTCCTTTAGACAAATTATTACAATTTTAGGTCTAAAATACTTTATTTCTGCAATTAACAAATTAATTTTTTAATTATATTGCATATTCTGCACATACAAGTTGTGTTTAAGTAGTATTTAACAAATTCATATACAAAATGTGTTTGTTTACAAGTTTTTGTTTTCAACTGTGTACGTTCAGTGCAGTAAATTAGCTTAAAATTTCGATACGAATGCCGTGATTCGGCTATTCGATAGGTAACGAATTTTTGTTCGATACGTTAGCTTTTTCGATATCGAAAGCAGCGATTAGACCCCAGGTTTCCTGAACAAAAGAAATTCCTAAATGCAAGAATCTACACGAAATCTCGACATTAAAAATGTTTGTTTAATGTAAAATTTTAAAATGTTTGTTCAAAAAGTAATCATGATGTCCATTATAGCATTATTTGCAACAACAAAAATCGAGCCGTAGCCCCCATTTTATCCACCCCTGCTGACAAGCCGAAGGTCGCCGGTTCTATCCCAGTTCGCGACTTAAAAGGCTTTTAAATTTTATAGAACGTGTGTTTCTATTTATAGAATTTGTAATCCATATATATTAAAAGAATTAATGAATACAACAAAAATTGTAAATAAATTTCGGTAACTACAACAGTATTAAATTTTTTGAAAAATTGATTTTTTTTTTAATTTCATATAAAATTGTTATACACAAAGTATTCCACATCGTAAGTACGCACAATGTTAAGTACAAAAACCAACTACATTTTATAGAAATATTCCAAGGGGTAAGTATTTAAATATTTTTATTATACATAATTATAATTTGTTATATACGTTTTATTATTTGTTAATGAGGTGTGATTTTTTTATTTGTTTTTAATAGAATAAAGACATTTGTTTAACTTTTGCTAAATCCCTCACTTAGCATACACCGTTATGTGCGTAGAGTTTTGAATAGATATAATGAATCTTTTTTCATATACATACAGTAAATATAAAATTTTAATTGCTACAATTAGTATTTTTTGATGGCTAATAAATGTGTTATGATCAGGGCAAGGCACTCCATGTACGAGTACTTAAATATATGTTTTTTGTCGTTAGCTTTAGAATAACAAACATAAATAACTTTGCAATTCAAAAAATTTGCAACGAAATGGCATTGACTTTTTATGCAGACTTTTGCATGTTTTGCTCTGAATAAAACAAACTCAACGTAAATTTCCCGTGAAACTCATTATTGCAAAAAATAATTTCCTTTTGTATGGATATAACAGTTTTTTATGTGAAATCTAAACAACTTATTGTGCTTTAAAATAAATTTTGTTGAAATTAACATACTTTGTTAAAAATTAGTAGTACAACTAAGAATTAACACGAGTTTGGTAATTAAACAGAAATTATTTGAAAGTTTACTAATTCTTAACGCTAATTTAAACAAATTAAGCCAAAAATTAGAAATATTTGTTTTAAATTACATGCGTATTATTTGAGCGCAGAAGTTTTAATTCATATTTTGTTGCTGTCACTTTTTAATGTTTAAAATACACTCAAAATAATAAGTCTGTTGGCTAAACAGAAAAATTTGTTACTTTAACAAAATTTATTCCTGTTTTTTTCTTAAGCTAAAATTAGTTGATTTTAATAAATTCTTTTGTTAAATTTAACAAATCTAAATTAAAGTAAGAAATTAGTAAAACTACAGTTTTATTTGTAATTATATTGAGGTATAAATTTTGTTCAAATTTAGGGTCTCGGGACCCTCCCCGGTCCCAGTCCATATCATCTAAGGGCACTTAAGGTCACTCTACAAGAGCAATTATTTTGTCCGTTTTGCTTAGTTATCGAGATATGGGCCATTTTATGAAGAAAACTTTT